>CM019831.1:67991354-69233802 GCA_009763385.1 Coix lacryma-jobi var. lacryma-jobi | reverse complement strand
ATGTCGTCGTAAGTGGCTTCAGGGCCGTACATCTTGGAACTGTCTGGTCATACCCGGCACGTTCCAGCTTTGTATTTAACAGTTTATCTCCCTTGTTAGTTGCAGGTCAAACTGACTGGCACGCACCGGACTTCTGAACACCCGGGCCACGATTGAAGCCAGCTTCTCCGGCTTGCAGTGTGCCTGGCGCAGTGCGCCGCTTTCTGCGTCAACACACTTTTTGGCACGCCCGGTGGGACCTCCTTTTTCCTACAACGATGGTCGAAGTCACTGAAGCTGAGGCCAGCAACAAGGCGGGGCTCGTGCAGGTGCAGCTCACTGAACTACCCGACGAGTACAGAGAACAGGTGGAAGATGCTTGTGCCGAATTCCAGGCCAGGTGCCTAGAAGCCTTTTCCAAGAACAAAAGCGGAAAGGTTCGTCGTTTGCACGATCTGCCGAAGCCCGTCCAGCCCAACCCGAACGATCCCGGGGAAGCAGAGGCAGTGTTGAAAATGTCTCATATGATCAACGAAGCTGTCTCTGGTGCCATCGGTCGCATGCATGGGGCGTTTCTCAACACTTTCCGCACCATCATGATCGCCCAATTCGGCCCCAAGGCCGATGAACTTATGGAAGCCGAGTTTGGCCCTATAGCAGGACCGCATCTTTTCAATCTGCCGAATCACCTCAAGGGGGCAGGAGCTGCCGGTGAGGAGACCCCGCCCAAGGCTCAATCGAGTGGGATGACCATTCAGGAGAAGCACACGCCAGAAGGCCAGTTGCCGACCATGGGGCAGCTCACGTTCGGCACTAAGGGTCAGCCGCCAGAGTCAACACGCAAGATCTCCCCGCAAACCTATAGGCTCATAAAGGACTATTATGGAAACGGGTACCATGAGATGCTTGAGCCTCACAACATAGAGGGTGCCCCACATCCAGGATACGGGAAGCCGACGGCCGAGAAGACCGCCGACTCTAATGTCGATGTCATGCTAGAGAAGATGGCGGATATGATGCAGCGCACTTTCGGCCTGAAGCCTAAGGGCACGTATGCTTACAGGTCTCCGTTCCCCGAATGGTTCCACCGTGTGGCTCTACCTCCCAGAGTCAAAGTGCCGACGGACCTGTCCAAGTTTTCTAGCTTAGACGACACCAGTACGGTGGAGCACGTCAGTCGTTATCTACTCCAGCTTGGGGAGGCCAATACCGAAGACGCCTTCAGGGTTCGGTACTTCCCGTCGTCACTCACTGGACCGGCATTCGCGTGGTTCACGTCACTACCGCCGGGCTCTATTCTCTCTTGGGCGGACTTGGAACAAAAGTTCCATACACACTTCTACACGGGCACCAAGGAGAAGAAACTGGTGGACATCATGTACGTACGCCAGAAGCTAAATGAGACACCGCAGGACTACCTGCGCAGGTTCAGGGAGGTCAAAAGCCAGTGCTTCGGCATGCACCTGCCGGACGACCAGCTTCCACCATTGGCCGTGGCAGGCATGCTCCCGAGCATCAGGGACAAGCTATTCGGTCAGGAGTTCGAAGACTTGGGTCATCTCTCCCGCCGGCTGAATGAGATGACTATCCAAGCGCAAGGCTTCCGGAGGGAAGGGCGTTTCCAGAAGGACAATGTCGCGGCACAGATGTATCAGGCTTTCCTAGACGAAGCCGATGACTATACCGATGCCGAAGATGAGGTGGCCGCTGCAGAGTTCAACTGGGACAAAGAACCAACCCAGGCCAACAAGCAGTGGCTACGCCAGCAAAAGGGAGCCTACGACTTCGACGTCACCAAGGCCGACAAGCTCTTCGAGTTTCTGGTCGCCGAAGGGAGGGTCAGGCTACCCCCGGATCACCCGATGCTGCGTCCTGGAGGGGTCAAGGACAAGAAGTACTGCGGCTTTCATAACACTAACACCCATTCCATTAATGACTGCCATGTGTTCAGGACAAGGATCCAGAAGGCCATCCAGGATGGGCACATCAAGTTCAATGGCAAGATGAAGATCGATGCCAATCCCTTCGCCCAGAACTCCGTGTTCGTCTCAGTGAACATGCTAGCCCCGGAGGATCCCAGAGGCAAGGGCAAAGTCAAAGTCCTCACCTCCGATAAGGCACGCGAATCTGGCGCAGTGGATCCCGATCGGCAAATCACTGGCGATGAGCTCCGGCAGCGCGCCCAAGCCACAAATAGCCGATACGAGCACGGAGAGTCATCTTCCAGGCGCAGGCCTACCCACAGAGATCTCCTTAACAAGTGGCGCCGGCAAAATGAGAAAGAGCAGAGGCGTCTCCAACGCGAAGAGCGAGAATTCACGGAGGAATACCAGCATGAAGACAATCACGCGGGAGAGCACCGGTATCGTCTGGAGGAGAGAGCTTACCACAGAGAACAGGCCCATCGCTGGGAGCAAGAACGCCGCCAGGAGCAGGAGCAAGCTCACTGGGGCTGCCCGTTCTTCCGCCACTGCTGGAACGAAGGCTTGAAACTGCCCGCCGTCAACAACTGCCCCGAATGCAGCGATCAGTACAAGGGGTATAGGCAGGATCGGGTCAACCGCCGTCCCGTCCATGAAAGGTTGGGAGCACGCATCCCAATGGACGATCGGCGCCTAAAAATGAGAAGCCCGGGTCGGCAAGCCAAAAGATATGCCGACCAGGAGTGGGTGCATCACCAGGACGACAGCAAGGAGGTACAGCCCCGCCCATATAGGTGGCAAAAGGGGCAATGGTGCCCACCAGGGCTCAGGAAAAGCCAGAAAAGGAGAGTACAACGCCTCCGGAATAAGGAATTGGAGAAAGCAGCTGTCGACGGGAAGAAGCAAGAGTGGCGTCCGAAGGAAAAGCCGGACAACAATGGCAAAAGCGCTGGCGTGGCCATGACTTTCTTCCTTCCCCTGGAATTCATGGCTCCAATCGGCCAGGGGGCACAGGACGAAGCGCGTTCAGACTCCGATGAGGACGAGCTCGACGAGCTCGCGGCACAGCTCGTGTTGTCTCAGAGGGCAGCATTTGACAAGCCAGCCAAGCATCGGCATTTGAAGCCGTTGTATGTCAAGGGGTACGTCAACGGGAAGCCGCTAACCAAGATGTTTGTTGACGGCGGCGCAGCAATCAACATCATGCCTTACGCTACGTTCAGAAAGCTGGGCATGAACGATGAAGACCTACTCAAAACAGATATGATACTCCGTGACTTTGCCGGCAATCCCTCCGACACTCGGGGTGCCGTGCACGTGGAACTGATGATTGGATCCAAGACGCTCATCACGACCTTCTTTGTCATTGATGGCAAGGGGGCATATAGCTTGCTTCTGGGCAGGGATTGGATCCACGCCAACTGCTGCATACCTTCAACCATGCATCAAATACTCATACAGTGGGTTGGAGATGACATCGAGATTGTCCAAGCTGATGACTCGGTGAGTGTTGCCACTATTGAGCCCACCTACTGGGAATTCGACGGGGTAGACTGCTTCTCCGATCGTGCGTGGGGAGAAGGTCCTGTCAACATCTACGGCAGGGATCAACAGCCGATCCAAGCAATCGGCTCTCAAAGCTTCTTTTAGATGGACAACCCAACCGACAGCAGCGAGGGCAAACTGGGACGTGGCTTCACGTCGGCCGACAAGTTAGAGGAGGTGGATATTGGTGATACGAGTAAGAAGAGGCCGATGTTTGTAAGTTCCAGTTTAGACCCTGATTTCAGAGTGCAGCTAGTAGATCTTCTAAAGGAGTTCAAAGACTGTTTTGCGTGGGACTATACAGAGATGCCCGGATTAGATCGGTCCATTGTTGAGCATAAGTTGCCGATCAAACCTGGATACCGCCCATACAAACAACCTCCGCGCAGGATCTACAAGGAGGAGGTGTTGGCCGACGTGAAAAAAGAAGTGGAAAGATTACTAGAAGCTAACTTCATTCGGCCGTGTCGATATGCGGAATGGATCTCCAATATTGTCCCGGTGTACAAGAAGAACGGGAAGATGAGAGTCTGCATCGACTTCAGAAACCTCAACAAAGCCACTCCTATGGACGGTTATCCAATGCCAGTGGCCGATTTGCTAGTAGATGCTTCGGCCGGTTTTGAAATCATAAGCTTTATGGACGGCAACGCAGGTTACAACCAAATCTTCATGACTGCAGAGGATGTGGCAAAGACCGCCTTCAGGTGCCCCGGCCATATAGGTTTGTTTGAATGGATGGTCATGACTTTTGGTTTGAAAAATGCCGGTGCCACTTACCAGCGGGCCATGAATTACATATTCCATGAGCTGATCGGCAAGATTGTAGAGATCTACATTGATGATGTGGTGATCGAATCCAGAAGCAAGGAGAGACACTTGGCCGATTTAAGGAAGACCTTGGAGTGCACAAGGAAACATGGTTTAAAGATGAATCCAACCAAGTGTGCATTTGGGGTGTCGGCTGGTGAGTTTCTGGGATTCCTGGTCCACAAAAAGGGGATCGAAGTCGGCAAGAAGAGCATGGAAGCAATTGATAAGGTAGTGCCGCCGACCAATCTCAAAGAACTTCAATCACTGCTCGGCAAAATCAACTTTGTCAGAAGGTTCATATCCAACTTGTCTGAGCGCGTGCTGCCATTTTCTCCACAATTGAAGCTCAAGAAAGATCAGGAGTTCGTGTGGGGTGACGTGCAACAAAAGGCTTTCGGTGAGATCAAGGAGTACATGAAGGCACCACCAGTATTGGTTCCTCCACAACTCGACAAGCCTTTCAAGTTGTACGTGGCGGCTGACAACCTAACAATAGGGTCGGCCCTCATGCAAGAATTCGAAGGAAAAGAGAGAGTTGTAGCCTATCTTAGCCGAAAACTACTGGACCCCGAAACAAGGTATTCGGCTACGGAAAAGTTGTGCTTGTGCGTTTTCTATTCCTGTACCAAGTTTCGGCACTATCTACTGAATGCCGAATGCGTGGTAGTATCAAAGTTTGATGTAATCAAGCACATGTTATCAATGCCGATTTTAAGTGGAAGGATCGGCAAATGGGTTTTGGCCCTTTCTGAATTTGACTTGCGTTTTGAATCGGCAAAGGCTGTTAAAGGCCAGATTATGGCTGATTTTGTCACTCACCACCGTGATCCTAATGCTAACATGGTAACCATTATCCCTTGGGCATTGTTTTTTGATGGATCCTCGTGCAGCAAAGGTGGTGGAGTCGGGATCGTTTTGATTTCTCCCAAGGGGGCACCCTTCAAGTACTCTATACCGATCGAGTACCCGGTAACTAATAATCAAGCAGAGTACGAAGCACTGCTCCGAGGGCTGCGGTTGCTTGTGGACATTAAGGCAGACGCCGTGGAGATCTTCGGTGACTCGGAATTGGTGATCAAGCAACTGACCGGCAAATACGAGTGCAAGAACGACACGCTGCAGGAATATCTCGAAGGTTGCCAAGAGCTCCTCAAACAGTTCCGGTCGGCAACCTTGCAACATATTCCTAGGGGGCAAAACGAAGAAGCAAACCAGTTGGCTCAGGCAGCATCCGGGTATAGGGAAAATCAAAACATTTTTGCGCTTGAGGAAGAGCGAGCAACCCCAGAAGATGATCAGGCAGTCCCAAGTGATAATCGGGCAATTGAAGACTGGAGAGACAATATTGCCGATTACCTCAGGGACCCATCCAAGAAGGTTTCCCGAAAACTCAAGTACAAGGCTCTTAAGTTCACGCTCTTGGACAATCAATTGTACTACAAATCCATAGATGGGGTTTTGCTTAAATGCTTGGACCAAGACGGGGCCAGGAAACTGATGTATGAGGTGCACGAAGGCGTATGTGATGCACACCAGTCGGCTCACCGTATGAGATGGTTAATCAAGAGGACTGAATATTTTTGGCCGACTATGCTCGAAGATTGCTTTGAGTACTACAAAGGTTGTCAGGATTGCCAGCGATTCGGCAATGTGCAGAGGGCCCCAGCATCGGCCATGAATCCGATCATTAAGCCTTGGCCTTTCAGAGGATGGGGCATTGATTTGATCGGCCAGATTCACCCTCCATCTAGCAAAGGACATAAGTTTGTTCTGTTGGCCACGGATTACTTCACTAAGTGGGTTGAAGCCATCCCATTGAAGAAGGTGACGTCAGAGAACATGGTGTCTTTCGTCAGGGAGCATATCATTTACCGATTCGGCATTCCTCAGTCCATCATCACCGATCAGGGAACTCAGTTCACTTCCTCGGAGTTTTGTGACTTTGTCGAAGAGATGGGGATTAAACTCTATAATTCTTCCCCTTACTATGCACAGGCCAATGGACAGGCAGAGGCTTCTAACAAAATCATGATTAAAATCATTCAAAAGAAGATCAAAGAGAAACCTAAAAGGTGGCACTTGGTACTCAACGAAGCTTTGTGGGCGTACCGAATGGCTTGTCATGGGTCGACTCAGACGTCGCCATACGAGTTAGTCTACGGGCGTCACGCAGTGTTACCATGGGAGTTGCAGTCGGGGTCAAGACGAGTTACATTGCAGAACGATCTGGCTAAAGAGAATTATAAGGATTTGATGATGGATGAGCTAGAGGATTTGCATTTGATTCGTCTCAAGGCCCTGGAAAATATTGAGAAGAATAAGATACGCGTTGCCAAGTACTACAACTCGAAAGTGAGAGAAAAAGGATTCGAAGAAGGAGACTTGGTTTGGAAAATTATCTTGCCAGTCGGTACCAAAGACAAGGTATTCAGCAAATGGTCCCCTAACTGGGAAGGGCCTTTTCGAATTCTGAGGCGTGCTCCGGGCAATGCGTACATTCTGAAAAACCTCCAAGGAGAAGAGTTTGCTAGGGCAATTAATGGACGTTATCTAAAGAGATTTCATCCTAGCGTGGAGGTCGGTGCATAATGGAATCAAGGTCTTGCAGGCGCCGACGGCCGATACGAAGTTGTATCGCCCTTAGCACAAAAATGGCCGATAGAGTCTATCGTCCTTAGAACAAAAAAACAGCCGGCACGGCATGTGTCGCCTCTAGCGCAAAAAAACGCAGGAATACGGGGCCAAGTACACGCGGTGCTGTGCAATCGGCTAGATGAACCAAACACTCAACAAGCACGAAATGGGAGAACAGATTGCATACTTCGGGTGAATAAAGTATCAGGAGAATGGACAAAACATGCTATGCTCGATCTGTTACAGAAATTATCAATTCACTCGTTCAAAAGCTGGTTGATCGACTTTATGGCTTCTGCTCTAATTCGGCTGACGGCATCTAATACCTGTTGATCTTCATCTGCGGAGTCTTGGATCTTGGAGAGTCTGATCTTGATTTGCTGATCTTCTTTGAGGATTGAAGCTACCTTCAGTGAAGCTGTCCTTATGTTCCTTGGCAGATCAACCATGCGAGTTTTGTGAGATTGGATTTCAGTGTTAAGATCGGCTAACTGAGCTTCCAGCTTGCTTTTCTTTTCCTCCATTACTTTCAGTTCGGACTCCAAGGTTTCCAGGGAAGTTTTTGCAATCTGGATGTCAGAATGCAGGTTCTTTACTTCCTGTTTCTTGGAAGACCTACTATGCTGCAGGGCAGTTTTGGATGATATGTTTTTGATCGCTCTCTTCACTGAACCGAAGAAATCATCAAGACAAGCTGCAGATTCTAGATGAGCTAAAGAAGCAGGGGGAATGTCTTCATCAATGAGCTCCAGAGTGTCCCTTATCTGATATGCGTTTTGAACCAAGTCGACGATGTCTTTATTCAGAAAATTGGTTATTTCTTTCAACCGGGCCTGGTTCTCCTTTGATAGGGTCTGTCGGGAGGTACTCTCCTCACCCCTCTCGGTGATGTAGTCTTCGGTAGGAAAGGAATAACTTGTACTCGGCTCTTTGGTGTTTTTCTGGAGAAGAAAGAGGAAGAGTTGGCCGAGTAGATGTTTTTGGTAAAATGCAGAAAAGAAGAGAAGTTTTACCTGTTGAATTGATTGACCATTGGAAGGTGCTACACCTTGACTCACTTGAGGACTCTGTTGAAATTCCGGAGGGGAACTTGGAATGCGATCGAGGGGTGACTTTGTTCCTAGTGCTTTCAAAATGGTATCTGTTTCAGGTAGAAAATATGGACGTATAGTAGCAGAGGGAAGAATAACTAAATATAGCACCTATGGTTCGGTCAGCATCTTCATCCCTTGAAGCATCAGGAGATTTTTGATTCTCATCTTCATCTGGAACATTCCTTACGGGGGTCTCAGAGGATGTTTCGGCAGTTGTTGAGGTATCGCTGGGTTTCAGAATTTCAACCTGTGGCCAAAACGAATAATAAAACGGAGGTTTGGTCAGATCCATTGCCAGATGAGATTAATTGGCGCTGAGTGAAAACTCATACCTCGGAGGATGGTTTCGCTCTTTTAGTCCTTGCTTTCTTGGATGAAGAGACAATTTCAGATGCTTTCCTCTTGCCTTTTCCTTCTGGGAACATGATAGTAGAGGTTGCAGGGATCTTCATAAAGCTGGCCAGATTTGGAGCGTTAAATCCAAGGGTAGGATTCGGCCCAGCCTGATAATATTTGGGCACTTTGGCAGGAGGTATGGGCTCGGGATCCTGTATATGACCGAATGTTAAAGACTGATTGGATTCAGAAACAGAGAATGACAAGAGCAATGAAATTACCTCACTATCAGAGGCGAAGTCAGACTGTAAACTCTGACATAGAGGATGGATTGGCACGTTGAAAATATGAGTATGCCATTCTCCCCACCAGGAAATGAAAAAAGAGTGAGTTGCATCTATTATCCCAAATGGAGATGGCTTGTATGTTGGCAGCTCCCATCCAAGTTCAAACACTTTTTTGGCCACTATACCTTCTGTGATGATCTCCCTGGGCCTTATCACTGTTGAAAAGAAGAATCTAGGGGGCAACTGGCCGCATCCTAATTGTCTGGCTGCTGTGTTTGGATAATAGAATTCATAGGTAGACTGTACCAGTCTTCCGTGATGGAATTCGGCTGGCAGGGCGCAGGGCCTAATGAAGGAATTGAAGATATCTATAGATGTTTGATCCACACAGCCGAATTCATAATTAAACTTACAAGGGAGGGTCAAGTTCTCATTCTCCTTGTAAGGAAACCAAAGCACGTTACCAAAACCTTTGAAGAATAGTTTGAAGAGGTGGCCAGTGTCCATGTCAATGTTGATGGATGATGCTGCTTCTCCGTAGGTTTGGCAGGCTTTAACTCTTGCCGATTGGCCTTCGGCGTAATTGACTGAAGGGAAGCTCAAGTTAAGCAAACTCACGGATACTATCTGGTGCATATATAGTTGAAGCCACATTTGGACCAACCACCAAGGGCCGTTGACACAAGCGACCTCTCTGCCTGTGTGCATCTGGATAGTAATTTGATGCATCATGTGATAAACGGACCCCAGGAGGTATTTGCCTAGTGGAATTTGAATGCCTGCCGATAAATCCTCGGCCATCACCATATGGTTTAGAGTAGGTTCATTGGATTTTCCGCAGAAAATAAATCTGCATAGCCACATGTTCATAAAAGCTTTCGATTCTTTGTCAAAAACAGTATTGGATGACTCCATATAGGTCTGAATGTATTTGGCCCATCCGCATCCGGAACTGACGGCCCTTTGACTGCTCTTGTTCTTGTATTTATATGGATATACTGGTAAGGTTGTATTCAGACCCGTCATCATGAAGATATCGGCCAAGGTGATGGTCATCATACCATGGCCAAAGATAAATGCATTAATAGCATTGGACCAGAAATGAGATACTGCTATCAGAAGGGAGTCATTTCTAGGCATTTCTGATAAAGATAATTCTAGGCAGTGACCAATGTCCTGGTTTTCCCAGTGGTTGCTTCTCTTTTCAAGTATCCTCCGATACCAATTCCGCCATCCGACAATTGGGGGAAAGGGCCAGTTCTTGAAGGTGTTTGGCCAGTGACTCGGTAGAGTAACTCCGGACTTGAAGGGAATTCTTTCAGTTTCTTTCTCGATGATGTCCGCCGGATTGGGATTTCCCATTGGACCAAGAAGATAAGAGTCGGGATTGGCAGCATAAGGGATCAGAATTTGGTTCTCATATTCCTTCAGAAAATAGCAAAAGGGGCGAAGGAATGAGTCGGGGAGAAGGCTGAGGGGAAATTGATAAGTAAGTGAAGTTTACCTCTGGGATCTTGTCTTGAGTCGCCATCAGAAGCTTGAGGTAAAGGTCGACTGTGCAAAAATTTTGGGATTCTCGGATGGCGGCTGCAGTGCTGGAACGCGGAAACCTAGAGGAAAGAGGACTTGTGGTCAATTTCAGAACAAATGCCTTTGTTCAAAAATTGAGGGGGCATGTGTTAACACAGAATTTTCGCACTGTGACAAGTGGGCCAGCACGACGCAGGTTCGGGGGAAATCACCGCTTAAGGGATTCGGCAGGCAGCGAACACGGTCGGCTAACTCGATGCATTCGGCAAGGCTGTAAGGGCGACTAGTCAATGGCGAGCGGGTTCGGCAATGTGGCGCTGCGGTCGGCTACCTCAGGTTAAGTCGGTTTGCGACAAATGCGGCATATCAGAAGATTCGGCAACAGAAGATCTTGTCGTTGTTAGCACGTGCCGATTATTAAGGGAGGCTTAGAATAAAAGGCATCGCATTTTAGATAAGTTTCCTGTTTTGTCGTTGTAATCGTATCCTTCTAGGACTCAGAGAACACCAGGGTATAAATATAAACCCTGAGGTTATTGTAAAACTGTTCACAATCAATACAACCAACCCCGGCCCCGTGCCGTCTTCGAGTCCAAGTCGTGTCGTCGTGTTCTTCGAGAGGGGCCATCGATCCGTCGACCTTCGTAAGTTCCGGCAACCTTGCTATCATGTCTAGTATCGTGCGGCGGATTTAGATATGGTGCAAGTAGTCTCGTATGTTAAGCTTAGTATCGTGCGGCGGATTTAAGCTTATGACGGGAGGTTTTTGCTTATGCCTTGTATCGTGCGGCGGATTGAGTCATGAGTAAAAATAGTTATCGGCTCTGTTAGATTTGGCAATCTGATAGATTCATTAAGTTACCTTGTGTTATATGTTTTGTTATGTTTATCTCATCATAACACTCTTGCCCAGTCTAGATACCGTTCGGTTCGGCTCCATCTTTATAGATCTGCTCTGTTCTTTCACGTTTATTATTGAAAGGTCTGTTATGCAGTAGATCTATTGTTCGTAATAGCCGAACGGATCGTATCTGGATTGCCACGTGGTGAGGGTTCATGCATGTTAAGTGTGTCTGATCTATGACAAGCCTAGGTGTCGTGCGGCAGGCGCAGGCTTTGGATTAGCTTAGTCATGCTTAGCTTGTATGTTCAATCTCCATGGATCCCAACTCGGTTGTACAATCGAGATTGGTTAAGTGTTAACTTATATCTAATACATCATGCAAGTACGATTCTCATGCAAACGTGTTCGGCAACCTGTTATTCACATAACTCTGTTCATATTGCCGAATAACCTTTAAACCTGTTGGCAGATAGCTTTCATAGCTATATGTCGTCGTAAGTGGCTTCAGGGCCGTACATCTTGGAACTGTCTGGTCATACCCGGCACGTTCCAGCTTTGTATTTAACAGTTTATCTCCCTTGTTAGTTGCAGGTCAAACTGACTGGCACGCACTGGACTTCTGAACACCCGGGCCACGATTGAAGCCAGCTTCTCCGGCTTGCAGTGTGCCTAGCGCAGTGCGCCGCTTTCTGCGTCAACAATACTCTTGGCTTTTGCTGCATCCAAAGGTTTCAAACTTTTTCAAATGGATGTCAAGAGTGCCTTCTTAAACGGCTACATAGAAGAGAAGGTGTATGTTAGACAACCCCCCGGTTTCGAAAATCCCAAGTTCCCAAACCATGTCTTTAAACTTCATAAAGCTTTGTATGGTTTGAAACAAGCCCCTAGAGCCTGGTATGATAGGTTGAAAACCTTTTTGCTTGCTAAGGGTTTCAAAATGGGATGTGTAGATAAAACGCTCTTTCTCCTCAAGCAAGGCACTGATACTCTCTTGGTCCAAATTTACGTGGATGATATCATTTTCGGTGGTTCTTCTCACGCTTTGGTTGCCAAGTTTGCATATACTATGAGCAGGGAATTTGAGATGAGCATGATGGGCGAGTTGACGTTTTTCCTCGGGTTGCAAATCAAGCAATCCCGGGAGGGGACGTTCGTGCACCAGGGCAAGTACACCCGGGACATTCTGAAGAAATTCGATATGGGTGAGGCCAAGCCTCTTCCAACACCCATGCCGACCACGACGGCCCTGGATGCGGACAAGGGAGGAGAAGCAGTGGACCAGAAGGAGTACCGGAGTATGATCGGGTCGCTGCTGTACCTGACGGCGACAGGCCCGGACATCCAGTTCGCGGTGTGTCTTTGCGCACGATTTCAGTCGTCGCCGCGCACCTCTCACCGTCAGGCGGTCAAGCGCATTATGAGGTACTTATCCTTCACTCCAGAATTTGGGATTTTGTATTCTGCTTCCTCCACCCTTTCCCTTTGCGGTTATTCCGATGCTGATTTTGCTGGTTGCCGGATTGAGCGCAAGTCCACTTCTGGGACTTGCCAGTTTATTGGTTCTTCTCTTGTATCGTGGTCTTCTCGCAAGCAGTCTAGTGTCGCCCAGTCTACCATGGAGGCTGAGTATGTTGCTGCGGCTAGCTGTTGTTCCCAGTTACTCTGGATGATGGCCACTTTGCGTGATTTTGGTCTGAGCTTTTCTCGTGTTCCTTTACTTTGTGACAGCATGAGTGCTATTAGCGTTGCTAAGAACCCCGTGTTGCACTCGAAGACCAAACACATTGATGTGCGCTTTCATTTTCTGCGAGACCATTATGAGAAGGGTGATATCGACCTTCGCCATGTCGATACTCATCATCAGTTGGCTGATATTTTCACCAAGCCTTTGGACCAATCAACTTTTAATCGGTTGAGAGGTGAGCTTGGTGTCTGTTTCCCCTTTTAGATGGGGGAAACATTTTGGTTCTTGTACTATAGACTAACTCTTTATCTTTGTTTTCTTCTGCATTTCAGCATACGCTATTACATTCTGAGCTTCATGTATATATTCTTTAGAATGAGATTATGCTTTGTTTAGTATGCTCCGATGCTTTATGTTGATGCATATAGCTTATGCTCTTTCTGATCACTGATACTCCCTCCATCCCAAATTGTAAGTCATTCCAAGAATCTTGGAGAGTCAAAGTTTTTAAACTTTGACCAAATTTATATAATAAAATAATAATATTTATGATATCAACTAAGTAGAATTAGATCGTTCATTAGTTATATTTTCATAATATACATATTTGATGTTTTAAATTTTTGCGTTTCTCTCTAAAATCTTGGTCAAAGTTAAAAAAATTTGACTCTCCAACATTCTTGGAATGACTTACAATTTGGGATGGAGGGAGTACATATTGTGAGCTGAGCTATTTTTTGAATGGTGAACCTGCTTAACGAACTTAAAATTTGACAATGTTCACCATTGAGATGTGCAACTAGCATGTGTAGGATGTGTTGAACTCACTCGTGCTTTTCATATATGCTAGGTTGCTATGTCTCTAGTTCTGAGTCATTCACTTGCTTGGTATGTTCACATTCTGTTTAAAATCTGAACCAAGTTAAGTGAATTGAAAAGATCAAGATGGGATTGCTTGTCAGCACATCACAGTTTCGAGACTGTTTCTCATTGCACTTTGAGTTAAACTTGAGCTATGTAGTGTATGACTGAAACTGTTGTTTTAAGCTTCTGATTGCTTCTGCATAGGCTTCGCACAGTTGAAAAGTAAGGCAATGACAAGTTTTCAACCTCTCGCAATCACATGCTGAATTTTTAAACTTGTGTAATTTCACCGCTGCAACTCCGATAAAATTTGAAATCACAAGTATATGGTTCATCCTTCAATTGGTATAGCATGATGATTGAACTTAGCTAGGGGTAGTTCACCTTGTATACATGTTTAGCACTTGTTTGACTTCCTGTCTATACATGTCTCGTGCTATTTTGATGGTGAATACCTTTTTGGCTAAAAACTGCTCACTTTGCTCATATGTTCATAATTCATAATTGGTGATCAGTTTGAGCCCTTGCTAGCATGTGTGCTTCAGTTGCGTCATTGGAGTTATACTGTGTAGAGCATCTTCGCATTCTCTTACCTATATTCCTGAAGCTGCTAACTTGCATTTTGACTCATATGCATTTTGGAAGGGGGAGAACTTCTCTTGTTTGGCACTTTTGACGGTGCATTTTCTAAGAGGGAGAAAATTGCTTTTGGTTCCTTTTGCTTGATGGTGCATTTTCAACTAAGGGGGAGAATTTGGACAAATCATACCTCCCATGATCAAAGGGGAGAGGAATCAGTTGTGCACCATGCAAGGGGGAGCCTGCTTATGATGAGTTGTTGAAATTTCCAATTGGTTCGGAGCATTTTTGCTAGTTGTGTTGAGCCTTTGCCTCTTTCTTGAGGGACTAGCATTCGCCTCTCAGATTTTCAATTGGTGTCGAGCTTTCTTGCTAGTTGTGTTAAGCCTCTGTGCCTCTATCTTGAGGGACTAGCATTTTGCTTCGCTTTTACTCGCTAGCGGTGTTGAGCCCATTCTGCCTCTTCTTGAGGGCTAGTTTTGCTTTGCTTGGTTGCGTCGAACCGTTGCCCATGTCTTTGGGGACCAAGTTGTCTTGCTCTTTCCACTTGACCTTCTTCGGCTTTGCTATGCTTTTGGGTCATTTGGTTGAGTTCTCTCTCTCCTTCTTTCTTCCTTCTTCTATTTTTATTATGATTTCTGGTAGTTGACAATGCACTCATCAAGGGGGAGATTGCGGATACATGGGTGTATGCCGAGTCTCAGAGTGATGAGTGATTGTCAACTGGGATGATGCGCATGTTCTTTGGCTTGTGTTGTGCAGGTGTCGAGCACGGATACAGTGATCAGAGGCAAGGTGAAGGTCAAGTAGAGACGTGCCGTGCCGATGGACCGAGAGTGGCGAAGGGCGGACGTGAGGCTTGGACTGAGGGACCAATGGCCCGAGGATCAGCTGTGGTGGCTGACAGCCTGGGACAGCGACGAGCGAAGACTTGCGGTCATGTGTTGCATGAGTCGTGGACTTGGGGACACATGTCGGTGGACGGGGTGCACGGGTGGTGCATCCCCTCTACAGCTTTGGTTTGGTGGTAGAGCCAGAGAAAAACCATCGGGTGGACGGTTTCCACGTTTGGGCCTCAAAACCTGGGTGCGGACGGTTTCCGAGTTTGGCCTCAAAACTCGGGCTAAGGACGGTTTCCAGGTTTGGGCTCAAAATGAAGGACCGAGAAGCTACCCGAAAGCGACTAGAGGGGGGGTGAATGGGAGCTTCAAAATTTCCTTTCGGAAACTAGATGCCACTGTCCCAAATTCAACCCCAAAAGCGAAACCTAGAGCTTGCTAATGTCCACGACCCTAGATGTAGGGTGGATGCTTCCTAGAAGCACAGCGGGACACTAGACAACCCTAGAAAGCCAATGCAAAAGACGGAAATCAAATCCGTCAACGAACGAACGAACCGCGAACGAAAACGTGCGAAACAGCTACGACCGGACTCTGTCCAGCGTCCGGTCAGCAGGGACCGGACGCGTCCGGTCGTCCAAAATCCGATTTTAGACCTTACTGTTTCCGACCGGACTCACTGGTACGGAGCGTCCGGTCGTGAACAGTGCGTCCGGTCGCAAGCACAGCACACTGATGAACAGTGACCACGATGAGTCCGGTCACGAGTTCAACAGAGCGTCCGGTCGATGCAAAACAAAACACCGAAAACGTTCAACGACCGGACTCACACGCTGAGCGTCCGGTCACCCCGTGACCTAGCGTCCGGTCACCCCGACAGTCCTCTGTTCTTCCACCGATTCGACTCAAACTCACCCAAAACGAATCCTCTAGGGATCAAACTTAGTGAGTGGAGTCACAAGGAGTATAGTGAGCTATCTCTAAGAGATCATGGCTCGAACCTATCTCCAAATCGGTGAATCGAAGAAATTCGGGAGAAGGGAGAAGAAGTGACCCGAAACTAAAAAACGATTGATCTCCTAGACCGTGAGGTTAGAGGATGATTCCTTCGGTGGAAAGAAGTGCCTCACGATCTAGAACAACTTGGTTCAAACGAATTTGCAAAAGATGAACCGAGCAAAGAGATCAAGCGACGGGAAAATCGTGGAGAAAAAGGATTCCGCGAAGAACACAAAGAAAACGCGAATCACAGCCACGAACTCGAATTAAGGACGCAAATCAAGCCATCGATCTGTGCTCCAAGGTGAGGATACGGCCTCACTTCCTCAACTCAACAGTACACAGAGTGGAGTCTCTCTGCGGATCTCAACTAGCTAAAGCAGGGGATGGGAGAGCAGGAAACCCTAGCAAATGAAGGCACTAACTGAGATAGCTAAAACTGAGATAGCTGAGATGGGGAGGAGGGTGTCTCCCCTGAACTACTTATACTAACCTAGACTAAGTCTATTTCCTACTCTACCCCTCTCTAAACTAATTACAGAGCGAACCAGCTAAACCCTAAGGCTATTCTGGTCCAACCCGCGGTGGTAGGTAGATCCGACGGCCACGCCCGCTCGAACCGAAGCGTTGCCTTGACGCAACCTCTGGATCGCCGCCACGTGCCGCCCTCGCTCTGCACCCCCGGTTTTGTGGCCCAAACCGGGAAACCAGCCTTTTCCATCAGCCCCCGGTTTTGAGGCCCAAACTGGGAAACCAGCCTCCAGCCTGAGTTTTGTGGCCCAAACTCAGAAACCCGCAGCGCCCGAGTTTTGAGGCCCAAACTCGGAAACCGGCCCACGCCCAGGTTTTGAGGCTCAACCTGGAAACCGTCGCGCCCAGGTTTTGTGGCTCAACCTGGAAACCGTCGCGCCCAGGTTTTGTGGCTCAACCTGGAAACCCAGCACCCAGGTTTTGAGGCCCAAACCTGGAAACCGTCCACCCGTTGGTTTTTCTCTGGCTCAACCAACAAACCGGCGTCGTAGAGGGGATGCACCTCCGTGCACCCCGTCCATCGACATGACCGCATTTCTTCACTTGTCGTCGCCACACGCTGCCAGCCACCACAGCTGATCCTCCGGCCTCTAGTCCCTCAGTCCAAGCCTCACGTCCGCCCTTCACTGTTCAATACATCGGTATGGCACGTCCGCCTCACGGCACGCCCATCCTTCATCGCGCCCAGTCCATCGGCACGACACGTCTCAACTTGACCTTCACCTGCCATCGATCACTGTCTCCGAGCTCGACACCTGCACAACACAAGCCAAAGAACATGCGCATCAAACCCGTTGACAATCACTCATCACTCAGAGACTCGGCATACACCCATGTATCCGCAATCTCCCCCTTGATGAGTGCATTGTCAACTACACACACAAATCATAAAATGAAAGAAGAAGGTAGGAGGAAGGAGAGGAAGAGAACTCAACCAAATGACCCAAAAGCATAGCAAAGCCGAAGAAGGTCAAGTGGAAGAAGTGAAAACTTGGTCCCCAAAGACATGGGCAACGGCTCGACGCAACCAAGCAAAGCAAAGCTAGCCCTCAAGAAGAGGTAGAACAGGCTCAACACCGCTAGCAAAACACCAATTGAAAATCAGAGCTAAAAATGGCAAAAATGCTAGTCCCTCAAGATAGAGGCACAGAGGCTCAACACAACTAGCACGAAAACCACTCCGACCAATTGAAAAACAAACGAAAGGTCTCTGAACCAATCAAAATCCAACTCGACGACAAATGAGGAAAATGTTTGCTAGTCCCTCAAGATAGAGGCAACGGCTCAACACAACTAGCAAAACTCCCCTCGACAAGTGCAAGCAACTAGGGACTCCCCCTTAGGTCCAAAAAGAGAAGAGCATAAAGATCGGAAAATCTCCCCCTTAGCAAAAGCTCCCCCTTAATTGAACGCCAGGAGACATATGATTTGCAAAAACTCTCCCCCTTAGTTGAAAATGCACTTATCAAGCACAAACTCTTCCCTTGAGTCAACACAACTCCTCCTTCCAAAATACATATGAAGTCAGAAATGCAAGTTAGCAGCTTCAAGCATATAATCAAAAGAGTGCAAAGATGCTCTAATCGGTACATCTCCAATGGCACAACTAAGCACTCACATAGCGAAGGCTCAAACTGATCACGCATACGAAATATGAAGCATATGAGCAAGTGAGCATTTTTTTAGCCAAAAAGATAGTCACCATCAAAATAGCACTACACATGTATAGATAGGAATCCAGACAAGTGCTAAACACGTATACAAGGTGAACTACCCCTAGCAAGGTTCAATCATCATGCATAGGAATGAAGCATATACTTGTGATTTCAGTTTTATATCGGAGTTTGCAGCGGTGAAATTACACAAGTTCAATTTTAGCATGTGATTGCGAGAGGTTGAAAGCTTGTCATTGCCTAACTTTTCAACCGTGCGAAGCCTATGCATATGCAATCGGAAGCTTAAAGCAACGGTTTCGGTCATACACTACATGGCTCAAGTTTAACTCAAAGTGCAATGAGAAACAGTCTCGATACCGTGAGGTGTTGACAAGCAATCCCATCTCGATCTTTTCAATTCACTAAAGCTTGGTTCAAGTTTTAAACATGATATGAACAGACCAAGCAAGTGAATGACTCAGAACTAGAGACATAGCAACCTAGCATATATGAAAAGCAGGAATGGACTCAACACACCCTACACATGCTAGTTGCATACCTCAATGGTGATCATTTTCAGATTTATATACATTAGGCAAATTCACCATTCCGAAATTGCTCAGCTCATAACATGTACTAGTGATCAGAAGGAGCATAAGCTACAAGCATCAACATAAGCATCGGAGCATACTAAACAGAGCATATTTACATTCTAGTGATTATAAACATGAAGCTCAGCATGTAAATGCGTATGCTAAAAAGCAAAGAAAAGAAACTCAAAATAAAAAAGTCAGTCTATACAAGATCCAAAAAGGTTTCCCCCATCTAAAAGGGGAAACACACACCAAGCTCACCCCTCAACCGATTAAAGGTTGATTCGTCTAAAGGTTTGGTGAAAATATCAGCCAGTTGGTGATGAGTATCGACATGGCGAAGGTCGATATCACCCTTCTCCTGGTGGTCTCGCAAGAAATGAAAGCGCACATCAATGTGTTTGGTTTTCGAGTGAAGCACGGGGTTCTTAGCAACGCTAATAGCACTCGTGCTGTCACAAAGCAAAGGCACGCGAGAAAAGCTCAAACCAAAATCACGCAAAGTGGCCATCATCCAGAGTAACTGGGAACAGCAGCTAGCCGCAGCAACATACTCCGCCTCCGTGGTAGACTGGGCGACACTAGACTGCTTACGAGAAGACCACGATACAAGAGAAGATCCAATAAATTGGCAAGTCCCAGAAGTGGACTTGCGCTCAATACAACAACCAGCAAAATCGGCATCGGAATAACCGCAAAGCGAGAGGGTGGAGGAAGCAGAATACCAAATCCCGAACTCAGGTGTGAAACGAAGGTACCTGAAGATGCGCTTCACCGCCTGACGGTGAGAAGTGCGCGGCGACGCCTGAAAGCGCGCGCACAGACACACCGCGAACTGGATGTCCGGGCGTGTCGCCGTCAGGTAGAGGAGCGACCCGATCATACTGCGGTACTCCTTCTGGTCCACTGCTTCTCCGTCCACATCCGCATCCAGGGCAGTCGTCGTCGACATGGGTGTTGGAAGAGGCTTGGCCTCACCCATATCGAACCGCTTCAGCAAGTCCTTCGTGTACTTGCCCTGGTGCACAAACGTCCCCTCTCGGGATTGCTTAATTTGCAACCCGAGAAAGAATGTCAGCTCGCCCATCATGCTCATCTCGAACTCCCTGCTCATAGTATCTGCAAACTTGGCAACCAAAGCGTGAGAAGAACCACCGAAAATGATATCATCCACGTAAATCTGGACCAAAAGTGTGTCTTTGCCTTGCCGGAGGAGAAAGAGCGTCTTATCTACACATCCCATTTTAAAACCCTTAGCAAGCAAAAAGGTTTTCAACCTATCATACCAGGCTCTAGGGGCTTGTTTCAAACCATACAAAGCTTTGTGAAGTTTAAAGACATGGTTTGGAAACTTGGGATTTTCAAAACCGGGGGGGGCTCAACATAAACCTCCTCCTCTATGTAGCCGTTTAAAAAGGCACTCTTGACATCCATTTGAAAAAGTTTGAAACCCCTGGATGCAGCATAAGCCAAGAGTATCCTAATAGCCTCCAAACGTGCTACAGGAGCGAAGGTTTCCTCATAATCTATCCCTTCCTTCTGACTATAGCCTTTCGCTACAAGCCGGGCCTTGTTTCTAACAACGTGGCCATCCTCTCCTTGCTTGTTTTTAAATACCCATTTTGTCCCTATAGGCTTACAGTCAGGTGGAGGTGGAACTAGAACCCAAACCCGATTTCGCTCAAAGTTCTCTAACTCCTCATGCATGGCATTGACCCAATCCGGATCCGTCAATGCGTGTCCAACATCTCGGGGCTCAAAATTAGCAACAAAAGCAGAATGAGCGAAGCGAGAGATGTGCTGTGACCTGGAGCGAGTGACTCGCTCGCCGATGTCGCCGATCATCTGCTCAGGGGGGTGCTGGCGCTGGATATGTCGTGGCGCCTCCCGGGAAGAAGTGACCTCCCCCTCAACAGCAGCTGGTTCCACCCCGGGTACAAAAGGTACCGCGCGAGGTGGAGGATCCCACGGCCCCCAGGAAGAAGAAGTGTCGGGGCCGTGAGTCGTCGTCGAGGCAGCTCTTTGCGGCGCGGCAGGTGGAGGGGGTGCTGGATCATCCATACCTTCAGCACCCTCGTCCTCTTCATCAAAAAGAGGCTCTCCAACCTCTTGATCACCTGCACGCTCAAAACGAGAAGAAGAAGAAACAAGAGTCTCGTCGAAGGTGACATCTGATGTCTCCATGACTCGGTTAGTATCAAGGTTAAGTACACGATATACTCTAGTGTGAGTGCCATAACCCAAAAATACACCGTCAGAGGAGCGAGACTCAAATTTGTCCAAGTTGCCCTTTTTGAGTATAAAACAATGGCAACCAAAAACTCGAAAATAACTCACCTTGGGCAGTTTGCCAAAACGCAACTCATAAGAAGTCTTTTTCAAGAAAGCTCTCAGAAAAATGCGATTGGAAATATAGCATGCAGTGTTCATAGCTTCGGCCCAATAGCGCCTAGGAGTCCTATGCTCATCAAGCATCGTCCTGGCCATCTCAACAAGGGTTCGATTCTTCCTCTCTACAACACCATTTTGGGGCGGTGTGTAGGGGGAAGAAAACTGATGCTCCAAGCCAAGGCGGTTACAAAACTTCTCAAAATCTGAATTTTTGAATTCGGAACCATTATCACTTCTAATAGCTCGCATCGAGTTCAAAGGGAACTCGTTCTGAAGACGCAAAATCAGATTGCGAGCGAAGGAGAAAGTCTCAGTCTTCTCAGTCAAAAAGAAGACCCACGAATATCTCGAAAAGTCGTCAACAACAACCAAAACATACCACTTGCCACCAACCGAGCTCACCCGAGCCGGACCAACAAGGTCCATGTGTAAAAGCTCTCCGGGGTGCGAGGTCGTGACCTTAGTCACTGGATGGTGGGGAGCGGCAACCATCTTCCCATGTCTGCAAGAATGGCAAACTAGATCCTTCTCCATCGAAAGCTTGGGCAATCCTCGGATTAGGCCAAGTGAGCTAAGTCTTGCAAGCAAGTCGAAGCTTAAATGACCGAGCCTCCTATGCCACTTCCAAAGATCGGAGGAGGAAGGACTAGCCAAAAGACAGCGAGAAGAACCAAACAACTCCGAGAAATTCGCGCGAAAGACTTTCCCAAAGGGCAAAATCAGACATACAAGATCGCCCTGAGGATCTAAGATGCGACTAAGGTTCGGTTTAAAACGAATCTCATAGTCATCATCAAAAAGTTGCGAAACAGAAAGAAGGTTAAAATGCAGGTTAGAAACAAGAGCAACATCGCGCAACACAAAGTGCTCATTAACCCGCACCATCCCACGAGACAATACCTTACCTTTACTATTGTCGCCGAAGGTTATGTACTCCTTTCCGGCGACCGGGCTAAGGCTGGAGAACCACTTGGCGTTTCCGGTCATGTGCCTCGAGCAACCAGAATCCACCAACCAAATGTCCTCCAACCGTCTCACCTACATCAATAAAAAGACATAGGGTGAGCATACGGTCCAACACTGGGGTTAGTGAAGTAAGGGGAAAACCAGTGTTGGGCCGGCTGCTCAAAAGAAGGGTTAGTGTAAAAACCATTCCTAGCACGTCTACGAGGGAAGCGATCACCACGCTGAGGAAAACGTGGTCCGCTAGGGAAGAAGCGCTCACCGCGGTACTCAAACTGCGGTGGGGGAAAGCGCTCAACTAAGCCTCCGCCACGGGGTCCAAAACCTGCAACTGCAGGCTCCCGTCGGGCACGCTCTCTACGAGATCTACGCCTAGGAGCCTGGGGCTCAACTGCTCTAGCGTCTCTCCTCGGAGCTCTCTCCTGCCTAGGCCTAACAAACTGAGGTGCTGGACCTCTAGGCCTAGTCTCCCTCTTAGGGGCTCTCATCTCCTGCCTAGGCCGGGGACCTTGGCGTCCGGACCTAGCAGCTCTCCCCTGAGCCTTCGGCACATGTCCACCATGAGCTGGATGGTACATGTCCGGGTTCTCCATCTCCCGAGCACGGCGCGCCTCTCGCTTGCGCCGGAAACAGAACTCGATCAAGTGACCATCCCTCCCACAGAAATCACACTGGTACCTCACCGCACGCAAAGGGGGTTGTTGGTGACCAGGGCTGTGGGTGTGGTTCACTTTGCCCTTCTGAGGCAAACACTCCTCTCTAATGGGTGGCATAGCATCAAGCTTGTTCTTGAGGTGGTTTGGCTTGGGTGCCCAAATTTGGTTCTTGGGAGGAGCTCTCGGGGGTTCCTCAACCACACCATCTTTGGTGGTAGGCTTGGCAGGCTCTTTGGGTGGAAGTTTGGCAAGCTTGGGAGTAGTGGTGGAGTTAGACTTCTCAAATGGATTCAAACCACTCGACTCTCCAATCTTCCCAAAAGCAGAAAGATCAACACCCTGAGCAAAACCTACACCAGGAGCCCCAGCAGCTCGCTTGAATTGGGAGATCATCATCCCGAGCTGCAGCTCACTACAAGAGACCCATGACAAGATGGTCCGAAGGTATGTGTTTTCTTCCTCGGTTTGCATCTTGCCATGCTTCACATTTGCAATCTCTAGCTCCAAGTCCTCGCACAAAACGCACCTCGCCACACCAGTGCTACCTGAGTTGACCTCCTCAAGAGACACAATCTTGGCATTCTTCTCTGCCAACTCAGATTGCAAGACGGGACAGGTCTTGCATGCACCCAATAGAGAAGGTCTAGCCTTCAGCTCATCTAGCTCTCCTACCAACGCAACATACTTACCTCTCAAAGTGAGAAGGTCAGTCATGTGCGCGGTGCACGACTCACACTCCGCCTCCTCCGACACAACCACGGTGGACCGAGCGAACTCAAGCTCCTTCACCGTGTCCTCCCACTTCTGCCTGAACTCCTTGCGCTCTCTAGCGGCACGCCTAAGTAGTTTATCTTGGCTAAGGAGGGCAGCGGTCAACTTCTCTACCTCGGAGGAAAGCTCGTCGTAGGTGAGAGATACCTGGGAGGTGTCGTCGTCGTCGTCGTTCCGAGGCGTATGTTCCAGCTCGCCTCCGACCTCATCTCCGAGCGCCATGGTACACAAGCCTCCGTCGTCGGCGAAGAAGCACAATCCGTTGAACTTGTCCTCTAGCTTCTTCTTCACGGACTCGTCATCGCTGGAGCCAGCGGAGTCGTCATCCGAGCCGTCGACGTCGCTGAGCGTGGCGAAGAAGGCACGCTGCTCAGCTTGCTGCTTCTCCAAGTACTTCTTCTTGATGTACTCCTTGTCGAAGCCGCCCCGCTTCTTGTGTCTTGGGGGAACGTGCTTCTCCTTGTACTTGGAGTCGCGCTTGCGCCCTTGATCGCCCTTCCCCGAATGCTTGTTCTTCTTGGGGCAGTTGGCGATGAAGTGGTCGGGGTCTCCGCACTCGTAGCATCCTGTGCGTCCTCCTCCACGACGGCGGTTCATGCGGTTGTTGTGGAACCGCGAGAACCGGTTGGCATGCAAAGCCAACTCGTCGTCTCCCAAAGACTCCAGCTGGTCCTCTGTCACAGAAAAGAGAGAAGAAAGCGCAAAGCCAGCTGAGGGGTTAGAGGAAGAGCCGGAAACCAAAGCCATGGACGGGCGAGAAGGATTTTCAAAAGAAGCCCTCACCATAGCATCAATCTCACTGGACTTGAGCTTACTGAAGAGCTCGTCGCAGGTGAGGGTCTCATAGTTCGGCGATTCGATGATTGTCTGAACCTTGGAGTCCCACACTGAACGGTCAAGAGTGTGCAAAAGCTTCAAAGCACGCTCATGATCGTCAAATGGCAACTGCTCTCTGTTAGCCCTCATCCTGTTGACAATCACCTGAAAACGAGCGAATAAACTTTCTATGCTCTCACTAGGTTGATGTCTAAAGTTCTCATACTCACGCTTGAACGACTCGTAGAGTCGGGTTTTGACTTGAGAGGTGCCCTCATGGAAACGCATGAGAGTGTCCCAGATCTCCCGAGCCGTAGCGAGGTGAGAGACACGATCAAACAAACCCATGCTCAAACAAGAAAAGAGAGCATTACGGGCTCGGCTATTGGCCTCGTGCTCATCGATCTGTTGCTGAGAAACACGAGAAGCCAAGACCACGTAATCAGCAGAGTTGCAAATATCCCAAATAGACGCACCCAAACTCTGCAGATAGGCCGACATGCGTATCTTCCAATACGCATAGTTCGTCCCATCAAAGAACGGCGGTTTGCCCACGCCGCGATCCATGTCGCCTTCGGTGGATCTGGAACCGACTAAGGTGGAAGATCCTTAACCTGCTCCGATACCAATTGAAGGACCGAGAAGCTACCCGAAAGCGACCAGAGGGGGGGTGAATGGGAGCTTCAAAATTTCCTTTCGGAAACTAGATGCCACTGTCCCAAATTCAACCCCAAAAGCGAAACCTAGAGCTTGCTAATGTCCACGACCCTAGATGTAGGGTGGATGCTTCCTAGAAGCACAGCGGGACACTAGACAACCCTAGAAAGCCAATGCAAAAGACGGAAATCAAATCCGTCAACGAACGAACGAACCGCGAACGAAAACGCGCGAAACAGCTACGACCGGACTCTGTCCAGCGTCCGATCAGCAGGGACCGGACGCGTCCGGTCGTCCAAAATCCGATTTCAGACCTTACTGTTTCCGACCGGACTCACTGGTACGGAGCGTCCGGTCGTGAACAGTGCGTCCGGTCGCAAGCACAGCACACTGATGAACAGTGACCACGATGAGTCCAGTCACGAGTTCAACAGAGCGTCCGGTCGATGCAAAACAAAACACCGAAAACGTTCAACGACCGGACTCACACGCTGAGCGTCCGGTCACCCCGTGACCTAGCGTCTGGTCACCCTGACAGTCCTCTGTTCTTCCACCGATTCGACTCAAACTCACCCAAAACGAATCCTCTAGGGATCAAACTTAGTGAGTGGAGTCACAAGGAGTATAGTGAGCTATCTCTAAGAGATCATGGCTCGAACCTATCTCCAAATCGGTGAATCGAAGAAATTCGAGAGAAGGGAGAAGAAGTGACCCGAAACTAAAAAACGATTGATCTCCTAGACTGTGAGGTTAGAGGATGATTCCTTCGGTGGAAAGAAGTGCCTCACGATCTAGAACAACTTGGTTCAAACGAATTTGCAAAAGATGAACCGAGCAAAGAGATCAAGCGACGGGAAAATCGTGGAGAAAAAGGATTCCGCGAAGAACACAAAGAAAACGCGAATCACAGCCACGAACTCGAATTAAGGACGCAAATCAAGCCATCGATCTGTGCTCCAAGGTGAGGATACGGCCTCACTTCCTCAACTCAACAGTACACAGAGTGGAGTCTCTCTGCGGATCTCAACTAGCTAAAGCAGGGGATGGGAGAGCAGGAAACCCTAGCAAATGAAGGCACTAACTGAGATAGCTAAAACTGAGATAGCTGAGATGGGGAGGAGGGTGTCTCCCCTGAACTACTTATACTAACCTAGACTAAGTCTATTTCCTACTCTACCCCTCTCTAAACTAATTACAGAGCGAACCAGCTAAACCCTAAGGCTATTCTGGTCCAACCCGCGGTGGTAGGTAGATCCGACGGCCACGCCCGCTCGAACCGAAGCGTTGCCTCGACGCAACCTCTGGATCGCCGCCACGTGCCGCCCTCGCTCTGCACCCCCGGTTTTGTGGCCCAAACCGGGAAACCAGCCTTTTCCATCAGCCCCCGGTTTTGAGGCCCAAACTAGGAAACCAGCCTCCAGCCTGAGTTTTGTGGCCAAAACTCAGAAACCCGCAGCGCCCGAGTTTTGAGGCCCAAACTCGGAAACCGGCCCACGCCCAGGTTTTGAGGCTCAACCTGGAAACCGTCGCGCCCAGGTTTTGTGGCTCAACCTAGAAACCGTCGCGCCCAGGTTTTGTGGCTCAACCTGGAAACCCAGCACCCAGGTTTTGAGGCCCAAACCTGGAAACCGTCCACCCGTTGGTTTTTCTCTGGCTCAACCAACAAACCGGCGTCGTAGAGGGGATGCACCTCCGTGCACCCCGTCCATCGACATGACCGCATTTCTTCACTTGTCGTCGCCACACGCTGCCAGCCACCACAGCTGATCCTCTGGCCTCTAGTCCCTCAGTCCAAGCCTCACGTCCGCCCTTCACTGTCCGATACATCGGTATGGCACGTCCGCCTCACGGCACGCCCATCCTTCATCGCGCCCAGTCCATCGGCACGACATGTCTCAACTTGACCTTCACCTGCCATCGATCACTGTCTCCGAGCTCGACACCTGCACAACACAAGCCAAAGAACATGCGCATCAAACCCGTTGACAATCACTCATCACTCAGAGACTCGGCATACACCCATGTATCCGCACAAAACCTGGGTGCTGCGGGTTTCCCGGTTTGGGCCTCAAAACCGGGGGTTGGCTATGAAGGCTGGTTTCCCGGTTTGAGCCACAAAACCGGAGGTGCGACGTCCGGGAAGAGGACGCAGAGCGGTGGCGGGACGTGGCGGCAATCGGGAGGTTGCGTCGAGGCAACGCTACGAGTTGTGCGGGCGTGGCCGTCGGATCCACCTACCATCGAGTTGGTCCAGAATAACCTTAGGGTTTAGCTGGTTCGCTCTGTAAGTAGTTAGGGGTAGAGTGGGAATTAGGAATAGTTAGAATTAGGATAAGTAGGGGGAGACACCCACCTCCCCATCCATCTCAGTCATTTGCTATTTTGCCTTCTAGATTTTTCTGCTCTCCCATCCCCCTGCTGTAGCGAACTGAGATCCACAAAGAAGAGAACAATACCTCTGTGCCCGTGAGATTTTGAGGAAGTGAGACCGTAATCTCACTATTGTAGCGTGTGGTAG
This sequence comes from Coix lacryma-jobi var. lacryma-jobi, assembly GCA_009763385.1. NCBI lineage: Eukaryota > Viridiplantae > Streptophyta > Magnoliopsida > Poales > Poaceae > Coix > Coix lacryma-jobi. The sequence continues at coordinate 69,206,302 of CM019831.1, read as the reverse complement.
CCACACGGTTGCAAATTCGTGGTTGTGATTCGCGTTTTGTTCGTGTTCTTCGCGGAATCCTTTTTTTGCCATGTTTTTCCCATCGATCGATCTCTTAGCTTGGTACGTCTTTTGGAAATCCGTTTGAACCAAGTTGTTCTAGATCATGAGGCACTTCATTCCACCGAAGGAATTCTTCCCAAACCTCACGAGCTAGTAGATCGCTTGATTTTTGTTTCGGGTCAAGTTTTTCTCCTCTCCCCCGAAATTCTTCGATTCATTGACTTGGAGATAGGATCGAGCCATGATCTCCTAGAGATAGCTCACTATCCTCCTTGTAACTCCTCTCACCAAGTTAGATCCCTAGAGGATACGTTTTGGGTGAGATCGAGTGAAATCGGTGAACAAACAGTTCAGTCACGGGGTGACCGGACGCTGACTCGGGACGACCGGACGCTAGGGCAGTGAGTCCGGTCGTTGAATGTTCTTCGCGTTTCTTCTCTGCGTGGTGACCGGACTCATCCCTCGATACTGACCGGACGCATAGCTCCCACTGTTCATAGGGTTTTTGCCAGTTGACCGGACGCACAGGTTGTGACCGGACGCACTCTACCTCAGAGTCCGGTCCAACACAGTAAGGGTCCAAAACCGTTTTGGCTTGACCAGACGCGTCCGGTGGTCAGTGACCGGACGCAGGTAGAGTCCGGTCAGCGCTGCTTCGTGGTGTTTCGTTCGCGGTTCGTTCGATTGTTGACGGATTTGGTTTTCGTCTTTTGCGTTGGGTTTCTAGGGTTGTGTAGTGTCCCGCTGTGCTTCTCGGAAGCATCCACCCTACATCTAGGGTTGTGGACACTTGCAGGCTATAGGTTTGCTCTTGGGGTTGATTCTCGGGACAGTGGCTGAAAGTTTCCGGCAGGAAAATTTAAAGCTCCCATTCACCCCCCTCTGGTCGCTTTCTGGTAGCACTTTCGGTCCTTCAAAACCCTAAGCTATTAGCTCTCTAGCTCTAGCCTTGCTTCTTTGCTTCCTTTCCTTCCTTGCTTGATATGAAGTGACGCCTCCAGGGGGTATTTATAGCCTTGTGGAGTGAGGGGGGTACTTATAGGGGGCAGCCAACCGACCTAGGGCAAACCCTAGTGGCGGGCGCCAGCCCTAGGTGGCGGCCGCCACCCCCCTGGCCGTTGGATGCACCGTCATTGATCCAACGGTCTCCAGGGAATCCCCCAAGGCGGTTGCATGCCGGTTGCATGTCCAGATAACCGTCATTCGGTCATGATCCATGCCACGCCCCTCTTGAGCCCTCCGATGCCACTGACCTAGTGACCAAGGGCCAAGATTTGGCCCTGGGGTGGTCACACGGATCAGTGACGTGGCAGGGGGGAAGTTTGGGCCTCTCCTTGTGGCGGGCATCACCTAGGGGTGGCGGGCGCCACCCCACTAGGGCCCAAATGGGCCCTGCTGAGTGGGCTTGGCCTTTGGTGGTTCAAATATCCAAATTTGGTTCAAATCCTGCATTCAAATCAAAATCTATGGACATGTGGAATTCGGTTAGTTTGAAACCTATTTGACTACATTTCATGCCTTTTGGTGAATTTTAGGGTAACATGTTGATGGTAAAACAGGTGTTTAAGGACCATCAACAAGCTCCCCCAAGCTAAACTGTTGCTCGTCCTCGAGCAACAATGCGGTTTAAGCATTAAGCATGAAATAGATAGCAACTTAACATGTATACAAGTGCATATTGTATAGTGAGAAATAACTTAGTATATATCATTAATCATAGCAATGTGGGGCTTATAGCTTTTCACTTCAAACATGCAAGAGTGACATAAAGTAGTAGATAGGAAACTTTTATCTTGCTTAGGTTTAACTAGGATTATGTCTGGGGGTTTTTTAAGGTTTTCAAAAGATAAAAACTTGCTTAAGTCCTTCAAGATTCACTCAATCACTCAATGGTGTTTAAATCCTCACTTAGGCCAAAATGTAGCCTCTCCTATTTCTAAAGAATGATATGTGGAGTTATAGGTAGGCTAAGAATCATGAGCAAATTGCCTAATGTTTATTGCAAAGCTAGACACTCAGATCATAAGGAGCAGCAAATCATAAAAATTGATCAAGATGTGCATGTGTGGTTATGTGGAAGTGTATAGAGAGATATTTCATAATCCTTCCTAGTTAATTTCTGGGGTCTAGAGCTAATGATAACTCTCTCTGTCTCTCTCTTTTTTTCGATACATAGTGAGTAGACAAAAATGTGTCCTCACATTTTCTTAGGACATAGTCCGCTCTTGAGACACTTTGCTCACTTTTTTTATATCTCTTTTTTTTAGCTCTAGATTTCCCCTGATATATCTATAGGAAAGGATTTTAGAAATGAAAAGGAGGAAGAGAGAGAAATGCTTATTCCCAGTGTAGGAATAGCATAAGGCTAGCAATGGAACGTTGGCAAGGTATTGCATATCTCCAGTGTAGAGAATGAGCAATTTATTTGGTGGTTGCAAACTTCCAAAGTGGAGAGTAGGCAATTTGTGGTGGGTGTGTGAATCTTGATCAAAAGATATGATAAGCTTCTCTACTAAGATCTATGAGGTCTAACAAAGCTCAACACAGACAAAGCTCTTTGTGGTTTTGACTAACAAATATTTGGCTAGTGGTGGGATGGGATAAAATCCAGGAGGAACTTTTAGCAAGGTTTTCATAATTTTTAAAAGAAATCCTCCATATTAGGTCCTAATTTCACCTTAGCAAGTTTAAAGAATTACTCCATTTCTAACTAACTTTATTCACTAAGCATGATTTTAGTTAAAACATGTGCAACCCACAAAAGCTACAACTTAGATAAAACTAGTTATTCTAACTATAACAATAGCATTTGCATGACATATTTTATTTCTTATTTAGGTTTCAACTTGTTTAAGCAGATTTCATCAATTTTATTCATGGAATTATTACTTAGGCAAGCATATAACATTCAAAAGATATAGAATTTAAGGATCGAACATAAAGAGTAAGGTTGAAACATACCTTATTGGCGCGAGGATCTCCCCCAAGCTGGCTTCTTGCTTGGTGAAGGGTCTTCATCTTTCTCGGTCGGAGCTCTTGTTCTTATTTTATTAAAAAAGAAACTATCTAATATTGTGAAAAAGGGAAACTATCCTATTATGATATTTTATTATTCTAGCTAAGTTAACATATACTTATGCATATAACTAATGATAACTGATTTTTTTTAGTTACATGCATGACATATGTTATTTATTTTGAAAAAGGGAAAATTGAAGGGAAAAATTAAAAGTAAATCCATACCTTAGATCCCTGGAATTTCATCCTTATTGGGTAGATCTTCTTCCTTGGGTGCTTCTTCTTTAAGTACTTCATCGGGTTCTTCTTCTTTTGGCACCTCTCCTTTGTTATGTGAATTACACAACTCAGGAGAAGGTGGTTCTTTCTTTCTGTTCCACCTTGTTCTTAGGCGCCTCTTCTTGGTACGAACGGGTTTTGCTTCCTGCATGTTAGCGGCATATGCGGGACCACGGGAAAAGGAGAATATTTCCTTCCTCCCTCCTAATGTCATTTGCATTTTACCACTCCCCACATATATGCAAGCATCAACAGTGTTCAAGAAAGGTCTACCTAAGATTAGAGGCACATCTTTTCTATTTCCCATATCTAAAATCATGAAATCAGCAGGAACATAGGAGCCTCTAATATGAACAGGTAAATCAGTGATTATTCCTTCTACATAGCATGTTGATTGATCAGCTAGCACGACATAGGCAGATGTGGATGACATGGGTGGAAAGAACGAGTTTTCATAGAAATCTTTAGATAGAATGTTCACACTCGATCCTAAATCACACATGGCATTTTTAAAGACTTCACCAAAGATTGAGCATCTAATTATGGGACTACCAGGATCACCCTTTTTAACCGTCATGGTTTGATCTTCATAATAGTTAAAATATTTTATTTCAACCATATTTGCAGTTTCCATGTTAGGTTTAGCCGGAATTTTGCCAATTTCAAAAGATGGTATGATAGCAGCAAGTTGAGCTAATTGGGTTTCTAACATCTTATTAAAGCTAAGTTGATTTTTTAGAGCAGATGAGAAATCTTCCAATTTAGCATTTATGTTCTCAAGCATTTTATCATTTGACATTAATTTCTTATTAAAAAATTCAGTAGTTCTACCTTGAGAGTAGACTAGATTCTTTAAGAACGAGAAATTATCACTACTTTGGAAATTAGAGCGAGGGAATGAATTATTACCTTGAGAGTTGGAGTGCTGATTCCATCCTTGATTTTGTTGGCGGAAACCGTTGTTGTTGTTGTTGATGATGAAGTTCAAATCTTCAAGTAACTCGGGGCAGTGGTTCCCAGAATGTCCAGTTTCTCCACAGACTTCACAAGTCATGTAGGATTCCAGAGATTGGACACTCTCTTGTCGGTTCATCTTCTCACAGCTATCCAGCTTCTTTGCCAGCAGGTCCATCTTGGCCACGATCATGTCGGCCTCCTTAAGGGAATGCATACCTCGCTTACGGGGCTGCAGTCTCTCATCATTCCATCCTTGGTTCGACACCATCTTCTCTATGAGAGCCTTAGCATCTGCAACATTCAGAGAAAAGAATGCACCGCCGGCGGCGGCATCCAAATGGCTTCTAGAGAGTGGGGTTAGGCCATGGTAGAAGTTCTGGATCAATAGCCAGTCCTCCATACCATGGTGTGGACAAGCAGCGATGTACTCTTGCATTCTCTCCCAAGCCTCAGGAATAGATTCCTCGGCTTGTTGCGTAAAGCTGGAGATTTTGTTGCGAAGAGCGTTCATCTTGCCCATCGGAAAGAATTTGGCGAGAAAAGCGTTGGAACACTTGTCCCATGTGTCTACAGCGTTGTGATTGGTATAGAACCATTGCTTCGCTTTTCCTAGGAGAGAAAAGGGAAAGAGACGAAGACGGATGGCTTCTTGGGTTATCCCCTTAATGGTGAAGGTGCTCCAAATCTCCAAAAATTGTTGGAGGTGAGCATTGGCATCCTCATGAGTTTTGCCATAGAACGGGCTAGCTTGGACCATCGTGATCAGAGCCGGTTTCAACTCAAAATTGAGGTTGGCATCGTTCACGGTTGGTCCTGTCGCTACATTGGCGGCAGAAGGAGCAGAAAACTCACGAATGGTCTTGTTGGCCATCGTGAAGGTAGAACAAGATAAGAAAGAAAGAAGTTGAAGAAGATGAAGGAAAAAGATAAGAAGGACTAAGGAAAGAAAGAATGGGGAAAGATGGGATTCGCTAAGCAGGAGCTTAAGCGAAGATAAATTCGACAAGGACTCAAAGGATACACCGATTGCCTTCCCTGGCAACGGCGCCAGAAATGCTTGTTGACACTTGCTAACGTCGTTACTAGGAGTAGACTATGGAATCTATCCCCGGCAACGGCGCCAGAAATGCTTGTTGGTAGTTCTTAACTACACCTAGGATAGGGTAGCTAAAGTAGCTATCTACTAATGCCAAGCGGGGTTGTCAATCCCGACACTAGTAGGAGCTAACTAGCGAGAATGCAATCTACCAGGAGGAGATTCTGCAAGCGCACAGAACTATCGTAGTAGCACTTCCCTGGGAGTACCAGGTGTCGATTTATTTGATCCCAAAGGAAGGCTAGGGTGGTGTATGAGTCGAGTCAAGGAGGGGATGAGAGTCAAAGAATGAGAAAAGGGAAAGAGGAGAAGAGAGGAGATGAAAGGGATGAGAGAGGATGAGAGGCTAGAAAGAATATATGGATGGATAGGTAAGGATCAATGAAATGGCTAAGGTAAGGTGGATAAATAGGTAGATAGATAGAATGGGATAACTAAGGATAACTAATATAACTAACTAATAACTAATAACTACTCCTAGATAACTACGAAGCAAGATAACTACGAAGCAAGATAGGCAAATGTCAATTAAGCAACCAAGTTAAACTAGACCAACTACGTGGTGGAATTCAAGGCGCACAGGGCTGTCACCACCTGCTTGCTACCACAGCTATCCGGGGGTCTAGCCGTATCTGAAGGTAAGTCTATAACTAAGCACCACGCCTAATTATATTCTAACTATCTCTACCCTGGCCTAGAATAGAGACACCCTTGCGGACGTCAGAGCAAATACTTGACTTAATAAGATAAACACTAAACTAACTAAGCAACCTATTGGCAAAGATCAAACACTAAGCTCACTAGAGATTAACTACTATGGCTAAGTGAATTGAACTGTAGGATAGCTAGGCACTCAAGCAATCAATCAAGTATACTACTCAATACTGGTAAGTAGAATAAAGTAATACTTGAAATGATGAACTAGAATATAGTAAAGTGCTTGAGTAACAAGAGCAAAACCTGAACTGGAGATGAAGGAAGACTCTTCCCAGCTCCAGGACCGATCACTCGCACGCTTCTACTCTTGAGCTAAGCCTTGAGCAGCGCTTCCGCGAGGGCAATGAGGCAAGGATGCCTTGCTCTACTAGCTACTTACTTGCCTAAGCTTGGCTAAACCCTAAGCTATTAGCTCTCTAGCTCTAGCCTTGCTTCTTTGCTTCCTTTCCTTCCTTGCTTGATATGAAGTGACGCCTCCAGGGGGGTATTTATAGCCTTGTGGAGTGAGGGGGTACTTATAGGGGCAGCCAACCGACCTAGGGCAAACCCTAGTGGCAGGCGCTAGCCCTATGTGGCGGTCGCCACCCCCCTGGTCGTTGGATGCGCCGTCATTGATCCAACGATCTCCAGGGACTCCTCCAAGGGGGTTGCATGTCGGTTGCATGTCCAGATAACCATCATTCGGTCATGATCCACGCCACTCCCCTCCTGAGCCCTCCGATGCCACTGACCTAGTGACCAAGGGCCAAGATTTGGCCCTGGGGTGGTCACACGGATCAATGACGTGGCAGGGGGGAAGTTTGGGCCTCTCCTTGTGGCGGGCGCCACCTAGGGGTGGCGGGCGCCACCCCACTAGGGCCCAAATGGGCCCTGCTGAGTGGGCTTGGCCTTTGGTGGTTCAAATATCCAAATTTGGTTCAAATCCTGCATTCAAATCAAAATCTATGGACATGTGGAATTCAGTTAGTTTGAAACCTATTTGACTACATTTGATGCCTTTTTGGTGAATTTTAGGGTAACATGTTGATGGTAAAACAGGTGTTTAAGGACCATCAACAATGGAGAGTGTTCTCGTTGGTGCCCTGAAGGTGGGCTCTTGGGTGTCAGCATCCTTGTCCTTGTCGTTGTCGTTGCGTCGCCGCTTCTCATCTTTCTTCCGCACGCCTCAGGCGATGATGTCGCACTCACGCATAGTGTGCTTAGCTTTCTTATGGAGCAGGCAAGGACCGTCAGGGATCTTTTCATACTCATTGTCGTAGGTGTGCTTCAGGCGAGTGTTGGTGTGGTGTTGGTGACTGAAAGGACCTCGATGTCGCCTAGAGGGGGGGTGAATAGGCCTGTAAAAACTCAACTCGAACAAATGTTAGAATCTCGAGCGGCAGTTCTGCTCTGGGAGCAGAACTACTGCTCGGAGCAGAACTTCTGCTCTGCCTGTAAGTTCGAGATCACAATTCAAAATCTACCAAAGGGAAAATAGATTAAGTAAATTACTGAGCTTCCTAGGGTAGAGTTGAACCTATTTCACCACTTGAATGTATGCGGAAGTGTACAAGTGAGTAGATCGGCACCAAACCCTAAAATCACCACAAATGAAAGTAGAGAGCAATACAAACAACAAGAACACAATAGAGACAAGGTATTTATCCCGTGGTTCAGCTCGCCACCAAGGCTTGCCATGTCCACGTTGTTGAGGAAGCCACAAAGGCTATGGTCTCTTTCAACCTTGTCCTCGTTCTCAAGTCAAGAGAGCAAGTCTCTTGAGATGAGGGTTCTTACTAGATGTAGAGGGTGATAACAAACTTCCCGGAGCTGCCACAACCAAGTTGGAAGCTTCCAAGCAACGCCTAGCCGGCTAGGAGCCTTGCTCCAAGAGTAATAAACACAATCCACCGGCTTCAACGCGAACCAAGTGCTCTAGGAGTTGTAGAACTGTTGGGGGTGCTCTCTAATGCAGTTTGGAGGCTCAAACTCTCAAGGAATCGGAGAGGAATCGAAGGGAGAAGCTTGAGGGGCTCCAATGGAGAGTGAGGGAGAGAGAGCTATTCTGGCCGCACTTGGGAGGGGAATGGTCGAGATGACCGTTGGGAGAGGCAGGGAGAAGAAGAATATACCCCCCTGCTGTCCAACAGTAACTTTAAGTCGCAGAAGTGCCGCTCGCTGAGCAGAACTTCTGCTCGAGCAGAACTTCTGCTCGCAGAGCAGCACTTCTGCTCTGACACAAACAGCCAAGAATGGGGAATGAAAGGCTTGTTGTTGTGGCTAGTTTTTGAGGATGGTTTGGTGGAACTTTTGAGCACTTAGTTGCACATCAAAGCTTGTGCATTGTATCCCCCTTTATAGTGTGGCTTTTCCTAAACTCAAATTCAAAGCATAAAAGAATTTAAACGCCTTTGAGTCGGTTATCGCTTTCCTTTGTAATTGGGGGTTCCATCATTGTTTGTACTATCCTCTTTCTCAATATCACTTCATAATGGTTTGCAATCATCCTTGTCTTATCTCTTGAGCAAACACACCCTTGAGCTTGTGACTTGAATCTTTCCAACACATGTGAGTTTAGTCCATAGCTTCAAGTCACCTCTGCTAAAGATTTGATCCTCAATATAATATGACTCCTTATAGCTCGATTAGTACCTCGACTCAATGCAAGTACTCTCTTCTTCACCCTAGCCATAGTACCTCGGTCTCCTTGACCTTCACCTTCGCTTAGTACCTCAAAGACCTTTCCTTGCTATCTTCACCCTATCAAGCCATACTCAAGTCACATCATATTAAGCATCCATTGAAAACCATTTCTTCAATATTGTGATCCTTGCTTGAACATCTTATAGATATGAATGTTGAGATCAATCAAGCTTCACATAGAGTGTCATATATGAATCAACATCAATATGGTCAAGCCAATTCACGGTTCCTTATATTCTCTCCATTTTGGTTTGACACTCAACACTCACTTCAATCTCCATCTTCATACTTCTAGCTTGATCAAATCAATGCAAAGTGATTTCCCAAATCATTATCCATACAAGCAAACCAAAGTAGAGACCGACTTATATCCAATATGAGTTGTGTCCTTTGTCATTTCAGCTTTGCTTGGCATTTCCTCACTTATGCATTCTTGATTCATTCTTCAACCTTGATCAAAGCTAATCCACTATCAAACTCTTCTTGCTCATGAAAAGCAACCCATTATTGAGACCAATCCAAGTCATCAACTCATGTCTCATTTGTCACTTGTCAAATATGCTTGCTTTCTCATGATGCTATGATATCCCACAACATAGAAGCCATCTCATTGATTCCAATAGCATTGTTGCCTTTTGCTTGAACTAGATTGTTTCCATAATCTTTCAACACAACAATACACAAGTTTGGCCTTCATTTCAACACTATGTGGAATACCATCAAGTTTGCTATTTTTGTTGAACCTTTGATACACTTAGCAAACTTGTTAGACCTTTAGTTGAGTTGTCATTCAATTCACCAAAACCCACTAAGGGCTAGATGCACTTACAGTGACATAGCGATTATCGCGGCGGCGGTAGTCCGGCCTCTGACGAGAGGACTCGGGCCGATCATTGCGGCAATTCTGGTCATCGCGGTGATCACGGTGGCTAGAGCGGTGGTCGCGTCCTCCTTCGCACCGGTCATCGCGACGCTCGTCATCACAGGGGCGCTCCTGGGATCGTGATCGGCGACGCAGGCGCTCGTGATGGCGATGGGTATCGTCGGCGTCGGCGTAGGAGTTGGTGATCGTCATCAGCTCGGTGACCATGGGCACCTTCTTGCGGATGATCTTGTCGCGAAGCTCCCTATGGTGGAGGCCGTTGGAGAAGATGGAGATGGCCTCGGCGTCGGTGATCTTCGGTGTCGTCAGTCGCTTGTTAGAGAAGCAGCGGATGTAGCTCTGGAGGCTTTCATCGCGGTCCTGGCGGACGCCTTGGAGATCGTAGCGCGTCCCTGGTTGGTCGCAGGTAGCATTGTACATCTTGACGAAGACTCCCTTGAGCTGCTCCCAGGTGTCAATGGAGCCTTCGGCGAGCTTGTGAAGCCAGCTGTTCGCTGAGGAAAACAACATAACCGGGGGGGTACTTGGCCATCACATCAGATCCTCCCTCGTCGGCTTGGATGGCGATTTCGTACGTGGTTAGCCACTGCTCGGGGTTGGCTTTGCCATCGTACTTGTCCACCGTGTTGACCTTGAAGCCTTGGGCCATTGGACGGCCCAGAGCCGAGCGATGAAAGGGCGAGGCCCGGTTGAAGCGTTGGGAGCTAGAGCTCGGTGGGCGCCGCGGATCCCTTGGGAAACCTCCTGGTCGCGATGCAATGACGATTGCCTCATGTGAGAGTGGCAAGGACTTTGAGTGGTCCTGCTGTATGAAGAGCCAGAAGGAGAGGGCCTATGCCCTTTTTCGTTGCACTGCACAGCGGCAACCTTCACGTGGGCGACGATCTTCTCAAGTTCCAGAGTGACGGGGAGCTTGGCAAGCTCGTTGGCAGCGACAACCAGGTTGGCGCTTGGAGTCGTGTAGACGGGCTGGTCACCGACCATGTCGAACTCCTAGCAAAGATCGTGGCCTCCGTAGTATTCCCCATCACGGGGCTCCCGGTCGTGGCGCTCCTCGTCGCAGTGCTCCCGGTCGCGGCGCTCTTGGTCGCGCTGCTCCTCATCACGGTGGTGTTGGCGTTCGATGTTGCGCTGCTCCCGGTTGGCGCGTTCGGCGTCCGTCTCGTTCGGCCGTGGAGCACTGTCGGCGGAGACCTTGAAGATGATACCTCCACGGTAGGGCGGGAAGTCAGCGCCGAACTCGGTGGAGACGTTGGTAGTAGTCTGCGAGGAGATGGAGTTGGTCGGGGAAGTAGACCCGGATGCGGAGGTCGTCGAGACGGTGTCGCCGGAAAGCTCGCGGAGGGTCACCATGTCGATGATCGGAGCTAGAGGTGCCTGGTCGGGCAGGCTGGTCGGAGACACCTGGTCGGGGCTGAAGTGCCGAACCTGGTCGGAGAGTTGTCGCAGCACCCGACGCTGGAAAGTAGATGCCACACCGCGTAAGCCGTAGGGCATGGATGTCGTTGATGGAGCGTGGCTGGCGAGCCGTGGAGCATGGCGATGTGCCGGATGCAGATTCGATCTGGGGCGGCGGGCGAGTTGAGCACTGGAGACTCCCGACGGTGTACACTGGAGATGTTGGAGGTGGGGACGGTCGGAGAGCTGCAAGTGAGCCGTTTCGACGACATCGATGCAGTCGGCGATCCTTTGGTTGGCCCGGTCGATGGCTTCGATCAGATTGTCGCAGCGGACGGATCTTGGCGTGTGGGGCACCGGCGCGATGACGCGGTGGGTGGATGGTGAGGCGTCCAACGCAGAAGGCTGCACAGATTCCACGATCTCCGGAGCGAGGACGGAGTCACCGACAGTCCAGATCATAGATCCGATCTGAAAAGTGGTGCCGGCCTCCGGAAGGATCATGGAGCAAGAGAAGGTTATCGCTTGACAGATCATAGTGTCGTAGCACACACCCCCTACCTGGCGCGCCAACTGTCGACGAAAGATGATCAACAATCTACCAAAGGGTATGCCCAAGGTAGTAGATTAGTTTGAGGGAGCGTGCGAGACGTCTACTCAAGCGTTAACACAGGGACGAGAGACGACGATTTAGACAGGTTGAAGCCGGCAAATCGCCGTAATACCCTATGTCCTGTGATTTTGTGGCTGGTTTGTATTATGAGATTGGAATATGACGTGTTAGAGTTGTCGAATCCTAACATATTACAATCGGTTCCTTAAGGAATCCAGATCTATCTTTTAGGATCTTCCTTGGCGAGCAAGGCTTCGGGAGAGTCTCTAGCGGCCACGACGGCCTGGTCGCGAGCCACAGGGCCCTTTGGTTGGGCTGTCCTTGACGAAGGGCCCAAGTATATCCATGGAGATATACGGAGGTAATATCCCCACAGTCGTTAGTTGGTGTGGTTGATAATAGCAATTGCAAATGGTTAGTGGGAGCTTTCACGCGCCAATTGTGTGATCACTGTGCTTTTTTAACCATTACAAGAATAATTTCTTTTCACAGTATTTAAGTGGAGGGATGAAGATAAACAAGTTAAACATTTCGTGGTGTGAAGTTATGTGGCTGTTGCAAAGTAAAAAAAATACAGGCTATGGTACAGTGGTTGTCAGTCTCATAGATGTGAAATTAATTTGTTTCTGTGTTCACAAGTTAGGATCTATTTATTTGCTCAAGAGATTGGTTTTGTTTTATATTACCCTGTAATCGGATTCTATCTATGTCCAATTCTATTTAATTTGCAGTTCAGAATTCTCAACGCATGATTGCTTGCAGGGGAATTATTGATAGAAGTGGCGGCCTTCCTATTTCTTGTTGGACTTTTTACTTATTGATTATGGTGTTCTCGTTCTCGAAACTAAATTCTCGGAGAACACTGCTAGATGCAAAGTAGTTTTTCCCATGCCATATGTTTCATTCACGAGAACACTACCCCATGCTTACTTTATCATCGATAGTTAACCATCAATATTATTGTCATGGTCATTACTATGGCTTGAAACAGATGATACTAAAATCACCTAGATTGTAATATTTATTCAACTACTTCCTAGCGAGTGTTAATACTTAATAGTATTTTAGAAAGAAAAAAATATCATGACTTTGTTTCTGTTCAACTTATCTATTCTATATATATTATACTATAAAAGAGCGAAGAAATTGAAAAATAGCTCTCACTTAAAAAAAAATCCTACCCACCTAAGGTCTCCTCCGTTAGATGCATTTTGATTTTACATCTAACACTAAATATTAATTTAAGAGGTGAGATCAGTACAAACGGAACATTCTGATACACGTCGTGTTATTTTTTCTCACCCAAAAGTTCCCACCAGCCCCGTACAAGCAACATGCAGGTGCAGGACGCGGGAGACCGAAGCGCCACCGGTCGACCTCCAAGGCGGCGGCCGTTTCGTTTATCGTCATGGATGCCGCTGGTGGAGAGGTCCCGGACGACGACTTTGGTGATCTCAGGTAAATCGTAACGACGTGCGCAGATCAAATCAAGAACTCGGAGTAGGCCGTCGACGCCGGCGACGAGCAGGAGCTCGATCCTGCTTGTTGACGTGCGTGGTGGCGGCCGCCGAGGAGGATCCCAAGCATGACAGCGTTTCTGGCAGCGGCAATGCGCATGGACCCATAGTAGGAGCTAGGGCGCACCTCCACCATGACCGCGAAGCTCCCAGAGGCGGAACGACCTTGCCATGACCAGATCGTAGCACGACATCAGCACCGGCCCACACCATGTTCCATGCGAGCAATGAGGGACAAGCACCATAGTTGTGTCAGCTCGATAGGCCTCAAAGATAAAAGACAAAATCAAACTTCTTGTAGCCCGAATTGACATCTGCAAGCCAGAATTGAGATCCCCAAGCTAAAATCGAGATCATGGCAGTCCAATTCAAAATGCACATCTAAAATCTAGATTTCAGATCATCACAATCAATTGCTGCCCAGATCAAGCTTCTAACCATCGGATTTAAAGTTTGCTTCAAATGAAGCTCCTCACTCCATACACCAACAGACCTAATAGGCTATCAGCTTTGAGCGCAGAGAGAAAAATGGAGGCATTGCATAACATGGGAGACAGACTAGATAGACGGCGTTTTCTCCATGCGTGTGAACGTGGACGGAAAAAAAATAGGAGGCCCCGCTGGCCTCCACGCGTCCGGGGACACTGATGGGCACACGACCAATGGGGACACGGAAGCTGCAGCCGCATGGGTGTATCAGGATAGACTATAGAGTCCCATCGTGTAGGAGAGACAAACGAGATTTGTTAGTCTAATAGACTTTCTTCTCGGTTGATAAATCTTGGCTGTTAATCAACTCGGGTTTAAATCCCCAACTTGATAAAGGTGTTCATATTCTCAATTTTGATCTCATGTTAATAGTGTGATGTGCTAAATACATGATATTGAAAATACCATCCTGGTATGAAGGCATTTGTCTTTTAGAATAAAGGGCAATCTCTTCTGGTGCTTAACATGTTGAACATATTTTGGCCCCTAGTGGGTTTCGGTGATTGGATGCAACACAAGATTACTGTGACTAACGTGTGTTTTGCAGAAACAGTGATGAGTTAGGTTACGGTAATGGCGACGATACAGGCATATAGAGTTCATGTCCCCTGGTGATGGAAATCGTTTCGGTTTTCAAAGGACGAACGACGAAGACAGTGGTAGACTAGGCTAAGTGTCATATGGTGTTGGAGGACACTTAGGTAGTCTTAGGTCTTTGTTTTTCCTTTGGTCGTACTATAAAGGGGAGCGTGAATCAGTAGCTTGACCTAGATGAGTCTATTGAGGTAGGTGTGGTGCACACTTGTTATTTCATAGCCCTAGGTAGCTCAGAGAGATGCCTTATGTCGTAAGGATGAAAAGTCGTTAAGGCCGCGTCATGATCCGAGTGAGTTTTGCCTGTGAAACAGGCATCGAACGCTGGCCTGGTGGCGTCCGAAGCTCACTCAGACTAGGGTTTAGTCTGGTGCGTGGCATCGGACGCTCCGATGTTGCCACATCAGACGCGCCCGTGCCACTGTTCACTTTCGAGTGAACTTGGGCCTGCATCAGACGCTCGCATCGGACGCTGAGGGCCAGTGTCTGATGTCCATGCAGGGAGGTTCCAGAGAGGGTAAAATCACAACGGACGCGTCCGTTGTCATGGCATCAGACGCTGCCGAGCGTCCGATGCTCCTTTAACATGTCTGACAGGTTGTACAGTCGACCGTTGGTCGAGGGCATCGGAGCGTCCGATGCCAGGCATCTGAGCGTCTGATGCCCCCGCAGAAACACCTGTTCGGTGCTCTTTTGGATGGCCGATTGGGGGGAGTATTTATACTCCTCCCCCTCCTCCATTAGAGTGTTCTTGCCACTTTCCTCTGCTGAAAAACATATAGTGAGTGTGAGAAAGAGCAAGAGCCCTAGTGAGGTTGAGAGAATAGCTAATTGAGAGAATTAGTGACCTTCTGGTGAGAATTGAGTAGCAAGTGTGCATCCATCCAACTCTTTGGCCTTGTCTTGGTCAAGTGAGAGTTCTAGCTTGTTACTCTTGGTGATCGGCATCACCTAGACGGCTTTGGTGGTGATCGGAGAGCTTGGTGATCATCCGGAGGCCTTGTGGATGACCCAAGCCAAGTTGTGACCGGTAGCGAGCGATTCACCGGGCCGGAGTGGCGAAGAATCAGCTCGTAGTGAGCACTTGATCCTTGCGCGGATCAAGGGGGGCAATACCCTTGCGTGGGTGCTCCAACGAGGACTAGGGGGGTGCCGACACCTCGATACCTCGGGAAAAAGATCGTCGTGTCATCTCTACTCTCTTTACATACGCATTTACTTTTGAGCAATTCAATTCCGCAAATTACTTATTGTTCTTTCATAAGTTGAATTGTCATGCTAGAGTAGAAATGGTTTAGCAATAGTCTTTTGTGCGGTTGTTGTTAGTGAAACACACTTCTAGGCACTAGGGGGTTAATTAGGCTTGTTAGGTTTTAATTCTTGCAAATGTTCTTAGAAAAGCCCAATTCACCCCCCTCTTGGGCATCTTGATCCTTTCACATGTCGTGCACTGAAAACGGATATTGATTGACAAATACTCCCTCTGTTCAGTTGTCACTTTGGGTTTCAATGCCACAAGTTTGACTTGATTTATATAAAATATATCTAATCTTCGGGCCGTTTAGTTGCTCCTAAAATTCCAAAAGATTTTGAATTTGGGTCACTTTTTGGAAGTTTGGATCTCAACAAAGGTCTTTAAAGTTTGGGAAAAGAAGGCCTATAAAGATTTGGAATTTAGAACCTTAGAGGCCCAAAAGTCTTGTAATTTTTACATTGGAGCCCGTACAGACCAAATATACAATCTTGTTTGCAACAGCCCACATAAAAATTTAGAAACAACTAAACAAGTATTTGTAAAGTTTACAACCAAAATATTTGGAATGTAAAGATTTGGGAACTAAACATGCCCTTTATATCTCTAGATAAATTTATTAAAAAACTATATTTAAAGATCTTTTCATGATACTAATTATGTATCATAAATATTAATATTTTTTAAAAAATATATATATATAGTCAAAGTTATTTCTCGAGAAGTGAAAATAATAATTATTTTGGGACGGAGGGAGTATACAATAGTTTATCCCGCATTTTTAACTTGAATTGCGGCTATAAATCTTTAACTTTTTGTGTTCATGTAACAAACTTATTTGCCTAATAGCTATGCTAGGTCAGATTTCTACTAGCTAATATATCAGGTTGACCAGAACAGAGAAGCCACTTAATAGTGGACGAAAATGATGATGAACAATCTAAGAAAAATATCAGAATGGAGATGCTGACAACTCAGCAGATTAGTTCTATAATACCCATAGACCTATGAAACAGAGGTTTGCACGATGCATATATCTGCATAATGGCATGAATTTTTATTGTCTTACCACATTTGTTTATCAGGTACCACTACAACGTAGCCGATAATAAATTGCTACATGTATTAATTATGGATGTTGGCACTGGTTTTACATCTCAAGTATACAAACTTAATAATTACTTTCTTAACAAGGTAACCAATCAGTTTTATTTATTTGAATGATTTGTAAGGGTTCTTCTCCTTTTTTTCTTCTTAATATAATGATACGCAGAAAATCTCCTATTTGTTTGAGAAAGAAAAAACCTCCAAAGATTTACCATTCTCTGTTTATGATTGTAATTCAACATTTACTAATTATACATCCTCAATGATTATGATTGTAATTCAACATTTACTAATTATACATCCTCAATGATGTCTCATTGTCATTTGCATAGTGGTGTTTTATGTTGTTACAGTTTTTAACTTGCTTCAACTGTGTTAGCAATGGATAATGAAGCAATGGGAGATAAATTTCTTTATCATTGCATTGGTTGGTGCATTAATTGAGGCTCTTTGATGATTAAGTTAAGAGGTAATTAATGTCATTGTTTGAGCTTGATGCCTGGACTGCAAAACATACTTGGTGACAGGAAAATCATGTAGTCATGGAGGTGTCATCGTGGGAGATGGATCCAATATCGTCGTTGGGGCATGACACCTGTATCGACTTCCCCATCCTTCACCAGGTATATCCTACTGCCTACGCCTATCCAATGTTGATCTTTTAGGGACCTTTCATGACTACATTATTTTTTGGAGAGATCACCCGTATCAAGATCCAAGAGTTATGGTGAAGGTGCACCTTTGCACCATTATTCATCGATTTACAGGTAGTTCATAATTTCTTCTGTGGCACTTGTGCTTTCGTGTAGAGATGCAACAACTCTTTCGGCTGAAACAATGGCATTAGCATGCTATGATGCTAGATATTAAACATATTTCCAATTTTCAAGATGATTTATGCAAAATTTCATTTCAATTAGTATTTTAAAATTGGCTTGCTTTTAGTCACATCTCATGCTAGACATTGTGGTTAGTAATCAGGTTAAGAAGCAAATATAAATTAACAAGTCGATTAGGACATGATGAATGTTTGCGTAGCTTTCCTTTTTAATCAGCTAGAATTTCCAATCCAACAATTTAAGTTACTATAGGCATGCAGTGAACTTCAAACACACTAAAAATAATTATAAGTGATAGGTATCAACTTCAGTCCTTAATATTAAGGGCTCATCAGTCTAATTTTGAACGCATAACTAAAGTATGAAAATAGCAATTTTCTGTTTGCGATCTTGCCTAATCATTCATTGTTTGTCATTGCTTTTTTTCTTCAGTGCAGTGAGCTTACCTTTTTATTTAAAATAATAATAATAATAATAATTTATCAATTCAGTTTTAGGAACCCCTATGCTAATAATTCTTTTGCTTTACCGTTCCATGCAGACTATTTGGATTAAGTCATACAGTGTTGATTTTTCAAACAGCATAGGTTATCCCACTTGTTCCTCATATTTTGGATCATGACACTAAAGTATACTGAATTCCTGATATTGTTGGAACTGATACGACTTTAATGATTTAATTTGGTAAAACTGAGTTTGTTTCTTCGAAATATTTTGAGATTGCAATACTTTGATTAATTAGTAAAATGACATGTGGTTTAGCACTTTTAAATTGTAAGAGATCATTTTCACTCAGTTTTATTCACCAAATTAACTTTTGTGAGACTCAAGATTTAATCAATTATAATTTCAGCATGAGCTGTTTGGACCTTTGCAGGCTGTTTTTGGGATACATGAGCAAAAAAGGTTATTTTGCTATCAGATTAAACGACTTGTAGTAGGTAGTCTAACTTCTTAATGTGCCCCTAGGCTAAAACATTCAAATTTAAATAATATTATAATAATCTTGTATTTTGATATAACCATACAATTCCAACAATCTTAAATTTCTCGTAATGCTACCTAACACGATCTTCTCATTTTAATGTCGCATTGTGCATGAACATGATATAGTATTTATAAACACGTGTGTGTCGCACGTGCATATTCACTAGTTCTTGTAAAAGTGAACACTAATATTTTCTCCGTGTTACTGTGTTAATTTCACAATATTATTATTTAGTCATATGATCCGTGTGTTTTTTGGATTAAATATTATTTTAGTGTTGATATTTTTACAATATTGTTATTTAGTCGTGTGATCCGTATGTTTTTAATAAAAAATAGTTGTCCTGTAGCAATGTATGGACATACTACCTACTATTCTGTACCGTAAAAGAAGTCGTTTTGGATAATGTTTTAGTCAAACATTGAGAATATAAATTATCAATAACTTTTTAGTTATTGAGTTTAAAAATATGACAACTATATGATATGAATATATTCGTCTTAAAAAGTATTTTCATAAAAATATACATATGTCATTTTTTCATAAATATTTTTATAGAAATAAGAAGTCACAGTTAAGCTTTAGAGACTATGTTGTTGTTCTAAACAATTTCCTTTACGAGTATGGAGAAAATAGTGGATATGAAATTGGATAGAGAAAATATACAAATCTTTACCTGCGGGAGGTTTCACGCAAGGAGAGGGTGTCTGCTGCCGCTGACAAATTGAACGGTGACACGCCTGGCCATACAGTTGCATTGCCTCCACGCTTGTGGTGTCTCGGTGGAATCGGCGTTGCACACCCTCAACCAACATCAGAATAGTTTACTTGCATTCCAATTCTTTTGCTTAGTTTTAGTAGCAATGCTGCAGGGACACCAAATTACTCACTGGTGTTTTTCTATAGCCTTGCTGCTATTTAAGTGTGTCCACACAAATGATTCCTAATGCGGTGCCAAAAAAGCGTTCCACAACACGTTCTTTTCCTTCACTGCTCAAGGCTGTTACACGGACAAAACTCAACAAATTGAAAAGGGTGAGGTAGCTTGTTCTAAAAGCCACATTATTACCAAGGGTCCTTCTCTTTCTTTTCTTCAGAGATGTTTAGCCTATGCATGCACGGTTAAAAAATTGATCTTTGTTGTTGGTACAATCGAATTGGTAACCATTTAGCTATGAAGATATAATGGATGCTTGAGTCACGTTCTCATCCAAAATTTTCATATTTTTCATTTGGTTTTTGTTTACAAAATGCTCCAAATATCTATATAGATTGATGATATCACTACTAGAGAACAGACCTTTGGACGATCTATCAATTGAGCTATATTCTCGGCCAAAAATTGTGTCTGGGGCTAAAGACCTTTAGTAATACCAACCAAGACTAAAGGTAAATCTTTAGCCCCGGCTGGTATTACCAACCGGGACTAAAGGTCCTTTTAACCCCGGTTGGTGTTACCAACCGGGGCTAAAGGTCCTTCCCGAGTGGACGTCCAGAACTATATCACGTGGGTTGTGTAGCTCAGTTGGTAAACGTGCATGAGGCGAGAGGTGTTGAGTTCGAATCTCACACAACACACATTTATTTTTTTCGCCTAGAACCTTTAGCCCCGGTTGAAAGCGCCCGAGACCTTTAGTCCCGGATTCTTAGTCTCAGACCTTTAGCTCCGGTTGAAAACACCCGGGACCTTTAGTCCCGGATTCTTAGTCCCGTCGGCGTACCCGGGACTAAAGACCTGAAACAGTCGGGACTAAAAGTCTTTTCTCGGGTAGAAACTTTACCCGCGAGAGGATTCAGTTTCTCCCAGCGCTTGCGTAGCCACCACGCGCTTATAAAAACGAATATGGCTCCCTCCGTCCATAAAAACATGCAATTATGGGATCCGTGGCGGTCAAGTCAATTCAACTTTGACCAAGATATAATAAAAAAGTATTAGTATTTATATCGTTAAATAAAATTATTATGAAAATATATATTCTATTACTAATCTAATAATATATTTTTTGTATCAAGAATGTTAGTGTTTTTTTATATAACTTTGATCAAAGTTTGAATTGTTTGACTCTTGATAAGCGAGAATTGGATGTTTTGTTGGACGGTGGGAGTACATACATGTATCAAAAGGCATCTATCCCCCTAGATAGAGCAGACCGCACCCGCACCAACGACTTGTCCCGTGCTGCACTGCACCCCGCCACACGCCTTTTCGCGCGCCAGCAGCAGCGCTCCGTCATCCGATAGGCCGTTCAACGCAACGCGGCGCGCATCCGTCGCCTGGATGGCCGCGGACCAGCTCATGAAGTTTTCGCACGCTCGAGTCGTTCACCCTGCCATTCGAATAGCCTGACGGTGGGCCGGACCGGAACGTTGACCCCACAAACTCAGTGAAACGCCAGACGCAGACAGCACCAAGGCATGCATCTACTGGGCCCACGAGCCAGTCACCCCAGACCAGGCTTTTTGTCGCTTCAAACCGTCGAGAAGTTCAAAGCGAAATAAAAGCAAGTCGAACCGCCACGTGTTCGTCTGGTTTCTTTCTTTCTTTCTCCCCACGACTCGCCCGCTCCTCTCTCCTCTCTGGCTCTCTCTCGTCCTCGTCATCGTCTTGCTCGAGCCGCGAGGCGATCGCATCGGATACTCGGAGCCGGCAAAACCCTAAGTGGAAGGTTTCTGCAAGGAAGAGGGAGATGCAGGGCGCCAGCCACATGCTCCTGGAGGAGCCCGTCCGCCTCGCCTCCGTCCTCTCCCCCGCCAAGCCCGTAAGCGCCGCCGCCTCCATTTCTCTCTGTATTTCCTCCCAGCCACTGATGGATCTCGCCCTTGATGCACCCGTGTGCATATGCGCGTGCGCACCGTGCACGGTGGTCTGCTCGAACCGCTTCGTGTGGATGTGGCGAGTAGTTTGTTTGGTTTGGTCGATCGGTTGGCTGGATTCGATTTGGTGCGCGGAGAGGCGGGAGGAGTGCCGGCTTTGCCGAATTTGGGGCAGTCTATTTTTTTGAGTGATGCGTATGCTTAGTGCGTGCTCGTAATGCGGTTTATTTGTGGCGGCGTGGATTTGTTGGAATGGTGTCAGATATGAAATTGGGATTATTATTCAGTACGCGTTAATTTGGGTGATCACTTGTAATGGAACTTTGACTTGACTTGGTCTTGAGGATTAACGACGTTGCCCAGCTGATTCTTTTGTCGTATGCACCTGTGCAGAAAGTATTCCCATCCCTCACCAAGATTGTTGGCACGCTCGGGCCCAAGTCACACTCGGTTGAGGTTATTCAGGAATGTCTCACTGCTGGAATGTCAGGTTTGAGTTCCACAAGTTTATTGGTATCTTCATTTACTTGAAATGAGATTAACCTCAACCTAGTATTAATTAGTATTAGCTAATCTTAATAGTAATGTTGATATATGATATGTGTATGTTTTGTTTTGCAGTTGCACGATTTGATTTCTCATGGATGGATGCTGCGTATCACCAGGAGACCCTTAACAATCTGAGAAAAGCAGCACAAAATGTGAAGAAGTTGTGCCCAGTAAGTTGATTCCTGACATCCTCAGATTTGATTACTTAACATATCTGGGCATGTTCGGTGAAGTATCTTTTCATGTGCAAACATTGCCTTGCCTCGGCCATTTGTTACTAAGTTGTCAGTAGAAAGGAAATTGACTAATGACCCTTTATCACTTACAACTTATTTGGTGGGTTCTTATATTGGTTTGCTTGTTTATGATAACAATAATCCTTATGGCTGGGTATTAAATATGTAATGGTGCCTATGTGAGCAATTATCTAGATAGCATCTACTTTAGAATATGTTGTACTTGCTTTCTTAATAGCCAAGTCTTTTCTTTCTTACTTGAGGACCAAGTGGGTGCTCCCCTGTACCCAAATCAGTTATTATTGTGGCCAAGGCTAATAAAATGAAATTTGAGATCTAGCCCAAAAAACTTGTGTCTATCTCTAACAAATGGTATCTGGAGCCTAGTTCTTTCCTGGTTCTATTACCCACCCCAATCCATGTCTGTCCACTCCTACTCCTCTTCCTCCTCCAGCCGCTCCGTTACCTCCAATGCATGACGCAGGCACAAGCACGTGGCTGGGCAAGGTGACGGCGAGGACGATCTTACAGCGCTTGAGGCGGAGGTCGCGCGGGCCACCGAGCGGCTGCGGCTACTCGTGTGTGGGAGGGTGACCGTGCAGTGTGGGCTCGGCGCGAGGCGGATGCATGGGCACTGGCTGCAGCAGACATGAAGGCGGTTGCGGCTCTAGCCGCGCAGATGGCTCGCAATACTACGGCCGCGGCCCAGGTTGCGGCAACCACCGCTGCTACCTTACGTGTGGAGGGCTGGCACATCCACCACATGGATGTCAAGTCCACCTTTCTCAATGGTGACTTGAAGGAGGAGGTCTACGTCCACCAGCCATCGGGATCCGTCATCCCTGACAGGGAGAGCAAGGTCCTTCCCCTGCGCAAGGCCCTCCATGGCTTGCGGCAAGCTCCACGAGCCTGGAACGCCAAGCTGGACTCCACCCTCAAGAAAAT
Source organism: Coix lacryma-jobi var. lacryma-jobi (assembly GCA_009763385.1). Taxonomy (NCBI): domain Eukaryota; kingdom Viridiplantae; phylum Streptophyta; class Magnoliopsida; order Poales; family Poaceae; genus Coix; species Coix lacryma-jobi. Next base: position 69,183,287 of record CM019831.1, on the reverse strand, counting down.
GGGGTTCCAGTAGAGCGCTCACGAGGTTGCTGTCTACTGGCGAGGCAAGGTAGGCAACGCCCTGCTGGTGGGCGTCTACGTCGACGACTATTGATCATCGGCACCAAGGAGGACGAGGTGGAGGCATTCAAGGTGGAGATGAAGATCGTCTTCCAGATGAGTGACCTAGGGATCCTCTCCTTCTACCTGGGGATTGAGTTCCACCACGACAGCTCTGACATCTCCCTTCGCTAAGAGCATCGTTGAGGTGGGCGGGCTCATCGACTACAACCCAACCCACACTCACATAGTGGAGAGGCTGAAGTTGAGCCGCGACAACACGGCGGAGGAGGTTGACGCCACGTAGTATCGATGCATTGTGGGCAGCCTTCGCTACCTCCTCCACACGTGGCCGGACTTGGCATTTGCTGTGGGCTACTTCAGCCGGTTCATACAACGATTGACGACGGAGCATTAGCAGGCCGTTGGTGTGCTTCCTGTCGATGTAGACGTCCTTGATGGAGAGGAATTGTTGGCCGTTGTTGTCGAAGAAGACAATCGTGGCTGATGGAAGCATGTGTTGTGGCCATGCCTCGAGGAGTAAAATACTTGAGGGGAAAGCTTGCGTTGTCGGTGCGGATGTCGATGTGTGGAGGTCGATGGCTAGGAGATGTGGAGCTGTAGTTCCGATCGACTCTAGCAGGTCCTGTAGCAAGGGTGAAGTTACCGGGACATAGTATAGTTCGCTGTAGCGGACGATGCCGTGTTGGAGGGACCAAGATGGTTTTGTCGCTTGGACTTCAATAGTGGCGGAGATGATCTGGAGTTTGCGCTCATCTAAAGTGGCAAGGCGGAGTTGAGCGAGGTTCTCCGGATCTAGCTCAATGCAGGCAACTGCTCTGGTATGGGTGCCGACGTATAGAAGTCATGCTAGGGTGACTGTTGTGGAAGGCCGTTGTGGTGCTGCCTCCGCTGCCTTGTATGTGGAGTTGCCGGTGTCGCCTTGTGATGTGATGTCGGGGCGGTTGTTGTCAGCGGTGGACCGCCCCGTCTTGGTGGGCGCAGGCGCCATTGTGCGAGGATGGTGACGTACAACCGCCTCTTGATGTGCATGCTGGAGGCCGTTGACAAGGAGGTTAACTTGGTGTTGTTCACTTGTGATGCCTATGCATGGAGCGTAGGCGATGAAGTCGTTGATGTAGCCATTCACGGGACTGACATGTCGTGGTGGTGAGAGGCCACTGATGGTGTTGCGGTCGGGGCTAGAATTGCGGATGATGCTCTCAATGAAGGACGCCCACTCGGTCATGGGTATATCCGTTGTTGTGCGCATGTACCACCGTTGGGCTTCTCCTGTCAGATGAAAGGATGTGTACCGGGTTTGTTGTGGCCCTGACAAGCGGTATAAGTTTGAGATTTGTTGTATGCGTGAAAGCCATGGCCTCAGATCCGTCGAACCATCATATGTAGGAGTTGTGAGTTGTGTCTTGACAGGTACATGTCGTCGACGTGGTTCAGGCGTTGGTGGTGTTAGTGGCGGAGCCAGAAGTTTTTCGGAGCCCGGGCGACTCTCATTGTGCAAAAATATTTATCTAGCAAATTATAATATTTTTCATTAAAATATAGAATTTTTTCTATTGAAATTTGGCCAAGAGCCCGGCCGGCCGCCCGGGGTGGCCAGGCGGTGGCTCCGCCAGTGGGTGGTGTAGTCTATAGCCTTGGTCTACAGGACGACCGTCAGGCTAGCTGGAAGCTGGTTGGCCGAGTCCCTTGGCGGCAGTTGACGCCGAACTGCCGGTGGGGTTGTCGCCGGTGGTGGAAGCTCCCGTTGGCGGTTGTCCGGTGCTTGGACTATAATCGATCGGATGATCGAAGGCCCTTCGAGTGGTAGGAAGAGCGGCGACATTGGTGGCTGTGGTAACAGAGGTGCGTCTGACAGTAAGGTGTTAGAGATTACCAGGATGATCGCCAAGGCGCTAGAAGACTGGGGTTCGTCTATCTTGCGCTTGAGGTAGGATTTGCCGGCGGCGATCATGACTCGCTCGGCCTTCATGGTGAGGTCGTCGATTGTAGCTTCATGGTTCAATCTGATTTGGACACCGGTGATGGCGGTGTCGCCGTGGGTGAGTGCATGCTCGATTGCGTGCAGGCGTTTGTCGAGGATGACGAGTTGGCGATGTATCTTTCCGAAGTTCTTGCGGAGATCGACGGCGAGGTTCTCGATCAGCTACTGCATGGTGGTGGTTGTGGAGTCCATGGATCATCTGGTCTCCGGATACCAGTGTAGAGGGGGCTGGGGCATGCAACACAGGGAGCGGCGACGACAGAGAGAGGGAAGGAGGCAGCGGCTCGGGCAGAGAGGGAGAGGGAGGCGCAAGAGAGAGAGGAGAGATAAGCCTTACGGGTTCTTGATTCCAATGATTACATAGCCCTTCTACGAGTAGACTTGTACAATGTTTTCAGATCGTATTATCGAGGCTGGTCGTATGATCACCGATAAGACGACTAATCGTGATTAGTCGTCGATCAGGGAAGATTAGTCGGTCCTTATCGGTCTAATCGCCTAATCAGACATTTAGTCGTCTTTGTGCCTAGATGACCTTATCGACCATGTATATACTGTATTTATGATGTAAGTATATGTAACCAAGCACAGTTTGACATGTAATCATATTGTAATGAATCATTATCATGGTGATTTGACCACAGTTACAGGTAAGTGGTCAAATCACCATGATAATGATTCATTGCAGACATGATTATATATTCTTGTACTGGCCCGACTAGTCGTCTGGCTAAGCTTATCGGACGACTAATCGTGATTAGTCGCAACTTATTGGACGATAAGGTTTCTAATTGAACTAAACTAATCGAGGACCCTTATCGAGCACCTAGTTACCATAAGGACGATTAATCACGATTAGTCGTCCGGTCTGAAAACACTGGACTTGTATCCTAGCTAATCTAATGAGGGAAGTCCTTATAGATATGGACTTCTTCCTATCTTAGCTAATCCTACTCCTATTGGAGACCCTCCGTATGATAGTGGAGCGGCAGGTCCCGCCCTCGCTTGTGTGCGCCTCCTCTGCCTCCTCCTGGGCGGCGCCGCTGCTGCCCTAGGCAGCAGCACTGCTGCTGCTGTTGCCGTCCGGGCCGGCTGGGCCAGCTGGGCCTGTAGCCCCCATTGGACTATACATAGAATTTGCTATGTATTTAGACATACGCTATATTTAGATGCATAGCAAAATGGATGTAACAAAAAGAAAGTCAAAACTATTTATAACTTGGAACATAGGGAGTAGATGTTGTTGGAGATCAATACATAGGGATAACAAACGAGGAAAACACTACCTACATTTATTAACTAGCTAATTAGGGGTATATATATTGCAGTGACCAACCGATAGGTTATTAAAGTCAACAATGGCGAAGAAAAGAGTTTTGGAAGATAGTAAGAAGATTGATCCTAGATTATATAGATACTACCAGAGATCAGTACAAAGGAATAAACAGGAAATGAAAGCACTAATTAGCATAGTTAACTAGCAAATTGGAAATTAATTAGTTCTTTGAGGAGGGTACACTGTGGGGGTGGGGACCAGAACGTTGGGGGAGTGGCAGACCGACCCTTCCTCCACCACTGCGTGGCACTACTGGGTGCCCGCTTTTTGTGGAAGATTCCTACTATAAGAGATGTAAAGACCGGTTGTTGACTATATTATTATCTTTTTTTCTCGAAAATGCAGGAGAGCTGCGCTTCATTATATTAAGAAGAAAGAAAGGGGCTAGAGCCCTACAACACACGCCACACACAACCCCACTGGTTGTTGACCATATTATTGCAATGATAGCTGTTAATTAAGCTTGATATTCTAATATGCACCACGCATATGTAAAATTGTGAATGCTTACAAAATACAAATCACATTTTACATTGATACTGCTGTATAGTATAGTTAGATTCTTTTGAATGTTTTTTCGGCTGTTCTAGGTTTTGTTTTTCTCATGCTTCTCTTTAGAAATTGTACAAACCTTTTCCTAATACACAGGTCTTTTCCTATTTCCTATTAATAATGTGTGCTATGTTGAAGTTTTCCTGTTTGTTATTCCATGCTTGTCATATATATGAGATAACCCAAACTTTCAAAATAAGGTTTTCATCACAACTAAGTGGAAAATAATGAAGCTTCAAGCTTAGGTAGGTGTAAGTAACATTAACTAAAGAATATTTGTTCTGCCATCTTAAAATTAGTCATCTACGAGTTGTGTTATTCTGTCAGACTGTCTTGAAATGTGTCTGGACTGGCATATGTTTTCTGAAGTAACTGGAGGAATTTCTTTTCAATGGTTACTTTGGCAATTTGAGAATCATAGAAATATTTTATTTGTAAGTTTCTTCTCTGATTACGTTACCATGTGTTTTTTTTTCTTGCAGTTTTTCTTGAGTTAGAGAACTGCGATTCTCTCTCTTTTCAGATTTGCATGCCTTCTCATTGTTGCATTTTGGTTAGCCTATTGTGCATTATTATTCTGATTCTATTAGACTGATACACAATGCCTTTGTTTTCCATTATTGAGATTGATGCTGAGAGGCATATCTTATCAACATCTAAGTTGACTTACTATACATAGGTAATGCTGGATACTCTGGGTCCAGAAATTCAGGTTCACAATTCCACTGCTGAGCCAATTGAGTTGAAAGCTGGGAATCATGTTATCATAACTCCAGATATTTCTAAAGCTCCCTCTGCTGAGGTTCTACCAATTAAATTTAGTGATCTTGCAAAAGTAAGTGAATAATGTGGATTACTTAAATATGTGTTATTATTTTCTCTACATATTCTATTTGATAGGTTTCTTCTGCCTTAACTCCAGATATAATTTCAGGATATTTTGTGCGATAGTAGGAAATTAATTAATTTTTCTGTTATATCAGTAAAAAAACTATTTATTGAACATTTGTATATAAGTTCATGCTCTTGTTTGCTGATACATTTAACTGTATTGCCCTTTCTGTGAATTCAAATTCAGGCTGTGAAGAAGGGTGATACTCTTTTTATGGGCCAATATCTTTTCACAGGAAGTGAAACAACTTCTGTGTGGCTAGAAGTATGTGGATTTTTAATTTCTTCTCAAGGAAATGCCATTTGCAGTTATCTGTTCCTTATTTGTTATAATTTGCAGGTTGTAGAGACTTCTGGGGAAAATGTAAACTGTCTAGTGAAGAATACAGCTACACTTGCTGGCCCCATTTTCACTTTGCATGTTTCACAAGTTCACATCAGTTTGCCCACTTTGAGTGAATACGATAAACATGTAATGTGGACCATCTTTAAATTTCTTTACATAACATTGAGTTTTATACCAATACTGTTTTTTACTTTACATGTTATCTGTCCAAATTCCAAATTGTGCCAGTAACTTAGTTTGAATAATAGAAACCATAGTTCAATTGCATGTCTTGTGTTATTATTTTATATTTTCATTTGATTAAGCTTTTGAAGCTATCTCTCACCAAAGCTCAACCACAAAATTATGGTTACTTAAAGAAATCAGTTGTGTTTTCTGCTTGAGCTGTTACATGTTAATATACTTCGTATTAAATAATTTGTTCTGTGGTCATTCTGCATGTGGACACAAATATCCCACATATGAACAGGAATACTGGATGGACTTGTAAAGACATGTTTTTTCAATCTGCATGTGAATGCAATCTCTAGTTGCTGATTCATCAATCCTCGTAGTTATACACTGAATTCTTGAAAGATTACTGTGTTATTTATTCCCATGTTGTGTTTTTAAGGAACAAGTCTTTGCATATGTGCATGTTTATACTATCTTTCCAAGGTATCCTGAGGACAGTTTTCTTGCAATAGGTCATTTCAACTTGGGGTTCTTGTAACAGCGTTGACATTATATCACTTTCCCATACACGCTCTGCTGAAGATGTCAGGGAGGTGATTTTCTTTCCTGTTTTCCTCAGTCTTGTGCTTGAATTAAACATCCATGTTATTGCTGATTTCCCACCTACTTCTTGGTTTTTGTTTTATGGTTCCTTCTAGTGTATCATTTATCTAATGCTTCCATATGATGTTGATTCCTTAAACAAAAATCAAATTGCAATAAGCAGTGTCTGCATAGTATCAGCCTATTCATATATAGTTTTATTCAAGGACCATCCACTATTCACATAACTTGGAAGATAATTAATAATATAGATGCTTCTCTAAGTTGATTGAAGTACATAGGGTAAATAGTTGAAGAAAGGATAATCAACATAGATGCTTGTACATAAAAACAAATGATAAGTCAATCATTTTTTTGTTTGATCTTCATGGCACATCATGAATGCTATCCCAGTGCATTACTATTTCTCAATTCATCTGAACTCATAGTATTGGCACCACAATAATCTTTTGGTGCTTGTTTTCTTGGCATACAGTACCTGAGTTATTAGTAATTTATGAAAGTGTGGGACTCTGCTGATCTCAGATATTTGTGATTTGCAGCTCAGAGCCTTTTTACAATCACATGCCCTTCCTGACACACAAATATATGCGAAGATTGAAAATTCTGAGGTAAACATCATGCTTTTATGAAGATACTGCCACCAGTTTGTTTCAATGATTTTCTGATTATTGCATATTGCTTTTCATGTTAGGGTTTGGACCATTTTGATGACATTCTCAAAGAGGCGGATGGCATCATTATTTCTCGAGGAGACTTGGGAATTGATCTTCCTCCAGAAAATGTAAGTTCTAATCTTGTATAAAATCCCAATTTACCCTGTATTCCTACCATTTTATCAAATATGTACATATTCATTCATGTACATCAACGATGCCTGAGTATGGCAACTGTTAAACAATACACGATATAAATATAAGAGAAACTGCAATGTTATGGTCTGAAATTCTGTTATTGACATGCTTATTATTCCAAAGTTTAATTGAATCATTTAGGGTGTCTTTGGTTTGAGGAATCGCTCCATCTTAGATGAGGTGGTGCATCATGATTTCATCCCTAATTTTGGTGGAATCACCCTTTTTCTCATATGCTTGTATTGATTATTAGCTTGTGAGGTTGATGTGGTGGAGCATCAACTGATTCTAGTCCACAAAACAATACAAAAAACTGAGTGAAGACGATGGACCACTTCATTCCTCAAACCAGATAGGCAGATACACCCTTAGTTCTTATGGTTGAAAGAAACACCTGGAAATACTGCTTCAATCTTTACTTTCCTGTGCAGAGTTTACACAAACTTTTTAACTGCAAATTATTCTTGCTATTTTTCATAACATGTTACTTTTGGCACTTCAGGTTTTCATGTTCCAAAAGACAGCTATTCATAAATGCAATCTGGAGGGTAAACCTGTGATCATCACTCGAGTTGTGGACAGCATGATTGACAATCTACGCCCTACCCGTGCAGAGGCAACCGATGTTGCAAATGCTGTCCTAGATGGTGAACATTTTTACTACATTTCTACCACTTTATGGATGCCATTCTTATTTCTTGTGCTGTTCTCCAGGCACTGATGGCATTTTGCTTGGTGCGGAGACACTTCGAGGGCTTTATCCTGTTGATGCAGTGAGTACCGTGGGGAGAATATGTGCAGAAGTATGTCTCTATTTAAGAAGAAACTATAATAGAACCATTGAACCATCTGAAATACTTGACTAATCAATGATAAATCCTGTAGGCTGAGACTGTGTACAATCAGCCACTTCAATTCAAGAAAGTAATGTGGCGTGTGGGTGACCCAATGCCCCATGAGGAATCTGTGGCATCAGCAGCGGTAAATACTATCAATTCATTGGGAATAAACATAGTTTTCTAATCTAGCATTTTAGTGATCGATCATTACTTGCTTTTTAGGTTGGTTCTGCAATCAAAGTAAAAGCTGCTGCAATTGTTGTGTTCACATTCTCAGGGAGAGCTGCGAGGTGCTCCAATTTATTCCGTGATCAGCATGTCACTAGAAACATTTCTATCATACAGAGCAATCAATTCATTTTATGCTTATCTGTCCACAGGTTAGTTTCTAAGTACAGGCCAACAATGCCAATTTTAGCAGTTATCTTCCCACGTGAAGGATCTGATCCATCAAAGTGGCGTTCTTATGGCACAACACAGGTAACTTGTATATGTCTTTGATTCTGTTGAGTTTCATGCTTAGTCTTGTGGTTGTTGTGAAGCAGGATCAGCGAACTTGTATGTAACCACTATTGAATCACTTTCAGGCAAGGCAATGTTTCGCAGTGAGAGGCGTGTACCCTTTGATGGGGAGTACCGATGAGGTATGTCAGCATTTTTTTTTTGCTAACATTAGAGCTATGTAAACAAAACATATGGCTAACCATGCAAGGTTAAACTCTAATAGGCTGAAACTTGTGGGCTAACAAAGGAAGAGTATGGGATAAAACTTGCGATGAGCTATGGTCGGTCAGTCGGCATAGTGAAGCCTTTTGACAGGGTGATAATCTTTGAAAAGATCGGTGATTCTTCTGTTGTCAAGATCATCGAGTGTGAAGGTTAAGCATTAGATACCTACAACCCATGCTATAGTTTCATGTGTGGCATTGGAGATTACCTCCAGTTTTTTTCTCACTTATTTAATCAATGTTAACTAGATAGTACAGATGCACCAGATATCTTGTTAGGCGATATTGCCCCCCTTTTTTCTTCAGATTTTGTATCTTTTGATTTGATGCAATAAACCATGATGTCACAGATTTATACTGGAACTATGATTTGATAGCAAATATAGGATTGTTGGCACCATACCATGAGTTGTTATTCTATTGGACATCACATGATGCACTGCATAACATCTGAAAAGACAATCTTAGGACATTATCATCAGTTAAGTAACCTATAATATATATACTGTTGCCTTATCATCAGTTAAGTAACCTATAATATATATACTGTTGCCTATGGTACACTCCTGCAACCTTGCGGCTGCTGTTGGTACGCTCCAATCCAATCAGTACTGCTCCTTGAAGAACAGAGCATAGATGATGCTGCAGATGGAGAAGATGATGATGACGACATCGATGGTGAGCGCCGACATGGCCTGGTCACTGAGCTTCATGTTCTTGCCGCCGAGGCGGTCAACCATGTCTGGCACGGATTTGTAGTTGATGATGTCCTGCTCGTAGGGGTCCTCGAGCCTGGACCTGAGCTGCTGCAGGCGGCGGCTCTCGGCCTCCTGCGCCAGCGTCCAGTCGTAGAACCGCCGGGTCTCCTCCTTGCTCAGCACGTTGTACACCTCCCGCAGGCGGATGAACTTCTGCGACGCCACCTTGAGCGGTAGCGTCGTCGTGTCCGGGTGGTACTCCTTGGACAGCCGCCGGTACGCCGCCTTGATCTCCTCGATGTCCGCCTCCGGCGCTATCCCCAGGAACCTGGTTATATTGTAACAAGTCGTGTTATATGTTCGTTTAGCCACTGATGATGATTTCGCAGTTTGGTCATGGAGTCGCCGTTATTAGTAACGAAGTATTGACATGATATTCCAACAAAGGTTTGGACGGCAACAAGATTGAGTGAATTTGCAAATTTGAACTTGATTCAACAAGACAGATGACAAGAGCCTGATGGATTGGGATAGCGGACAAATTTATGTTCAGAGTGTCAGTCTGGATCTGGATGCTGACAGAGAGAGAGCATGGATATGGATTGGAAATGAGCTCAACTGGTAGTGAGACTCGGACGCGTTGTTGATGAGGTCGGCGAACCTCCCTCCCAGCGGCTCGTTCCTGCTGCCGCCACCGCGGCCGCCGTCGCCTTCCTTCTTGGCGTTGCCTCCGACCCACCCTTCGTCAGGGTTGGACCAGTGTATCCTCGTGTCCACCGTCTTCTTCTTTGCCGGTCCCGCGCCGTCCGCCGTCGCTGGAGTCGGTTCGGCGTCGGGCGTGCTCGCCGCGGCGACGACGACCGCGTTCGTGCGCCGTTGGCAGCGCCGCTGGTGCCGGTGGAGGAAGGGCGTGAAGGTGGGCGAGGCCGTGGACGCTGCCATGGGAAGAAATGCGTGCGCTAGTCTCTGCGCGGGCAGCATTCGAGCTGGAGCCTGGAGGAGGTGTGGAGGGAGTTGGAGAGATTGATGTGAGGCTCGTACATTTCGAGCTGTGGTGGTAGCAGGGCGATGAGGTGTCGCTCTTCACTTAGCCAATGGCCACATGATAAAAAGAAAAAGAAACGGTAGCCATAGCCCCCAACGAAATACTGCAGATATTCTCTGCCGCACGGGCACGAACGCTTGCGCTGTCAGTTAAGATTGTACGCAACGCAGTTAAATTCATCCACACAGCTCCTCCTATCGTGGTCTACTGCTGTTATGGAGGGGAGCAAAGGAGTAAAAAAAGAAACAAAAATGGAGATGCGAGGGATCCTGACCTACTGCTGTAATGGATGCGAAACGAAAGTGATAAAAATGCGTTGTCTGTAATGGATGGGGGGAAGGGGTAAAAATGCGTTTTCCGTTAAGATTGTACGCAATTAAAAAGAAAGTGAGCAAAGCGGTAAAAAAAAAAGAAACAAAATTGGAGATGCGGGGGATCGAACCCCTTGCCTCTCGCATGCAAAGCGAGCGCTCTACCATTTGAGCTACATCCCAAGTTGCAAGTATTTAGTTGGGTATAAATAAATATGAATAAAACATGTGTTGTCTACCCAAACCATATTGTAGAAAAGGGAAGATAACCTGTGCTATTGTCTCTCGTGATGTTTGTCCAATGAATCATGCAAAAAGTATATAATTAACAAAAGGGAAGATAACATGTGCTACCCTCAATTAACACACTTCAAAACCAAACTACTCCCTCCGTCCCTTTTTATTTGTCGTCCGCAAAGCGTGTCTGTGAGACAAACACGGATTTTTAGAGACAGTTATTTAGGGACGGAGGGAGTACATGTTACTCGTATGTCATATTATTATGGGGCAATTTGCTACAGGACACCGAAAGTGAAAACATTTGCTGGTGGACACTCCGTACAATTTTTTTACACTACGAAAAACTGTACGGAGTGTCCACCAGCAAATGGTCTCCACTTTACATGTCTTGTAGCCAATTTTTCCTATTATGGGGCAATTTGCTACAGGACACCGAAAGTGAAAACATTTGCTGGTGGACACTCCGTACAATTTTTTTACACTACGAAAAACTGTACGGAGTGTCCACCAGCAAATGGTCTCCACTTTACATGTCTTGTAGCCAATTTTTCCTATTATGGGGCAATTTGTTCTATCTTTTCTTGGTACATAATTTTTTCTGCCCACTCGGTTTCAAATTGCAAGTTGTTCTATCTTTTCTTGGTACATAATTTTTTCTAAGTATATAGATACATATTGTGTCTAGATACATAGTATAATCTATGTATAAATAAATACCAAAACAACTTATAGTCTGTAACGAAGGAAGTATTATTTACACTTATCACTATTATAGTGTGACATTTCTTAAGGCTTGTCAGTGTTTGCAATCTATGCTTCACTTGCTAAGGGGGAGTTTTTTGAGTGAGGGGGGTTTTTTCTGCCTGTTCCGACTCAGTTTCTTACTTGATATCGATCGTCTCAGCTAGTTGTGTCGAGCCTCTGTGCCTCTGTCTTGAGAGACTAGCTGTTTTTCATCATGTTTTGATGGTTCTTGATTGGTATCGGGATTACTGTTGGTTGTGTTGAGCCTTTGTGCCTCTATCTTGAGGGACTAGCAGTAGCTACTTCTTATGCAGTCTTCATTTGGTATCGAGCTTTCAGCTAGTGGTGTTGAGCCCTGTCTGCCTCTTCTTGAGGACTAGCTTGTTTCTGACTTGGTTGCGTCGAGCTGTTGCCCATGTCTTTGGGAACCAAGTTCTGTGCTCTGACTTCGATCGAGTTTTTGCTCCTTGATGAGTTGTTGCTCCGATTTCTTGCTTGGTTGTGTCAAACCGTTGCCCATGTCTTTGGAGACCAAGCTTCGCTTATCTTGAGTTGTTCTTCTTCGGCTTTTCTTTGGCTTTTGGACATCTCGAGTAAGTTTTCTCTTTCTATCTAATTCTGCTTTCTTTTATTATTGGTTACGGCTACTATGAGTTGACGATGCACTCATCAAGGGGGAGATTGAGAACACAAGGTTGATATGTACCCTTGTGGTTCCCTTCCTAAGTGATGAGTGATCGATCAACGAGCAACATGTCTCTTGGCTGTGTTGATGTGCAGGTGCGGAGCTCGGACAGTGGTCGAAGGTGAGGTGAAGGTCAAGTAGGGACGTGCCGTGCCGACGGACCGGGAGCGGTGAAGGGCGGACGTGGAGCTTGGACCGACGGACCGGGAGACCTGAGGACCAGCTGTGGTAGCTGGCACGTGGCGTTGACAAGCAAGAGCACATGGGGATGTGCGGTGCATCGGCGGAGTCAGGAGGAAGGTGATGGCGTCATGACACTTGGCGGGAGGCCGAGAAGGATGGCGAATGCACTGTGCCCGGCGTGGAGGCTGGACATGCTCCGGCATCGGTGCTGGAACTCGGGGTGTGCGAACCACATCCCGTCAACGGCACGGGTTCGGTAGCTGAGCCTCAAAAAGCTACCCTCGACGGTTTCCGAGTTTGGGCCTCAAAACTCGGGGTGACCGGTTTTCGAGTTCGGGCCTCAAAACTCGGCGTGGACGGTTTCCAGGTTTGGGCCTCAAAACCTGGGTGCGCGGGTTTCTGAGTTTGGGCCACAAAACTCAGCCCGAGGACAGGTTTCCCGGTTTCGGCCTCAAAACCGGGGGAAGGCCCAGGTTTCCCGGTTTCGGCCTCAAAACCAGGGGGAGGTCCGCAAAAAGGACGATCGACGCGTGGCGGCGTGAAGAGGCTGGCGCGGCGGTCGACAGGGCGGCACGTGGCGGCATCCTAAGGCTTGCGTCGAGGCGAAGCTAAGGGTGAGGAAGGCGCGTGGCCGTCAGATCAGCTATCACCAGAGTTGGACCGGGATACCCCTAGGGTTGGCCGCTTCGCTCTTGTATCTAGGGGTAGTAAGGGGATTATTGTTTTAGGCTATAAATAAGAGAGGCACCCCTCATCTCTCTATCCTTGCAGTCATTTGTTCCTGAGCTCTCTCTCTCTAGCCCTCTGCTTAGGTTCTAATCATACCTCGCTGCAAGCGATCCGCAGAGACAGAAATCATACCTCTGTGTATTTGGATCTTTTGAGGAAACGAGACCGTATTCTCGTTGTCTCCTCGTGTGGAGGAATTTCGGCTGAAATCGAATCGTGTTCTGTGTTCTTCACGTTTTGGTTTTTTTCATCTCCCGGAGATTTGCCTCGTTCTCCCTCTCCGCGAGATGATTTTTGATTCCACTTGAATCAATTTGTTCTTGGTCGTGAGCCCCTTCTTTCTACCGAAGGATTTCTCTCCTAACCTCACGAATCCATAGACCGGGTTGATTTCGCGTTCGTTCTTCGTTCTTCCCCCTTTTTCGGTGATCCACGAATCTCTCTTGATTGACTTGGTTTGGTGTGATGATTTCTTAGGATTAGCACCCCAATACATAGAGGATCACCTGAGAGGAGTTTGATCGAAGTTCTTCTCGATTTGGTTGAGATGGATTTGGATTTGTGTTTGAACCCGAGCAAGTTTGTGCTTTCTGGGCGGTGGCGGACAGTCCGCGCCTCTGACGGCGGGCAGTCCGCGAATCGGGATTCTTCAGGGTCCGTCAAGCGCAGACCCCTGACTGTTCACTGTTGAGTGAACGGCGGACAGTCCGCGGTACAAACCCGCGGACAGTCCGAGACCTGTCCAGCAGACTTGCAACACTGTTTGGTTTCTGCATTTTTGCCGGCGGACAGTCTGGACTCCAAGTGTCGGACAGTCCGGCGTTCAGCGAACAGTCCGGGACCCTGACCCCGGACAGTCCGCGAAACTGCTGATTGTGCAGTTTTGTTCCGTGGGTTTGGCAGTTGGTTTTGGGGTTTCTCCGGAGGTTCCGCTGTACCACTAAGACATCTCCTAGGGTATCCACCTACTCGTAGGTCGTGAACTATCCGGTCGTTTCGAGTCTTCGCTTTTGGGGTGACTTTCTGGGACAAGGGCCATACTATTCACGAGTTGAATTTGAGGCTCCCATTCACCCCTCCTCTGGTCGCTAATCCGGTCCTTCAATTGGTATCAGAGCCGGTTAAGGATCTTCTCTACCTTAATCGGTTTCGGATCCTAAGGGCGACATGGAACGAGGGAACGGCAAGGCTCCGTGGTTCGATGGAACGAACTATCCCTATTGGAAGATTCGGATGCGTGCTTATCTCAATAGCATCGGATCTTCTGTATGGGAGATATGTGAGAATGTTGAGTACGTAGTCCTTGCGGCTCGTGTGGGTCAGATCCAGATTGACCAGCACGAGGCCAACTCCAAGGCTCGTAACGCTCTTTTGGCCAGTATCTCCCTTCCTGAGTTTGAGCGTGTCTCTGAGCTTGAGACGACACGAGAGATCTGGGTGAAGCTTCAGAGCTATCACGAGGGGACCGCTCAGGTCAAGACCAGACTCTTCGAGACGTACAAGCGCGAGTACGAGAACTTTGTTCAGTTGGAGGGAGAGACGATTGACGCCATGTTCACTCGTTTCCAAACAATTGTGAACAAGATGTGTGCCAATCGGGCTAACCTACCCTATGACAATCATGAGAGGGCTCTCAAGTTGCTATACGCCCTGGATTGGAGGGTATGGGAGGTGAAGGTGTCGACCATCATAGAGTCTACATCTTATGACACCCTCACCGTGGACGAGCTGTTCAGCAAGCTCAAGTCCACCGAGATCGATCACCTGACTCAGGCCAAGTTGAAGAACCCATCTTCACATACCATGGCTTTGGTCTCTGGCACAGGTGGATCGACTTTCTCTGCTGACCCTTCACCTCCTCTGTTTTCATTGTCATCTTTGCTTACAGTCACAGAGGAGCAGTTGGAGGCGGTTGGAGACGACGATCTCGCCCTCGTCATCACCCGGTTCTCGCGGTTTCACAACAACCGCCTGAATCGCTGGCATGGTGGTGCACGCGAGGGCTGCTACAAGTGTGGTGACCTAGACCACTTCATGGCGAACTGCCCCAAGAACGACAAGAACTTCCTCGGCAAGAACCGCAACTCCAGGCGCAAGGGCAAGCCGGAGAACAAGGCTGGGAAGAAGAAGAAGGGCAGCTATCGCCGAGAGGACATGGAGAAGGCTTTCGACGCCGGTCGGCGTGCCTTCCTCGCCACCATCAGTGATGGCGAGAAGACCTCCGACGGTGACTCCAGCGATGATGGGTCCGAGCACAAGACTGAAGAACGCTTCAACGGACTCTGCTTCTTCGGCCACTCCTCCAAGGGTCTCTGCACCATGGCCTTGGACGAAGAGGACACCAAATGGTAGGCAAAGGACGCCGACACCGATGACGACGACGACGACGACGTATCAACCTCTTCTCTTGTCGATCGTCTTACCGGTGAGCGCGATTCTCTTGTCGACAAAGTTCTCGCTCAGGACAAGCAACTTAAGCGAGCTATCCGAGAGCAAAATGAGTTTAAGGCTAAGATGAATGAGGCGCTTAAGGAGCTTGAGTTCGCTAAGTCTGAGGTGAAGGTGGCTGATGTGGAGGAGTGTGAGGAGTGCACGATGCATATGACAAACTTTGCCACCTTGCAAACCAAGTATGCCTCCTTGATTGAGGTGTATGATGAGCTGAAGAGTAGGCTAGACTTGGTAGGTGATTGCAAAGAGTGTCCCTCCCTGAAGAAGGAGCTGGAGGAAGTGAAGGCAAGGCCTTCTTTGTTGGGTGCGTGCAAGTCCTGTCCGGGCTTGCGAACTGAGTTGGCAGAAGTTAGTGCCAAGCTTGCTGAAGCCATGAAGGCCAGCTCAGTTAGCACCTTGTCCGCTCCATGTGAGCGATGCGTGGGGATGGAGCTTGAGATTGCCAACTGTCGGCATGACAGGATGCAAATCGAGGAAAAAAACACATACCTTCGGTCCATCCTGAGTTGGGTGTCATGCAGTGAGCTGCAGTTGGGCATGATGATTAGTCAGTTCAAGAGGGGAACTGATTGCTCGGGAGTAGGCTTTGTTTCAGGTGGGAAGGACGCTAGTATCTTTGGCAAGATCAGTGAGTTTAGCGGAGTGAACCCGAGTGAGAAGCCATCCGCTATCCCTAAGCTTACCAAGATCACCCCACCTGAGCCTCCCAAGCCTATCACCAAGGATGACATCCTTGATGAACCTCCCAAGGCTCCACCTCGCAAGCAAGTGTGGATTCCCAAACCTAACCATCTTAGGAACACACTTGACACCCTTCCTGACGTCTCTAGTGATCCCCTTCCGAGAGGCAAGCAACCAGCCAGTGTGAACAACCCTCGCAACTTTAGGAACCAACAAGCCAAGAGAGTGGTGAGGTTTGAGTGCGAGTACTGTCACCGTGAGGGTCACCTAGCTGAGTTTTGCTTTCGGAGGAAGAGAGACGCTAGGAAGGAGTTGGAGCTGAACAACCAGGCCAAGCACCATCCACTCCATGGTGTGCAAGGTCGGGGAGTTCAGAGGCAGGGCGCTAGACCTGAAGGTGCACCTCCTCAGGTTGCTAGGCCCCAGGCAGCTAGACCACGGGGTGGTGGTCGTGCCCATCGCGGTTCAGGTCGTCCTCAATACGACTGTGAGCCGGGTGTAAGAGGTTTTGCTGCTCAGTCCCATAGCGAACCACCTTTTCAGTATGGTGGTGATCGCGTTGCTCAAATGGGACAAGTAGGTCAGTTTGGAGGTTTTCCGTTCCATAGCGGACCACCCTTTCAGGTCGGTGGTGATCGCTATCCACCCATGGGACGAGGATAGCTTGGTGTTGCTGCTAACACTTTTTCTGGGCCTATGACATAGCACTGGTATCCTTCTCAGTATACTAACCCCAGTGTTGTGCCATATGCTCACTTCCTGCCTTTCTATTGATGCAGGAACTTCGGTTGGAGAACATGTGGCTCATGAATTCCGGGTGTTCGCGCCACATGATCGAAAAGAAGGAATGGTTCTCCAGCCTTAGCCCTGTGATGCACAAGGAGTACATCACTTTCGGGGATAATAGTAGAGGTAAGGTTGTTTCTCAAGGAGCTATTCGGCTCAATGCGAACTTTGTTCTTAAGGATGTTGCTTTGGTTTCGAACTTGCATTACAATTTGCTTTCTGTTTCGCAACTTCTTGAGGATGATTGTGAAGTGCGCTTTAAGAAGGGTTTGAGTCGTGTTTTAGACCCTCGGGGAGATCTTGTTTGTTGGATCGTCCCTTTTTGGCCGTGTTTTCAGAGCCGACTTTTCTCGTTCTTTCGGCTCTGCTAGATGTTTGATGGCTGGTCCTTCTTCTGATTTGTGGAAGTGGCATAGGAGGCTCGGTCACTTGAGTTTTGACTTGATTGCAAGACTTAGCTCACTTGGCCTTATCCAAGGATTGCCCAAGCTTAAGTTTCAGAAGGACTTTGTTTGCCATCCTTGTCGTCACGGGAAGATGGTTGCTGCTTCTCACCCACCTGTAAATCAGGTGATGACAAAGCGACCCGGCGAGCTTTTTCACATGGACACAGTTGGTCCAGCTCGGGTTTGCTCAGCGGGTGGGAAGTGGTACGTTCTAGTGATCGTTGATGATTTTTCGAGGTACTCTTGGGTGTTCTTTATGGAGGGTAAGGATGAAGCTTTTCCTTTTGCTCGCGATTTGATTCTGAGGTTGAAAACTGAGTTTCCCCCCGATACCAATAGAGCTATTCGTAGCGACAATGGTACTGAGTTTGATAACTCTCAGTTTGCATCTTTCTGTTCTTCTAATGGAATCGAGCATCAGTTTTCTTCTTCTTATGACCCCAGCAGAACGGTGTTGTTGAGCGCAAGAACCGGACCCTTGTTGAGATGGCCAGGACGATGCTCGATGAGCATAGGACTCCTAGGCGTTTTTGGGCCGAGGCGATCAACACTGCTTGTCATGTTTCAAATCGCATTTTTCTTCGGGCTTTCATGAAGAAAACTTCTTATGAGTTGCGATTTGGACGGGTACCCAAGGTGTCTCATTTTTGGGTGTTCGGGTGCAAGTGTTTTATCCGGAAGCAAGGCAATTTGGACAAATTTGAATCTCGCTCTGCTGATGGGGTGTTTCTTGGTTATGCTTCTTATTCACGTGCTTATCGAGTTCTTAACCTGGAGACTAACCGGATAGTGGAGACTTGCGAGGTCACATTCGACGAGACCATGCCTTGTGTCTCTTCTGCTTTTGATGTTGCAGGAGAACAGGAGATGGGAGAGACTATCTTTGTGGAGGAGGAGCAGGAGAATGCCGATTGGGGTGATCCCGAGCCGACTCCACTAGCTGCCCCCGTCGACCCTGCGACGTCTACTTCAGCTCGAGGACCCGATCCCACGACATCTTCTTCTTGGGGTCCTCTTGAGCCACCTCTCCAGCGAGCACCTGCTGTACCTGAGGGAGCAACTGCATCTGGCGAGGGGGAGGCGACTTCGGCGAGGCAAGCGCCCCGAAGCGTTCAGCAAGTTCACCCCCCGCAGCAGATGATCGGCGGCATCGACCAGGGAGTCACGCGGTCGCGAGCGTATGAAGTCTCTCACTTTGCTCATTCTGCATTCGTTGCTTCTTTTGAGCCCAAAGATGTTGGACACGCCCTTTCTGATTCTAACTAGGTTAATGCCATGCATGAGGAGTTAGAAAACTTTGAGCGAAACCAAGTTTGGACCCTAGTTTCACCTCCACCAGAATGCCACCCTATAGGTACCAAATGAGTTTTCAAGAACAAAGACGGTGAGGATGGGATGATAGTGAGGAACAAGGCTAGGCTAGTAGCCCAGGGTTTCTGTCAAAAAGAGGGGATAGATTATGAAAAAACCTTTGCCCCTGTAGCCTGTTTAGAAGCTATTAGAATCCTTCTAGCCTTTGCTGCTTCGAAGGGTTTTAAGCTTTACCAGATGGATGTCAAGAGTGCCTTCTTGAATGGGTTTATAGAGGAAGAGGTTTATGTGAGGCAACCCCCTGGTTTCGAGGATCCCAAGTTTCCAAATCATGTTTATAAACTTTCAAAAGCGTTGTATGGTTTGAAACAAGCCCCGAGAGCGTGGTATGATCGTTTGAAAACCTTTTTACTGTCCAAGGGTTTTAAAATGGGACGGGTCGATAGAACGTTGTTTCTCCTCAAGCAAGGCAACGATACCCTGTTAGTCCAGATTTACGTGGATGACATCATCTTTGGTGGCTCTTCTCATGCGCTTGTTGCAAAGTTTTCAGATACTATGAGCAGGGAGTTTGAGATGAGTATGATGGGCGAGTTGACTTTCTTCCTTGGGTTGCAAATTAAGCAAACCCGAGACGGGACGTTTGTGCATCAAGGAAAATACACGAAGGATATCCTGAAGAAATTCGACATGGGCGAGGCCAAGCCTCTTACGACGCCCATGCCGATGACTGCGGCGATGGACGCGGACCAAGACGGAGAGCCGGTTGACCAGAAGGAGTACAGAAGCATGATTGGCTCGCTTCTGTACCTGACGGCGATGAGGCCGGATATACAGTTTTCTGTGTGTCTGTGCGCTCGTTTTCAGGCGTCCCCTCGGACTTCCCACAAGCAAGCAGTCAAGCGCATCATGAGGTACCTCCGATACACCCCTGAATTCGGACTTTGGTACTCTTCTTCTTCGACTCTTTCGCTTTGTGGTTATTCCGATGCGGATTTTGCCGGCTGTCGGCTTGAGCGCAAGTCTACTTCTGGGACTTGTCAGTTTCTTGGCTCTTCCTTGGTTTCATGGTCTTCTCGCAAGCAGTCGAACGTAGCCCAGTCTACTACTGAAGCCGAGTATGTTCCCGCTGCTTCTTATGCTTCGCAGCTTTTATGGATGGTTGCTACATTGCGTGATTTTGGTCTAGATTTCAGTCGGGTCCCTTTGCTTTGCGATAGCACTTCTGCCATTAGTGTAGCAAAGAACCCTATTCTTCACTCCAAGACCAAACACATCGATGTTCGCTTTCACTTTCTTCGTGATCACTATGAGAAAGGCGACATTGATCTTAGGCATGTAGACACCCATAACCAGATTGTGGATATCTTCACCAAGCCTTTAGATCTCTCAACTTTTGCTAGGTTGAGAGGTGAGCTTGGTGTGTGTTTCCCCTTTTAGATGGGGGAAGCATTTTGCTTGATGTACCATAGACTGGCTTTCTGATCCTTTTTGTTTTTGGGTCTTGAGTCTTTTTGGTTTGGCTTTGGCTCCAATTCTGACTTCTTCATGCATACATCTTTCTTTTTCAAGCTTCATGTCTATATTCCTTAGAATGAATTTATGCTCTGATTAGTGTATGCTTCGATGATATATGATGATGCTTGTAGCTTAGGCTCTCTTTGATCACTGATACATGTTGTGAGCTAAGCTGTATATTTCAGAATGATGAACATGCTTAAAGAACTTAAAATTTGATACATGTTCACCATTGAGATTGGCAACTAGCATGTGTAGGATGTGTTGAGGTCTTTTGAGCTATTTCATATATGCTAGGTTGCTATGTCTCTAGTTCTGAGTCTTTCACTTGCTTGGACTGGTCATATTCTGCTTAAAATGAACCAAGTGTTAGTGAATTGAAAAGATCGAGATGGGATTGCTTTGTCAGCACATCACGGTATCGAGACTGTTTCTCATAGCACTTTGAGTTAAATTTGAGCCGTGTAGTGTAAGACCGAAACCGATGCTTTAAGCTTCTGATTGCAGATGCATAGGCTTAGCACGGTTGGAAAGTTAGGCAATGACAAGCATTCAACCTCTCGCAATCACATGCTGAATTTGAACTTGTGTAATAACCGCTGCAAATTTCTCCGATAAAATCTAAAAACACAAGTCTATGCTTCACTCTATAGTATGATGATTGAACTTTGCTAGGGGTAGTTCACCTTGTATACATGTTGAGCACTTGTTTGACTTCCTATCTATACATGTTCAGTGCTATTTTGATGGTGAAATTTTTTTCTGGATGGCTTAAAACTGCTCACTAAGCTTCTGCATTCATATTCTGTATTCGGTGATCAGTTTGAGCCTTTGCTGGCACTTATACATGTTGCTTAATAGTCGGATCAGCACTCCTTAGAGCATTCTTTCACTCTTTCGAGTATATACCTGAAGCTGCTAACTTGCACTTTTAACTCATGTGCATTTGCTTGATTTCGATAGGCATGACCTAGCTCCGTCTTCCTTACTTCAGTCTTTTACCCCTCTCTTTTGATTGCAATTTGCCCCCAAGGGGGAGAATGTTTCTGGTGGTGTCAATTTGCAATCTATGCTTCACTTGCTAAGAGGGAGTTCTTTGAGTGAGGGGGAGTTTTTCTGCCTGTTCCGAGTCAGTTTCTTACTTGATATCGATCGTTTCAGCTAGTTGTGTCGAGCCTCTGTGCCTCTGTCTTGAGGGACTAGCTATTTTTCATCATGTTTTGATGGTTCTTGATTGGTATCGGGATTACTGTTGGTTGTGTTGAGCCTTTGTGCCTCTATCTTGAGGGACTAGCAGTAGCTGCTTCTTATGCAGTCTTCATTTGGTATCGAGCTTTCAGCTAGTGGTGTTGAGCCCTGTCTGCCTCTTCTTGAGGACTAGCTTGTTTCTGACTTGGTTGCGTCGAGCCGTTGCCCATGTCTTTGGGAACCAAGTTCTGTGCTCTGACTTCGATCGAGTTTTTGCTCCTTGATGAGTTGTTGCTCCGATTTCTTGCTTGGTTGTGTCAAACCGTTGCCCATGTCTTTGGGGACCAAGCTTCGCTTATCTTGAGTTGTTCTTCTTCGGCTTTTCTTTGGCTTTTGGACATCTCGAGTAAGTTTTCTCTTTCTATCTAATTTTGCTTTCTTTTATTATTGGTTACGGTTACTATGAGTTGACGATGCACTCATCAAGGGGGAGATTGAGAACACAAGGTTGATATGTACCCTTGTGGTTCCCTTCCTGAGTGATGAGTGATCGATCAACGGGCAACATGTCTCTTGGCTGTGTTGATGTGCAGGTGCGGAGCTCGGACAGTGGTCGAAGGTGAGGTGAAGGTCAAGTAGGGACGTGTCGTGCCGACGGACCGGGAGCGGTGAAGGGCGGACATGGAGCTTGGACCGACGGACCGGGAGACCTGAGGACCAGTTGTGGTAGCTGGCACGTGGCGTTGACAAGCAAGAGCACAGGGGGATGTGCGGTGCATCGGCCGAGTCGGGAGGAAGGTGATGGAGTTGTGACACTTGGCGGGAGGCCGAGAAGGATGGCGAATGCACTGTGCCCGGCGTGGAGGCTGGACATGCTCCGGCATCGGTGCTGGAACTCGGGGTGTGCGAACCACATCCCGTCAACGGCACGGGTTCGGTAGCTGAGCCTCAAAAAGCTACCCTCGACGATTTCCGAGTTTGGGCCGCAAAACTCGGGGTGACCGGTTTCCAAGTTTGGGCCTCAAAACTCGGCGTGGACGGTTTCCAGGTTTGAGCCTCAAAACCTGGGCACGCGGGTTTCTGAGTTTGGGCCACAAAACTCAGCCTGAGGACATGTTTCTCGGTTTCGGCGTCAAAACCGGGGGAAGGCCCAGGTTTCCCGGTTTCGGCCTCAAAACCGGGGGGAGGTCCGCAAAAAGGACGGTCGACGCGTGGCGGCGTGAAGAGGCTGGCGCGGCGGCGCAGCTATTCGCGAGGTAGGCGCGGCGGTCGACAGGGCGGCACGTGGCGGCATCCTGAGGCTTGCGTCGAGGCGAAGCTAAGGGTGAGGAAGGCGTGTGGCCGTCAGATCAGCTATCACCAGAGTTGGACCGGGATACCCCTAGGGTTGGCCGCTTCGCTCTTGTATCTAGGGGTAGTAAGGGGATTATTGTTTTAGGCTATAAATAAGAGAGGCACCCCTCCTCTCTCTATCCTTGCAGTCATTTGTTCCTGAGCTCTCTCTCTAGCCCTCTGCTTAGGTTCTAATCATACCTCGCTACAAGCGATCCGTAGAGACGAAAATCATACCTCTGTGTATTTGGATCTTTTGAGGAAATGAGACCGTATTCTCGTTGTCTCCTCGTGTGGAGGAATTTCGGCTGAAATCGAATCGTGTTCTGTGTTCTTCACGTTTTAGTTTTTTTCATCTCCCGGAGATTTGCCTCGTTCTCTCTCCGCGAGATGATTTTTGATTTCACTTGAATCAATTTGTTCTTGGTCGTGAGCCTCTTCTTTCTACCGAAGGATTTCTCTCCTAACCTCACGAATCCATAGATCGGGTTGATTTTGCGTTCGTTCTTCGTTCTTCCCCTTTTTTGGTGATCCACGAATCTCTTTTGATTGACTTGGTTTGGTGCGATGATTTTTTAGGATTAGCACCCCAATACATAGAGGATCACCTGAGAGGAGTTTGATCGAAGTTCTTCTCGATTTGGTTGAGATGGATTTGGATTTGTGTTTGAACCCGAGCAAGTTTGTGCTTTCTGGGCGGTGGCGGACAGTCCGCGCCTCTGACGGCGGACAGTCCGCGGATCGGGATTCTTCAGGGTCCGTCAGGCGCAGACCCCTGACTGTTCACTGTCGAGTGAACGGCGGACAGTCCGTGGTACAAACCCGCGGACAGTCCGAGACCGTCCAGCAGACTTGCAGCACTGTTTGGTTTCTATATTTTTGCCGGCGGACAGTCCGGACTCCCAGTGTCGGACAGTCCGGCGTTCAGCGGACAGTCCGGGACCCTGACCCCGGACAGTCCGCGAAACTGCTGATTGTGCAGTTTTGTTCCGTGGGTTTGACAGTTGGTTTTGGGGTTTCTCCGGAGGTTCCGCTGTACCACTAGGACATCTCCTAGGATATCCACCTACTCGTAGGTCGTGAATTCTCCGGTCGTTTCGAGTCTTCGCTTTTGGGTGACTTTCTGGGACAAGGGCCGTACTATTCACGAGTTGAATTTGAGGCTCCCATTCACCCCTCTCTGGTCGCTAATCCGATCCTAAATTTTTCCATGCTTGGTAAGGTATCAGTATCACTAATTATAGCAAGGTAGGTACCACAATTGTTCCGAGAGTTTTTCTGAGGTTTTATTGGTAAGACTTAAACAGTTGATTTGTTGTGAAAGAAAAAATATTATTTTATAACTGATTTGGATGGAATTAAAGTCGGCTTATAGCTCAAGTGAAATATTTAGATCTAAAGAACGTACAAACAGTTTGCTAGGATAAGTAGTACCTAATCAATATATGCATGCTATTGGAGATTCTTCGTGCTCAGGAAAAACTTTGAGAACACAACACTGAGTTTGGAGATGCATGCTTTATTTGGTGAGATCTGTCTCTTGATTACTTTAACATAGCCTGGGATTTCCTCCTCCTCTTCTTCCTGTTGATAGGGGCTTTAGAATTTCCCAGCAGGTATGCTTTTGACATCGTCAGTGGCCGCGTAATCTCTGGAGCAACAGAGCAATACATTGCGCTTTGAGGGCACCAGATCTCCCCTTTGCACTCTAACAGTGCTTGTCTCTGGTCATCATAGAAGCCTTCTTCAACTCTGGGCAGCATCATCTCCAAGATCGCATTCTGTTCAACCTGCAGAAACTGGCTAGAATGTTTCTCAGGCAAGAGGTACGGAGACACGTGGCACGCCAACTTAAGAGGAATGCCATTATTGCTGTTCAGATTCAGAGGCGAGCATGATTCGTCCATGGCTGTGGCTGCCGCCGTAGCAGAACGTAGTAGCCCGAATCACTGGCTGAGGGAGCACCATCGTCATTCCGTGATTAGCAGGGTTATGCTTATGCGGTGGGCCGCAACCAGACCGGAGATAATCCCGCATCACACGGCGGCACCACATCGACTTTGCCGACAGATCTGAACGCCACCGATCGCTTTGCGATGCTACGGTTTGGTGCAGCAGTCCCGTGATGGCTACGCGCGCGGCGCCAAACTGTGGAGGCAGCGAGAAATTTCAATATTCGGGACTCAATTCGCGCGCCTCGCAAGATTTAGGAGTCAATTCGTCTATCTTTCAAAAAAAATAGGACTCAACATACGAATTGTTTCAAGATTTAGGATTTCAGCTATTTTCACTCATTTTCACTTTATCTTTAATTTTCCCACCTCTCCAGGCCATCTAAAAAGACCAAACTGCCCCTGACTCCTCCCGATCCGGGGACCTCCTCCCTTCGTGTTCGCACCGCGGCCAACTGGGACTCGGCGTCGTAGCCGCAGTGGGTGGGGCAGGCGGCGGCGAAGGTGCGGGTGGGGAGGGCGGCGACCGCGGCGGGACCGAGCCCCGCCGGCGTCACCGGCGCGGGGTGGTGGACCTGGACGACGAAGGTGTAGTCGGGCGCGTAGCGCGGGAGCGCGGCGGCGAGGCACGAACGGGCCCGGCGGCGGTGGCGGCGATGCAGCGCGCAGGCGAGGCGGGAGCAGACGAAGGCGATGAAGATGAGGCTGAAGCAGAAGCCCGCCAGCGCCAGCGCCATGCTCGGCGACACGCTCGACGCCATCCCGGTCGGGCCTCGGGCGCGGCTTCGCCTCCCCTCCCGGTCCCCCCAGGGGCAGTTTTGTCCTTTTAGGTGGCCTGGAGAGGTGGAAAAATTAAATATAAAGTGAAAATTGCTGAAATCCTAAATCTTGAAACAATCCGCATGTTGAGTCTTATTTTTTGAAAGATAGACGAATTCACTGTCAAATCATGTGAGGCGCAAGAATTGAGTCTCAACTATTGAATCTTGTCGGAGGCAGCAGGTCCCGGCAGCTCATGGCGATGGCCAGTACGTCTGCAGCCTCTGACAGACGGAACTAGATGGCCATCTTCAGGTTCCTCTGCCCGGTCACCTCGTCCTCACGCGCCACCATGAGGTAGGCCGTAGGCCTCCGGTCCGTCCTCCTCGGCGTCCGGATCCCGCGATGGCCACAGCAGTAGAACAAGGTCACAGCTGCCGGGTCTTTGGAGGCAGAACTCCACGGAGCTGCCGGCCAGCAAAGATCGGGTCGGGTCAGCGATGGCGAGGACGGCGGCACGCTCCTCCCTGGACGACGACGACGGCCGCCGGACTCCACCAGCAGCCTGAAGAAGCTATCCGCGCCGTCAGCAAGCCTCTCGAACCTTTGCAGCGTGCTGTCGCTCAGCTGATCGTCTTCTTCTCTGCCACCGCCGCCGCGGCGGAAAGGAACCAACCGTTTGGCCGCATGGATCAAGTGCCGAGAGAGCGAGGAGGTAGTAGTAGTAGTACCTATGGTGCCGCGCTCCAGGGTCTTCCACGGCGGCGCGCTTCAGCTTGGCCTTCCACTGCAGCAAGGGGAGGTGGGTGATCTGGACGTCCTCTGAGACGGCAACGACGCTCTGGATCTTCAGTACTCTGCCATCTCCAGCCTCTCGGCTTTGTCCTCGGCACTCTGATGAGTACTAGCAGTTTTGTCGCCGGATACAAGAGACGATCTCCATCCTGCTCACTGCCTCGCTAGCCACCGCAGATGCTACGATTTCCGCCATTAGTAGGAACCAGTTGAAATGAAAGAGAGGGAGAGGGGTGTTCACTCTTCACTCTTCAGCAGCTATCGCTTCAGCATACGTACTACTGAAGATGTTATTACTTAGCGGGTATCATCTCTTCAGCGGCAGCTAATTATTACTTAGTTGGTATCATAATAATACTTAGTTGCTATCATAAATATTATTATCTTATTATATAAATTTGGTCAAAGTTAAAAAAAAACTTTAACTGTTTAAGATTCTTGAAATGACTTATAATTTAGGATGAAGGGAGTATGTCAGAACTTTTGATATGAGAACACATTTCTGAAAGCGTAATCTTTTTATCTAGATTTTAAATTGGACGTTTCATATATGTTTGCTTGTCATCTCGATAAAACCAACGCAATAGTGAAGTTCACTTTGCATTTTGACGATTTTACAAAATGGATAATTTTGGTTGTCAACACAGGTTTATGGGAACCTACAAACACCAAACAACAATGATTTCTAATTAATTGGCTACTTGGGATATAAGGGCGATGTAGTACATGTATTAGCCATTATTGGGACAGAACTTAGACTCTTGCCAAAACATTTGGGAAACACTCTTTCAAATAACTTCCATTAATGATCTTGGAACATGTCTAGCATATATGACTTTCCAAATGCTTCATACGAACTTTCTCAACATGGATATCACTTGTTGAACTTGTTGCTTCTTATTTTTCGCTCAAGCAACAAGAGCCTCCCTTGGATACAATGCTCAGTAAGTGTGTGTTTGGTTAGTGGGACTGAGTGGGATGGGAGTAGGATGATCCTACTTTAGAGTTGTTTGGTTGGGAGGCGAGGCTGAGATAGGACCATCCCACCTGAGAATATGCTCAGTTGATACCATAACGCCGGTCCCTCGTTTTTGGACGGACAGAGTCGTCCTCCCTGGAACGACCTGCAACCACACGGGTAAAAAGAAAAAACTGACAAATAGACCCATCTATCAGTGGGTGATCCTATTTTTGATGTCCCCAAACCAAACAGAAAATGAGTTGATTTCATCCTCTTTCAATCAAACAGAAATTAGAGTGGTCCCATCCTAGAAACTAACCAAACAGAAAATGAGTTGATTTCATCCAATTTCAATCAAACATAAATTAGAGTGGTCCCATCCTAGAAACTAAGGACGGGATTATCCCACCCTACCTTACTCCCAACCAAACGCTACCTAAAACACAACGTGAAGAAGAAAAAGAAAAAAGATAGAAAGAAAAACAACCTGATCCGTGCAACGTGAAGAAGAAAAAGATAAAGATTAAAAAAATGAGTTGATTTCATCCAATTTCAATCAAACAGAAATTACAGTGGTCCCATCTTAGAAACTAAGGACGGGATTATCCCACCCTACCTTACTCCCAACCAAACGCTACCTAAAACACAACGTGAAGAAGAAAAAGAAAAAAGATAGAAAGAAAAACAACCTGATCCGTGCAACGTGAAGAAGAAAAAGATAAAGATTAAAAAAAACCCAGTGGAGATGCGGGGGATCGAACCCCGTGCCTCTCGCATGCAAAGCGAGCGCTCTACCATTTGAGCTACATCCCCGCTGTGTTTAAGATTAATTTTATAAAGAACTTCTATCGAACCCAACAAATACCACAGAACTAATCAGATTTCTATTCTAACCCAACAACTACCGCAGAATCTGAAGGCATGTACTTCATTATGTGACTGGATCCGTTACTTGTGGAATTAACACGGACAAAACATAATAATGGAGAAAAGGTAAACAAAAGTAACCATTTCATCGTTACAATCATGTGCCATCGATCAACACGCTTCAGAAGCCTTTGATGCTTCTGCATATAATATTTGATTTCAATGCTAAGTTGCTAACTGTGTACATCTATTTCTATTATATTAGGATCACGAGCTCATTTTATTTTATATACAAGATCCCTCTCGCTATCGCTATACTATACAAATGGCTTGTGCAGAGAAATTGACAAGATCAAGAAAAGGAGAAAAAAGAACTGCACACTGCACATTTTGCTATACAAAAATCAAAGAAAAAAACAAACTGTATACAGCGAGGAGGAATTCTTGTCTAGCCATTTTTCTTGTAGATTATATCGAGGTATCAAAACCATGCAGGGCCTTATTCACTCTGTTTGCTTTCTCTTCTAGTTGTAAAAGGTCATTATTACTGGCGATCTGACAGGATGGAATCACTCCAGGAAAGCATGAAATCACGTGCAACAGATGGTAAATCTGCATAAAAGCATAAGTAAATTTATCACACTTAAACCATAGAGAATGCCTTCCAATATCACAGGAATAAGTAAGCAGAATCTGGATATTACATCAACTTACCTTGAAGAACCTCAAGGGCAACTGAAGGCATATCTATTTGATCTTCGACCAGTCTGTATACATCCACAAGCTGCGAAAGAAGACACGAATTACAGTCATCCATTGAGCACTCAATCAAATATATTTTAGAGTAACATCCACCATTTACAGGAAGTCGGACAGAGTACCTCTTCTACGTGCAATTTGGAGTCTTCAGTGAAAGCCAGTATAAGTTGTCTCCTGATACCAGCATCGATAAGGAACATCCGTGCTCCATCTTTTATTGTTTCAGTGAGATCAAGTTTGCTCTCCAATTGTCGACTTACAGCTTGCCTGACAGTTCACAGGATCAGAAAACTTCTAGGACAAATAACATACGCAGGAAACAAAGACAGTGGCTCCAATACTCACGAACTATTCTTTTTCAGTGCAGGGTTGCTGCTCATCTTGGACACATTCTCCTTGGCAAGAACTATAAGGTTTTCTAGTCGTTTCCACTGGAATGCCCCATCTTTGAATAGCACCTGCACAGGGGAAAAATTGAGGAAAGTGCTAAAAACCATAACATGGTATAAACATTTGTAATAATGCACTTCAACATGCATTTGATACTTTCCATTTTCACAGAATAAAGTTTTCTTTTTTTTTTTCAGTACCGATGCTTAAATTGACAATTTGGTTCACATAGTCCTTACAGATGTCAATAGGGTCTAAACAA
Source organism: Coix lacryma-jobi var. lacryma-jobi (assembly GCA_009763385.1). Classification (NCBI taxonomy): domain Eukaryota; kingdom Viridiplantae; phylum Streptophyta; class Magnoliopsida; order Poales; family Poaceae; genus Coix; species Coix lacryma-jobi. The sequence goes on along the minus strand of CM019831.1, from coordinate 69,153,827 downwards.
GTTACCTGAATCAAGCGTTCACGGAGAGCAGGGTTTGGATCTGTCAACAGACGCTTTGCTACATATGGATAGGCAACCTAAATATAAAGAAACATACAAGAAGGATGTTATTAACCAAAGAATGCTCATTCATGCTTTCTTTGGAGCTCAAATGGTAGCAAATGCTAATATGTCATACCTCAAGAAACTTAAAATCAGGCTTCAGTGTAAAGCAGATTCCTTCTTGTGTCAACAATGAACGAATAACCAAAGAAAACCTTTCTGGGATGCGGATTGGGAAGTTGTACACAAGCTGATTGAACTTCCCTGTGATTTTGATTTGATTAGATAATGAAGTATATATTCCCTCAGATATTTTTTAAAGGAGTAAATTGCATTCACCATACAACTTGTATGGTTATATCACTTTAGTCTAATAAATTGCATAATGTACGAACAGATGCATCAACTAGTCATTTATCATATACGGTCCAAATACACACGAAGGAGCATCTGTGATAAGCTGTGATATGGCATGGAACATAAATTGGTTTTATGCACATATGTGATAAGCTGCAATATGGCATGGAACATAAATTTGTTTTATGCACATAAACCCATATTCATTGCCTTTTTCTAAAATTTAGATACCATTTTGATCATGGCATGATATGGAATCTGAACCATTGCACTGGAGCAGGGTGATCAGCGGTTATATATATCACATTGCTTGCAGAGAGAGGCAGGCAATCACATAGAACTTGGCACTAACTTCTCCGATGATAACTATAATAGAACCATAGCTGCCCAATCTAGTTGCCAAGGAGATTCACATGACATACCCAGTGAGGATGAAGCTCAAGAACAATTCCACATTGCATAACACACGACCAGCTTATGATTAGCCTCTAACACGCAAGGCCGGCCCTTCTTCAACCGCTTCCTCGTATTCCCCTGCATCTTCAGCCTCGTGTGCTCTCCCGCCGCCGCCCGCATCTGGCTTCAGTGGAGCCCATGCCGCCCTCCGCCACCACCCTCCCAAAATTCAAGGAGGCTTCTCTGGACTGGCAAGAGTTCCCCTGCCTCCACCACATCCCACTGGCTTCAGTTACGCACTGCAGACTCTGCTGCTTCCATCACTAATCCACAATCCCTTTTTTCTTCTTCACCAATTAATTACAGCTGGAGAACACCAAAGCCCTACGTGGGGGGCTGCACGTTGTGCTTGTGCATTAATCACACGTGCGCGACCAGCACAAAGGCTTTGCCTACATATGTTCCTCTGTATTATTATACACTTATATCCTATATTACAACATTCTAATTTACTATTATTCTTGAAAAATTATTACACTTCTATTGTGAACTATTAAGTTTAATTCGATATATTTCTCTATGCTATCTGGATGTTCTTGATATATTTTACTCGCATCATCTCCTCATGATCCTTGCTTGCACAAGGCTTGGATGAATTGATTCTAGAATTTGCAAAATAAATGATGCAATCACTTCCCCCCATTTATTTGTGTTTATTCACTGGCCTCAATTTGAATGTTTGCAACTGAAGTGATCTAACAATGAGACAACGAGAACAATCATGTCTTTAACTTAGGCGTTATTTGAAAAAGATTAGCAGGGATGCAGCACAAATCAGCAGCAGCAACCAGCACAATCATGTATTTAACTTAGGCGTTGTTTGGAACACGGGAATTTTTCCCTGTTCCTGCATTTTTCCTGTGAAATTCCTATGTGATTCCTGTAAAATTCCTGCGTTCCAAACAGGCCCTAAAAGAATGCTATAGGAAGGTTTTTGTCAAAGTAATGCAATTTTGCATTTTGGACCTCTGTCTTGCACAAATTGTACTAGCGACACGTGGCCTGCCTAAATACACTTTGTATATGTGACCGTATGTGCACACATGCACATTTTGCAAGTTGGTGGATTAAAGTGATACAACCGTACAAGTTGTTGTATGATGGATGTAGTTTACTCTTTTTGAAGACATCTAATATATAACATGTTCCACTAAGCATTTCTCATTAAAAAAAGAAAAAAAAAATACATGCACTAAGCATGAGTAAGCAAACATGCTGAAATGCGGTAAAAATAATAATTTTCGCAACTCATATGACTAAGTGCTAAACAAATAACATGACAGCAAATTCAGAATATGACAATGCTATGCAAATCAATATTACCAGTCACAATCCGGAAATTGAAGTCCGCCAAGCCTTTTCCAGCTGAGTTTTGCCAAATGGATTCCAGAGCTGGAATAATTGGGGCTACATCTGTTCCACTAGCAAGGAAACCCAGCCTTGTGAAGTCATTTGCCATTTCAGCATAGTCTTCGTTAACAGCATGAACAACAGCATCGATTAGGATTTGTTTGTTTTGCTGCACAAAGAACAAACAATGAAAAAACTTTTATTTCCTTATATAATATGCAAATATGAGACAGTGCAAACATGGGTTCACAACAGAGGGAATAACATTTTGCTGCAGGCTGCAGGACAAGTACAAAATGTATATATAGACAGGAAAGCAGCAATGACAATGTAACAAACTGTAAGTGCCAAGAATTCTACCACTACAAAAGTGCATTTTGCAGACCTGGCTAAGAACGGCCACATTTCCAAAGTCGACGTAAGCAATACGACCATCACGCATTGCAAAAATATTTCCAGGATGCGGATCTCCATGGAAAAGACCAAATTCAAGTAACTGACGCAAAGCAGCACTCACTCCAACTGTGAGAAAACCTTCCACATCGATTCCAGCTTCTTTTATAGCCTGCATGAGTGAATCTGAAATCAGTGCTGCTACAGAATCACATGAACTATTGCACCATTGAAATATAAACAATGATATGAATAGTCAAACCTGTGGGTCCGTACATCTAATCCCATCTATCCACTCCATCACCAGAACACGGGAACCTGAAAGCTGCTTATACACTCGAGGTATCTTGACAGTTGGATCATCCTTAAAATTTTCTAGGAAATCCTCGATATTTGTAGCTTCCTAAAATATTGCAAGCAGAAAATAAAATCAGCAGCATTCTATACACTGATCAAAGCGAGACAAATATAAAGAAATTGTTGTTGAAACATAATCATTGCATTCTATGTTAAGAACATGTGAACTGTAATAGCTAATTCTATTTCGTTAAATTGACAACAACGGTACAAAGGTTGAGAAAATAAATACTTACAAGAGTGTAATCAAGTTCTTCCAAAAGTTTTTCACCAAATTCATCAACAATAAGCTCCGCATTGCACCCTAGTTTCTGAAGACTAATCCCATTCAAAAATGAAGCCAAAGTGCGGAACAGGAAAAGATCTCGGTATATTATTGGTTCAATCCCTGGTCTTTGAACCTAAAATTGTCGATGACATAAACCAATTTAAGGATTTGACTCATGATACATAATTATATTTATATTCACCCTTGTTAAGGTTACAGAATATATTTATATGTGCATCAAAGGTTACAGAATATATTTAATTCATCCTTGTTTAAGGACCATAATTAGAAAAAACAATGCTTCTAGTAGTTAGAAAATGAGAAAATAAATGTAATAAAGAAGTAAGCAGATAATAGAAACAAAGTAAATATAGGTACCTTAATAGCAACATCCTCGCCAGTTTCTCTAAGTGTGGCGCGGTAAACTTGGCCCAAACTAGCAGCTGCTATTGTCTCTGATGAAATTTTGCTGAACAAACTCTCTAGAGGCTGGCCAAGTTCCTCCTCAATTATGGCAAAAGCCACCTAACAAGTATTCAGCAACAAAACAAAACTTGGTTAGTCACCCTGCTTTCATCTGTTCAAACTCCAATATGTGAAATTCTAAAGAACTATTTGCAGGTACTTTCTGTTGTAAGATGATACCTGGTTAGGGACTGGAGGGACATCATCTTGCAAGATGCAGAGTTCATTCATATAATCCTCCCGAATAATATCAGGCCTGTTGGCAAGAACCTGAAGAACAGAACCAAAGAAAGTTAGGACAATTGTAAAGATATATGATCAATGGATTCAAATTGTACAATCAGATGTATCCTTTATAATGAAGATTAAATGTTATGACCTGTCCTGCTTTTATGAAAGATGGGCCCAGATCACATAAAAGATTACGGAGCTGCCGGGCACGATATGGAACAATTTCTTCATCCTGTCCAACCAAAAAGTCATACACAAGAGATGACCAGTAAAATCCAAGTTTCCAAACTATCTCCACTCCCCGACTAGCGAGGGACAGTATGGAACCTCTTGAGTCCAAGACTTTTTTCCTGACCTAGCAAGCGTAGAAATGAACACAATTAGAACAATTTTAAGCAAAACAAATTATATAAAACATAAAAGAATGCAAATTCCAGTACCATTTCTGGAGTGTACTTTCGAAATGGAATACAGACACCACGTTCAATATCAAGTTGCTCCATTGCACTGCTGGGTTTGTCGATGGATATACTTTTGATAACTGCGCCGTTGGTGCGTGAAAGTTGGGTTATGTTTTGACGTGATATTGGAGCACCGGTCGATGCGGCATTCATGACATAGCGTGATGTTTGCCTTCTTCTTTGGGGCGTTGAGAAACTTGAATTTGCAAATCCATGGTATGCCACTCGCCGGTTGGTCGTTACTGTGTGAGACCACTGTGCTGAAGTCCAAATACAAGCTGTACAGAGCTCCATTTTTAACTTCAAATTCTGATACCTGGATAAGACGGTAACCTGCATCAGCAAGCTTTAATCCCACCAATATGGAGCACTATTACAACAGTATTTCTAAATTTTAATTGGAAAAAGGAAAGAGCTATATTGTCCTGCTCCCTGCTGTAACCAATGGATTAGTGTACGAATTGCAGGTTGATTATGGTCGGAGACCCAACAGTACAAGCATATATAGGCAAGGATTGTCCTAGGGTTTGGCTAATAGAAATCAGGGCCAACCAAGGCCACGCGTTTCAGGGCGTTACGGGCACGAGCGGCGGCGGCGGCGCTTCTGTACTGCGGCGGCTGCCTTGTGTTATGGTCGGCCTCGGCGGCGCTCGCGGCCTTGGTAGCGCGGGCACGGTCGTTCAGAGCAGCGCGCTTGGCCGCCGCCTCTTTGGCAGTGGCAGCGGTAGTAGATGGGTACTGCCAGCCATTGAAAGTGGACGCAACGTGAGGGATTCACGCCTCACGCGCGCGGGGGAGCAAAGCAACGACGGCCAAGGCAACGGAGCGGCAGAAGGAACTCTCACCTTGCGTGCTTCTCGACGGTCGCTGACAAGAGAACCGGCGGCAGACGACCCCGCCCTCCTCCCCTGTCCTCCCTCCCACGAATTTGTTGCGAGCAAACTGAACGAATCGTCCTCACTCCTCAGTGCCGAGTCGCCGGCCGGCTGGCTCGCGGCGCACTCTCACTTTCTTCTTGGCTTGCGCTTGCGCGGGGGAAAGGAAAGGCTCGTTTTTTTTTTTCGTTTTCCTTCCTCTGTCTTTGTGTGGTCCGAAGGGGACGAGCGGCGGCGCACGCTTTACTGACGTAGCCATGGCCAGCACGGCGAAGACGATGCTGGCCACTCGGCGCAACGGCGCGGCCACGTCACGCGTGCCAGCAGGGGAAACCGTGCTATCCACAACTTGTACGGTGCTGGCCGCCTGGTCGCTTCGACCACGGGGAATTTGCCCAAATATGGAAAGAAAAAGGGTTTTGAGTAGATAGACATAAAAAAAGGGTAAACGTGGATACAAAATGGATAGTTCAACTTCAAATTTGGATTCATATATCAACTTAGTTGTATAAGTATTCATCCCCAAGCAATTAATAATTTTCAGAATCCCAATTTAAATTGAGAAGATGAGAAATCAAACTAGAAAAGTACATTACCACATATATTAAATACTCTGGTAGGAGACGTTATGGGATCAGCAACCCTCCCGTCCCTAGATTCAGGATCGTCTCTATAATTTTAAGGGTCCTTCGACAAACAACTATTAACCTATTTTTAAAATATATCAATTAAAGTATATTATAAGGCTATAAGGGTTAACTTGCAACATATATTTAGTTTACAAAAGATAATGAAAGTAAAAATAAACTAAGAGAAATAAAATAACTATTGTGATTATCTTAAATAAAATAATAATGCTTGAAACTAGGAAAAAAATTATGTTCCTACCTTGATCTTGACTAACTTGAACATAACTTGAAACAGAAAACAATATGTATACAATAGCCCTTTGCGATTCCATGAACTGATCTTTTATTTTCTTTTCTACATCCGATAAATGCTTCTTAGACCATATCTAACACATGTTCAATAAATACAGAGAACAGAATTAACAATTCAGAACCATATCATAGTAACATGGAAATTTAGACCAAGACTGATAACCTCATCATAACAGATTGACATGGATGATTGGCCGATTGTTGGACTTCTATTCTAAATTGATAGACCTTCAAAGCTTTCTTTCAATAGAGTATATATATATATTGTGTTGTATATATGTCACATATATACTCATGGGCCCTCCGATGTCATGGGCCCCCGGCCGTCGCACCGGCTGCCCACCCCCTGGAGACGGCCCTGCCTAGGTCTGTCTTTAGGGTACGTGAGAAAGTATGCGAACACTATTTGCTAGATCTTTAAGCACTTTGGTGACATTGTTGATTTTTTATTTCAATTTGTTACTCTTGGATTTTGATTCTTTGCAAATCCTAGACAGCTAGGCGTTGTCGGGAGTATCCAATCTGCGTGAGCGCCGATAAGTTTGTATTAACCATCTTTTCTAATGAATTTATACAGAGCTGACCTTTGTGGTTGTGAAAGACCGAAAATGGTGACCAACGGAGGTGTGAATGAGAGCCTTAAATTTCTTTGCAAAAATAGATAGCCTTTGTCCCAAACTCAACCCTAAAAGCAAGAACCGCTCGACGTTATGTCCACGACCCAAATGACTGGGTGGATGTTCCCTAGGAACACAGCGGGACACTGTTGACGGTAGATAACTCCTATTTTAAACCGTGAACTAACCTCATAAATGACCCGCAATGATCCAAAGAGTATAGCTATAGGGTTTGATTCTAACGAGTTCCACGAGTTGTGTAGTTCTCACTTGTTTTGTAGGATATTCAATATTTCATCATAAGAAAGTATCTCAAGTGAAGAATCAGAGCACACCAGTGTGACGAGCTCGTCGAGACGATCGCAACGGACATGCCACTTGCCATATTTGAAGTTCCGGAGCAAGAGTCCTCGATGAATACGACTAGGAAGACCCTGGAACCCTCTAGAAGCCTTATCCATACGAAGATCAGGGGTGTAACGGACAAGATTCCAACAGCTACAGAATACCAGAAATATCCAGGGACCAGATAGGAAGAAGATGACAAGGAATCCATCCACGCCACAACTCGTTGTGCAAACCAACTGAACAAGGACTCAAGACAAACAAGGAAGGTGTTAGAAGACTTGCGATCGAAGGAAGAGGCAGGCGACGCCAAGGAGAAGTCGGCCGACCTCAACCCTAGGCCGGCCAGCCTGGGCCCACATGTCAGCCTCTCCTCCTTTGCGCGACGTGACCTAATCGACCTCTTTAACGTATCTCGGCCGTTGTTTGACGTCGGTTTGATCCGAGGGCTGCAGTTCATCCCACCAGGCTATATAAGAAACCCGAGACCCCCTCTCCTGAAGAAGAACCAGATCAAATCATATCTCATAGCATAGATCAATCATTTAGAGTAGAGGTAGCCTAGACAACTAGGAGCTCCATCATCCAAGGGCGTAGCTAGAATAGAATTAGAAGAGTCAAGGAAGCTCGGATTCCAGATCTAGTCAGGAGGAGCTAGGTAATTAGCCTTGTCTTCTCTCTTGTATCAACATTGTTCTTCTAATTGACTAATTGTCTTCTAGTTCATTATCTTATGTTCTAATTGTGTTCTAGTTCATCTTCTAATCTCTCTAGTTCATCTCTGTGTTCTAATCTAGTTCTAATTGTTCATCTAGTTCTTATTCTTCTTCTAGTTCTTGTTCTAGTTGATACATGTCATGACTTGTTACTATTTCGTGTTCATAATTATAATGTTCATCGTCTACTTTGATTATATGTCTAGCATAGCTAGGGTATCTCTATGTTTATGCTCTTGTTCGTATAACGCTCATTCTATAGATCGCGGGGTGAGTGGTCCACATTGTGTAAGCGTGGTGCTTATACGTTGTTTATGTGCGAATGCACCCTATATTCCAGGCCAACAAGTGGTAGATCGCGAGGGTGACTATTATAGCCTTGTTGAGTCCTTTGTAGTCCACTCCCCGAATATAGGGCAAGTAAGACCTGGTCACCCGGAGGTGATAGACTGCGTGATGTCTCCTGCGTATAAATATAAGTTATTCTAACCATGATTGGTAAACATAATTGCACTAATTGATGTAGTCTATCACCTATAGTTAGAACCATGTTAGAAAGTTAATCTATCTCTTTCTAGTTTTGGCTACGATCCGTCCTTGGGTGAGAATGCTCTGTTGGAACTCTTTTATATGGTTTACTCTGTCCTATTACATTTATCTTATTTATCATTCATGATTGATTCTGTGTTGAGTATAGATCTAGTGGAACTCTTATCATAATCATACATGTGTGTGCCATAGTTGTAGATGTTTATCTCCTATCGATTAACTAACGATATGCATTGCTCTGTTATAAATAACGATACCTTGGAAACTCTTTCCTTGGTGAAATGCTACAACAGATGTATTTTATCTGTGCGCTTGCGGATAATCTCATTTCATATTTTATAAGGGCAAGATCATAAATACCATCCACGTCTCTAGTGTTGCTGCTATTGGTGATAGCCTAGCGTTAAAGGTAATGTTGTTAGATTTGTCTACCTGCATTTCTAGCGCCGTTATCTAAAGTGATGCTAAGAGATGTCAATGGACACCACAAAAACTCTCACACCCTTAGTTCACGCGACTCAACTCGTAACTGGATGAACTTTGGGTAACCTTAACCTCCCACGAGCAACGCGAGGGGGATTCGGGCCTTTTGGCAAAGCGGGAAGCTAGATTTCTATATAGCACGGAAGCTGGGAATCCAACGCAAAAGCCGAAACGCAAATCAGAAACCAACACAAGAAACTACGGACGAAAACGCGCAACAACTGCACTAACCGGACTCTGGGTGCGTCCGGTTAGCAGGGATTGGACGCGTCCGGTCCTAGAAAACTAGTTTTTGGACTTCTCTGTTTGTGACTGGATTCTGTGTAGGAGAGCGTCCGGTCAAAACAGTAACAATGTCCAGTCACGTTCACTCAGTGAACAGTGACCATGCAGCGTCCGGTTACAGTGCACCAGGCGCGCCTGGTCACATAGAAACCTATCTGGAACTGACCAGACTCTGAAAGTAGTGTGTCTGGTTGATTCCCGAGCAGGGTCTGGTCACAGCGGTCTATAGCTGTTCAACAAATGGACTATGTGGTCAGCATCCGGTCACTATGGGCAAAGCGTCCGGTCACCCCGAAACAACACTATTCATCCACTAATTTGACTCGATCTCCCTCAAATCAAAAGCACTAGGGATCAAATTTTGTGTGAGGGATTTCAAGCAAGTTAGTGAGCTGCTCCTATGAGATCATGTGTTGAACCTAACTGCAAATTGGTGAATCAAAGAAAATCGGTGAAGAACAGGCAAAATGCGATCCAACATGAAATTTGCCCGATCTGTGTGCTCATGAGGAATTAGAGAAAATCCTTCTGTAGAAAGATGACTCTCATGATGCAGCACTAGATGATTCAAATGGATTTTTAATCCACCCCTCAAATCAACTGATCTCATCAAAGAGGAAAAGAGGAGAAACGAAGAACATGAAGAACAAAACGTGATTGCAAAGATTTCAGCAAAAGCTCAACGAGGAGACAAGGTGATTACACAGATGAATGATTCTGTCTCTGCGGATCTCAATAGAAGCTACGAGAGAGAAGCCCTAACAGAGTCTGCTAGAAATGAACAACTGAAATGATGAAGTGGGATGAGGGGTGCCATCCCTTATTTATAGCCTATTACACAATACTGAAAGGTTCTTGTTTGGTTTTGGTAATTGTGTGACAACCTAGGTGAACTAATATATGTTTAAGTGAAATACACAGGAGATTAGTTCACAAGTGATTGTACAATGAAAGAGCTTATTGCATATGTGACATAACATGGAGTCATATGGCTAAGATGGAGAAGATCAAGGCAAGACTTGGCTTGATGGACCGGTTGCGAAGGTGAAGGGCAAGTTGGAGGCTTTAAAGCCGTTGGTACCAAGTGTCGGGAGGCTTGAGCAAAGACTTGGTGCCAAAGGACCGAAGCAATGGTGAAGAGCAAGTGAGGTCAAGATCGATGGACCATGGAGACCATATGATGATATGAAGTGGCTCATATCATTTAGTGATCAAGGTTGGTGGATGTGTTGCATCAACATTGGAGGAAATGGAATGAAATGTGCAAGGCAAAGGTATATTTGTAGGCCATTTCATTTCACCGGTCTAAGTTGAGTAGAGAAGTGCTTGACCAGATTTAGGATAGATAGTCATACTATAAAGAGGAGAAATCTTTTAGTTGCAACGGTTATCTAGTGCCACTAAGTGTGAGTCTCATGTGCATATGCATTGCGCTTAGTGACGTGGTGAGAGTAACCCTAAAAATTCTTTGTGAAAAATCCTAACTTAAGTGCCCAACTTCCTTTGGAATACCTTGGTAAAGTTAGCACTTAAAAGGGGTGAAATTAGAGGAGGAAAATTGGCTTAAAGAAGCTACCACCAAAATTTCTTATTGACGGAGCTAATATTGCCGAGAAGGGGTGCTCTGTCTAAAGCTAATATCTTCAAGAAATTTGTTTGAGCTTAGCAAGAAATTCTGGTTGAGAAATAGTGTTGTGCATGCATGTGTCAGGAAGAGAGAGAGAGAGAGAAAGAGAGAGAGTGGCGTGAGAGAAAAGAGCCTCAACAAGCAATTCTCTCCTCCCTACCAAGAATTTCTTGTTGAGGGGGGGGACAAGGTTGCATGTGTGTGTTAGTGAGAGAGAGAGAGAGCTCTCAATCGGCAATTTCCTTCTCCCCTCACAAGAATTTCTTATTCAGCCCAGATCCAGTCGTCCCAACGGTCATGAGCGTGAGCAGAGGGTATTTGGGGAGCTGTTGCCTTCTTCGTTCGTAAGTGTTGATGGTCCTTAAACACTTGTTTTACCATCAACATTTTACCCAAAAATTCACCAAAAAGGCATGAAAAGTAGTCAAATAGGTTTCAAACTAACCAAATTTCACATGTCCATAGATTTTTATTTGAATGCAAGATTTGGACCAAATTTGGAGAATGGACCCACCAGGGGCCGAGACCACTCACCAGGGCCCATTTGGGCCCTAGTGGGGTGGCGCCCGGCACCCCTAGGTGGCGCCCGCCACCAGGTAGAGGCCCAAACTCCCCCTGCCACGTCACTGATCCGTGTGACCACCCCACACCCCAGGGCCAAATCTTAGCCCTTGGTCACTAGGTCAGTGGCATCGGAGGGCTCAGGAGGGGAGTGGCGTGGATCATGGCCTAATGACGGTTATCTGGACATGCAACCGCCTTGGAGGAGTCCCTGGAGACCGTAGGATCAATGACGGTGCATCCAAGGGCCAAGAGGGTGGCGGCCGCCACCTAGGGCTGGCGCCCGCCACTAGGGTTTGCCCTAGGTTGGTTGGCTGCCCCCTATAAGTACCCCCCCTCACTCACTTGGGCTATAAATACCCCCCTGGAGCCATCACTTCAAATAAAGCAAGGAAAGCAAGGCTAGAGCCAGAGAGCTAATAGCTTAGGATTTAACCAAGCTTAGGCAAGTAGGTAGCTAGTAGCGCAAGGCATCCTTGCCTCATTGCCCTCGCGGAAGCGCTGCTCAAGGCTTAGCTCAAGAGTAGAAGCGTGCGAGTGATCGGTCCTGGAGTTGGGAAGAGTCTTCCTTCATCTTCAGTTCAGGTTTTGCTCTTGTTACTCAAGTACTTTACTATATTCTAGTTCATCATTTCAAGTATTACTTTATTCTACTTACTAGTATTGAGTAGTATACTTGATTGATTGATTGAGTACCTGGCTATCCTACATTTCAATTCACTTAGCCATAGTAGTTAATCTCTAGTGTGCTTAGTGTTTGATCTTTGCCAATAGGTTGCTTAGTTAGTTTAGTGTTTATCTTATTAAGTCAAGTATTTGCTCTGACGTCCGCAAGGGTGTCTCTATTCTAGGCCAGGGTAGAGATAGTTAGAATATAATTAGGCGTGGTGCTTAGTTATAGACTTACCTTCAGATACGGCTAGACCCCCGGATAGCTGTGGTAGCAAGCAGGTGGTGACAGCCCTGTGCGCCTTGAATTCCACCACGTAGTTGGTCTAGTTTAACAGTAAGGCTCGTTGTGCTAGCGTTCAACCTAAGTCAGTGGTAAAGGCTAGTACGCCTCGGTACTTGACAAGATAGGAATAAAACTATACTTAACTTGGTTGCTTATTTGGCATTTGCCTATCCTGCTTCGTAGTTATCTAGGAGTAGTTGTTAGTTATTAGTTAGTTATATTAGTTATCCATAGTTATCTTATTCCCCTTATCTACCTATCCATCCACCTTACCTTAACCATTCATTTCATCCTTACCTATCCACTCATAAATTCTTTCTAGCCTTTCATCTCTTCTCTCCTCTCCTTTTCCCTTTCTTATTCTTCGACTCTCATCCCCTCCTTGACTCGACTCATACACCACCCTAGCCTTCCTTTGGGATCAAATAAATCGACACTTGGTACTCCCAGGCGAAGTGCTACTACGATAGTTCTGTGCGCTTGCAGAATCTCCTCTAGGTAGATTGCAATCTCTCTAGCTAGCCCCTACTAGTGTCAGGATTGACAACCCCATTTGACATTAGTAGATAGCTGCTTTAGCTTCACTCCTTTAGGTATAGTGACTGGACTTGCTACAAGCATTTTTGGCGCCGTTGCCAGGGATAGATTCCATAGTCTACTCCTAGTAACGATGTTAGCAAGTGTTAACAAGCATTTCTGGGCCGTTACCGGGGATAGTTGCCTAGCTCTATCTTTAGTGAAGTTAAGAACTACCAACAAGTATTTCTGGCGCCGTTGCCGGGGAAGGCAATCAGTGTATCCTTCGAGTCCTTGTCGAATTTATCTTCGCTTAAGCTCCCGCTTAGCGAATCCCATCTTTCCCCATTCTTTCTTTCCTTAGTCCTTCTTATCTTTTTCCTTCATCTTCTTCAACTTCTTTCTTTCTTATCTCGTTCTACCTTCACGATGGCCAACAAGACCATTCGTGAGTTTTCTGCTCCTTCTGTCGCTAATGTAGCGACAGGACCAGCCGTGATCGATGCCAACCTCAATTTTGAGTTGAAACCGGCTTTGATCACGATGGTCCAAGCTAGCCCATTCTGTGGCAAAGCTCATGAGGATGCCAATGCTCACCTCCAATAATTTTTGGAGATTTGCGTCACCTTCACCAAGGGGATAACCCAAGAAGCCATCCATCTTCGTCTCTTTCCCTTTTCTCTCCTAGGAAAAGCGAAGCAATGGTTCTATACCAATCGCAACGCTGTAGACACAAATCATATGGAACAGAAGGAAGAAGAAGAAGGAAGGTAGAGCAAAGAGAACTCATCCAACTGACCAAGAGCGAAGCAAAGCCGAAAGAAGGTCAAGTGGAATGAGCAGGACAACTTGGTCCCCAAAGACATGGGCAACGGCTCGACGCAACCAAGCAAAGCAAAGCTAGCCCTCAAGAAGAGGCAGAATGGGCCCAACACCGCTAGCAGAAACATCAGAGCAAAAAAGCCAAAAACTGAAAGAGGCAAAGACTCAACACAACTAGCTGCAGTCCGCTCCAAGCCAATTGAAAAACCATCTATAAGCTGAAAACTCGTTAAGCAAAAACCGAGCAAACTCCCCCTGGACACAAGCTCCCCCTTATATGATGCACACAAACTCCCCCTTAGATGATGCACACAACTAAATCATGATTTGTCAATTTTCTCCCCGTTAGTTGATAATGCACATAACGAGATCAAGTATGGGAGTCTGAGAGAAAACAAACTGAATGCAAAAAGCTTTAAAGATATGCTATCCAGAGTGATAAATTGCTGAATTTGCACAATGGAAAAAGAAAAGAGCCCTAATGCTAGCATAAGCTCATCATGATCATATAGCTCAACTAGAATAGCAAAGCAGTTTGGATTTGAAATTCCGACAAAAGAGCACGTTCACCATTGAAATAACATCTAGTATGAAAATAGACATGTCATCAACTAGAGCTAATCAACACCATACCAGTGAACTACCTCAGAACAAGTGTCAAAATCAGCAAGCCATATACAACTCAACTCATGTGAATTAAGCAATTTATACAAGAGTTATACATTTCAAGTGATTGCGAGGGGTTGAAAGCACCACAAAGCCTAACTTTTCAACCAAGCGAAGCCTAAGTCAAAAAGACTATCAGAAGCTTAAGGCAATGGTTTTGGTCATATAGTACACTGCTCAAGTTCATCCCAAAGAGGAAGCTGTCTCGATACAGTGAGGTGTTGTAGTGCAATCCCACCTTGATCTTTTATCTCTTAGCTTGGATTTCAGAGTTTAGCATTTAAACATTTCAGAGTATATACAATGGAAGCGATTTAAACTCCGAGCCAGAGACATAGCAGCCTAATATAGCAAAGACAACTCAAAGAGGACATGATCTACTCATACTAGTTGCCACATCAAATGGTGAACTGTTTTTAGGATTTGACATAAGTTAAACAAGTTCATCATTATGAAATCATACATTGCTCATCAAGTTTAGTTACATGATCATAAAGAGCTTAAACTGCATAAACTAAGTATCATACAAGCATGCGACAAACTAGGTATAGAATCATTCTAGATAGAATATAAATGAAGGTCAAAATGCAAGTATGATACACATGCAGAATGTAGAAAAGTTAGAAAGAAAAGACTGTACACCATATGATACAACAAAGTGATGATCCCAAAACTAAAATGGGAAACACACACCAAGCTCACCTCTCAACCTAGCAAAGGTTGATTGGTCCAAAGGCTTGGTAAAAATATCGGCCAACTCATGATGAGTATCGACATGTCGAAGGTCAATATCACCCTTCTCATAGTGGTCTCGCAAGAAATGAAAGTGCACATCAATGTGTTTGGTCTTAGAATGTAACATGGGGTTCTTAGCAACGCTAATCGCACTCGTGCTATCACAAAGCAAGGGTACGCGAGAAAAGCTCAGACCAAAATCACACGAAGTGGCCATCATCCACAGCAACTGGGAACAATAGCTAGTCGCAGCAACATACTTAGCCTCAGTGGTAGACTGGGCGACACTAGACTGCTTGCGAGAAGACCAAGAGACAAGAGAAGAGCCCAAAAACTGACAAGTCCCAGAAGTGGACTTGCGAGCAATCCGCAACCAGCAAAATCAGCATCAGAGTAACCGCAAAGAGAGAGGGTAGAAGAAGCAGAATACCAAAGCCCCAACTCAGGTGTGAAACGAAGGTACCTCATAATGCGCTTGACCACCTGACGGTGAGAGGTGTGTTGATGGTCCTTAAACACCTGTTTTACCATCAACATTTGACCCTAAAGTCCACCAAAAAGGCATGAAATGTAGTCAAATAGGTTTCAAACTAACCAAATTCCACATGTCCATAGAATTTTATTTGAATGCAGGATTTGAACCAAATTTGGACATATGGACCCACCAGAGGCCAAGCCCACTCAGCAGGGCCCAAATGGGCCTAAGGGGGGTGGCGCCCGCCACCCCTAGGTGGCGCCCGCCACCTCTAAGTGGCGCCCGCCACTTGGATTGGCCCAAGTGCCACTCCCTGCCACGTCACCGATCCGTGTGACCTCCCCAAGGCCAAATCCTGGCCCTTGGTCACTAGGTCAGTGGCATCGGACGACTCAGGGAGGAGTGGCGTGGATCAAGGCTGAATGTCGGTTGCTAGGACATGCAACCGACCTCCAAACCACCTTGGACAACCACCTGGATGCCATTGAAGCAGAGGCGGTTCATCCAACGGCCAGGGGACTGGCGGCAGCCAGTAGGGGGTGGCGCCCGCCACCTGACCTAACCCTAGGTCGGTTGGCTGCCCGATATAAGAACCCCCCTCACTCATTTGGGATATAAATACCCCCTGGCGACTCTACTTCATTCGTACCATCACATATTACCATCCTAGAGCAACACACAAGCAAGAGAAGCAAGTGAGAGTTAGGTTAGAAGCTCAGAGAGCTTAGGCAAGTAGGTAGCTAGTAGAGCAAGGCATCTTCGCCCTCGCGGTAGCGCTGCTCAAGGGTTAGCTCAAGAGTAGAGGCGTGCGAGTGATCGGTTCTGGAGCTGGGAAGAGTGTTCCTGCATCTCCAGTTCAGGTTTTGCTCTTGTTACTCAAGCACTTACTATATTCTAGTTCATCATTTCAAGTATTACTTTATTCTACTTATCAGTATTGAGTGGTATACTTGATTGATTGCTTGAGTGCCTAGCTATCCTACCGTTTAATTCACTTAGCCATAGTAGTTAATCTCTAGTGAGCTTAGTGTTTGATCTTTGCCAATAGGTTGCTTAGTTAGTTTAGTGTTTATCTTATTAAGTCAAGTGTTTGCTTTGACGTCCGCAAGGGTGTCTCTATTCAAAGCTAGGGTAGAGATAGTTAGAATATAGTTAAGCGTGGTGCTTAGTTATATACTTACCTTCAGATACGGTTGGACCCCCGGATAGCTGTGGTAGCAAGCAGGTGGTGACAACCCTGTGCGCCTTGAATTCCACCACGTAGTTGGCCCAGTTTAACAGTAAGGCTCGTTGTGCTAGCGTTCAACCTAAGTAAGTGGTAAAGGCTAGTACGCCTCGATACTTGACAAGATAGGAATAAAACTATACTCAACTTAGTTGCTCTATTGTCTTTTGCCTGCCTTGCTTCGTAACTATCTTGCTTCGCAGTTATCTTGTTGGTAGTTATCTAGGAGTAGTTAGTAGTTAGTAATTAGTTAGTTATCCTTAGTTATCCTATTCTATCCACCTATCCATCCACCTTACCTTAGCCATCCATTTCATCCTTACCTATCCACCCATATATTCTTTCTAGCCTCTCTTCTCCCCTTTTCCCTTTTCTCTTTTCTTCGACTCTCATCCCCTCCTTGACTCAACTCATACACCACCCTAGCCTTCCCTTGGGATCAAATAAATCGACACCTGGTACTCCCAGGCGAAGTGCTACTATGATAGTTCTGTGCGCTTGCAGAATCTCCTCCTGGTAGATTGCATTCTCTCTAGCTAGCTCCTACTAGTGTCGGGATTGACAACCCCGCTTGGCATTAGTAGATAACTGCTTTAGCTCCACTCCTTTAGGTATAGTGACCGGTCTCGCTTCAAGCATTTCCGACGCCATTGCCGGGGATAGACTCCATAGTCTACTCCTAGTAACAACGTTAGCAAGTGTCAACAAGCATTCCTGGGCCATTACCGGGGATAGTTGCCTAGCACTATCTTTAGTGAAGCTAAGAACTACCAACAAGCATTTCTGGCGCCGTTGCCGGGGAAGGCAATCGGTGTATCGGTTGAGTCTGTGTTGAATTTATCTTCGCCTAAGCTCCCGCTTAGCGAATCCCATCTTACCCCATTCTTTCTTTCCTTAGTTCTTCTTATCTTTTTCCTTCATCTTCTTCAACTTCTTTCTTTCTTATCTCGTTCTATCTTCATAATGGCCAACAAAGCCATTCGTGAATTTTCTACTCCTTCTGCCGCTAATATAGCGATAGGACCAGACGTGATCGATGCCAACCTCAATTTTGAGTTGAAACCGGCTCTGATCACGATGGTCCAAGCTAGCCCGTTCTGTGGCAAGGCTCATGAGGATGCCAATGCTCACCTCCAACAATTTTTGGAGATTTGCGGCACATTCACCATTAAGGGGATAACCCAAGAAGCCATCCGTCTTCATCTCTTTCCTTTCTCTTTGCTAGGAAAAGCGAAGCAATGGTTCTATACCGATCGCAACGCTGTAGACACATGGGACAAGTGTTCCAATGCTTTTCTCGCCAAATTCTTTCCGATGGGCAAGACGAATGCTCTTCGCAACAACATCTCTAGCTTTACGCAACAAGCCGAGGAATCTATTCCCGAGGCTTGGGAGAGGTTGCAAGAGTATGTCGCTGCTTGTCCACACCATGGTATGGAGGACTGGCTATTGATCCAGAACTTCTACCATGGCCTAACCCCTCTCTCTAGAAGCCATTTGGATGCCGCCACCGGCGGTGCATTCTTTTCTCTAAATGTTGCAGATGCTAAGGCTCTCATAGAGAAGATGGTGTCAAACCAAGGATGGAATGATGAGAGACTGCAGCTCCATAAGCGAGGTATGCATTCCCTTAAGGAGGCCGACATGATCATGGCCAAGATGGACCTGCTGGCAAAGAAGCTAGACAGATGTGAGAAGATGAACCAACAAGAGAGTGTCCAATCTCTGGAATCCTACATGACTTGTGAAGTCTGTGGAGAAACCGGACATTCTGGGAGCCACTGCCCCAAGCTACATGAAGATTTGAACTTCATCAACAACAGTAACGGTTTCCGTCAACAGAATCAAGGATGGAATCAGCACTCCAATTCTCAAGGTAACAATTCATTCCCTCGCTCTAATTTTCATAATTCTGATAATTTCTCATTCTTGAAGAATTTAGTTTACTCACAAGGTAAAACTACTAATTTCTTGAAAGAGAGATTAATGGCGAATGGTAAAATTCTTGAGAATATAAATGCTAAATTGGAAGATTTCTCATCTGCTCTGAAAAATCAATTAAGCTTTAATAAGATGTTAGAAACCCAATTAACTCAACTTGCTGCTATCATACCATCTTTTGAATCTGGCAAAATTCCTGCTAAACCTGACATGGAAACTACAAATATGGTTGAAATAAAGTATTTTAACTATTATGAAGATCAAACCATGACTGTTAAAAAGGGTGATCCTGGTAGTCCCATAATTAGATGCTCAATCTTTGGTGAAGTCTTTAAAAATGCCATGTGTGATTTAGGATCGAGTGTGAACATTCTATCTAAAGACTTTTATGAAAACTCATTCTTTCCACCCATGTCATCCACATCTGCCTATGTCATGCTAGCTGATCAATCCACTTGCTATGTAGAAGGAATAGTTAATGATTTACCTGTTCATATTAGAGGTTCCTATGTTCCTGCTGATTTTATAATACTAGATATGGGAAATAGGAAAGATGTGCCTCTAATCTTAGGTAGACCCTTCTTGAATAATGTTAATGCTTGCATATATGTGGGAAGTGGTAAAATTCAAATGACATTAGGAGGGAGGAAGGAAATATTCTCCTTTTCCCGTGGTCCCGCATATGCCGCTAACATGCAGGTAGCAAAACCCGTTCATACCAAGAAGAGGCGCCCAAGAACAGGGTGAAGCAGAAAGAGAGAACCACCTCCTCCTAAGTTGTGTGATTCACATAACAAGGGAGAGGTGCCAGAAGAAGAAGAACCTGATGAAGTACTGAGAGAAGAAGTGCCCAAGGAAGAAGAAGACCCACCTGATAAGGATGAAACTCCATGGACCTAAGGTATGGTTTTACTTTTAATTTTTCCCTTCAATTTTCCCTTTTTTCGAATAAATAACATATGTCATGCATGTAACTAAAAAAAATCACCAGTTATCATTAGTTATATGCATAGGTATATGTTAACTTAGTTAGAACAATAAAATATCATAATAGGATAGTTTCCCTTTTTCACAACATTAGATAGTTTCCTTTTTAATAAAATGAGAACAAGAGCTCCGACTGAGACGAAGAAGATCTTTTCACCAAGCAAGAAGCCAGCTTGGGGGAGACTCCCGCTCCAATAAGGTATGTCTCAAGCCTACACTTTACATTCAGTTCTTAGATTCTATATCTTTTGAATGTCACATGCTTGCCTAAATAACCACTCCATGAATAAAACTGATAATATCTGCTTAAACAAGTTAAAACCTGAATAAGATTTGAAATATGTCATGCAAATGCTATTGTTATGGTTTGAATAACTGGTCTTATCTAAGTTGTAGCTTTTGTGGGTTGCACATGCTTTAACTGAAATCATGCTTAGTGAGTAAAGTTGGTAAGAAATGGAGTAATTCTTTAACTTGTTAAGGTGAAATTAGGACCTAATCTGGAGGATTTCTTTTAAAAATTATGAAAACCTTGCTAAAAGTTCCTCCTAGATTTTATCCCATCCCACCACCAGCCAAATATTTGTTAGTCATTAGTCAAAACCACAAAGAGCTTTGTTTGTGTTGAGCTTTGTTAGACCTCATAGATCTGAGTAGAGAAGCTTATCATATCTTTTGAATCAAGATTCACACACACCCACCATAAATTGCCTACTTTCCACTTTGGAAGTTCGCAACCACCAAATAAATTGCTTATTCTCTACACCGGAGACATGCAATACCCTGCCAAACATCCCATTGCTAGCCTTATGCTTATTCCTACTCTGGGAATAAGCATTTCTCCCTCTTCCCCTTTTTCATTTCAAAAATCCTTTCCTATAGATGTCTGGGGAAATCTAGAGCTAAAAGAGAAAAAAAATGAGCAAAGTAGCTCAAGAAAGGACTATGTCCTGTGAAAAAAAACGTGAGCAAAGTAGCTCAAAAGAGGACTATGTCCTAAGAAAATGTGAGGACACATCTTTTGTCTACTCACTATGTATCCAAAAAAAAGAGAGAATTATCATTAGCTCTAGACCCCAGAAATTAACTAGGAAGGATTATGAAATATCTCTCTATACACTTCCACATAACCACACATGCACATCTTGATCAATTTTTATGATTTGCTGCTCCTTATGATCTGAGTGTCTAGCTTAGCAATAAACATCAGGCAATTTGCTCATGGTTCTTAGCCCACCTATAACTCCACATATCATTCTTTAGAAATAGGAGAGGCTACATTTTGACCTAAGTGAGGATTTAAACACCATTGAGTGATTGAGTGAATCTTGGAGGACTTAAGCAAGTTGTTATCTTTTGAAAACTTTGAAAAACCTCCAGACAGAATCCTAATCAAACCTAAGCAAGATTAAAGTTTCCTATCTACTGCTCTATTTCACTCTTGCATGTTTGAAGTGAAAAGCTATAAGCCCCACATTGCTATGATTAATGATATATGCTAAGTTATTTCTCACTATACAATATGCACTTGCAGACATCTTAAGTTGCTATCCATTTCATGCTCAATGCTTAAACCGCATTGTTGCTCGAGGACGAGCAACAGGTTAGCTTGGGGGAGCTTGTTGACGGTCCTTAAACACCTGTTTTACCATCAACATTTGACCCTAAAGTCCACCAAAAAGGCATGAAATGTAGTCAAATAGGTTTCAAACTAACCAAATTCCACATGTCCATAGAATTTTATTTGAATGCAGGATTTGAACCAAATTTGGACATATGGACCCACCAGAGGCCAAGCCCACTCAGCAGGGCCCAAATGGGCCTAAGGGGGGTGGCACCCGCCACCCCTAGGTGGCGCCCGCCACCTCTAAGTGGCGCCCGCCACTTGGATTGGCCCAAGTGCCACTCCCTGCCACGTCACCGATCCGTGTGACCTACCCAAGGCCAAATCCTGGCCCTTGGTCACTAGGTCAGTGGCATCGGACGACTCAGGGAGGAGTGGCGTGGATCAAGGCTGAATGTCGGTTGCTAGGACATGCAACCGACCTCCAAACCGCCTTGGACAACCACCTGGATGCCGTTGAAGCAGAGGCGGTTCTTCCAATGGCCAGGGGACTGGCGACCGCCAGTAGGGGGTGGCGCCCGCCACCTGACCTAACCCTAGGTCGGTTGGCTGCCCACTATAAGAACCCCCCTCACTCATTTGGGCTATAAATACCCCCCTGGCGACACTACTTCATTCGTACCATCACACATTACCATCCCAGAGCAACACACAAGCAAGAGAAGCAAGTGAGAGTTAGGTTAGAAACTCCGAGAGCTTAGGCAAGTAGGTAGCTAGTAGAGCAAGGCATCTTCGCCCTCGCGGTAGCGCTGCTCAAGGGTTAGCTCAAGAGTAGAGGCGTGCGAGTGATCGGTTCTGGAGCTGGGAAGAGTCTTCCTTCATTTGCAGTTCAGGTTTTGCTCTTGTTACTCAAGCACTTACTATATTCTAGTTCATCATTTCAAGTATTACTTTATTCTACTTATCAGTATTGAGTGGTATACTTGATTGATTGCTTGAGTGCCTAGCTATCCTACAGTTCAATTCACTTAGCCATAGTAGTTAATCTCTAGTGAGTTTAGTGTTTGATCTTTGCCAATAGGTTGCTTAGTTAGTTTAGTGTTTATCTTATTAAGTCAAGTGTTTGCTCTGACGTCCGCAAGGGTGTCTCTATTCAAAGCTAGGGTAGAGATAGTTAGAATATAGTTAAGCGTGGTGCTTAGTTATAGACTTACCTTCAGATACGGCTGGACCCCCGGATAGCTGTGGTAGCAAGCAGGTGGTGACAGCCCTGTGTGCCTTGAATTCCACCACGTAGTTGGCCCAGTTTAACAGTAAGGCTCGTTGTGCTAGCGTTCAACCTAAGTAAGTGGTAAAGGCTAGTACGCCTCGATACTTGACAAGATAGGAATAAAACTTTACTCAACTTAGTTGCTCTATTGTCTTTTGCCTGCCTTGCTTCGTAACTATCTTGCTTCGTAGTTATCTTGTTGGTAGTTATCTAGGAGTAGTTAGTAGTTAGTAATTAGTTAGTTATCCTATTCTATCCACCTATCCATCCACCTTACCTTAGCCATCCATTTCATCCTTACCTATCCACCCATATATTCTTTCTAGCCTCTCTTCTCCCCTTTTCCCTTTTCTCTTTTCTTCGACTCTCATCCCCTCCTTGACTCAACTCATACACCACCCTAGCCTTCCTTTGGGATCAAATAAATCGACACCTAGTACTCCCAGGCGAAGTGCTACTACGATAGTTCTGTGCGCTTGCAGAATCTCCTCCTGGTAGATTGCATTCTCTCTAGCTAGCTCCTACTAGTGTCGGGATTGACAACCCCGCTTGGCATTAGTAGATAGCTGCTTTAGCTCCACTCCTTTAGGTATAGTGACTGGTCTCGCTTCAAGCATTTCCGACGCCGTTGCCGGGGATAGACTCCATAGTCTACTCCTAGTAACAACGTTAGCAAGTGCCAACAAGCATTCCTGGGCCGTTACTGGGGATAGTTGCCTAGCACTATCTCTAGTGAAGCTAAGAACTACCAACAAGGTGCACGGTGACGACTGAAATTGCGCGCAAAGACACAACGCGAACTGAATGTCTGGGCATGTCGCCGTCAGGTACAACAATGGTCCGATCATACTCCGGTACTCCTTCTGGTCCACTGCTTCTCCCTCCTCGTTCGCATCCAGGGCCGTCGTGGTCGACATGGGTGTCGGAAGAGGCTTAGCCTCACCCATATCGAACTTCTTTATTATGTCCTTCGTGTACTTGGCCTGGTGCATGAACGTCCCTTCTCGAGATTGCTTGATTTGCAAACTGAGAAAGAAAGTCAACTCGCCCATCATGCTCATCTCAAATTCTCTGCTCAAAGTTTCTGCAAACTTGGCAACCAAAGCATGAGAAGAACCACCGAAAATGATATCATCCACGTAAATCTGAACCAAAAGAGTGTCATTGCCTTGCTTGAGGAGAAAAAGAGTTTTATCCACACATCCCATTTTGAAACCCTTAGCAAGCAAAAAGGTATTTAACCTATCATACCAGGCTCTAGGGGCTTGTTTCAAACCATACAAAGCTTTGTGAAGTTTAAAAACATGGTTTGGAAACTTCGGATTTTCAAAACCGGGGGGTTGTCTCACATACACCTCTTCTTCTATGTAGCCGTTTAAGAAGGCACTCTTGACATCCATTTGAAAAAGTTTGAAACCTTTAGATGCTGCAAAAGCCAAGAGTATCCTAATTTCCTCCAAATGAGCTATAGGAGCAAAAGTCTCCTTATAGTCTATTCCCTCCTTCTGACTATACCCCTGGGCAACAAGTCTGGCCTTGTTTCTCACAATGTGGCCATCCTCTCCTTGTTTGTTTTTGAAAACCGATTTTGTCCCAATAGGGTGACACTCAGGAGGAGGTGGAAGAAGAACCCAAACCCGATTTCTCTCAAAATTTTCTAACTCCTCATGCATGGCATTGACCCAATCCGGATCAGATAAAGCATGTCCAACATCTCGGGGTTCAAAATCAGCAACAAATGCAGAATGAGCAAAGTGAGAGATTTGTTGTGACCTTGACCGAGTGACACGTTCGTTGATGTTGCCGATCATCTGTTGAGGAGGGTGTTGGAGCCGAATGTGTCATGGCGCCTCCCTAGCTGAAGTAGCCTCCCCCTCAAAAACAGCTGGTGCCTCCTCAGGTACAAGTGGTACAGCCTGAGGTAGTGGATCACATGGCCCCCATGTAGTGGAAGAAGATGGGTCGGGGCCGCGAGCGGTCGTGGTCGAAGTCGACCCAATCGGCATAGCAGGTGGAGGTAGTGCTAGATCATCAATCCCTTCAGCACCTTCTTCCTCATCAACAAAAAGAGGTTCGCCAACCTTGTGATCACCTACACGCTCAAATCTAGAAGAAGGACAATGCATGGTCTCGTCAAAGGTGACATCGGATGTCTCCACGACTCGGTTAGTGTCAAGGTTAAGTACACAATATGCACGAGCATGATTACCATAACCCAAAAAGACACCGTCAGAAGAGCGAGACTCAAACTTGTCCAAGTTGCCTTTCTTAAGTATAAAACAATGGGAACCAAAAACTCTAAAATAACTCACTTTGGGCTGTCTCCCAGAACACAACTCATACGGAGTCTTCTTCAAGAAGGCACGAAGAAAAATGCGATTGGAAATATAGCATGCAGTGTTTAGAGCCTCGACCCAATACCGCCTAGGAGTCCTATGCTCATCGAGCATCGTTCTGGCCATCTCTAAAAGGGTCCGATTTTTCCTCTCTACAACACCATTTTGTGGCGGTGTGTGTAGGGGGAAGAAAACTGATGCTCCAAACCCAAAGAATCACAAAACTTCTCAAAGTCTGAGTTCTTGAACTCGGGACCATTATCATTACGAATAGCTATCATCGAGTTCTTAGGGAACTCATTCTAAAGACACAAAATCAGATTGCGAGCAAAAGAGAAAGTCTCAGTTTTCTCAGCTAAAAAGAAAACCCATGAATATCTCAAAAAGTCGTCAACAACAACAAGCACATACCACTTCCCACCAACCGAACTCACCCGAGCCGGACCTACAAGGTCCATATGCAAAAGCTCTCCAGAGTGTTTGGTCATAACTTGATTCACTGGATGATGGGGAGCGGCAACCATTTTCCCATGTCTACAAGAATGGCAAACAAGATCCTTCTCCATGTGTAACTTAGGCAATCCTCGGATTAAGCCAAGTGAACTAAGCCTTGCAAGCAAGTCGAAGCTCAAATGACCAAGTCTCCTATGCCATTTCCAAAGATCGGAGGAGGATCCAGCCAAAAGACAACGAGAAATGCCAAAGGACCCCGAGAAATTCGCACGAAAGACTTTCACAAAGGGCGAAATCAAACACACAAGATTGCCCTGAGGATCCAAAATACGACAGAGATTCGGCTTAAAACGAATCTCATAGTCATCCTCAAAAAGTTGAGAAACAGAAAGAAGGTTAAAATGCAAGTTCGATACAAGAGGAACATCTCGCAACACAAAATGCTCATTGACTCGCATAGAACCACGGGATAGCACTTTACCTTTGCTATTGTCACCAAAGGTGATAAACTCCTTGCCGGTGACTGGACTAAGACTAGAGAACCACTTGGAGTTTCCGGTCATATGCCTTGAGCAACCGGAATCCACCAACCAAACGTTCTCCAATCGACTTACCTATATCAATAAAAAGACATAGGGTGAGCATATAGTCCAACACTAGGGTGAGTAAAATGGGAAGTATACTAGTGTTGACCCGGCTGCTCAAAAGAACAGTTAGTAGAAAAACCATTTCTAGCACACCTACGGGGGAAGCTATCACCACGCACAGGAAAATGCGGTCTGCTGAGAGAAGAGCATCCATCGCGATAGACAAAACGCGGTGGGGGGTAACGCTCAACAACAAAGCCACTGCCACGGGGTCCATAGCCAACAAAGCTAGGATCCCGCCGGGCAACACCTCCACAAGACTTAGGACCTTGAGGCATTGGACCTCTAGGCCTAGCAACCCTCCTTTGAACATTCGGTGCATGCACATCATGGAGAGGATGGTACATGTCCGAGTTGTTCATCTCCTTTGCACGACGTTCCTCTCTCTTACGCCGAAAGCAAAACTCCCTCAAGTGTCCATCTCTCCCACAGTGCTCACAGAGGTACCTCACCGCTCTCATAGGGGGTTGTTGGTACTCACGGTATTAGGTGTGGATTACTTGGCTCTTTTGTGGCATGAGCTCTCCTTGGATTGGTGGCATGGTATCTAGCTTGTTCCTTAAGTGGTTTGGTTTTGGAGCCCATGTCTGTTTCTTGGGTGGAGCTCTTGGAGGTTCCACAAACACTCCATCTTTAGTGTTAGGCTTGAAAGGCTCTTTAGGTGGAATCTTGGTTAGTTTGGGAGTAATGGTGGAGTTGGGCTTCTCACTCGGCTTAAGACCACTAGACTCACTGTTGACGGTCCTTAAACACCTGTTTTACCATCAACATTTGACCCTAAAGTCCACCAAAAAGGCATGAAATGTAGTCAAATAGGTTTCAAACTAACCAAATTCCACATGTCCATAGAATTTTATTTGAATGCAGGATTTGAACCAAATTTGGACATATGGACCCACCAGAGGCCAAGCCCACTCAGCAGGGCCCAAATGGGCCTAAGGGGGGTGGCGCCCGCCACCCCTAGGTGGCGCCCGCCACCTCTAAGTGGCGCCCGCCACTTGGATTGGCCCAAGTGCCAAATTTGGACATATGGACCCACCAGAGGCCAAGCCCACTCAGCAGGGCCCAAATGGGCCTAAGGGGGGTGGCGCCCGCCACCCCTAGGTGGCGCCCGCCACCTCTAAGTGGCGCCCGCCACTTGGATTGGCCCAAGTGCCACTCCCTGCCACGTCACCGATCCGTGTGACCTCCCCAAGGCCAAATCCTGGCCCTTGGTCACTAGGTCAGTGGCATCGGATGGCTCAGGGAGGAGTGGCGTGGATCAAGGCTGAATGTCGGTTGCTAGGACATGCAACCGACCTCCAAACCGCCTTGGACAACCACCTGGATGCCGTTGAAGCAGAGGCGGTTCATCCAACGGCCAGGGGACTGGCGGCTGCCAGTAGGGGGTGGCGCCCGCCACCTGACCTAACCCTAGGTCGGTTGGCTGCCCACTATAAGAACCTCCCTCACTCATTTGGGCTATAAATACCCCCCTGGCGACACTACTTCATTCGTACCACAACACAACACCATCATATCCCATACAAGAGAAGCAAAGCAAGTAGAAGCAAGCAAGTGAGAGCTCAGAGAGCTTAGGCAAGTAGGTAGCTAGTAGAGCAAGGCATCTTTGCCCTCGCGGTAGCGCTGCTCAAGGCTTAGCTCAAGAGTAGAGGCGTGCGAGTGATCGGTCCTGGAGCTGGGAAGAGTCTTCCTTCATCTCCAGTTCAGGTTTTGCTCTTGTATCTCAAGCACTTTACTATATTCTAGTTCATCATTTCAAGTATTACTTTATTCTACTTATCAGTATTGAGTGGTATACTTGATTGATTGCTTGAGTGCCTAGCTATCCTACAGATCAATTCACTTAGCCATAGTAGTTAATCTCTAGTGAGCTTAGTGTTTGATCTTTGCCAATAGGTTGCTTAGTTAGTTTAGTGTTTATCTTATTAAGTCAAGTGTTTGCTTTGACGTCCGCAAGGGTGTCTCTATTCAAAGCTAGGGTAGAGATAGTTAGAATATAGTTAAGCGTGGTGCTTAGTTATATACTTACCTTCAGATACGGCTGGACCCCCGGATAGCTGTGGTAGCAAGCAGGTGGTGACAACCCTGTGCGCCTTGAATTCCACCACGTAGTTGGCCCAGTTTAACAGTAAGGCTCGTTGTGCTAGCGTTCAACCTAAGTAAGTGGTAAAGGCTAGTACGCCTCGATACTTGACAAGATAGGAATAAAACTATACTCAACTTAGTTGCTCTATTTTGTTTTGCCTGCCTTGCTTCGTAACTATCTTGCTTCGCAGTTATCTTGTTGGTAGTTATCTAGGAGTAGTTAGTAGTTAGTAATTAGTTAGTTTTCCTTAGTTATCCTATTCTATCCACCTATCCATCCACCTTACCTTAGCCATCCATTTCATCCTTACCTATCCACCCATATATTCTTTCTAGCCTCTCTTCTCCCCTTTTCCCTTTTCTCTTTTCTTCGACTCTCATCCCCTCCTTGACTCAACTCATACACCACCCTAGCCTTCCCTTGGGATCAAATAAATCTGAAGGACCGAGAAAGCACTAGCAAGGCGACCAGAGGGGGGGTGAATGGGAGCCAATCAAATTTCTCTCGACACTTTGGCCAAATGTCCCAAAATCAACCCCGAGAAGCAACGACCGAAATCGTGATGCTCACGACCCTTGGAAGAGGGTGGATGATCCCTAGGACCACAGCGGAGCACCACAAAGTGATAGCAAACCAAACGCCAAAAACACCGGCACAAGTTTGCCCCTCAAAAACCAAGTCCCGAACGTAGATAGACGGCTACGTCGAGAAATCCTCAAATACTGATGCTAACAAGTAGCAAAGATACCTAGAGAGGTTCCTTGGTCAACTCTAGGGCTAAACGAGAAGTCCGAAAACGAAGCGTAGAAGCCGGGAGAGCAAACACACTAAACCGGAGCACTCAGCAGGATCCCAGACTGTCCGGACCTAGAGTCCCGGACTGTCCGCGCTCTGGTGGCGGACTGTCCGCCGATCAAAAGTGCAAAAACGCACAGTTGCTGAGAAGTCCCTGCTCGAGCCCGGACTGTCCGCGCCTGACAACGGCGGACTGTCCGCCGGTCACCCGAGGCAAAAACAGTCAAGGCCACGCGACCACTGCTTGGTCGGAGCCCGACCCCCGGACAGTCCGCAGGTCCAGTGGCGGACTGTCCGCGGATGAACAGAGAGGGCGACTTTGATCGCCTCTCTCCCAAATTCTCTCAAATCCGATCCAAATCAAAATCCCACGTTCCCAAACTTGGAGAAGATGATCACGGAGTAGCTAGGAGACTATCCCCAAGAAATCATCCGCTCAAAACGACTAAAACAACGGGAAATCGAAAGGGGAGGTGATTGAACCGAAAAAACACCACGAAAACAAAATCGTCCCGATCTATTCGATCATGAGGAGTTAGATGAATTCCTTTGGTCGAAATGACCTCCTCAATGATACGAACAAAATGATTCAAACGGATTTCGCAAAGATGCACTAGAGAGGGAGATCGAGTGACGGGAAAATCGCGGTGAAACGAAGAACGCGAAGAACACGAACCAAAACGCGAATCAAGTCATCGATCTGCAGCCGTAGCGCAAACACACGCTACAACCGTGAGGTTACGGCCTCACTTCCTCGAAATCAACAGTACATAGAGGAGAGTCTCTCTGCGGATCTCAGCTAGCTACAGCAGGGAATGGGAGAGCAGGAAACCCTAAGTGCGAAAGAGCAAATGACTGAGATAGGAAGGGAGGAGGGTGTCTCCCTCTACTTTTCCTAATTCTAACCTAAGTCTAATTCCTACTCTACCCCCTCTCTATTCTAATTACAGAGCGAACCAGCTAAACCCTAGGGTTATTCTGGACCAACTCGGTGGTAGGTGTATCCGACGGCCACGCCCGCACAATTCGAAGCGTTGCCTCGACGCAACCTCCGGATCGCCGCCACGTGCCGCCCTCGCTCTGCACCCCCGGTTTTGTGGCCCAAACCAGGAAACCAGCCTTTTCCAGCCAACCCCCGGTTTTGAGGCCCAAACCGGGAAACCAGCCCACCAGCATCTGAGTTTTGAGGCCAAACTCAGCAAACCCTCAGAGCCCAGGTTTTGAGGCCCAAACTTGGAAACCGTCCTCAGCTCGAGTTTTGTGGCCAAACTCGGAAACCCTCAGCCCGAGTTTTGTGGCCAAACTCGGAAACCATCCATGCCCAGGTTTTGAGGCCCAAACCTGGAAACCGTCCATCCGATGGTTTTTCTCTGGCTTTACCACCAAACCGACGTCGTAGATGGGATGCACCGCCCGTGCACCCCGTCCACCGACACGTGTCCCCGAGTCCACGACTCAGGTAACACATGACCGCACTTCTTCACTTGTCGTCGTCACAGGCTGCCAGCCACCACAGCTGATCCTCGGGCCACCGGTCCCTCAGTCCAAGCCTCACGTCCGCCCTTCGCCACTCTCGGTCCATCGGCACGGCACGTCTCTACTTGACCTTCACCTCGCCGTCGATCACTGCATCCGTGCTCGACACCTGCACAACACAAGCCAAAGAACATGCACATCATCCCAGTTGACAATCACTCATCACTCAGAGACCCAACATACACCCATGTATCCGCAATCTCCCCCTTGATGAGTGCATTGTCAACTACTCACACAAATCATAATGGAAAGAAGAAGAGAGGGAGGAAGAAGAAGAGAGAACTCAACCAAATGACCCAAAAGCATAGCAAAGCCGAAGAAGGTCAAGTGGAAAGAGCGAAAGAACTTGGTCCCCAAAGACATGGGCAACGACTCGACGCAACCAAGCAAAGCAAAGCTAGCCCTCAAGAAGGGGTAGAACAGGCTCAACACCGCTAGCAAACGCCAATTGGAAAATCGAAGCAAAATGCTAGTCCCTCAAGATAGAGGCACAGAGGCTCAACACAACTAGCAAAGAAAGCTTGATACCAAAGCCTTACGACCAACAATAAAGCTCGATACCAAAACACGCACCGATCCAATTGAAATCAAATGCCCTAAAAAATGTTTGCTAGTCCCTCAAGACAGAGGCGAAGGCTCAACACAACTAGCAAACTCCCCCTCGAAAAGTGCAAACAACCAGGAAAACTCTCCCCCTTAGGTCCAACTTGGGAGGGGCACAAAGATTTGAAAATTTTCCCTTAAACTCCCCCTTAGTTGATCATTCAGGAGACATATGATTTGCAAACTCTCCCCCTTAGTTGAAAATGCACTAATCAAGTAAAAGGCTCTCCCCATCAGAAAAAGGCACCAACAAAAGTGCGAACAAGGGAGGTTCTCCCCCTTCCAACATGCATATGAGTCAAAATGCAAGTTAGCAGCTTCAGGCATATATTCAGGAGAATGCGAAAATGCTCTAAACAGTATAACTCCAATGACTCAACAATAGCATACAAGCTCAGCAAAGGCTCAAACTGATCACCAGATATGAAGTATGAACCTATGAGCGAAGATGAGCAGTTTTGAGTCAAAAGGTATTCACCATCAAAATAGCACTAGCAATGTATAGACAGGAGTCTGAACAAGTGCTAAACATGTATACAAAGTAAACTACCCCTAGCAAAGTTCAATCATCATGCTTAAGAGTAAAACATACACTTATGAATTGAACTTTAGATCGGAGTTGCAGCGGTGAAATTACACAAGTTCAATTATTAGCATGTGATTGCGAGAGGTTGAAAGCTTGTCATTGCCTAACTTTTCAACCGAGCGAAGCCTATGCCGAAGCAATCAGAAGCTTAAAGCTACGGTTTCGGTCATACACTACATGGCTCAAGTTTAACTCAAAGTGCAAAGAGAAATAGTCTCGATACCGTGATGTGTTGACAAGCAATCCCATCTCGATCTTTTCAATTCACTAAAACTTGGTTCAAATTTTAAACATGATATGTATAGACCAAGCAAGTGAGTGACTCAGAACTAGAGACATAGCAACCTGGCATATATGAAAAGCACGAGTAAACTCAACACATCCTACACATGCTAGTTGCATATCTCAATGGTGAACATTTTCAGATTTTAAGTTATTAAGCAAATTCACCATTTCAAAATAGCTCAGCTCACAACATGTACTAGTGATCAGGAAGAGCATAAGCTACAAGCATCAACATAAGCTTCGGAGCATACTACATAGAGCATAGTCACACTCTAATGATTATAAACATGAAGCTCAGAATGTGAATGCGTATGCTAAAATGCAAAAGAAAAGAAAGACAAACGAAAAAGAGTCAGTCAAGGACCAAAAATGTTTCCCCCATCTAAAAGGGGAAACACACACCAAGCTCACCCCTCAACCGATTAAAGGTTGATTCGTCTAAAGGCTTGGTGAAAATATCAGCCAGTTGATGATGAGTATCGACATGGCGAAGGTC
This sequence comes from Coix lacryma-jobi var. lacryma-jobi, assembly GCA_009763385.1. Taxonomy (NCBI): domain Eukaryota; kingdom Viridiplantae; phylum Streptophyta; class Magnoliopsida; order Poales; family Poaceae; genus Coix; species Coix lacryma-jobi. Next base: position 69,121,466 of record CM019831.1, on the reverse strand, counting down.
GATATCACCCTTCTCCTGGTGGTCTCGCAAGAAATGAAAGCGCACATCAATGTGTTTGGTCTTCGAGTGAAGCACGGGGTTCTTAGCAACGCAAATAGCACTCGTGCTGTCACAAAGAAAAGGCACGCGAGAAAAGCTCAGACCAAAATCACGCAAAGTGGCCATCATCCAAAGCAACTGGGAACAGCAGCTAGCCGCAGCAACATATTCATCCTCTGTGGTAGACTGAGCGACACTAGACTGCTTGTGAGAAGACCACGAAACAAGAGAAGAACCAATGAACTGGCAAGTCCCAGAAGTGGACTTGCGCTCAATACGGCAACCAGCAAAATCGGCGTCCGAATAACCGCAAAGGGAGAGGGTGGAGGAAGCAGAATACCAAATCCCGAACTCAGGTGTGAAACGAAGGTACCTGAAAATCCGCTTCACCGCCTGACGGTGAGAAGTGCGAGGCGACGCCTAAAAGCGCGCGCACAGACACACCGCGAACTGGATGTCCGGGCGTGTCGCCGTCAGGTAGAGGAGCGACCCGATCATGCTGCGGTACTCCTTCTGGTCCACTGCTTCTCCATCCACATCCGCATCCAGGGCAGTCGTCGTCGACATGGGTGTTGGAAGAGGCTTGGCCTCACCCATATCGAACCGCTTCAGCAAGTCCTTGGTGTACTTGCCCTGGTGCACAAACGTCCCCTCTCGGGATTGCTTAATTTGCAACCCGAGAAAGAATGTCAGCTCGCCCATCATGCTCATCTCGAATTCCCTGCTCATAGTATCTGCAAACTTGGCAACCAAAGCATGAGAAGAACCACCGAAAATGATATCATCCACGTAAATCTGGACCAAGAGAGTGTCTTTGCCTTGCCTGAGGAGAAAGAGCGTTTTATCTACACATCCCATTTTAAAACCCTTAGCAAGCAAAAAGGTTTTCAACCTATCATACCAGGCTCTAGGGGCTTGTTTCAAACCATATAAAGCTTTGTGTAGTTTAAAAACATGGTTTGGAAACTTGGGATTTTCAAAACCGGGGGGTTGCTCAACATAAACTTCCTCTTCTATGTAGCCGTTTAAGAAGGCACTCTTGACATCCATTTGAAAAAGTTTGAAACCTTTGGATGCAGCAAAGGCCAAGAGTATCCTAATTGCCTCCAAACGAGCTACAGGAGCAAACGTCTCCTCATAGTCTATCCCCTCCTTCTGACTATAACCCTTCGCTACAAGCCTGGCCTTGTTTCTAACAACGTGGCCATCGTCTCCTTGCTTGTTTTTGAAAACCCATTTTGTCCCAATAGGCTTACACTCAGGAGGAGGTGGAACTAGAACCCAAACCCGATTTCTCTCAAAATTTTCTAACTCCTCATGCATGGCATTTACCAAGTCCGGATCCGTCAAAGCGTGTCCAACATCTCGGGGCTCAAAATTAGCAACAAAAGCAGAATGGGCGAAGTGAGAGATGTGCTGTGACCTAGACCGAGTAACCCGTTCGTCGATGCTGCCGATCATCTGCTGAGGCGGGTGCTGGCGCTGAATGTGTCGAGGCGCCTCCCGAGCTGAAGTAGCCTCCCCCTCAACAGCAGCTGGTGCCTCCCCGGGTACAAATGGTACCGCTCGGGGTGGCGGATCCCACGACCCCCAGGAAGAAGAGGTGTCGGGGCCGTGAGTCGTCGTAGAAGCCGCTCTTTGCGGCACAACAGGTGGAGGGGGTGCTGGATCATCCATACCTTCAGCACTCTCGTCCTCGTCATCAAAAAGAGGCTCACCAACCTCATGATCACCTGCACGCTCAAAACGAGAAGAAGGACAAACTATGGTCTCGTCGAAGGTGACATCTGATGTCTCCATGACTCGGTTAGTATCAAGGTTAAGTACACGGTATGCGCGAGTGTGAGTGCCATAACCCAAAAATACTCCGTCAGAAGAGCGAGACTCGAATTTGTCCAGGTTGCCTTTCTTCAATATAAAACAATGGCAACCGAAAACTCGAAAATAACTCACCTTGGGCAGTTTTCCAAAACGCAGCTCATAAGAACTCTTTTTCAAGAAAGCTCGGAGAAAAATGCGATTGGAAATGTAGCACCTAAAGCAGAACTCGCTCAAGTGTCCATCTCTCCCACAAAAGTCACAATGATACCTCACCGCACGCAAAGGGGGTTGTTGGTACTCATGGCTGTGGGTGTGGATCACTTTGCCCTTCTGTGGCAACTCCTCCTAGATAGGTGGCATTGTATCCAGCTTGTTCTTTAGGTGGTTGGGTTTGGGATGCCACACTTGGTTCTTGGGTGGAGCTCTCGGAGGTTCCTCAAAAACCCCATCCTTGGTGGTAGGCTTGACGGGCTCTTTGGGTGGAAGCTTGGTCAGTTTGGGAGTAGTGGTGGAGTTGGGCTTCTCACTAGGATTCAGACCACTCGACTCTCCAATCTTCCCATAAGCAGAAAGATCAACACCCTGAGCAAGAACTACACCAGAACCTCCAGCAGCTCGTTTAAATTGGGAGATCATCATCCCGAGCTGCGGCTCACTACAAGAGACCCATGACAAGATGGTCCGAAGGTATGTGTTTTCCTCCTCGGTTTGCATCTTGCCATGCTTGACATTCGCAATCTCCATCTCCAAACTCTCACACAAAGCGCACTTGGACACACAAGTGCTACCTAAGTTGGCCTCCTCAAGAGACACAATCTTGACATTCTTCTCTGCCAACTCAGATTGCAAGACAGGACAAGTCTTGCACGCACCCAACAGAGAAGGTCTAGCCTTCAGCTCATCCACCTCTCCTACCAACGCAGCATACTTACCTCTCAAAGTGAGAAGGTCAGTCATGTGCGTGGTGCACATCTCACACTCAACCTCCTCCGACACGACTACGGTGGACTTGGCAAACTCAAGCTCTCTCACCGTATCCTCCCACTTTTGCCTAAACTCCTTGCGTTCTCTAGCGGCACGCCTAAGCAGCTTATCCTGACTAAGCAAGGCGGCGGTAAGCTTCTCATTCTCAGCAAAGAGTTCATCGTGGGTGAGGGATACCTGGGAGGTGTCGTCGTCGTCGTCGCGAGGGGTGTGCTCCAGCTTGCCGTCGACTTCATCACCAAGCGCCATGGTGCAGAAGCCGTCATCGTCGGCCAAGAAGCAGAGACCGTTCAGCTTGTCCTCGATCCTCTTCTTCTTCTCGGACTCGTCATCGCTTGAGCAAGCGGAGTCGTCATCCGAGCCGTCGACATCGCTGAGCGTGGCGAAGAACGCACGCTGCTCAGCCTGGGCCTTCTCCAAGTACTTCTTCTTGATGTACTCCTTGTCGAAGCCACCCCTCCACTTGTGCCTCGGGGGGACGTACTTCTCCTTGCGCTTGCCGGAGTCGTACTTGTGCCCATAATCACCCTTCCCAGATGAATGCTTCTTCTTGGGGCAGTTGGCGATGAAGTGGTTGGAGTCGCCGCACTCATAGCATCCTGAGCGTCCTCCACCGCGGCGACGGTTCATGCGGTTGTTGTGGAACCGCATGAACCGGTTGGCGAGCATTGCCAACTCGTCATCCCCCAATGACTCAAGCTGGTCCTCTGTGACAGAAAAAAGAGACGAAAGAGCAAAGCCAGTAGAGGGGTTAGCAGAAGAACCAGAAACCAAAGCCATAGTCGGGCCAGAAGGATTCTCATAAGAAGCCCTCGACATGGCGTCAATCTCACTAGACTTGAGCTTACTAAAGAGCTCGTCGCAAGTGAGGGTCTCATAGTTAGACAATTCGATGATCGCCTGGACCTTTGAGTCCCACACCGACCGATCAAGAGTGTGCAACAGCTTCAAAGCCCTCTCATGATCGTCAAAAGGCAACAGCTCCTTGTTCGCTCTCATCTTGTTGACAATGACCTGAAAGCGAGCGAATAAACTTTCTATGCTCTCGCCAGGCATATGTCTAAAGTTCTCATACTCCCGCTTGTGCGACTCATAGAGGCGAGATTTGACCTGAGTGGTTCCCTCATGGAAACGCATGAGGGTCGCCCAAATCTCGCGAGCCGTGGGGAGGTGAGAAACGCGATCGAACTCGGACATGCTCAAACAGGAGAACAAGGCGTTACGTGCCCGGCTATTGGCCTCGTGTTCATCGATCTGGAGCTGAGTGACACGAGCAGCCAAGACAACGTAATCATCCCTGTTGCAAATCTCCCAAACAGAAGAACCCATGCTCTGGAGATAGGCCGACATGCGTATCTTCCAATACGCATAGTTCGTCCCATCAAAGAACGGCGGTTTGCCCACGCCGCGATCCATGTCGCCTTCTGTGGATCTGGAACCGGCTAAGGTGGAAGATCCTTAACCCGCTCCGATACCAATTGAAGGATCAAGAAAGCACTAGCAAGGCGACCAGAGGGGGGGGGGGTGAATGGGAGCCAATCAAATTTCTCTCGAAACTTTGGCCAAATGTCCCAAAATCAACCCCGAGAAGCAACGACCGAAATCGTGATGCTCACGACCCTTGGAAGAGGGTGGATGATCCCTAGGACCACAGCGGAGCACCACAAAGCGATAACAAACCAAACACCAAAAACACCGGCACAAGTTTGCCCCTCAAAAACCAAGTCCCGAACGTAGATAGACGGCTACGTCGAGAAATCCCCAAATACCGATGCTAACACGTAGCAAAGATACCTAGAGAGGTTCCTTGGTCAACTCTAGGGCTAAACGAGAAGTCCGGAAACCAAGCGTAGAAGCCGGGAGAGCAAACGCACTAAACCGGAGCACTCAGCAGGATCCCGGACTGTCCGGACCTAGAGTCCCGGACTGTCCGCCCAAGGCCGGACTGTCCGCGCTCTGGTGGCGGACTGTCCGTCGGTCAAAAGTGCAAAAACGCACAGTTGCTGAGAAGTCCCTGCTCGGGCCCGGACTGCCCGCGCTTGACAACGGCGGACTGTCCGCCGGTCACCCGAGGCAAAAACAGTCAAGGCCACGCGACCACTGCTCGGTCAGAGCCCGACCCCCGGACAGTCCGCGGGTCCAGTGGCGGACTGTCCGCGGATGAACAGAGAGGGCGACTTTGATCGCCTCTCTCCCAAATTCTCTCAAATCCGATCCAAATCAAAATCCCACGTTCCCAAACTTGGAGAAGATGATCACAGAGTAGTTAGGAGACTATCCCCAAGAAATCATCCGCTCAAAACGACTAAAACAACGGGAAATCGAAAGGGGAGGTGATTGAACCGAAAAAACGCCACGAAAACGAAATCGTTCCGATCTATTCGATCATGAGGAGTTAGATGAATTCCTTTGGTCGAAATGACCTCCTCAATGATACGAACAAAATGATTCAAATGGATTTCGCAAAGACGCACTAGAGAGGGAGATCGAGTGACGGGAAAATCGCGGTGAAACGAAGAACGCGAAGAACACGAACCAAAACGCGAATCAAGTCATCGATCTGCAGCCGTAGCGCAAACACACGCTACAACCGTGAGGTTACGGCCTCACTTCCTCGAAATCAACAGTACATAGAGGTGAGTCTCTCTGCGGATCTCAGCTAGCTATAGCAGGGAATGGGAGAGCAGGAAACCCTAAGTGCGAAAGAGCAAATGACTGAGATAGGAAGGGAGGAGGGTGTCTCCCTCTACTTATCCTAATTCTAACCTAAGTCTAATTCCTACTCTACCCCTCTCTATTCTAATTACAGAGCGAACCAGCTAAACCCTAGGGTTATTCTGGACCAACTCGGTGGTAGGTGTATCCGATGGCCACACCCGCACAATTCGAAGCGTTGCCTCGACGCAACCTCTGGATCGCCGCCACGTGCCGCCCTCGCTCTGCACCCCCGATTTTGTGGCCCAAACCGGGAAACCAGCCTTTTCCAGCCAACCCCCGGTTTTGAGGCCCAAACCGGGAAACCAGCCCACCAGCATCTGAGTTTTGAGGCCAAACTCAGCAAACCCTCAGAGCCCAGGTTTTGAGGCCCAAACCTGGAAACCGTCCTCAGCCCGAGTTTTGTGGCCAAACTCGGAAACCCTCAGCCCGAGTTTTGTGGCCAAACTCAGAAACCGTCCACGCCCAGGTTTTGAGGCCCAAACCTGGAAACCGTCCATCCGATGGTTTTTCTCTGGCTCTACCACCAAACCGATGTCGTAGATGGGATGCACCGCCCGTGCACCCCGTCCACCGACACGTGTCCCCGAGTCCACGACTCAGGTAACACATGACCGCACTTCTTCACTTGTCGTCGTCACAGGCTGCCAGCCACCACAGCTGATCCTCGGGCCACCGGTCCCTCAGTCCAAGCCTCACGTCCGCCCTTCGCCACTCTCGGTCCATCGGCACGGCACGTCTCTACTTGACCTTCACCTCGCCGTCGATCACTGCATCCGTGCTCGACACCTGCACAACACAAGCCAAAGAACATGCGCATCATCCCAGTTGACAATCACTCATCACTCAGAGACCCGGCATACACCCATGTATCCGCAAAATCGACACCTGGTACTCCCAGGCGAAGTGCTACTACGATAGTTCTGTGCGCTTGCAGAATCTCCTCCTGGTAGATTGCATTCTCTCTAGCTAGCTCCTACTAGTGTTGGGATTGACAACCCTGCTTGGCATTAGTAGATAGCTGCTTTAGCTCCACTCCTTTAGGTATAGTGACCGGTCTCGCTTCAAGCATTTTCGACGCCGTTGCCGGGGATAGACTCCATAGTCTACTCCTAGTAACAACGTTAGCAAGTGCCAACAAGCATTCCTGGGCCGTTACCGGGGATAGTTGCCTAGCTCTATCTTTAGTGAAGCTAAGAACTACCAACACTCACCAATCTTCCCAAAAGAGGTAGCACTCTCCACACCCTGAGCAAAGCCTACACCTGGACCTCCAGCAGCACGCTTGAATTGGGAAATCATCATGCCAAGCTTCGGCTCACCACTAGAAACCCATGACAAGATGGTCCGAAGGTATGTGTTTTCTTCCTCGGTTTGCATCTTGTCATGCTTCACATTTGCCATCTCCATCTCCAAACCTTCACACAAGGCGCACCTAGACACACTAGTGCTACCTGAGTTGGCCTTCTCAAGAGACTCAATCTTGGCATTCTTCTCTGCCAATTCAGATTGCAAGCCCGCACAGGACTTGCACGCACCAAGCAGAGTGGGTCTAGCCCTAAGCTCATCCACCTCTCCAACCAAGGCAACATACTTCCCTCTCAAAATGAGAAGGTTAGTCATGTGCTTGGAGCACATCTCACACTCATCCTCCTCAGTCACGACAATGGGGGACTTGACAGACTCAAGCTCCTTCACCGCATCCTTCCACTTCTTCCTAAACTCCTTCCTCTCTCTACCAGCAAGTCTCAACAACTTGTCTTGACTAAGAAGAGCAGTAGTAAGTTTCTCGACTTCAGTAGAGAGTTCGTTGGGAGTCTGAGGTACCTGGGAGGTGTCGTCGTTTCGAGGGATCTCCTCCAGCTGGCCGTCGATTTCATCGCCGAGGGCCATGGTGCAGAAGCCTTCATCGTCGGCGAAGAAGCAAAGACCGTTGAGCTTGTCCTCGATCTTGATCTTCTCAGACTCATCGTCCCTTGACGCAGTGGAGTCATTGTCCGAGTTGTTGTTGACACTGGTTATCTATCAAAATTAAAGGATAAATAAATATGAAAAAGGCATGAATTCAATAACCAATAAAGGTTTAGGGTTTTAATTGACAATATTCTATGAGTTTTGGTGAATTGTGATTCTACAGGGACTAAATAAGAAAACCAACACAGATTACTTCTCCAGGAAGGAACCCGACGGAAGATAGCCGAACCGATGCATCCAGAATACTCTAGAAGGACCTAGAGGACACCAGAGGACACCAGGAGGCCGAGCACCCCGAGAGGCCGCCAGGTCGGACCGACCGGTCCCACCCTAGGACCGGTCGGTGGGCCCCTGGCCCCGCTGGTCTCCGCCTTCTGGAACCTTCCTCCACCGCCTACGAGGATGCATCTCAGCCATACCTAAGGTCGGTTTGATCCTACGGCCACAGTTCCTCGCCCAGGGCTATATAAGCAGCCCCAAACCCCCCTCTCCAGGAATCACATGCATCATATTCATCACATCAGATAGAATCAGATCAGTTCATCACTAGAGAAGGAGATCATTCAGAAGCCCTAGGACTACATCCACCTAGAATAGTTAGATAGAATAGGATTAGAGGAGGCAAGCTTCGCTTGGATTCCAGATCTAGTTACGAGAAGGCTCGGTAAACCCAAGATCTTCTCTCTTGTATTAACATTATGGATCTAATTATGTTTCTAGTTCATAATTGCTCTTCTAGTTCATCATTGTTCATGTTCTAGTTCATCGTTTAGTTCTAGTTCATTGTCTAGTTCATCTTCTAGTTCATGTTCTAGTTCGTACTCTAGTTCTTCTAGATGTTCTAGTTCATCTTATTGTTCATCCCTGTGTTCTAGATAGCAATACAATTGATATGACTAAGACATCAATAATTATATTCTTAATTATATTGCTTGTAGTGTGCTTTGATTATATATTTGGCATAGGTAGATCACCATTATGTTTATACTCATGTTTGTATAGCGCTCATCTTAATGATCATTGGGTGGGTGATAGATACTGTGTAGGCGTGGTGCCTATACACTATTTATCTGCGAATGCTTCCTACGTTCCGGATAGAGTGGTAGATCGCGGGTGTGACACTCTGTTGGGTATTTTCAACACACACAGAGAAATCCGCAAGTGCACGAATACCGATGTAGCTTTCACCCGAGAGTATTCCAGGGTATCGATTTCCACGGGGAACGTGAAGTGTACTAGAAGAATTAAGAACGCCCAAGAAAAGAATGGTAAAAAGGTTGGAGAGAGATCTTAGGGTTTTCTAAGCGGGTCTATCTAATTAAAGGCTCACTATACTTTACTTACTTCGGAGCAGCAGGTCCTTTCCAACTCTCGAGAAAGACTAGGAAGAAGGTAGTTGGGGGAAGGCTGCCGAAAGCTCTACGAAACATCAATCCGAACGTGGTGGACTACGAAGGCCTAACAGAGCTGTCACCCCTGGGGCTACCACAACTATTCCGTGGGATTGGGCACAAACTCAGGTAAACCCTAGTCTAGACACCGTGTCTACACTAACTAGAGCACTCAATACGAGCAGAGATCCAGTAAATGAAATAAAGTAAGAACTGAAATTGAATATAATACTTAGAAATAATAAATGAAGAACCTGGAGATTACTTGAAGACGAACTGGATGCTGCACCAATACAATGTCGAGGAAGATCCGACATATCCGGCTCCTCCTCAGCTCTCTCCTTCTCCTCTCTCTAATCCAATCTCTAATTACAACTAGATGAACTAGACAACTAGAACAAGAACTAGAACTAGAACTAGATCTAATTCTAGATGAACTAGAAGAGATTCATCTAGAGGGACCTCTACTTCTAATTGAAACCCTAGTTTTTGATGTGGAGATGAATAATGAAGATTGAGATGCCTGGAGAGGGGGGGGGTCTGGCGTTGCTTATATAGCCTGAGGTGGAGTAGAGGGCAAGGAATCGCCATGTCATCGATCCGCGTCATGTTTATCGCCCACCGTTAGATCAAACCCACTTCGGGGGACGGTGGAGATGCATCCTAGGAGGCGGTGGAAGAAGGTTCGAGAAGGCGGAGGCGAAATGGGCTCCGTGGCCGACCGGTCGGTCTCCATGTGGGACCGGTCGGTCTGGCCCAGTGGGCCCACGTGGTGGCCCGCCTCGTGGTGCCTTCTGGTGTCTTCTAGATCCTTGTTTTGCAGATTTCGATGCGAAATTAATATCTTTTCATCCGGGACTCCGAATATAGCTAATGATATGTCCGTTTCGATCGTCTCGACGATCCCTTCGCAATGGTGCACTCCAATTCATCACTTGAGATACTTTTATATGGTGAAATATTGATGTCCTACAAAACAAGTGAGAGCACCAAAACTCGTGGAACTTATTAGTTTCAAACCCTACAACTATGCTTTATAATTCATTTAGTGTCATTTCATGCAATAGTTGATGGTTAATTATGAGCATTAGTGAGCATCAACAAGTTCCCCCAAGCTTAACCTTTGCTAGTCCCGAGCAAAGCCAATCTCAACAATGGATCAGGAGTTGCTACAATATCTGCACTTCTAACAAGTACACAAGCATTCAAAAAGAAGTTCTCGAATAGGAAAAAGTATCATATTATTCATCATGGGGCTTAGTACTTTACCTTGAATCTTGAGTAAATGAAAGATAGAATGATCAAATCAAGCACTATGTCTCTAGTTCTTTCACTTCACAGTTATCCCGAAGTTTTATGAATTTTCAAAAAGATTAAAAAATATATGTTGTCAAATTAAACAATAGATCCAAAGAGAAAGTCAACCACACCATTGAATCGAGAAGTGCATGTGTACGGAAAATGGAGTCGGATGCTCTTTTGAAATATATCACTCTCTTTTGTTTATCAGAGACACATGGCTATCAGGCTAATTCTACTAACGGGCACGTGCCCATTTTTTTTCTGATATTCTCTTTTTTTCTCTTTTTTTTGAGGTTCCGGACACTTGTCCCTTTTTATTTCCTCGGGATCTATCTTTTTGAGGTTTCGGACACTTGTCCCTTTTTATTTCCTCAGATTTTTTTTTCTTTTCTTTCTTTTTTTTAATAGCCACATGCTTCCAACAAACTTTTGAGAGGATAGGAATAAATAATCATGAGCATTTATGTGGAAAACGGATGGAATGTGTAAGTGATCTCAACTCAATAGCATGATAACTTCTCATAGGGTCAACAAAGCTTAATTTAACTCAATGCTATTATTAGTCATATTAATATTGGAAACTCTCCGGAACTCTAGTGTTGTTTTAGAACAAGATAACAACAGCTCAGATCATCACATATCATATCTGTCAATTACCTAGACTCTGGATCAAGCATTTACTACCCATAATTTAATTTTATTTTTAAGTATCATTATTGCGGATACATGAGTGTATGCCGAGTCTCTGAGTGATGAGTGATTGTCAACAGGGATGATGCGCATGTTCTTTGGCTTGTGTTGTGCAGGTGTCGAGCACGGAGACAGTGATCGAAGGCAAGGTGAAGGTCAAGTAGAGACGTGCCGTGCCGACGGACCGAGAGCGGTGAAGGGCGGACGTGAGGCTTGGACTGAGGGACCGGTGGCCTGAGGATCAGCTGTGGTGGCTGGCAGCCTGGGACAGCGACGAGCGAAGACTTGCGGGCACGGTGTTGCCTGGGTCGTGGACTTGGGGACACGTGTCGGTGGACGGGGTGCACGAGCGGTGCATCCCCTCTACAACTTCGGTTTGGTGGTAGAGCCAAAGAAAAACCATCGAGTGGACGGTTTCCAGGTATGGGCCTCAAAACCTGGGCGCGGATGGTTTCCGAGTTTGGCCACAAAACTCGGGCTGAGGATGGTTTCCAGGTTTGGGCCTCAAAACCTGGGTGCTGCGGGTTTGCTGAGTTTGGGTCACAAAACTCAGGCTACGATGGGCTGGTTTCCCGGTTTGGGCCTCAAAACCGAGGGCTGATCGTGAAGGACTGGTTTCCCAGTTTCGGCCACAAAACCAGGGGCGGAGTCCGCAAAGAGGACACAGAGCGGTGGCGGCAAGTGGCGGCAATCAGGAGGTTGCGTCGAGGCAACGCTACGAATTGTGCGGGCGTGGCCGTCGGATCCACCTACCATCGAGTTGGTCCAGAATAACCTTAGGGTTTAGCTGGTTCGCTCTGTAAGTAGTTAGGGGTAGAATGGGAATTAGGAATAGTTAGAATTAGGATAAGTAGGGGGAGACACCCACCTCCCCATCTATCTCAGTCAATTACTCTTTTGCTTCTAGGGTTTCCTGCTCTCCCTCTCCCCTGCTGTAGCGAACTGAGATCCACAGAGAAGAGAACCATACCTCTGTGCCCATGAGATTTTGAGGAAGTGAGACCGTAATCTCACTGTTGTAGCGTGTGGTAGCCACACGGTTGCAAATTCGTGGTTGTGATTCGCGTTTTGTTCGTGTTCTTCGCGGAATCCTTTTTCTCCATGTTTTTCCCGTTGATCGATCTCTCTACTTGGTGCGTCGTTAGCAAATCTGTTTGAACCAAGTTGTTCTAGATCGTGAGGAACTTCTTTCCACCGAAGGAATTCACCTTTAACCTCACGAGCTAGTAGATCGATCGATTTTAGTTTCGGGTCAAGTTTTTCTCTCTTCCCTCGAAATTCTTCGATTCATCGATTTGGAGATAGGTTCGAGCCATGATCTCTTAGAGATAGCTCACTATCCTTCTTGTGACTCCTCTCACCAAGTTTGATCCCTAGAGGATTTGTTTTGGGGGAAATCGAGTTGAATTGGTGAACAAGCAGTGCAGTTTCGGGGTGACCGGACGCTAGTAATGGAACGACCGGACGCTTGGTCAGAGTCCGGTCGATGAATGTTTGACTCGCGTGCTCTCTGTTGACTTGACCGGACGCTGGTTCCTAGAAGTGACCGGACGCGCTCGTGTTACTATTCCCGTTCTTTGTCTGAAGCGACCGGACGCTGGTGTCCTGACCGGACGCATCTCCTTCGAGAGTCCGGTCAGAAACAGTAAGGTCCGAAATCTGTTTTGGCACGACCGGACGCGTCCGGTGTGTTTTGATCGGACGCAGGGTGAGTTCGGTCAGTGCAGTCTCACGCTGTCTCGTTCGCGGTTCGTTCGATCGTTGACGGATTTGGTTTCCGTCTTTTGCGTTGGGTTTCTAGGGTTGTGTAGTGTCCCACTGTGCTTCTCGGAAGCATCCACCCTACATCTAGGGTCATGGACACTTGCAAGCTCTAGGTTTGCTCTTGGGGTTGATTCTCTGAAAGGAAAATTTGAAGCTCCCATTCACCCCCCTCTGGTCGCTTTCTGGTAGCACTCTCGGTCCTTCAATTGGTATCAGAGCAGGTTAAGGATCTTCCACCTTAGCCGGTACCAGATCTACAGAAGGCGACATGGATCGCGGCGTGGGCAAACCACCGTTCTTTGATGGGACGAACTATGCATATTGGAAGATACGCATGTTGGCCTATCTTCAGAGCATGGGCTCTTCTGTTTGGGAGATTTGCAACAGGGACGATTACGTTGTCTTGGCTGCTCGTGTTATTCAGCTTCAGATGGATGAGCACGATGCCAATAGCCGAGCGCGTGATGCTCTTTTCTCCTGTTTGAGCATGTCCGAGTTTGATCACGTTTCTCACCTCCCCACAGCTCGGGAGATTTGGGCAACCCTCATGCGCTTCCATGAGGGAACCACTCAAGTCAAATCCCGTCTCTACGAGTCGCACAAATGGGAGTATGAGAACTTTCGACACATGCCTGGCGAGAGCATAGAGAGTTTATTCGCTCGCTTTCAGGTCATTGTCAACAAGATGAGAGCGAACAAGGAGCTGTTGCCTTTCGACGATCATGAGAGAGCTTTGAAGCTTTTGCATACTCTTGATCGGTCGGTGTGGGACTCAAAGGTCCAGGCGATCATCGAATCGTCTAACTATGAGACCCTCACTTGCGACAAGCTCTTTAGCAAGCTCAAGTCTATTGATATTGACGCCATGTCGAGGGCTTCTTATGAAAATCCTTCTGGCCCGACTATGGCTTTGGTTTCTGGCTCTTCAGCTAACCCCTCAGGAGGATTTGCACTTTATTCACTCTTCTCTGTCATAGAGGACCAACTGGAGTCCTTGGGGGATGACGAGTTGGCGATGCTCGCCAACCGGTTCTCGCGGTTCCACAACAACCGCATGAACCGTCGCCGCGGAGGAGGACGCTCAGGATGCTTTGAGTGCGGCGACCCCAACCACTTCATCGCCAACTGTCCCAAGAAGAAGCACACATCTAGGAAGGGCGATCATGGGCACAAGTACGACTCTGGCAAGTGCAAGGAGAAGTACGTCCCCGTGAGGCACAAGCGGAGGGGTGGCTTCGATAAGGAGTACATCAAGAAGAAGTACTTGGAGAAGGCTCAGGCTGAGCAGCGTGCGTTCTTCGCCACGCTCAGTGACGTCGACGGCTCGGATGACGACTCTGCTTGCTCAAGCGATGACGAGTCCAAGAAGAAGAGGATCGAGGACAAGCTGAACGGTCTCTGCTTCTTCACCGATGACGACGGCTTCTGCACCATGGCCCTTGGTGATGAGGTCGACGGCAAGCTGGAGGACACCCCTCGGAACGACGACGACGACGATGGCACCTCTCAGGTATCTCTCACCCACGACGAGCTTTCTGCTGAGGTCGAGAAGCTTACTGCCGCCTTGCTTAGTCAAGACAAGTTACTCAGGCGTGCTGCTAGAGCGCGCAAGGAGTTTAGGCAGAAGTGGGAGGACACAGTGAGGGAGCTTGAGTTCACTAAGTCCACCGTGGTCGTTGCTGAGGAGGTTGAGTGTGAGATGTGCACCAAGCACATGACTGACCTTCTCACCTTGAGAGGTAAGTATGCTGCTTTGGTTGGAGAGGTGGATGAGCTCCGGGCTAGACCCATGCTGTTGGGTGCGTGCAAGACTTGTCCTGTCTTGCAATCTGAGTTGGCAGAGAAGAATGCCAAGATTGTGTCTCTTGAAGAGGCCAACTTAGGTAGCACATGTGTGGCTAGGTGTGTTCTTTGTGAGGGTTTGGAGATGGAGATCGCTAATGTGAAGCATGACAATATGCAAACCGAGGAGGAAAACACATACCTTCGGACCATCTTGTCATGGGTGTCTAGCGGTGAACCACAGCTCGGGATGATGATCTCCCAATTCAAGCGAGCTGCTGGAGGTCCTGGTGTAGGTTTTGCTCCGGGTGTTGATGTGTCATCTTTTGGGAAGATTAGAGAGTCGAGTGGTCTTAACCCATGTGGGAAGCCCAACTCCACCACTACTCCCAAGCTTACCAAGATTCCACCCAAAGAGCCTCTCAAGCCTAATACCAAGGATGGGGTCTTTGTTGAACCTCCGAGATCTCCACCAAAGAAACAATCATGGGCTCCAAAACCAAACCACCTCAAGAACAAGCTTGACACCATGCCACCCATCCAGGAGGAGCTTATGCCACAGAAGGGCAAAGTGATCCACACCCACTACCGTGAGTACCAACAACCCCCTTTGAGAGCGGTGAGGTACCATTGTGAGCATTGTGGGAGAGATGGACACTTGAGTGAGTTTTGCTTTCGGTGCAAGAGAGAGGGGCGCCGTGCTAGGGAGATGAACAATGCGGACATGTACCATCCTTTCCATGATGCACATGTGCCGAATGTTCAGAGGAGAGCGGCTAGGCCTAGAGGTCCAGAACCTCAAGTTCCCAGGCCTAGGCAGCGGAGAGGACGTGCCCGGCGGGAGCCTGCAGTTGTAGGCTATGGACCCCGTGGCGGTGGCTTTGTAGTTGAGCGCTTTTCTCCACCGCGTTTTGAGTATCGTGGTGAGCGCTCCTTCCCCAGTGGACCACGTTTTCCTCAGCGTGGTGATCGCTTTCCCTGTAGGCGTGCTAGGAATGGTTTTTCTGCTAACCGTTCTTTTGAGCAGTCGGCCCAACACTGGTATTCCCCTTATTTCACTAACCCCAGTGTTGGACCGTATGCTCACCCTATGTCTTTTTATTGATGTAGGTAAAACAATTGGAGAACGTTTGGTTGGTGGATTCCGGTTGCTCGAGGCACATGACCGGAAACGCCAAGTGGTTCTCCAGTCTTAGTCCGGTCGCCGGGAAGGAGTTTATCACCTTCGGCGACAATAGCAAAGGTAAAGTGTTGTCTCGTGGGTCGGTGCGAGTTAATGAGCACTTTGTGTTGCGCGATGTTGCTCTTGTTTCTAACTTGCATTTTAACCTTCTTTCTGTTTTGCAACTCTTTGATGACGACTATGAGATTCATTTTAAGCCGAATCTCAGTCGTATTTTGGACCCTCAGGGCAATCTTGTTTGTGTGATTTCGCCCTTTGGGAAAGTCTTTCGTGCGGATTTCTCGGAGTCTTTTGGCATTTCCCGTTGTCTTGTGGCTGGACCGTCCTCCTCTGATCTTTGGAAATGGCATAGGAGACTTGGACATTTGAGGTTCGACTTGCTTGCAAGACTTAGTTCACTTGGCGTAATCCGAGGATTGCCCAAGTTATCCATGGAGAAGGATCTTGTTTGCCATTCTTATAGACATGGGAAGATGGTTGCCGCTCCCCACCATCCAGTGACTCAGGTCATGACCAAGCGCCCTGGAGAGCTTTTGCACATGGACCATGTTGGTCCGGCTCGGGTGAGCTCGGTTGGGGGGAAGTGGTATGTGCTTGTTGTTGTTGACGACTTTTCGAGATATTCGTGGGTCTTCTTTTTAGATGAGAAGACCGAGACTTTCTCCTTTCCTCGCAATATGATTTTACGTCTTCAGAATGAGTTCCCTTTGAACTCGATGCGAGCTATTAGGAGTGATAATGGTTCCGAATTCAAGAATTCGGATTTTGAGAAGTTTTGTAACTCTTTGGGTTTAGAGCATCCATTTTCTTCCCCCTACACACCGCCCCAAAATGGTGTTGTAGAGAGGAAGAATCGGACCCTTGTAGAGATGGCTAGGACGATGCTCGATGAGCATAGGACTGCTAGGCGATATTGGGCCGAAGCTATGAGCACTGCATGCTACATTTCAAATCGCATTTTTCTCCGAGCTTTCTTGAAAAAGACATCTTATGAGTTGCGTTTTGGAAAACTACCCAAAGTGAGTTATTTTCGAGTTTTTGGTTGCCATTGTTTTATACTCAAAAAGGGCAACTTGGACAAGTTTGAGTCTCGTTCTTCTGACGGTGTGTTTTTGGGATATGGCACTCATACTCAAGCTTATCGTGTACTTAACCTTGATACTAACCAAGTCATGGAGACATCAGATGTCACCTTCGACGAGACCATGGTTTGTCCTTCTTCTCGTTTTGAGCGTGCAGGTGATCATGAGGTTGGTGAACATCTTTTTGATGACGAGGACGAGGGTGCTGAAGGTATGGATGATCCAGCACCCCCTCCACCTGTTTTGCCGCAAGGAGCGGCTTCTACGACGACTCACGGCCCCAACACGTCTTCTTCCTGGGGGCCGTGGGATTCGCCACCCCGAGCGGTACCTTTTGTACTCGGGGAGGCACCAGCTGCTGTTGAGGGGGAAATCACATCTGCACGGGAGGCGCCACGACACATCCAGCGCCAACACCCCCCTCAGCAGATGATCAACAACATTGACGAACGGGTCACTCGGTCCAGGTCTCAAATCTCTCACTTTGCTCATTCTGCTTTTGTTGCTGATTTTGAGCCCCGAGATGTTGGACACGCCTTGACAGATCTGGATTGGGTCAATGCCATGCATGAGGAGTTAGAGAACTTTGAGCAAAATCGGGTTTGGGTTTTAGTCCCACCTCCTCCAGACTGTAAGCCTATTGGGACAAAATGGGTTTTCAAAAACAAGCAAGGAGAGGATGGCCACGTTGTTAGAAACAAGGCCAGGCTTGTAGCAAAGGGCTATAGTCAGAAGGAGGGGATAGACTATGAGGAGATTTTTGCTCCTGTAGCTCATTTGGAGGCTATTAGGATACTCTTAGTTTTTGCAACATCCAAAGGTTTCAAACTTTTTCAAATGGATGTCAAGAGTGCCTTCTTAAACGGCTACATAGAAGAAGAGGTTTATGTTGAACAACCCCCCGGTTTTGAAAATCCCAAGTTTCCAAACCATGTTTTCAAACTCCACAAAGCTTTATATGGTTTGAAACAAGCTCCTAGAGCCTGGTATGATAGGTTGAAAACCTTTTTGCTTGCTAAGGGTTTTAAAATGGGATGTGTGGATAAAACGCTCTTTCTCCTCAAGCAAGGCAATGGTACTCTCTTGGTCCAGATTTACGTGGATGATATCATTTTTGGTGGTTCTTCTCACGCTTTGGTTGCCAAGTTTGCAGATACTATGAGCAGGGAGTTCGAGATGAGTATGATGGGCGAGCTGACTTTCTTTCTCGGATTGCAAATTAAGCAATCCCGAGAAGGGACGTTTGTGCACTAGGGCAAGTATACCAATGACTTGCTAAAGAGGTTCGATATGGGTGAGGCCTAGCCTCTTCCAACACCCATGTCGACCACGATGGCCCTGGATGCGGACAAGGATGGAGAAGCTGTGAGCCAGAAGGAGTACCGAAGCATGATCGGGTCGCTACTCTACCTGACGGCGACACGCCCGGACATCCAGTTCGCGGTGTGTCTGTGTGCGCGCTTTCAGGCGTCGCCGCGCACTTCTCACCATCAGGCGGTCAAGCGCATTTTCAGGTACCTTCATTTCACACCTGAGTTCGGGATTTGGTATTCAACTTCCTCCACCCTCTCCCTTTGCGGTTATTCCGATGCCGATTTTGCTGGTTGTCGCATTGAGCGCAAGTCCACTTCTGGGACTTGCCAATTTATTGGTTCTTCTCTTGTATCGTGGTCTTCTCGCAAGCAGTCTAGTGTCGCCCAGTCTACCACGAAGGCTGAGTATGTTGCTGCGACTAGCTGCTGTTCCCAGTTGCTTTGGATGATGGCCACTTTGCGTGATTTTGGTCTGAGCTTTTCTCGTGTTCCTTTGCTTTGTGACAGCACGAGTGCGATTAGCGTTGCTAAGAACCCCGTGCTTCACTCGAAGACCAAACACATTGATGTGCGCTTTCACTTTTTGCGAGACCACTATGAGAAGGGTGATATCGACCTTCGCCATGTCGATACTCATCATCAGTTGGCTGATATTTTCAACAAGCCTTTGGACGAATCAACCTTTAATCGGTTGAGAGGTGAGCTTGGTGTGTGTTTCCTCTTTTAGATGGGGGAAACATTTTGGTTCTTTGTATCATAAACTGACTTTTCGTTTATCTTTGTTTCTTCAATTAGTATCTTCTTGCATCTTTTCTGCATTTCATTTTACATACGCTTTTACATTTTGAGCTTCATGGACATAATCGTTAGAATGTAATTATGCTCTGTGTAGTGTATGCTCCGATGCTTTATGTTGATACTTGTAGCTTATGCTCCTTCTGATCACTAATACATGTTATGAGCTGAGCTAATTTTGAATGGTGGACCTGCTTAACAAACTTAAAACTTGAAAATGTTCACCATCGAGATGTGCAACTAGCCTGTGTAGAATATGTTGAAATCACACTCGTGCTTTTCATATATTCTAGGTTGCTATGTCTCTAGTTCTGAGTCTGTCACTTGCTTGGTCTATTCATATACTGTCTCTAATTTGAACCAAGTTAAGTGAATCAGAAAGATCGAGATGGGATTGCTTGTCTACACATCAAAGTTTCGAGACTGTTTCTCATTGCACTTTGAGTTAAACTTGAGCTGTGTAGTGTATGACCGAAACTGTTGCTTTAAGCTTCTGATTGCTTCTGCATAGGCTTTGCACAGTTGAAAAGTTAGGCAAGACAAGCTTTCAACCTCTCGCACTCACATGCTGAAATTTAAACTTGTGTACTTTAACCGCTGCAACTCCGATAAAATTTTGGATACACAAGTCTATGTTTCATTCTATAGCATGATGATTGAACTTTGCTAGGGGTAGTTCACCTTGTATACTTGTTTAGCACTTGTTTGACTTCCTGTCTATACTTGTCTAGTGCTATTTTGATGGTGACTCCTTTTTCGCTAAAATTGCTCACTTTGCTCGTATGTTCATATTTCATATTTGGTGATCAGTTTGAACCTTTGCTAGCATGTGTGCTTCAGTTGCGTCCTTGGACTTATACTGTGTAGAGCATCTTTGCATTCTCTTGACTATATTCCTGAAGCTGCTAACTTGCATCGTGACTCATATGCATTTTGGAAGGGGGAGCACTTCTCTTGTTGGCACTTTTGACGGTGCATTTTCTGAGGGGGAGAAAATTGCTTTCGGTTCCTTTTGCTTGATGGTGCATTTTCAACTAAGGGGGAGAAAATTTGGACAAATCATGCCTCCCATGTTTCACTAAGAGGAGAGGAATCGGTTGTGTGCACCATGCAAGGGGGAGTTTGCTCGTGCTGAATTTTTGAAATTTCCAATTGGTTTGGAGCGCTTTGCTAGTTGTGTTGAGCCTTTGCCTTTTATTTGAGGGACTAGCAGTCGCATCTTTGTTTCAGTTGGGTTCAGTTGACCATGCAAGGGGGAGTTTGCTCGTGCTGAATTTTTGAAATTTCCAATTGGTTCGGAGCGCTTTGCTAGTTGTGTTGAGCCTTTGCCTCTTTCTTGAGGGACTAGCAGTCGCATCTTTGTTTCAGTTGAGTTCAGTTGATATCGAGCTTTTCAGTTGATGTTGAGCTTTCTTTCTAGTTGTGTTGAGCCTTTGTGCCTCTATCTTGAGGGACTAGCATTTTGCTTCGATTTTTCATTTGGTATTTGCTAGCGGTGTTGAGCCTGTTCTACCTCTTCTTGAGGGCTAGCTTTGCTTTGCTTGGTTGCGTCGAGCCGTTGCCCATGTCTTTGGGAACCAAGTTGTTTCGCTCTTTCCACTTGACCTTCTTCGGCTTTGCTATGCTTTTGGGTCATTTGGTCGAGTTCTCTCTCTTCTTCTTCCTCCATCTATTTCCATTATGATTTGTGTGAGTAGTTGACAATGCACTCATCAAGGGGGAGATTGCGGATACATGGGTGTATGCCGAGTCTCTGAGTGATGAGTGATTGTCAACAGGGATGATGCGCATGTTCTTTGGCTTGTGTTATGAAGGTGTCGAGCACGGAGACAGTGATCGAAGGCAAGGTGAAGGTCAAGTAGAGACGTGCCGTGACGACAAACCGAGAGCGGTGAAGGGCGGACGTGAGGCTTGGACTGAGGGACCGGTGGCCTGAGGATCAGCTGTGGTGGCTGGCAGCCTGGGACAGCGACGAGCGAAGACTTGCGGGCACGGTGTTGCCTGGGTCGTGGACTTGGGGACACGTGTCGGTGGACAGGGTGCACGAGCGGTGCATCCCCTCAACAGCTTCGGTTTGGTGGTAGAGCCAGAGAAAAACCATCGAGTGGACGGTTTCCAGGTTTGGGCCTCACAACCTGGGCGCGGATGGTTTCCGAGTTTGGCCACAAAACTCGGGCTGAGGACGGTTTCCAGGTTTGGGCCTCAAAACCTGGGTGCTGCGGGTTTGCTGAGTTTGGGCCACAAAACTCAGGCTACGGTGGGCTGGTTTCCCGGTTTGGGCCTCAAAACCGGGGGCTGATCGTGAAGGCCTGGTTTCTCGGTTTCGGCCACAAAACCGGGGGCGGAGTCCACGAAGAGGACGCAGAGCGGTGGCGGCACGTGGCGGCAATCGGGAGGTTGCGTCGAGGCAACGCTACGAATTGTGCGGGCGTGGCCGTCGGATCCACCTACCATCGAGTTGGTCCAGAATAACCTTAGGGTTTAGCTGGTTCGCTCTGTAAGTAGTTAGGGGTAGAGTGGGAATTAGGAATAGTTAGAATTAGGATAAGTAGGGGGAGACACCCACCTCCCCATCTATCTCAGTCAATTACTCTTTTGCTTCTAGGGTTTCCTGCTCTCCCTCTCCCTGCTGTAGCGAACTGAGATCCACAGAGAAGAGAACCATACCTCTGTGCTCGTGAGATTTTGAGGAAGTGAGACCGTAATCCTACTGTTGTAGCATGTGGTAGCCACACGGTTGCAAATTCGTGGTTGTGATTCGCGTTTTGTTCGTGTTCTTCGCGGAATCCTTTTTCTCCACGTTTTTCCCGTTGATCGATCTCTCTACTTGGTGCGTCGTTAGCAAATCTGTTTGGACCAAGTTGTTCTAGATCGTGAGGCACTTCTTTCCACTAAAGGAATTCACCTTTAACCTCACGAGCTAGTACATCGATCGATTTTAGTTTCGGGTCAAGTTTTTCTCTCTTCCTCCGAAATTCTTCGATTCATCGATTTGGAGATAGGTTTGAGCCATGATCTCTTAGAGATAGCTCACTATCCTCCTTGTGACTCCTCTAGAGGATTTGTTTTGGGGGAAATCGAGTTGAATCGGTGAACGAGCAGTGCAGTTTCGGGGTGACCGGACGTTAGTAATGGAACGACCGGACGCTTGGTCAGAGTCCAGTCGATGAATGTTTGACTCGCGTGCTCTCTGTTGACTTGACCGGACGCTGGTTCCTGGAAGTGACCGGACGCGCTCGTGTTACTGTTCCCGTTCTTTGTCTGAAGCGACCGGACGCTGGTGTCCTGACCGGACGCATCTCCTTTGAGAGTCCGGTCAGAAACAGTAAGGTCCAAAATCTGTTTTGGCACGACCGGACGCGTCCGGTGTGTTTTAATCGGACGCAGGGTGAGTCCGGTCAGTGCAGTCTCACGCTGTCTCGTTCGCGGTTCGTTCGATCGTTGACGGATTTGGTTTCTGTCTTTTGCGTTGGGTTTCTAGGGTTGTGTAGTGTCCCGCTGTGCTTCTCGGAAGCATCCACCCTACATCTAGGGTCGTGGACACTTGCAAGCTCTAGGTTTGCTCTTGGGGTTGATTCTCCGAAAGGAAAATTTGAAGCTCCCATTCACCCCCCTCTGGTCGCTTTCTGGTAGCACTCTCGGTCCTTCAATTATTAATCAGGAGAACTCATGCTTTGAAGGCTAGGTACTTGAAAGAAATTAGATAGAGCAACTATTCATCATTTCCATGTAAAAGATTAGAGAGAGAGTTCTTCTTTTATTATTAACTTTTAAAATAAACTAAGCAAACTTTACATAGTATTTATTTAACCTAACACACTTTATTATAAATAACTAAGATAATGAATAAGACATACCTGGATCACGAAGATAACGAGGGTGCGTCTCCCCCAAGCTGGTTCCCTTAATAACATCGAGCCTTCATGTGCCCATATTTTTTTTCTTTTTAATTAATGGTGAGCCTTCATGTGCCCACATATTTTTTTGTTTTATATTTTATTTTAGATTTATGTATAGAAAGAAAACTTAAGAGGATAAGGATACTTACCTAGATACATGGGGGTGCTTTCCCCCAAGCTGAATGTTGACGTAGTCGTTCGATCTTGCAATGTAGCGGACCGACAGTGAAAATGTTCTTCCTCTATCAGAGCTTTGATTGATGTTGATGTTTGTTGAGACAGTGCTCCAACAGTGGATGGAGCATTCACTCGCTTGTCAGCTTTTCTTGGCCTTTCAAATCCTGTGAAACTCAAATAGACAACAAAACTTGTGGAACAGATTAAGCGTTAGTGGTTGCTCACTTAAGCCTTAATTGTCCAGAGTTTCAGTAAGATCTCTTTCTCAAAATATTTTTATATTTTTATTTTTATGATGCAATGATTAAATATGATGATGCAATAAATAACTAAGAATTAAATATGAGAAATATGCAGGAAAATAAATATGAGGATAACTACCAATTTTTTACCTTTTGGCAAAGGTTCGGATATTTAGGTCCGACGAACCGGACCTTCCCTTGGTTCAGACCTCCCAAGGTATGTCAGACGTTTGGAAAGTTGTTATTGATTGTACCTCTGAGGTGCAAACTTTTTCTTCCATACTTTCTTGGTCTGAGTCTTCACTTCCTGTGGTTCACTGTCTTGAGGTTTTTCTTCTTTCTTTTCTGGGACAGTGTCAATAGCTTCTTCTTCGTGATTGGCCTCTCTATTGTTGATAGTTTGTCTTCTTTGGCATTGAGAGCGGTGTCTTTCACTTCTGTTCTTCTTAGATGATTCATTGGGCATGTAGCTGATGAAGTTGCATCGTGCCTTTTCTCTAGGAAAGTGAAAAATGGATTTCCTCTTGTAGATGATTGTACTTGTAGCGTAGAGGAATGGTCTTCCTTGGATGAGGTGGACATCATCGTCTTCTCATGTCGAGAATCAAGAAGTCTGTGGGGACTTCATGACCTCTAATTCTGACTACGTCGTCTTCCATCATTCCTTCTTGTTTATACCTCTTGATATGTTGTCACTCATGTTATTTGTTCGTCCAGTAGTTTGAAATGAAGCGTTAATTGTGGACGCTGGCAGCATCATGCTCAGTGTGCATGTTCTTGTAGATCTAGGATCTTCACTCTGTAGAATTTGGGAGTGACAAACTTCTCCATGTTTTGCTCAAGAGTGTGTCCTGCTCATAAAGACAAGGTAGAGATCAAGTGCATGGGCTCTGTTAGTGGAAAAACACCAACAGAACCAAAAGTCTTGTTTATTCCCCTCTAACCTTAGGCACATTGCATAAGACAAACTTGTTGTTTATGTGTCCTCTTCCATCTTAACATGAGTGATAGGATCAGAGGATGAGCATAAAAGTAGCATCTTAAAATATTTAACACATCAGATTGTTTAACCCAAGGAAGGATAATCTATGCATAATGTGTCGATATTTTTATGATTGTGATATATCATCTTCCAAGGGTTAGATGCATAACATTTTAGCTCATTGGTTAAGAGAGTAAAGCTAGGAACAAAGAGTAAAGAACTGAACATGTTGAGTTGATTAGGTTGGATCAATTAATGTGCTACTAAAACATATTTGGTTCTTATTTATGCACATACCAGAATTAAGGAGAAGCTTTTAAAGTGATGGTCACATACCTTGAGATGTTACCTTTATCATTGAAGAGTGATGTGGCGAACCACCTTGTGGAAGTTTCTGAAGGACCGAGAATGCTACCAGAAAGCGACCAGAGGGGGGGGGGGTGAATGGGAGCTTCAAAATTCCTTTCGGAAACTTGTTGCCACTGCCCCGTAAATCAACCCCAAAGGCAAACCCTAGAGCTTGCTAGTGTCCACGACCCAAGATGTAGGGTGGATGCTTCCAAGAAGCACAGCGGGACACTACACAATTCTAGAAAACCAACGCAAAAGACGGAAACCAAATCCAACACCGAACGAACAACCGGACAATGAAAACGCGCAGAACAGTCACGACCGGACTCTGGCTAGCGTCCGGTCAGCAGGGACCGGACGCGTCCGGTCACACAAAAGCTTATCTGAGACCTCACTGAGTTGGACCGGACTCACGAGTATGGAGCGTCCGGTCGAAGGCAGTGCGTCCGGTCAATAGAAAGCACACACGGTGAACAGTGCCATGGATGAGTCCGGTCAGTGAGCAACCAGTGCGTCCGGTCAGAGCACGAAACACAGCAGTGAGCTGTTCAACAACCGGACTCACTCTCAGCGTCCGGTCATCCCGTGGGGAGCGTCCGGTCACCCCGAAACTGGGCAGTTCGTCCATCGATTCGACTCGATCTCACCTAAAACAAATCCTCTAGGGATCAAACTTGGTGAGAGGAGTCACAAGGAGTATAGTGAGCTATCTCTAAGAGATCATGGCTCGAACCTATCTCCAAATCGATGAATCGAAGAATTTTGGGGGAAGGGAGAAAACTTGACCCGAAACGAAAATCGATCGATCTCCTAGACCGTGAGGTTAGAGATTAATTCCTTCGGTGGAAAGAAGTGCCTTATGATCTAGAACAACTTGGTTCAAACGGATTTGCAAAAGGTGAACTGAGCAAAGAGATCAAACGATGGGAAAAACGAGGAGAAAAAGGATTTCGCGAAGAACACGAACGAAACATGAATCACAACCACGAATTGCAACCGTGTGGCTACCACACGCTACAACAGTGAGATTACGGTCTCACTTCCTCAAAATCTCATGAACACAGAGGTATTGTTCTCTTCTCTGTAGATCTCAGGTTCGCTACAGCAGGGGAGTGGGAGAGCAGGAAACCCTAGAAGCAAAGAGCAAATGACTGAGATAGGAAGGGAGGAGGGTGTCTCCCTCTACTTATCCTAATTTCTAATTCCTACTCTACCCCTCTCTAATTACAGAGCGAACCAGCTAAACCCTAAGGTTATTCTGGACCAACTCGGTGGTAGGTGTATCCGACGGCCACGCCCGCACAACTCGTAGCGTTGCCTCGATGCAACCTCCCGATTGCCGCCACGTGCCGCCCTCGCTCTGCACCCCCGGTTTTGTGGCCCAAACCGGGAAACCAGCCTTTTCCAGCCAACCCCTGGTTTTGAGGCCCAAACCGGGAAACCAGCCCACCAAGCATCTGAGTTTTGAGGCCAAACTCAGCAAACCCTCAGCGCCCAGGTTTTGAGGCCCAAACCTGGAAACCGTCCTCAGCCCGAGTTTTGTGGCCAAACTCGGAAACCATCCGCACCTAGGTTTGGAGGCCCAAACCTGGAAACCATCCACCCGATGGTTTTTCCCTGGCTCTACCACCAAACCGACGTCGTAGAGGGGATGCACCTCCCGTGCACCCCGTCCACCAACACGTGTCCCCAAGTCCACGACTCAGGCAACACATGACCGCACTTCTTCACTTGTTGTCGTCACAGGCTGCCAGCCACCACAGCTGATCCTCGGGCCTCTGGTCCCTCAGTCCAAGCCTCACGTCCGCCCTTCGCCACTCCCGGTCCATCGGCACGGCACGTCTCTACTTGACCTTCACCTCGCCTTTGATCACTGCATCCGTGCTCGACACCTGCACAACACAAGCCAAAGAACATGCGCATCATCCCAGTTGACAATCACACATCACTCAGAGACTCGACATACACCCATATATCCGCAATCTCCCCCTTGATGAGTGCATTGTCAACTAACAACACAAATCATAATAGAAAGAAAAGAAGGAATAAGGAGAAGAGAAAACTCGACCAAATGACCCAAAAGCATAGCAAAGCCGAAGAAGGTCAAGTGGAAAGAGCGAAAGAACTTGGTCCCCAAAGACATGGGCAATGGCTCAACGCAACCAAGCAAAGCAAAGCTAGCCCTCAAGAAGAGGTAGAACAAGCTCAACACCGCTAGCAAAAACCAATCGAAAATATCGAAGCAAAATGCTAGTCCCTCAAGATAAAGGCACAGAGGCTCAACACAACTAGCAAAGAAAGCTCGATATCGACTGTTACCAAAAGGAGTTCGACACCAATTGAAAGTCTGGAAAGCAAATGCTAGTCCCTCAAGAAAGAGGCTAAGGCTCAACGCAACTAGCAAACCACTTCAAACTAATTGAAAATGTCAAAAACTCAACTGGAAACAAACTCCCCCTCGAATAGTGCAAACAACCAGGAAATATGATTTGCAATTTCTCCCCCTTAGTTGAAAATGCACTTGTCAAGAGTCAAAGCTCCCCCTCAGAAAATGCAGCACAAAGTGCTAACACGCAGATTTCTCCCCTTCCAAGATGCATATGAGTCAGAATGCAAGTTAGGAGCTTTAGGAGTATACTCAAAAGAGTGCAAGAATTCTCGACAGAGTTCTGATCCGATGACTCAGAAAATGCGCAAAATGCTAGCAAAGGCTCAAGCTGATCACTAATAATGAAATATGAACATGTGAGCAGTTTTAAGCCAAAAAAGGTATTCACCATCAAAATAGCACAAGACATGTATGGACAGGAAGTCAAATGTGCTAAGCATGTATACCAAGTGAACTACCCCTAGCACAGTTCAATCATCATGCTGATACCAATTTAGGCATTTACTTGTGATTTCAAATTTTAATCGGAGTTGCAGCGGTGAAATTACACAAGTTCAGAAAACAGCATGTGACTGCGAGAGGTTGAATGCTTGTTATTGCCTAACTTTCCAACTGTGCGAAGCCTATGCATAAGCAATCAGAAGCTTAATGCAACAGTTTCGGTCATACACTACACAGCTCAAGTTTAACTCAAAGTGCAATGAGAAACAGTCTCGAAACTGTGAGGTGCTAACAAGCAATCCCATCTCGATCTTTCCAATTCACTTAACTTGGTTCAGATTTTAAACAGAATATGACATACCAAGCAAGTGAATGACTCAACACTAGAGACATAGCAACCTAGCATATATGAAAAGCACATGTGACTTCAACACATCCTACACATGCTAGTTGCATATCTCAATGGTGAACATTTTTAAGTTTTAGGTTCATTATCAAATTCACCATACAAAAATAGCTCAGCTCATAGTATGTACTAGTGATCAGAAAGAGCATAAGCTACAGCATCAACATAAAGCATCGGAGCAAAAACTACACAGAGCATAGTTACATTCTTCAGTTTATACACATGAAGCTCAGAATGTAAAAGCATAAAAGATGCACGAAGAAATCAAAAAGAAGCAAAAACAACTGAAATAAAAAAATCAGTGTATCATACAAAATCCAAAGTGTTTCCCCCATCTAAAAGGGGAAACACACACCAAGCTCACCTCTCAACCGATTAAAGGTTGATTGGTCCAAAGGCTTGGTAAAAATATCAGCAAGCTGATGATGAGTATCGACATGGCGAAGGTCGATATCACCCTTCTCATAGTGGTCTCGCAGAAAATGAAAGCGCACATCAATGTGTTTGGTCTTCGAGTGAAGCACGGGGTTCTTAGCAACGCTAATCGCACTCGTGCTGTCACAAAGCAATGGAACACGAGAAAAGCTCAGACCAAAATCATACAAAGTGGCCATCATCCAGAGTAACTGGGAACAACAGCTAGCAGCAGCAACATACTCAGCCTCCGTGGTAGACTGGGCGACGCTAGACTGCTTGCGAGAAGACCACGAAACAAGAGATGAATCAATAAACTGACAAGTCCCAGAAGTGGACTTGCGATCAATACGGCAACCAGCAAAATCGGCATCGGAATAACCGCAAAGGGAAAGGGTGGAGGAAGCAGAATACCAAATCCCGAATTCTGGAGAGAAGGATAAGTACCTCATAATGCGCTTGACCGCCTGACGGTGAGAAGTGCGCGGCGACGCCTGAAAGCGCGCGCAGAGGCACACCGCGAACTGGATGTCCGAGCGTGTCGCCGTCAGGTACAGCAGCGACCCGATCATACTCCGGTACTCCTTCTGGTCCACTGCTTCTCCCTCCTTGTCCGCATCCAGGGCCGTCGTGGTCGCCATGGGTGTTGGAAGAGGCTTGGCCTCACCCATGTCGAACTTCTTCAGGATATCTCTGGTGTACTTGCCCTGGTGCACAAACGTTCCTTCCCGGGTTTGCTTGATTTGCAACCCGAGGAAAAACGTCAACTCGCCCATCATGCTCATCTCGAACTCCCTGCTCATAATGTCTGCAAACTTGGCAACCAAAGCGTGAGAAGAACCACCGAAAATGATATCATCCATGTAAATTTGGACCAAGAGAGTATCAGTGCCTCGCTTGAGGAGAAAGAGCGTTTTATCTACACATCCCATTTTAAAACCCTTAGAAAGCAAAAAGGTTTTCAACCTATCATACCAGGCTCTAGGGGCTTGTTTCAAACCATATAAAGCTTTGTGAAGTTTAAAGACATGGTTTGGAAACTTGGGATTTTCAAAACCGGGGGTTGTCTAACATACACCTCCTCTTCTATGTAGCCGTTTAAGAAGGCAATCTTGACATCCATTTGAAAAAGTTCTAAACCTTTGGATGCAACAAAAGCCAAGAGTATCCTAATTGCCTCCAAACGAGCTACAGGAGCAAACGTCTCCTCATAGTCTATCCCCTCCTTCTGACTATATCCCTGGGCTACGAGTCTGGTCTTGTTTCTCACAACATGGCCATCTTCTCCCTGTTTGTTTTTGAAAACCCATTTTGTCCCAATTGGATGACACTCAGAAGGTGGAGACACTAGAACCCAAACCTGATTTCTCTCAAAGTTCTCAAGCTCCTCATGCATGGCATTGACCCAATCCAGATCCGTCAAAGCGTGTCCAACATCCCGGGGTTCAAAATCAGCAACAAATGCAGAATGAGCAAAGTGAGAGATTTGCCTTGACCGGGTGACGCGTTCGTCGATGTTGCCGATCATCTGCTGAGGTGGGTGCTGGCGCTGAATGTGTCGTGGCGCCTCCCTTGCCGAAGTGGCCTCCCCCTCAACAGCAGCTGGTGCCTCCCCGGGTACAAAGGGTACCGCTCGGGGTGGCGGATCCCACGGCCCCCAGGAAGACGATGTGTCGGGGCCGTGAGTCGTCGTAGAGGCCGCTCTTTGCGGCACAGCAGGTGGAGGAGGTGCTGGGTCATCTATCCCTTCAGCACCTTCTTCTTCATCATCGAAAAGAGGTTCGCCAATCTCATGATCACCTGCACGCTCAAAACGAGAAGAAGGACAAACCATGCTCTCGTCGAAGGTGACATCGGATGCCTCCATGACTCGGTTAGTGTCAAGGTTAAGTACACGATAAGCTCGAGTGTGAGTGCCATAACCCAAAAACACACCGTCAGAAGAACGAGACTCAAACTTGTCCAAGTTGCCCTTTTTGAGTATAAAACAATGGCAACTAAAAACTCGAAAATAACTCACTTTGGGTAGTTTTCCAAACCGCAACTCATAAGAGGTCTTTTTCAAGAAAGCTCGAAGAAAAATGCGATTGGAAATATAGCATGCAGTGTTCATAGCTTCGGCCCAATATCGCCTAGGAGTCCTCTGCTCATCGAGCATCATCCTGGCCATCTCTACAAGGGTCTGATTCTTCCTTTCTACAACACCATTCTGAGGCGGTGTGTAGGGGGAAGAAAACTGATGCTTTAACCCAAAAGAGTTACAAAACTTCTCAAAATCTGAATTCTTGAATTCAGAACCATTATCACTCTGAATTGCTCGCATAGAGTTCAAAGGGAACTCATTCTGAAGACGCAAAATCAGATTGCGAGCAAAGGAGAAAGTCTCGGTTTTCTCAGCTAAAAAGAAAAACCACGAATATCTTGAAAAATCATCGACAACAACAAGCACATACCACTTCCCCCCAACCGAGCTCACCCGAGCCGGACCAACAAGGTCCATGTGTAAAAGCTCTCCAGGGCGCTTAGTCATGACCTGAGTCACTGGATGGTGGGGAGCGGCTACCATCTTCCCATGTCTACAAGAATGGCAAACAAGATCCTTCTCCATGGATAACTTGGGCAATCCTCGGATTAAGCCAAGTGAACTAAGTCTTGCAAGCAAGTCGAAGCTCAGGTGACCTAGTCTCCTATGCCACTTCCAAAGATCAGAGGAGGAAGGTCCAGCCAAAAGACAACGAGAAATTCCGAACGACTCCGAGAAATCCTCATGCAAGACTTTTCCAAAGGGCGAAATCACACATACAAGATTGCCCTAAGGATCCAAAATGCGACTGAGATTCGGTTTAAAACAAATCTCATAGTCATCATCAAAAAGTTGCGAAACAGAAAGAAGGTTAAAATGCAAGTTAGAAACAAGAGCAACATCGCGCAACACAAAGTACTCATTAACTCGCACAGACCCACGAGACTGCACCTTACCTTTGCTGTTGTCGCCGAAGGTGATATACTCCTTTCCGGCGACCGGACTAAGACTGGAGAACCACTTGGCGTTTCCGGTCATGTGCCTTGAGCAACCGGAATCCACCAACCAAACGTTCTCCAATCGTTTTACCTACATCAATAAAAAGACATAGGGTGAGCATACGGTCCAACACTGGGGTTAGTGAAGTAAGGGGAATACCAGTGTTGGGCCGGCTGCTCAAAAGAACGGTTAGCAGAAAAACCATTCCTTGCACGCCTACGGGAGGAGCGATCACCACGTTGAGGAAAACGTGGTCCGCTAAGGGAGGAGCGTCCATCGCGATACTCAAAATGCGGTGGGGGAAAACGCTCAACTACAAAGCCACCGCCACGGGGTCCATAGCCTACAACTGCAGGCTCCCGCCGGGCACGCTCTCTACGAGGCCTACGCCTAGGGACTTGAGGCTCAACACCTCTAGGCCTAGCATCTCTCCTCGGAGCTCTCTGCTGCCTAGGCCTGGGAACTTGAGGTTCTGGACCTCTGGGCCTAGCAGTACGTCTCGGTGCTCTCCTCTGAACATTCGGCGCATGTACATCATGGAAAGGATGGTACATGTCCGGGTTGTTCATCTCCCTAGCACGGCGCGCCTCTCTCTTGCGCCTAAAACAGAACTCGCTCAAGTGTCCATCTCTCCCACAGTGCTCACAGTGGTACCTCACCGCTCTCAAAGGGGGTTGTTGGTACTCACGGTTGTGGGTGTGGATCACCTTGCCCTTCTGTGGCAACTCCTCCTGGATAGGTGGCATTGTGTCCAGCTTGTTCTTTAGGTGGTTGGGTTTGGGAGCCCATTGCTGGTTCTTGGTTGGAGCTCTCGGAGGCTCAACAAAAACCCCATCCTTGGTGTTAGGCTTGAGAGGCTCTTTGGGTGGAAACTTGGTAAGTTTGGGAGTGGTGGTGGAGTTGGGCTTCTCACTCGGATTCAGACCACTCGACTCTCCAATCTTCCCAAAAGCAGAAAGATCAACACCCTGAGCAAAACCTACACCGGGACCTCCAGCAGCTCGCTTGAATTGGGAAATCATCATTCCGAGCTGTGGCTCACCACAAGACACCCATGACAAGATGGTCCGAAGGTATGTGTTTTCTTCCTCGGTTTGCATCTTGTCATGCTTCACATTGGCTATCTCCATCTCCAAGCCCTCACAAAGAACACACCTAGCCACACATGTGCTACCTGAGTTGGCCTCTTCAAGAGACACAATCTTGGCATTCTTCTCTGCCAACTCAGATTGCAAGACAGGACAAGTCTTGCACGCTCCCAACAGCATGGGCCTAGCCCGGAGCTCATCCACCTCTCCTACAAACGCAACATACTTACTTCTCAAAGTGAGAAGATCAGTCATGTGCGTGGTGCATGCCTCACACTCCTCGTCATCGGTAACAACTACGGTGGACTTGACAGAATCAAGTTCCTTCATCGTATCCTCCCACTTCTGCCTAAACTCCTTGCGCTCTCTAGCGGCTCGCCTAAGCAACTTATCTTGACTAAGGAGCGCGGCAGTAAGTTTCTCGACCTCAGCGGAAAGCTCATCGTGGGTCAGAGATACCTGGGAGGTGTCGTCGTCGTCGTCGTTCCGAGGGGAGTTCACCAGCTCGCCGTCGACCTCCTTGCCGAGGGCCATGGTGCAGAGGCCGTCGTCGTCGGCGAAGAAGCAGAGACCGTTCAGCTTGTCCTCGATCCTCTTCTTCTTCTCGGACTCATCGTCGCTTGAGCAAGCGGAGTCATCATCCGAGCCGTCGACGTCGCTGAGCGTGGCGAAGAACGCACGCTGCTCAGCCTGGGCCTTCTCCAAGTACTTCTTCTTGATGTACTCCTTGTCGAAGCCGCCCCTCCGCTTGTGCCTCGCGGGGACGTACTTCTCCTTGCGCTTGCCGGAGTCGTACTTGTGCCCATGATCGCCCTTCCCAGATGAATGCTTCTTCTTGGGGCAGTTGGCGATGAAGTGATCGGGGTCGCCGCACTCGTAGCATCCCGAGCGTCCTCCTCTACGGCGACGGTTCATGCGGTTGTTGTGGAACCGCGAGAACCGGTTGGCGAGCAATGCCAACTCGTCATCCCCCAAAGACTCCAGCTGGTCCTCTGTGACAGAAAAGAGAGATGAAAGAGCAAAACCTCCAGAGGGGTTAGAAGAGCCAAAAACCAAAGCCATAGTCGGGCCAGAAGGATTCTCATAAGAAGCCCTCGCCGTGGCGTCAATCTCACTGGACTTGAGCTTACTGAAGAGCTCGTCGCACGTGAGGGTCTCATAGTTAGGTGATTCGATGATCACCTAAACTTTGGAATCCCACACCGATCGATCAAGAGTATGCAAAAGCTTCAAAGCTCTCTCATGATCGTCGAAAGGCAACAGCTCCTTGTTAGCCCTCATCCTGTTGACAATCACCTGAAAGCGAGCGAATAAACTCTCTATGCTCTCGCCAGGCATATGTCGAAAGTTCTCATACTCTCGCTTGAACGACTCGTAGAGTCGGGTTTTGACTTGAGAGGTTCCCTCAAGAAAGCGCATGAGGGTAGCCCAAATCTCCCGAGCCGTAGCGAGGTGAGAAACACGATCAAACTCACTCATGCTCAGACATGAGAAAAGAGCATTACGTGCTCAGCTATTGGCATCGTGCTCATCGATTTGAAGCTAAGAGACACGAGCAGCCAAGACCACGTAATCGGCAGAGTTACAAATATCCCAAATGGAAGCGCCCAAACTCTGCAGATAGGCCGACATGCATATCTTCCAATACGCATAGTTCGTCGCATCGAAAGACGGCGGTTTGCCCACGCCGCGATCCATGTCGCCTTCGGTGGATCTGGAACTGGCTAAGGTGGAAGATCCTTAACCCGCTCCGATACCAATTGAAGGACCGAGAATGCTACCAGAAAGCGACCAGAGGGGGGTGAATGGGAGCTTCAAAATTCCTTTCGGAAACTTGTTGCCACTGTCCCGTAAATCAGCCCCAAAGGCAAACCCTAGAGCTTGCTAGTGTCCACGACCCTAGATGTAGGGTGGATGCTTCCAAGAAGCACAGCGGGACACTACACAATTCTAGAAAACCAACGCAAAAGACGGAAACCAAATCCAACACCGAACGAACAACCGGCAAATGAAAACGCGTAGAACAGTCACGACCGGACTCTGGCTAGCGTCCGGTCAGCAGGGACCGGACGCGTCCGGTCACACAAAAGCTTATCTGAGACCTCACTGAGTTGGACCGGACTCACGAGTCTGGAGCGTCCGGTCGAAGGCAGTGCGTCCGGTCAATAGAAAGCACACACGGTGAACAGTGCCATGGATGAGTCCGGTCAGTGAGCAACCAGTGCGTCCGGTCAGAGCACGAAACACAGCAGTGAGCTGTTCAACAACCGGACTCACTCTCAGCGTCCGGTCATCCCATGGGGAGCGTCCGGTCACCCCAAAACTGGGCAGTTCGTCCATCGATTCGACTCGATCTCACCTAAAACAAATCCTCTAGGGATCAAACTTGGTGAGAGGAGTCACAAGGAGTATAGTGAGCTATCTCTAAGAGATCATGGCTCGAACCTATCTCCAAATCGATGTATCGAAGAATTTCGGGGGAAGGGAGAAAACTTGACCCGAAATGAAAATCGATCGATCTCCTAGACCGTGAGGTTAGAGATTAATTCCTTCGGGGGAAAGAAGTGCCTCACGATCTAGAACAACTTGGTTCAAACGGATTTGCAAAAGGTGAACTGAGCAAAGAGATCAAACGACAGGAAAAATGAGGAGAAAAAGGATTTCACGAAGAACACGAACGAAACGCGAATCACAACCATGAATTGCAACTATGTGGCTACCACACGCTACAACAGTGAGATTACGGTCTCACTTCCTCAAAATCTCATGAACACAGAGGTATTGTTCTCTTCTCTATGGATCTCAGGTTCGCTACAGCAGGGGAGTGGGAGAGCAGGAAACCCTAGAAGCAAAGAGCAAATGACTGAGATAGGAAGGGAGGAGGGTGTCTCCCTCTACTTATCCTAATTTCTAATTCCTACTCTACCCCTCTCTAATTACAGAGCGAACCAGCTAAACCCTAAGGTTATTCTGGACCAACTCGGTGGTAGGTGTATCTGACGGCCACGCCCGCACAACTCGTAGCGTTGCCTCGATGCAACCTCCTGATTGCCGCCACGTGCCGCCCTCGCTCTGCACCCCCGGTTTTGTGGCCCAAACCGGGAAACCAGCCTTTTCCAGCCAACCCCCGGTTTTGAGGCCCAAACCGGGAAACCAGCCCACCAAGCATCTGAGTTTTGAGGCCAAACTCAGCAAACCCTCAGCGTCCAGGTTTTGAGGCCTAAACCTGGAAACCGTCCTCAGCCCGAGTTATGTGGCCAAACTCGGAAACCATCCGCACCCAGGTTGTGAGGCCCAAACCTGGAAACCGTCCACCCGATGGTTTTTCCCTGGCTCTACCACCAAACCGACGTCGTAGAGGGGATGCACCTCCCGTGCACCCCATCCACCAACACGTGTCCCCAAGTCCACGACTCAGGCAACACATGATCGCACTTCTTCACTAGTTGTCATCACAGGCTGCCAGCCACCACAGCTGATCCTCGGGCCTCTGGTCCCTCAGTCCAAGCCTCACGTCCGCCCTTCGCCACTCCCGGTCCATCGGCACGGCACGTCTCTACTTGACCTTCACCTCGCCTTTGATCACTGCATCCGTGCTCGACACCTGCACAACACAAGCCAAAGAACATGCGCATCATCCCAGTTGACAATCACTCATCACTCAGAGACTCGGCATACACCCATGTATCCGCAGTTTCTCTTGTCTGGCTGGTTGTTCTTCATGAATAGCTTGTCTTCTCTTGCTTATCTCATAGTGAACCTGAGTGATGGGAGCTTGAGAGGAGGAAGGTATAGTAGAATCATCTTTAGAGGGATCAACCTTCCTTCTCTATGTGTCAACCTATCAGTGAAGATGTGTTGTTCCTCCCACGATGGTCTTTATCTTCTTGTGACCCAGCTCAGACTTGTTCACCTACTTTCATGGAATGAGTGCTTTGATTGTAGATATTGTTTTGTGGCACTCATCTTTTGTCTTGTTCCATGAATCACATTTCTCCATGATCAGTGAGTTGTGTCTCCCTTGCGCAAGTTGTTGAAGTTCATGTGTCTTTTCATCTCCGGTGTGAGTTTATCTCTGGACTTTCCCAAATTGATATTGAAAGTTTTCCTACAGGGGTTAGTCCAACAAAATATCCAGCATCCACTATAGTATACTATTGGCTCAAAAATCAACCTAAACACCACGTCTAATTTGATCTAGGAAGGCATTTTAACCTAAGCACCATGCTTAAATTAAAAGGTCTTTGATAGCAAGATCACCACTCCTAAACTAGACATATGTTTCATTTAAGAGATGTATGAAAGTACTTCAAACCTAAACATATTCTATAGAAGATGAAGGTAGGATTAAAGCATTAAAGAGATTTACTCAAATGGTGATAAGAGAGCATGATTAGTGTATAGCACATGAGCATGACTTAAAGGTAGGGACAACCAACATAGCAACATGGCAAGAGTTGTTCTTACTAAGTGTAATCTCAAGCTTGGTTTTTGCAAAAAATCAAGATTGGATGAATGTAATTCAATGTTGCATGATGATTAGTTGGACATACCTTGTGTTTGTCATTCCTTCGAACTTTTCGCTACAGACCTGCAAAGGTTAGTGACAAGAATACTCGAAGGAATATCCTTATGCTCATTACACAAAGGCAGTGTAGCAGGAGAGTGAACACTGATCTAAAAAGTGCTTGTTTTAGGACACTGAGCTTGTCTTTGGGAAACCTTCAGAATGAGATTTGGTGAAGTGGTTTCCCCTCCAACACCAACTTAAGAGCACAACGAGATCTACAAAATTTGTGATAAACATATGCATCGACAACCACCCTTTTGAAGTTTTTGTAAACAGAAAGTGTGAGGGGGTTGAAAATCTCGAGTGTGGCAACATTAGACACACCAATTGAATCAGGAGATGTTTCATATGAGAATGGATTTAAAGAGGTGTTTATGAAGTAGCTTCCATGCTCTTTGATATCATCTTCCTTGATTTCAGAGAAGAACACCGAAGGATGGGGTTCATCATTTTCTAAAGTGTGGGGTGTTTTCTCTACGGAAGGTTTTGTGACAACCAAATTATTAGAAGGATTTGAAGGAATTTCAAATTTGGTTGTGTGTTTCTCCTCGTGTTGGTCGGGATTGGGCTCGACTTCTTCTTCTGGGAATTCGTCAAAAGTGCTAGTGCAAGGAGTATTTTCAAGGATTTTCTCAAGGATGTCTCTTCCTCCACTAACAAGTTTATGTGAGAATGATCCTCCAGAAGCTAAATCGAGATGTAGAGCAGCTTTCTTGCTAAGACCATGATAGAAGTGAAAGTGTAGGACATGGTCGGGTAAGGAAAGATTTGGGCCAAAATTGGTAAGGCTTATGAACCTAGCCCAAGCTGCTTCTAGTGTCTCCTTCTCTTTTTGTTTAAATGTAAGAACTTCGATTCTAAGATCAGTGATTCGAAAAAGAGGGAAGAAAGCAAGACAAAAGTTGTCCCGAAGTTCATCCCAATTTCCATTTGTGCCCCTTACGGAATGATCATACCATTTTCTCGCTCTTCCCAAAAGGGAGAACGGGAATAGATTCCATTTTATGGTCTCTTGTGTCATGCCAACTATAGTCCGACAAGAACACAATTGCTCAAATTCCCTAAGGTGGGTGTATGGATCTTCGTCTTCTGATCCAGAGAAGGATTTTTCCCGAACCATGGCTATAAGAGCAGGGCGAAGCTCATAGCCATCTATATGAATGGGGTGTGATGATGGTGGAGGCTCCAACAAGTCACCCTTTGGAGCAAAGAATTTTAAAATAGGAGTGAAATCCATGTGGTAAGAAGTGTGGTGGTGAGGTAAAGGTGGTAAAAGAAAAGAAACACGGACGATCCTGGTTCGATTCTAGAACAGCTACCGTTCCCCGGCAACGGCGCCAGAAAACTTGTTGACACTTACTAACGTCGCTACCAAGAGTAGAGATAAACTCTGTTCCCCGGCAACAGCGCCAGAAAGCTTGTAGGGTATTTTCAACGCACACAGAGAAATCTGCAAGCGCACGGATACCGATGTAGCTTTCACCCGAGAGTATTCCAGGGTATCGATTTCTACGGGGAACGTGAAGTGTACTAGAAGAATTAAGAATGTGGCAGAACCGACCAATTTATAAGAGCACAAGTGCGAAAACCTCTGCCGAAACAGTTGAATTAGCACACTTGAGCCCATATAAACCCGGTAGTCCGTGAAATCCTGAGGGATTTCAAACCTTTTCAACATCTTAGCCAAGATCGCATGGTCAAGCAAATACAAATCATGTCCACGGAGCTTTGCAGCGGAAATAAAGTTACAATAGAGTTCCTAAATAATAATACAAGTTGATTTACTTTGAAACAATATAGCTTTGAAATGAATACCATAACATAAGTTGAAATACTTTGCTAGCTTTCAGTGACATCCTCCAACAACAGCATAAAGAGAAGAAGTAGGGAACTGCCGAGCCCACCGGCACTGGTCATCACCTTCCGGCAGACCTAACCTTCACCTGCAACAAGGTGGGATAAAACCCTGAGTACTCGAATGTACTCAGCTAGACTTACCCGTCGGAAACCAAAAATAAAGAGACACCAAGGAGTATGCAAGGCTGATGTAAACAGTGGAGCTGGCTAACTTTATTTGCAAAAGGAGCTTAAGTAAAAGGGGTTCATCATTTAATTATATGAGCAGTCATATTTTATCCTATTCCCTAAATTCTAGGTTTTGCACCTGCACTAGAGCACTCACTTGAATCTAGCAAACAAATACATAATACCATATCAAGTTTGCTTATCAATATTTTAGTTGAACCAACAAATGTCACATGGAGTTGTATCGTGTTGAAGCTCGCCATAGTTTCCCACTAACCGGGGGAGACGGCGACTCGAATCGAATTCCAAACCAGCTGATGAAAGACCTTTAATACCAGCCCACACTTTCCCCGTCGGGTCCATGCATTGGGCAACCGCTCGACGCTTGTTCGTGGTGGTAATCGTCGCGGCTCAAGCACGGACCGCCCAATCAGAGTCTGGCGATGGCCTCACGCGGCAGATCGCAACTTCCGTACTAGAGGGCACGACACGGGTTGAGACCGGCCCGAACAGCTTCTAACCGGCTTTGGGGTCGATGATTACGGCACCGACATATCCCTAAGTAAAAGGGCGCGTTCAAAAATGAACGAGGGCCAACATCGATACAAACCTACACGATCCAACGGACGGACTGCCCCAAGTTTCCGAACTTGTGCCCTGCCATCCCGTTGACCGTATTTCATTACTACTCAGGTTCTTTTCCACGATAGCAAATATAGCCAACCGTGATCCGGTAAATACCCATCGGGGTATTACGGAAACATCCTTAACTACTACTTTTATTAAGCAGGCTAAGCAATTCTACATTATAAAGCAGTAACAGGATAACAAGGCAGGTAATAATCAATAATCAAGGAATGGTAATGCAACAAATAGGATTCAATCAACTCCTATACCTAATGCATCATAATATAAAAGGACTCTAATAAATTAATTGCAAAAACTGGGAGACTTAGAATGCTCCGGGGCTTGCCTGGGAACCAACACTAGGTTAGTGTTTGTTAGATGATACTCGCTTGGCGAGCATCTCCGTTGTAGCACTTGCTCAACTCCGCATCTTCAGGATAGTCCACCAAACACCGTCTTCGAGTTTATCCTCATCATCGCGTCCTTCACGATGTATCTACCGTTACCTAAATGAGATGCGCAATGCAAGCGTATGAATGCAAGGGAAACACTTACGAAGCAAGACAAACATTACTAATCACTTCGCATAAGCAATCAGGATAACTATTAAAAGAAGGGATAGCTCTAACTCACAACATGACATGATCACTTCAGCAGGTTATAATTAGAGTAAAGTGTGACACGGTTTATTAGGCACTCAGAAAGGCTAACTATAACAATCAATCAAGACTACATCACACATCACACAAATAGAACACGTGTATGCACATACAACTCCTATTTTTGTTAAACAAGTCAATCATCATTATCTAACATATTTATATAATACATAAGGTTAATTAATTTAATAACATGAAATGCATAAACTAAACATTATGAAGTCATGACATAGCATCAAGGATCACATAAGCAACACTAAGCCATAGCAATCAACTTTGGTTCATTTACACAGTTTGGACAGCGAACAACAAGTACTTCATTTAACTAAAACTAGAGCTACACATATCCAAACAAGGTGATCCTAGACTTTCTGGAAAGCTAATGAAATTATCTACAACCTTGCTATTATCACTTAAGCATGGTTCAGCCATTAAAAAGACCAAACATAACAGACAAGCACTTCTGTCCAAACTTTGGACAGAATATTATATTCATCTTCAAACAACCATAACTAGAGATCTAAAGCACCAAAAGACTTGACATAAGACTTATTAGAAAGCTTATTAAGTTGTCTAAAACTTATTTATAATCATCTCAAGATGATTAAGCAGTTATTAAGGCTAACCAACTCAAACAAGTAAATCTGTCCAGATTTGGACAGATTCTGACCTCTAACTTTAAACACATGTAACTCAAGTTCTAGACCACCAAAAATAGTGATCCAAGACAATTTAGAAATCTTATGAAAAGCACTACAACTCTTCTATTAACATAAAGACATGATTCATAACTTAAACTAGCCAAACAATTCATTCTTTCAGATCTGCACAGAAAGTATGCAAAATCTGACAGCAAACTTGCAAAAACTATAACTCCAAAACTACTAGGCCTAAAATCATGAAATTTTAGTACAAACAAGATGAAGAAGTTATCTACAACTTTTATATAGAACACATCTACAGGAAACATCATCTACAACACGAACTTATTACAACACTAGAAACTGTCTCTGCAGCCATTCAGCAAAACTGGACATGCACACAACAGCTAGGTAATTAAATCATAACTAGAGCTACACAACTCTAAATGACACACAACAAGACATTTTGGAAAGCTTATGAAATTTCCTATAAATCATCTTTAAACATCTCAGCATGATTCATAAATTAAAAGGGTCAAACATACATATTTGCAGAATCTGATCTAAGCATCCCAGAGAGCAACTATTCCTGAACCCAACTTTAAACAGTTGTATCTCCTAAACTACTAGGCCAAAAATCACGAAATTTTAACAGCAGATAGATCATGCAATCCTCTATAACTTTTGTATTGACCAAACCTACAGAAAACAAGATTTCAATTTACGAAATTATCACACAAACAGAACCTACTCCTGCAGCAATTCCAGAAAAGCAAAACATCACTTTATCAACTATTTGACTAATCACGAGGACACAGAAACAATCATTTGAACATCTCAACCATACGAACATAAGTACACAATATATACAATCATTCACACACAACATTCATATCCCATCTTCATCAAAAAGACAAGAACCGAGATGGGAAAAAGAGGAGGTCGACCTTCGGAGGAAGTGCTCGTCGCGGAGGCCGCTGCCTGCTGCATGTCTGCTGGTCGCTGCTGGTTGCTTGCTGCTGTTGCTACTCTCCAACAACTCAGCCATGGAGAGGGGAAGAGAGACCGGAGGAAGAGAGGGAGGGGCGCCATGGAGGGGCTGTTGGTGCTTGCCTCCCTGCTGGACGACCAGGAGAGGAAGGACTACTGGTTTCTGCGAGCAGGAGGAGGAAGAAAAGGGCATCGCCCTATTGCTGCTGCTCTGGTCGGACATGAGAGGAGAGGGAGAGAAAGCGCAGGGGGAAAAGAGACTGAGGGAGAGAGAAAAGGAGTCGGGCTCGGTGTTTCTTGCATGAGAGGAAAGAAGCTCGGCTCTTCTTGCGCGAGGGGAAAGAAAAACCTGATTTCTTGCCGGGGAAGACAAGGAGGCCGCCCCTTTTGACTAATGGGGAGAGAGGGCACGTCATTCGAGGGGAGGGCATGTGTCGTCCATGCGGCGCATTGTCGAGCACGTGGCGTCCATGCGGCATATCGTCGAACACGTGGCGTCCATGCGGCATATCGTCGAACACGTGGCGTCCATGCAGCATATCGTCGAACATGTGGCATCCATGCGGCATATCGTCGAACACGTGGCGTCCATGCGGCATATCGTCGAACACATGGCGTCCATGCGGAGTTGATTGGTCATAAATGCAAGTCTTGATTGAACTCAAATGATCTCCTTCGCTTAATAAGTCATTATAGGTAAAGCTGTGACTCATCATTTCATGTGACTTTTTGATTCCAAACTTTGCAAAACTTTTCCACCAGTTACTATAGATAGGAATGGAGGTGGGTCACATGAAAAATCCATGTTTAGAATAAATCCTGAATATTCGTAATTTAGCAGTCGTTATTAACTAGCTCCAATAATTATTTCCCGAATAATTTAAACCGAGGCTTTGTCTCCGAGGTTGATCCCAAAACCTCTGTCATCACTGATAATATTATAAATTATCTCTCGATCATCGCCTGATAGAACATGTCTGTGTTAAACTGTCTGCTTAACTAGTGTCAAACACCTGGGGTGTTACAACTCCTCCCCCCTTAAAAGAATCTCGTCCCGAGATTCTGGACGAAAGACTTTTCAAGGGAAGAGAAGCATATCACTTGTCCTTATTAGCTACCAAAGAGTTCAAGAGACTGACTTCCCATCATTAATAACTTATCAGGAATAGAACAACTTTTTTGGTCTTTCAAATCGTCTTCCAGTTATTCGCTCTTGTCTGAAAAATTTCCTTTGTTGATTTTTGTAGAATACCTTGACTGCTCAAGAATAAGCGACTGATTCTGAATGTCCTTTCTAGTCTCAACCAAAATAGTTTAGAATAATCTTCTCATAGTAGCCAAACATATCACCAAGCAGTCCTTATTCCAGGTGAAATTTGACTGAGTTACTAGGCTGGTGTAATATCTTGTATTACCATTGTAATTTCTCCGAGATAGAGTTGGTCTGAACACGACAGAAACTGGGATGTACAAGTACCACAAACAACGTTAGTTGGTTGATAGACTTCTGATATAACACTGTTCGGTGGGGAATAGCCTTCATAGCTACCCAAGAGTTTTTTTTTTTTCTGAACTCGATATTAGCCTTTCCATGGCTGAAACTAATCAGTTGTCTCTCAACACTAAAAAGCTCCAAGGTTTCAGCTTTTACTACAAGCAATGTAGAATATCAAGGCATGCAGTTACCACCAATGTCAACACGGAATCAGGCATATCTGGGAGGATCGGGTTGATTATAAGACCATCACGCATAAATCCTTATTCAGTTCAGATAGAAAAAAATTTTCGGTTCTCAAGTATCTTATCCAATAAAACACCATCTCTGTTACTTATCCTGTAGCTGATACTTATCCACCTTAACTATTTTGTGCCACTTCACTGCACTATGACCATATATGTTGTTCGGTCATTATTGTAGATTTAAACAAGTCCTTTGTCTACTACCTCTTTCAGTCCGTTACCGCTTTCGTCTTTGACTGATTCTGGCAAGGTCATCCTCTTTGCAACTTCAAAAGAAACACCGCCACAACTGCTCTACCATAGGGATTTCTTTGAAGGAATATATAAGATAACAAGGAGAATTCTTCATGAGAGATAACACATTGGCGTAGTCCTATAATAGATCTTGATCACAACCCACGGTACCAGCGCGTGCCGAGCAGCACAACCATGTGTCTGCAGCCACAGGAGGCTCTCGGTTTTGTCGCGGCACCATTAGTTCATAATCAAGACACCATTATTGAATCCACAACCAGTGAGAAATCCATCATGACGCAGATAAATCTTGCACGGATAAGCATCACATGCAAGGCATAAGGTAGCAAAACAAGAATGACCACAAGGTTTGGAAATCAACAAGGAAGTGATTTCATGGACAAAACATGGTGCAAGACAACAAGGATACGTCTTGTGTACATCAAGATTATGACAAGATGAAGGATTACATGAACTTGATTTGGTCCAAACAACAACAAAAGGGCAACCGAGGGGATACATGGATTTAGGCATGGTCTCCATAACTGGGCAAGACAAACTACGGTCAAAGGTTGAGGTTAGCGGGAACTTAACTTGGCTGGTCAAACCAACAAGGGCCTTTACAGCAAGGGGTACAAAACAACCATGGCTTAGGCAACACTTAAAAGAGGGCAAAGCTTGGGTCTATAGGTTAGGCAAAGGCATGGCTACACAAACAGACATAGACATACCACGGTTTGGATTTAGGAATTTCCGGAAGCTTTAACTCGGGCTATCTGGTCCAACAAGAGGCATGAACAGGCATATGTATAGGTCTTTGGCACAAGCATTCTAAACCATCAAACTAGACACACAAACACAGGTCTTAAGCAACAAAGGTTCTACTCAAGGCATCTCAGAAGGTCGAGAGGGCTTGAGTGCGGTTCTAGACGAAGGTTGGCATACCACTCATGTACTCACCGAGGACAAAGGTTGACTAACCAAAGCATCACTTAGATAACAGAACATCTACACATAGCCTTAACAAGCATTGGAAGACACAAACAAACAGCTTAAGCAACCAACACTAATTACCAAACTCATACCAGACAAACGTCTATCTATGGCACATAAGCAAACATAGACATGCAAAACCTGGTAAACAGATGTTGCCATTATATTCTTTCCTATTTACTAAGTTGGAACATAACTATTCATCTAGGAGCAAACATACCAAACA
Organism: Coix lacryma-jobi var. lacryma-jobi; assembly: GCA_009763385.1. Lineage (NCBI taxonomy): Eukaryota > Viridiplantae > Streptophyta > Magnoliopsida > Poales > Poaceae > Coix > Coix lacryma-jobi. The sequence continues at coordinate 69,076,515 of CM019831.1, read as the reverse complement.
AATTAAGGCATAATTGTTTGTTAACTGTAATTAGTTTACTACTTCAAGCTATAACTCACTCATTTAGTCCATGAAACTAACAACAAGCAACAAGCTCATGCTAGTCTACATTCCAACAGAAATAAACATATACTAGGTAACAACAACTAACAAGCAACATGCATCAACTTAATCTGGGGTACAAGCAAGCATAACAACAGTTTGAAAACATTCTATACTTGCTATATATGCTAAGATTGCAGTGCACTTAAATTAGTTGCAAGCATTTAGTTCTTACAAGCATATCCCTAGTGAGGATTAAAACTAGATTAGAGAGCAATTATAAAGCACGGTGCACATAAGAACACAATTCTAAGCATAACCATGTATAAAAACAGTTTACATATATCTTAAACGTGTTAGAGAAGTTCATAATTAGCCTAAATTAAATTCCTTACATGTACTTATTAATTTTCTTAACTTAGCAAAGTGAAACAGAGAGCGATTCCAATCTATACCCAGATAACCCTGGAAGATTAGAGCAGCTCACTTCTGCTTTTAGTAGGCTACTACAAGCATTTTAGTATTTTGAAGTAAGTAAAATAGCCTACACAAGTCTAGCAAGTAATCTTGCTTAAAACAATTTAAACAGGTTTAAACCATTTAATGTTGTTAAGCAACAAGTTTTAATTTTTTTTTTTTGCAATAACATGAGACTAGAAAGCTATGAAAATTAGTTGCACAAACTTTTAATTCATATAACTCTAGTTTTCATCATTGCAAGGAAAGTAAACATGAACAAGATTACATTTTCACAGCATGGAAAAGCAACATAGACATCATGTTTAGTACATTTCCTTGCTAAGCATATTAACACAAGCTAAGAAAAACTAGAATTATGACCTTTGGACAAACTTAGCTTCATTACCACATTTAACAAGTTTAGAAAGCATTTAGCAACCCAAATAAAACTGCATACAAAACAGTTTTAAACAGCAAGTTTTATTGTTTCCTTAGGTGAAGCATTTCGAGACAAAACTAACTCAAAACATTGAATTAAAACTTTAGCATAGTTTTACCACTCAAGTAGAACAATACTAGACAAGTCATTTACTTACTTCAAGACATTGCCACACAGGGGAAACTCCTAGCCATTAGAAACTTATTATCTAACCACTCTTCTAGCAACATTAAACAGAGCAAGGCAATCACACAATCTAAAGAACTAGCAGGGGTAACTAGTCAACATCATACAAGATATTTATTTCTAGCCTATAACAAACAATCACTTATTTAGCTAACATGGAAGCACCCATAAAACATTGCACCCTACCAACTATGAAGAACAAGACCACATTATATCTAGTCCACATCATAATTGGAGCACTAGTTCACAACAAACTTCATCCTTACAGGAATGAGGATGGGGGAAGCATTTATATATATGTACACACAAAAAATTATTCATGCTTTATCATTACATTAGTCACACTTGACAATAAGTTGTTTCTTATTAGCAGAACAAAGATGAGATAAGCATGTTCATGAGGAAAGCACAAACAAGATGCATGCTCATCCTACACGTCCTCACAAATTGCCAGCCTGAGGCGGCAATCACGTTCTAGGTCGGTGGCATAACACGCACTCTCGATATAACTAGTCATCAACTATGCATACGCATTCGAGGTTAGTGTACCTGCAGAAAATGACATTTCAGCCCAATAAAAATCCCAATGATAAAGACAATTGAGCACCTTCCCATATGTACTAAGGTACATATAAGTTGGCACTAAACCTCATGCACCAAGCTTAGAAAATTACCCAGCAAATTGATACCATCATATATGTTCGCGTATAGCTCACATACAATCCAGTATAACAATACTCTCCCCTAGACCGATGGTTGGACGGTCATGCTCTCATATCTTACCAAATCATTTTATGCATGTTTTCGCAATCGACGCATTCTCTTTTCCCTGAGAATGGACCAGCAAATGAAAGATCCAGCATGAAGCAAATCCCAGATCCCTGTTAGCAGTTAAGCCACCTGGAAGTCCTAGTTGGGCATAACTGGAGGTTGTCGCTAGCACATAATTTTATAAATTAGGTTTTGACAAACTTGCCTACTAACTAAAGGTTTTTAGATAAAATCGGCTTTGCAAAACCCAAAATTTTGTTTTGAAACCATGCACATGATAGTATTATGCTTAACCTTGCTCCGATACCAGCTGTGGCAGAACCGACCAATTTATAAGAGCACAAGTGCGAAAACCTCTGCCGAAACAGTTGAATTAGCACACTTGAGCCCATATAAACCCGGTAGTCCGTGAAATCCTGAGGGATTTCAAACCTTTTCAACATCTTAGCCAAGATCGCATGGTCAAGCAAATACAAATCATGTCCACGGAGCTTTGCAGCGGAAATAAAGTTACAATAGAGTTCCTAAATAATAATACAAGTTGATTTACTTTGAAACAATATAGCTTTGAAATGAATACCATAACATAAGTTGAAATACTTTGCTAGCTTTCAGTGACATCCTCCAACAACAGCATAAAGAGAAGAAGTAGGGAACTGCCGAGCCCACCGGCACTGGTCATCACCTTCCGGCAGACCTAACCTTCACCTGCAACAAGGTGGGATAAAACCCTGAGTACTCGAATGTACTCAGCTAGACTTACCCGTCGGAAACCAAAAATAAAGAGACACCAAGGAGTATGCAAGGCTGATGTAAACAGTGGAGCTGGCTAACTTTATTTGCAAAAGGAGCTTAAGTAAAAGGGGTTCATCATTTAATTATATGAGCAGTCATATTTTATCCTATTCCCTAAATTCTAGGTTTTGCACCTGCACTAGAGCACTCACTTGAATCTAGCAAACAAATACATAATACCATATCAAGTTTGCTTATCAATATTTTAGTTGAACCAACAAATGTCACATGGAGTTGTATCGTGTTGAAGCTCGCCATAGTTTCCCACTAACCGGGGGAGACGGCGACTCGAATCGAATTCCAAACCAGCTGATGAAAGACCTTTAATACCAGCCCACACTTTCCCCGTCGGGTCCATGCATTGGGCAACCGCTCGACGCTTGTTCGTGGTGGTAATCGTCGCGGCTCAAGCACGGACCGCCCAATCAGAGTCTGGCGATGGCCTCACGCGGCAGATCGCAACTTCCGTACTAGAGGGCACGACACGGGTTGAGACCGGCCCGAACAGCTTCTAACCGGCTTTGGGGTCGATGATTACGGCACCGACATATCCCTAAGTAAAAGGGCGCGTTCAAAAATGAACGAGGGCCAACATCGATACAAACCTACACGATCCAACGGACGGACTGCCCCAAGTTTCCGAACTTGTGCCCTGCCATCCCGTTGACCGTATTTCATTACTACTCAGGTTCTTTTCCACGATAGCAAATATAGCCAACCGTGATCCGGTAAATACCCATCGGGGTATTACGGAAACATCCTTAACTACTACTTTTATTAAGCAGGCTAAGCAATTCTACATTATAAAGCAGTAACAGGATAACAAGGCAGGTAATAATCAATAATCAAGGAATGGTAATGCAACAAATAGGATTCAATCAACTCCTATACCTAATGCATCACAATATAAAAGGACTCTAATAAATTAATTGCAAAAACTGGGAGACTTAGAATGCTCCGGGGCTTGCCTGGGAACCAACACTAGGTTAGTGTTTGTTAGATGATACTCGCTTGGCGAGCATCTCCGTTGTAGCACTTGCTCAACTCCGCATCTTCAGGATAGTCCACCAAACACCGTCTTCGAGTTTATCCTCATCATCGCGTCCTTCACGATGTATCTACCGTTACCTAAATGAGATGCGCAATGCAAGCGTATGAATGCAAGGGAAACACTTACGAAGCAAGACAAACATTACTAATCACTTCGCATAAGCAATCAGGATAACTATTAAAAGAAGGGATAGCTCTAACTCACAACATGACATGATCACTTCAGCAGGTTATAATTAGAGTAAAGTGTGACACGGTTTATTAGGCACTCAGAAAGGCTAACTATAACAATCAATCAAGACTACATCACACATCACACAAATAGAACACGTGTATGCACATACAACTCCTATTTTTGTTAAACAAGTCAATCATCATTATCTAACATATTTATATAATACATAAGGTTAATTAATTTAATAACATGAAATGCATAAACTAAACATTATGAAGTCATGACATAGCATCAAGGATCACATAAGCAACACTAAGCCATAGCAATCAACTTTGGTTCATTTACACAGTTTGGACAGCGAACAACAAGTACTTCATTTAACTAAAACTAGAGCTACACATATCCAAACAAGGTGATCCTAGACTTTCTGGAAAGCTAATGAAATTATCTACAACCTTGCTATTATCACTTAAGCATGGTTCAGCCATTAAAAAGACCAAACATAACAGACAAGCACTTCTGTCCAAACTTTGGACAGAATATTATATTCATCTTCAAACAACCATAACTAGAGATCTAAAGCACCAAAAGACTTGACATAAGACTTATTAGAAAGCTTATTAAGTTGTCTAAAACTTATTTATAATCATCTCAAGATGATTAAGCAGTTATCAAGGCTAACCAACTCAAACAAGTAAATCTGTCCAGATTTGGACAGATTCTGACCTCTAACTTTAAACACATGTAACTCAAGTTCTAGACCACCAAAAATAGTGATCCAAGACAATTTAGAAATCTTATGAAAAGCACTACAACTCTTCTATTAACATAAAGACATGATTCATAACTTAAACTAGCCAAACAATTCATTCTTTCAGATCTGCACAGAAAGTATGCAAAATCTGACAGCAAACTTGCAAAAACTATAACTCCAAAACTACTAGGCCTAAAATCATGAAATTTTAGTACAAACAAGATGAAGAAGTTATCTACAACTTTTATATAGAACACATCTACAGGAAACATCATCTACAACACGAACTTATTACAACACTAGAAACTGTCTCTGCAGCCATTCAGCAAAACTGGACATGCACACAACAGCTAGGTAATTAAATCATAACTAGAGCTACACAACTCTAAATGACACACAACAAGACATTTTGGAAAGCTTATGAAATTTCCTATAAATCATCTTTAAACATCTCAGCATGATTCATAAATTAAAAGGGTCAAACATACATATTTGCAGAATCTGATCTAAGCATCCCAGAGAGCAACTATTCCTGAACCCAACTTTAAACAGTTGTATCTCCTAAACTACTAGGCCAAAAATCACGAAATTTTAACAGCAGATAGATCATGCAATCCTCTATAACTTTTGTATTGACCAAACCTACAGAAAACAAGATTTCAATTTACGAAATTATCACACAAACAGAACCTACTCCTGCAGCAATTCCAGAAAAGCAAAACATCACTTTATCAACTATTTGACTAATCACGAGGACACAGAAACAATCATTTGAACATCTCAACCATACGAACATAAGTACACAATATATACAATCATTCACACACAACATTCATATCCCATCTTCATCAAAAAGACAAGAACCGAGATGGGAAAAAGAGGAGGTCGACCTTCGGAGGAAGTGCTCGTCGCGGAGGCCGCTGCCTGCTGCATGTCTGCTGGTCGCTGCTGGTTGCTTGCTGCTGTTGCTACTCTCCAACAACTCAGCCATGGAGAGGGGAAGAGAGACCGGAGGAAGAGAGGGAGGGGCGCCATGGAGGGGCTGTTGGTGCTTGCCTCCCTGCTGGACGACCAGGAGAGGAAGGACTACTGGTTTCTGCGAGCAGGAGGAGGAAGAAAAGGGCATCGCCCTATTGCTGCTGCTCTGGTCGGACATGAGAGGAGAGGGAGAGAAAGCGCAGGGGGAAAAGAGACTGAGGGAGAGAGAAAAGGAGTCGGGCTCGGTGTTTCTTGCATGAGAGGAAAGAAGCTCGGCTCTTCTTGCGCGAGGGGAAAGAAAAACCTGATTTCTTGCCGGGGAAGACAAGGAGGCCGCCCCTTTTGACTAATGGGGAGAGAGGGCACGTCATTCGAGGGGAGGGCATGTGTCGTCCATGCGGCGCATTGTCGAGCACGTGGCGTCCATGCGGCATATCGTCGAACACGTGGCGTCCATGCGGCATATCGTCGAACACGTGGCGTCCATGCAGCATATCGTCGAACATGTGGCATCCATGCGGCATATCGTCGAACACGTGGCGTCCATGCGGCATATCGTCGAACACATGGCGTCCATGCGGAGTTGATTGGTCATAAATGCAAGTCTTGATTGAACTCAAATGATCTCCTTCGCTTAATAAGTCATTATAGGTAAAGCTGTGACTCATCATTTCATGTGACTTTTTGATTCCAAACTTTGCAAAACTTTTCCACCAGTTACTATAGATAGGAATGGAGGTGGGTCACATGAAAAATCCATGTTTAGAATAAATCCTGAATATTCGTAATTTAGCAGTCGTTATTAACTAGCTCCAATAATTATTTCCCGAATAATTTAAACCGAGGCTTTGTCTCCGAGGTTGATCCCAAAACCTCTGTCATCACTGATAATATTATAAATTATCTCTCGATCATCGCCTGATAGAACATGTCTGTGTTAAACTGTCTGCTTAACTAGTGTCAAACACCTGGGGTGTTACAAAGAACGCCCAAGAAAAGAATGGTAAAAAGGTTGGAGAGAGATCTTAGGGTTTTCTAAGCGGGTCTATCTAATTAAAGGCTCACTATACTTTACTTACATCGGAGCAGCAGGTCCTTTCCAACTCTCGAGAAAGACTAGGAAGAAGGTAGTTGGGGGAAGGCTGCCGAAAGCTCTACGAAACATCAATCCGAACGTGGTGGACTACGAAGGCCTAACAAAGCTGTCACCCCTGGGGCTACCACAACTATTCCGTGGGATTGGGCGCAAACTCAGGTAAACCCTAGTCTAGACACCGTGTCTACACTAACGCTTACTACTCTAATTACCGCGGATAACTAGAGCACTCAATACGAGCAGAGATCCAGTAAATAAAATAAAGTAAGAACTGAAATTGAATATAATACTTAGAGATAATAAATGAAGAACCTGGAGATTACTTGAAGACGAACTGGATGCTGCACCAATACAATGTCGATGAAGATCCGATATATCCGGCTCCTCCCTAGCTCTCTCCTTCTCCTCTCTCTAATCCAATCTCTAATTACAACTAGACGAACTAGACAACTAGAACAAGAACTAGAACTAGAACTAGATCTAATTCTAGATGAACTAGAATAGATTCATCTAGAGAGACCTCTACTTCTAATTGAAACCCTAGTTTCTGATGTGGAGATGAATAATGAAGATTGAGATGCCTAGAGAGGGGGGTCTGGCGTTGCTTATATAGCCCGAGGTGGAGTAGAGGGCAAGGAATCGCCATGTCATAGATCCGCGTCATGTTTATCGCCCACCGTTAGATCAAACCGACTTCGGGGACGGTGGAGATGCATCCTAGGAGGCGGTGGAAGAAGGTTCCAGAAGGCGGAGGCGAAACGGGCTCCGTGGCCGACCGGTCGGTCTCCATGTGGGACCGGTCGGTCTGGCCCAGTGGGCCCACGTGGTGGCCCGCCTCGTGGTGCCTTCTGGTGTCTTCTAGATCCTTCTTTTGCAGATTTCGATGCGAAATTAATATCTTTTCATCCGGGACTCTGAATATAGCAAATGATATGTCCGTTTCGATCGTCTCGACGAGCCCTTCGCAATGGTGCACTCCAATTCATCACTTGAGATACTTTTATATGGTGAAATATTGATGTCCTACAAAACAAGTGAGAGCACCAAAACTCGTAGAACTTATTAGTTTCAAACCCTACAACTATGCTTTATAATTCATTTAGTGTCATTTCATGCAATAGTTGATGGTTAATTATGAGCATTAGTGAGCATCAACACACTCCTGTTGAGTCCTTTGTATTCCACCTCCCGAATGGAGTGTTCAGTATGGCTCAGTTAACTCATGGTTTAGGGGTTACTCTGTTTGGCACCTTTACTATGGAGTTGCCTCTTGAATATAAATATGATATGACCTAGCCAATGATTGCCAAATATGTTTGCACTAATCAATGTATACTATGACTTGTAATTAGAATAACTTAGGAATATTTCTTATTAATGCCTGTTCTAATCATCACTTGCTAGATAGTACTGTTCTAGGATTATCTTTGATTGATCTGCTCTCTGTTTTCATTTGTCATTATCATTACTTCTACTATCTGATCCCTGTTTAGAGTAATGAGTGTGTTATAAGTCTTTATCATAAGTGTGTGCCATATTAATTGTTGTTAAGTCCTCACTACTATAGTACCATCATACTTTGAATTGATTAGTCTCTAGGCTAAATATAAATAATGATACCTGAGACTAGCTTGGGTGAAATGCTTCAACAACGGGTGTATTTATCTGTGCGCTTGCGGGTAAATATTTATCTTTAGATCCAGTGCTCTGATATAATCACACTGCTAGCTTCATGTTGGCGATGACAACTTGACGTTAAGTGATGCTAGTAGTGTCCCTTACACTCCTTAGTGCCTTCACTAGGTTATTGATTATGAGGTTCATTCTTAGGGTCATTCCATTAAGAAGTGTCAACAAGCATTTCTGGTGCCGTTGCCGGGGAACACATCAATTCAATTAGGGATGGTACCTAGGGTTATTTATTAAAATCATTATGAACACTGTTAGGACATTGCATTAGCAACATTAAAATGGTAGCTAGAACATATCATTTAACTTACACACATGTGATAATGCACTGATTGTTTATCTCTACTCAAACAGACTTACCCTGACTTTGTTTATCTTTTATCTTATGCAGGGTGTGATGTATGGCTGGTTTCCAACTTCCGAATAACTACGTTGAGGATCCCGAAGCTTTCTTGAAGAAGACAAGACACAGACTCAAGAGACCCTCACCACCACTTCCAGAAGTTAACCAGATAAGAAGAAGCTTAACACCAGTGTTGAACACCACGGCCGACAAGACACTCCGTGAGTTCTCTGCACCAACCACTGCCAACATCAGGACTGGGCCAACAGTCAATGTGAGAAATGCGGATACATCGGTGTATGTCGGATCTTGAGTGATGAGTGATTGTCAACTGGGATGATGCACATGTTCTTTGGCTTGTGTTGTGCAGGTGTTGAGCACGGATACAGTGATCAAAGGCAAGGTGAAGGTCAAGTAGAGACGTGTCATGCCGATGGACCTGGAGCGGTGAAGGGCGGACGTGAGACTTGGACTAACGGACCGGTGGCCTGAGGATCGGCCGTGGTGGCTGACAGCCTGGGACAGCGACAAGTGATGACTTGTGTGTGGACGGGGTGCACGGGCGGTGCATCCCCTCTACGGCTCGGTTTGGTGGTTGAGCCACAGAAAAACCACCGAGTGGACGGTTTCCAGGTTTGGGCCTCAAAACCTGGGTGCGGCCGGTTTCTGAGTTTGTGCCATAAAACTCGGGCTGAGGACGGTTTCCAGGTTTGGGCCTCAAAACCTGGGCGCTGGCGGGTTTCTGAGTTTGGGCCACAAAACTCAGGCGATGGACGGCAGGTTTCCTAGTTTGGGCCTCAAAACCGGGGGTTGGTCGTGAAGGCTGGTTTCTCGGTTTGGGCCTCAAAACCGGGGGCGAGGTTCGTGACAAGGACGAGCGGAGCAGTGGCGGCACGTGGCGGCAATCGGTGAGGCCGCGTCGAGGCGAAGCTACCAGTTGTGCGGGCGTGGCCGTCGGATCACCATCAACTTCGAGTTGGTCAGGAATACCCTTAGGGTTAGCCTGCTCGCTCATTAGCAGTAGGGGTAGAAGGGGAATAATTGTATTAGGCTATATAAGGAGAGGCAGCCCCTCCATCCAGACTATCTCAGCCATTGCTATTTTCATTCTAGGGTTTCCTGCTTCCCATTCCCTGTTGTAGCTACTGAGATCCGCAGAGACGGTGTACAATACCTCTGTGTATTTGCTTTTTGAGGAAACGAGACCGTAATCTCGTTGTTTCCTCGGGGGGGGGACGAATTTCGGCTGGCAATTCGTGGTTTGATTAGCGTTTTGAACTTGTTCTTCGCGTTCTTCGTTGTCTCCACGATTTTCCCGTCGATCGTTCTCTCTCTACGTTGCTCCATTTGCAAAACCTTTTGAATCAACTTGTTCTTTACGATGAGGGGATCATTTCCACCAAAGGAATTTAACTCAAACCTCATGAACAAGTAGATCGATCGATTTTCGTTTTGGATCAACATTTCTCCTCTTTCCCGAATCTTCTCGTTTCATCGATTTGGAGATAGGTTCTCGCCATGATCTCCTAGGAGTAGCTCACTATCCTCCTTGTGACTCCTCTCACCAAGTTTGAACCCTAGAGGTTTTGTTTTGGGTGAGATCGAGTTGAATCGGTGGACAAACAGGCGGTTTCGGGGTGACTGGACGCTGGCCACGGATCGACCGGACGCTGACCCCGTGAGTCCGGTCATTGAATGTTCAGCGAGAGTTTTCTGCGCGTAAGCGACCGGACGCACTGAGTTCATGCGACCGGACACGCTTGTGGCACTGTTCATCGGTTTTCGGCTGTGTTGACTGGACGCTGAGTGCTGTGACCGGACGCTCAGACTCCGTGAGTCCGGTCCAACACAGAGAGCTCCCAGAACACTTTTCAGCTGACCGGACGCGTCTGATCAGAACCGACCGGATGCACCAGTGAGTCCGGTCAGTGCTGTTTCGCACGTTTTCATCTGTAGTTTGTTTGTCCATTGTTGGTTTTGATTTCCGGATTTTGCGTTGGGTTTCTAGAGTTGCGTAGTGTCCCGCTGTGATTCTTGGAAGCATCCACCCTACATCTAGGATCGTGGACACTCGCAAGCTCTAGGTTTGCTTTTGGGGTTGATTCTCGGGAAAGTTGCGATAAGTTTCTGAAAAGAAATTTAAAGCTCCCATTCACCCCCCCTCTGGTCGCCTTGGTCTAAGCACTTTCGGTCCTTCAATTGGTATCAGAGCGGGTTAAGGATCTTCCACCTTAGCCAGTTCCAGATCCACAGAAGGCGACATGGATCGCGGCGTGGGCAAACCGCCGTTCTTCGATGGGACGAACTATGCGTATTGGAAGATACGCATGTCGGCCTATCTTCAGAGTTTGGGTGCTTCCATTTGGGATATTTGCAACTCTGCAGATTACGTGGTCTTGGCTACTTGTGCGACTCAGCAACAGATCAATGAGCACGATGCCAATAGCCGAGCCCATAATGCTCTTTTCTCATGTTTGAGCATGACAGAGTTTGATCGCGTTTCTCACCTCGCTACGGCTTGGGAGATTTGGGCTACCCTCATGTGTTTCCATGAGGGAACCACTCAAGTCAAAACCCGTCTCTACGAGTCGCACAAGCAAGAGTATGAGAACTTTCGACACATGCCTGGCGAGAGCATAGAGAGTTTATTCGCTCGCTTTTAGGTTATTGTCAACAGGATGAGGGCTAACAAGGAGCTGTTGCCTTTCGACGATCATGAGAAGGCTTTGAAGCTTTTACACACTCTCGATCGGACGATGTGGGACTCAAAGGTTCAGGCGATCATCGAATCACCTAACTATGAACCCTCACATGCGACGAGCTCTTCAGTAAGCTCAAGTCCAGTGAGATTGACGCCATGGCGAGGGCTTCTTATGAAAATCCTTCTGGCCCGTCGATGGCTTTGGTTACTGGCTCTTCTGCTAACCCCTCTGGAGGCTTTGCACTTTCCTCTCTTCTTTCTGTCACAGAGGAGCAGTTGGAGTTTATGGCGGATGACGAGTTGGCCCTGCTTGCCAATTGGTTCTCGCGGTTCCACAACAACCGCATGAACCGTCGCCGCGGAGGAGGACGTAGTGGCTGCTACGAGTGTGGAGGCTCAGACCACTTCATCGCCAATTGCCCGAAGAAGAACAAGCAGATCTTCGGCAAGGTGGATCACGGCCACAAGTACGACTCCGGCAATCGCAAGGAGAAGTACGTCCCCGCCAAGCACAAGCGGAGGGGCGGCTTCAACAAGGAGTACATCAAGGAGAAGTACTTGGAGAAGGCCCAGGCTGAGCAGCGTGCCTTCTTCGCCACGCTCAGTGACGTCGTTGACTCGGATGACGACTCCACTTCCTCAAGCGACGACGAGTCTGAGAAGAAGAAGAAGATCGAGGACAAGCTGAACGGCCTCTGCTTCTTCGCCGACAACGAGGGTTTTTGCACCATGGCCCTCGGCAAGGAGGTCGACAGTCAGCTGGAGGAGACACCTCGGAACGACGACGACAACGACGACACCTCCTAGGTATCTCAGACCCCTGATGAACTTGCTGCTGAGGTCGATAAGCTTACTGTCGCTCTTCTTAGTCAAGATAAGTTGCTTAGGCGTGCTGCTAGAGAGCGGAAGAAGTTTAGGCAGAAGTGGGAGGATACGGTAAAGGAACTTGAGTCCGTCAAGTCCACCATTGTCGTGACTGAGGAGGATGAGTGTGAGATGTGCTCCAAGCACATGACTGACCTTCTCACTTTGAGGGGGAAGTATGTTGCTTTGGTTGGAGAGATGGATGAGCTGAAGGCTAGACCGGGGTTGCTGGGTGCGTGCAAGTCTTGTGTAGGCTTGCAATCCGAGTTGGCAGAGAAGAATGCCAAGATTGTGTCTCTTGAGAAGGCCAGCTCAGGTAGCACTTGCGTGTCTAGGTGTGTTTTGTGTGAGGGTTTGGAAATGGAGATTGCTAATGTGAAGCATGACAAGATGCAAACCGAGGAAGAAAACACATACCTTCACACCATCTTGTCATGGGTTTCTTGTGGTGAGCCGCAGCTTGGGATGATGATTGCCCAATTCAAGCGTGCTGCTGGAGGTCCTGGTGTAGGCTTTGCTCAGGGTGTTGAGTGTGCTTCATCTTTTGGTATGATTGGAGAGTCAAGTGGTCTTAACCCGAGTGAGAAGCCCAACTCCACCACTACTCCCAAACTGACCAAGATTCCACCCAAAGAGCCTTTCAAGCCTAACACTGAGGATGGGGTGTTTGTTGAACCTCCAAGAGCTCCACCCAAGAAACAGACATGGGCTCCAAAACCAAACCACCTCAAGAACAAGCTAGACACCATGCCACCTATCCAAGAGGAGCTCATGCCACAGAAGGGCAAAGTGATCCACACCCACTACCGTGAGTACCAACAACCCCCTATGAGAGCGGTGAGGTACCATTGTGAGCACTGTGGGAGAGATGGACACTTGAGGGAGTTTTGCTTTCAGCGCAAGAGAGAGGAGCGTCGTGCAAAGGAGATGAACAACACGGACATGTACCATCCTTTCCATGATGTACATGTGTCGAACGTTCAGAGGCGTGCTGCTAGGCCTAGAGGTCCAATGCCTCAAGGTCCTAGGCCTAGGCCGCGAGGACGACGTGCCCGGCGGGAGCCTGCTTTTGTAGGTTTTGGACCCCATGGCGGAGGCTTTGCTGTTGAGCGTTACCCCCCACCGCATTTTGACTATCGCGATGGACGCTCTTCCCTTAGCAGACCACGTTTTCCTCAGCGTGGTGATCGCTTTCCCCGTTGGCGTGCTAGGAATGGTTTTGCTACTAACCGTTCTTTTGAGCAGCCGGCCCAACACTGGTATAATTCCCATTTTACTCACCCCAGTGTTGGACCGTATGCTCACCCTATGTCTTTTTATTGATGTAGGTAAAACGATTGGAGAACGTTTGGTTGGTGGATTCCGAGTGCTCAAGGCATATGATCGGAAACACCAAGTGGTTCTTCAGTCTTAGTCCTGTTGCTGGAAAGGAGTTTATCACCTTCGGCGATAATAGCAAAGGTAAGGTGTTGTCTCGTGGGTCTGTGCAAGTTAATGAGCACTTTGTGTTGCGTGATGTTGCGCTTGTTTCTAACTTGCATTTTAATCTTCTTTCTGTTTCGCAACTCTTTGATGATGTCTATGAGATTCGTTTTAATCCAAATCTCAGTCATATTTTGGATCCTCAGGGCAATCTTTTATGTTTGATTTTGCCCTTTGGGAAAGTCTTTCGTGCGAATTTCTCGGAGTCTTTTGGCATCTCTCGTTGTCTTTTGGCTGGACCCTCTTCTTCTGATCTTTGGAAGTGGCATAGGAGACTTGGTCACTTGAGCTTCGACTTGCTTGCAAGGCTTAGCTCACTTGGCCTAATCCAAGGATTGCCCAAGTTACACATGGAAAGGGATCTTGTTTGCCATTCTTGTAGACATGGGAAAATGGTAGCCGCTCCCCACTATCATGTGAATCAGGTTATGACCAAGCGCCCTGGAGAGCTTTTGCATATGGACCTTGTCGGTCCGGCTCGGGTGAGCTCAGTTGGTGGGAAGTGGTATGTGCTTGTTGTTGTTGATGACTTTTCAAGATATTCGTGGGTTTTCTTTTTAGCTGAGAAAACTGAGACTTTCGCATTTGTTCGCAATTTGATTTTGCGACTTCAGAACAAGTTCCCTAAGAACTCGATGAGAGCTATTCGTAGCGATAATGGTTCCGAGTTTAAGAACTCGAATTTTGAGAAGTTTTGTGACTCTTTGGGTTTGGAGCATCAGTTTTCTTCTCCCTAAACACCGCCACAAAATGGTGTTGTAGAAAGGAAGAATCAGACCCTTGTTGAGATGGCCAGGACGATGCTCGATGAGCATAGGACTCCTAGGTGGTATTGGGCCGAGGCTATGAACACTGCATGCTATATTTCCAATCACATTTTTCTCTGAGCTTTCTTGAAAAAGACATCTTATGAGTTGCGTTTTGGAAAACAACCCAAAGTGAGTTATTTTAGAGTTTTTGGTTGCCACTGTTTTATACTCAAGAAAGGCAACTTGGACAAATTTGAGTCTCGTTCTTCTGACGGTGTATTTCTAGGTTATGGCACTCATACTCGTGCATATCGTATACTTAACCTTGATACTAACCGAGTCATGGAGACATCCGATGTCACCTTCAACGAGACCATGGTTTGTCCTTTTTCTAGATTTGAGCGTGCAGGTGATCATGAGGTTGGAGAACCTCTTTTTGATGATGAGGAAGAAGGTGCTGAAGGGTTTGATGATCCAGCACTTCTTCCACCTGCTGCGCCGATTGTGTCGACGTCGACCACGATAGCACGCGGCCCCGACCCTTCTTCCTCTACTACATGGGGGCTGTGTGATCCACCACCTCGGGCTGTACCACTTGTACCCGAGGAGGCACCAGCTGCTGTTGAGGGGGAGGTAACTTCAGCAAGGGACGCGCCATGACACATTGAGCGCCAACACCCTCCTCAACAGATGATCGACAACATCCACGAACGCGTCACTCGGTCTAGGTCATAACAAATCTCTCACTTTGCTCATTCTGCATTTGTTGTTGATTTTGAACCCTGAGATGTTGGACATGCTTTATCTGATCCGGATTGGGTAAATGCCATGCATGAGGAGCTTGAAAATTTTGAGAGAAATCAGGTTTGGGTTCTTGTTCCTCTTCCTCCTGAGTGTCACCCTATTGGGACAAAATGGGTTTTCAAAAACAAACAAGGAGAAGATGGCCATGTTGTGAGAAACAAGGCCAGACTTGTAGCCCAGGGGTATAGTCAGAAGGAGGGGATAGACTATGAGGAGACTTTTGCTCCTGTAGCTCGTTTGGAGGCAATTAGGATACTCTTGGCTTTTGCTGCATCCAAAGGGTTTAAACTTTTTCAAATGGATGTCCAGAGTGCCTTCTTAAACGGCTACATAGAAGAAGAGGTGCATGTGAAACAACCCCCCCGGTTTTGAAAATCCCAAGTTTTGAAACCATGTCTTTAAACTTCACAAAGCTTTATATGGTTTGAAACAAGCCCCTAGAGCCTGGTATGATAGGTTGAAAACCTTTTTGCTTGCTAAGGGTTTTAAAATGAGATGTGTGGAAAAAACGCTTTTTCTCCTCAAGCAAGGCAATGACACTCTCTTGGTCCAGATTTACGTGGATGATATCATTTTCGGTGGTTCTTCTCATGCTTTGGTTGCCAAGTTTGCAGATCTTATGAGCAGGGAGTTTGAGATGAGCATGATGGGCGAGTTGACGTTTTTCCTCGGGTTGCAAATCAAGGAATCTCGAGAGGGGACGTTCGTGCACCAGGGCAAGTACACCAAGGACATACTGAAGAAGTTCGATATGGGTGAGGCCAAGCCTCTTCCAACACCCATGTCAACCACGATGGCCCTGGATGCTGACAAGGATGGAGAAGCTGTGGACCAGAAGGAGTACCGGAGTATGATTGGGTCGCTGTTGTACCTGACGGCGACACGCCCGGACATCCAGTTCGCGGTGTGTCTTTGCGCGCGATTTCAGTCGTCGCCGCGCACTTCTCACCGTCAGGCGGTCAAGCGCATTATGAGGTACTTATGCTTCACACCCGAATTTGGGATTTGGTATTCTGCTTCTTCTACCCTCTCCCTTTGTGGTTACTCGGATGCTGATTTTGTTGGGTGTCGACTTGATCGCAAGTCCACTTCTGGGACTTGTCAGTTTATTGGTTCTTCTCTTGTGTCTTGGTCTTCTCGCAAGCAGTCTAGTGTCTCTCAGTCTACCACAGAGGCTGAATATGTTGCTGCGGCTAGCTGCTGTTCTCAGTTGTTGTGGATGATGGCCACTTTGCATGATTTTGGTCTGAGCTTCTCTCGAGTTCCATTGCTTTGTGACAGCACAAGTGCGATTAGCGTTGCTAAGAACCCCGTGCTTCATTCTAAGACCAAACACATTGATGTGCGCTTTCATTTCTTGCGAGACCACTATGAGAAGGGTGATATCGACCTTCACCATATGTCGATACTCATCTTCAGTTGGCAGATATTTTCACTAAGCCTTTGGACCAATCAACCTTTGCTAGGTTGAGAGGTGAGCTTGGTGTGTGTTTCCCCTTTTAGTTGGGGGAAACATTTTGGTGCTTGTATCATAGATTGACCTTTTTCGTTTTGTTCTTGTTTGATTTCTGCATTTCATCATCTTTATCTTTTTCAAGCTTCATGTCTATAATTTGTAGAATGAATCTATGCTCTGATTAGTGTATGTTCCAATGATACATGATGATGCTTGTAGCTTAGGCTCCTTTTGATCACTAATACATGTTGTGAGCTGAGCTACTTTTCAGAACTGTGAACATGTTAAATTCAACTTAAAATCTGAAACATGTTCACCATTGATTCTGGCAACTAGCATGTGTAGAATGTGTTGAAATCACTTGTGCTTTTCATATATGCTAGTTTGCTATGTCTCTAGTTCTGAGTCCTTCACTTGCTTGGTTTGCTCATATTCTGCTAAAATTTGAACCAAGTCTAAGTGAATTGAAAAGATCGAGATGGGATCACTTGACATCACATCATGGTATCGAGACTGTTTGTCATTACACATTGAGTTAAACTTGAGCCGTGTAGTGTAAGACTGAAACTGTTTGCTTCAAGCTTCTGATTGCTTATGCATAGGCTTAGCTCGGTTGAAAAGTTAGGCAATGTCGAGTTTTTCAACCTCTCGCAATCACATGCTGAAATTTGTAAACTTGTGTAAAAAACCGCTGCAACTCCTATAATATCTTGAAAGCACAAGTCTATGTTTCATTCTATAGCATGATGATTGAACTTTGCTAGGGGTAGTTCACCTTGTATACATGATTAGCACTTGTTTGACCTTCTGTCTATACATGTCTAGTGCTATTTTGATGGTGAAACCCTTTCTGAATAGCCTAAAAACTGCTCACTTTGCTCATATGTTCATATTTCGTATTCTGTGATCAGTTTGAGCCTTTGCTGGCATTTGTGCTTGTTGTTGGGTAGTTGGATCCACACTCATTAGAGCATCTATTCACTCTCTGGAATATATACCTGAAGCTGCTAACTTGCATTTGTCTCTCATATGCATTGTGCCTTGTTGTGTGCATTTTCAACTAAGGGGGAGAAATTTGACAAATCATGTCCCTAGTTGTGTGCACTATTGAAGGGGGAGTTTGCTCGTTTCTTGCTTTGACGAGCTGCTCAATTGGTGTGGAATGTTTTTCATTTGGTTTGGAGTAGTTTTGGCTAGTGGTGTTGAGCCTGTTCTACCTCTTCCTGAGGGCTAGCTTTGCTTTGCTTACACTTCAATTGGTATCGAATTGTCTCGTGTTGCAATTGGTGTTAAGTTTTCTCGCTAGCAGTGTTGAGCCTGTTCTACCTCTTCTTGAGGGCTAGCTTTGCTTTGCTTGGTTGCGTCGAGCCGTTTCCCATGTCTTTGGGGACCAAGTTATTTTGCTCACTCCATTTGACCTTCTTTCAGCTTTGATATGCTTTTGGGTCATTTGGACGAGTTCTCGACTCTCTCTTCTTCCTCCTTCTTCTACCTTCATATGATTTGTGTTGGTAGTTGACAATGCACTCATCAAGGGGGAGATTGCGGATACATGGGTGTATGCCGGATCTTGAGTGATGAGTGATTGTCAACTGGGATGATGCGCATGTTCTTTGGCTTGTGTTGTGCAGGTGTTGAGAACGGATACGGTGATCAAAGGCAAGGTGAAGGTCAAGTAGAGACGTGCCGTGCCGATGGACCCAGAGCGGTGAAGGGCGGACGTGAGGCTTGGACTGACGGACTGGTGGCCTGAGGATCGGCCGTGGTGGCTGACAGCCTGGGACAGCGACAAGTGAAGACTTGCGTGTGGACGGGGTGCACGGGCGGTGCATCCCCTCTACGGCTCGGTTTGGTGGTTGAGCCACAGAAAAACCACCGAGTGGACGGTTTCCAGGTTTGGGCCTCAAAACCTGGGTGCGGCTGGTTTCCGAGTTTGTGCCATAAAACTCGGGCTGAGGACAGTTTCCAGGTTTGGGCCTCAAAACCTGGGCGCTGGCGGGTTTCTGAGTTTGGGCCACAAAACTCAGGCGATGGACGGCAGGTTTCCCGGTTTGGGCCTCAAAACCGGGGGTTGGTCGTGAAGGCTGGTTTCCCGGTTTGGGCCTCAAAACCGGGGGCGAGGTCCGTGAAAAGGATGAGCGGAGCAGTGGCAGCACGTGGCGGCAATCAGTGAGGTCGCGTCGAGGCGAAGCTACCAGTTGTGCGGGCGTGGCCGTCGGATCACCATCAACTTCGAGTTGGTCAGGAATACCCTTAGGGTTAGCCTGCTCGCTCATTAGCAGTAGGGGTAGAAGGGGAATAATTGTATTAGGCTATATAAGGAGAGGCAGCCCCTCCCTCCAGACTATCTCAGCCATTGCTATTTTCATTCTAGGGTTTCCTGCTTCCCATTCCCTGCTGTAGCTACTGAGATCCGCAGAGACGGTGAACAATACCTCTGTGTATTTGCTTTTCGAGGAAACGAGACCGTAATCTCGTTGTCTCCTCGGGGGGGGACGAATTTCGGCTGGCAATTCATGGTTCGATTCGCATTTTGAACTTGTTCTTCGCGTTCTTCGTTGTCTCCATGATTTTCCCATCGATCGTTTTCTCTCTACGTTGCTCCATTTGCAAAACCTTTTGAATCAACTTGTTCTTTACTGTAAGGGGATCATTTCCACCAAAGGAATTTAACTCAAACCTCATGAACAAGTAGATCGATCGATTTTCATTTTGGATCAACTTTTCTCCTCTTTCCCAAATCTTCTCGTTTCATCGATTTGGAGATAGGTTCTAGCCATAATCTCCTAGGAGTAGCTCATTATCCTCCTTGTGACTCCTCTCACCAAGTTTGAACCCTAGAGGTTTCGTTTTGGGTGAGATCGAGTTGAATCGGTGGACGAACAGGCGGTTTCTGGGTGACCGGACGCTGGCCACGGATCGACCAGACGCTGACCCCGTGAGTCCGGTCATTGAATGTTCAGCGAGAGTTTTCTGTGCGTAAGCGACCGGACGCACTGAGTTCATGCGACCGGACGCGCTTGTGGCACTGTTCATCGGTTTTCGGTTGTGTTGACCGGACGCTGAGTGCTGTGACCGGACGCTCAGACTCCGTGAGTCCGGTCCAACACAGAGAGCTCCCAGAACACTTTTCAGCTGACCGGACGCATCTGATCAGAACCGACCGGACGCACCAGTGAGTCCGGTCAGTGCTGTTTCGCACGTTTTCATCTGCAGTTCGTTCGTCCGTTGTTGGTTTTGATTTCCGGCTTTTGCGTTGGGTTTCTAGAGTTGCGTAGTGTCCCGCTGTGATTCTTGGAAGCATCCACCCTACATCTAGGATCGTGGACACTCGCAAGCTCTAGGTTTGCTTTTGGGGTTGATTCTTGGGAAAGTTGCGATAAGTTTCTGAAAAGAAATTTAAAGCTCCCATTCACCCCCCCTCTGGTCGCCTTGGTCTAGGCACTTTCGGTCCTTCAGGAAACGACGGATTTGAACTCAAGGCCGCTTTGATCAACATGGTGCAAGCTAACCAGTTTTGTGGGAAGGCACATGAAGACGCAAGCGCTCATCTCCAACACTTTCTGGAGATCTGTAGTACTTTCACCATCAAGGGAGTTGAAAGAGACACCATTCTACTTCGCTTGTTCCCATTCTCACTCTTGGGAAAAGCAAAACAATGGTTCTACGCCAACAAGGACAGAAACACCTTATAGGCGATCTGTTTAACTGCCTTCCTAGCAAAGTTCTTTCCGGTGGGACAAACGAATGCCCTCCGTGCCAAGATTTCAACTTTCCAGCAACAATACGACGAATCAATCTCAGAGGCTTGGGAACGCTTTCAAGATTACATATCAGAATGCGCTCACCATGGGATGGAGAATTGGCTACTCATGCAGACCTTCTACCACGGGCTCACTTCAAGTACCCATGAGAATGTGGATGCCGCTGCTGGAGGATCATTCTTGTCACTCACTATCAACAATGCTACTACACTCATTGAGAAGATGGCCTCTAACCAAGGATGGAACGAGGAACGCTCTCAACCACGCAAGAGGGGAGGAATACATCAACTAAAGGAAGTAGACATGCTGTCTGCCAAACTTGACCTACTCATGAAGAAGTTCGATGAACACACTCCTAAGAAAGAAGACGTCATGCACATCTACGAATCTCGCATGACATGTGAAGAGTGTGGAGGCACTGGTCATTCAGGGAACAACTGCCCTGAGATTCAAGAGGATGCGAAGTACATCAACAACAACACCAACTATCGTCCTCAACAAGCTCAAGGATGGAACCAACAATCAAGGCCTAATTACTCAGGTAACTACTCAGGTAACTACCAAGGTAATACATTCAACCAACCACCTTTGAGAGAGATGATATCTAATCAAAACAAGATCATTGATAATATGTCTAAGAAGATAGTTTCCAATGATAACCTACTTGAAAACATTAATACTAGAATGGATAGCTTTACTTCTACCATAAAGAATCAACATAGCTTTAATAAGATGATAGAATCTCAGTTATCTCAGCTAGCAGCTTCAGTCCCTATGGCTGAAAAAGGTAAGATTCCTGGAAGTCCAGAAGAGCTAGAGACTGCAAATCTTGTAGATATTTATAATGCAGGGCAGCTCACAGCTAGACCATCGAGGGAGTGGAAGGATAACTCCATTGCCCCGGAGAAAGGAGATCCAGGAAGACCTGTCATTAAAATCCACATTGGACCTGACAATTTTGAAGAAGCAGTCTGCGACCTTGGAGCAAGCGTCAACATTATGCCAAGGGTAATTTACGAACAAATTCATGGTGCACCTCTGTTATATACAAATATGTGTTTGCAGCTTGCAGATCAGACACTGTGCTACCCACTGGGAATTCTAGAAGATGTCTGTATTCGAGTAGGACACTCGTATGTGTGTGTAGACTTTGTGATCATTGAAACAGGTGGAGACGATAGAGCACCCATCATTCTTGGGCACCCGTTCCTAAGCTCAACCAAAGCCATCATCTACACGGATAGCGCCAAGATCTGTTTCACAATCACAGGCAACAAAGAAAGATTCAGCTTCAAGAAACACACACTCACTGCTCGAGTCCACCATCAGAAGTCTTACGAGGATGCAAACGCTATATCATCAAAGAAGAAGAATAAGATTAGAAGGAGGAAGAACAAGGCTACACAACCACATCAAGACACAGTGTGGAGGGTCAACTCTGTCCGAACAGAGAGTGACCACCTTCTTCCATCACCATACCTCGCCAAGAGAGACGACCCAGGCGTACCCACCATCGATTGCAAGATCGAGGGAAGTACATTCCACAAGACGTTCTGCCACATCGGTTCAAGTGTCAACATAATGTCTAAGTTGCAGCTGGCGGACCAAACATATCGATTCCCGGAGGGAGTAGTAAAGGACGTGATGATCCAAATTGAAGACTACTATGTTCCCACTGACTTCATGGTACTAGACATGGGAAGAGAAGACGATGTCCACATCATCCTAGGAAGACCCTTCCTCAACACCACTGGAGCCATCATCTACATGAGATCTGGAGAGATCCACTTCCAGTTCCCAAGGGAGAAGGTACGCTGTTACTTTAATAGCTATGCCACTAATGAATAGGAAAAGAAGAACCACTCAAGGAGGAGGCGCCGCACATCCCAACGCAACAAGAACCGATCAATCAAGGATGGATGGGCTGACTATGAAGGAGAAGTCACTAGGAGTGAAGACATCCCATTAAAGGAAATGAAGGACGATGAAGTAAAGGAGACAAGTCCACCAGTCAAGCAAGTGTGGAAGAAGAAAGAGAGTTCTACTGACGTGCAATCTTCGAGGTCCTCCTCAGGATCTGCTGATGCACCCAAGGAAGAATGAGGAGCGTACAAGGAGTCTTGTTCGATAGACTATAAACATCGAATCCTCGCCTAAAGGTAACTCAGTAGTTATCCATATTCATTAGCATTAAATTCATCATTACATAATTAGTAGATATAGCATAATCATTTTACTATTAGTATCATATTTACTTCTTAGCAATTATATCTGCATTAGAAAATAAAATAAAAATATGAAAAACTCTAAGCCCCATGAGAGTATTATACTTTCTGTGGAGGCATAAAAATACATTTGCATATTTACTTCTGCATTGCATTCATCCATAAAAACAAAAATCCAAAAAGAAACACTGCTGAAACTCTGCTTAGTGGAAAGGAAGAACATAAATGATCTTAAGAGCTTTAAGACAACTAGACAAATGGGAGGAATATTTATTACTAACGCTTAATCAAGTTCCACTAGTTGTGTTGTCTATCTTTGAATTCAGCAGGAAGACAAGAAGAGAAGGACTCAAGAAACCGCTAACGATCTACTCATCTTCTGGGGAAAAGACCATGTCAAGATCCAGCTTGGGGGAAAGCACCCTCAGTTATCACGATAAGTATCGTACAATGACTATTTTTTTACTATTATTAGTTCAGTTTAGCTAGATCAGGTCAATAAAATAAAAACCCATAAAAAGATGAATAACTATTACAAAACCAAATAAAGATATTATATAATGAATAAATGTCTAGGTGGATATAAACTTAATATTGCTCATGATGAAAATGATGAATAATTGCTCTGCCGTGTAATTCCTTTTAAGTAACTAGTGTCCAACCTTGAATTTTCTTGAGTTTTAGACAAAGCTGTTCTGAATAAACTCTGAGCCTGAAATCTATGGATTGCAAATGCTTGATCTAAAGTCTAGATAATTGTGGGATATGATATAAAAAGGTTTGAGCTGTTGTTTATCTAATTCCTAGAGATACTAGAGTTCTGGAGATTTACACTTTGAAAAGATTAAAAGCACATGATGAGATCCTATATGACATAACATGAATTCCTACCCAAGGCCATTAATATGATCTTAAGATGAGGCTACTTGCTTTGTTCTAAGTTTTTAGTTATGGTTGAGAAATTTATCATGCTCTAGAAATCAAGAACGTTTTATTAAAAGATTCACTCTTCTGAAGTAGTATTGTGTTAGAGGCATGGGACTATGCAAAAGTGTAAAAGGAGGAAATAAAAAGGGACAAGTGTCCGACTACCTCAAAAGAAAAAGAATTATGATAAAAATATGAAAGAGAAAAAAAAGAATGATAGCCCATGGTCCCTCTAATTACAATATGCTAGCAAGAGATGACAAATTTCAAAGGTTCTAAGTTCTTGATCTATGAGTATGACATCTTTCTCCCTAACTTTGAACTTTGACTTGGTAAGATATGCTATTAACTTCTTAAAAAGCTTCAGATATATATTCATAGAAAAGAAGGAAAATGCATCACTGAGGAATCATAAAAATATAAAAGAGTGATTTCAGAGTGTCATACAGTAAAATCTTTGAATTTTATTTTGAAAATATATAAAAACTCCAGAATGAAGGTTGATCAAAGAGTTAGAGATACAATGCTTAACTTGATTGTTCTATCTTTCAATTGCTTAAGACCCAGGTGAAGGCAAAAGCTCCATAGTTAAAGGTAATATGAGTAAGTCAGAATAGTTAACTCTAATCCAAAGGAAGATTTTTGTTTGAACATATGTACCTCTGAGGTGTGAAAGCATAGTAGCAATTCCTGATTCATCATGACTATTTGCTAAGGGACTAGCAGAAGGTAAGCTTGGGGGAGTTGTTGACACTGGTTATCTATCAAAATTAAAGGATAAATAAATATGAAAAGGGCATGAATTCAATCACCAATAAAGGTTTAGGGTTTTAATTAACAATATTCCACGAGTTTTGGTGAATTGTGATTCTGCAGGGACTAAACGAGAAAACCAACACAGATTACTTCTCCTGGAAGGAACCCGACAGAAGATAGCCCAACCGACGCATCAGGAATACTCCAGAAGGACCTAGAGGACACCAGGAGGCCGAGCACCCCGAGAGGCCGCCAGGTGGGACCGACCAGTCCCACCCTAGGACCGGTCGGTGGGCCCCTGGCCCCGTTGGTCTCCGCCTTTTGGAACCTTCCTCCACCGCCAATGAGGATGCATCTCAGCCGTACCTAAGGTCGGTTTGATCCTACGACCACGGTTCCACGCCCAGGGCTATATAAGCAGCCCCAGACCCCCGTCTCCAGGAATCACATCAGATAGAATCAGATCAGTTCATCACCAGAGAAGGAGATCATTCAGAAGCCCTAGGACTACATCCACCTAGAATAGTTAGATAGAATAGGATTAGAGGAGGCAAGCTTCGCTTGGATTCCAGATCTAGTTACGAGAAGGCTCGGTAAACCCAAGATCTTCTCTCTTGTATTAACATTATGGATCTAATTATGTTTCTAGTTCATAATTGCTCTTCTAGTTCATCATTGTTCATGTTCTAGTTCGTCGTCTAGTTCTAGTTCATCGTCTAGTTCATCTTCTAGTTCATAATCTAGTTCTAGTTCATGTTCTAGTTCGTACTCTAGTTCTTCTATATGTTCTAGTTCATCTTATTGTTCATCCCTGTGTTCTAGATAGCAATACAATTGATATGACTAAGACATCAATAATTATATTCTTAATTATATTGCTTGTAGTGTGCTTTGATTATATATTTGGCATAGGTAGATCACCATTATGTTTATACTCATGTTCGTATAGCGCTCATCTTAATGATCATTGGGTGGGTGATAGATACTGTGTAGGCGTGGTGCCTATACACTATTTATCTGCGAATGCTTCCTACGTTCCGGATAGAGTGGTAGATCGCGGGTGTGACACTCCTGTTGAGTCCTTTGTATTCCACCTCCCGAATGGAGTGTTCAGTATGGCTCAGTTAACTCATGGTTTAGGGGTTACTCTGTTTGGCACCTTTACTATGGAGTTTCCTCTTGAATATAAATATGATATGACGTAGCCAATGATTGCCAAATATATTTGCACCAATCAATGTATACTATGACTTATAATTAGAATAACTTAGGAATATTTCTTATTAATGTCTGTTCTAATCATCACTTGCTAGGTAGTACTGTTCTAGGATTATCTTTGATTGATCTGCTCTCTGTTATCATTTATCATTATCATTACTTCTACTATCTGATCCCTATTTAGAGTAATGAGTGTGTTACCAGTCTTTATCATAAGTGTGTGCCATATTAATTGTTGTTAAGTCCTCACTAGTATAGTACCATCATACTTTGAATTGATTAGTCTCTAGGCTAAATATAAATAATGATACCTGAGACTAGCTTGGGTGAAATGCTTCTACAATGGGTGTATTTATCTGTGCGCTTGCGGGTAAATATTTATCTTTATATCCAGTGCTCTGATATAATCACACTGCTAGCTTCATGTTGGGGATGACAACTTAATGTTAAGTGATGTTAGTAGTGTCCCGTACACTCCTTAGTGCCTTCACTAGGTTATTGCTTATGAGGTTCATTCTTAGGGTAATTCCATTAAGGAGTGTCAACAGTCGTCAACGTCGCTGAGCGTGGCGAAGAAAGCTCACTGCTCGGACTGGGCTTTCTCCAAGTACTTCTCCTTGATGTACTCCTTATTGAAGCCACCCTTCCGCTTGTGCTTCACGGGGATGTACTTCTCCTTGCACTTGCCGGAGTCGTACTTGTGACCATGGTCCGCCTTGCTGAAAGCTTGCTTGTTCTTCTTTGGGCAATTGGCGATGAAGTGGTCGGAGCCTCCACACTCGTAGCAGCCACCTCGTCCTCCTCCACGGCGACGGTTCATGCGGTTGTTGTGAAACCGCGAGAACCGGTTGGCTAGTAAAGCCAACGCATCATCCGCCACGAACTCCAGCTGCTCCTCTATGACAGAAAGAAGAGATGACAGTGCAAAGCCTCCAGAGGGGTTAGCGGAAGAACAAGAAACCAAAGCCATCGATGGGCCAGAAGGATTTTCATAAGAAGCCCTCGTCATGGCATCAATCTCGCTGGACTTGAGCTTACTGAAGAGCTCATCGCAGGTGAGAGTCTCATAGTTAGGTGATTCGATGATCTCCTGAACTTTCGAATCCCACACCGACCGATCAAGAGTATGAAGTAGCTTAAGAGCTCTCTCATGATCGCCGTACGACAACAACTCTTTGTTAGCCCTCATCCTGTTGACAATCACCTGAAAGCGAGCGAATAAACTTTCTATGCTCTCGCCAGGCATGTGTCAAAAATTCTCATTCACACGCTTATGCGACTCATAGAGACAGGTTTTGACTTGAGTGGTTCCCTCATGAAAGCGCATGAGAGTATCCCAAATCTCCCGTGTACATACATGGGTGTATGCCGAGTCTCGAGTGATGAGTGATTGTCAACTGGGATAATGCGCATGTTCTTTGGCTTGTGTTGTGCAAGTGTTGAGCACGGATACAGTGATCGAAGGCAAGGTGAAGCTCAAGTACAGACGTGTCGTGCAGATGGACCGAGAGTGGCGAAGGGCGGACGTGAGGCTTGGACTGAGGGACCGGTGGCCTGAGGATCAGCTGTGGTGGCTGACAGCCTGGGATAACGACGAGCGAAGACTTGCGGGCACAGTGTTGCTCGGGTCGAGGACCTGGGGACAAGTGTCGGTGGACGGGGTGCACGGGCGGTGCATCCCTTCTACGGCTCGGTTTGGTGGTTAAGCCACAGAAAAACCACCGAGTGGACGGTTTCCAGGTTTGGGCCTCAAAACCTGGGCGCTGATGATTTCCGAGTTTGGGCCACAAAACTCGGGTTGAGGATGGTTTCCAGGTTTGGGCCTCAAAACCTGGGTGCTGCGGGTTTCTGAGTTTGGGCCACAAAACTCAGGCGATAGACGGCTGGTTTCCCGGTTTGGGCCTCAAAACCGGGGGTTGGTCGTGAAGGCTGGTTTCCCGGTTTGGGCCACAAAACCGGGGGCGAAGTTCGGGAAAAGGACAAGCAGAGCGGTGGTGGCACGTGGCGGCAATCGGTGAGGTTGCGTCGAGGCAACGCTACCAGTTATGCGGGCGTGGCCGTCAGATCACCATCATCTTCGAGTTGGTCCAGGATAACCTTAGGGTTTGGCTGGTTCGCTCTGTAAATAACTAGGGGTAGAGTGGGAATTAGAATTAGGATAAGTAGAGGGAGACACCCACCTCCCATCCTATCTCAGTCATTTGCTATTTTGCCTTCTAGGTTTTCCTGCTCTCCCCATCCTCTGCTGTAGCGAACTGAGATCCACAAAGAAGACAATCATACCTCTGTGTTCATGAGATTTTGAGGAAGTGAGACCGTAATCTCACTGTTGCAGCGTGTGGTAGCCACACGGTTGCATTTCGTGGTTGTGATTCGTGTTTTGGAATTGTTCTTCGCGTTTTGCTTTTTCTCCATGATTTTCCCGTTGATCGATCTCTCTACTTGGTGCGTCTTTTGCAAATCCGTTTGAATCAAGTTGTTCTAGATCATGAGGCACTTCTTTCCACCGAAGGAATTCATCTCTATCCTCACGAGCTAGTAGATCGGTCAATTTTCGTTTCGGATCGAGTTTTGCTCCTTTCCCCCGAATTCTTCCGATTCACCGACTTGGAGTTAGGTTCGAGCCATGATCTCTTTGGGATAGCTCACTAACTCCCTTGGAACTCCTCATACCAAGTCTAAGCCTTAGAGCTTTTGATTCAGAGGAGATCGGGTTGAATCCACGGAAGAACAGTGCTGCGTCGGGGGCATCGGACGCTGACATCGAGACCATCGGATGCTGCGTTCTTCACATCGGAAGCATCCAATGCCACGTGTCATCTGACAGTGTTTTCTAAGGAGCATCGGAAGCTGACCATCGGCGCTTCCGTTGCCATCGGAGCGTCCGAGGGTCTAGCATCGGACGCTAGGGCTCCACTATAGCCAGCATCTGATGCCTATGCAGTAAGGTTCTAGACTTGGCCTTTTTGCATCGGAAGCTTCCGACGCCTGACTATCGGAAGCTGCCAGCATCCAATGCTGTTTCTGCTGCACTGTTTTGTTCGCAGTTTGTTCGTCTATTGTCGGTTTTGATTTCTGGCTTTTGCGTTGGGTTTCTAGAGTTGTGTAGTGTCTCGCTGTGCTTCTTGGAAGCATCCACCCTACATCTTGGGTCGTGGACACTCGCAAGCTCTAAGTTTGCTCTTGGGGTTGATTCTCTGGGACAGAGGCAACAAGTTTCTGAAAAGAAATTTGAAGCTCCCATTCACCCCCCCCCCCCTCTGGTTGCTTTCTGGTAGCACTTTAGGTCCTTCAATTGGTATCGGAGCGGGTTAAGGATCTTCCACCTTAGCCTGTTCCAGATCGACAGAAGGTGACATGGATCGCGGCGTGGGCAAACCGCCGTTCTTTGATGGGATGAACTATGCGTATTGGAAGATACGCATGTCGGCCTATCTTCAGAGTTTGGGTGCTTCCATCTGGGATATTTGCAACTCTGCTGATTACGTGGTCTTGGCTGCTCGTGCTACTCAGCATCAGATCGATGAGCACGATGCAAATAGCCAAGCCCGTAATGCTCTTTTCTCATGCCTGAGCATGAGTGAGTTTGATCGTATTTCTCACCTCGCTATGGCTCGGGAGATTTGGGCTACCCTCATGCGTTTCCATGAGGGAACCACTCAAGTCAAAACCCATCTCTATGAGTCATTCAAGCGAGAGTATGAGAACTTTCGACATATGCTTGGCGAGAGCATAGAATGTTTATTCGCTCGCTTTCAGGTGATTGTCAACATGATGAGGGCTAACAAGGAGTTGTTGCCTTTCGACGATCATGAGAGAGCTTTGAAGCTTTTGCACACTCTTGATCGATCGGTGTGGGACTCGAAGGTTCATGCGATCATCGAATCACCTAACTATGAGACCCTCACGTGCGACGAGCTCTTTAGTAAGCTCAAGTCCAGTGAGATTGACGCCATGGCAAGGGCTTCTTATGAAAATCCTTCTGGCCCTTCAATGGCTTTGCTTTCTGGCTCTTCTGCTAACCCCTCTGGAGGCTTTGCACTTTCATCTCTTCTTTCTGTCACAGAGGAGCAGCTGGAGTTCATGAGGCATGACGAGTTGGCATTGCTCGCCAACCGGTTCTCGCGGTTTCACAACAACCGCATGAACCGTCGCCGCGGAGGAGGACGCTCGGGTTGTTTTTAGTGCGGTGACCCCAACCACTTCATCGCCAATTTCCCGAAGAAGAACAAGCAAGTCTTCGGCAAGGCGGATCATGGGCACAAGTATGACTCCGGCAA
The DNA here is from genome assembly GCA_009763385.1 of Coix lacryma-jobi var. lacryma-jobi. Taxonomy (NCBI): domain Eukaryota; kingdom Viridiplantae; phylum Streptophyta; class Magnoliopsida; order Poales; family Poaceae; genus Coix; species Coix lacryma-jobi. The sequence goes on along the minus strand of CM019831.1, from coordinate 69,046,512 downwards.
GCGCAAGGAGAAGTACGTCCCCATGAAGCACAAGCAGAAGGGCGGCTTCAACAAGGAGTACATCAAGACAAAGTACTTGGAGAAGGCCCAGGATGAGCAGCGTGCATTCTTCGCCACGCTCAGCGACGTCGATGACTTGGATGACGACTCCGCTTCCTCAAGCGACGATGAGTCCGAGAAGAAGAAGAGGATCGAGGACAAGCTGAACGGCCTCTGCTTCTTCGCCGACAATGAGGGCTTCTACACCATGGCCCTCGGCAAGGAGGTCGACGGCGAGCCGGAGGACATCCCTCGGAACAACGACAACACCTCCCAGGTATCTCAGACCCCCGATGAGCTTTCTGCTGAGGTCGAGAAACTTACTGTCACTCTCCTTAGTCAAGACAAGCTGCTTAGGCGCGCTGCTAGAGAGAGGAAGGAGTTTAGGCAGAAGTGGGAGGATACGGTGAAGGAACTTGAATCTGTCAAGTCCACCGTCATTGTCATAGAGGAGGAGTGTGAAATGTGCTCCACACACATGACTGACCTTCTCACTTTGAGAAGTAAGTATGCTGTGTTGATAAGAGAGGTAGATGAGCTTAAGGCTAGATCCTCAGTGCTTGGTGCGTGTAAGTCTTGTGCGGGCTTGCAATCCGAGTTGGCAGAGAAGAATGCCATGCTTGTGTCTCTTGAAGAGGCCAGCTCGGGTAGCACTTGTGTGGCTAGGTGTGTTCTGTGTGAGGGCTTGGAGATGGAGATAGCCAACGTGAAGCATGACAAGATGTAAACTGAGGAGGAAAACACATACCTTCGGACCATCTTGTCATGGTTGTCTAGTGGTGAGCCGCAGCTTGGGATGATGATATCAAATTCAAACGTGTTGCTGGAGGTCCCGGTGTAGGTTTTGCTCAGGGTGTTGATGTTTCATCTTTTGGCAAGATTGGAGAGTCGAGTGGTCTTAACCCATGTGAGAAGCCCAACTCCACCACTACTCCCAAGCTTACCAAGATTCCACCCAAAGAGCCTCTCAAGCCTAACACCAAGGATGGAGTGTTTGTGGAAGCTCCAAGAGCTCCACCAAAGAAACAGACATGGTCTCCTAAGCCCAACCACCTGAAAAACAAGCTTGACACCATGCCACCTATCCAAGAGGAGCTTATGCCATAGAAGGGCAAAGTGATCCATACCCACTACCGTGAGTACCAACAACCCCCTATGAGAGCGGTGAGGTACCATTGTGATCACTGTGGGAGAGATGGACACTTGAGTGAGTTTTGCTTTCGGCGTAAGAGAGAGGCGCGCCGTGCAAAGGAGATGAGCAACACGGACATGTACCATCCTTTCCATGATGTACATGTGCCGAATGTTCAGAGGCGTGCTGCTAGGCCTAGAGGTCCAAAACCTCAAGTTCCTAGGCCTAGGCCGCGAAGAGATCATGCCCGGAGGGAGCCTGCAGTTGTGGGCTATGGACCCCGTGGCAGTGGCTTTGTAGTTGAGCGTTTCCCTCCACTGTGTTTTGAGTATCGCGATGGACGCTCCTCCCTTAGCGGACCACGTTTTCCTCTACGTGGTGATCGCTCTTCTCGTAGGCGTGCTAGGAATGGTTTTTCTGCTAACCGTTCTTTTGAGCAGCCGGCCCAACACTGGTATTCTCCCTACTTCACTAACCCCAGTGTTGGACCGTATGCTCACCCTATGTCTTTTTATTGATGTAGGTAAAACGATTGGAGAACGTTTGGTTGATGGATTCCGGTTGTTCGAGACACATGACCGGAAATGCCAAGTGGTTCTCGAGTCTTAGTCCGGTCGCCGGAAAGGAGTTTATCACCTTCGGCGACAATAGCAAAGGAAAAGTGTTGTCTCGTGGGACGGTGCGAGTTAATGAGCACTTTGTGTTGCGTGATGTTGCTCTTGTTTCTAACTTGCATTTTAACCTTCTTTCTGTTTCGCAACTTTTTGATGATGACTATGAGATTCGTTTTAAACCGAATCTCAGTCGCATTTTAGATCCTCAGGGCAATCTTGTATGTATGATTTCGCCCTTTGGGAAAGTCTTTCGTGCGAATTTCTCGGAGTCTTTTGGCATTTCTCGTTGTCTTTTGGCTAGACCTTCCTCCTCTGATCTTTGGGAGTGGCATAGGAGACTAGTTCATTTGAGCTTCGACTTGCTTGCAAGGATTAGTTCACTTGGCCTAATCCGAGGACTGCCCAAGTTATCCATGGAGAAGGATCTTGTTTGCCATTCATGTAGACATGGGAAGATGGTTGTCGCTCCCCACCATCCAGTGACTCAGGTCATGACCAAGCGACCTGGAGAGCTTTTGCACATGGACCTTGTTGGTCCGGCTCGGGTGAGCTAGGTTGGGGGGAAGTGGTATGTGCTTGTTGTTGTTGATGACTTTTCGAGATATTCGTGGGTTTTCTTTTTAACTGAGAAGACTGAGACTTTCTCTTTTGCTCGCAATCTGATTCTGCGTCTTCAGAATGAGTTCCCTTTGAACTCAATGCGAGCTATCCGTAGTGATAATGGTTCTGAATTCAAGAATTCGGATTTTGAGAAGTTTTGTAACTCTTTGGGTTTGGAGCATCAGTTTTCTTCCCCCTACACACCGCCACAGAATGGTGTTGTAGAGAGGAAAAATTGGACCCTTGTTGAGATGGCCAAGACAATGCTCGATGAGCATAGGACTCCTAGGCGATATTGGGCCGAAGCTATGAGCACTGCATGCTACATTTCCAATCACATTTTTTTCCGAGCTTTCTTGAAAAAGACTTCTTATGAGTTGCGTTTTGGAAAACTGCCCAAGGTGAGTTATTTTAGAGTTTTTGGTTGTCATTGTTTTATACTTAAGAAAGGCAACCTGGACAAATTTGAGTCTCGTTCTTCGGACGGTGTATTTTTTGGTTATGGCACTCACACTCGAGCATATCGTGTACTTAACCTTGATACTAACCGAGTCATGGAGACATCCGATGTCACCTTCGACGAGACCATGGTTTGTCCTTCTTCTCGTTTTGAGCGTGCAGGTGTTCATGAGGTTGGTGAGCCTCTTTTTGATGATGAGGACGAGGGTGCTGAAGGGATGGATGACCCAGCACCACCTCCACCTGCTGTGCCGCAAAGAGTGGCCTCTACTACCACTCACGGCCCCGATCCTTCTTCTTCGACTACTTGGGGGCCGTGGGATCCGCCACCTCGAGCGGTACCCTTTGTACCCGAGGAGGCGCCAGCTGCTGTTGAGGGGGAGGTATCTTCAGTTCGGGAGGCACCACGACACATCCAGTGCCAACACCCGCCTCAATAGATGATCGGCAGCATCGGCGAACGTGTCACTCGGTCAAGGTCACAACAAATATCTCACTTTGCTCATTCTGCATTTGTTGCTAATTTTGAACCCCGAGATGTTGGACACGCTTTATCTGATCCGGATTGGGTCAATGCCATGCATGAGGAGCTTGAAAACTTTGAGAGAAATCGGGTTTGGGTTCTTGTTCCTCCTCCTCCTGAGTGTCACCCTATTGGTACAAAATGGGTTTTCAAAAACAAACAAGGAGAGGATGGTCATGTTGTGAGAAACAAGGCCAGACTTGTAGCCCAGGGGTATAGTCAGAAGGAGGGGATAGACTATGAGGAGACTTTTGCTCCTGTAGCTCGTTTGGAAGCAATTAGGATACTCTTGGCTTTTGCTGCATCCAAAGGTTTTAAACTTTTTCAAATGGATGTCAAGAGTGCCTTCCTAAACGGCTACATAGAAGAGGAAGTATATGTGAAACAACCCCCCAGTTTCTAAAATCCCAAGTTTCCAAACCATGTTTTCAAACTTCACAAAGGTTTATATGGTTTGAAACAAGCCCCTAGAGCCTGGTATGATAGGCTGAAAACCTTTTTGCTTGCTAAGGGTTTTAAAATGGGATGTGTGGATAAAACGCTCTTTCTCCTCAAGCAAGGCAATGACACTCTCTTGGTTCAGATTTACGTGGATGATATCATTTTTGGTGGTTCTTCTCATGCTTTGGTTGCCAAGTTTGCAGACACTATGAGCAAGGAGTTTGAGATGAACATGATGGGCGAGTTGACGTTTTTCCTCGGGTTGCAAATCAAGCAATCCCAAGAGGGAACGTTCGTGCACCAGGGCAAGTACACCAAGGATATCCTGAAGAAGTTCGATATGGGTGAGGCCAAGCCTCTTCCAACACCCATGTCGACCACGACGGCCCTGGATGCGGATGTGGATGGAGAAGTTGTGGACCAGAAGGAGTACCGGAGTATGATCGGATCGTTGCTGTACCTGACGGCGACACACCCGGACATCCAGTTCGCGGTGTGTCTTTGCGCACGATTTCAGTCGTTGCCACGCACTTCTCACCGTCAGGCAGTCAAGCGCATTATGAGGTACTTATGCTTGACTCCAGAATTTGGGATTTGGTATTCTGCTTCCTCCACCCTCTCCCTTTGCGGTTATTCTGATGCCGATTTTGCTGGTTGCCGACTTGATCGCAAGTCCACTTCTGGGACTTGTCAGTTTATTGGTTCTTCTCTTGTATCGTGGTCTTCTCGCAAGCAGTCTAGTGTCATCCAATCTACCACGGAGGCTGAATATGTTGCTGCTGCTAGCTGCTGTTCCCAGTTGCTTTGGATGATGGCCACTTTGCGTGATTTTGGTCTGAGCTTTTCTCGCGTGTCTTTGCTTTGTGACAACATGAGTGCTATTAGCGTTGCTAAGAACCCCGTGCTGCATTCTAAGACCAAACACATTGATGTGCGCTTTCATTTTTTGCGAGACCATTATGAGAAGGGTGACATCGACCTTCGCCATGTCGATATTCATCATCAGTTGGCTGATATTTTCACCAAGCCTTTAGACCAATCAACTTTTGCTAGGTTGAGAGGTGAGCTTGGTGTGTGTTTCCCCTTTTCGATGGGGGAAACATTTTGATTCTTGTATCATAGTCTGACTCTTTTTCTTTTAATTAGTTTCATCATGCATCTTTGCATTTCACCTTGCATATTTACATTCAGAGCTTCATGTATATAATCTTTAGAATGTGACTATGCTCTGTATAGTGTATGCTCCGATGCTTTATGACGATGCTTGTAGCTTATGCTCTTTCTGATCACTGATACATGTTGTGAGCTGAGCTATTTTATGAATGGTGAACTTGCTTAATGACCTTAAAACTTGAAAATGTTCACCATTGAGATATGCAACTAGCATGTGCAGAATGTGTTGAATTCACTTGTGCTTTTCATATATGCTAGGTTGCTATGTCTCTAGTTCTGAGTCATTCACTTGCTTGGTATGCTCATATTCTGTTTTAAACTTAAACCAAGTTAAGTGAATTGAAAAGATCGAGATGGGATTGCTTGTCAGCACATCACAGTATCGAGACTGTCTCTCATTGCACTTTGAGTTAAACTTGAGCTGTGTAGTGTATGACCGAAACTGTTGCGTTAAGCTTCAGATTGCTTCTGCATAGGCTTCGCACAGTTGAAAAGTTAGGCAATGACAAGCTTTCAACCTCTCGCAATCACATGCTGAAATTTGAACTTGTGTAATTTAACCGCTGCAACTCCGATAAATTTTGAATACACAAGTCTATGTTTCATTCTATAGCGTGATGATTGAACCTTACTAGGGGTAGTTCACCTTGTATACATGTTTAGCACTTGTTTGACTTCCTATCTATACATGTTTAGTGCAATTTTTATGGTGAACATCCTTTTCTGAATGGCTAAAACTACTCACTTTGCTTATATGTTCATATTTTGTATTTGGTGATCAGTTTGAGTTTTTGCTAGCATTCTGTGCATATTGTTGAGTCATTGGATCAACATTTTGTCAAGCATCTTCATCTTCTATCGACTATATTCCTGAAGCTGCTAACTTGCATTTTAACTCATATGCATTTGGAGGGGAGATACTTGATAGTGCATTTTCAACTAAGGGGGAGAAATTTGCCAAATCATAAGGGGGAGAAATTCTCTCAAATCATAAGATCATCTAAGGGGGAGATTTCTCGGTTGTGTGCACTATTGGAGGGGGAGTCTGAGCTGGCTCGAATTTTTCGGTTTTTGAATTTCCCAATTGATTCGGAGCTTTTCTGAAGTCTCTAATTGGATCAGAGCATTTTTGGTAGCTAGTTGTGTTGAGCCTTTTACCTCTTTCTTGAGGAACTAGCGCCTTTGCCTTTGTGCTCTTCAGTTGGTATCGATCTTTCTCGCTAGCGGTGTTGAGCCTGTTCTGCCTCTTCTTGAGGGCTAGCTCTATTCTGCTTGAACTTCAATTGGTATTTCAATTGGTGTCGAGCTTTCTCGCTAGTGGTGTTGAGCCTGTTCTACCTCTTCTTGAGGGCTAGCTTTGCTTTGCTTGGTTGCGTCGAGCCGTTGCCCATGTCTTTGGGGACCAATTTCTCTTGCTCTTTCCACTTGACTTTCTTCGACATTGTTATGCTTTTGGGTCATTTGGTCGAGTTCTCTCTCCTTCTTCCTCCCTTCCTCTATTCCATTATGATTTGTGTTGGTAGTTGACAATGCACTCATCAAGTGGGAGATTGCGGATACATGGGTGTATGCCGACTCTCGAGTGATGAGTGATTGTCAACTGGGATAATGCGCATGTTCTTTGGCTTGTGTTGTGCAGGTGTCGAGCACGGATACAGTGATCGAAGGCAAGGTGAAGGTCAAGTAGAGACGTGACGTGCCGATGGACCGAGAGTGGCGAAGGGCGGACGTGAGGCTTGGATTGAGGGACCGGTGGCCTGAGGATCAGCTGTGGTGGCTGACAGCCTGGGACAGCGACAAGCGAAGACTTGCGGGCACAGTGTTGCTCGGGTCGAGGACCTGGGGACAAGTGTCGGTGGACGGGGTGCACGGGCGGTGCATCCCTTCTATGGCTCGGTTTGGTGGTTGAGCCACAGAAAAACCACCGAGTGGACGGTTTCTAGGTTTGGGCCTCAAAACCTGGGCGCTGATGGCTTCCGAGTTTTGGCCACAAAACTCGGGCTGAGGATGGTTTCCAGGTTTGGGCCTCAAAACCTAGGTGTTGCGGGTTTCTGAGTTTGGGCCACAAAACTCAGGCGATGGACGGCTGGTTTCCCGGTTTGGGCCTCAAAACTGGGGGTTGGTCGTGAAGGCTGGTTTCCCGGTTTGGGCCACAAAACCGGGGGCAAAGTCCGGGAAAAGGACAAGCAGAGCGGTGGCGGCACGTGGCGGCAATCGGTGAGGTTGCGTCGAGGCAACGCTACCAGTTATGCGGGCGTGGCCGTCGGATCACCATCATCTTTGAGTTGGTCCAGGATAGCCTTAGGGTTTGGCTGGTTCGCTCTGTAAATAACTAGGGGTAGAGTGGGAATTAGAATTAGGATAAGTAGAGGGAGACACCCACCTCCCATTCTATCTCAGTCATTTGCTATTTTGCCTTCTAGGTTTTCCTGCTCTCCCCATCCTCTGCTGTAGCGAACTGAGATCCACAGAGAAGACAATCATACCTCTGTGTTCATGAGATTTTGAGGAAGTGAGACCGTAATCTCACTGTTGCAGAATGTGGTAGCCACACGGTTGCATTTCGTGGCTGTGATTCGCGTTTTGGAATTGTTCTTCGCGTTTTGCTTTTTCTCCACGATTTTCCCGTTGATCGATCCCTCTACTTGGTGCCTCTTTTGCAAATCCGTTTGAATCAAGTTGTTCTAGATCGTGAGGCACTTCTTTCCACCGAAGGAATTCACCTCTATCCTCACGAGCTAGTAGATCGGTCAATTTTCGTTTCGGATCGAGTTTTGCTGCTTTCCCCCGAATTCTTCCGATTCACCGACTTGGAGTTAGGTTCGAGCCATGATCTCTTTGGGATAGCTCACTAACTCCCTTGGAACTCCTCATACCAAGTCTAAGCCTTAGAGCTTTTGATTCGGAGGAGATCGGGTTGAATCCACGGAAGAACAGTGTTGCGTCGGGGGCATCGGATGCTGACGTCGACACCATTGGATGCTGCGTTCTTCACATAGGAAGCATCCGATGCCACATGTCGTCTGACATTGTTTTCTAAGGAGCATCGGAAGCTGACCATCGGCGCTTCCGTTGCCATCGGAGCGTCCGAGGGTCTAGCATCAGACGCTAGGGCTCCACTATAGCCAGCATCCGATGCCTATGCAGTAAGGTTCCAGAGTTGGCCTTTTTGCATCAAAAGCTTCCGACGCCTGACCATCAGAAGCTGCCAGCATCCGATGCTGTTTCTGCTGCACTATTTTGTTCGCAGTTTGTTCGTTTGTTGTCGCTTTTGATTTTCGGCTTTTGCATTGGGTTTCTAGAGTTGTGTAGTGTCTCGCTGTGCTTCTTGGAAGCATCCACCCTACATCTTGGGTCGTGGACACTCGCAAGCTCTAAGTTTGCTCTTGGGGTTGATTCTCTGGGACAGAGGCAACAAGTTTCTGAAAAGAAATTTGAAGCTCCCATTCACCCCCCCTCTGGTCGCTTTCTGGTAGCACTTTCGGTCCTTCATCCCGAGCCGTGGTGAGATGAGAAACACGATCAAACTTAGACATGCTCAAGCAGGTGAAAAGAGCATTACAGGCTCGGCTATTGGCATCATGCTCATCGATCTGTCGTTGAGTCACGCGTGCAGCCAAGACCACGTAATCTGCAGCATTGCAAATCTCCCAAACCGAAGCACTCATGCTCTGAAGATAGGTCGACATATGTATCTTCCAATACGTATAGTTCGTCCCATCAAAAAATGGCGGTTTGCCCATGCCACGATCCATGTCACCTTCTGTGGATCTGGAACCGGCTAAGGTGGAAGATCCTTAACCCGCTCCGATACCAATTGAAGGACCGAAGGTGCTACACAAAGGCGACCAGAGGGGGTGAATGGGAGCTTTCAAATTTCTTTTCAGAAACTTACAGCCTCTGTCCCTGAAAGTCACACCAAGAGCATTACTTGGACTTGCTAGTGTCCACAACCCTAGATGTAGGGTGGATGCTTCCAAGAAGCACAATGGGACACTACACAATCCAAGAAGTCCAACACAAAAACCAGAGAGCAAATCAGACAACGAACGAACGAACTCCGGACGAAAATGTTCTGATCTGCGCTGACCGGACTCTGTTGTGAGTGTCCGGTCAGTTGGGATCGGACGCGTCCAGTCAGAATAAAACTGTTTCGGGAGCTCTCTGAGTTGGACCGGACTCTCAGGGGTGCAGCGTCTGGTCACAACAACACCAGCGTCCGATCAACAAAAAACCGAATGAACAGTACCGGCTATGCGTCCGGTCAGACAGAAACGGTGAGTCCGGTCAAGTTCGCGCTGAGAATTCTTGCTCGGCCTTCAATGACCGGACGCACGAGTCAGAGTCCGGTCGGTATGAAGGGTGAGTCTGGTCACCCCGATTCCAAACTGTTCATTCACCGATTCGACTCAATCTCACCCAAAACAAAACCTCTAGGGTTCAAACTTGGTGAGGGGAGTCACAAGGAGGATAGTGAGCTACTCCTAAGATATCACGACTCGAACCTATCTCCAAATTGATCAATTGAAGAAGTTCGGGAAAGGGAGAGAAACTCGATCCAAAACGAAAACCGATCGATCTACTTGTTCATGAGGTTTGAGTTTGATTCCTTCGGTGGAAGTGATCTCCTCACGTTAGAAAACAAGTTGATTCAAACGGAATTGAAAAAGACGCAATGTAGAGAAAGATCGAGTGACGGGAAAATTGAGAAAAAAAAACAAAACGCGAAGAACAACTCAAGAACGTGAATCACAATCTCAATTTCCAGCCTGAAATCGTCCCCACGAGGAGACAACAGGATTACGGTCCTGTTTCCTCAAAATCTTCAGTACACAGAGGTGCTCTACGGATCTCAGTAGCTACAACAGAGAATGGGAGGCAGGAAAACCTAGAATGAAAATAGAAAATGACTGAGATATCTTGGAGGGAGGGGTTGCCTCTCCACATATAGCCTAATACATTATTCCCTTCTACCCCCAGTGATAAGGAGCGAGCAGGCTAACCCTAAGGGTATTCCTGTCCAACTCAAGGTGTAGTCGATCCGACGGCCACGCCCGCACATCAGGTAGCTTCGCCTCGACGTGACCTCACCGGATGCCGCCACGTGCCGTCACCGCCCCGGACGTCCACCTCGTGAACTCCGCAGCTGGTTTTGTGGCCCAAACTAGCAAACCGTCCACCCCGAGTTTTGTGGCCCAAACTCGGAAACCCATCAGCGTCCAGGTTTTGAGGCCCAAACCTGGAAACCGTCGTCAGCCCGAGTTTTGAGGCCCAAACTCAGAAACCATCCAGCCGGTGGTTTTTCTGGGGCCCTACCACCAAACCGAAGCTGTAGAGGGATGCACCGCCCGTGCACCTCATCCACCCACAAGTCTTCACTTGTTGCTGTCCCAGGCTGTCAGCCACCACAGCTGATCCTCAGGCCACCGGTCTATCAGTCCAAGCCTCACATCCGCCCTTCACTGCTCCGAGTCCATCAACATGACACGTCTCTACTTGACCTTCACCTTGCCTTTGATCGCCGTCTCTGAGCTCGACACATCCGATGGTTCCGCATCAGACGTAGGCCAGCGTCCAATGCTCCCTGGAAAACTAGCTCGCGCCACGTCACTTGCATCGGATCCTGCAACAGTGTTTTCCCAGCGTCCGTTGCCAGTGTCCGATGCTCCTTTAGCATCTGTCAAAGACTAGGGTTTGCCATCGGACGCTCGGCACATCGTCCGATGCTGTCGCCTGTAGCGTCTGATGCCCCTAACTTAGCATCTTTTGCTTTCTAACTTCTACCCTTGCTTCCATGTGCTAACACTAGAGTGTTTCACTACTTGTGCACGTGTCTTAGCATTTTGCAAAGCATTTCCCAAGGGTTTTGTTAGTCACTCACTAGGTCTATAGCATTAATATGTTAGAGAACTCCTAGTGGCACTTGAACACCGCATAAGTCGTGAATTATCTCCTCTTAATAGTACGGCTATGTATCCTAAATGTAATCACACTCACCAAGTGTCTTGATCACTAAAACAAAGAGCCCTATAGGTTATACCTTTGCCTCCGGGCCTCTTTGCTCTATCTCTTCTATTCTTCTTACAATTTACCAATAGTAGAGCACTTGAATACTTTAATTGCATGTGGCCATCATGAGAACACAAGGTTGATATGTGCCCTTGTGGTTCCCTTCCTGAGTGATGAGTGATCGATCAATGAGCAACATGTCTCTTGGCTGTGTTGATGTGCAGGTGCGGAGCTCGGGCAGTGGTCTAAGGTGAGGTGAAGGTCAAGTAGGGACGTGTCGTGCCGACGGAGCGGGAGCGGTGAAGGGCGGACGTGGAGCTTGGACTGACGGATCGGGAGACCTGAGGACCAGCTGTGGTCGCTGGCACGTGGCGTTGACAAGCAAGAGCACATGGGGATGTGCGGTGCATCGGCCGAGTCGGGAGGAAGGTGATGGCGTCGTGACACTTGGCGGGAGGTCGAGAAGGATGGCGAATGCACTGTGCCCGGCGTGGATGCTGGACATGCTCCGGCATCGGTGTTGGAACTCGGGGTGTGCGAACCACATCCCGTCATCGGCACGGGTTCGGTAGCTGAGCCTCTAAAAGCTACCATCAACGGTTTCCGAGTTTGGGCCTCAAAACTCGGGGTGGCCGGTTTCCGAGTTTGGGCCTCAAAACTCAGCATGGACGGTTTCCAGGTTTGGGCCTCAAAACCTGGGCACGCGGGTTTCTGAGTTTGGGCCACAAAACTCAGCCGGAGGACAGGTTTCCCGGTTTTAGCCTCAAAACAGGGGGAAGGCCCAGGTTTCCCGGTTTCGGCCTCAAAACCGGGGGGAGGTCCGCAAAAAGGACGGTCGAAGCGTGGCGGCGCGGAGAGGCTGGCGCTATGGCGCAGCTATCCGTGAGGTAGGCGCGGCGGTCGATGGGGTGGCACGTGGCGGCATGCTGAGGCTTTCGTCGAGGCGAAGCTAAGGATGAGATGGGCGCGTGGCCGTCGGATCGTCAACAAGGAGAGTTGGACCGGGATACCCCTAGGGTTGGCGTATTTGGATCTTTGGATCTTTTGAGGAAACGAGACCGTATTCTCGTTGTCTCCTCGTGTGGAGGAATTTCGGCTGAAATCGAATCGATTCGCATTTGTGTTGGTGTTCTTCACGTTTTGGTCTTTCATCTCCTAGGGATTTGCCTCGTTCTCCCTCTTTGTGAGATGATTTTCGATTCCACTTGAATTAATTTGTTCTTGGTCGTGAGCTCCTTCTTTCTACCGAAGGAATTCTCTCCTAACCTCACGAATCCATAGATCGGGTGGATTTCGCGTTCGTTCTTCGTTCTTTCCCCTAACCGGTGATCCTCGGATTTCTCTTGATTGACTTGGTTTGGTGCGATGATTTCTTAGGATTAGCACCCCAATACGTAGAGGAACATCTGGGAGGAGTTTGATCGAAGTCCCTTTCATTTTGGTTGAGATCAAATCGGATTTGGTTTTGAACCTGTGCAGTTTCGTGTTCTCTGTGCAGTCGCGGACAGTCCGCGACCTGAACGGCGGACAGTCCGCGCGTCGGGTTTTGGCCGAGTCAGTCAGGTGCAGCCCCCTGACTGTTCACTGTCGAGTGAACGGCGGACAGTCCGCGGTACAAACCCGCGGACAGTCCGGGACTTGACCAGAACTGTTTCAGAACAACCCGTTTTCTGGTCTGTGGCCGGCGGACAGTCCGGACTCCTAGTCGCGGACAGTCCGACAGTCACCGGACAGTCCGAGACCCTGACTCCGGACAGTCCGGAAATCTGCAGTCTTTGCAGTTTTGCTCAAGGGCTTTGGCAGTTGATTTTGAGGTTTTTCCAGGGGTTCCACTGTACCTCTAGGACATCTCCTAGGGTATCCACCTACTCGTAGGTCCTGAACTCTTTGGTTGTTTGGAGTCTTAGCTTTTGGGGTGATATTCTGGGACAAGGGTCATTCTATTCACGAGTTGAATTTGAGGCTCCCATTCACCCCCCCCCCCTCTGGTCGCTAATTCGGTCCTTCAATTGGTATCAGAGTCGGTTAAGGGATCTACACTACCTTAATCGGTTTCGGATCCTAAGGGCGACATGGATCGAGGGAACGGCAAGGCTCCCTATTTTGATGGAACGAACTATCCCTATTGGAAGATTCAGATGCGTGCTTATCTCAACAGCATCGGATCTTCTGTCTGGGAGATATGTGAGAATGCTGAGTACGTAGTCCTTGCGGCTCGTGTGGGTTAGATCCAGATTGACTAGCACGAGGCCAACTCCAAGGCTTGTAATGCTCTTTTGGCCAGCATCTCCCTTCCTGAGTTCGAGCGTGTCTCTGAGCTTGAGACGGCACGAGAGATCTGGGTGAAGCTTCAGAGCTATCACGAGCGGACCGCTCAGGTCAAGACCAGACTCTTTGAGACCTACAAGCGAGAGTACGAGAACTTTGTTTAGTTGGAGGGAGAGACGATTGACGCCATGTTCGCTCGTTTCCAAATGATTGTGAACAAGATGCGTGCCAATCGGGCTAACCTACCCTATGATGATCATGAGAGGGCTCTCAAGTTGCTATACGCCCTGGATCGGAGGGTATGGGAGGTGAAGGTGTCGACCATCATAGAGTCTCCATCCTATGACACCCTCACCATGGACGAGTTGTTCAGCAAGCTCAAGTCCACCGAGATCGATCACCTGACTCAGGCCAAGCTGAAGAACCGATCTTCACATTCCATGGCTTTGGTCTCATGCACGGGTGGATCGACCTTCTCTGCTGATGCTTCACCTCCTCTGTTTTCTTTGTCTTCTTTGCTTACAGTCACAGAGGAGCAGTTGGAGGCATTTGGAGACGACGAGCTCGCCCTCGTCATCACCCGGTTCTCGCGGTTTCACAACAACCGCCTGAATCGCCGGCGTGGTGGCGCACGCGAGGGCTGCTACAAGTGTGGTGATCTAGACCACTTCATGGCGAACTGTCCCAAGAATGACAAGAGCTTCCCTGGCAAGAACTGTAACTCCAGGCGCAAGGGCAAGCCGGAGAACAAGAGCGGGAAGAAGAAGAAGGGCAGCTATCGCCGAGAGGACGTGGAGAAGGCTTTTGATGCCGGTCGGCGTGCCTTCCTTGCCACCATCAGTGACGGCGAGAAGACCTCCGACGGCGACTCCAGCGACGATGGGTCCGAGCACAAGACAGAAGAATGCTTCAACAGACTCTGCTTCTTCGGCCACTGCTCCAAGGGCCTCTGCACCATGGCCTTGGACGAAGAGGACCACAAGTGCCAGTCAAAGGACGCCGACACCGACGCCGATGACGATGATGCTTTCGAGGTATCAACCTCTTCTCTTGTCGATCGTCTTACCGGTGAGCGCAATTCTCTTGTCGACATAGTTCTCGGTCAGGACAAGCAACTCAAGCGAGCTATCCGAGAGCGCAACGAGTTTAAGGCTAAGATGAATGAGGCGCTTAAGGAGCTTGAGTTCGCTAGGTCCGAGGTGAAGGTGACCGATGCGGAGGAGTGTGAGGAGTGCACGATGCATATGACAAACTTTGCCACCTTGCAAACCAAGTATGCCTCTTTGATTGAGGTGTATGATGAGCTGAAGAGTAGGCTAGACTTGGTGGGTGATTGCAAAGAGTGTCCCTCCCGGAAGAAGGAGCTGGAGGAAGTGAAGGCAAGGTCTTCTTTGCTGGGTGCGTGCAAGCTTTGCCCTAGCTTGCGAACTGAGTTGGCAGAAGTTAATGCCAAGCTTGCTGAAGCCATGAAGGCCAGCTCAGTCAGCACCTTGTCCGCTCCATGTGAGCGACGCGTGGGGTTGGAGCTTGAGATTGCCAACTGTCGGCGTGACAGGATGCAAACCGGGGAGGAAAACACATACCTCCGGTCCATCCTGAGTTGGGTGTCATGCAGTGAGCCGCAGTTGGGCATGATGATCAGTCAGTTCAAAAGGGGAACTGATTGTTCGGGAGTAGGCTTTACTTCAGGTGGGAAGGGCGCTAGTAGCTTTGGAAAGATCGGTGAGTTTAGTGGAGTGAGCCCTAGTGAGAAGCCAGGACGATGCTCGATGAGCATAGGACTCCTAGGCGTTTTTGGGCTGAGGCGATCAACACCGCTTGCCATGTTTCAAATCGCGTCTTTCTTCGGGCTTTCATGAAGAAAACTTCTTATGAGTTGCGTTTTGGACGGGTGCCCAAGGTGTCTCATTTTCGGGTGTTTGGGTGCAAGTGCTTTATCCTGAAGCAAGGAAATTTGGACAAATTTGAATCTCGCTCTGCTGATGGGGCGTTTCTTGGTTATGCTTCTTATTCACGTGCTTATCGAGTTCTTAACCTAGAGACTAACCGGATAGTGGAGACCTGCGAGGTCACATTCGACGAGACTATGCCTTGTATTTCTTCTGCTTTTGATGTTGCAGGAGAACAGGAGCTGGGAGAGACCATCTTTGTGGACGAGGAGCAGGAGAATGCCGATTGGGGTGATCCTGAGTCAACTCCACTGGCTGCCTCTGTCGACCCTGCGACGACTACTTCAGCTCGAGGACCCGATCCCACGACGTCTTCTTCTTGGGGTCCTCTAGAGCCACCTCTCCAGCGAGCACCCGCTGCACCTGAGGGAGCGACAGCATCTGGCGAGGGGGAGGCGACTTCGGCGAGGCAAATGCCCCGGAGCGTTCAGCAAGTTCACCCCCCGCGTCAGATGATCGACGAGATCGACCAGCGAGTCACACGGTCGCGAGCGTATGAGATCTCTCACTTTGCTCATTCTGCATTCGTTGCTTCTTTTGAGCCCAAAGATGTTGGACACGCACTTTCTGATCCTAACTGGGTCAATGACATGCATGAGGAGCTAGAAAACTTTGAACGAAACCAAGTTTGGGCCCTAGTTCCACCTCCACCAGAATGCCACCCTATAGGTACCAGATGGGTTTTCAAAAACAAAGAGGGTGAGGATGGGATGGTAGTGAGGAACAAGGCTAGGCTAGTAGCCCAGGGTTTCTGCCAAAAAGAGGGGATAGACTATGAGGAAACCTTTGCCCCTGTAGCCCATTTAGAAGCCATTAGAATCCTTCTAGCATTTGTTGCTTCGAAGGGTTTTAAGCTTTACCAGATGGATGTCAAGAGTGCCTTCTTAAATGGGTATTTAGAGGAAGAGGTTTATGTTAGGCAACCCCCGGGTTTCGAGGATCCCAAGTTTCCAAACCATGTTTATAAACTTTCAAAAGCTTTGTATGGTTTGAAACAAGCCCCGAGAGCATGGTATGATCGTTTGAAAACCTTTTTACTCTCCAAGGGTTTTAAAATGGGACGTGTCGATAGAACTTTGTTTCTCTTCAAGCAAGGCAACGATACCCTCTTAGTCCAGATTTACGTGGATGATATCATCTTTGGTGGCTCCTCTCACGCACTTGTTGCCAAGTTTGCAGATACCATGAGCAGGGAGTTTGAGATGAGTATGATGGGTGAGTTGACCTTGTTCCTCAGGTTGCAAATCAAGCAAACCCGAGACGGGACGTTCGTGCATCAAGGCAAGTACACGAAGGACATCCTGAAGAAGTTCGACATGGGCGAGGCCAATCCTCTTACGACGCCCATGGCGACGACTGCTACGATGGACGCGGACCACGACGGAGAGCCGGTTGATCAGAAGGAGTATAGAAGTATGATTGGCTCGCTTCTGTACCTGACGGCGATGAGGCCGGATATACAGTTTTTTGTGTGTCTGTGCGCTCGTTTTCAGGCATCCCCTCGGACTTCCCACAAGCAAGCGGTCAAGCGCATCATAAGGTACCTCCGATACACTCCTGAGTTCGAACTTTGGTACTCTTCTTCTTCGACCCTCTCGCTTTGTGGTTATTCCGATGCGGATTTTGTCGGCTGTCGGCTTGAGCGTAAGTCTACTTCTGGGACATGTCAGTTTCTTGGCTCTTCTTTGGTTTCGTGGTCTTCTCGTAAACAGTCGAACGTAGCCCAGTCTACTACAGAAGCCGAGTATGTTGCCGCTGCTTCTTGTGCTTCGCAGCTTTTATGGATGGTTGCTACTTTGCGTGATTTTGGTCTAGATTTCAGTCGGGTCCCTTTGCTTTGCGACAACACTTCTGCCATTAGTGTAGCAAAGAACCCTGTTCTTCACTCCAAGACCAAACACATCGATGTTCGCTTTCACTTTCTTCGTGATCACTATGAGAAAGGCGACATTGATCTTAGGCGTGTAGACACCCATAACCAGGTTGCGGATATTTTCACCAAGCCTTTGGATCTCTCAACTTTTGCTAGGTTGAGAGGTGAGCTTGGTGTGTGTTTCCCCTTTTAGATGGGGGAAGCATTTTGCTTGTTGTAAAATAGACTGACTTTCTGATTCTTTTTTGTTTTTGGGTCTTGAGTCTTTCTGGTTTTGTTTTGGCTCCGATTCTGACTTCATCATGCATACATCTTGCATTTTCAAGCTTCATGTCTATATTCCTTAGAATGAATTTATGCTCTGATTAGTGTATGCTTTTATGATATATGATGATGCTTGTAGCTTAGGCTCTCCTTGGTCACTGCTACATTTTGTGAGCTAAGCTAATTTTTCAGAACGTTGAACATGCTTAATGAACTTAAAATTTGATACATGTTCACCATTGAGATTGGCAACTAGCATGTGTAGGATGTGTTGAGGTCACTTGAGCTATTTCATATATGCTAGGTTGCTATGTCTCTAGTTCTGAGTCTTTCACTTGCTTGGATTGTTCATATTCTGTTTAAAATAAACCAAGTTTTAGTGAATTGAAAAGATCGAGATGGGATTGCTCTGTCAACACATCACGGTATCGAGACTGTTTCTCATAGCACTTTGGGTTAAACTTGAGCCGTGTAGTGTAAGACCGAAACCGATGCTTTAAGCTTCCGATTGCATATGCATAGGCTTAGCACGGTTGAAAAGTTAGGCAATGACAGGCTTTCAACCTCTCGCAATCACATGCTGATTTTAAACTTGTGTTAATAACTGCTGCAAATTCTCCGATAAAATCTGAAAACACAAGTCTATGTTTCACTCTATAGCATGATGATTGAACTTTGCTAGGGGTAGTTCACCTTGTATACATGTTTAGCACTTGTTTGACTTCCAGTCTATACATGTTCAGTGCTATTTTGATGGTGAAACTCCTTTCTGAACGGCTTAAAACTGCTCACTTGGCTTATGCATTCATATCTTGTATTTGGTGATCAGTTTGAGCCTTTGCTAGCACTTTTGCATGTTGCTTTGTAGTCGGATCAGCACTCTTTAGAGCATTCTTTCACTCTTTCGAGTATATACCTGAAGCTGCTAACTTGCATTTTTAACTCATGTGCATTTGCTTGACTCCGATAGGCATGACCTAGCTCCGTTTGACTTACTTGAGCCCTTTCCCTCTGTCTTTTTATTGCAAATTGCCCCCAAGGGGGAGAATGTTTCCAAGGATGAGTTTTTTTAGACTTTTTGTGGTGACAATTTGCATTTTATGCTTCACTTGTTGAGGGGGAGTTCCTTAAGTAAGGGGGAGTTTTTCTGCCTGCTCCGAGTCGGTTTTATTTGATATCGATCTTTTAGCTAGTTGCGTCGAGCCTCTGTGCCTCTGTCTTGAGGGACTAGCTGTCTTCACCATGTTTTGATGGTTCTTGATTGGTATCAGGCTTACTGCTGGTTGTGTTGAGCTTTTGTGCCTCTATCTTGAGGGACTAGCAGTAGTTGCTTCTTATGCAGTCTTCATTTGGTATCGAGCTTTCAGCTAGTGGTGTTGAGCCCTTTGTGCCTCTTCTTGAGGACTAGCTTGTTTCTGACTTGGTTGTGTTGAGTCGTTGCCCATGTCTTTGGGAACCAAGTTTTGTGCTCTGATTTTGATCGAGTTTTGCTCCTTGGTGAGTTGTTGCTCCGATTTCTTGCTTGGTTGGGTCAAACCGTTGCCCATGTCTTTGGGGACCAAGCTTTGTTTATCTCGAGTTGTTCTTCTTTAGCCTTTTCTCTGGCTTTTGGACATCTGAGTTTTTCTCCTTCTACCCAATTCTGCTTCCTTTTATTTTGGTTACGGTTACTATGAGTTGACGATGCACTCATCAAGGGGGAGATTGAGAACACAAGGTTGATATGTGCCCTTGTGGTTCCCTTCCTGAGTGATGAGTGATCGATCAACGGGCAACATGTCTCTTGGCTGTGTTGATGTGCAGGTGCGGAGCTCGGGCAGTGGTCTAAGGTGAGGTGAAGGTCAAGTAGGGACGTGCCGTGCCGACGGACCGGGAGCGGTGAAGGGCGGAAGTGGAGCTTGGACTGACGGACCGGGAGACCTGAGGACCAGCTGTGGTAGCTGGCACATGGCGTTGACAAGCAAGAGCACATGGGGATGTGCGGTGCATCGACCGAGTCGGGAGGAAGGTGATGGCGTCATGACACTTGGCGAGAGGCCGAGAAGGATGGCGAATGCACTGTGCCCGGCATGGAGGCTGGACATGCTCCGGCATCGGTGCTGGAACTCGGGGTGTGCGAACCACATCCCGTCATCGGCACGGGTTCGGTAGCCGAGCCTCTAAAAGCTACCATCAACGGTTTCTGAGTTTGGGCCTCAAAACTCGGGGTGGCCGGTTTCCGAGTTTGGGCCTCAAAACTCGGCGTGGACGGTTTCCAGGTTTGGGCCTCAAAACTCGGGCACGCGGGTTTCTGAGTTTGGGCCACAAAACTCAGCCGGAGGATAGGTTTCCCGGTTTCAGCCTCAAAACCGGGGGAAGGCCCAGGTTTCCCGGTTTCGGCCTCAAAACCGGGGGGAGGTCCGCAAAAAGGACGGTCGACGCGTGGCGGCGCGGAGAGGCTGGCGCTGCGGCGCAGCTATCCGTGAGGTAGGCGCGGCGGTCGACGGGGCGGCACGTGGCGGCATCCTGAGGCTTGCGTCGAGGCGAAGCTAAGGATGAGATGGGCGCGTGGCCGTCGGATCGTCAACAAGCAGAGTTGGACTGGGATACCCCTAGGGTTGGCCTATTCGCTCTTGTATCTAGGAGTAGAAGGGGATTATTGTTTTAGGCTATAAATAAGAGAGGCACCCCTCCTCTCTCTCTCCATCCTTGCAGTCATTTGTTCCTGAGCACTATCTCTCTCTAGCCCCCGCTTAGGTTCTAATCATACCTCGCTGCAAGCGATCCGCAGAGACGGGAATCATACCTCTGTGTATTTGGATCTTTTGAGGAAACGAGACCGTATTCTCGTTGTCTCCTCGTGTGGAGGAATTTCGGCTGAAATCGAATCGATTCACGTTTGTGTTGGTGTTCTTCACGTTTTGGTCTTTCATCTCCCGGGGATTTGCCTCGTTCTCCCTCTTCGTGAGATGATTTTCGATTCCACTTGAATCAATTTGTTCTTGGTCGTGAGCTCCTTCTTTCTACCGAAGGAATTCTCTCCTAACCTCACGAATCCATAGATCGGGTTGATTTCGCGTTCGTTCTTCGTTCTTTCCCTTAACCGGTGATCCTCAGATTTCTCTTGATTGACTTGGTTTGGTGCAATGATTTCTTAGGATTAGCACCCCAATACGTAGAGGAACATCTGGAAGGAGTTTGATCGAAGTCCCTTTTGTTTTGGTTGAGATCAAATCGGATTTGGTTTTGAACCCGTGCAGTTTCGTGTTCTCTGTGCAGTCGCGGACAATCCGCGACCTGAACGGCGGACAGTCCGCGCATCGGGTTTTGGCCGAGTCAGTCAGGCGCAGCCCCCTTCCTGAACTCTTTGGTTGTTTCGAGTCTTAGCTTTTGGGGTGATATTCTAGGACAAGGGACATTCTATTCACGAGTTGAATTTGAGGCTCCCATTCACCCCCCCCCCCCTCTGGTCGCTAATTTGGTCCTTCACATCACCATCCTCCATGGTTGCCACGTTTCTAGCTCCACCACTTGGCTTGGTCGTAATCCTTTTTTATTAGCTACACACATGCTTAGTAATAGGATTAGACCAAATGGGTTTCATCAATTAACCAAAACCAAACTAGGGCTTTCAATCTCCACCTTTTTGGTAATTGATGACAACCTATACAAAGATATGTGATATAAATTTTAGTAACCACATTGATGGTATTAGCTCTCCCTACATATGTGTTATAGAGTTTGGTTCTAAATTTGGCACATATGTATGGATATGAAATGTGGGTGAGCAATACTACTAATAATGATGCTAAGGCATAAGAATGGACCTTTGAAGCGTGATACCAATCAGAGTGCACATATTATACCATCCTTAGCACCATTTGTCACTAGACATACATCAAAACTCAACAACCCCGTGAGATCAATATTATAATAAGGCTCTTGAACCACTTGCAAAATAGATATGTCTAGTTGCCATTCTAAACATGCTAGTAAATCAATTCATCAACCAAGTCCTATCACTAGCATTCACCACATAAGCATGAATATCAAAATAATAGCTTATGCAATGCAATCAAACATATGAATATTGTTGGTAGTTCTTAGCTACACCTAGGATAGGGTAACTAAAGTAGCTACCTACTAATGCCAAGCGGGGTTGTCAGTCCCGACACTAGTAGGGGCTAGCTAGCGAGAATGCAATCTACCAAGAGGAGATTCTGCAAGCGCACAGAACTATCGTAGTAGCACTTCGCCTGGGAGTACCAGGTGTCGATTTATTTGATACCAAGGGAAGGCTAGGGTGGTGTATCAGTTGAGTCAAAGAGGGGATGAGAGTCGAAGAAAAGAGAAAAGGGAAAAGGGGAGAAGAGAGGCTAGAAAGAATATATGGGTGGATAGGTAAGGATGAAATGGGTGGCTAAGGTAAGGTGGATGGATAGGTAGTTAAGGGGTAACTAAAGGATAACTAAGATATTACTAACTACTAACTACTAACTACTCCTAGATAACCACAGAGCAAGATAACTACGAAGCAAGATAGTTACGAAGCAAGGCAGGCAAAAGTCAATAAAGCAACTAAGTTGAGTATAGTTTTATTCCTATCTTGTCAAGTATCGAGGCGTACTAGCCTTTACCACTTACTTAGGTTGAACGCTAGCACAACGAGCCTTACTGTTAAACTGGGCCAACTACGTGGTGGAATTCAAGGCGCACAGGGCTGTCACCACCTGCTTGCTACCATAGCTATCCGGGGGTCCAGCCGTATCTGAAGGTAAGTCTATAACTAAGCACCACGCTTAACTATGTTCTAACTATCTCTACCCTAGCTTTGAATAGAGACACCCTTGCGGATGTCAGAGCAAACACTTGACTTAATAAGATAAACACTAAACTAACTAAGCAACCTATTGGCAAAGATCAAACACTAAGCTCACTAGAGATTAACTACTATGGCTAAGTGAATTGATCTGTAGGATAGCTAGGCACTCAAGCAATCAATCAAGTATACCACTCAATACTGATAAGTAGAATAAAGTAATACTTGAAATGATGAACTAGAATATAGTAAAGTGCTTGAGATACAAGAGCAAAACCTGAACTGGAGATGAAGGAAGACTCTTCCCAGCTCCAGAACCGATCACTCGCACGCCTCTACTCTTGAGCTAAGCCTTGAGCAGCGCTACCACGAGGGCAAAGATGCCTTGCTCTACTAGCTACCTACTTGCCTAAGCTCTCTGAGCTCTCACTTGCTTGCTTCTACTTGCTTTGCTTCTCTTGTGTGGGATATTGCTTGGTGTTGTTGTGTGATGGTACTGATGCCTCAGGGGGGTATTTATAGCCCAAATGAGTGAGGGGGGTTCTTATAGGGGGCAGCCAGCCAACCTAGGGCTAACCCTAGTGGCGGGCGCCGGCCCTAGGTGGCGGCCGCCACCTCCCTCACCGTTGGATGCACCGCCTTGGCTTCAACGGCATCCAGGTGGTTGTCCAAGGCAGTTTGGAGGTCGGTTGCATGTCCTAGCAACCGCCATTCAGCCTTGATCCACGCCACTTCATCCTGAGCCGTCCGATGCCACTGACCTAGTGACCAAGGGCCAAGATTTGGCCCTGGGGAGGTCACACAGATCGTTGACATGGCAGGGAGGCCAACCCAAGTGGCGGGCGCCACTTAGAGGTGGCGGGCGCCACCTAGGGGTGGCGGGCGCCACCCCCCTTAGGCCCATTTGGGCCCTGCTGAGTGGGCTTGGCCTCTAGTGGGTCCATATGTCCAAATTTGGTTCAAATCCTGCATTCAAATAAAATTCTATAGACATGTGGAATTTGGTTAGTTTGAAACCTATTTGACTACATTTCAAGCCTTTTTGGTGGACTTTAGGGTCAAATGTTGATGGTAAAACTGGTGTTTAAGGACCATCAACAAGCTCCCCCAAGCTAACCTGTGGCTCGTCCTCGAGCAACAATGCGGTTTAAGCATTGAGCATGAAATGGATAGCAACTTAAGATGTCTGCAAGTGCATATTGTATAGTGAGAAATAACTTAGCATATATCATTAATCATAGCAATGTGGGGCTTATAGCTTTTCGCTTCAAACATGCAAGAGTGAAATAAAGCAGTAGATAGGAAACTTTTATCTTGCTTAGGTTTGACTAGGATTCTGTCTAGAGGTTTTTCAAGGTTTTCAAAAGATAACAACTTGCTTAAGTCCTCCAAGATTCACTCAATCACTCAATGGTGTTTAAATCCTCACTTAGGCCAAAATGTAGCCTCTCCTATTTCTAAAGAATGATATGTGGAGTTATAGGTGGGCTAAGAACCATGAGCAAATCGCCTGATGTTTATTGCTCAGCTAGACACTCAGATCATAAGGAGCAGCAAATCATAAAAATTGATCAAGATGTGCATGTGTGGTTATGTGGAAGTGTATAGAGAGATATTTCATAATCCTTCCTAGTTAATTTCTGGGGTCTAGAGCTAATGATAATTCTCTCTCTCTCTCTCTTTTTTAATACAAAGTGAGTAGACAAAAGATGTGTCCTCACATTTTCTTAGGACATAGTCCTCTTTTGAGCTACTTTGCTCACTTTTTTTCACAGGACATAGTCCTTTCTTGAGCTACTTTGCTCATTTTTTTTCTCTTTTAACTCTAGATTTCCCCAGATTATCTATAGGAAAAGGATTTTTGAAATGAAAAAGGGAAAGGGAGAGAAATGCTTATTCCCAGTGTAGGAATAAGCATAAGGCTAGCAATGGGATGTTTGGCAGGGTATTGCGGATCTCTGGTGTAGAGAATAAGCAATTTGTTTGGTGGTTGCAAACTTCCAAAGTGGAAAGTAGGCAAATTATGGTGGGTGTACGTGAATCTTGATTCAAAAGATATGATAAGCTTCTCTACTAAGATCAATGAGGTCTAACAAAGCTCAACACAAACAAAGCTCTTTGTGGTTTTGACTAATGACTAAAAAATATTTGGCTGGTGGTGGGATGGGATAAAATCTAGGAGGAACTTTTAGCAAGGTTTTCATAATTTTTAAAAGAAATCCTCCAGATTAGGTCCTAATTTCACCTTAGCAAGTTTAAAGAATTACTCCATTTCTTACTAACTTTATTCACTAAACATGATTTTAGTTAAAGCATGTGCAACCCACAAAAGCTACAACTTAGATAAGACCAGTTATTCAAACCATAACAATAGCATTTGCATGACATATTTCAAATCTTATTCAGGTTTCAACTTGTTTAAGCAGATTTTATCAATTTGATTCATAGAATGGTTATTTAGGCAAGCATGTGACATTCAAAAGATATAGAATTTAAGAACTGAATGTAAAGTGTAGGCTTGAGACATACCTTATTGGAGCGGGAGTCTCCCCCAAGCTGGCTTCTTGCTTGGTGAAGGGTCTTCATCTTTCTCGGTCGGAGCTCTTGTTCTCGTTTTATTAAAAGGGAAACTATCTAATGTTATGAAAAGGGAAACTATCCTATTATGATATTTTATTGTTCTAGCTAAGTTAACATATACCTATGCATATAACTAATGATAACTGATATTTTTTTAGTTACATGCATGACATATGTTATTTATTCGAAAAGGGAAAATTGAAGGGAAAAAATAAAAGTAAAACCATACCTTAGGTCCATGGAGTTTTATCCTTATTGGGTGGATCTTCTTCCTTGGGCACTTCTTCTCTTAGTACTCCATCTGGTTCTTCTTCTTTTGACACCTCTCCTTTGTTATGTGAATTACACAACTCAGGAGGAGGTGGTTCTTTCTTTCTGCTCCATCTTGTTCTTGGGCGCCTCTTCTTGGTACGAATGAGTTTTGCTTCCTGCATGTTAGCGGCATATGCGGGACCACGGGAAAAGGAGAATATTTCCTTCCTCCCTCCTAATGTCATTTGAATTTTACCACTTCCCACATATATGCAAGCATTAACAGTACTCAAGAAGGGTCTACCTAAGATTAGAGGCACATCTTTCCTATTTCCCATATCTAGTATTATAAAATCAGCAGGAACATAGGAACCTCTAATATGAACAGGTAAATCATTAACTATTCCTTCTACATAGCAAGTGGATTGATCAGCTAGCACGACATAGGCAGATGTGGATGACATGGGTGGAAAGAATGAGTTTTCATAAAAGTCTTTAGATAGAATGTTCACACTCGATCCTAAATCACACATGGCATTTTTAAAGACTTCACCAAAGATTGAGCATCTAATTATGGGACTACCAGGATCACCCTTTTTAACAGTCATGGTTTGATCTTCATAATAGTTAAAATATTTTATTTCAACCATATTAGCAGTTTCCATGTCAGGTTTAGCAGGAATTTTGCCAGATTCAAAAGATGGTATGATAGCAGCAAGTTGAGCTAATTGGGTTTCTAACATCTTATTAAAGCTTAATTGATTTTTCAGAGCAGATGAGAAATCTTCCAATTTAGCATTTATATTCTCAAGAATTTTATCATTCGCCATTAATCTCTCTTTCAAGAAATCAGTAGTTTTACCTTGTGAGTAAACTAAATTCTTCAAGAATGAGAAGTTATCAGAATTATGAAAATTAGAACGAGGGAATGAATTGTTACCTTGAGAATTGGAGTGCTGATTCCATCCTTGATTCTGTTGACGGAAACCGTTACTCTTGTTGATGAAGTTCAAATCTTCATGTAGCTCGGGGTAGTGGCTCCCAGAATGTCCGGTTTCTCCACAGACTTCACAAGTCATGTAGGATTCCAGAGATTGGACACTCTCTTGTTGGTTCATCTTCTCACAGCTGTCCAGCTTCTTTGCCAGCAGGTCCATCTTGGCCACGATCATGTCAGCCTCCTTAAGGGAATGCATACCTCGCTTACGGGGTTGTAGTCTTTCGTCATTCCATCCTTGGTTTGCCACCATTTTCTCTATGAGAGCCTTAGCATCTGCAATATTCAGGGAAAAGAATGCACCGCCGGAGGCAGCATCCAAATGGCTTCTAGAGAGAGGGGTTAGGCCATGGTAGAAGTTCTGGATCAATAGCCAGTCCTCCATACCATGGTGCGGACAAGCAGCGACATACTCTTGCAACCTCTCCCAAGCCTCGGGAATAGATTCCTCGGCTTGTTGCGTAAAGCTGGAGATTTTGTTGCGAAGAGCATTCGTCTTGCCCATCGGAAAGAATTTGGCGAGAAAAGCAATGGAACACTTGTCCCAAGTGTCTATAGTGTTGCGATCGGTATAGAACCATTGCTTCGCTTTTCCTATCAAAGAGAAAGGAAAGAGACGAAGACGGATGGCTTCTTGGGTTATCCCCTTAATGGTGAAGGTGCCGCAAATCTCCAAAAATTGTTGGAGGTGAGCATTGGCATCCTCATGAGCTTTGCCACAGAACGGGCTAGCTTGGACCATCGTGATCAGAGCCGGTTTCAACTCAAAATTGAGGTTGGCATCGATCACGTCTGGTCCTATCGCTACATTAGCGGCAGAAGGAGCAGAAAATTCACGAATGGTCTTGTTGGCCATCGTGAAGATAGAACGAGATAAGAAAGAAAGAAGTTGAAGAAGATGAAGGAAAAAGATAAGAAGAGTTAAGGAAAGAAAGAATGGGGTAAGATGGGATTCGCTAAGCGGGAGCTTAAGCGAAGATAAATTCGACACGGACTCAACCGACACACCGATTGCCTTCCCCGGCAACGGCGCCAGAAATGCTTGTTGGTAGTTCTTAGCTACACCTAGGATAGGGTAACTAAAGTAGCTATCTACTAATGCCAAGCGGGGTTGTCAGTCCCGACACTAGTAGGAGCTAGCTAGCGAGAATGCAATCTACCAAGAGGAGATTCTGCAAGCGCACAGAACTATCGTAGTAGCACTTCGCCTGGGAGTACCAGGTGTCGATTTATTTGATCCCAAGGGAAGGCTAGGGTGGTGTATGAGTTGAGTCAAAGAGGGGATGAGAGTCGAAGAAAAGAGAAAAGGGAAAAGGGGAGAAGAGAGGCTAGAAAGAATATATGGGTGGATAGGTAAGGATGAAATGGATGGCTAAGGTAAGGTGGATGGATAGGTAGTTAAGGGGTAACTAAAGGATAACTAAGATATTACTAACTACTAACTACTAACTACTCCTAGATAACCACAGAGCAAGATAACTACGAAGCAAGATAGTTACGAAGCAAGGCAGGCAAAAGTCAATAAAGCAACTAAGTTGAGTATAGTTTTATTCCTATCTTGTCAAGTATCGAGGCGTACTAGCCTTTACCACTTACTTAGGTTGAACGCTAGCACAATGAGCCTTACTGTTAAACTGGGCCAACTACGTGGTGGAATTCAAGGCACACAGGGCTGTCACCACCTGCTTGCTACCACAGCTATCCGGGGGTCCAACCGTATCTGAAGGTAAGTCTATAACTAAGCACCACGCTTAACTATATTCTAACTATCTCTACCCTAGCTTTGAATAGAGACACCCTTGCGGACGTCAGAGCAAACACTTGACTTAATAAGATAAACACTAAACTAACTAAGCAACCTATTGGCAAAGATCAAACACTAAGCTCACTAGAGATTAACTACTATGGCTAAGTGAATTGATCTGTAGGATAGCTAGGCACTCAAGCAATCAATCAAGTATACCACTCAATACTGATAAGTAGAATAAAGTAATATTTGAAATGATGAACTAGAATATAGTAAAGTGCTTGAGATACAGGAGCAAAACCTGGACTGGAGATGAATGAAGACTCTTCCCAGCTCCAGAACCGATCACTCGCACGCTTCTACTCTTGAGCTAAGCCTTGAGCAGCGCTACCGCGAGGGCAAAGATGCCTTGCTCTACTAGCTACCTACTTGCCTAAGCTCTCTGAGATCTCACTTGCTTGCTTCTACTTGCTTTGCTTCTCTTGTGTGGGATATTGCTTTGTGTTGTTGTGTGATGGTACTGATGCCTCAGGGGGGTATTTATAGCCCAAATGAGTGAGGGGGGTTCTTATAGGGGGCAGCCAGCCGACCTAGGGCTAACCCTAGTGGCGGGCGCCAGCCCTAGGTGGCGGCCGCCACCTCCCTCACCGTTGGATGCACCGCCTTGGCTTCAACAGCATCCAGGTGGTTGTCCAAGGCAGTTTGGAGGTCGGTTGCATGTCCTAGCAACCGCCATTCAGCCTTGATCCACGCCACTTCATCCTGAGCCGTCTGATGCCACTGACCTAGTGACCAAGGGCCAAGATTTAGCCCTGGGGAGGTCACATGGATCGGTGACGTGGCAGGGAGGCCAACCCAAATGGCGGGCGCCACTTAGAGGTGGGGGGCACCACCTAGGGGTGGCGGGCGCCACCCCCCTTAGGCCCATTTGGGCCCTGCTGAGTGGGCTTGGCCTCTGGTGGGTCCATATATCCAAATTTGGGTCAAATCCTGCATTCAAATAAAATTCTATGGACATGTGGAATTTGGTTAGTTTGAAACCTATTGGACTACATTTCATGCCTTTTTGGTGGACTTTAGGGTCAAATGTTGATGGTAAAACAGGTGTTTAAGGACCATCAACAAATATGCATATTTCAAATGCAACATATGTGTTTATGAGCTTGATCCCTCTATTTGTATGCTCAAATTTTAATTGTTCAAGCTCTGATCCACTTGAAGCCTTTATACCCTTTTGTTGTTACTTCCCCCTTCCATTAGCATATCTTTAGCATATCTTTGTAGCACTTTTCTCCCCCTTTGTCATAAATTATCATAAAGGTGGAACAAGATTTAAAGGAAGGAGGCAACATTCATCATGAGATACATATGAGGAGATCGAATTAAGTCAAGTTGTGGCTTAATCTAGCTCATGGGCATAAGGTATTTAACACGGTTTGCTCTAGATCACACATCTTGCAATGGTTATCTTACTCACGTTGGTTAAATACTTATTTCTCACTTATTAGATCAAACACTAGAGTTACAAGCTCACAAACAAGTTATATGCTACCACTAGATCTAGTCAAACATCGAGGCAATAGTGGTACCATATATACTTCAAATTCATTTGATTTACCATGAATGAGCCTAAATAATCAATGTGATGGCTATATGAACTAGAGCACAACCTAATAAGAATGAATGCATATGCCAAACAATTTCACCTTTGCTTTGTCGGAGGAGAGGCATGTCATATGTGGGGGTGCATTCAACTCATGTTGGAGAAGTCTAGGATATTCAATTCATTCCTTAGCTTGCAAAACCTTCTCTCATCTAGTGGCTTGGTGAGATATCGGCAAGTTGATCATCGGTGCCCACACTTTCAATAGATATATCTTTCTTTGCTTGATGATCTCTAATGAAGTGGTGACTTATGTCAATGTGCTTTGTCCTTGAGTGTTGAATCGGGTTGGTGGCTATTTTGACGGTGCTCTCATTATCACATAGCAATGGGACTTGTCCGAACTTGACTCCATAATCTTGCAATGTTGCTTTCATCCATAGCAATTGTGCACAACAACTACCCGCGGATATGTATTCGGCTTCGACGGTAGAGAGTGCAACACTATTTTGCTTCTTTGATGACCATGAGACAAGTGATCTTCCAAGCAATTGACAAGTGCCTGATGTGCTCTTCCTATCCACCTTGCATCCCGCATAATCCGAATCCGAGTATCCAATCAATTCAAATGGAGAGCCCTTGGGATACCATAGTCCAACATTTGGAGCGTGCTCAAATATCTCAATATTCTTTTGGTTGCCTTCCAATGACTTTCCCTTGGTGAAGCTTGGAACCTTGCACACATGCACACACTAAACATGACATCCGGCCTTGATGCGGTCACATAGAGTAAACTCCCAATCATTGACGATATAACTTTTGATCCACCATGTCACCACTAGAGTCAATATCCAAATGTCCATTTGTGCCCATTGGAGTGGTTATTGCTTTAGCTTCATCTAACCCAAACTTCTTGAGCATGTCCTTGATGTACTTGCCTTGACTAACAAATGTGCCTTTCTTCATTTGCTTGATTTGTAGACCAAGGAAGTAACTAAGCTCTCCAATCATAGACATCTCAAATTCTTTAGCCATCATCTCTTTAAACTCTTCACAAAAGTCTTGGTTGGTCGATCCAAATATAATGTCATCCACATAGATTTGCAACACAAATAAGTCATTTCCAATCTTCTTGGTGAAGAGAGTGGTGTCAACCTTCCCAATCTTGAACCCTTTAGCTAACAAGAAGTCCCTCAATCTTTCATACCATGCTCTTGGTGCTTGCTTCAACCCATATAATGCCTTCTTGAGCTTGTACACATGGTTGGGCTTCTTCAAATCTTCAAATCCGGGAGGTTGCTCAACATACACTAGCTCATTGATGAATCCATTGAGAAAAGCACTTTTCACATCCATTTGATAGAGCTTGATGTTGTGAGAACAAGCATATGCAAGTAGGATTCTAATGGCTTCCAATCTAGCAACCGGTGCATAGGTCTCTCCAAAGTCAATGCCTTGCAATTGAGTGTACCCTTGTGCAATCAATCTTGTTTTGTTCCTTATGAAAGGTCGAGATGGCAGACTAGACGGGGGGTGAATAGTCCTTTTTAAAATTAAACGTACCGGCTAACCGAAACAAATGCGGAATTAAAACTATCAGTCTAGCCAAGAATACACCCCTCTACTTATACTCTATGACACCTTACAAAAGATCCTAAACAAAGCAAATAAGGTGTCAGGCTAGCTAAAGCTCACTTAACCAATTCTAGAAGCAAGGCCACATAAACCTATGCAACTAGTACTTCAAACACGGGGGAGCTCCTACACAATCTAGTAAGCAAAGCACAAAGCTCCTAAGCTCACTAGCAATGCTCAATAACAAGGCTACACAATACAAATTAGAGAGCTCAACTTAGTTACACAAACTAAGCAAGTAAACACTAGCACAAGAATGAGTATTGAAATACAAACTAGTGAAGGAATGAGGCAGCCGGTACTACTTGGGCCCATGGACCTACTTGGGCCCTTCGTCAAGGATAGCCCAGCTCAAAGGCCCTGCAACACACGACCAGGCTGTCGTGCTCGCTAGGGACTCTCACGAAGGCATGCCCGCCAAGGAAGATCCTAGAGTTAGATCCAGATTCCTTGCCTTAAGGAACCGTTTGTAATCTGTTACGAACTGTAACCCTGCTCCCCGATTATATAAGACGAGCAGGGACCCCCTCTCATCTCATCTCCATCAAATCCGAGATCATCCAATCTCACCTGATATTCCAATATCATAATACAATCCAGCCACCAAAACACAGGACGTAGGGTATTACGACGACCTGCCGGTCCGAACCTGTCTAAATCGCCGTGTCTCGTCCCTGTGTTTATGCTTGAGCAGTTGTCACCACACCTCCTCAATCTAATCTACTACCTTGGGCATACCCCTCGGTAGACTATCGACAATATTTCATCGACACTTGGCGCGCCAGGTAGGGGGGGTGTGCTACGACACCATGATCTGCCAAGCGGTCACCTTCCCTCGCTCCATGGTTCTTCCGGAGGCTGGCACCACTTTCCACATTGGATCTATGATCTGGACTGTCGGCGACCTCATCCCCGCTTTGGAGATCGTGGAATCTGCGCAGCTTCCTGCGCCAGATGCCCCGCCATCCACCTAGCGCGTCATCGCGCTAGCGCCCCGCGCGCCAAGATCCATCCGTCGCGACGACCTGGTCGAGGCCATCGATTGGGCCAACAAGAGGATCATCGACTATATCAACGTCGCCGCCCTCGCTCGTCATCGACCGGGCTCGTCGCCGCCTTCGCCCGTCACCGCTGTCGCTCGTCGTCAACCAAGCTTGTCGCCGTCTTCGTCCGTCGCCGCCTTCGCTCGTCATCGATCAGGCTCGTCGCCACCATCGCTCGTTGTCCACCGGGCTCGTCACCGCCTTCATTCGTCGCCGCCATCGTTCGTCGCCGCCTTCCACCGTCGTCGATCGGTTCGTCACCGCCTTCACTCGTCGCCGCCTTTGACCATCATCGACCAGGCTTGTCGCCGCCTTCGCTCGTCGTTGACCAGGCTTGTCGCCGCCTTCTCTCCTCGCCGCCATCATTCGTCGCCGCCTTCGACCGTCGTCGACCAGGCTCAGCGCCGCCTTCACTCGTTGCCACCATAGTTCATCGCCGCCTTCGACCGTCGTCGACCAGGCTCGTCGCCGTCATCGTTGATCGCCGCCTTCGACCGTCATCGACCAGGCTCGTCGCCGCCTTCGCTCATCGTCGACCGGACTCGTCGTCGCCTTCACTCGTCGCCGCCATCGTTTGTCACCACCTTCGACCATCGTCAACCAGGCTCGTCGCTGCCTTCGCTCGTCGTCGACCGGACTTGTCGCTGCCTTCACTCGTCGCCGCCATCGTTCGTCGCCGCCTTCACTCGTCGCCGCC
Source organism: Coix lacryma-jobi var. lacryma-jobi (assembly GCA_009763385.1). Classification (NCBI taxonomy): domain Eukaryota; kingdom Viridiplantae; phylum Streptophyta; class Magnoliopsida; order Poales; family Poaceae; genus Coix; species Coix lacryma-jobi. Next base: position 69,013,816 of record CM019831.1, on the reverse strand, counting down.
ATCATTCATCGCCGCCTTCGACCGTCGTCGACCAGGCTCATTGCTGCCTTCGCTCGTCGTCGACCGGACTCGTTGCCGCCTTCAATCATCGCCGCCATCATTTGTCGCCGCCTTTGACCGTCGTCGATGAGGCTTGTCATCGCCTTCGCTCATCGTCGACCGGACTCATCGTCGCCTTCGCTTGTCGCCGATCAGGCTCAGGAACTTCGCCTTCGCTTGTTGCATCTACTCGTCGTCGCCTTCGCTCATCGCCGCCTTCCCTCGTCGCCGCCTTCGCTTGTCGCCGATCAGGCTCGGGGACATCGCCTTCGCTCGTCGTCGCCTTCACTCGTCGCCGCCTTCGCTCGTCGCCGCCTTGGCACGTCACCGCCTTGCCTAATGCTGGGCAAAAATAACCGAGAACCGAGAACCAAACCGAAATAACCGGAACCAAAACCAAAGTAACCGAAACCGAAAAAATCGGTTCCTAGTTCGGTTCCATGTTTGTACTAACTGAAATTAGTCTGGTCAATTCGGTTCCTAGGCTCGATTAACCAAAGAATCGAAGAAATTAAGGCCTGGTACATAGAAGGCCCATGAATAAAAAGGTAGCCCAATAGACCATCGTATATAATACATCCTTCAAACCCTAGACAGCTCGTCCACCTCCTCCCTTGCACAGCCGTCACAATACATCCACACGGGCAACTCTCTCGTGTCCTCTTCTCTCCCACCATGGCTCCGTCTCCATTTCTCCTCCATCTCCATGGCTCTATCCAACTCGTCTGCATCACGGCACAAGAGACCGAGCTACTAGTCTACAGCGTGAGCAAGGGCGCAAGGTGAGCCGTGGCGAGCAGTGGCGTGGGAGTCGCGAGCGCGTGCTCAGCAGTCGGCCCTCCAACACAAAACGATGCGCGTGCAATGGCTGTGCTCCCGCAGTCCCGCGTGCGTTAGAGGCGGATCTTCTGCAGACACGCCTGGCGGCGGCCGGCGGAGACACCCCCCGTGGAGGTCCTGAGGTGGCGGCCCTCTTCAGCGACAGTGACAACACGATGTGTGCTTGAAGGGATCTATATCTTTTGTTTTTTTATTTGGTCATCGATCTGTGTATACCTCTGGATTTTCAATTTAGATCAGGTGCTTGAATGGATCTACATCTTTTGTTTGTTTTTTTAATTTGGTCATCGATCTGTGTATCTCTCAATGTTCTCTCGATGTTCCATTTAGATCGGGTAGCTCGGTGATAACCAAAACCGAACCGAAAAGAACCGAAACCGAATTGGTCGGTTCTCGCTTCTTAAAAGAACCGATCGGTCAGCAGTTTACAGGTAACCAAAATTTTTGAGAAACCGAGGAACCGAACCGATCGGTTTTGGTTAACCGAATGCCCAGGGTGAGCCTTGCCTTGTCACCGTCTTCACTCGTCGTCACCTTCGTTCATCACCGACCAGGCTCGTGGACTTCGCCTTTGTTCATCACCGACCAGGCTCGGGGACTTCGCCTCCGCTCGTCACTGACCAGGCTCGGGGACTTCGCCTTTGCTTGTCGCCTCTACTCATCGGCGCCTTCGCTCTTCACCGTCTACGCTCGTCGCCGACCAGGCTCGAGGACTTCGTTTTCGCTCGTCGCCGACCAGGCTCGGGGACTTCGCCTTCACTCGTCGCCGCCTTCTCTCGTCACCGCCTTCGCTCATCGTCGACCCGGCTCGTCACCACCGTCGCTCGTCGCCGTCCAGGCTCGGGGACTTCTTTTGTCGCCTTCTTTGCTCATCGTCGCCTTCTCTCGTCGCCAACCAGGCTCGGGGACTTCGCTTTTTTCATCGTCGACCAGGCTCGGGGACTTTGCCTTCGCTTGTCGCCAACCAGGCTCGGGGACTTCGCCTTCACTCGTCGTCGACTAGGCTCGGGGACTTTGCCTTCGCTTGTTGCCGCCTTCGCTCGTCGCCAACCAGGTTCATCGACCTGGCCTTCCTTCATCACCGGTGTGCATCAAGTCGCTCCATGCTATTCGGATCAGGGTGCTGATTTTGGGCAGCTCATCGGGGCACTTGCTAAATACTCTACAAGCTCAGCATCATGTGTCTTCAACACCTACTACCAAGCTCGAGGACTAAGTGGATACACTTCACCTTGCGGTGAATGTATTTTTTTTCTCTGACAATTCAAGGACGCTCCGTCAAAGTGGACTTGCATAGACTTCTACTAGGACCTCGCTGTTCCTTATAGTCTTGCAAGCTCCAAGTGGATACACTTCGCCAGACGAAAGCTCTTCAAAAATTTTCTTGAGCACCTTACATCCTACTGGCAAGCCTTACTTGGCCAACATCGACTTTGCCTGCTCGGACAAGCTCAAGACGGCGTTGCCAATGGATACAAAGTGCTCGGGGACTAGCTGTGGGGATATTACCTCCGTATACCCCCATGGACCTATTTGGGCCCTACATCAAGGATAGCCCAGCTCGAAGGCCATGCAACACACGACCAGGCTGTCATGCTCGCCAGGGACTCTCATGAAGCCATGCCCGCAAAGGAAGATTCTAGAGTTAGATCCGGATTCCTTGCCTTAAGGAACCATTTGTAATCTGTTATGAACTGTAACCCTGCTCCCCGATTATATAAGGCGAGCAGGGACCCCCTCTCATCTCATCTCCATCGGATCCGAGATCATCCGATCTCACCTGATATTCCGATATCATAATACAATCTAACCACCAAAACACAGGACGTAGGGTATTACGGCGACCTACCGGCCCGAACCTGTCTAAATCGTTGTGTCTCATCCCTGTGTTTACGCTTGAGCAGTCGTCACCACACCTCCTCAATCTAATCTACTACCTTGGGCATACCCCTCGGTAGACTATCGACGATATTTCATCGACAGCCGGTACTACCAACCACTAGGGTCGGTACTACCGACGTATACAACCGGTACTACCGGGCACCTGCAGAAAGCTACGAAATCGAAGTGGGTGAGATGCAATTTCAGATCTAGGAATTACCCCACTTCCCTAAGAGTTGTAGATGAAGATTGTAACTTTCCCAAGTCTTGGTTCCTTGCCAAAAGGTAGATCAAGTCTTCCCAACCTAAGAAAGAGTGAAGGAGGGAGGAAGAACACGAAGAACACAAGAACAAGAGTAATATGCAAGGAAACAAGAACAACAAGAACAACAAGAGAAGGGGACACAAGATTTTATCCCGAGGTTCACTTGGTTGCCACGAAGCTACTGCCCGTTGAGGCAAGCTCAAGGTTGTCGCCGATCCTCTTGCTAGTGGTGACCCTAAGTCACACTCTCCACGATGGAGTGCTCACCAAGAGCTCTAGCTTTCGATCCGGCCGGACCACTTGGCGCTCTTCGCGCCTCTCTCCACTAGAGTTTCTCTTCGTGATCCCCTCGGGGCGAGCACAATGCCCCTCACAAAGCTTCTCCGGAGCCACGCACAATCTTCTTGCGAGCTTCACGACGGAGACAACCACCAAGCCGTCTTGGAGGTGGCAACCTCCAAGAGTAATAAGCACCACCGGCTTGCAACTCGACCACCTAGTGCCACTCGATGCTATCTCTCAAAGCAAAACACTAGCCTCACTCACTCGCGCTAGATTTGCACACTAGCAAGCACTAGCGAGTTAGGGGGGATCCCAAGCACACTCACACAAGGACACTAAGTCCCCAAGGTGCTCAACCTTTACCAAGGACCGGCCACCCCTCTATTTATAGAGGGGAGCCACCAACTAGCCGTTTTCCCCTTTTCCCAAACTCACACGGCCACAGTCGGTACTACCGACGAGAGGGTCGGTACTACCAGCGGTCAATATGACCGTTAGGACAGCCTTCCTAACACAGTCAGTAGTAGGGTCAGTAGTACCGACTTCATGGCGGTACTACCGGTAGGACAAATTTTCCCCTACACAGAACGCCTCCAAACTTCCTCCAAATGTCGGTACTACTGACCACTAGGGTCGGTACTACCTTTAGGCCAAAAATGGCCCAACACAGAGAGCGTGCGAACTGCCCACCGAGGGGTCGGTACTACCGACTTCAGCATCATGAACTCCTCGCTAAAATGGCCATAACTCTTAGCTCCGAACTCCGATTTCGATGATCTTGGACATTTTGGAAAGCTAACTCAGAGGGATACACAACCCATATACATAGATAATCAAACTCACAAAGGATTAGTACAGAATTCCAATCCAAGACCCATCCTAGAGTTCGGAACACACCGAAAAGCCTCCTTTTCTTCTCCAAGTTGATCCAAATCAACTCCAACACCTTCTCCTTTGCAAATGTGCCAACACAACCAAGTGAAAACCATCATGTGCATGTGTGTTAGCATTTTCACAATCATTTTTCAAAGGATTTTCACTTGCACTCACCACGACACTCGATCCTAGTAACAACGCAATGTTAGATCGCTCAAGTGGCACTAGATGACCGATATGCAAACAAGTTTGCTCCTCTTGATAGTACGGCCATCTATCCAAAACCCGGTCATCGACTTCTCTACACACCTATGACCGGTGAAATGAAATGCCCTACAAATATACCTTTGCCTTGCGCATTCCATTCCATCTCCTTCGGTGTTGATGCAACACATGCACCAACCTATCATCAAATGATATGATCCACTTCATATCATCACATGGCCTCCATGGTCCATCGATCTTGACCTCACTTGCTCTTCATCATTGCTTCGGTCCTTCGGCGCCAAGTCTTGCTTAAGCCTCCCGACACTCAGTACCAACGGCTTCAAAGCCTCCAACTTGCCCTTCACCTTCGCAACCAGTCCATCAAGCCAAGTCTTGCCTTGATCTTCACCATCTTAGCCACATGACAACATGTCATGTCACATATGCAATAAGCTCCTTCATCACATGTGTGAGCCTTTGCAACATCTCCAAGCCATTTCACCTCCATGGCATATGTTGCCCACACATTATCACCTGTGGACTAATCACCTCTGTAATTCACTTCAAACACATATTAGTCCACCTAAGTTGTCACTCAATTACCAAAACCAAACTAGGACGCAACAGTGGTGATTATGTGTGGGCTCCAAAACCACTCACAATCACAAACGGTGGTGGCCAAGAACAATCTCCTTCTCTTGCCAATACCACCTCAATGCCTCCAAGCCGTCTACGCACATACAAATGCCAAGAGTAACAAGAAACTCAAAGCCGATGCGAAGAACTAGTGCCACTAGAAAGAACTCTTTCAAATCTTAGCACTAGATCACTCAATCTCACTTGGTTTGATCAAATCAACTCTAGAGATGAGTGGGGAGGCTTGGCTATGCTCACAAGAATGCTTAGAGATCAAAATGTGCAAGAGGGAACCCATGTGAGCCGGCCAAGCCAATTAAATAGGCCACTCAAGTCGGCCTACCCGTTGGGCCAGAATCGGGGGCATCGGACGCGCCGATGCTTGATCATCGAACGCTGCCCCAGCGTCCGATGCTCTGGATGGAGCCACGTGTCACCCTGAAACAAATTCGAGCCGCTCGATCCCAATGGTCATATTTCTTTGCGCCACGGTTAATGTGGCATTGGACGCGCTGATGCCAGGCATCAGACGCTCCGATGCCGCTGCTCTTTTCAGCACAGATTAGCACCCCATCGGACGCGCCATCACCCTTGCATTGGACGCTGAACCCCTGCGTTCGATGACCATGCAGAGAGATTCTAGAGAGGGCAAAAACACATCGGGCGCATCCGATGGTTCCGCATCGGACGCAGGCCAGCGTCCGATGCTCCCTGGAAAACTAGCTCGTGCCACGTCACTTACATCGGATCCTGCAACAGTGTTTTCCCAGTGTTTGATGCTCCTTCAACATTTGTCAGAGACTATGGTTTGTCCTCGGACGCTCGGCCCAGCGTCTGATGCTGCCACCTGTAGCGTCTGATGCCCCTAACTTAGCATCTTTTGCTTTCTAACTTCTACCCTTGCTTCCATGTGCTAACACTAGAGTGTTTCACTACTTGTGCATGTGTGTTAGCATTTTGCAAAGCATTTCCCAAGGGTTTTGTTAGTGACTCACTAGGTCTATAGCATTAATATGTTAGAGAACTCCTAGTGGCACTTGAACACTGCATAAGCCATGAATTATCTCCTCTTAATAGTACAACTATGTATCCTAAATGTGATCACACTCACTAAGTGTCTTGATCACTAAAACAAAGAGCCCTATAGGTTATACCTTTGCCTTTGGGCCTTTTTGCTCCATCTCTTCTCTTCTTCTTACAATTTACCAATAGTAGAGCACTTGAATACTTCAATTGCATGTGGCCATCACCATCCTCCATGGTTGCCACGTTGCTAGCTCCACCACTTGGCTTGGTCGTAATCCTTTTTCATTAGCTACACACATGCTTAGTAATAGGATTAGAGCAAATAGGTTTCATCAATTAACCAAAACCAAACTAGGGCTTTCACTAGCCTGACATCTTTGTTGCCTAATTAGGATCTTTGTAAGGTGCTTGAGAGTATAGGTAGAGGTGTGTAGTCTTGGCTAGACCGATAGTTTTAATTCCGCATTTGTTTCGGTTAGCCGATGTGATTATTTTTTAGAAACCATAGTTGACAAACCATAGATCCATAGAGCAAACTATTCACCCCCCTCTAGTCCGCCATCTTGACCCTACAAATACCCCTTCTACCCCTAGATCCATAGAGCAAACTATCTAGCCCTAGGGCATTCTAGTCCAACTCTGTCAGGATCTCCATCGATGGTCACACGCCTTCCTCATCGGTCGCTTAGCCGCAACGCAAGCTCCCAGATGTCCCCACATGTCGTCCCGACGACTGCCGCGCCTCCTCACCGCTCTCTTCGCCTCGATGCAAGCCTCGCGGCGCCGCCACGTGTCGTCCTGTTCCACATAGGAACCTCCGCTGGGTTTTGAGGCTGTCGACGAAATATGGTTGGCAGTCTACCGAGGGGTATGCCCAAGGTAGTAGATTAAGCGGTGGAGGCGTGCGAGACGTCTGCAAAGCGTAGACACAGGGACGAGAGACGGCGATTTAGACAGGTTCGGGCCGGCAAGTCACCGTAATACCCTACGTCTTGTGTTCTGGTGGCTGGTTTGTATTATGAGATCGGGTGATCAGATGTGTTTTGAGGGGGTCCCTGCTCGCCTTATATAGCCGGGGAGCAGGGTTACAACTTGCCGAATCCTAACAGATTACAATCGGTTCCTTTTGCTAAGGAATCCGGGTCTATCTATTTGGATCTTCCTTGTCGAGCAAGTCATCAGGAGAGCCCTTAGCGGCTACGACGGCTTGGTCGCAGGCCGCAAGGTCTTCTAGTTGGGCCGTATCCTGCCGAGTAGCCCAAGTCGTGCCATGGGGGTATACGGGTGTAATATCCCCACAGCTAGTCCCCGAGCACTTTGCATCCATTGTGTTGGGCATCGTGAAGTCTTCCGAGCAGGTTGGGTCCGGTCGCACGTCAGTGTAGGTGTCTTCCGACCAGGTCGCCTGGTTGCGGTTGCACTTGCAGTAGGCTTCCGACCAGGTTAGGCTGGTCGTGAATGTAACAGCCTGAGCTGTAGCCGAAGTGCAGCCGTGTGGAGTATTCTGCGATGTCCTGCAAAAAGGATGCAAGGTGCTGCAAGAAAAATTTTGAAGATCTTTCATCTGGTCAAGTGTATCCACTTTGGACGCAGCCAGACATCAACAGCCGATGGTGTTCCGGTTAAAGTCCGAGCTAGTCCACATCAAGCTGTAAAAAAGGAAAAAGATGAACAATACATTCACCGCTAGGTGAAGTGTATCCACTTAGTCCCCGAGCTTGGGAGTAGGTGTTGTAGGCACGTGGTACCAAGCTTGTAATTTTCCTGCATGAAACAGAGTCATTTTTACAGGAGAAAAAATGATGTGTGTACACGTAGTCCCCAGGCCTGCTGTAAGAAGCAGCATGGTTCTTGTAGCAGGGCCAAAGAAAATGCATTAGTGTAAATGTGAGGGGAGAGTCCCCGAGGTTGAAGTTTGGAGATCTACAGTCCCCGGGTGTTACTGTAGAGCTTACTGTTCCCCTGAAATGGACAATAGAACTAGCGGGGGTGGTTAGTCCCCGTGCATTAGTATCGCATGTATTGGCGCAAAGTAAATGAAATTGAAGAAATAATGAGTGCGAACGGACAGGCCGTTTTGGCAAACCAATAGCCCGGCGGCCCATTAAAGGAGATGCGGAACGGGCACGCACGTGCGGTTGCCGCAGGCGACATGGCGGTCGTGGGAATGATGGGCCCGGGTTCCCAGGAACCCTGGAGCTGAAGGGTCGGGCCACTCCGTATAAAAGGGAAAGCGAACAGCGGCGGTTCCTCACTTGTTCCTTGTGCTCTCACCTCAAAGCCCTCGTCTCCTCCGCTTCCTTCGTTCGCAAGAGCGCCAATCCACTGTAGCAACAGATCTAAATCTAGATCCGCACTTCGTCGTTGTTGATGGCGGGCGGAAGGCGCACTCGCGGGGGCGCGGCGAAGGCGAAGAAGACCGTGCAAGCGAAGTCCGACGACCGCATCGAGGTGCCGGTCTAGGCGCGCGGGTGGACGCGGAGTGTTCTCCGCCGAGAGAATCTGGAGGAGCTCGTCTTCGTCGGTCTGCTGCTTGACAACGTCACCGGCGGCTGGAGGGAGGCATACCTGGAGGACTGGCCGACGCCAAACACTTCGGAGCTCGTCGTTTTCGAAGCTTTCTTCAGGTGCAGGTTCGGAATCCCGGTCCACCCCTTCCTCCATGGCCTGCTGGAGTACTACCAGGTCGCGTTGTGCAACTTGGCCCCCAATACAATGTTGCACATCGCGGTCTTCATTCATTACTATGAGGCATATCTGGGCATTGAGCCCCACTTCGACCTCTTCCGCCACTTCTTCCGCCTGAAGATCAACGGTACTGGGGCGTCGGACATCGTCGGGTCGGTGTACCTCTAGCTTCGGGACGGGATGGAGGAGAAGTACATCGCAATGCCGCTGCCTTCAAAGGCGATGGAGTACAAGCCCAAGTGGTTCTACATCCATCAGGAGGCACCGAGGCCACTGTGCGACCCGGCATTCGAGCCGAAGGTGATGCCGTCGTGGTCGGAGCGTCCCGGCACGACGGCGATGGAGCAAGTGGAGGAGCTTTTGAAGCTGGTCGACAAGCAGTGCGTCGATGGGGTGGCGGTGGCGTCGAACTTCATCAAGAGGCGCTGCCAGCCCTGCAAGGAAAGGGCGCACCCAGCGTACGAGTATGATGGTGACGCGGAGGACCAGACGCGGGAAGCACCAGAGTCTCTGTCATCAGAGGAGGTATTCCTGCGGGTCGATACACTATTCGACCTGCAGAAGAGGAAGAAACTGGAGTACTTGCGGAAGTCGTACTCCCTGGAGTACCCTCCGCCGAAGGTTATTATCTTTGCCCTGCATGTGTTTGTTGAAATGCAAAACTGAATACTGAAGGTCGTAAAATTGTGGCGTGGGGTCGGGCGGCGTTTGTGTCGCAAGCGCCATCGAAGGCATGGCCAAAGGGCATTGACTCGCGGCGGGAAGACATCAGCGACGGCGACGGTCGCGGCGCGGCAGAGGTCGATGTGGAGGAGATCAAAGACAGCGGGGATGAGGGGAGCCGAGTCCCCGAGTCCCAGTCTGGTGGGCGGCGGGCCTGCGCTGATCTGAAAGGAAAGCGCCAGGCCGCTCCTGCAAAAAAGAAGAAGGTGTCGCTGGAGACTGGCGGCGCCTTCACCATTGATGAAGAGGCGGCGAAGCATCGCCACGTTGTCTTCGACTGGTCGGACGACGCGTCTGACAGTGAAGACGATGTCCCGCTGAGTGCCCGTCGTGGGCAAGGGTCCTCGGCGGGACGCGGAAGCAGAGCGGCGAAGGCGAAGCCAAAGCCAAAAGCGACAGGGTCACCGGAGCAGGTGTCGGAGGCCCGGGAGTCGTATGGCGGGGCAACCGGTGCGCCCAAACCGCAGGAGGAGTCCGCGGGCGGTGGCGCACGTCCACGCTCCCGTCGCTTCTCCCGGGAGAAGAAGGTGTTGGACCTGTAAGTGTCCCCTGCTCATCTTATGATTCTTACCCTGGTCGAATCTGGGCGTTGATGATATGTCCATGCCCTTTGCAGGTCGGCAGATGTCGAAGAGGTGCCGGTCACCGAAGGCGGTGGTTGGAGGGAGGCGAGTCCTCCGGTGGAGGCAGAGATTGGCAGGTCAACGAAGTCGGCCGCACCGGAGGAGGCGTCAGAGGCGGCGGTGGATGTCGAGGCGTCCACAGTCCCCGAGCCTCGGGGGGCGGAGCAGCCGGAGGCGTCTGGAGTCCCCGAGCCTCAGGAGGCGGAGCGGCGAGCATCCCCAACGCCTGGGAAAGTTCTGGAGGAGGCGTCGCGGGGGGAAGTGCTGCAGCTCCGGTGGCCGGGTCCTTGGGTCATCGCGCCCGGGGGACGAAGAGGAAGGTGGCGCCGCCTGCCTCGCCAGAGATCGAAGAGATCGAGCGTTCGGAGGAGGACCCGCATCGGCGTCTTGTCTGTCGTTTCCGCATTGATGGCAACGAGGTCGTCGAAGTTGATGACGAGGCGGCGAGCACGGCGACGGACGCCGTGATCAGAGACGCGTCGAAGCTGCTGGAGAGGATCCAGGTGAGTACGTTCACCTCTTCATGTTGTCTCTCTGGATGGCCTTTGTTCATGCTGGTTGTCATTTCCCTGCAGTACCTGTTGAAGGTCGGGGAGGAGCGTAAGCTCGCCCTTGACCGGGTGGCACCGATGGCAGAAGAGAACGAGTGGCTTCGGGCGGAGGTAAAGCGCGTCGAGGGCCAGTTTGCTGGCTTGGAGGCGCATCTGGAGGATGCCCACGCACGTTCTCGGGAGCTTGAGGAGATCATCCAGCAGCAGGGGTAGGAGAACTTCCAGCTTCCGCTGCGGGCCGATAAGGCCGACAAGTTCACCGCACGTAAGTCGACGATGCTATACTCCCTTTTGCTTAGTACGCCATCTGGTCAGAGTCCTGAATCGTGGAGTTGTCTTCGCAGAGGCGATGCAGGCGGGTGAGGAGAAGCGTCTCCTGGCCGAGGAGAAGGCGAAGTCCGACGAGGAGGTGCGGAAGTGGCAGGCCATGCATGCCAGTAAGTCTCTGTGGTGAAGCGTGGTCGGAGGTGGTCGTCGTCTTACCCTTTGTTTTGGCGTTTGCAGTTTACCGGGAAAACATGAAAAATGCAATTTGCAGATCTGCAGCGACGTATTGACGATTACCATGAGCGCTTCTGGTCGTTGGCGGAGGAGGTGGCCCCGTTGGTGCAGTGCATCGATGAGGAGCCTTTCTTCCCGGCGGAGAAGGAGCGGCGGATCGGCGACCATGTCCTCCAGAAGGCGCGTGGCCTGTGGGGGCGCTTCCAGGCGTACACCAAGGCGGCGGCGCAGAGTGTGGCGGCTCATGGCCTCGCCATTCTTCGTTCGCATTATCCGCGGATGGAGATGTCGAGGCTGGGCGCTGGCTTTGCGGCGAACACGTCGGAGGCCGAGATGGAGCGTCTGGAGGAAGAAGCCGAGCCTGCCGCTGAAGCCCTCGTCGAAGGTGTAGACTTGTTCACTGCTAGGCACCAATAATATGTATATTAGGAGATAGTCTGTTAATAGACTCTTGGGCAAACTGAATCAAAACTTGAAGCGAGTCGGCATGTTTTGTTCGTTTCCCGAATTCCGTAGACCCAATAGTCATGAGCCGTAGCGATGAATAGTTCGGCCTTGGGTTATCCCAGGATCCGTAGCGTAGAGCGCGGAGCTCGTTTGCGTGTAGGAGTCAAGGGCGTCGCCCAAGGAACCTCTGCTGGCATCCCATAGCGCAGAGGGCGGGCGCTCGTGCACGCGTAGGGAGGTACCACGGTCAGGGTCTTTTTCGAGAGGCTCGATCGTGGCGTGACGTGGGCGAATGGCGACCGTTGACGAGTGCGTGGGTGGTACGAACGCGAGGCACTGAGCTTATAACCTCAGAATTCTCAGCCCAAGGTAGCCTTTCCTTCATAGCGCAGAGGGCGAGCGCTCATGCACGCGTAGAGAGGTCAGGACAGCCCCTGAGAGAACTATTGGCCACCGTAGCGCGGAGGGCGGGCGCTCATGCATGCGTCCGATGGTGACAACAGCCCCAGCTCTGAGTTTTCATCGGCATTAATCAGGCTGCTTGAAGACCGAATGGAGAACGTGCGCATAACCGGCGCATACAGGCACTGGACGTATAGCCTCCGGGGATCTCAGCCCAAGCTTAGTCTTCCCTTCATAGCGCAGAGGGCGGGTGCTCATGCACGCGTAGAGAGGTCGGGACATCACTTGGGAGGACTGCTGGCCACCATAGCGCAGAGGGCGGGCGCTCATGCACGCGTCCGGTGCTTACAGCAGCCCCTGCTCTGAGTCTCCATTAGCATCAGCCAGGCTGTTTGGAAAAATTGGCGAGTCGTCCGGAGATTAGTTGGAGAAGTCAGCGAGCCGTCCGGAGATGGGTGGAGATGTCGGCGAGCCGTCCGGAGATGGGTGGAGAGGTCGGCGAGCCATCCAGAGACAGGTGGAGAGGTTGGTGAGCCATCCGGAGACGGGTGGGGAGGTCGGCGAGCCATCCGGAGACGGGTGGAGAGGTCGGCGAGCCGTCCGAACACGGGTGGGGAGGTCGGCGAGCCATCCGGAGACGGGTGGGGAGGTCGGCGAGCCATCCGGAGATGGGTGGAGAGGTCGGCGAGCCGTCCGGAGACGGGTGGAGAGATCGGCGAGCCGTCCGGAGACGTATTGGAGAATTCGGCGGGTCATCCCTTAAGCGTAGAACTTTCTGAGGTGCTCGATGGTCCAAGAGTTAGGTACGTCGATGCCTTCAAGGTCGGCGAGACGATAGGCGCCTGGTCGAGTGACCTCCTTCACCATGTACGGGCCATCCCAGTGGGAAGATAGTTTATGGAGGCCGTCGGTCTTGAGTTTCCGTTTGAGGACGAGGTTGCCCCCGATGAACAATCGATCTTTTACGTTCTGGTTGTAGTAATGGTGAACTCCTTCGAGGTATTTGGCAATGCGTAGGCAAGATGCCAACCGTTCTTCTTCGAGGCGGTCGAGATCGTCACAACGAGCCTGGTCGGAGGCTTCGTCATCGAAGTTCTCCACGCGCGGGGAGCAGAAGACGACGTCGGCGGGGATGACGGCTTCAGAGCCGAAGACCATAAAGTATGGCGAAACGTTGGTATTATGACTGGGTTGAGTCCGGAGACCCCAGAGTACGGAGGGGAGCTCGCGCATCCAGCGACCAGGGTGCTTCTCATCTTTTTGGTAGAGGCGTTTCTTCAGGGCGTCGAGGATCATGTCGTTGGCGTGTTCGGCCTGACCGTTGGCTCGAGGATGTGCGACGGAGACGTATTTGACGAGGATACTGTGGCCTTCACAGAAATCCCAAAAGACGTTGCCAGTGAAGTTGGAGCCGAGGTCGGTGATGATGGAGTTCGGGAGACCGAAGCGGTGAATTATTTCGTCGATGAAGGAGACAGCGTTTTCGGCGATCACCTTGGTGATTGGTTTTGCTTCGATCCATTTGGAGAATTTGTCGACGGCGACGTAGATCCACTTGAAGCTTCTCGGAGCCGGTCGGAAGGGGCCGATCATGTCGAGTCCCCAGCAGGCGAAGGGCCACGAGGCTGGGATTGCTTGGAGTTCTTGTGCAGGAATGTGGCTTTGCTTGGCGAAGAATTGGCACCCCTCACAGGTGCGGATGAGCTGTTCAGCATCAGCGACCGCTGATGGCTAGTAGAACCCTGCGTGAAAGGCTTTACGTACCAACGTCTTTGCAGCCGCGTGGTTCCCACATTCGCCGGCGTGGATGTCGAAAAGGATTTCGAGGCCATCTTCTCTGGAGACGCATTTTTGGAGCACTTCGTTTCTGGAGTTCTTGCACATGAGTGCGCCGTCGACCAGTACATAATTGTTGACGCGGCGAATAAGGCGCTCGGCTTCCGTCTTGTCTGCAGGGACAAGGTTTTTGGAGAGATACTTGATGAAGTCCTCGCGCCAATCGGGCGGTGCTATGGAAGTACTGCCCACTAGTTGTCCAGTCGACGGCGTCGTGGCGTCCATCGGTGATGTGGAGCTCGAGTTGTCAGCGATGGAGGGTTCTGTCAAGTCGTGAATAAATACGCCAGCAGGAGCCGGAGATCTCGATGACGCCAGCTTGGATAGCTCGTCGGCCTCCTGGTTCCGGTCTCGTGGTAGATGGTGATATTCGACTCCGAAAAACTTGTCTTCCAGCTTCCGGATGGCGGCGCAGTAGGCGTTCATCTTGTCGTTGGAGCAATTCCAGTTCTTGTTGAGCTGGTTGATGACGAGAGCGGAGTCGCCGTACACCATGAGGCGCTTGACACCTAGCTCGCTAGCGATACGGAGACCGTGGAGGGCAGCTTCATACTCGGCGGCGTTGTTGGAGGCCGAAAAGAGCAGCCGTAAGGCGTAGCGGAGCTTCTCACCCGAGGGGGACGTGAAGAGGAGACCAGCACCTACGCCATGCAAAGTAAGAGAGCCGTCGAAAAAGAGGGTCCAATGTTCTGGCGCTTCCGGCGGTACTGGAGTTTGGAGATCCATCCGTTCGACAAGGAAATCGGCGAGTGCTTGTGACTTGATTGTTTGGCGACCTTGAAAAGCAATGTCGTAGGAGCCGAGCTCGATAGCCCACTTGATGATGCATCCCGTAGCGTCCTTGTTGCGAAGTATGTCCCCGAGGGGGAATTCCGTGACGACGGTGACCCGCTCGGAGCTTTGGAAGTAATGGTGTAGCTTGCGTGCAGTAATAAGGACCGCATAGAGGAGCTTTTGTACCTGGGGGTACCGAGTTTTGGAGTCGTTTAATACCTCGCTGACGAAGTAGCAGGGTCGCTGGACGGGGTAGGTATGACCGTCTTCCTCGCGTTCGACGATGATAACGGAGCTGACGACCCGATTTGTGGCGGCGATGTAGAGCAGCAAGGGCTCCTTCTCCTTAGGTGCGGCGAGCACAGGAGGCTGCGTGAGGTACTTCTTCAGGTCAGAAAAGGCGCGATCGGCTTTGGCATCCCAAACGAATTTTTCGCCAGCCTTGAGGAGCTTGAAGAAAGGTAGCCCCTTTTCACCGAGCCTGGAGATGAAGCGGCTGAGGGACACCATGCACCCGGTGAGCTTCTGGATGTCCTTCACGTTAGAGGGAGCTCGCATGCGGAGGACGACCGAAGTCTTGTCGGGGTTTGGGCGAATGCCGTTGCGGCTGACGATGTTGCCGAGGAGGTTTCCAGATGACACGCCGAAGATGCACTTGTTGGGGTTGAGTTTCCACTTGAATCTGTCGAGGGCCTTAAAGGTTGCCTCGAGGTCGGAGATGAGCATGTCGGTGGTGCGAGTCTTGACGATGACGTCATCCACGTAAGCTTCGACTTTCTCTGGGATGAGGTCCTTCAGGCAATCCTGGATCGCACGCTGGTACGTGGCTCCGGCGTTCTTCAGCCCGAATGACATGGTCGTGTAGCAGAAGGCACCGAAAGGCGTGATGAACGCTGTTTTGATCTGGTCTTCTACCTTCAAAGCAATTTAATGGTAACCGGAATAGCAATCGAGAAAGGAGAGAAGTTCGCACCCGGCGGTAGAGTCGACGACCTCGTCGATGCGAGGGAGGAGGAAGGGGTCCTTAGGGCAGTGCTTATTGAGATCGGTGTAGTCAACGCACATACGCCATTCTTTATTCTTTTTGAGTACAAGAACCGAGTTGGCGAGCCAATCCGGGTGATACACCTCTTTGATAAAACCGGCAGCTAGGAGCCGAGTGAGCTCTACCCTAATTGCCTCCTTCCTATCTGGCGCGAAGTGACGAAGCTTTGGGCGAACCGGCCTGGCGGTTGAGGAGACGTTCAGGGAGTGCTCAACGAACTTCCGTGGAACTCCAGGCATGTCTGCTGGTTTCCAGGCGAACACGTCAACGTTGCTCCGTAGGAAGCTGACGAGCGCGTCTTCCTATTTGGGGTCGAGGTTGGTGCCGATGATGGCAGTCTTGTCCGGAGCGCCGTCCACCAGGGCCACCTGCTTCGTGTCCTTCGACTTCTTGCTGGAGCGCTGGTCGGAGGTCTCCGGGATCTCGAGATCGTCGGGGCGGAGCTTGGCGGCGTCGGCGATGCAGTCTTGGGCGCCCTGGAGCTGTTGGCATGTCTCGACGGAGTTGATTGTCTCCTGCTCGCACTCGTACGCCACTTGGAGATTTGCCCGAACGTTGAGGACGCCTTTCTTCGTTGGCATCTTGAGCACGAGGTAGGCGTAATGTGGAACAGCCATGAGCTTGGAGAGCGTCGGGCGACCGAGGATGGCGTGGTAGGCGGTGTCAAAGTCGGCGATAATGAAGGTGATGTATTCCTAGCGGAAGTGGTCGGAGGTGCCGAACTGCACTGGAAGGGTTATCTGTCCGATGAGCATGGAGGGTTTACCTGGTACGATGCCCCAGAAGGGGAAATTCGCCGGGAACAGATCTTGCTTGGAGTAGTCGAGCTCGCGGAACGCCGATGAGAAGATGATGTTGAGGGCGCTTCCGCCGTCGACGAGGACTTTGCGGTAGCGGCAGTTGGAGATCACCGGGTCGATGACGAGAGGAAAACGCCCTGGGTACTTGTCGTCCGACCACTGGTCCTCCCTGGAGAAGGTGATGGAGCGCTCCGACCAGTCGAGGTGGCGGACGTTGGGGGGGTCGTCATTGATGGCCGCCACGGAGGCGATATCACGGCGTACTTGGCGTCGCTTTTGCTCGGTCTCAATGACGACGTTGCCGCCGAAGATGGAGAGTGTCCTTGCCGGTGCTCGGAAGGCGGGCTCATGTGCGTCGGCGTCCTTGTCCTTGTCGTTGTCATTTCGAGGCCACTTGTCGTCGCTGCCGCGGACATTACGGGCGATGGTGTCGCACTCACGCATGGAGTGCTTGGCGCCTTTGTGGAGAGGACAGGGACCGTTGAGGAGCTTCTCATAGTCATTGTCGTAGGTGCGCTTCGGCCGAGTATTGGTGTTGGCGATGTAGCGACGGTCGCGTTGATGGTGATCTGTCCTCTGTCGTGAGGATTCCGGGCGATCATGACGGCGGTCCCGATCATCGCGGTGGTCGCGTTGCCCGGAGCGGTGGTCGCGTCCTTCATTGCGCCGTTCATTGCGACGATCATCATCACGACGGCGCTCCTAGGATCGTGACCGGTGACACGGGCGTTCATGGTGGCGATGGGCGTCGTCGGCGTCGGCGTAGGAGTTGGCGATCGTCATCAATTCGGTGACCGTAGCTACCTTCTTCCGGATGATCTTGTCGCGGAGCTCCTTGTGGCATAGGCTGTTGGAGAACGTGGAGATAGCTTCCGCGTCGGCGATCTCTGGAATCGTGAGGCGCATGTTGGAGAATTGTCGAATGTAGCTTTGGAGGCCTTCGTTATGCTCCTGGTGGACGTTTTGGAGATCGTAACGCGTTCCTGGTTGGACACAGGTAGCGCTGTATGTCTTGACGAAGACTTCCTTCAATTGCTCCCAGGTGTCGATGGAGTTCTCGGCAAGCTTGTGGAGCCAGCTGTTGGCCGAAGACGATAGCATCACGGGGAGGTACTTGGCCATCACGTCGGATCCTCCGCCGGCTGCTTGAATGGCGATTTCGTACGTGGTGAGCCACTGCTCCGGGTTGGCCTTCCCATCGTACTTGTCCACCGTGGTGACTTTGAAGCCCTGAGGCCATCGGACGGCTCAGAGCCGGGGGGTGAAAGGGCGCGGCCCTGTCGAGGCGTCGGGAGCCGGAGCTTGATCGCGGGCGCGGTTGCCTTGGGAGACTTCCTGGTCGCGACGTGGCGGCGGTTGCCTTCGGCACGAGGGGTGCGGACTGGGCGGTGTTCCGTTGTACGACGACCCGGAGGGTGAGGTGTAGCGTCCTCTTTCATGGCATTGTACTGCTGCAGCTTTAACGTGGGCGACAACCTTCTGAATTTCCGGGGTCACCGGTAGCTTGGAGAGTTCGTTGACGACGACGGTGAGGTTGGCGCTTGGGGTCGGGTAGACCGGCTGATCATCGACCCTGTCGAACTCGTAGATGAGGTCACGACCTCCAGCAGTGTCGCGATCTCGGCGCCGTTCGTCGTCGCGACGCTCTCGGTCGCGGTGCTCCTGGTCGCATCGCTCATCGTCACGTCGGCGTTGGCGGTCGACATTGCGTTGCTCCCGATTGGTACGTGCAGCTTCCGTTTCGTTTGGAGGTGGAGGACTGTCCGCAGAGATGTTGAAGATGACGCCGCCGCGATACGGCGGGTAGCCGGCCCCGGAGTTGGTGGAGATGACGGTCGTAGACCGCATGGAGGTGGAGCCGTTTGTCGGAGTAGATCCAGACGCCGAGGTCGCCGAGACGGTGTCGCCGGAGATCTCTTTGAGAGTCACCATGCCAACGAGTGGAGCCTTAGTCGTCCGGGCGTGGGTGCTGGTCGGCGCCATCTGGTCAGAACCGGAGGACTGGAGCTGGTCGGAGAGTTGTCGCTGCGCCTGATGCCCGTACGTAGAAGCCGCGTCGCGTAGCCCAAAGGGCATGGTCGTCGGAGACAAAACATGGTGATGAGCCAGATGTAGATCCGATCTGGGGCGGCGGGCGGGTCGAGCGCTGGAAACTCCCGACGGTGTACCTGAAAATTGTTGAAGATGAGGTCGATCAGAAAGCTGCATGCGAGCTACCTCAATGGCGTCGATGCACTCTGCGATTCCTTGGTTGGCCCGGTCGATGGCTTCGATCAGGTCGTCGCAAGGGACGATTCTTGGCGGACGGCGCGTCGGTTTGATGACGTTGCGGATGGACGACAGAACGTCCAGCGTAGGAAGCTGCGCAGATTCCATGATTTCCGGAGCAGGAGCGTGGTCGCCCACGGTCCAGATCATAGATCCGATCTGAAAAGTGGTGCCCGACTCCGGAAGAACCATGGAGCGAGGGAAAGTAACCGCTTGGCAGATCATGGTGTCGTAGCACACACCCCCTACCTGGCGCGCCAACTGTCGACGAAATATGGTCGGCAGTCTACCGAGGGGTATGCCCAAGGTAGTAGATTAAGCGGTGGAGGCGTGCGAGACGTCTGCAAAGCGTAGACACAGGGACGAGAGACGGCGATTTAGACAGGTTCGGGCCGGTAAGTCGCCGTAATACCCTACGTCCTGTTTTCTGGTGGCTGGTTTGTATTATGAGATCGGGTGATCAGATGTGTTTTGAGGGGGTCCCTGCTCGCCTTATATAGCCGGGGAGCAGGGTTACAACTTGCCGAATCCTAACAGATTACAATCGGTTCCTTTTGGTAAGGAATCCGGGTCTTTCCATTTGGATCTTCCTTGTCGAGCAAGTCATCAGGAGAGCCCTTGGCGGCTACGATGGCTTGGTCGCAGGCCGCAAGGTCTTCTAGTTGGGCCGTATCCTGCCGAGTAGCCCAAGTCGTGCCATGGGGGTATACGGGTGTAATATCCCCACAGAGGCCTAAATCGGCAAAAACCTGCCACCGTGAGTTTTGATGCCCAAACTCAGAAACCAGCCACCCCAGGTTTTTAGGCTCAAACCTGCAAAACCGTCGCTGGTGGTTTTTCATGGCTCAAGCACCAAACCCGCGCCGAAGACTGAGCGTGCGTCTCACGCCCCGGCCGTCGACCCCGATGTCGACGCATGTTTGGCCTCCGTCGAGCACAACGCCTTCGCCTTCCTCCCTGACTTGATCGACGACACTTGCCTCATGCAAGCCCGTGTCCGGCCTTCGTCGGGTGCCACAACGCCATCGTCTTCCATCTGGACTTGGCCGATACTGCCACACATCACATGTGCTCTTGCTTGTCGTTGCCAAGTGCCAGTTACCGCAACTGGTCCTCTGGCCCTCCGGTCCGTCAGTCCAAGCCTCACGTCCGCCCTTCGCCACTCCCGATCCATCCGCATGACACGTCTCTACTTGACTTTTCACCTCGCCATCGACCATTGCCTCCGAGCTCCACACCTGCACAATAACACAACCAAGAGACATGTTGTCCACTCACGCCAACACGTGAGCCTGTTGATCAATCACTCATCACAAAGGGCCGAACCACAATAACACATATCAACCTTGTGTTCGCAGGTTGCTTTGGCAAGAAGGTGGAAGAGACTATATACCTTTGTGGTCCCCTCAATAACGAGGGCATAAGTAAACCTTTGTGGTATGACCAATCCTCAGATTAAATCACATGTTTATTGTGATCTTATGATCTTGCCCTAGTTTTGCGTTTCGATATGCCCGATCTACTTACATAAAGTTTCTAGGACTCTACAGCGAGTTGAACACGCTTCACTTGCTCATCTCCATGTGTGGTAACAATAGCCTAACACTTTATTGATCAATTCACTTGTTAGCTTGCTCTCTTGTCCGAAGACCGGAAATCCACGATCTAGAGGACTAGCATTTCCAATCAAGGTTAGAAATTCCAATCTAAACTAAAATTTCTAAACCTAGAGGTTTACTCTACTATCGAGCTGACTAACAGGTTAACCTATTTAACCCCTCCTCTAGACATATATTGCCGATTCTTTCACCTACCCCCACCATTCATGAACCGATGCGGAAGCATATGCGATGTATGTCGTCGATGGAAGCTGATTGTCCGATTTGTGCAACTCCGATTTGCATGAACATGTGGATGATAAAAAGAAGATGAGCGGAGTGACAATAGTAATTATGCGGCCTATTCATTGGGGTGCTAGATCTGGTGCCAATACATAACGCAAGCATCAGAAGGTAGAGGGGCGCAACAGTGTAGCAAGGGAGATGATAGCTTCAGGGAAAGTTTTGGTGAAGAGATGCCATCACATAGGGAGGTCAGAGCATCTCCAGCAGCTCCCCAATATTTCATCCCTAATAGAGTGATATTGGTGATCACCAATACTGTTTTTCTAGGCTATTGAGGAAGATGCTCCAACAGATCACCAATAATCTCCTCCAATACGTATAGGGTCCACCTGTCAGAAGAATGTGATAGTCATGCATGTGTAGAAGATGATGAATGTTCGTGGTGGACCCCGGCTATTGGGGGAGATGCAACTCCCCCTTTATATAAGGGGAGATGGAACATATATTGGTGATCGCCAATAAAAGAGGACCGTATAGGGGAGCTGCTGGAGAATATAGCAGATTTATGGGATGAGGGATGAGAAAGAAGCTGGAGATGCTCTCAGAGAGGGGAACTGAGAAAGAGCATGCCTTCATACCAAACCCGCATATCGCTGAGACACTCTGAGAGGCTTCTAGATGCCTTTTTCAAGGATACGTTGAATTGCTCATATTATATTATACCATGTCTATGAAATACCCCCTCCGTTCAAAAAAATAAATGCACATCTCGTGCTTAAAAGAAGTCAAACAATCTCAAATTTAATTATAATTTTAGAAAATAATATTGACATTTGTATTTTTAAATAAATTTACTATAAAAATATAAGATATGATTTAGCAATGATGTTTATTTGTGATTATAAATATTAGTACTTTTTTTTGAAAGATCAGGAGGAGCCCGGGGCTCCTACTGTAAATGCATTGAAATAAAAAGAATGAATCAGTTAAAAAATACAGAGCTTCAGCCAGCGAGGCAAAGCAAAGAAAAGGGAAACGAGTTAGGGAACGAAGAATAAGAAAAGAAAATCCAGGAAATTACAGAGTGGAGTTTATCCATGATTCTGGAGAGGGATGCAGTCTAGTCTTTATCCTTTGCAAAAGGAAAGAAGCCTCTTCAGTTACATGCCTCTTGAATTGTTGTACTGTCAGGTTCACGCTTCCGAAGATAACATCATTTCTCAGCATGCAAATTCCCCAGAAGGAAATAATGAAGACGTCCAGGGCAAACTCCTATTGATACAAGGTTTCCCATTCATGAAAGATTTGAGTGAAAAAGAGAGTTGATCATAAATCTGAAAGTTCAGAATACTCCAACAATCATTTGAGAAAGGACAATGAAACATCAGATGCGTCACTATTTCTTCCATTAATTGCTGATAAAGAATACATTGGTAGTCTTCTAGAAACATACCCCTCCTTCCGTTTCTTATGCTTAATCGATCTCTCAGAATTGATCAGAAAAAGATTTTGTGCTTCCCCTGACATGCTGTTTTCCAAAGCCATTTGAACATTGGATGAACTTGACAATGTCTTGATAGAGTTTTGTAGGCTCTTGATGGAGAGTAACTGGGCGAACCCTATATGTAAATTCATGTATCACTCAAATCATTTATATTTAGCTCCATCAATTCTAGCCAGAAATCTTGAAATTTCTTGATTTCGACGTGTACAGCTGAGGCCTGAGGGAGTAATGACGTGGCCAGTTGAGCCGTAGACAGGACGGTTATGAAGCAATGACGTGGCCAATGCCGAATTTGGTATTAAAAGAGAGAATTATTTATTTGGCTCTAAAAAAACTCTGGTTTACTTATGTGACTCTTTTTTTTAAAGTTGTGCATATAACCTCAAAACAGAACTTTGTTACTTATTTGATCTTCCGTTATTTGAGAACATAACAGTGTCAAGTGTTGGGTAAAAAGACCAGACCAAATAAGTAACGAAGTTTCATTTTGATGTCATATACACAACTTTAAAAAAGGTTCATGTAAGTAACTAGAGTTTTTTTTGAAGGCCAAATAAATAATTGTCCCCATAAAAAACCTGGAATAATATGGCAGAAAGGTAGATTCGAAATAAAAAAAGTATCGGTCTGCATGACTGTATCTAGATTCCAGACCCAGCCCACTCAAGCAGGCCATGGGTACTGTAAAGCCTTTTGATACGGCCCAGCCCACTCAAACTGGCAAGCCGCAAGCAGCAGCCTTTCCCTTACCCACATTTCCCAGTGCCCCACCCGACGCACTCACGCATCGAAGCTGCCCCCACCTGCCAGCAGGAGCGCCGCTGCCCGAGTCCGGCCGCCACGAGCCGCCCGACGCCGGCTAGAAAGACCCGACCGCCAGCGAGTCCGCGACGAGCTGCCGCCCCCCGGCAAGTACGAGCAGAAATGGGTTTCTTCCGCTCGATCTGTCCCCTCTCTCGATTGATTTGTTGATTTCCCTACTTATCCACGTATTCAGTCCCCTCCCAATTGCCCTCCTGATTTAGTCCCCTCCCAATTGCCCTCCTGATTTTTTTTTCATTCCCTACTGGTTTGTCTTGATTTTTTTGCAGCCGTGAGTCGAGGGCAGCATCGAGCCAGCGCTATTGCTGCTGATACTGCTCCTGCTACTGTTCCTTCTTCAGCCTAACACAACAATTGGGGGATTTTTGCATTGGAAAATGCTTCAGCATTAGAGGACCACAAGCACTTGGATGCTTTAATTACAATAATAGTTTTTTTCTGGAGATATGCAGTGCTAGAAAATGGTCAGTCATTGTCATTGCATTCTATTCTTTGCTAAAATACTATGTAATCTCAGGATTCCTACATACTGCTGGGTTGCTATTACTTTTAGAATTTTAATATGCCTTGTTGTTAACTTAATTTAACATATCCATGTATCTGTATTCTCCCGATACCGATACATGTATCTGTATTCTCCCGATACCGATACATGTATCTGTGTCCGCGCTACATTTGCCCCTAGGTGTGCAAATTCACCAACTCTACCACTATGTGTAACTGTAAGCTTGTCCAAATAGCGAATGTAAAGAATGTTGATCCAACATAAGAAAAGGAGAGAAGGATCTAGTTATTATGTCTTGTATTATCTAGGTAGTGTTGAAATATGAAATAGATATATGTCTGGGGATGATACTTGATCTAAACCCATCACCATTCTTGGTTGGTAAATTGAAGTGACCGATCTAAGAAAAAGGCGCATGGATTGATCTAAAGTTATCGCTATACTAAACTTGGAATAAATAGTTAAATCTGTATTAATCAAAGGAAGCTAGGTTAGCTAGGGGGCCTTGGGAAGTTAATCTGACGATAGAGACGCTGCCAGAGATGGCCAGTAATTGGTAGCAAGGAAGTGAACTCAAACAGTATAATGTCCATATTTCACTGCAAATAAATAACATAGCCTAAAGGGTACTCTATCCCTTGTTTTTCTTTAAAAAAATATTAGTAACAATTAATTAAAATAAGTAAGTCACTAGCTAGCCTAACCCTACATACATGCAAAATAAGGAACAGACGCTGCCATCCTACATGTCCCGTGGGCATGACTTTTTGCATTGCACACCTTATCTCATCTCTGTTTTTCGCGTTCAACTCTCTTGCTCCCTCCCTCCCTTCCTCTCTCTGTTCAGTTCTGTAGCTCAGTCCAAAATTGTGTAGTAGCTGGTAAAAAACAAGTTGTTGGCTCAGAATGTATGTTCTTTGCTACTGTTGAAAGGGTTGTTAAGTTGTGTTAGTCCACTAGGTTTCTGCCTGGACTCAGACTGTCTATCCATCGCTACTGTTAAAAGTGTCGATAAGTTGCATTTGTCAAATATTTCAACCTTAATCAGATAGTACAGCCAGTCCGTGAAGGGTTTAGTTTTATGCTGGTTCTGTTCTGTTTCTGGGTAAAGTACTTATGTGTTTCTGTTCCCAGTTAATAGAAATGGGGTTGCCTAAAAAAAGGGTCCGTATCTTTGTCGATTTTGCACTAAGCACTTTTGGTACCTACTCGGTAACAATTGCAGAATTTATCTATGTGCAGGTTGACTTTCATCAAGAAAGTGGTACCACTAGTTGATGAAGAGGCTGAAGAGACTGTTTTTGTGTTTGTGGATCAATGGAAATTGAGTCAAGATATATCAAAGCTCCTACAATAGGTGGAATCATCAAACCTCTCTACGCTATCTCTGCCTACTGCTGCCAATTTAATCACCTTAATTTTGACCTTTGAAGTCAAGGGAAGGTGGTGAACCATCTTGGTTCCTTGGTTCATCTTGCAATAGGTGTTGTCAACTTCATATAAGCATTGGCATTGCATCTTGTTAGCAGTGAAGAAAATGTTATCTGTCTCCTAGGCTTTCCTCTTGAGGAAAGCCACACTGTCTTTTCCTGCATCATCATGACGCTACCAGATGATTTGCTCATCAGCATCTTTCTCTTCCTCCCTCCACATCCCTCCTACCTCCTTCGTTCTTCCCTTGTATGCAAGCATTGGCACTCCCTCATCGTCGACAATCGGTTCTTCCATCGCTTTCAGACACTCCATGGATTACCTGTACTTGGTGTCTTCACCAACTCCACTCGTATCCCTCGATTTCTCCCTGTTGGGGATCCTCCTAACCGTGTCGCTGCATCATCTTTCTCTCTACCTTATATTTACTGGAATGTCCTTGGCTGCCGCCACGGCCATGTCCTCCTTATTGATTCAACATGGCATCAGGTCTTTGTGTGGAGCCCTATAAACGGCCACAAGCGTTTAATACAAGCCCCATCTGATGTGGATCCTCGTTTTAATTATGGGAATGTGCCTGAAAGCAATGCTGCTGTGGTTTGCGCAGCAAACCATGCTGACCATGGTTACTGCCAGTCTTGTCCATTTTCTGTAGTATGGGTTTTCACCAGCACCCGCTATGCTTATGCCACTAGATACTCATCAGAAAGTGGAAGGTGGGACATGATGGCATCTTCACCAATACCATCCGATGTTGATTTCAGGCCTAGCATCCTTGTCAGGAACATCTTGTATTGGCCGTTGAAGTCAAAGCATATCCTTGCATTTGAGTTGGTCACACATAGGTTATATCATATTGAGTGTCCACCAGAGACACATGATATATACAGAAGGAATGTCCACATCATGAAAACAGAAAATGGTGGTCTAGGCATTGCTGCTCTGGCAAAATTTAACCTGCGCCTATGGGCGTTGGAAACTGATGCTGAGGGTGTTACAGGATGGGTGCTGTGCAGGATCATTGAGTTGGATAGATTCCTTTCGTTGGATGTATCGTCTCTGCTCTCTCTGGATAATGGTTCATGCGGAAGGCCTCCTGTCAGGATATTGGGTCTTGTTGAGGATGATGATTTGGTTTTCATATGGACAATAACTGGGGTCTTTGCAGTTCAGCTTAAGTCAATGAAGTTGAAAAAAGTGTTTGAGGCTGATGTCTCTGCAACTGTTTATCCCTACACAGGTTTTCGCATTGCAGGTGCTTACATCATATATGATTTCACATCACTTATGCCCTGTTTTCTGTTTCATATTGATGCACCTTCATGAGTTTTTTTTTCTCGAACAGCGCAGGAGAACTGCGCGTCATTTCATTAAGGTAGAAAAAGATAATACACAAGTCATAGAGACCCAAAACACACACTAGTTAAGATACAGACCCGCCATACACAAAAACAAGAAAGACCTACACCTCTGGGTGCTAAGCAGACAGCGACCTGAGAACGAACTCCTGGAGCTTGGAGGCGCCAGCCACGCACCAGAGCTCACCCTCTGAGCTAACGGACAAAAGAACCTCCTGAATGTTTGGCCTCTTATTATCAAAGACACAAGAGTTGCGATGCTTCCAAATTTCCCAAGCCACCGAAATTATCATGAGTTTTTTTTATGAAATGTAACCTTTGAACTGGGTGACTGCACTAGAATATTTTATTGAATATGTTGTTTTTATGGATGGATAGATTGGAATTTTACTTATTTTCCCTTCCTAGAATGTGTCCTTTTGAACATAGAGGGTTCAGGTTTGTTATTTGTATTTTGTGATTAATAGTTTAATACTCCCTTTTCTTTAAATATTTTTTGTTTTGCACATGGGTCATTGACATGGTCTCCAAAGTACCGCTTTAATTGCTAATTTCCCACTCACACCATTTGAAATTACAAGGTTTATTTTGTTTCGTTAGCACATGCGTTTGACCAGCAATTATACTCTATTAATACATAGATTTTGTGACACAAGATTCATGCTGTTGAATCCGTATTAAAAAAAATTTGTATCATGGTCATAATTTTGTATCACATAAATTAATATATTGATGGAGTAATTTTCTGTCAAAGCCTTGTCCTATCCATATGAAATATTCCTTGAAAAAAATAGAGGGTACTTGCATGTGTTGTATACATAAAAAATAAGCAGTGAATTTTGCTATATTGGATCTATATGACCAATGAGAATTTAACAGTTCTATTCTTGTTCCTTGTATATATGATATAACGCTGGAAAGAATAATTGTGAATATTATATCCAGGAGAAGAAAAATAGAATTGTTTATTCTTTTGTCAGACTATTCTATTTCTTGTTTGTGAATCTTGTTAATGATGGACCATCTTGTTTTAATCTCAGTTAGACTTATATGAGCAGTGCTTATACGATTGATAGGATATAGTTGTTGACCAGTGGCATCTGTGATCAGTGTTTAAGATTGCTGGAGTCTTTCAGTTTTAGGTCAATAGTTTCTGTTATCTTATATTGAGGGAAAAATATGTGGTTAGGAAAGAAATATTTGTTGCTCTAGTTTTTAATATTCCCAGTTTCTTCCCTTTTGTCTTGCCTTGCTTGTGTCAGGCTATTGTTTTGATGTTCTCTGTTGCTCAGCTGTTTTTATTACTTAGCGAGAAAACACAAACAGGCTGCTCCCTGTTTAATAGAAAAAACGATGAGGTGCTTGTTCCCATGATGCATGTTTTTTTGGGTTCCTGGTTATGCAGACTCTAATGCATTATCTTTAGCAGGACTGAATGCTTTACTGGTTTCTATTTCATTACATCAGAGGAATAGATAAATCATACATGTCATGTTTAGTTGCAGGAATGAAACCTTGCTTGAACTTTTAATCTGTTGTTATGCTGAAGTGAAATGCATTGCTAGATTTGCTTCTCTAATCAATGACTTTGTACCCACTTTCCTGTGAAGTTATGATAGCATCTAAACATGTTTATCTGTGGATAGGTCTTGTTGGACTAGGCGGTGGAAATGTTGCAGCTGAATAATAGTAGACGGTATCTGCTGGCTTCCTTCATCAACTGCCAAGCAGATAATGGCAGATGATATCTGCTGACTTCTGATTGTCGTTCCTTTTGCATCATAAAGTAAGAAGTGACCCAGTGACAATGGATATCGTCGTTTGGTGTTTAAGGTCATAACGGCTTAATGATGTCTTGTGCTTCATGTGATCGTGGTCTCGAATTATTATTTGAATATTTCTCCTTGTGTTGTTTGTTGAGTGAGAGAAATAGTTATGGCTACATATTCCGTAGGGCTGCACCACATTCTAGGTCCTGGAACCATTCCAGCTTTGCATGATACTCCCTCCGTTTTTTTTATAAGGGCGTCCGCAATGGTGTTCAAATTGCTAGCTATTTGGTTTCTAGGAAGAATGCTATTGGCTCTTAATGATAACTTTAATGACAACTTAAGAATAGCTAGCTAGATGAGAGATATAAATACTATTTTTATGAGGCAACTTATAAAAGTAGCACTCTTATTGACTATTGAGGAGAGAGATCAAATAGCTAGCTATTAGGAAGTCGCTAGCTACTTGATTTCTCTCCTCGATAGCCAATAAGAGTGCTACTTTTATATTATTTTTATACATCATCTCGCTAGCTATTTGTAAAGTGCTATTGAGAGCCAATAGAATTCCTCCTAGCTAGCTATTTGACAACCATTGTGGATGGCCTAAGTGACGTATTTGGTTTTGGAAAAAAGTCGTAAATAAGTGTTGCTTGCTTCGTTCGTAGAGCCAATAGTTAAAAGTGCCTAGTGGTTTGCACGTAGGAATGCAGAGATAGGTGGGTGCATGATAAACTCAGGAATCGAAGAGTTAAAAACGGCTTTAGAATAAATCTCCTCCTTGGTACGTGGAACCAAACAAAATACGCTACTTATAAAAAAAACGGAGGGAGTATAAATTAAGCTTACTGTTTCACTCTACTTGTTCAGGGTTCGTTCGTTTAGGCCATTCTAGGCCCTGGAACCATTCCAGCTTTACATGATATAAATTAAGCTTACTGTTTCAACTGGATTTTTTTCCCTCTTGGGGGAAATCGCCATGGGACATAGTCAGGGATCGAACTCGGGCGGGTGACGCTCCGACCCATGTAGCAGACTTGAGTACTCAACCACCCAGCCATTGGCTTATTGGCACCATTGCTTGCGTATGATGTTTCGAGTGCGGTCTCGTTTAGATCAGGCTGTAAAGTTTTTAAATTTGTCTCATGAATTACTCACAATTTGTACAATAAATTACTTTTCGTCTATATTTAATACTCTATATATACATGTGTTCAAATATTTGATATGATAGGATGAAAACTTTTGAGTTGAAAACCAAAAAGTCCTACATTTCACAAGCGACAACATTGCTTGTACACCAACCATGGTGACTTCATCTGCAAGCGATCAGCACGTGCGCCATGGCCCGATGTGGTAGTTAAGCACGTGCGCCTCGTTGCGAGGGGCGAGGGTGCGCCTCGGCAGAGTCTCGTTGCGAGGGAGCTTCAGTACCGCACAAGGTTTTTTTTTTTTTTTTGACGAGAAGGCCGGACGATTCTGGCTTTATTGATTAACAGCAAGATGCTGATAGAACCTTTACATTGTTTAAGTTTACATTCTGAATCATCCTGATGATAGGACAATTCTGTGCATGAGAAGGCTGAGCACAAGTCCCCTGGAAAGAAAAGGGATCTGAGGAGGAAGAGGAAAGGGCTCTACGTGCCAAAGAATCTGCAAGTTGATTCTGTGACCTTCGGATTCTTCGAACTGAGATGTTTGATATGTGTTGGTATCTTCGAACCGAGTGAGTGAACGGAATAATCCTCCAGTCCGGAGGGTCTTCGTTACTGGCATCATTGATGAAATGGACTACCCGCAAATTATCAGAGAATATTGTAGTGTTTGTCCATTGCAGACGGTGGAGAATTTCAGATGCCAAAGCAAGGGCTGCTGCTTCCGCCATGATGACTGTAGAGGCATCTTGCATGATTGCTTGGATGAAGATAGTTTGCGGGACCTGCAAGTCAGAGTTTACAAGGAAAATGCCAATGCCTGCTTCCCTAGTGTATGGTGATGTAGAATCCGGTGGCGTCGAGGCATCAACATAACATCTATTCCCTGCAACAGAGGACGGAAATTGTACAAGCCAAGGTTCATTTATACCAGCATTGTTTTGTTCATTACCATGAATTACAGTATTATTGAAGTGGCTGTCTGTTGAATCAATGTGGTCACGAGTAGCAGCTAGATGGGATTGCATATGAGACTGGACAACTATTTGTACTCTCCGCGGCGTCCATCTTGTTCGCTGAAACCTGAAATCATTTCGAGCTTTCCACAGATACCAAAGGGTAAACATTACAGTAGTAAGAGTGGAATGAGAGGGGTTAGGTGAGATAAGAGCAGGCAGAGCAATTTGAACTCCATCCTCTGGAATGTTTAAACTGTTAATGGGAAGAGCGGGATTGATCTGGGCCCAAACCTGCTTAGGAAGATCACATTGGAAGAAAAGATGAGTATCATTTTCAATTAGACCACAATAGCTGCAGTGAGGATCATTATGAATGGAGAAACGACTACCTCTCTCAGCAGTGGAAAGTGCTCGTCTGATTAGACGCCATGCAAAAGTTTTCAGGATAGGTGGGATGGTTTTAGTTTTCCATACCTTTTGCAGAATTTGGTCAACATCAGTGGTAATACCTCTTGAGCCAAACAGAGGAAGCGGTTGAGCTTGGTGGTCGGCAAGGAAAGTGTATGCGGCCTTTGAAGTACACTTTCCTTTTTTGTCCGACTGCCATCTTAGGATGTCCTGGCAAGGAGAGTCAACAAGTGGAATGCTTTGAATTGAATTTATAAGCTCATCAGTAAAAGTGGAAGTTAAAAGTTGAGTATTCCAGTTTCGAGTTCCTGGGATCCATAGGTCAGAAACCGTTGCAGGTAGAGGCGAGTTGGTAACCGGAAGTAGGAGGTGGTCATGGATCTGAGCCCAAAGGGTGTTCCATGGGGTCGACCAGATGGAAGAATTACCTGCATGGATTTGAAGAGTAGAGTTGTCTAAAATAGTCTGTTTCACCTGCAAAATTGAAGACCAGTAAATGGATTTTGAGTGCATTATTGGCTGTCCAAAAGGATTCATATGGGTAGTATTTGGCTTTTAGGATGCTTGTAAGATACGGGTCATTATTATTGATTACATTCCAAGCCGAGTTGAGGATTAAGCTTCGGTTAATAGTTTCCATGTCTCTGATCCCTAAGCCTCCGTCTTTGGTGGGTCTACAAATATCTTGCCAAGAGCGATACGGGATCGGGTTAGAATGGTTTTCCTCTTGGATACCTGTCCACCAGAACCTTCGAATAATAGAGTTAATTTTTTCAATAAAGCTTTTGGAGAAGAGAACAGTTGACATATAGTAGATGGGAATGGAAGAGAGAACCGATTTGATGTACTGAAGACGACCTGCATGGTTCAGTTTGTTAGCCTTGACAGTGCTAAACTTTGCGTAAAATTTGTTATAGATGAAGGTGGAAGCTTTATTCCTGTCTTTATGGCTGAAGATCATAGGGTGACCTAGATGCATAGTGTTTGGCTGTAGATCCTGCACAGGAAAGATACTTTTTATTTGGGCCTTGAGAGTATTGCTTACATTTTTGCTGAAGTAGATGGAGGATTTTTGCATGTTGGGGGTTTGCCCAGATTGTTGACAGAAGTCGTGGAGAATGTCCTTCATAGTCTGTGCTTCTCGCATAGTAGCTTCACCACATAGGATTAAGTCATCTGCAAAAAGGAGAGAGTGGATGGGGGGGGGGGAGGGGGGGGGGGCAACCAGGACCCAGAGAGATGCCGAACAGATGGTTACTGCGAAGAGCCTCCTGCAATCTGTGAGAGAGTTCATTGATTGCTAGAACAAAAAGGTAGGGGGAAAGAGGGCAACCTTGGCGTAAGCCCCTTTGTGGACTGAAAGAATCAGTTGGCTCATCATTTACTAGAATAGCAAAAGTGGTGGTTGATATGCAAGCATGAATAAGATGAATAAAGTGTTGGTTGAGGCCTAACCTTCTCAGAGCATCAACAATGAAGTTCCATTCAATTCTATCAAAAGCTTTTGCTAAGTCAATTTTAAGAATAAAGGCATTGTTTTTCCAGGATTTTAGATTGAAGGAGTGGATAATCTCTTGGGTGATGATAATATTGGACGAGATATGTCTGTTGGCAATGAAAGCAGTTTGTTCCTTGGAGATATAGTTTGGAAGATGGTGCTTTAGTCTATTAGCAAGAGACTTCGAGATTATTTTATAGATGACATTACACAGACTAATGGGCCTGTAATCCTGGGGACAATTTGGAACATTAATTTTTGGAATGAGCGAGATGAAAGTGTGGTTCATCTTTTCAGGGAGAGATGCTGTTGAGAAGAAATTCGTTACCACTTTGTAGACATCCTCCTTAACCCATGGCCAAGCAGATTTAAAGAAGGCAGCATTGAAACCATCAGGACCTGGAGCTGCATTGCTTCGCATTTGCTTGACTAACTGGTGCAGTTCAATAATAGAGGGGTTAGAGTAAGTGTACCTGGTCAAGTTACTGTTTGTAAGGTCCTCCTCACTGTCTGCATGAAGGGGATCAGGTTGCTGTTCAGAAGGCCATTGTTGACGATTGTGCAAGGGCAGAGCAACAGGAGAGGAGGAGAAAAGGTTGGAAAAATAGGCAATAAGGGTGTTGGCAATCTGATCTGGAGTGGTGGAGTGGGTGCCATCATGATTGCTGAGATAGGAAATCTTGTTTTTTCGGTTCCTTTTGATTATGGATTGATGGAAGAAAGCTGTGTTTCTATCTCCTGCAATGGCCCATCTTTTCTTGGCACGTTGGATGGCACGTTGGATGTGGTACGTTTCCTCTTTGTTAAGAAGGTCAGAGTGTTTGTCGTGGAGCTGTTGTTGAAGGGAGTGGTTCTGCTGGTTGGGGGGAAGACTCTGCTGAGCAAGCATTTGTTTTTCAATGGTAGCGAGCAGGTCGTTGTTTTTAGGCTTCTTTTTCCTCCATTTTTTGAGATCGGCTGCAAGAAAGGAAGTTTTAAGAGAAAAATCACGATCATTAGAACGATTCCAACTTTGCTGTGCAATATCGTGGTAATCCGGTTCCTGCAACCACCAATTTTCAAATCTAAAAGGTTTTTTGAAACGAGGACGGTTAGGATTCAGCATCGCCAGAATGGGGGCATGATCACTGTACATCATGGGAAGGTGATAGACGGTAGTGGAGGGGTACATCATACACCATTCTGCATTGCCTAAACAACGATCAAGTCTTTCATAAGTGGGAGCTGAGTAAAAACGTTTGTTAGTCCAAGTGTACGCCGGTCCACTATAACCCAGATCAATAAAACCACAATGCTTAACATACCCACAGAAAGCATTAATACGGTTAACATTAGCAGCAGAGGGACCTAGTTTCTCATTCACATGCATGATATCATTAAGGTCTCCCATACAGAACATAGGAAGCGAACTATTAGTCGTGACAAAGTTCTTAACATGGTCCCATATTACATTGGTAGTACGGTGATGGGGATCTCCATATATGCATACTAAACCATAAGGCTGTTGTGTGGCTCTATTTACACAAAAGGCCAGGATGAAATGATGATTATGATCAAAGATAGTGATATCGACTTCATTGTTCCACATCAGCCAAAGGCCACCTGAATGGCCATTAGAGGGAACAACAAAAACACCATTAAGATTGAAATGATTCTTTATAGCAGTGTTAGTAATAGAAGAGTTTCTTGTTTCTGAAATGAAGCATACCTGGGATTTAGTAGAGTTAAGCAGGCGGGAGAGGTGCGTTGCCGTCGAACTGCGGAGGCTCCTGCCGATGCCCCTGCAGTTCCACGCGAGGTGCGTCATGGGTCCTGGGCGCCTTATCGGCTGGCGCCGGAGCCTGGTGAAGATGAAGGTGGCCGCTCGCAGAAGAAGTGTTGCCAGAATGAAGGTGAACTTGATGAGTAGGATGACCTTGAGCCTGAAGATCAGCATTGGCTTGGACGTCGGTGAAAGTGCTGAGAATGTGAGTACCCAGGCTAGACCCCCTGAGGTGAGACTGAGGAGGATCATGTTCCTGAGCTGGGTACCGAATCTGCATATGAGCAACCACGCTCTGTAGGTCCTGCTGGTCGAAGCGGTATTGGTTCGCGGTCTGGATCTGTGCCTCAGCAGTTTGGCCTTGGTCTGCTCCCACAGTTTCTCCCACAAAATAGCCATAAGAGAGGCCAGGAGAAGTGCAAAAAAGGTCCTGAGAGGAAACCTGGTGAGATCGTCGAAGTCCAGCTTGTTGCCGATTTGGATGGCCTCCCCATAATAGGCGCCGAGATCTCCACTGCCTGAGGAATCCCCCACGTCCCACCTACTAGCCCGAGTGCGACCTCGGTCTCGTGGGGTCGGGGATCTAGAGCGTTGACGAGCGGGTGTGTCTCTGCGGGAGTCGTCCCTGGAGCTTCCAGATCTGGCACTCCGAGCCTGAGGGAGTCTGGTGCTTCCCGAGTGGCTCCAGATCTGGGTAGCTGCACTTGGAGTGGGGAGGATGGGGAGCTGCCTGACAGCAGAGGGCTCACCTGCGTCCGCCTGGTAGTGGCTTCTGCGCTGCGCCGATGCGGGAGCTCGGTGGCTTGCTGCGAAGGGAGGCAGGGGCGGATGTCGAACCTGCCCTGAAGACTTGTTCGGCGCCGCAGTCTGCGGTCCCATAACAGATGAGCTTCGTCAGTGCCGAACTGGGGCTCCCAAGAGCCAATGCCCGAGTGGGCTGGGGATCTGGCTGGGGACAAGCGGCTGTCGGTCCCCGGGAGGGTGAGGGGGCCCAGGATGCTTGGGCGGGTGCTTCCTGGGGGATGGAGGGGGGGAAGCTGGTGGGCCTTGGAGAGGTAGGTGGAAGGGAGTGGGGGACCGATTTGGTGATGGATCCGCCATGGTGAGCGGGAGTAGCAGTGGCAAGAGTAGGCGGGATGATGGTTGTGGAGGTAGGTGGTAATTGAATGGGAAGTTGGGGGAAACCCGGAGGAGTAGATGGGGTAGGAGTAAGTAAGAAAGGGTGGGAGGCATAAATCTGAAGGAGATTGTCCATATTAGACCCAGTAGTATGAGGAGCTTCATGGGTTTCTAAGCTGGCTAGGATAGCTTTGGCTCTGAACTGGGAGAGCAGGAGGTTGGTGTTGTGAGTTATTGCAGTGGGGGAGAGGGATGAGTCTTCAGGAGTGGTGTGGCCAGAAATTGGTTCAGTAGGTGGCAGGGATATATAGGAGGCGGAACCCTCAGGGATAGGATTGGCTTTATGGGCAAGAGGAGGAGGCTGCCTCGGTTGCTCTGGTTGTGGGCCCGCCTGGCCCCCTTCTTGGGGTGTCTTTTGTAACATGCGCTCAGCAGGAGATGCCTCCTGAGTGGAAATGGGGGGGAGGCCCAAAGGCTGGGTGTAAATCAAAGACTGTGTAGTTGGGTGCAGATGCTGCTGACTGAAATCATCTCTGGGCCTGATCATGCTGGAGTTGGGGAGAACTTGCTTAGAGCTGTGGGGCAAGGTCATTGACAAGCAACACACTGGATTGGAGCCATTTGTCTGATGAGTAGATGTGCCGGCTGGGTCTGGACTGTTGTTATTGTGAGTTGCAATTTGAACTTGGAGCTGGGTCTGCTGAATGCTAACCTGAGTGACCTGAAGAGTCTGTTGGGCACTGATCTGAGGCTGCGAGGGACTTGCAGTTTGGGCACTAGCACTGGGGTTGGCCTGCTCTGTTGATTGCACTGTGGCAATGACCACACCTTGCATGGGACGTGGATCAGAATGGCCCATATCATGGGGACTAGCATGGGGAACATTAACCACTTCTTCCGTGTCTTGCATCGGGTGATCTTGCTGAATTGGCGCAGAGGTCAGAGGAGTTGTGTTCATAGTACCCATGCTGATGATGTTGGACGGTAGAGTCAGGGTTCGAGGAGGCTGAGGGTGGCTGCCACCCATACGGATCCTAGCAAAGACCTGCCGAAGTGATTGGAGAGCTAGAGAGGCTGGAGCAGCTATGCCTTGAAAGGAGTTGAGTTGATTTTCCACCAAAGGCAGCGGGATTCTATGAGCCTGCGTCATCCAAGCTCCATGGTGGCCAAAGCCTTGGTCCTGTCCTGAGGTCATGATCCTCCTGGTACGCTCAGGACACTGTTCAGCGTTGTGAAAGTAGCAAGCACAGTTCAGCGTTGTGAAAGTAGCAAGCACAGAAGGTGCAGATTCTCTTGATCTTTTCATAATGTAACCAAATAATCATAGTGCCCATGTTTGGAACTGGCATGAAGATTTTATCAGGAGCTGGCTTGGTGACATCTAGCTTGACCCGAACTTGAACAAAGACAGGATCATGATTAAAGTTTCTTGGGTTCAGCCTATGCCAATCAGAAGCATGTCCTATAAACTGAATGGCCTCTCTGATTCTATCCTCAGTTCGGAGAAAAGTAGGAATGCCATACAACCTAACTGAGGCATCAAGATACTGAAAAGCATAATCCCCAATACTTCTATCCGGTAGGTATAATTCAATAAGCAAATTCTGGCCTCTAAGAGTCCACAGCTGACCTCTTATCACTGACATCATCTCACCTTCAGTATAAAACGCAGCAAGGAACAGGTTCTCGGTTACCTTGTCAATGTCGGAGGTGGCGGGGGAGGTGGATCTGGCGGTATGCGCTCCATGGCTGGGGGGACCAAGGTGTCGGTGGATTGGGGGATCGAGGCGTGCAGGGGAAGGAGAAAGTGGATGAGGGGCACAAGAAAGGTAAAAGGGGAACACGACCTGTCAAGGTAAAAGCATGGCGGATTGAAGGAGGGGGAGTTACCGGAGAAACACCTGGAACTCGGGCACCGTCGGGAGGCGGCGCGTGGCCAGGTTCTGAACGGCGGCGAGGCACAGGTGTCAACAGCAGGCGGGGAGGAGGGCAGGTGTCCAGAGTAGCTCCCGGGTCAAATTGGCTTGAAGGACCACCGATTAGGAGCACGGAGAGCGACGAGGACGAAACGGGGGCGAGATTAAGGTGCCAAGGAGGCCGATCGGGATGGATTTGGCCTTGAAGATGGGGATTTGGAAAGGATTCAGGGAAGGAAGGAGGGTCACGGCATTTCGCCCAGTACTACTTCAGAGCTCCTACCGCTGGTCCGCATTGAAGTGCAAGTGAGTGTCAGTGTGCTTTGGAGCGGTCGATGTACCTCTGTACCGCACAAGGTTAAATTCTTTTTCGGGCTTGTCCAACTTGGCTCGGGGCCTCATTCGCGCCTTGTTGACTGGTGGCTCTCGTCCGGTGTCGCTCTCCCATCAAATCGGCGACCTGCTTTCGACTCCCTCGTCCTTCTCATCTCCTGGACACTTTGGAAGGAGCGAAACAGAAGGACCTTCGACGGGTCAGCCTCGACCAGCAGCAATGTTGTGGCTGCTGTGTTCGCCGAGACCGACGCCTGGGTACTGGCTGGGTTTAGGGCCCTTGCGCCGTTAGCGGCAGCGGCAGCTAGGTAGTGCTCGGTCCTTTCCCCTGTAGCTTGGTCGCAAAATCAGTTACATTTTTAGTACGACCTCGTAGCACCACCGTTTGAGCCGGTGCCTTCTGTCAGTGTGCTCTTGCCGTACACCTCCGTGGCAGCTCGCCATTTGGAGTAGCGGTTGTATCGTATTTTCTAACTTCTTTTAATGAAATACGTGTTGTGCACGTTCTCGAAAAATTATATTCATATGCTACTCAATCCATCTAGATAGTATGTTATAGAATGACATTTTAATGCGTGCGTTAGTCATGATTTATATTCCAGGTTGAATTATGAATTACCTGATTCTATATTTCTCTTAAAAGCTAATCTCTCTACCTCAGCATGCAAGTCATCCCACTAATAGCATATTATCTCTCACTAACTATGCATATTATCTCTAACCAATAGCATAGTCATGTCCCATCCCACTAATTTTTAATCTTTTAATATAAGCTATTAACACCATCTCTACTTAATTTTATTTCAAGTTCTTCACAATCCCAGCAATACTTAGGTAGAAAATGTTAGAAATTTAGCCGATTTTAGTATTAATTTAATCTAGAAAAATACTAAAGCTAAGTTTATGACATCAGATATGTGCACGTGTGATGTAAGCATCATGAATACGTAGATGATACTAATTATCATGATTTTAATTATAGAAAACAAAGGACGAGTTGCAACAGCATACTCAGCGGCACCGGACCTGATGCTAGTTGACATAGAGGTTGTCGATGTAGTTATCCCGCTCGATGTCGTGCAGGTGAGTTGCAGTACCCATCACCACGATCACCACACATGTTGTCGTCTCGCCGGAAAGTAGAGGAAGTTGTGGGTCGATGTAGCAGTCGCATGGAAGACGACCGAGCAGATAGTAGCCCAAAAACCTAATTGTCGGTCTTTACTCGAGCAGATGAACTCATGAACAACACCGGTTTCAGAGGCCTGCTGCTCTCTATTCCTGTGCGCAAAGGAATTGAACGGTAATGATAATTAGTAGCACAACATTAACATGGCGGTGTTCTTGCTATGTGATCTCTGTTATCTCGCAAATAAGGGAAGCAGTCCTATTTATACAACATCAGACGGAGATCAAGAGCTAAGCGCATGAAAAGATAGTGGTTATAAACCACTCACATCGAGACCCATTAGCATATAATTTTTTCGAAAACATGTCATTGGCACGTGCTTTATTAAGAGAGATTAGAGTGTTTTGGGTACATGGACCGAACGGCCGAATGGCGAGCTGCCAACGCCACCGGTTGAAACACAGAACAGAAGGCGCCGGCTAAAACGGCGGAGCATCGGGGTCTGTACTAAGGGGATACACTAGACACGCGGCTAAAAGAGAAGACGACAACACCGACTATGCAGCCCAGGCTGACAAGAGAGGTGCCAGGTCGCTGAATCCGGCCGCCACCCAGTCCCCACCCTCATCTCTGAGACTCTGAAGAGTTGAACCAACTGAGGATGAAACGCCATCGAACGTCCTCCTGTTCCTCTCCTTCCCACTGAGGATGAAACGCCATCGAACGTCCTCCTGTTCCTCTCCTTCCAGCATACCCAGGAGACCAGCAGAACAAGGCAGTCAAACCCTCGACGCAGGCTAACAGCGATGCGGGAGCGCTGGAGAAGCCAACAGTCAAAGAGGGCATCTCCCTCGGCTGGGCAAAGACGCTGAAGGCCGACCGCAGCCAGCAGCCGATGCCAGAGCTCCCGAACGAAGACACAGGACAGAAGCAGGTGGTCAATCGACCCGTGTCCTTGGTCGCAGAGCGCACATGCATCGGACTGTTGCAGTCCATGTCCGAATCGCCGCTCTGCTGTCCACAGGCGCTCGTGCAACGCAAGCCAGAAGAAGAACTTCACTTTGGGTGGCGCCCTGGTGGCCCACAACTCTTTTGCCCCACGCAGCGATGCCCGGCCAAGGAAGAAGGCAATGTAGGCGGAGGAGCTGGAGTAGCTTCCATCTGAAGTCCAGCGCCAAACCATGCGATCCTGAACCGCCTCCTGCAGCTGAACGCCCTCCATCAACGCCCATAGGCGTAGGAACTGCGTGATGAGGCTGGCTGTAGGGGCAGCAGCGACGTCCCTTGCTCACTGACTCCCCAAGAGAGCCTCCCTCACCGTACGCCCGCGACGCCTGGAGCTGACAGCTCGAAATACGTCGGGTGCGAAGTGCGCCAGGGTCCCGACCGCGTGCCAGCGGTCAGTCCAGAAGTGCGCTCGTGCTCCGTTGCCGACGATGAAGCTTGTTGAGGCAGCAAACATGGCCTGGGACTTCGAATCCCTGGGAGCGGGGAGGCTTGCCCAGGAGGAGCCGCCTTCGCCTGAGCGCCGCAGCCACTCCCAGCGTAGCCGAAGCGCAAAGCCTAGGATACGTAGGTCAGGCAGGCCGAGCCCTCCCAGGTCGCATGGCGTGCAGACCATGGACCAGTTCACCTTGCAACGCCCACCCACGATGGAGTCTGACCCTGCCCAGATGAATGCCATGCGCGCCTTGTCGATGGCCTGCAAGGCCCATCTTGACAAGGAGCAACAGATGGAGACGTGCACTGGGATGGCTGAAAGCCTAGAACGGGCAAGGGTCGTCCGGCCGGCTGCGTTCAGGAGATTGCCCTTCCATGCTGGGATACGCGCGGCTACGGCGTCCACCAGTGCCTGCTCGGCGTCCCGGCCTAGCCGGCCCATGGAGAGCGGAGCCCCCAGGTACCGAGTCGGGAACGTGGACTAACGACATGGAAAGGCCTCCCGGAACGCCGCAACCTGGCTAGGCGAGCAGCCAATCGGAGTCACTATGCACTTGTTGACATTGGTCTCAAGTCCCGAGGCGCCCGCGAACACTTCCAGCAGACGACGGATGCATGCGCTATCTTGCTGCGTGGGAGCCAAGAAGGTCACCAGGTCATCCGCATAGATCGACGCGCGGCACCTTGCCGCGGCCCCGGGCAGCGGAGAGAGGAGGCCTCGACGGTCAGCCTCAGAAATCATGGCGTTGAGCGCCTCCATGACGAGGACGAATAGCAGCGGGGATAGCGGGTCTCCCTGCCTGAGTCCGCGCGCGTGGCGGATGCGCTATCCCGGGCGTCCATTGACCAGCACGCGGGTGCTTGCCAAGCGGAGTAAAGCTGAGACCCATTCGCGCTTGCGGCTCGGGAATCCCATGTGCTCTAGGACCTCTAGCAGGAAAGGCCAGGCGACCATGTCGAAGGCCTTTGCGAGGTCCACCTTGAGCAGCACGGCTGAAAAGCGCTTGGCGTGGAGGAAAAGACACGTGAGCTGCACCGATCGAAAGTTCTCGTGGATCCGCCTACCTCTAATGAACGCCGACCGGTTGGGCTTCACAAGTTCAGCCATCCTTGGCGCTAGACGCAACGCTAGGCCCTTGGCGAACAGCTTTCCGAACATATGAATCAAACTGATCGGCCTGTAGTCCTTCAGCCCTTGAGGGTTCTTGTTTTTGTGGATGAGCACCATCAGAGCGCCGTTGACATGGTGGAGGCTCCAAAAGTCCAGCTCTCAAAGGGAATGGAAGGCCCGTCTGAAATCCGGGCCAATCACCTCCCATGTGGCCTTCAGAAAGGCGCCAGAGAAGCTGTCCGGCCCGGGAGCCCGGTCAGATGGCGTCTCCCGAACGATGGCTAGCACCTCCTCGTCCGAGAATGGCAGCACAAGGTTCCCAAGTTCGGCCTGGGGAAGCCGCAACAGCGCCAGATCAACGCGGTTACCCCGGCGGAACGGGGAGCCGAGGATGCTGTTGTAGTAGGAGAAGACGATTCCGGCCTTGGCCTCCTCCTCGGAGAAAGTCTGTCCATTGTGCATGATCGCAACCAGAAAGTTTTTTCTCCTTCGATGACAAGCCTGGACATGGAAGAACCTAGTGCACGCGTCCCCCTCACGGAGGTAACGCACACGTGCCCGCTATCTAGCCATCGTTCGCACCAATGACGCGAGCCCAAGAACCGAGCCCTTGAGCTCGCGGTGCCACTGCCGCTCTCCATCCGAGAGCTGGCGGGACTCCTGTGCAATGTCAAGATCGTACACAAAGGCTCGAGAAGCCACCAACTGTAGTCTGACATCCCCCACCTCGGAGGCCCTCCAGCTCTTGAGGACCCACGCCAGGTATCGAAGTTTCTGATCAAGCGCACGACAAGGGTCGACGTCCCAGTTGGCGCCGCCCCAAGCCACCCGCAGCACGTCATGGAAGTCGGGGATCTTTAGCCAGAATCGCTCAAACCGGAATCTCGAGGATGCCCAAAGCTCGGTACACAGAAGTAACAGCATCGGCGCATGGTCAGAGGAGTCCGAAGAGAGACAACGAAGGTGATGGTTGGGGAAGAGGTCGAGCCAGTCAACATTGGCAAAGGCCTGATCAAGCCTCACGAGGGTCGTGTTGGGTGAAGGACAATAGTTTCGGCCCCCGGTGCCTCCTTTCGAGCATTCGTCACGGCATCGAACGAGGCGTGTCGAAATACGGACGGAAGCATGTTTTCGTTCGAGCTATCGTCGTTCCAATGATAGGTTGTTTTCGTTTGAGTTATCGTCAGTTAGGCGAAATGTTGTTTTCATCAGGGCTACCGTCGGCCGGGCGAAGGGTTCCTTGCGCTCGGGCTATCGCTGGTCGAGCAAAACGTTGTTCTCGTCTGAGCTATTCGTCAGCCGGGTGAATGGATGTTTTCGTTCGGGCGGAGCAAAACGGTGACTATCCAGATAACGGTGTAAGGGAGAAAGCATCCTATCGTCAGAGAGACGAAAGGTTGCTTCCGTTCAGGCTATCGACGATCGTTGCCGTCTTAGCGAAGAGGCGTCGGGTTTTGTTTCGGTTTCGTAATCCATGTAAGGTTATCGTCGATACCCAGTTTTGCAGGGACAGGTTCTGGCGAAGGAGACACTACGTTCGCTAGAAGGGGAGCTGAGTCGGTGGTGCGTGGGCCCCACGACACGTCTTCAGAGGGGGCTGAGGTGTGCCTTCCTCCCCAAGACAACCTCTGAAGACCGCAAGGGCATTTTGGTCCGTGTGAAAATGTGTGTACGAGTATAAATAGAGCCCGACTGGGACACTGTAGAGGGAGGAATTCTGATTCTACAGTTTCAATATAAAGAGCAGTTCGTTTCGCCTGTTGCTTTTTTCCTTTCGTCCGTTTGTTTGAGTGCTTTCGAGTGTTTCGGCGACAACCATTGTTCCAAGGTTTTGGCCTAGAACAACATTGGCGCCCACCGTGATTGTTGCCCGAGCTTTCCGTGGCACCAAAGAAAGGAGCAAGGTTAACTGGCGAATCATCCAAGGCGATAGCTCCAACAGCGGTTGTACCAGGTGAGGTACCGCCGACTGAGTCGGATGCCTCAGTTCTGCAGGACGTCATCGGGAATCATCCAGGCAATCGACAAGTGACACCAGAAGGGTATTTGGAAGAAATACCAGAAGGCGCAGAAGAGGAAAATGGCGACGAAGACGAAATCACCAATCGAGCAAGGCACCTGAAGACTTTGGACACTTTCCAGCAAGAAATTGAAAAGCTTGCGCAGGAGCGCAATCAGTTGTTGCATCAGTTAGAGGAACAGAATAGAGCCGCCCAAGACAAAGTGGCTATCAGGTAGGCCGAAAGTCACAAGGAAGGTCTACTTAAGGAAATACAACAATTGCAAAGGGCAATTGGAAAAGGTGGCGGTTCAGGAGGCGGAACCTTGCCTCAGCAAATACATACAATTTCGGATGAAGAGGACGAGGCATTCGACCATTCATTGCCTTTGTCTAGGGAGCTGCAACTTCATCCATGGCCACCGAATTACAAGCCAAGAATACCACCTTTCGACGGAAGGACGAATCCAAGGAAATTCATCGCAAGCTATGAAACTGCAGTATACTCCGCAGGTGGCGATAGTACAACTTTGGCTAAATCTCTTATTCTGGCAGTAGAGGACATTGCCCATGATTGGTATATGTCAATCAAGCCCTTGTCGGTACAATCTTGGCAGCAGTTCAAGGCCGACCTTCTGTCGACCTTTCAAGGATACAACACAGAAATCAAAACCACCAGAGACTTGTTGAACTGTACCCAAGGAGACAACGAAACTTTGTCTGAATACTTGGGAAGATTTATCCAGCTAAAGGTGCAAGTGCCAAATGTGCCGGAAGCAACTGTAATCGCAGCAGCAATCGAAGGGTTAGCTATCGATCAGTGTGCATCCCATTTCGCAAGAGAACCGTCTGACACGGTGAAAGAGCCTTTTGAGGTAATGAGACGGTACGCCAGATCTGACAACGACTTCAAAAGGCGAAAGGCAGCACGAAACCTACAGAAGCAAGTAGACAGAAGCACAAGGCCATCAAATCTGGCAAATCAGTGAAATGTGAGACCTTTCCGAGCAGTAAACTCCTTACAAGAAGATTTAGCTCAGTCAGAACCAGATCGAAAGCAAGAAGATAATCAAATTCAACCATCTCAGTTCCGCCCTTTCGATAGAGCTCAACGAGGAGGTCGTGGAGGACGCGGACCTTTCGGCGGAAGAGACGCAAGAGGTAGAGGAAGAGGACTAAAACCCTCCTATTGTGCTATTTGCGGCGAAGACGCAGGTCATTACACGCGTGACTGCCGGTACAGTAAGATGGCGAAAGAGCTAAAGGCGAAAGATGATGCAGCCAAGAGCAATGAGGCGCCCAAGCATATCTACCACAACTCCCCAAGAGTAGAAAGCTCATCAAGTCAATTCTATTCACAGCCATACCATCCAATGGGAAACAATATGATGTCTCAGCCAAGCTTTATGCACAGCTACGCCAGCAACCCATATGCATGGCAGCATCCGCCATACCTGGTTTATCATCAACAACCTTAAAACCCATCGCTTTCGGTAGCAATTTCGTCGCCTGTCTTGCCAGAACACCAACAGTCAGCTCAGCCTAATGCAAAGCGTGAAGAAGCACCAGAGCAACAAACAGTAAAGAACATACTATCGTCGAGAGGTCACATATTCGCTATCACAGGCGGATCCAATCTAGAGCATCAAAGCAAAAGGGCGAGAAAGGAATATGACAAAAGAGTTTTGACAGTAACTCCAAAGATGCCGTTAAACAGGCCAGCTTGGTCTTTGGCTCCCATAACCTTTGACAAAAGCAATTTTCAAGTTCGAGATTATCCTCATTTCGATGCTTTCGTCGCTACGGCAAATGTGGCCGGTTACACCTTGCATAACATCCTGATTGATACTGGCAGCTCTGCCGATATTCTCTTCATCAAGGCTTTCGAATCCATGGAATTGGACAGAAGAACACTTGAACCGGCAGGAAATTCGTTATATGGTTTCGGCGGAAGAAAAATTGATGCCATTGGGAAGAAGTCAATTCCAGTGTCCTTTCAGGATGGCGAAAGAGTGCGAACTGAAAATATTGTATTTGATATAGTCAATATGGACTACCCGTACACAACAATCTTCGGCAGAGGTTTCACAAACAAGTTCGATGTGGTAATAAAGCAGAGTTATCTTTGCATGAAAATGCCATCACCTTTCGGCATAAT
Source organism: Coix lacryma-jobi var. lacryma-jobi (assembly GCA_009763385.1). Classification (NCBI taxonomy): domain Eukaryota; kingdom Viridiplantae; phylum Streptophyta; class Magnoliopsida; order Poales; family Poaceae; genus Coix; species Coix lacryma-jobi. Next base: position 68,968,887 of record CM019831.1, on the reverse strand, counting down.
AACATTACATGGTGACCAAATCGCCTCAAGGCGAATTGAGGGCAAGCCAACGCCTGGATATAGTCTGATAAATGAGGTAGCCAAAAAGTCAGTACATGCGAAGACTATATAATGTGTACTTTAGACTATTATTGGTGATATAATATTTATTCTAGTAAGTTTATATCAACCATCACTCTTATTAATCCATTTAATATATAGGTTGTATTGTTATTTTTGCCATGAAATAGAAAAAAATTGCTCAAAATTGCTAAAAATTATATTATTTAGTGGATGTTTTGTATAGTTCGGTTAGTTCGGTCATGACCGAGACCGAACCAAACTAACCGAGACCGAACTTGCTCGGTCTTGAGTTTTGAAACTAACCGATCGGTCTCCGTTTCTAGATGACCGAACTTTTGAGATGATCGAAGAACCGAACCGATCGGTTCGGTCATGACCGAACGCCCAGGCCTACCCTTTGCCCCGGATTGACAAGCTGGTAGAAACTGCAGCAGGATGTGAAATGATGAGCCTTTTAGATTGTTTCTCTGGGTATCACCAAATTTGGCTAAACCCGGATGACGAGGAGAAAACAAGTTTCATCACCCCAGGCAGAACATATTGCTACCGTCGCATACCAGAAGGGTTAAGAAACGCTGGACCAACTTTCTCCAGAATGACAGATGAGGTTTTCGTTCAGCAAAAGGGAGTCAATTTGCTAGCTTATGTCGATGACATTGTAGTCAAGAGTGACAAGAAAGAAACACATATTCAAGATTTGACGGAAACCTTCATGAACATGCGCAAGAGCGGTCTTAAGTTCAACCTGGACAAATGTATCTTCGGTATTCAGAAAGGCAAGTTACTCAGGTGTTTGGTTTCGGCTAGAGGAATCAAAGCAAATCCAGATAAGATTGCGGCAATTACAAACATGCAACCGCCAAAAAATACAAAACAAGTTCAAAGGCTAACAGGCAGATTGGCAGCGTTGAATAGGTTCATAGCAAGATCCGCCGAAAGGGGTCTCCCTTTTTTCAGAACCCTAAGGAACTCAGACTTGTTCGAATGGGGTCCCGAGCAGCAACAAGCTTTCGATGATCTGAAACAGTATCTGACAAAGCTCACTACCCTATCCAAACCCTCGCCGAAAGCTGTGCTATTGCTTTATCTCGCAACCTCTCCTACCGCAGTCAGTGCGGTTATAGTAGAAGAAAAGGAGTCTGAAAATTTGATGTGCCAATTCCCAATCTATTTCATTTCAGAGGCATTATCAGGCGCTAAGCTGAACTACTCAGAGTTAGAAAAAATTGCATACACAGTAGTAATGGCCTCCAGGAAGCTGAAACATTATTTTCAGGCACATCATATTAGGGTATTGTCAGCTCAACCGCTAGGAGCTCTGTTCCACAACAGCGAAGCTATTGGCAGAATAGGCAAATGGGCTGCTGAATTGAATGAATTTGTAATAGACTTCGAGCACAGATCGGCCATCAAGTCGCAAGTACTGGCAGATTTCATCGCCGATTGGACACCGTCCGCTTTCGACACTACAGTTCAGTTTGATGAGCCAACATGGACAGTACATTGTGACAGAGCATGGGGTGCGGCAGACGCAGGCATTTCTGCCATCTTGACACCGCCATCTGGCCCAAAGCTTCGATATGCGGCAAAACTGCAGTTCCTGTCTACTAACAACACCGCCGAATACGAAGCAGTTCTGCTAGGCCTGTGAAAACTCAGAGCATTGGGAGTCAGAAGATGCATAGTAAAATCAGATTCGCAGGTAGTTGTTGGCCATGTCGAAAAGAATTTCGTCACAAAAGAGCCAGACTTAATAAAATATCTATCGGCAATAAGACGAATGGAAAAGTATTTTTCGGGTTTCACCTTGAAGCACATCCCTAGAGCTGACAATAGCGAAGCCGACGAATTGGCAAAAGCAGTGGCAGTAGGTGCTCTGCTACCGCCTGATGTATTCTTTCAGACGTTGACAGTTAAAGCAGTCAAAGAAGAAGAAGAAATGCCATTGGTGATTCATGCCATCACAAGTGAAGATTGGAGATCACCAATATATGCTTTCTTGTCCGGCACATATGAACCGCTAGATAGTCAACAGATGGAGCGGATGAAAGCCAGAACAAAGTGTTACTCCATCATTGGGAACGACTTATACAGAAGCGGAGTTGTAGCTCCACTGCTCAAGTGTATCAGTAGATCTCAGGGAATTCAATTGCTAACTGAAATCCATTCTGGGTCTTGTGGTGCTCATAGAGGGGAGCATGAAATCGCCCATAGAGCAATAAGGCAAGGTTTCTATTGGCTGAACGCGGCGGAAGATGCAAAGGAATTGGTCAGAAAGTGCGAGAATTGCCAGATGTTCGCCAACAAGCAAAATGTTCCGGCAAACCCGACTAAACCAATAATACCAACTTGGCCATTATAGAGATGGGGAGTGGACATAGTCGGACCATTGCCTACCGCTCCAGGAAACCTTCGTTTTGCAGCAGTAGCGCTAGAATATTTCACCAAGTGGATAGAAGCAAAAGCTTTGGCTAAAATCACATCGACTTTGATCAGTTTAATCTAGAAAAGGATCATCTGTCGTTTTGGTGTACCATCCTATATTATAGTAGACAATGGGAAACCGTTCGATTCCACGCAATTCAGAAGTTTCTGTGATGAGTTCAACATAAAGCTGGCTTTCGCATCTGTCAACCACCCATAGAGCAACGGAGCAGTAGAAAGGGCAAATGGGCTGGTATTCACGGCAGTAGCAAAATCCTTATTTGACTCGCCAAAAGGAAAATGGGCTTTGCCGTTGACAACATCAGTTTGGGGGCACAACATATCAAGATCAAGAGCAACTGGTTTCACACCCTTTCGCCTGCTATACGGCGAAGAGGCTGTAACACCAGAAGAGATAAAGCTGGGGTCTTTTCGCACAGAGGTATCAGCTTCATCGTCTATACAACGTTTCATCAACATTGAGGAAAATGAAACCACAAGAATTGAAGCAGCAAGTAATCTTGACAAGTATCACGAAGAGACGAAAGCCTAGAGAGACAAAAAAAATGCTTCGCAAGGACATCAAACCTGGCGATATGGTAATCATCAGGCATCCAGACAAACAAGGAAAATTACAATCGCAATGGTATGGACCATTCGTCGTTTCAAGCATGATCGCCCCAGGAACCTTTCGGCTCCTCAATGATGAAGGCGATGAAACCACTCACACCTGGAACGCAGACAACCTGCGTTGTTTCTACCCGTAATTCAAGATCAGGTGGTTTCATTTTTAGTTTTCGTTTTTCTTTAGTCTTTTACAGTTTTAAGGGGATTGGCACTCTTTTTCCTCATAGGGGATCCTTTATTCAAAAGGCGTGAGGTTTTTTAATGAGGCAATCTTTTGTACCCATGCTAAAGCTAATAGACATGAAATCCCCCCCAAAAGAGAAAGGTCAAAAGGTGTCGCACGCCGAAACAAGCTATCGACATGCTTGCTTATCGGCACTATCAAATTAAACAAAAAGTTGCACATCTCCTTCTATCAAAAGCACGAAAGAGATTTAGCAACCCCAAAAAGCCTAAGGGATGATGCATTCACCTCGACCCTCCAAAAGAGAGAGGGCGAGGAGACGAAAGCCTAAGGGCTAATGCATTCACCTCGACCCTCCAAAAGAGAGAGGGCAAGGAGACGAAAGCCTAAGGGCTAATGCATTCACCTCGACCCCCCAAAAGAGAGAGGGCGAGGAGACAAAAGCCTAAGGGCTAATGCATTCACCTCGACCCTCCAAAAGAGAGAGGGCGAGGAGACGAAAGCCTAAGGGCTAATGCATTCACCTCGACCCTCCAAAAGAGAGATGGCGAGGAGATGAAAGCCTAACGGCTAATGCATTCACCTCGACCCTCCAAAAGAGAGAGGGCGAGGAGACGAAAGCCTAACGGCTAATGCATTCACCTCGACCTTCCAAAAAAGAGAGAGGAAGAGGAGATGAAAGCCTAATGGCTAATGCATTCACCTCGACTTTCCAAAGTGCAAATGCATTGCTCCTCAATTTTCCAAAAGACAATGGGCAAGAAATCAAAAGCCTAAGGGAACGTGTTTTCACCATGACCCTACAGAAGAGGGTGACAAAAAAGGCACAATAATGCAAGGAACGACAACCATGACAGAGGATAAGAGCAAAAAGTACAGAATATAAGCGCAATTAATGCTAAAGAGACAACCACCACAACCACCAAGCATCAAAATCTTGTACCTTACTCAGCCACTATTTATACAACCCAAGGGGTCTTTCAGCCAAAAGCAGTTGAGAGGATGAGCGGGATAGACAAGGAGCAAAACAAAGTTATCATAGAAAATACCTAGGAATAAGAGGGTATCAGGAAGAGAGAAAGCTGTCAAGTTTTATAAAACTTGACGAAAGCGAAACCTGCGGTTCTGACTACGAGTCAAGCAGTAGACGCAGTGGGTGAGGACGCGCGGTAAAAGTCGAGTTCGCGTAAGCATGCCACCAAGGAGTACTCTTTAATTACCAGTAGTGCACATCTGCCAATACACCTACAAACAGCTAGAGCAGCTGGTGTACCTTGCCGATAACGGTTAGCGGCAACGTTTTTGTATCACCGACAAAAAGTTAATCAATCGAAAATCAGCCAGGGGCTAGTGTTCGATGCCTTTCGCTCGCTTTTGTCGCCCTCGCCGAAAAGGTTGGGGGACGGCGACATTTTTCTAAAGTATCGGGCGAGGGGCTAGCTTTCGACGCCTTTCGCTCGCTTTCATCGCCCTCGCCGAAAAGGTTGGGGGACGGCGCCGTTTTTCTAAAGTATCAGGCGAGGGGCTAGCTTTCGACGCCTTTCGCTCGCTTTCATCGCCCTCGCCGAAAAGGTTGAGGGACGGCTCTGTTTTTCTAAAGTATCGGGCGAGGGGCTAGCTTTCGACGCCTTTCGCTCGCTTTCATCGCCCTCGCCGAAAAGGTTGGGGGATGACGCCGTTTTTCTAAAGTATCGGGCGAGGGGCTAGCTTTCGACGCCTTTCGCTCGCTTTCGTTGCCCTGGCCGAAAAGGTTGGGGGATGGCGCCGTTTTTCGAAAGTATCGGGCGAGGGGCTAGCTTTCGACGCCTTTCGCTCACTTTCGTCGCCCTCGCCGAAAAGGTTGGGGGACGGTGCCGTTTTTCTAAAGTATCGGACGAGGGGCTAGCATTCGACGCCTTTTGTTCGCTTTCGTCGCCCTCGCCGAAAAGGTTGGGGGACGACGCCGTTCTTCTAAAGTATCGGGCGAAAGGCTAGCATTCGACGCCTTTCGCTCGCTTCTGTCGCCCTCGCCGAAAAGGTTGGGGAACGACGCCATTTTTCTTAAGTATCGGGCGAAAGGCTAGCATTCGACACCTTTCGCTCGCTTTCGTCGCCCTCGCCGAAAAGGTTGGGGGACGACGCCGTTTTTCTAAAGTATAGGGCGAAAGGCTAGCTTTCGATGCCTTTCGCTCGCTTTCGTCGCCCTCGCCGAAAAGGTTGGGGGACGACGCCGTTTTTCTTAAAAATTGGGCGAGGGGATAGCATTCAACGCCTTTCGCTCGCTTTCGTCGCCCTCGTCGAAAAGGTTGGGGGACGGCGCCGTTTTCTAAATTATCGGGCGAAAGGCTAGCATTCGACGCCTTTCGCTCGCTTTAGTTGCCCTCGCCGAAAAGGCTGAGGGACGACGCCATTCCAAAAATGATGATGACAAAAAAGGAGGAAACGAAATGCGAGAAACAGGAAAAACAAAATTCCTATTTCTCCTTTCGAATTAACAAATATACGTTTGCATAGTCAGCTATTACAACCATAATTCCGAAAAAAGAAGTTGTATCGACGATCAATGCTTGCTTCTGACATATCGTCGATAGGTTCCGACTTCGGTTCTCGGAGGCCAGATTGCGGGTCACGAACCAGTTCCCCGCGTTCCCTCCGAAGTCGACGCCGAAGCCGACTTCTATTCGCTAGAATCGAACGATCGAATGAGGCAAAGAAATTTTGAAGATAAACTTCCTTTCGGCGCATACGATGATAGCGAAGGTTCAAAAATCAAAAAGTCGAGCGTTTTGGACTCTTTGACGTTAACGTAACCACGACGCGCCTCCAACAAAGAAGTCGCCATAACGGATCATGACAGGACTAACGTCAGATGCTAGCGCAGGCTCCGCCTCCGGAACCTGAGCAGCCAAAAGTGTTTAAACACAAACAACAGTTAAAATGTCGATTACACAACAAGCCAAGTTTTATCGCTCATCTCACGAAACAAGAACAATGTCTAATCAACTACCCTTTCGCTTCCGCCGTCACGCGCAGCAGCAGCGGCCGAGGGTTCAGGCTCTTCTTCAGGGGAGACCGCCGGCGAAGCACTTCCGGGCTCACGAGCGATTCTCATTTCATCAAGGAATTTTCGACCGAAGCGCGAATGGCCTTTTTCTCCTCCGCGCTCTGCAAAACAAAAACCAAATCAAGTCTTAAATATGAATCTTCAACAGGCTATAGCTAAGCAAAAAAGAATTACACAATCGCACAACGAAAGCAGATTACGTACCCTGCCGCGGCTTTCGGCGGCCTTCATCATGGCCATGTCATTTCCACCAACCGACCAGAACTCATCGAAAAAACGTTTGCTAACAGCATTCGCTTCAGACGGAGCTCGCCAGTAGTGGTCCACGTCCTTAATCTCCAAATTCATCAAATGATCACAACCAGCATCTATCAACCCTGTGCATATGGCTTTAAAAGTCGTAACGGCAGCGAAATCACGTGCAAGGGTGAGATTGCCTTCTAGGGCCGAAACCTCGTTTCGCAGCCATAACATGAATGATTTCATGTCATATTCGGCCGGAAGGCCTGGATCCGACCCAATGCTACGAAGGCAATAACGATAGCGAGGCACTACTTCGCGAGCCTGGGTTTTGAAGGCTGCTGCTGCATCAAATTTAACCTTGTGGACGGAAGCAAGCTCTTCTTTAAGCTTCACCACATTAGCTTCCACTTCCTTCCGCGCAGATCTTTCATCATCTTTTTTCTTGCGGAGGGTTTCGACCTCTTTCGCCAGCTCGTCAATACGACTAGTCAGCAAAGCCCTCTCGTCTTCAAGTTTCTGATGAAACAACTGGTTCTGCCGGTGAAGACTCCTACTAATCATCAGGCCCTGTTTCAAATACAAAGCTTTTAGCCGAAAGTCAACAAAAACAAACATATAGTGAATCAAAATGGGTGCATATGAACGAAACTCAGGCTGACTACGTGGTAGTCGATAGCTTCGGCAAGCTGAGTGTTGTCTACGCTGAGGAGATCCCTTTCGACTTCCGGAGCGCGAAAGGAGCACCCGCAAAGCTCGGAGAATTTCGACAATGAGGGGTTTTCGACAGGCAAAATTCCAAGCTCGCGGTAGTCGAAACCGCATGCCAGCTGAGCATCTGACGGAATGCCTAGAGAACGAGCAATGCGGTAAGATTCTTCTTTCACCGAATCCACTTCACCAGAGGAACTGGATCCCGAATATAGACGTTTCTCACCATAATCACCAGGTTTCGACGACAGAACCAGTCGACCATGACCAAGCAATCGCCCCTCTACCATATCTCGAGTTAAGCGAATGGACTCTCGATAAAACCTACTCTTACCTTTTGCAGTGTCAGGAACCTTATCGGCCGCTGTCGAAGGTGATTTCTCCTTGCCCACATCACGATCGGTAGAAGGAGTCTTTCGTGTAACCAGCGTCTTGCTGCGTTTAGACCCATCGTCTCGGAGAGCTGCGTCGGCGGCACGACCATGCTTCTTGGAGGTTCTGGCAAACGTCGGAACCTCCAGAACTGAAATTTCATCATCGAAAGCAGCGGCAGCGGCAGCCTCTGTTCGCCTAAACGGCCGTTTAGTCCGTTTAAACACCGTTTAAACGGTAAACAGAGGCCATCTGTTTTGTTTAGGCCCTAAACGGTAAATTAAATGGTTGGACCGTTTAAACCCGTTTAAACCATTTAAACCCGTCTAAATGGTCTAAAGAAAATCAGGTTATACATGATTAAATGATCTAAACAACCATTTAATCCATAATTTGGTTAATTAGAGGACTACGACTACCATAATCAACACAAAACTAATTAACATTGTGAGTATATGAAATGTTGTGGGATTTAGATTTCTTCCAAAAATATTATTTGGTATAATATTTATTTTTTACATGTGCAAATATGTACCGTTTCTATCAAATTTAATTTTTACATACACAAATATGTATATTTTAGTGTTACCATACAAAACCATTTAGGCCGTTTAACTCTGTTTAAACACCGTTTAAACGGCCTAAACGCTAAACAAAGAGTGACCGACTGTTTACCGTTTACTGTTTAGGAAAACATTGCCGGCAGCAGACACCTTTTTTGGCGCCATTCTGGAGGTCTCCTGTTTAACGACAGAATTCTTGTCAAAACATACATGACAACAAGGAACGGGACAAGGCGAAAACAAAGCAAAAGGAAAGACAAAAAAAAACATAAACATAAACATAACCAAGTAAACCATTTCTCACCCCATGACTACCGATCGCACCATCAAAACCAGTGAAACAATCATCATCAAGAAACGAAACTTTCTTACTTCTTCCAAGGGGTTTCGAAATTTCTCTCCCAATCCGGACATCGTCTTTTTCTTGAATTCGACGTTTACCACAGACTTTTCGAGCAACCTTCTGTTTCGCCGCCGAAACCTTTTTGACGGTATCTTCGTCCAGAATGGGTCGATCATCATAGCAAATCCCCATCAATTCAAAGATGCGGTTAAGACGCTTTTTACCATTTAGAAAAGCAATCTTCATGTCACTTTCCTTGGTCAAGTACGAGCTGCAAACCTTATCAGCTTGCGTTTCGACATATGCAACAAACACATGATCGCTCGGATAAGACAGCGGCCGAGACACCGAAAGCTTAGGACCTCGATAGCCGGAATAATCAACAAACTCCGAAAACCTTGTATAGCTGCAAAGCGGAAACCTTCCGAGAGCCACCCATTCCTCAACAAGGTCACGACTTATTTGCCGAGGTGTAGTCTGTAGAAATGCTTCGCCGCTTTTCTTTGCTTCCGGTTTAACGTACGAAAAGGAGGGAAGTCTCACGCACGAAAGCGGAGAAAGTTTTGACACGAGACGAGATGCACGACCAAGACCATTCGCTTCAGCGTCGGCCACATCTGAATCAGAACAAACTTCATGATAAAACCAAAATTTGTTCCATTGAGGCCATTTGTTCTGATAAGTTGGCACTAGGCAGCCACCTACTTCGCTGGTTTTCGGAACGAAAATGTAGGCGCCAAAACTGGAGTACACATCCGGCCCAACGCCAGATGCACTAATCTTGTTTCGATGTTGCTGTATCTTGTAAAAGCGAGCGAAAGCATCCGCGCTCAAGGGCGCCCCAACCATCTTCATGGCCATTGCGAAAACGCTAAGTCGAGCTATAGCATTTGGCGTAAGCTGATGAAGCTGAATTTCGAACAAACCAAGCACTTCGGCAACAAAATTCTCCAATGGAAAGTGCAACCCAGCGACAAAAATGTCACAAAAGACTATCGCTTCATTAGGTCTCGGTTGCGGAACAGCTTCATCGCCAGGAGGACGAAACCGAGAGCGACCAAGAGAATCAGGAACCAAAAGTCCTTTGTTCACCATGTCTTGAATCTGCATATGGTTCACTAGAGATCTTCCTAAGACGAAACTGTCCCCGACAACCAAACCCACGGGCGAAACGGTAACAGAATCAGTAACCGAAACTTGTTCTGAATCATCGGAACCTGAATCCTGAGGTGCATGTATCGCCTCTGGCGAAACGGTTTCGTCACAGCTAGAATCCGAAGAACTGCTCACAGATGAAGATGAGCTCGAACTGGACGAACTTCCCCGGGTTTTTGAACCAGACTATTCGGAAGGAGAAGATGCTTCCACCGAAGTCTCTACCGACTGGAACATCTAAACAGACGACGAAATCACAAAACCGAAAAAAGAGAAAAGCGAAATACACGCATAATATTACAAAAAATGCAAGTTTGTAGCGAAAGCTAGGCATCTTACCACGACAGTCGAAAGTGAAACGCGAAACGAAGGCGTGAAACAACCACCGAAAGACTTCAAGCGAAATCAATGGACGAAAGCAGGAAGGCGCCGGAGTAGTGAAGAAGCAAAATGAAAATGGAAAACCTATTTATAGAGTTGAAGCGGCAAACTGTAACTGTCGTGGCACGAATACCAACGAGTGTCAGTTGCATATGACGGTTTAACCATCAAATCGGTAAACAACCTATGCAACGGTTACAGTTGTTTTGCATCAAAAATGTATATATAATATTAAAATTTAATAATAATAATAAATTAATAATAGTAATTTATTATTCAAAAAATATATATAATAACAACAATATAATAATAAATTAAAATAATAATATAATAACAATGATAAAACTCACGAGAAAGGTGAAAGGTCGCGTTTTCCGAAGGCATTCAAGAGTTAAACGACAAATGCGTTCTCGACCTCGTTTCACGTTTCAGGGACGGCGCCGTTGGCCCGAAGCAAATACAAAAGCGACGTCCTTTTCGTCAACAAGGCGAAAGGGAGCGACGAGGGGCTATTGTTGGGTGAAGGACAATAGTTTCGGCCCCCGGTGCCTCCTTTCGAGCATTCGTCGCGGCATCGAACGAGGCGTATCGAAATACGGACGGAAGGATGTTTTCGTTCGAGCTATCGTCGTTCCAACGATAGGTTGTTTTCGTTTGAGTTATCATCAGTTAGGCGAAGCGTCGGGTTTCGTTTCGGTTTCGTAATCCATGTAAGGTTATCGTCGATACCCACTTTTGCAGGGACAGGTTCCGGTGAAGGAGATAGTACGTTCGCCGGAAGGGGAGCTGAGTCGGCGGTGCATGGGCCCCACGACACGTCTTCAGAGGGGGCTGAGGTGTGCCTTCCTCCCCAAGACAACCTCTGAAGACCGCAAGGGCATTTTGGTCCATGTGAAAATGTGTGTACGAGTATAAATAGAGCCCGACTGGGACACTGTAGAGGGAGGAATTCTGATTCTACAGTTTCAATATAAAGAGTAGTTCGTTTCGCCTGTTGCTTTTTCCTTTCGTCCGTTTGTCTGAGTGCTTTCGAGTGTTTCGGCGACAACCATTGTTCCAAGGTTTCGGCCTAGAACAACAGGTCGGATCCACTCTTTGGTTGAACCACGTGAATAGACGACCATGTAAATGCAGCTCCTCTAGCAGAAGGTCATCAATTGCGTCTCTGAAACTACGCATCAGCCCACGTTGCAGTCGTCCGCTGCTCTTGTCGCACGCCGTGTAAATTAGGTTGAAATCACCACACAATAGCCACGGCCCCGGACAAGCGACACAGATGTCGCGCAGCTCCAGAAGGAAGTCGAGTTTATCGCACGTTGAAGCCGAGGGTCCATAGACGTTAGAGAGCCACCACGGCTCGCCCGGCATGCCGATGGGCGTAAGCTTGACCGAGAGGGAGAAGCGGCGTGAAGAAGCATTAGAGGCACGCTAGAGATCCCTGCGGTAGCAGGTGAGCACACCGCCGGACGTTCCGACCGCCAGGAGGAAGACATAATGAAAGTCACATCCTACGATATCAAGGTTCAGGGATACATCAACGGTCTCCAACTTGGACTCCTGAAGGCAGACGATAGCTGGTCTATGAGCTAGCACAATGTTGCGGACGACGTGGCGACGTGCCGGAGAATTGAGCCCCCGTGCGTTCCAGAAAAGGAGGTGGTTGTAACTCATTATACACAACCAAGCGGTAAGGCGGACGGGGCGCGGCCTACGCCAACTGCAGCGTTCCGCGCGCTGAGGGAAGAGCGCGCACATCGCTTGCTTTCTTACCGACAGGCTCGTCTGGTTGAAGGCTTGGCGAAACTCCTCATTGATCCTTTCGTTCTGCAGCCTGGTCACCGGGCGCCCAGTCATCTTACTCAGCAGAACCTTCTTGGCTTGCAGCTCTGGGTTTGGGTCTCTGTATGCTGATTTAGCGGCCAGCCGATTGCTACGGCGCGACATCCAGTCATCGTCCTAGAGGGCGCTAGAGGATGGGCGAGGGGTGGAAGCTAGGACCGCCCCTGCAGGGGCAGCCTGAGTGCCTGCAGAAATTCATCCAGTCCCTCATCGTGAGTCACCTGGCCCAGCTCCATAGCCTCAAAATCGTCGGGCAACTGCACACCAGCGGGATGTGGAGCAGTCGAGTCCACAGCGGAGGCGAGCGCTAGACGTCGCCCAGCAAACTCCCTAGCGGGAGCGGAGGGTGTCGAGGCCAGAGCCGGCCGTGAAGCCAGTTCAAGGTCAGCAAGGGCAGACCACTAGTCGTCAGCGCCGACCGCACAGGAGGGGGTGAGCTTCTGCCAGCGAGAATGCGAATTGGGGCAATGTCGATGTAGGCTCCCACAAATCCTCCAGCCGGCGCCCTAGATAGCCACGCAATCATCATGTCCGGCGACTGGCGGACTGCTTCTTCCGCGCCAGACCCTGGCGGAGATGTTGGTTGCGGTGATGCGCACCCAACCCCGCGACTCGGAGGCGAAGATGACAATGACTGAGGCGCCGACAGGGGCAAAGGCGTGCGGGGGGGGGGGGGGGGGGCTCCGAGTGTCGGCATCTCTGCGCCATGGAACATCCTTGGAAGCCGGCGATGGCGGCTTTTGGCACTGTCGGCCGAAGCGGGCAGCTAAACTAGCCAACCAACACCGACGTAGAGCCTCGCTCCGGTCCACGGCAAGAGCTAGCTGGCTGCCAACCGAGGAGAATTGGTTGGCGGTAGCCCCAGCCGCCCGAGGGGTGGTGGCGATTGCAGTTACTGTCGTCGGAGCCTCCCGTATCACTGTCCCGCCGTGGCGTGGGCCAATCGTCCCCTCTTTCGCCATCCACCACATCACTGTTTCCCCCATCGCCATCATTGCCGCCACTGCCGCCCCCCCCATTCCCGCCATTATCTACTGGAGGAGTGCCTGGGGGGTGCTGTGGTCCTGGAACGCCACCAGGTGCACCAGAACTAGATACTGCAGCCTTGGCAGGGAGGGCTCATCCACAACGTGTGCCTGGACGCGAGCCTCTGGGATGAAGATGACGTTCTAGTCGTAGATGAAAGAGGGGTGGAGGCACCATGCTGTCACGAAGAGCTCTCTGTCATCTTCCACTGGCACGTCTCGTAGGTCCGTGAGCTGCACTTCAGCGCACGCCAGACCGAGTACCGTCTGCGCCGTGTCCGCGTCCCTGGCGTGCAGCGGAAGACGGGCTAGCGCGAGCAGGACCCGAAAGCGAAATGAACCCGCCGAAGCAAAGGAGGTACGCCTCCATGGGCGCCAGATGAGCGGCGTCGACCTAGAGGCCCGCACTCGTTCCCTGTCCTCCCAGCTCTGGAAACGGACGATGAAGTCTTCAGGGTGGTGTCGCCGAACCTGCACGACGTCTTCACTGATCTCGAAGTGGCGCCGAAGGTGCGCAGACACCAAGGCCGCGGAGATGTTGGTCCTGGTGCCGCCCACGGCGACGACCAGCGCGAGCTGTAGAGCGGCCTCGGTGTCCTGGATGACCTGGGTGTGCGGGACGACCACGAGTGGCGCGCGGGGTCTTAGGGGCCTATCACCAAGCACCGTACTACCAGCTGCCGCAGGACCTGGCTGATCGTGCTCGGCCACCCCAGCCACATTGGCCGAGGTTGACTGCTGTCGCAGCGCACGCGGGGGAGGGCCTGGGGGTGGACCGGGAGGGGGTGGCGGCAATGGCATTGACGATCGTTGATGATGTTGCGGCGTTGGAGGGGCATAACAAGTAGGGACGGACGAGGATCGCCCGGTGGACACGGATCTCCCCGATACCGTGTCCGCCGGGGATCGCTGACGGCGCCATCTACCCCCGGCGAGCTCCGACGCCGATGGCCTCGGTCGCCGTCACCATGCAGCGGTGGGGAGTGTCCCCGTTTGAGCCCCCGGCGCTCCGGATGGCCGTGTGAGCGGGGGCACGAAGCCACGAGGTGGTCGGAGCCGCCGCAATTGTAGCACAAAGCCGGATGCGGGCAAGCCGCCTTGACGTGCCTGTCGGAATGGTAGTTGAAGCAGAGGCCTTGCAGCTCCTTGGGGACGGATCGTGGGGAGCGCGGCGGCGTTCGGGGTCGCCCGCAGCGCCTGCTCCGCACCACGAAGAATCCCTCGGCGTCGGGCTGGCCGCGAGCGCGCTGGGTGCGCGTTCGGCGACGTAGGAGGGCTGGCGGGGTGCGAGCGCCTGGCTGCCGCCATGAAGCCATTTGCCCGTGGCCTCCTCCTGCGACGGTGCTGGCGAGCACGGCGGCGCTTGCGGCCGTGCTCCGGCGCGACTTCCTTGCCCTTCACCTCCGGGGCCGGCGGCGGAGCAGCGAGTGAGCCCTCGGAGTCTGAGTCCGAGTCGAATCCGTCCTCCGAGTCACTGAGGGCTACCCACCCCTCAGGACCGCGGCCAAGGACGTCAAGCAGGTGGCCAGGCGAACCGAGCTCGAGAGCCTCTTCGACCTCGTCAGCCCAGGAATGCCTGGAAGAGGATCCTCGCTCCATGGGGGGAGGTGTGGGGGTGGGGGTGGGTGGAAGGGGCGGGGAGGGGGGCGTCAGATCAGGGGGGACAGGGCTAGGTGCGGCGGGTGGCTCGCCGAGACGGGGGAGGGTGGAGAATGGCGCGCAGCCACCGGATCTAGAGGCGACAGCCATCGGCGAAGGGCAGGGCAGCCATGGCGGGCGGCGGAAAGGTCGGGGGTGGGAGCCCTAGGGAAAGGAGGAGGAGGCTGGGTTCCCATTAGCATATAATAATGACCATCATACACTTGACTCTCATCAAGTCGTCCATTACACCACATGGACATAAATAAAGGACCATGCTTATTACACCTAGCACTAAATATAGTCTTGAAATTGTTCTTTGAGTTAATTGTTAAATAAAAATGAAACAGGTGCAATTAAATCTAACAAATATCTTCTAGTTTTCAATAGATATAGTACGTGCATTATTTAGGATGTATGTGATCGTCTACATATGTTGTTCCGATAGAAAAGTTTATATTTTTATTGGAAGCGGCTAACGCACGCACGTGCATGTGTTAAGCATCTTGCACGCACGCTCTAAAAAAGGAAACTTCTGAGTACGCGCACACTCTAAAAAAGGAAACTTCTGAGTACGGACGAGTACGGACCGAAGAGTCATGTCATATTTAACAAAAAGTGCAACGAGAAGGATGTTAATTGCTCTGACTCAACAACTTTAGTGGGATAGACCTAGATATACATTAAAAAAGGGACATACAGTATTCTCTAAAAAAGATTGACTGGTCTATCACAGCAAAGTACATTTGTATTTACAATTTTCCTAGAGCACATGATACATCCACCTAGGAGAAAAACACAAATTTGCGCATCTTCTCTGTATGTCCTGCATTTTACTCCTTTGTATATGGTTTGCATCCTACATGTTAAAAAAAAGGAATGCATGTGTCATAAATTGTTGTAGTCAGATGACCTTTTTTACTAGTAAGAAAATACTAAATTGCCTATTCAAAGTCACATTGTTGCCTAACAAATAACATATAAGTTGCCTAATAAAAAATGCAAAGCAGCTAACATGGGGCTATTAGAAAAAAATAGTGTGACACCAGATGCTCAACTTCATGCTTTGTCCTCCACCTTGTTGCTTGCTCATAAATGTACCTCCACTTGAGCATAGATGTATGGCCGCTTGCAACCACAACTCCACCTAAAACGTGGCTCCACCTGCCTTAGTTTACCCAGCATCTACCAAAAAAAGAGGAGGAATAGAGAACACTGATTAGCCATTCTAAACAGTTGGAGGCGACACGAAATTGCACAATTATGATCTCGTTCAATTTACAAAGCTAAGGGGCATGTATCCACTGATCTCAAAAATAGATGAAGCCTAACACAGACAAACTTTGTCTGACCAATGATATTACATTGCTACCAAAATACTAATAACTTGTGTGACCAACGATATTAAATTGCTTACTAGATTACTCATAAATTTCCCAACAATGATTATCTCGTACATACAATAAGTAGTGCCTTGCTTCATAGACTTACCACAGATCTAGAAAATTTAAAGCCTAACACATACAAATTTGTCTGACTAATGATATTAAATTGCTACCAGAATACGAATAACTTGCTTCACCAATGATATTAAATTGCTTATTAGATTACTAATAAATTTCCTAACTAATAATTATCTTGCACACACGATAAGCAGTGCTCTACTTCTTGCTAATAGAATGTAACTGATCAAAGGGGAGTGGTTGGGCATTTTTCATTAGTGGAATAATTCCTAGAAAAATATCTAGTTGTTTTGTGTCAAATTGAATTCCTGAATAGCCAACTGAGCAAGCAATTCGTCCCCAATTTGTGTCTCTTCCAAATACAACTGTTTGTCACAAAATAATATAATCATTCTGGCCTTCTAGGGGATAAAAGAAAAGAAGACTGCTTTGGCTGATATACTACTGAATTGCAGAAATTGGTACGTGAACAATTAACATACTTTACCCAGAGAAGATGCTACCGAAATTTTAGTAGCTTCTGGCTCATTGTTGGCGTCACTTACAGAAATCTGCATAGGAGAAGACACATTAAAACATTATGTCATATTCCTGAAACTAGAAAGGAGCCATATAGTACACACTAAAGTTTAAACTTTGAGATAAGCCCAGTTTTAACTTTTCCGATAAGCCCAGTTTTAACTTTTCCGATAAACCAAATTGTTTTTTAAAGCTTAGAAGCCTAATTATCATGTACAAAATAAATAGCATAAAAGGATTAAGCCACTTAACCTCAATTAGGCATGTTGCACCGTCACCATCCCATGCTATGGATCTCGCAAGATCTTGCATTACCTACATGGAAGGAATAAGTCAGCATAGGAACTTAACAGGTAAATAATATCTGTTTTTCTAGGGGGGGGGGGGGTGGGGGGGGGAGGGGGGGGGGAGTAAGGTGCAGAAATGTGTTATCGAGGACAATGTAAAGCTCATTTTGGTCTATCACAGGTAACCTAGAGCAAAAAATAGCTGAATAATGATTGTGCCACATTAAAGTACATTTGAATGAAGGTAAAGCGCTTGCTGACATACATGAAAATATTAAGGAACAGTGAGTAATACTTACTGCATTAGGCATGCTTGGAACTGTTGAGCCTCAGTGCTATGAATTCCAGATAAACTAGACAACCCACTTTCCATAGCAATAACACAGTCATTGGTACTAGTATCACCATCCACCTTCAAATTTATTGCACAAAATGATTATTGGTTTCTATGGCCACAACAACAGAATTTACACTATTGAAGAAATGTATATTAGGTGAGCGACAATGATATTAAATTGCTTACTAGATTACTAATAAATTTCCTAACAATGATTATCTCACACACACAATTAGTGTCCTGCTTCATAGACTTACCACTGAACTAGAAAAAATTGACAAAGCCTAGCACACACAAACTTGTCTAACCAATGATATTAAATTGCTACCAGAATACGAATAATTTGCTTCACCAATGATATTAAATTGCTTATTAGATTACTAATAAATTTCCTGACTAATAATTATCTCGCACACACAATAAGTAGTGTTCTGCTTCTTAGACTAGTACTAACCAGCTATTACTAGTAGAATTGTACTGATCTTAGGGTCCACGTAGTAACCTTTACCTATAATTACAGGAAAATATTAAAAAGTGTTTTAAAAAGACTTTACCTGTTATAAATTTAGGTTCCCTTTTCAATCCTTTGCTTCATCATCTTTGCGAGTTACCCCACTTGGTCTACATGGTTTTCTGAAGGCCAAAATACACTTGTCCTAGCTAGATCACCCTGTAGCATGGAAGTCTGCAAGAAAAACAACAGCAAAAATACCTTAATAATTAGCAAAAAATACTAATAGAAACATGAAAAACTACTTGGTGTTGCAAAAGAAGAATTGCTTATGTACAGAAACTACGAATTAACCAAGATTCATAGTTGTCCATATATATATATATATATATATATATATATATATATATATATATATATATATATCCATTAAAACAGACTCGATTACATACGGCTTTCCCTTTCGGGAAGCCCCGGACGGACGGAGCACAAGCTTACCTATATATATATATATTGAAGGAATATATTAATCAATATCAGTGCTAATGAAGGAATATATTAATCAATATCAGTGCTAATGATCGTCGTTAACCCCTCATGATGGTGATGATGATGCTGCGTGCCTTGGGACTTGCTCCTCGCTTGTTCCCTAGGCAGCAGTAGCACTCATGATGCTGATGGTGGTGATGATGCTGCGTGCCTTGGGACTTGCTCCTCGCTTGTTCCCTAGGCAGCAGTATAATGGTGTGTGATGCCCGCGGGACTTGCTCCCTGCTGAGTCCCGAGGCGTCAGCCTTAAAAGCATCGGCGATGCTCATCCATGGCCGTGCTGATCTACCTGCGCGAGGCGGTGCGCGCAGCTGTGAGATACAAGACGCCGCAGCAGTGTGCCTGGAGACGGCTGGCGAGCATGACGAACGGCGGTGCGTTGGCGCTGCTGGAGCTCGATGGCTGTCCCTGACGTGTCCAAGAATAAAGCTGGTGGTGCTCCTATAAAGCCTTCGCCGGAGAGAAGACCAAGACACGAGCGGAAACACGAGCAGAAAGGAAGCGAACCAGAGGCAGAGCCTCAGTGAGCAGAGAGTTCACCACACCCACCTGTAGCCTCTCACCCACCTTGTAGCATAGCAATAGCGAGCGTGAGCGGGTGCCTCGCCTGTCCCGAGGTAAGCTTGTGCTCCGTCCGTTCGGGGCTTCCCGAAAGGGAAAGCCGTATGTAATCGAGTCTGTTTTAATGGAGTAGTCGGTCTTTGAAAATCCCTGCTGTTCTTTGGTCTGGTCTCACGAGATGAGCGTCTACGCTAGGGACCCTATAGGAGAAACCTCTGCGTGTGTTTTGTTCTCGTTTAGCCTGAGTCTGGCACCTGTGAGAACCCTTGTTGCGCGTAGAGAAGTGTTCCCTTCGGGTGTAACTGCCTGGGGAGACGGTGGTTGCTCGTCGAAGTGTGTTCTGGCTGGGGAATATTGGGGAAAGGCTGTCCGTTCCTTTGAATATCGGCTCGAGAGAAGTATGGCGAGTACCGAGTAGGACTCACACACCCGAAGCACGCACGAGTCTGTCGTCTTGCAGGCCTCGCAAGCCTCCGAGATCCTGTACACACGCATATCATATACAGAAAATATACTCAGCATATACTGAAGCATACCTGAGTAATAAATATCTGGTACTAATACACAGATACTGTATTTTACCCTATATACCAAAAATTATATACTCTGAATATACAAATAGCTGCTTTGATATCCCTGGTATCAGAGACAGGTTGTCAATCATTGAAAGATTAAAATATCTTAATTTAGAGGTGAATACAGGAAAGTTGGTGAATATAAAAGAAAAATATTAACGTAAGGTGCAGAATAAATCCAACAGAACAACATATTTGGCATACATCTCATAATCAGCTAAATACCATTGTAGACCTAATATATAACTTTTTTATATCTTGGGGAAAAAGACAAGATATTCTTGATAATAAATTTGAAAGTTTAGTAAACGAATACCAAAAGCTTGCTGAAAAATATTGTGGACTAAATAATAAGATTGATGTTATATTACATAAATTAGAAGAAGCCAAAGGAAGACAATATACAGTCTGTAAAAATAACGATTATATTAAAGAAGAGATCATATCTTTAGGTAAGAATTTTATTAAAGCAGACATATTGAAAGAATCTTCAGCTGAGATCTTAGAAGTTAAAAGATTAGTGAAGGAAATAAAAACTTTAATCTTATCATAAGTCATATGTCCGAATATACTCAAGCATTATCAGAAGTTGCAAAATATTTAACGCCACCTGTAGGATTCTCTGATCACGACTCTCCAAAAGAAGATTCCAAAATTATAATAAGACAGAATAATACTATTCTTCAGCTGTTAATTCAAGTTTTACAAAAACTAAACTCTGAGTGCCATAAAACAGATATAGTACTAGCTTCTTCAGGAATAATAGCATCTCCATATTCAATCAATTCAGAAAAATGGAATTACCTACGAATACCATCAGAAGAGTGTCACACCCAATTTTAAGAACAAAATTGAATGCAATAACTCATGTGTGCCCAGAGATCAATCACACACATAAGCCACAAATTAAAAAGTACCATCACATATGTTTATTACATAACGAATATTATTCAAAGACTTTACATAGCAGCGGATAAATAAACTATCTCTCGCGGTAGCTTCATCACAGGGAAGATGACTGGTTGACAGCAAGACTAGAACTCTTCAGGGAAGTCGTCGTTACCATAGCAATCTGTTACCCATCCGGGATTTTTATCCAAGCAGAAAGAAAATAAACAAGCATAAGTACATCTCGTACTTAACAAGCGTAACATGGGGTTCATGAGGCTCAAAAAGGCTGACACTGGTTAAACTGCAGTAGCTTTTAGTTGGCACAATTTTAATATTAAGGTGAACATATATGGATGCTTAAACCCAACCCACATGATCATAATAACTGAAACATAGCAATAAGGTAAACAACATGAGCAACATAGATAAACAACATATAACAACTAATCTGTGAGTTTTCCGGGCCGCTCGTATCCGTGAGCACGGCTGTTATAACAGTTTATTAAACTCTGCGCAGAGGTGTACACTTTACCCGATGAGTCGTGATATCCAGATGCCCGGGTTAATTACTCCCATAACACTTCCGAGGTGAGTGGGCAGGATACACGCAAAGCCTTTCAAAGGTTCGTCTAACAAGTTAGGGCCGCTGGCTCTTAAGGCAAGGGGATGTAGAGCCCTCCTTCCAGGTGGCACAATAACACGCAGCCTATACTCACGTGGACAGAAGCCGCACTATACCCGACTCGGCAAGATCCAACGCGCCTATACAGGTGTCCACTAACAAGCTAGAAAAGGTCCTTATACTGAGCTAAGGTCAGAGCCATATAACCCTCATGGTTGCACTGTATGTCCCAGCTTTTGCTGACAGGAGGTCCTAAACCATGTTGCTAAAAAGATCAAGTTTTATTCACCGTTATTAGATCATGTTTGGTTTAAGTAAAGCTCTAGCAAAACTCTACCCATATGCATAGCATCCCAAGGTTATCAAGGTAACGGGTCAAAGGTCTAGGGTAAACTAGATAGGAGATCAAAATTAGACACATGCATATGAATTTAGATGTTTCATGGTGAATAGGTCAACAAGGAGGATCCCATGCTATACTTGCCTGATTCAGAGTACTCTGGTTGATCCTGGTTGTCGAAGTAGGGCTCCTGGTCACCAGCGTATGTCTCACCGTCTATACTCGATTACCACATCAACACACAACCATCGGAACAACAACCATACAAAGCAAACAAGCTATAATTAGAACATTACACCAATCAGCAAGAAAATAATATAAAAAGTTTGAAAACAGAAAGTACGATCTACTACGATCACCTAAACGCGAAGATCACGAAAAACGGAATTATAACGCGAAAGTTATGAACTAAACAAGTTACAAAACCTTAATTAGTAGATTAAACCTAACTCAAATTTTAAGTACTGAAAACAGTAGATATTCTGGTACAGATAGATAGATCTTTTCAAAACGAATCTAACGCAACTTGAACGGACTAAATCGGACTAAAAACGTAGAAGTTATAAGCATTTGAAATCAGTGGCAAAACTGTAAATAAACTGAAATTGAATTTGTATTTAAAATCGGTTTAAACAAATTATCAGATTGGATGGACTGCGCCTCAAATAGGACAAAGCGCAGGGGCTCAAACGGAAGAATTCGCAGACTCAATGAACAGGGCCATTGGGACCGCGGGTTTAGACCTAAATATTTGGGGGACTCTTTAGCAAAGGTGACAGACGAAGGGGTATCGAGCGATTCCGAGCGCTAGATCCAGAATGGACGGCTCGGATTAGATCAGGGAGGAGCTGACGGCGCTGTGTCGCCGGAGAGGAGGGAGTGCGGCGGCGCCATGGCCGGAAAACGGCGGCGCGGATCGGGATTCCGCTACAGAGCGGTAGAGACCTCGGGAAAGGATCCAATCGAAAGAGGAGAGCAAAACAGACTCACCAGAGGCACAGACGAGGTCAGAGACGATCTGGTGGCGGCGTATCGCTCGACGAGGCGGACGGCGGCTCTGGAAAGCGACGACGAGCGATTAAGGCATCAAAACGAAGAGGAGAAAGAGGGGAAAACACTCGGTTAGCTTCGAGAGATCAAGGAGAAACTCTAGGAACCTCTGGCGGGCACTAGAACTCGGTGAAGCGTCGGGTCGACGGCGGCGGATCTTCGGCGGTCGCGGAGCTTGTCGCGGGAGCGGTGTAGGGCACGAGAGCGAGAGTTTTTCGCGTGAGGAGAGGCGGCGGGTTCCTGGGGATCTTATAAGAGAGTCGGTTCGGTCGTTTTGGCAAGCAAGGACGCTAAGCGAGGATGGACTCGATCCCGGCCATGGAGTCCGAGCCGGATACGAGAGGGAGAAGGAGCGATGGGACGCTGACAGGCGGGGTCGTGCTGTCAACGACGGGAGAGCGAGGAGAACGCGCGCGGGCGGGCGGCGAGCCTCGGGCGAGACGGAAGCGGTGACGCGCACGCGAGGCTGGACCCTCGGCTCGGCGCGGGGCTGCGGCGCTGCGCAGGGGCTGCTGGGCCGGAGCGGCGGCCCATGCGGGCGAGAGAGAGGGGAGGGAAGCAGGCCAGCAAGAGGGAGGGAGCGGGCCGGCCAAGCTGGCTCGGGCCAGAAGGGAGAAAGGAGGAGGAGGGAGAAGGAAAAATGTTTTCCAATTTCAGATTTGATTTTTCAAATGCATTTTCAAATCCTTTTTGAATTCAAACAACTTTTGAACTAAAACCACACATCACAAAAATAAAATATGCACCAGCATGTATGCATCAACATGATCTTTGGCCTAGGATTCATTTTAGCTTTTGTAAATAATTTATTAACTAGGTTCTATGCAACACATAAAATGCATAATTAATTCATTTGCCTATTTTCAAATTGGTGCAAATTTTGGGATGTTACAATTCTACCCCCCTTAAAGAATCTCGTCCTCGAGATTCCAGCGATGCTTACTCAAACAACTGCGGGTATGATTTTCTCAAATCCTCTTCTCTTTCCTAAGTTGCTTCTGCTTCTGAGTACCGATTCCACTGAACCTTGCACATCTTTATTACTCTGCTCCTGGTAACTCTTTCAGCTCTTTCCAAAATCTTTGTCGGATACTCATCATAAGTCAGATCTTCCTTAACTGTAAGCTCTTCCAACGGTATCTGCTCTTCGGGCACTCGCAGGCATTTCTTCAACTGAGAGACATGAAACACATCATGCACTCCTGACAAGCTTTCAGGCAACTCTAACTGATATGCCACTTCGCCACGTCTTTCAAGAATTTTGAATGGTCCAATATACCTGGGTGCTAGCTTTCCTTTCTTATTGAACCTTTTCACACCTCTCATCGGTGACACCTTTAGGTAGACATAATCACCTATTGCAAAAGATAGATCTCGACGACGGTTGTTTGCATAACTCTTTTGCCGAGACTGAGCGGCTCTCAGGTTATCTCTGATTATCCTGACATGTTCCTCGGCATTCCTCAACACATCAGGTCCAAACACTTGACTCTCACCTGTCTGATCCCAGAACAACGGTGTTCTACACTGTCTACCATACAAGGCTTCAAACGGTGCCATCTTAAGACTCTCCTGATAACTGTTGTTGTATGAGAACTCTGCATAACACAGATTCTTGTCCCAACTGGTGCCATACTGTAATGCACATGCTCTCAACATGTCTTCCAGAATCTGATTTGTTCTTTCCGTCTGTCCATCAGTTTGTGGATGATAAGCAGTACTGAAGTTCAACCTTGTACCTAATGATCGATGTATCATCTGCCAAAAATGAGAGGTGAACTGAGTACCACGATCTGACACAATCTTTCGAGGCACTCCATGCAAACATACTATCCGTTCCATGTACAATTCCGCCAATCTAGCTCCCGTATAGGTAGTTTTAACTGGTATAAAGTGAGCAACTTTGGTCAATCGATCGACTATTACCCATATGGAGTCGTAACCTCTCTGAGGTAACCCAACTATGAAATCCATACCAACTTCTTCCCACTTCCATTCAGGTATCTTCATCGGTTGTAACAAACCGGCGGGTCTCTGATGTTCTGCCTTCACTCTCTGACAGGTATCACATAGAGCGACGTACTCGGCTACATCCCTTTTCAATCCATCCCACCAATACTTCCTCTTTAGATCAAGGTACATCTTAGTGCTTCCAGGATGAATGGAGTAAGCTGACTCATGTACTTCTCGCAGTATAGACTCACGTATCTCCTTGATTGCAGGTACACATAATCTATTTCCATGCCATAATGTGCCATCATCATCTAACCGGAAACCTGACGCTTTGCCAAGAACAATATTATCGGCTATCTGCTTTAACTTTTCATCTGACATCTGACCCTTACGTATCTCTTGCATCAATACTGGTTCAAGCTCTAACTCTATCCTGTTGATCACAATTCCCAAATTCAGATGTGCAAATTCGGCACACAACTCTTCTGGCATAGAAGCAATTCGGATCTCATTGGCATGGCTTTTTCTGCTCAAGGCATCTGCTACAACATTAGCCTTCCCGGGATGGTAGTGTATTTCCAAATCATAATCCTTAATCAATTCCAACCATCTGCGCTGCCTCAAATTCAGATCAGACTGAGTGAAAATGTACTTCAAGCTCTTATGATCGGTGTAGATGTCTGTCTTGTGACCCACTAGATAGTGTCTCCAAATCTTCAATGCATGGACAATAGCTGCCAATTCTAAATCATGAGTGGGATAGTTCAGCTCATGCTTTCTCAACTGCCTCGATGCATATGCTACCACTCTGCCTTCTTGCATAAGAACACAACCCAAACCTTGACGAGACGCATCACAATAAATAGAGAAATCCTTACTCAGATCTGGCAGAATTAACACTGGAGCTGTAGTCAGACGTTTCTTCAACTCCTCGAAATTAGCTTGACACTTATCAGACCAAACAAACTTAGCATTCTTTTCTAGCAGAGCTGTCATTGGCTTAGCAAGCTTGGAGAATCCTTCAATGAACCTTCTATAATAACCGGCCAATCCGAGGAAACTACGAATCTCGGTCACATCTGTTGGTGGATTCCAATTCAACACATCTTCAACCTTGCCCGGATCTACTGAGATGCCTCCATTAGAGATAACATGTCCAAGGAAAGAGACTTCCTTCAACCAAAACTCACACTTGCTGCGCTTGGCATACAACTTGTGCTCTCTGAGTTTCTGTAGCACTAACCTCAGGTGTTTAGCATGATCTTCCTTGTTCTTAGAGTATACCAGAATATCATCAATAAACACAACAACGAACTTGTCGAGATATTCCATGAACACTTTGTTCATCAAATACATAAAGTAGGCAGGTGCATTGGTCAATCCAAAGGACATGACTGTATACTCATACAACCCATACCTGGTAGTGAAAGCTGTCTTTGGAATATCAGATGCTCGAATCTTCAACTGATGGTAACCAGAACGCAGATCAATCTTAGAGAACACACATGCACCTTTAAGCTGGTCGAACAGATCATCAATCCTCGGCAACGGGTACTTGTTCTTAATGGTAACTTCATTAAGCGATCTATAGTCAACACACATCCGTTGACCACCATCCTTCTTGTCAACGAAAATGACAGGAGCTCCCCAAGGTGATGAACTAGGACGAATAAACCCTTTTTCTTGTAACTCTTTAATTTGTTTCTTAAGTTCATCTAATTCAGGTACTCCCATCCTATATGGTCTTTTAGCTATGTGTGCGGTTCTAGGTAAAAGTTCAATAATAAATTCAATGTCGCGATCGGGTGGCATACCTGACAAATCATCGGGGAACACATCCGGGAACTCATCCACCACTAGATCTTCCGGAAAAACCTCTTCATTCAACTGGTTCACGGTTGCAGTCGGTGTTGGTTGTAGCACTACCTTCACACTGATTCTGTCTCCCTTAGCTGTGGTAACTGTCACAACTTTATCTTGACACTGTATATCTGTCTTACACCTCTTCATCCAGTCCATACCCAATATCAAATCAA
The DNA here is from genome assembly GCA_009763385.1 of Coix lacryma-jobi var. lacryma-jobi. Classification (NCBI taxonomy): domain Eukaryota; kingdom Viridiplantae; phylum Streptophyta; class Magnoliopsida; order Poales; family Poaceae; genus Coix; species Coix lacryma-jobi. The sequence continues at coordinate 68,942,645 of CM019831.1, read as the reverse complement.
TGCCAGCTGTCCTCAGCACAATTGGGGATACTGAGAAGTCTACCCCCCCTAGGGTCACATCTATAGGCATACACTGTAGTGTAGCTTGCAATCCTCCACCCGGTGAGGTAACCATTATGGGGGTTTTCATGAGACTAACAGGTAGGTTATGCATTCTAACAAATGTATGTGATATGAAAGTATGTGATGCACCAGAATCGAAAAGAACTGTAGCGGGGATGGAGCTGATATTGAACGTACCAAGCATAATTTCTGGCGCCTCCTGCACGGTCTCTGCAGACACGTGGTTCACCTTGCCTGAGTTAGGTGATGGATTCGGTCGTCCCCTTTGATTGTTAGTCTGGTTCTGCGGAGTCTGCTGGTTCTGCTTCTTAGGGCAGTTGTAGGAGAGGTGACCAGCATCACCACAGACAAAACACTTGTTGGGAGTGTTAGGTGCACTATTCTTCATGGGAGTGTTGACAGGGGTTCCTTGGCGTTGAGCTTGATTGTTAGGCTGTTGTTGGGGGCGTTGATTATTACCCTGCTGCTGCTGCGGGTATGAAGGACGTTGTTGTCCCTGGTTGCGGTTCCACTGAGTAGTAGGTCCCTGGTACCTCTGCTGATTGCCTGGTGCGAAATTGGAACGAGGGCGGTTGTTACTACCAGAGGACTGACCTTGGAGCTTCCTCTTTCTAGCCTCCATTTCCTTGCGCTTGTTGTCAACCACTATAGCACGGTTGACTAGAGTCTGGTAACTGGCATACTCATTGGACATTAGTTGCAGTGCCAGTCCGTCATTCAGACCCTTGAGAAAGCGACGCTGTTTGTCGGCATCCTGAGCAATATCAGTGGGGGCATAGCGTGACAATTGAGCAAACTTGTCACGGTACTCAGCAACGGTCATGGCTCCTTGGCGCAGAGATCTAAACTCTTCCTGCTTTAACTCAATCAGACCAGCAGGAATGTGATACGCTTTGAAGTTGGTCTTGAATTCCTCAAAGGTGACAGGTGGGGCATTGTTGGCTTGACCGAACTGAAACGATTCCCACCAATCCAGAGCAGCTCCTTGCAACTGACCAGAAGCATAGAGCACCTTCTCCTGGTCATTGCATTGCGCGATGGTAAGCTGGCGTTCAATAGCACGAAGCCAGTCATCAGCCTCCAGGGGATCAGCGGCATGAGAGAACACTGGCGGGTGACCCTTCAAAAACTCACCCCTCTTGTCCCTCACTTGCATCGGTGGTGCTCCTCCAACTGGCTGATGCTGCATATGTTGCATCATAGTTTGCATAAATTGGGCTTGGATGCCCATCAACTGCTGAATGTCAACTGGGGGTGGTGGTGGCGGGTTAACAGGTGCTCCACGACCACGGCCACGTCCACGTCCACCTCCAACTCCACCTCCTCTGGCGGCCATCTGTGTTTCCAAACAGGGATCAAGGTTAGTGAACTTTTTAAGAAAAGATCACTTGTATGAGAGGAAACAAGAGATCTGAAAATTTCTGGGCGAGATCCAGTAACAGCAGTACAGAAAGATAGTCATATTCGGAGTTCCAGAAATCCAAACAGGGCGTGTGATACACGGTTGGAAATATAACGAAATTATCTACAACTTTTATTTAAGTGACTTTCCCAGATTCTGTCGTTAAGTTAGTCAAAAACAGAGAACAAACAGATCTGTCCAGAGCTCAAAACTGCGCAGAAACTCTAACTTGAAACAGCCATATCTCACAAACCATAACAGCTATTGAAGTGATTCCAGAGGCATTGGTTAGATATAGGAGTCTATTTTCCATCATAAAATTTTCAGCCATGTTGCATGATCAGAACTTGAGATATAACCAAAAGATCACAGGTTGCTCCAGAAAACAGCATAGGACAAGATATAACTAACCCTCTTATTATTCATAAACGTTATGTCTAACTATGAGATTTGTAGACAAGCCCACAATATCTCAACACTCATTACAAAGAACCAAATCACACATAAACATAATAATAAGCCAACTCACACATAAAGAAGCACACTAGCACAAAGGTTAACTAGACTCGACAAACGCTTACTACTATCGTCTTATTACATAGAAGGGTGACCTATGCCTATTTGTAGAGCGGTTCGCGGAGCCTCTTGTACATAGGGGGTTGGTTGAGAAGTTCCAAGAGCCCATCAATAGTGCTATAACATCTTTTGAGATCTTTTCCCAGGGATATCACTTCCTTTTCCAAGTCCGCGTTAGACCTTTCCCTATCAAGGAGAAAATCTCGTGTGGCCTTCTCGGTTGGTGTTGCATTGGGGTCTTCTACCATAGCCTCCTTATTCTCACTGTTCCAATAGGGCAGATAGCGGTATGCGTCATCCCTCATGTCTTCAATACGACGACCTCGGAACGCTTTGTAGGCTTCAACTGCCACGGCTTCCAAGGCTGACGCTAGAGTGGACCGTCGAGCTCTGTGGCCGATCACCATCTCATGCAGGTATAGGCCACTCTCTGGTTCTCGGACGGCGACAGTTACTCTTGCCTTCCAGTAGGTCCTTTCCATGGAATGACTGTACCTCCAGTGGGTATACTGTACGATGATGTTCTTGTCGGGGTAATAGGCATCAAAAAGTCCCATCAGCCTGTGATGTGTGGGACTCTGGGCCGCTGTGGGCGCTCCGATGAGATACCCGGAGTCCACGTCCCAACCCGTTGGAAGCTCTTCATCGTCTTCAACCTCCAGCACTTCTGGGGGCACTGGCGCGGGAGGTACTGGAACTTGTGGAGCTGATGCTTGCTGAGCTGGAGCTTGTACTGGTGGTGCCGGCGCTTGTGGTTCCACTTCTTGTGGTGCTTGTTCTTGCAGTACTGGCTCTTGCGGTGCTACCTCCTGCTGTTCTGGCTCCTGGGGTGCTTGCGGTGCTTGCGGAACGGGGTTGCCTGCCCTCCTGCGTCCACTGACGGTCCTGCGGGTGATACGACGAGCCATCTATGGAATAGACCAAGAGATAGATACAATAGAATCAATATATTTGTATAATAGAGCAAGTAAAGAGAAGCATATAGTTTTGATAAATTAACAAGGCTAGGATAAATAGCAAGAATTGAGAAGCAAAGACCACTAAAACGACCATAACTAACTAGGCTTGCGTCCTACAGTCAACATAGCTCCGATACCAATTTGTCACACCCAATTTTAAGAACAAAATTGAATGCAATAACTCATGTGTGCCCAGAGATCAATCACACACATAAGCCACAAATTAAGAAGTACCATCACATATGTTTATTACATAACGAATATTATTCAAAGACTTTACATAGCAGCGGATAAATAAAGTATCTCTCGCGGTAGCTCCATCACAGGGAAGATGACTGGTTGACAGCAAGACTAGAACTCTTCAGGGAAGTCGTCGTTACCATAGCAATCTGTTACCCATCCGGGATTTTTATCCAAGCAGAAAGAAAATAAACAAGCATAAGTACATCTCGTACTTAACAAGCGTAACATGGGGTTCATGAGGCTCAAAAAGGCTGACACTGGTTAAACTGCAGTAGCTTTTAGTTGGCACAATTTTAATATTAAGGTGAACATATATGGATGCTTAAACCCAACCCACATGATCATAATAACTGAAACATAGCAATAAGGTAAACAACATGAGCAACATAGATAAACAACATATAACAACTAATCTGTGAGTTTTCCGGGCCGCTCGTATCCGTGAGCACGGCTGTTATAACAGTTTATTAAACTCTGCGCAGAGGTGTACACTTTACCCGATGAGTCGTGATATCCAGATGCCCGGGTTAATTACTCCCATAACACTTCCGAGGTGAGTGGGCAGGATACACGCAAAGCCTTTCAAAGGTTCGTCTAACAAGTTAGGGCCGCTGGCTCTTAAGGCAAGGGGATGTAGAGCCCTCCTTCCAGGTGGCACAATAACACGCAGCCTATACTCACGTGGACAGAAGCCGCACTATACCCGACTCGGCAAGATCCAACGCGCCTATACAGGTGTCCACTAACAAGCTAGAAAAGGTCCTTATACTGAGCTAAGGTCAGAGCCATATAACCCTCATGGTTGCACTGTATGTCCCAGCTTTTGCTGACAGGAGGTCCTAAACCATGTTGCTAAAAAGATCAAGTTTTATTCACCGTTATTAGATCATGTTTGGTTTAAGTAAAGCTCTAGCAAAACTCTACCCATATGCATAGCATCCCAAGGTTATCAAGGTAACGGGTCAAAGGTCTAGGGTAAACTAGATAGGAGATCAAAATTAGACACATGCATATGAATTTAGATGTTTCATGGTGAATAGGTCAACAAGAAGGATCCCATGCTATACTTGCCTGATTCAGAGTACTCTGGTTGATCCTGGTTGTCGAAGTAGGGCTCCTGGTCACCAGCGTATGTCTCACCGTCTATACTCGATTACCACATCAACACACAACCATCGGAACAACAACCATACAAAGCAAACAAGCTATAATTAGAACATTACACCAATCAGCAAGAAAATAATATAAAAAGTTTGAAAACAGAAAGTACGATCTACTACGATCACCTAAACGCGAAGATCACGAAAAACGGAATTATAACGCGAAAGTTATGAACTAAACAAGTTACAAAACCTTAATTAGTAGATTAAACCTAACTCAAATTTTAAGTACTGAAAACAGTAGATATTCTGGTACAGATAGATAGATCTTTTCAAAACGAATCTAACGCAACTTGAACGGACTAAATCGGACTAAAAACGTAGAAGTTATAAGCATTTGAAATCAGTGGCAAAACTGTAAATAAACTGAAATTGAATTTGTATTTAAAATCGATTTAAACAAATTATCAGATTGGATGGACTGCGCCTCAAATAGGACAAAGCGCAGGGGCTCAAACGGAAGAATTCGCAGACTCAATGAACATGGCCATTGGGACCGCGGGTTTAGACCTAAATATTTGGGGGACTCTTTAGCAAAGGTGACAGACGAAGGGGTATCGAGCGATTCCGAGCGCTAGATCCAGAATGGACGGCTCGGATTGGATCAGGGAGGAGCTGACGGCGCTGTGTCGCCGGAGAGGAGGGAGTGCGGCGGCGCCATGGCCGGAAAACGGCGGCGCGGATCGGGATTCCGCTACAGAGCGGTAGAGACATCGGGAAAGGATCCAATCGAAAGAGGAGAGCAAAACGGACTCACCAGAGGCACAGACGAGGTCAGAGACGATCTGGTGGCGGCGTATCGCTCGACGAGGCGGACGGCGGCTCTGGAAAGCGACGGCGAGCGATTAAGGCATCAAAACGAAGAGGAGAAAGAGGGGAAAACACTCGGTTAGCTTCGAGAGATCAAGGAGAAACTCTAGGAACCTCTGGCGGGCACTAGAACTCGGTGAAGCGTCGGGTCGACGGCGGCGGATCTTCGGCGGCCGCGGAGCTTGTCGCGGGAGCGGTGTAGGGCACGAGAGCGAGAGTTTTTCGCGTGAGGAGAGGCGGCGGGTTCCTGGGGATCTTATAAGAGAGTCGGTTCGGTCGTTTTGGCAAGCAAGGACGCGAAGCGAGGATGGACTCGATCCCGGCCATGGAGTCCGAGCCGGATACGAGAGGGAGAAGGAGCGATGGGACGCTGACAGGCGGGGTCGTGCTGTCAGCGACGGGAGAGCGAGGAGAACGCGCGCGGGCGGGCGGCGAGCCTCGGGCGAGACGGAAGCGGTGACGCGCACGCGAGGCTGGACCCTCGGGCGAGACGGAAGCGGCGACGCTCACGCGAGGCTGGACCCTCGGGCGAGACGGAAGCGGCGACGCGCACGCGAGGCTGGACCCTCGGGCGAGACGGAAGCGGTGACACGCACGCGAGGCTGGACCCTCGGGCGAGACGGAAGCGGCGACGCGCACGCGGGTGCAACGCCGAGGCTGGACCCTCGGCTCGGCGCGGGGCTGCGGCGCTGCGCAGGGGCTGCTGGGCCGGAGCGGCGGCCCATGCGGGCGAGAGAGAGGGGAGGGAAGCAGGCCAGCAAGAGGGAGGGAGCGGGCCGGCCAAGCTGGCTCGGGCCAGAAGGGAGAAAGGAGGAGGAGGGAGAAGGAAAAATGTTTTCCAATTTCAGATTTGATTTTTCAAATGCATTTTCAAATCCTTTTTGAATTCAAACAACTTTTGAACTAAAACCACACATCACAAAAATAAAATATGCACCAGCATGTATGCATCAACATGATCTTTGGCCTAGGATTCATTTTAGCTTTTGTAAATAATTTATTAACTAGGTTCTATGCAACACATAAAATGCATAATTAATTCATTTGCCTATTTTCAAATTGGTGCAAATTTTGGGATGTTACAAAGAGACCAAGCCCTCCAGTTAGTAAGGCAAGACTCAAAACCCTTAGGTATAAGGCACAGGTTGTCTTTATCATGCAAAAAGGATGATATTGAGAATCTAGAGGAAGTCATTGATATTCAAAAAGACCTAGAAAGATATCAGAATGATACCTTGAGAAAAATAAGACCCCAACAAGTATATCATATGGGAATATTTGAAAATAAAAGTGGATTATATAGAATATCTAGAGAAGTAGAGCTAAGTGTTCTTACTCAACCAGTTGATTTAAGAATAGTAAGTAAGAATATTGAAAATGAACTCATATATTCTGGTTACAAATATATTCACCAAGGAATGTATATCATAGGAGTAAAAGGTTTGACTAGAAAGAAATTAGGAACAAAAGTTCTAATAACCTTGCTAGATAAAAGATGGGGAACCACAGATAAAGCTGCTTTAGGATTTATGGAAGGAGATATGAATGAAAATAAATTAATAACATATATAGCTCCAGACTTAATGATGCCTGTTAAAGAATTCGCTGAAAAAATGAGCTTTGGTTTTCCAACCAAAGGATATGAAGACTTTAAGGGTACCAATTTATTAGTAAGCATAGAGTTCATAGGAAGATTAACAAATAGAAGTAGTTCAAGATATAGAGTAAATGTCAGTGATGTTATAGAAAGTATGCAATCTAAAGGCATAAAGTTTATGAGTCCTCTTAAAATAAGTTCTGAAGAAAGAGCAGGAGAAGAATGGAATATAAGTAGTTTAATAGAAAAGAAAGAGTTAAAGCAACCAGAAATTATATTAGTTACCAAAATTGTGAAGGAGCTTGTAGTATTAGGTTTACAAATTATAAATCTGCAGCATTAGATGAGCCCGATGTACCTACTGGAAATAATAAAAGAATAACTGAATGTATGGAAATAACAAATATAGAAGAAGAAATTGCTCACTGGCAACAAAACTTAAAGCATATAGAGTGGGAATATAAACATTCTATTACTATGGAATGGCCTAAAATAAGAGAAAAAGAGTTATATTATATTAGACAAATAGCAAGATTACAAAGAAAGCAAAAAGAAATTATGATAGCCAAAAATAAATCTAAAAAAGAAGAAAAAATAATTAAGAACAATAATATAGAGAATAATATGACCACTCCTAGGAAAATAGTTATCAATGAAACAAATATTACATCAGATATAAGTACCTCTAATATTATAAGTGAAGAAGAACAATGGGATATAAATAATAATCTTTTGTTAGAAAGCTTTGAAGAAGAAAAAGAAACAGAAGAAGTATCATTATCCCAAAATAATAGCCTTAATAAGGCCGAATTATATAAGATGATGAAAACATATATAATTTGAATAACTCAATGGAAGCTATGGAAGTAGAAATGGGGAGTTTAAAGAGGAGGAGAGCTCAAACCGGTGAAACCGGTGAAACCTCAATGAAAAATGGAGAAAATGAAAGACCCACAAGAAGGGCATGGAGATGGCCACCTGAACAAGAACCATTTCAACCCACATATATTCCTGGACAATATAAATATATGGGAAATAAATGTAGAGGATTTGAAAGGGCTGTAAAATTCCAAAACTCAAGGAGTGATGGTGCAATATTAAATTTAGCTGCTCATGACCCCATAGACTAGCCTAATGTACTTAGCATCTGGAAAGGCTTAATAGTCCAAAAGTATATACAAAACCAGCATACTATAGGCAATAAGGTTGAAGATATGATTACATACTTAGAAACTTTTCTTGGGGAAACAGTAAAAGTTTTATGGGAAGAATGGGTAGAATCATACCCTAATTTATATGGAGAATTAAAAAGAGCCGGAAACAACCCTAATAACTTTGCAAATATGATATCTAATATTTTAATAGCAGAAGATCCAGAGATTGGATACACAACTCTACAAAATGATAGGTTAAAGGAATTAGAAAAACTCACCTTAACAGGTTGGAAAGGCATAAAAGAATTTTCCCAACATTTTCTATATAATGCCTCCACTGCAAAGCAAGGATATAATAAAGCCATAGTAGAAAAATATTTTAATAAGCTACCAGATCCTTTAGGAACTATGATATTTGAAGAATATAAAAAGTCCTCTGAAGGATGTGTAGTAAACATTTCACAAGCCATAATGTTTGTGTTTAAATAGCTCCGAAAAATATGCACAAGCATACAAGCCCAGAGATCTATGAAGAGATCAGAATATGGGTTTTGCAATAAGATTATACAAATACCTATGACATATGGAGAAGAAAGACATATTAAGAAAAAATATTATAAGCCATATCAAAGAAATAATCAACACTTTAAAACAAAGAAAAGATTCTTCTTAAGAAGATCACATAATAGAGCTCCATTTTTACACAAAAGAAATGTAAGAAGATATAATCCAAGAAAAACCTATGACAAAACATGTAGGTGCTTTATATGTAATTCACCTGATCACCTGAGCAAAACTTGCCCTAACAAAGATCAGAAGAGATATTCTAGTAAATATGAAGAACAGGAAAAAGTATTCATTATAGACAGTGTCAATGAAAATATACTGGTATGCGATGATGAAATAAAGGATGATGAATCAATCTACTCTATCATAGAAACTGATGAAATAGAAAATGATTTATCAGAAAATGAATCTAGTGGGGAAGAGGTAGATTTAATAGAAGAATTAGCAGGACTGACTCTCGAAATGATGGAACAAATAAGCTTAGATAATATTATAGATACAAAATTACCACATACGAAATATTATAGTCTCACTAATTCATGTTCTCATTCCGCAGGAATGGACAATGAGAAAGGTAAAGACAAGAAGGGAGGTCAGCTTATAACTAATAATTTATCACAATCCTATATAATAGTGGACACAGATATCGCTATAATATACCTTATGAATTTCTTATTCCCCGCATAAGCTTCAAAACAGAACAAATATTATCATATTTCCCACAAGAAATTACTAATCTCATATGGGAAAAATACGCTAAAAAACAGGAAAGAATATTCCTGGATATTCAAAGCCTCTTTATGAAGCTTTATAAAGGAACTGAAAAACATCCAGGAATAGTAATCAATATTCATACTTTACCATTATTACATATAGATGAGGTTTTAATAATTAAACCTCGTCACACATATCTTATATTAAGAGCAGATATAAATCTAAAATATTTCAACAATATACAAAGACATGCATCTCAAAATATTTCTTTACAAACACTGATTGACCACGGGCTGGTCCATAATATATATGGAACCTTAGAAGAGGTACATAAATCAGATCTTGGAATTATTACTAAAGAAGCTTGTAAAAAACTCTCGTATCTCAAAGGAAGATATAAAATCATATTTTATTCCATACCACCAAAGTTTACAAGACCAATAAGGCCAGCATCTCAGGATATTTATATTACAAAGGGAATTTACTATTTCCCAACCATATGTTCTTGAGAAATATCTAAAGAACAAGAAGAATTATTTTCCAAGAATACCAGTCATGACAATTGGAGAATATTTAATGAAGCTAAGGAATTAGAAGGAAATATCAAGTTTGATCCAGAATATCACATGATATATCAAAACAGGATAATAAGAATATTTTTACAAAAGCGCATTAACTTTAACATGCCAAAGAGAGGATTAGGAAGAATAATAACACCAAACTACGGAAAAGAAACACAACTACGAAAAGAATATCAACAATTTCTGGCTTGGTATGAGACATGGCAGCCAGAATGGAATGATACTGATCCACTATCCGAATTGGAAGACTAAATTTTCATACACATAAGGCAACATACCCAGAATAACCAGTAATATTGATATGAATATATCAATCTCCGCGTGTGGAGGACCCAACCCCTCTACACCACGGAGCTGATAATGGTATTATCAGTTGTGAGGCCGGGAGGACGCCTACACGTCACCTCACATGGAATATATTGAAGGAATATATTAATCAATATCAGTGCTAATGAAGGAATATATTAATCAATATTAGTGCTAATGATCGTCGTTAACCCCTCATGATGGTGATGATGATGCTGCGTGCCTTGGGACTTGCTTCTCGCTTGTTCCCTAGGTAGCAGTAGCACTCATGATGCTGATGGTGGTGATGATACTGCGTGCCTTGGGACTTGCTCCTCGCTTGTTCCCTAGGCAGCAGTATAATGGTGTGTGATGCCCGCGGGACTTGCTCCCTGCTGAGTCCCGAGGCGTCAGCCTCAAAAGCATCGGCGATGCTCATCCATGGCCGTGCTGATCTACCTGCGCGAGGCGGAGCGCGCAGCTGTGAGATACAAGACGCCGCAGCAGTGTGCCTGGAGACGGCTGGCGAGCATGACGAACGGCGGTGCGTTGGCGCTGCTGGAGCTCGATGGTTGTCCCTGACGTGTCCAAGAATAAAGCTAGTGGTGCTCCTATAAAGCCTTCGCCGGAGAGAAGACCAACACACGATCGGAAACACGAGCAGAAAGGAAGCGAACCAGAGGCAGAGCCTCAGTGAGCAGAGAGTTCACCACACCCACCTGTAGCCTCTCACCCACCTTGTAGCATAGCAGTAGCGAGCGTGAGCGGGTGCCTCGCCTGTCCCGAGGTAAGCTTGTGCTCCGTCCGTCCGGGGCTTCCCGAAAGGGAAAGCCGTATGTAATCGAGTCTGTTTTAATGGAGTAGTCGGTCTTTGAAAATCCCTGCTGCTCTTTGGTCTGGTCTCACGAGATGAGCGTCTACGCTAGGGACCCTATAGGAGAAACCTCTGCGTGTGTTTTGTTCTCGTTTAGCCTGAGTCTGGCGCCTGTGAGAACCCTTGTTGCGCGTAGAGAAGTGTTCCCTTCGGGTGGAACTGCCTCGGGAGACGGTGGTTGCTCGTCGAAGTGTGTTCTGACTGGGGAATATTGGGGAAAGGCTGTCCGTTCCTTTGAATATCGGCTCGAGAGAAGTATGGCGAATACCGAGTAGGACTCACACACCCGAAGCACGCACGAGTCTGTCGTCTTGCAGGCCTCGCAAGCCTCCGAGATTCTGTACACACGCATATCATATACAGAAAATATACTCAGCATATACTGAAGCATACCTGAGTAATAAATATCTGGTACTAATACACAGATACTGTATTTTACCCTATATACCAAAAATTATATACTCTGATTATACAAATAGCTGCTTTGATATCCCTGGTATCAGAGACAGGTTGTCAATCATTGAAAGATTAAAATATCTTAATTTAGAGGTGAATACAGGAAAGTTGGTGAATACAAAAGAAAATATTAACATAAAGTGCAGAATACTATGGAAGAATCCAGTTTAAACTATGAGATCAGTGAGTGGAATAAGAAATTAAAACAAGTACAAGGTGAATATTTTACTAATATGATAAAAGATTGGCCCATAATAAGAGAAAAAGAATTATTTGTAATCAGAGGAATAGAAAAACTAAAAAAGATTCAAAGAATTAATATATTAAAAGAACAATTTGGTGTCACACCTAAAGCATTAAAGAAGACCATAATTAATACAAATCATAATCTGGTCACTACAAAAATAAATAAAGTAAGCCAGAATAAAACTAGTACTATGCCAAACACATGTAACATGAATATAGTACCGTCCACAAATAATATACCACATAAGGAAGAAAGAAAGGAGTTAATTGATAAACCACTCATTAAAGGTTACGAAGAGTTATATAATAATATAAGTGAAAATGAATTAGAATTATATAATAGCATAAATGAAGAAGAATTAGATTTAATTGAAGGAATGGCAACTGAGTTAATGAACCAAGTAGAATGTAATCATGATTGGATTAGAGGAAAGGGTGACTATAATATTAAGTGTGCATACTGCATCTACTACCCAAGTCAAGACAATAGATGCACATGCAATATTTGTTTAAAACAAGCCTGTGTTTCCTGTCTTGAATCAACAAACCAAAAATGGAGACAAGAAGTAGAAATAGAACCTGAAGATAGAATCTTGTCTAGTAGAGTTAGAATTCTAGAAAACAGAGTCAACTCTCTAGAAATAGAATTAGAAGAAATAAAATATATGCTAGCTCAAAATAAAACCCCTGTAGTTACAGAATCAGGTAAAGATAATATTGGTAGCACTGAGCTTAAAGACCAAATGGTAACTATAAAGGACAAAAAAGGTGACAAAGTAATTCAGTTAAAGGATGCAATTACAAGCTTTGGAAATAGATATATCGTCAGATTACCCTTTAGAGAAATATTAGGGATTAGAATACCAATAAAAATAATATTGAAGCCAAATATTACCTATAAAATATTAGCATTACTAGATACCGGTTGTACGAAGAATATCATTCATGATAAATATTTTGCAAAATGTCCAGAAATTGTTGAAACCATATCTGATAATAAAGCCGAAATATCAACAGATATGTCGGGCACAAAGAAGCTACATAATCAATTAGCATACAATATAGAAGCATATATAAATGGTACCAAATATATTATAGATGAAATTACAATTAGAGACCTATCCATGATAAATGATGATATGATTCTAGGCCTAAGGTTTTTGCAAAATTCTCTACAAACTACTATTATACATGAAGCAGGTGTTACGTTTGTTCCTTACCAAGATAATATGCCGTATATTTCTGAAATATATAAGCAAAAGAAATCTCTAGAGACATATAACAAAGCTATTAAAAATAGTTCTAATATGAAAATTACTGAAATAAATTCTGAAGAAGAACTTAGTGCAGACCTAGAGATATATCATATAGAAAATACTTGTATAGAGTGCATTGGGCTACAATCATTCGCTCCAAATTGGTACAGAGATATAAAGTCCAAAAATGATATAGATAAAATTGTGAGAAGACTAGAAGATATACAAATTATTGGAGAAATACCCGTGAAATATTGGGATAGGAACCCTATTATATGCAAAATAAATATTATAAATCCAGACTATATAATTAAAGCATGTCCAATAGAAGCTACCCCTAAAGATATTGAAGAATTTAAAATGCATGTAGAAGAATTATTAAAACTAGGAGCAATCAGAGAAAGTAAAAGCCAACATAGATCCACTGCCTTCATAGTAAGAAATCATACGGAGGAAGTAAGAGGAAAATCTAGAATGGTTATCAACTATAAAAGACTTAATGATAATACGATAGATGATGCATATAATATTCCTAACAAACAAGAATGACTGAATAGAATACAAGGTAGCAAATATTTTTCTAAGTTTGATTTAAAAGCTGGATTTTGGCAAGTTAAAATGGCAGAAGAATCTATACCTTGGACGGCATTCACATGTCCTCAAGGTCATTATGAATGGCTTGTAATGCCATTAGGATTAAAAAATGCACCAGCATTATTCCAAAGGAAAATGCAAAACATATTTAACGAATACCAAAATTTTATATTAGTCTATGTTGATGACTTATTAATATTCTCAAAATCCTACAAAGAGCATATCTCTCATCTCGAAGCTTTCTTTAGAAAGGTAGAACAAAATGGGTTAATATTATCTAAAAAGAAAATGGATATATGCAAGGAGAAAATTAATTTCTTAGGTCATGAAATAGGAGAAGGAAAAATATATTTACAAGAACATATTGCTAAAAAGATCTTACAATTTTCTGATAAAATGGAAGATAGAAAGGTTTTACAGCAATTTCTAGGAATTGTCAACTATGCAAGAAATTATATAGACAGCCTAGCAAAACTTGCTGGTCCTTTATATGCTAAATTAAGGAAAAATGGTCAAAAGTATTTCAATTCTGAAGATATAAAATTAGTCCAAATCATAAAGGAAAAAGTTAAAAACCTAAAACCATTAGAATTACCACTAGATAATTATTATTTCATCATAGAAACAGATGCATCTAAGTTAGGATGGGGAGCTATTTTAAAACAAAAGCCTAATAAATATTCTGCAAAAACTGAAGAAAAGATATGCAGATATGCCTCAGGAAGCTACAAACTAAAAACAGTTAACAATATCGATAGAGAAATACTTGCGGTTGTTCATGCAATAAATGCCTTTAGGTTATATTTAGGTTTCAAAGAATTTACGGTCCGAACAGATTGTGAGGCAATATGTAGATATTATAATCAAATTAATAGCAAGAAGAGTTCCACTAGAAGATGGGTTCTCTTTGAAGATATTATTACAGGAAATGGTTATAAAGCAGTCTTTGAGCATATTAAAGGCAAGGATAACAATTTGCCTGATATATTTTCTCGTGCCTCTATATTACAGGAATGAAGAAAGCAATGGGCTTTGGTGGCACTGAATATTTTACCTTCGGACAAGATAATAAGCTAAAGGTGTTCCCACCAAATAACTTTAAATTCAAACCTAAAAATGATCATATTATCTTAGATGAGGTTCAAGAATGCATATTAGATAATTTCTGGTATCAATATAATAATAAAAGAGAAGATAAAGGTTATATGCTTTCAATATTAAATAGCTTAGCTGAATATTTTAAAACCATAAATGATATGCAAAAGCCCGCTACAAATATAAGACCACTAGCAAGAAGGCCTTTATATTTGTTATTTAATGGAGAAAGGCCAGGATTATATGTTACTTTCGAAAAATTAGTCGCTATGAAAATGGAAACCAGAGAAGGACTTTCTTGGAAAAAATATTTTGATATAAATGAAGCCTTAACTCAGGCAAGAATAGGATGCGGTCTTAACTACTATATAGAACCTGCAGCAAAAGAATATATCCAACGCCAAAAAATAAATCAAAATATAAGCATGGCAAATACCACACCCAATACAGTAAAAGAAGAAGGATCCTCCTCAAAAGGATCATACAAAGAAATATTGGTCAAAACAAGAGAGCCTCTAAATGAAGAATTCATTTCCCAAAAGCTTGGAGAAATATTCGACAAAATACATCCAATATGGAAAAGGGAAATAAAACAAGAAATATTAGAAGAAGTCAGAGAAGAAATAAAGGAAACTTTTGATAAAATGAAAAAAGAATATGATGATATATACAAGTTATTTGAAGATGATGTCAAATCCGATGGCAACATGGATATGGATAAAACCCAGAATAACCAGTAATATTGATATGAATATATCAATCTCCGCGCGTGGAGGACCAACCCCTCTACACCACGGAGCTGATAATGGTATTATCAGTTGTGAGGCCGGGAGGACGCCTACACCTCACCTCACATGGAATATATTGAAGGAATATATTAATCAATATCAGCGCTAATGATCATCGTCAACCCCTCATGATGGTGATAATGATGCTGCGTGCCTTGGGACTTGCTCCTCGCTTGTTTCCTAGGCAGCAGTAGCACTCATGATGCTCATGGTGGTGATGATGCTGCGTGCCTTGGGACTTGCTGCTCGCTTGTTCCCTAGGCAGCAGTATAATGGTGTGTGATGCCCGCGGGACTTGCTCCCTGCTGAGTCCCGAGGCGTCAGCCTCAAAAGCATCGGCGATGCTCATCCATGGCCGTGCTGATCTACCTGCGCGAGGCGGTGCGCGCAGCTGTGAGATACAAGACGCCGCAGCAGTGTGCCTGGAGACGGCTGGCGAGCATGACGAACGGCGGTGCGTTGGCGCTGCTGGAGCTCGATGGCTGTCCCTGACGTGTCCAAGAATAAAGCTGGTGGTGCTCCTATAAAGCCTTCGCCGGAGAGAAGACCAACAGACGAGCGGAAACACGAGCAGAAAGGAAGCGAACCAGAGGCAGAGCCTCAGTGAGCAGAGAGTTCACCACACCCACCTGTAGCCTCTCACCCACCTTGTAGCATAGCAGTAGCGAGCGTGAGCGGGTGCCTCGCCTGTCCCGAGGTAAGCTTGTGCTCCGTCCGTCCGGGGCTTCCCGAAAGGGAAAGCCGTATGTAATCGAGTCTGTTTTAATGGAGTAGTCAGTCTTTGAAAATCCCTGCTGTTCTTTGGTCTGGTCTCACGAGATGAGCGTCTACGCTAGGGACCCTATAGGAGAAACCTCTGCGTGTGTTTTGTTCTCGTTTAGCCTGAGTCTGGCGCCTGTGAGAACCCTTGTTGCGCGTAGAGAAGTGTTCCCTTCGGGTGGAACTGCCTGGGGAGACGGTGGTTGCTCGTCGAAGTGTGTTCAGAGTATATAATTTTTGGTATATAGGGTAAAATACAGTATCTGTGTATTAGTACCAAATATTTATTACTCAGGTATGCTTCAGTGTATGCTGAGTATATTTTCTGTATATGATATGCGTGTGTACAGGATCTCGGAGGCTTGCGAGGCCTGCAAGACGACCGACTCGTGCGTGCTTCGGCTGTGTGAGTCCTACTCGGTACTCGCCATACTTCTCTCGAGCCGATATTCAAAGGAACGGACAGCCTTTCCCCAATATTCCCCAGCCAGAACACACTTCGACGAGCAACCACCGTCTCCCCAGGCAGTTCCACCCGAAGGGAACACTTCTCTACGCGCAACAAGGGTCCTCACAGGCGCCAGACTCAGGCTAAACGAGAACAAAATACACACAGAGGTTTCTCCTATAGGGTCCCTAGCGTAGACGCTCATCTCGTGAGACCAGACCAAAGAACAGCAGGGATTTTCAAAGACCGACTACTCCATTAAAACAGACTCGATTACATACGGCTTTCCCTTTCGGGAAGCCCCGGACGGACGGAGCACAAGCTTACCTCGGGACAGGCGAGGCACCCGCTCACGCTCGCTACTGCTATGCTACAAGGTGGGTGAGAGGCTACAGGTGGGTGTGGTGAACTCTCTGCTCACTAAGGCTCTGCCTCTGGTTCGCTTCCTTCCTGCTCGTGTTTCCGATCGTGTGTTGGTCTTCTCTCCGGCAAAGGATTTATAGGAGCACCACCAGCTTTATTCTTGGACACGTCAGGGACAGCCATCGAGCTCCAGCAGCGCCAACGCACCGCCGTTCGTCATGCTCACCAGCCGTCTCCAGGCACACTGCTGCGGCGTCTTGTATCTCACAGCTGCGCGCACTGCCTCGCGCAGGTAGATCAGCACGGCCATGGATGAGCATCGCCGATGCTTTTGAGGCTGACGCCTCGGGACTCAGCAGGGAGCAAGTCCCGCGGGCATCACACACCATTATACTGCTGCCTAGGGAACAAGCGAGGAGCAAGTCCCAAGGCACGCAGCATCATCACCACCATCAGCATCATGAGTGCTACTGCTGCCTAGGGAACAAGCGAGGAGCAAGTCCCAAGGCACGCAGCATCATCACCACCATCATGAGGGGTTGACGATGATCATTAGCGCTGATATTGATTAATATATTCCTTCAATATATTCCATGTGAGGTGAGGTGTAGGCGTCCTCCCGGCCTCAGAACTGATAATACCATTATCAGCTCCGTGGTGTAGAGGGGTTGGGTCCTCCACGCGCGGAGATTGATATATTCATATCAATATTACTGGTTATTCTGGGTTTTATCCATATCCATGTTGCCATCGGATTTGACATCATCTTCAAATAACTTGTATATATCATCATATTCTTTTTTCATTTTATCAAAAGTTTCGTTTATTTCTTCTCTGACTTCTTCTAATATTTCTTGTTTTATTTCCCTTTTCCATATTGGATGTATTTTGTCGAATTTTTCTCCAAGCTTTTGGGAAATGAATTCTTCATTTAGAGGCTCTCTTGTTTTGACCAATATTTCTTTGTATGATCCTTTTGAGGAGGATCCTTCTTCTTTTACTGTATTGGGTGTGGTATTTGCCATGCTTATATTTTGATTTATTTTTTGGCGTTGGATATATTCTTTTGCTGCAGGTTCTATATAGTAGTTAAGACCGCATCCTATTCTTGCCTGAGTTAAGGCTTCATTTATATCAAAATATTTTTTCCAAGAAAGTCCTTCTCTGGTTTCCATTTTCATAGCGACTAATTTTTCGAATGTAACATATAATCCTGGCCTTTCTCCATTAAATAACAAATATAAAGGCCTTCTTGCTAGTGGTCTTATATTTGTAGCGGGCTTTTGCATATCATTTATGGTTTCAAAATATTCAGCTAAGCTATTTAATATTGAAAGCATATAACCTTTATCTTCTCTTTTATTATTATATTGATACCAGAAATTATCTAATATGCATTCTTGAACCTCATCTAAGATAATATGATCATTTTTAGGTTTGAATTTAAAGGTATTTGGTGGGAACACCTTTAGCTTATTATCTTGTCCGAAGGTAAAATATTCAGTGCCACCAAAGCCCATTGCTTTCTTCATTCCTGTAATATAGAGGCACGAGAAAATATATCAGGCAAATTGTTATCCTTGCCTTTAATATGCTCAAAGACTGCTTTATAACCATTTCCTGTAATAATATCTTCAAAGAGAACCCATCTTCTAGTGGAACTCTTCTTGCTATTAATTTGATTATAATATCTACATATTGCCTCACAATCTGTTCGGACCGTAAATTCTTTGAAACCTAAATATAACCTAAAGGCATTTATTGCATGAACAACCGCAAGTATTTCTCTATCGATATTGTTAACTGTTTTTAGTTTGTAGCTTCCTGAGGCATATCTGCATATCTTTTCTTCAGTTTTTGCAAAATATTTATTAGGCTTTTGTTTTAAAATAGCTCCCCATCCTAACTTAGATGCATCTGTTTCTATGATGAAATAATAATTATCTAGTGGTAATTCTAATGGTTTTAGGTTTTTAACTTTTTCCTTTATGATTTGGACTAATTTTATATCTTCAGAATTGAAATACTTTTGACCATTTTTCCTTAATTTAGCATATAAAGGACCAGCAAGTTTTGCTAGGCTGTCTATATAATTTCTTGCATAGTTGACAATTCCTAGAAATTGCTGTAAAACCTTTCTATCTTCCATTTTATCAGAAAATTGTAAGATCTTTTTAGCAATATGTTCTTGTAAATATATTTTTCCTTCTCCTATTTCATGACCTAAGAAATTAATTTTCTCCTTGCATATATCCATTTTCTTTTTAGATAATATTAACCCATTTTGTTCTACCTTTCTAAAGAAAGCTTCGAGATGAGAGATATGCTCTTTGTAGGATTTTGAGAATATTAATAAGTCATCAACATAGACTAATATAAAATTTTGGTATTCGTTAAATATGTTTTGCATTTTCCTTTGGAATAATGCTGGTGCATTTTTTAATCCTAATGGCATTACAAGCCATTCATAATGACCTTGAGGACATGTGAATGCCGTCCAAGGTATAGATTCTTCTGCCATTTTAACTTGCCAAAATCCAGCTTTTAAATCAAACTTAGAAAAATATTTGCTACCTTGTATTCTATTCAGCCATTCTTGTTTGTTAGGAATATTATATGCATCATCTATCGTATTATCATTAAGTCTTTTATAGTTGATAACCATTCTAGATTTTCCTCTTACTTCCTCCGTATGATTTCTTACTATGAAGGCAGTGGATCTATGTTGGCTTTTACTTTCTCTGATTGCTCCTAGTTTTAATAATTCTTCTACATGCATTTTAAATTCTTCAATATCTTTAGGGGTAGCTTCTATTGGACATGCTTTAATTATATAGTCTGGATTTATAATATTTATTTTGCATATAATAGGGTTCCTATCCCAATATTTCACGGGTATTTCTCCAATAATTTGTATATCTTCTAGTCTTCTCACAATTTTATCTATATCATTTTTGGACTTTATATCTCTGTACCAATTTGGAGCGAATGATTGTAGCCCAATGCACTCTATACAAGTATTTTCTATATGATATATCTCTAGGTCTGCACTAAGTTCTTCTTCAGAATTTATTTCAGTAATTTTCATATTAGAACTATTTTTAATAGCTTTGTTATATGTCTCTAGAGATTTCTTTTGCTTATATATTTCAGAAATATACGGCATATTATCTTGGTAAGGAACAAACGTAACACCTGCTTCATGTATAATAGTAGTTTGTAGAGAATTTTGCAAAAACCTTAGGCCTAGAATCATACCATCATTTATCATGGATAGGTCTCTAATTGTAATTTCATCTATAATATATTTGGTACCATTTATATATGCTTCTATATTGTATGCTAATTGATTATGTAGCTTCTTTGTGCCCGACATATCTGTTGATATTTCGGCTTTATTATCAGATATGGTTTCAACAATTTCTGGACATTTTGCAAAATATTTATCATGAATGATATTCTTCGTACAACCGGTATCTAGTAATGCTAATATTTTATAGGTAATATTTGGCTTCAATATTATTTTTATTGGTATTCTAATCCCTAATATTTCTCTAAAGGGTAATCTGACGATATATCTATTTCCAAAGCTTGTAATTGCATCCTTTAACTGAATTACTTTGTCACCTTTTTTGTCCTTTATAGTTACCATTTGGTCTTTAAGCTCAGTGCTACCAATATTATCTTTACCTGATTCTGTAACTACAGGGGTTTTATTTTGAGCTAGCATATATTTTATTTCTTCTAATTCTGTTTCTAGAGAGTTGACTCTGTTTTCTAGAATTCTAACTCTACTAGACAAGATTCTATCTTCAGGTTCTATTTCTACTTCTTGTCTCCATTTTTGGTTTGTTGATTCAAGACAGGAAACACAGGCTTGTTTTAAACAAATATTGCATGTGCATCTATTGTCTTGACTTGGGTAGTAGATGCAGTATGCACACTTAATATTATAGTCACCCTTTCCTCTAATCCAATCATGATTACATTCTACTTGGTTCATTAACTCAGTTGCCATTCCTTCAATTAAATCTAATTCTTCTTCATTTATGCTATTATATAATTCTAATTCATTTTCACTTATATTATTATATAACTCTTCGTAACCTTTAATGAGTGGTTTATCAATTAACTCCTTTATTTCTTCTTTATGTGGTATATTATTTGTGGACGGTACTATATTCATGTTACATGTGTTTGGCATAGTACTAGTTTTATTCTGGCTTACTTTATTTATTTTTGTAGTGACCAGATTATGATTTGTATTAATTATGGTCTTCTTTAATGCTTTAGGTGTGACACCAAATTGTTCTTTTAATATATTATTTCTTTGAATCTTTTTTAGTTTTTCTATTCCTCTGATTACAAATAATTCTTTTTCTCTTATTATGGGCCAATCTTTTATCATAT
Organism: Coix lacryma-jobi var. lacryma-jobi; assembly: GCA_009763385.1. Lineage (NCBI taxonomy): Eukaryota > Viridiplantae > Streptophyta > Magnoliopsida > Poales > Poaceae > Coix > Coix lacryma-jobi. The sequence goes on along the minus strand of CM019831.1, from coordinate 68,921,245 downwards.
TAGTAAAATATTAACCTTGTACTTGTTTTAATTTCTTATTCCACTCACTGATCTCATAGTTTAAACTGGATTCTTCCATAGTATTCTGCACTTTATGTTAATATTTTCTTTTGTATTCACCAACTTTCCTGTATTCACCTCTAAATTAAGATATTTTAATCTTTCAATGATTGACAACCTGTCTCTGATACCAGGGATATCAAAGCAGCTATTTGTATAATCAGAGTATATAATTTTTGGTATATAGGGTAAAATACAGTATCTGTGTATTAGTACCAGATATTTATTACTCAGGTATGCTTCAGTATATGCTGAGTATATTTTCTGTATATGATATGCGTGTGTACAGGATCTCGGAGGCTTGCGAGGCCTGCAAGACGACAGACTCGTGCGTGCTTCGGGTGTGTGAGTCCTACTCGGTACTCGCCATACTTCTCTCGAGCCGATATTCAAAGGAACGGACAGCCTTTCCCCAATATTCCCCAGCCAGAACACACTTCGACGAGCAACCACCGTCTCCCCAGGCAGTTCCACCCGAAGGGAACACTTCTCTACGCGCAACAAGGGTTCTCACAGGTGCCAGACTCAGGCTAAACGAGAACAAAACACACGCAGAGGTTTCTCCTATAGGGTCCCTAGCGTAGACGCTCATCTCGTGAGACCAGACCAAAGAACAGCAGGGATTTTCAAAGACCGACTACTCCATTAAAACAGACTCGATTACATACGGCTTTCCCTTTCGGGAAGCCCCGGACGGACGGAGCACAAGCTTACCTCGGGACAGGCGAGGCACCCGCTCACGCTCGCTACTGCTATGCTACAAGGTGGGTGAGAGGCTACAGGTGGGTGTGGTGAACTCTCTGCTCACTGAGGCTCTGCCTCTGGTTCGCTTCCTTTCTGCTCGTGTTTCCGATCGTCTGTTGGTCTTCTCTCCGGCGAAGGCTTTATAGGAGCACCACCAGCTTTATTCTTGGACACGTTAGGGACAGCCATCGAGCTCCAGCAGCGCCAACGCACCGCCGTTCGTCATGCTCGCCAGCCGTCTCCAGGCACACTGCTGCGGCGTCTTGTATCTCACAGCTGCGCGCACCGCCTCGCGCAGGTAGATCAGCACGACCATGGATGAGCATCGCCGATGCTTTTGAGGCTGACGCCTCGGGACTCAGCAGGGAGCAAGTCCCGCGGGCATCACACACCATTATACTGCTGCCTAGGGAACAAGCGAGGAGCAAGTCCCAAGGCACGCAGCATCATCACCACCATCAGCATCATGAGTGCTACTGCTGCCTAGGGAACAAGCGAGGAGCAAGTCCCAAGGCACGCAGCATCATCATCACCATCATGAGGGGTTAACGACGATCATTAGCACTGATATTGATTAATATATTCTTTCATTAGCACTGATATTGATTAATATATTCCTTCAATATATTCCATGTGAGGTGAGGTGTAGGCGTCCTCCCGGCCTCACAACTGATAATACCATTATCAGCTCCGTGGTGAGACCCCTCTACACCACGGAGCTGATAATGGTATTATCAGTTGTGAGGCCGGGAGGACGCCTACACCTCACCTCACATGGAATATATTGAAGGAATATATTAATCAATATCAGCGCTAATGATCATCGTTAACCCCTCATGATGGTGATAATGATGCTGCGTGCCTTGGGACTTGCTCCTCGCTTGTTCCCTAGGCAGCAGTAGCACTCATGATGCTGATGTTTGTGATGATGCTGCGTGCCTTGGGACTTGCTCCTCGCTTGTTCCCTAGGCAGCAGTATAATGGTGTGTGATGCCTGCGGGACTTGCTCCCTGCTGAGTCCCGAGGCGTCAGCCTCAAAAGCATCGGCGATGCTCATCCATGGTCGTGCTGATCTACCTGCGCGAGGCGGTGCGCGCAGCTGTGAGATATAAGACGCCGCAGCAGTGTGCCTGGAGACGGCTGGCGAGCATGACGAACGGCGGTGCGTTGGCGCTGCTGGAGCTCGATGGCTGTCCCTGACGTGTCCAAGAATAAAGCTGGTGGTGCTCCTATAAAGCCTTCGCCGGAGAGAAGACCAAGACACGATCGGAAACACGAGCAGAAAGGAAGCGAACCAGAGGCAGAGCCTCAGTGAGCAGAGAGTTCACCACACCTACCTGTAGCCTCTCACCCACCTTGTAGCATAGCAGTAGCGAGCATGAGCGGGTGGCTCGCCTGTCCCGAGGTAAGCTTGTGCTCCGTCCGTCCGGGGCTTCCCGAAAGGGAAAGCCGTATATAATCGAGTCTGTTTTAATGGAGTAGTCGGTCTTTGAAAATCCCTGCTGTTCTTTGGTCTGGTCTCACGAGATGAGCGTCTACGCTAGGGATCCTATAGGAGAAACCTCTGCGTGTGTTTTGTTCTCGTTTAGCCTGAGTCTGGCGCCTGTGAGAACCCTTGTTGCGCGTAGAGAAGTGTTCTCTTCGGGTGGAACTGCCTGGGGAGACGGTGGTTGCTCGTCGAAGTGTGTTCTGGCTGGGGAATATTGGGGAAAGGCTGTCCGTTCCTTTGAATATCGGCTCGAGAGAAGTATGGCGAGTACCGAGTAGGACTCACACACCCGAAGCACGCACGAGTCGATCGTCTTGCAGGCCTCGCAAGCCTCCGAGATCCTGTACACACGCATATCATATACAGAAAATATACTCAGCATATACTGAAGCATACCTGAGTAATAAATATCTGGTACTAATATACAGATACTGTATTTTACCCTATATACCAAAAATTATATACTCTGAATATACATATAGCTGCTTTGATATCCCTGGTATCGGAGACAGGTTGTCAATCATTGAAAGATTAAAATATCTTAATTTAGAGGTGAATACAGGAAAGTTGGTAAATACAAAAGAAAATATTAACATAAGGTGCAGAATAAATCCAACAGAACAGCATATTTGGCATACATCTCATAATCAGCTAAATACCATTGTAGACCTAATATATAACTTTTTTATATCTTGGGGAAAAAGACAAGATATTCTTGATAATAAATTTGAAAGTTTAGTAAACGAATACCAAAAGCTTGCTGAAAAATATTGTGGACTAAATAATAAGATTGATATTATATTACATAAATTAGAAGAAGCCAAAGGAAGACAATATACAGTTTGTAAAAATAACGATTATATTAAAGAAGAGATCATATCTTTAGGTAAGAATTTTATTAAAGCAGACATATTGAAAGAATCTTCAGCTGAGATCTTAGAAGTTAAAAGATTAGTGAAGGAAATAAAAACTTTAATCTTATCATAAGTCATATGTCCGAATATACTCAAGCATTATCAGAAGTTGCAAAATATTTAACGCCACCTGTAGGATTCTCTGATCACGACTCTCCAAAAGAAGATTCCAAAATTATAATAAGACAGAATAATACTATTCTTCAGCTGTTAATTCAAGTTTTACAAAAACTAAACTCTGAGTGCCATAAAACAGATATAGTACTAGCCTCTTCAGGAATAATAACATCTCCATATTCAATCAATTCAGAAAAATGGAATTACCTACGAATACCATCAGAAGAGACCAAGCCCTCCAGTTAGTAAGGCAAGACTCAAAACCCTTAGGTATAAGGCACAGGTTGTCTTTATCATGCAAAAAGGATGATATTGAGAATCTAGAGGAGGTCATTGATATTCAAAAAGACCTAGAAAGATATCAGAATGATACCTTGAGAAAAATAAGACCCCAACAAGTATATCATATGGGAATATTTGAAAATAAAAGTGGATTATATAGAATATCTAGAGAAGTAGAGCTAAGTGTTCTTACTCAACCAGTTGATTTAAGAATAGTAAGTAAGAATATTGAAAATGAACTCATATATTCTGGTTACAAATATATTCACCAAGGAATGTATATCATAGGAGTAAAAGGTTTGACTAGAAAGAAATTAGGAACAAAAGTTCTAATAACCTTGCTAGATAAAAGATGGGGAACCACAGATAAAGCTGCTTTAGGATTTATGGAAGGAGATATGAATGAAAATAAATTAATAACATATATAGCTCCAGACTTAATGATGCCTGTTAAAGAATTCGCTGAAAAAATGAGCTTTGGTTTTCAAACCAAAGGATATGAAGACTTTAAGGGTACCAATGTATTAGTAAGCATAGAGTTCATAGGAAGATTAACAAATAGAAGTAGTTCAAGATATAGAGTAAATGTCAGTGATGTTATAGAAAGTATGCAATCTAAAGGCATAAAGTTTATGAGTCCTCTTAAAATAAGTTCTGAAGAAAGAGCAGGAGAAGAATGGAATATAAGTAGTTTAATAGAAAAGAAAGAGTTAAAGCAACCAGAAAATTATATTAGTTACCAAAATTGTGAAGGAGCTTGTAGTATTAGGTTTACAAATTATAAATCTGCAGCATTAGATGAGCCCGATGTACCTACTGGAAATAATAAAAGAATAACTGAATGTATGGAAATAACAAATATAGAAGAAGAAATTGCTCACTGGCAACAAAACTTAAAGCATATAGAGTGGGAATATAAACATTCTATGACTATGGAATGGCCTAAAATAAGAGAAAAAGAGTTATATTATATTAGAGAAATAGCAAGATTACAAAGAAAGCAAAAAGAAATTATGATAGCCAAAAATAAATCTAAAAAAGAAGAAAAAATAATTAAGAACAATAATATAGAGAATAATATGACCACTCCTAGGAAAATAGTTATCAATGAAACAAATATTACATCAGATATAAGTACCTCTAATATTATAAGTGAAGAAGAACAATGGGATATAAATAATAATCTTTTGTTAGAAAGCTTTGAAGAAGAAGAAGAAACAGAAGAAGTATCATTATCCCAAAATAATAGCCTTAATAAGGCCGAATTATATAGTGACTTAGATGATGAAAACATATATAATTTGAATAACTCAATGGAAGCTATGGAAGTAGAAATGGGGAGTTTAAAGAGGAGGAGAGCTCAAACCGGTGAAACCGGTGAAACCTCAATGAAAAATGAAGGAGAAAATGAAAGACCCACAAGAAGGGCAGGGAGATGGCCACCTGAACAAGAACCATTTCAACCCACATATATTCCTGGACAATATAAATATATGGGAAATAAATGTAGAGGATTTGAAAGGGCTGTAAAATTCCAAAACTCAAGGAGTGATGGTGCAATATTAAATTTAGCTGCTCATGACCCCATAGACTGGCCTAATGTACTTAGCATCTAGAAAGGCTTAATAGTCCAAAAGTATATACAAAACTAGCATACTATAGGCAATAAGGTTGAAGATATGATTACATACTTAGAAACTTTTCTTGGGGAAACAGTAAAAGTTTTATGGGAAGAATGGGTAGAATCATACCCTAATTTATATGGAGAATTAAAAAGAGCCGGAAACAACCCTAATAACTTTGCAAATATGATATCTAATATTTTAATAGCAGAAGATCCAGAGATTGGATACACAACTCTACAAAATGATAGGTTAAGGGAATTAGAAAAACTCACCTTAACAGGTTGGAAAGGCATAAAAGAATTTTCCCAACATTTTCTATATAATGCCTCCACTGCAAAGCAAGGATATAATAAAGCCATAGTAGAAAAATATTTTAATAAGCTACCAGATCCTTTAGGAACTATGATATTTGAAGAATATAAAAAGTCCTCTGAAGGATGTGTAGTAAACATTTCACAAGCCATAATGTTTGTGTTGAAACAGCTCCGAAAAATATGCACAAGCATACAAGCCTAGAGATCTATGAAGAGATCAGAATATGGGTTTTGCAATAAGATTATACAAATACCTATGACATATGGAGAAGAAAGACATATTAAGAAAAAATATTATAAGCCATATCAAAGAAATAATCAACACTTTAAAACAAAGAAAAGATTCTTCTTAAGAAGATCAGATAATAGAGCTCCATTTTTACACAAAAGAAATGTAAGAAGATATAATCCAAGAAAAACCTATGACAAAACATGTAGGTGCTTTATATGTAATTCACCTGATCACCTGAGCAAAACTTGACCTAACAAAGATCAGAAGAGATATTCTAGTAAATATGAAGAACAGGAAAAAGTATTCATTATAGACAGTGTCAATGAAAATATACTAGTATGCGATGATGAAATAAAGGATGATGAATCAATCTACTCTATCATAGAAACTGATGAAATAGAAAATGATTTATCAGAAAATGAATCTAGTGGGGAAGAGGTAGATTTAATAGAAGAATTAGCAGGACTGACTCTCGAAATGATGGAACAAATAAGCCTAGATAATATTATAGATACAAAATTACCACATACGAAATATTATAGTCTCACTAATTCATGTTCTCATTCCGCAGGAATGGACAACGAGAAAGGTGAAGACAAGAAGGGAGGTCAGCTTATGACTAATAATTTATCACAATCCTATATAATAGTGGACACAAATATATATCGCTATAATATACCTTACGAATTTCTTATTCCCCGCATAAGCTTCAAAACAGAACAAATATTATCATATTTCCCACAAGAAATTACTAATCTCATATGGGAAAAATACGCTAAAAAACAGGAAAGAATATTCCTGGATATTCAAAGCTTCTTTATGAAGCTTTATAAAGGAACTGAAAAACATCCGGGAATAGTAATCAATATTCATACTTTACCATTATTACATATAGATGAGGTTTTAATAATTAAACCTCGTCACACATATCTTATATTAAAAGCAGATATAAATCTAAAATATTTCAACAATATACAAAGACATGTAGCTCAAAATATTTCTTTACAAACACTGATTGACCACGGGCTGGTCCATAATATATATGGAACCCTAGAAGAGGTACATAAATCAGATCTTGGAATTATTACTAAAGAAGCTTGTAAAAAACTCTCGTATCTCAAAGGAAGATATAAAATCATATTTTATTCCATACCACCAAAGTTTACAAGACCAATAAGGCCAGCATCTCATGATATTTATATTACAAAGGGAATTTACTATTTCCCAACCATATATTCTTCAGAAATATCTAAAGAACAAGAAGAATTATTTTCCAAGAATACCAATCATGACAATTGGAGAATATTTAATGAAGCTAAGGAATTAGAAGGAAATATCAAGTTTGATCCAGAATATCACATGATATATCAAAACAGGATAATAAGAATATTTTTACAAGAGCGCATTAACTTTAACATGCCAAAGAGAGGATTAGGAAGAATAATAACACCAAACTACGGAAAAGAAACACAACTACGAAAAGAATATCAACAAATTCTGGCATGGTATGAAACATGGCAGCCAGAATGGAATGATACTGATCCACTATCCGAATTTGAAGACTAAATTTTCATACACATAAGGCAACATACCCAGAATAACCAGTAATATTGATATGAATATATCAATCTCCGCGCGTGGAGGACCCAACCCCTCTACACCACGGAGCTGATAATGGTATTATCAGTTGTGAGGCCGGGAGGACGCCTACACCTCACCTCACATGGAATATATTGAAGGAATATATTAATCAATATCAGCGCTAATGATCATCGTTAACCCCTCATGATGGTGATAATGATGCTGCGTGCCTTGGGACTTGCTCCTCGCTTGTTCCCTAGGCAGCAGTAGCACTCATGATGCTGATGGTGGTGATGATGCTGCGTGCCTTGGGACTTGCTCCTCGCTTGTTCCCTAGGCAGCAGTATAATGGTGTGTGATGCCCGCGGGACTTGCTCTCTGCTGAGTCCCGAGGCGTCAGCCTCAAAAGCATTGGCGATGCTCATCCATGGTCGTGCTGATCTACCTGCGCGAGGCGGTGCGCGCAGCTGTGAGATACAAGACGCCGCAGCAGTGTGCCTGGAGACGGTTGGCGAGCATGACGAACGGCGGTGCGTTGGCGCTGCTGGAGCTCGATGGCTGTCCCTGACGTGTCCAAGAATAAAGCTGGTGGTGCTCCTATAAAGCCTTCGCCGGAGAGAAGACCAAGACACGAGCGGAAACACGAGCAGAAAGGAAGCGAACCAGAGGCAGAGAGTTCACCACACCCACCTGTAGCCTCTCACCCACCTTGTAGCATAGCAGTAGCGAGCGTGAGCGGGTGCCTCGCCTGTCCCGAGGTAAGCTTGTGCTCCGTCCGTCCGGGGCTTCCCGAAAGGGAAAGCCGTATGTAATCGAGTCTGTTTTAATGGAGTAGTCGGTCTTTGAAAATCCCTGCTGTTCTTTGGTCTGGTCTCACGAGATGAGCGTCTACGCTAGGGACCCTATAGGAGAAACCTCTGCGTGTATTTTGTTCTCGTTTAGCCTGAGTCTAGCGCCTGTGAGAACCCTTGTTGCGCGTAGAGAAGTGTTCCCTTCGGGTGGAACTGCCTGGGGAGACGGTGGTTGCTCGTCGAAGTGTGTTCTGGCTGGGGAATATTGGGGAAAGGCTGTCCGTTCCTTTGAATATCGGCTCGAGAGAAGTATGGCGAGTACCGAGTAGGACTCACACACCCGAAGCACGCACGTGTCTGTCGTCTTGCAGGCCTCGCAAGCCTCCGAAATCCTGTACACACGCATATCATATACAGAAAATATACTCTGCATATACTGAAGCATACCTGAGTAATAAATATCTGGTACTAATACACAGATACTGTATTTTACCCTATATACCAAAAATTATATACTCTGATTGTACATATAGCTGCTTTGAGATCCCTGGTATATATATATATATATATATATATATATATATATATATATATATATATCAACTAATCAATTCCTAAAATTTTAAAACTGAAGTCATTGCCTAACACAAGCAGCCGAGCAGCCTCACGAGGTTCCTGTGCTGAAGCTTGGCGATCAGCTTCACCTCGTTCTTGAACTCCACCGCCCCCTGCATCGATCTCTGGGACAGCCTCTTCACAGCTACTTTCTGCCCATCCGCAAGCTTTCCCTGTTCATTCAACAATTCGCAGCGCAGGTCCCAGCATCCCGTTAAAAATCAGGGAGAATCGGCTGACAAACCCTCCTTTTCAAATTATTCTACCACATGTTCAGGTTTGTTTATCATCCTACTGTTGTAGCATCGTTCTTAGTTCTTACCATGTAAACAGGACCAAATCCGCCCTCGCCGATCTTGTTGCTCGTAGAGAAACTGTTCGTGGCCGCCAGGACCACCGCCAGATCAAACAGCGGCAGGTCAACGTCTTTCTCGGCACTCTTCCGGTCCTCGTCCAACGCCTGTTGTTTCCTTGTCCTGAACGGGAGCACGTCCTCTCCGCCGGTCAGCGCCGAGGAATCCGCCTCGCCTTCACGTCATCTCCTCCTCTTCCTCCAGACACAACAGCAGAAGACCGACAGCAGGAGAAGCACGGCAGCAACTATCACGACGACGACGGCGATCACCACGCTCTTGCTTGGGCCCCAGTGTCTCGCTGGAAAAATAGGATAGCAGTCACCGGAACCCTAACCCAGAGGAGGAGGGCGTACCACGACGGATCCGAGATGGCCGGGGCAGGATCTACCGGATCCGCCATGGCTGGAGCTTGATCCACGCGCCATGGTCGTGGCTGGATCCGTCGAATCCTCCACGACCGGGTTGGGGGAGCAGTGGGAGAGCAGGCACGAGGAGGCGGTGCGCCGGGACGCGAGCTCAGCGGAGGAGCTCACCACAACCCGCGGGTGCTGCGCTCCTGGGTGCGCTGCACGGGCTTCCACCCCTCGACCTTCTTCTCGGGGGAGTCCAACTCCTCCTTCGTCTCCTCCGCCGCGCCGCAGCCCCCGCCGCCGCCTCCTCCCCCGGCCTCCTCACGCCGCCCGCCGCCAGAGCGAGAGCGAGTGCGGGAGCGGGACCCCGACCCGGTCGTCGAGGACGACCTCGATCCCGCGCCGCCGCTGGACCTGGAGCACGGGCCCACGCCTGGCCGCGGACGCGGCGGACGTGGGGGGCGCCCGCGCCGATGCATCGGCCTCCGCGACGAGCTCGAGATCCCGTCGGGCTTCGGCCGTGAGGAAGCGGCGCCGGCGTCGGCGGAGCCGGACGCAGGAAGGGGAGGCGCGTGCGGGAACGCCAGGAGGAGGGGCGGAACGGGAACGGAGCGCTCGCGGACGTGGAGGCGAGGAAGAAGGCCGAGGAGGCGGAGGCAAAGCGGAAGGCGGAGGAGCTGGGGGCAGAAGGGGAACTGGGGAGTGCGTTTGCGCGAGGTAGAAGAAAGAAGTTTCGGTGGTGGAGGGATAGTGTGCGTGGAGGAGGATTGGAGGAAGAGTGTACAAGTGATGGGGTGAAATCGATAGAAACAAAGCGGCCCTTGAATGAACGATCAATGATGGAGGGAGCGTGCGTACGGATGGACTAAATAACGCACGACTGAAATAAAGTCATTACCATTTTTATTAGGACATATATAATTGTAACAATAATTTTATTTCCAAAACCGAATGCCTTGATGGCATACGCTTACACGACGACGACAACAACACGTGAGGCGGAATAATACGGCAGCAGACGCGACGCCGCGTCGCGACGCATCAGGAGCACGGCAGCTCCTCCTGTGCTGCCGCCCCCTCCGTGCCCCGGACCGTGCACGCTCGCGTCCACTTTGCAGGAGCAGGACCCGCGCGGCGGCAGCTGCCCCGCCACGACCGCCGCCACGTGAGCTCCGGCGGCCTTGCTTCCGGCAACGGTGGTGGTGATGGTGACCGATGAGGCGTCGGTTGTCGCGGACGCACCAGGGCCTCCATGACAGCAGCTGCCTCTAGCCCCCCACCAGAGCAGTACTACAGCCAAGCTGTGCGTGATGCCTACTGAGAGTGCAACGAGGGTGTATATATACGGAGTAAGAGCAACTCCAACAGTTTGGCAAAACCACTTGACATCCTAGGATTTTTGCCAAAATCATAAAAAACCTCCTCCAACAACTTATCAACAGTACTTGGCAATTTGCTCTAAGTGGGCACCATGGATGGCCTGCCCTGCCTAATTACCCCTCGTCCTCCGGACAATTGTTTTTTTACCTGCGTGGAGCAAGTGACAAGACACATGCATCATGCATAGCAGCATATGGCGCGCTTCACGCTTCCACGCGTGTCCGACCCGTTTCACGCCTCTTTGCTGTTGATACAGTAGTACAATTTGGTACAGAGACGTTGACAAGGCCTGTATGGCTGCTTGTCCTTGGACCTATACTCTCTAGACTAGCCTAGCCAAATCCCTCCTACATATATGCAACTAAAAAGATTAAAAAGGAGATAATTGTTTGGTAGGACAAAACTTCGCCTCACCTCTCCTCCCGTACCATGCAACCTCACCTCCATCCCGTTGTCCGGTTTTTTTCTTTTGTGACCAATTTTTTCTTTCATGTTCGTTTTTTTCCTCAACAAGACCGGTGGATCTCATTGGGTGATTGATAGTGGTTGCACACAACATATGACCGGTGATCCCCGGATATTCACCTCACTAGAAGAGAATGTCAATGACCAAGAAAAGATTACATTTGGTGACAACTCAAAGGGAAATGTCAAGGATTTGGGCAAAATGGCAATATCCAATGACCATACAATATCAAATATGCTTCTAGTTGCTTCATTGAGCTTCAACTTGCTATCCGTTGGGCAACTTTGTGATCTTGGCTTTCAATGCTTATTCACCGAAAAAGAAGTGGTTGTGACAAAGAAAGATGATACACAAGTGATATTCCAAGGTTTTAGATATAACAATCTCTATCTAGTGGATTTCTCCTCCGAAGATGCCAACTTGAAGACATATTTGTTCACTAAGCAATCTCTTGGTTGGCTATGGCATAGAAGATTGCCACATGTGGGAATGAACACTCTTAAGAAGCTATTGAAGAAGGATTTGGTTAGGGGCTTGAAGGATGTCAAATTTGAGAAGGACAAATTGTGTAGTGCATGTCAAGCCGGCAAGCAAGTTGCAAACACTCATCCAACCAAAGCCTTTGTTTCAACATCAAGAGAGTTAGAGCTACTTCACATGGATCTATTTGGGCCAACAACATATGCTAGCTTGGGAGGAAATCTCTATTGCGTAGTGATTGTTGATGACTATTCTAGATACACTTGGGTGTTCTTTCTTCATGACAAATCCAAAGCAACCCCTTCATTCAAGAATATAGAAATACCCTATCCTATCCATTTAGAAATCCTGGTTCAACTCCTTGAATACCGGATTCAAGATGTTCCCTCTTTGCATTTATTGCGATTCTTTCTCCACTATTATTCGAATTGGAATAGTCTTATTACTTCAATGAAATCCATTTTTCTTTTGAAAAAAGAAAATCAAAGATTATTTCGATTCCTATATAACTCTTATGTATCAGAATATGAATTTTTCTTGTTGTTTGCCAAGAGAGCCCAAAATGAGTTCAAGCATGAAGTCTCCGCAACCTACACACCACGACAAAATGGGGTAGTTGAGAGGAAGAACCGGACACTAATCACCCTAGCAAGAACTATGTTAGATGAGTACTCTACACCGGAAAGATTTTGGGCGGAAGCAATCAACACCGCATGCTATGCATCCAACCGGTTGTTCCCCTATCGTCTCTTTGGCAAGACCCCCTATGAGCTACTCAACAACAAGAAGTCGGATGTATCATTCTTTAGAGTGTTTGGTTGCACATGCTACATCTAGAAGAAGCGCCAACACCTAGAGAAGTTTCAACGCCGATGTGATATTGGTTTTCTTATTAGTTACTCATCATTGAAGTCCAAAGCATATCGATTATTCAACCATGCCACCGGGAAGCTCTCAAGGAGAGCATGAGAATCTTGATGATGTAGGTGATGAACCATTGAGGGAAGCAATGAAGAACATGCCGGTGGGAGCTATCAAGCCTAAAGATGATGATGATGTGCAATTCATTGACAAGCCATCCTCATCAAATGTACCACATGATGATGACAAAGATGGTAGAGATCCAAATGAAGACACTCATGTCTCCCATGATCAAATGGTGGTACAAGCACGAGATATTGATGCTCCACAAGCGGCCCTCAAGTGGTTGATCGAAGGACTACTCCTCTACTACAAGCTCATCCTCAAGATCTCATCATAGGGAGTCCAACAAGGGGTGTAATGACTCGATCTAAAAAAACTTGCTTTATTTATGGAACATCACTCCTTTGTTTCTCTTGTTGAGCCTACTATTGTAGATGAAGCTCTAAGTGTGAACTCATCTTGGCCCCTAGTGGGTTTCGGTGATTGGATGAAACACAAGATTACTATGACTAACGTGTGTTTTGGAGAAACATGGATGAGTTAGGTCATGGTAATGGCGACGATACGGGCATATGAAGTTCATGTCCCCTGACGATGGAAATCGTTTCGGTTTTCAAAGGACGGACGACGAAGACGATGGTAGACTAGGCTAAGTGTCATATGGTGTTGGAGGACACTTAGGTAGTCTTAGGTCTTTGTTTTTCCTTTGGCCGTACTATAAAGGGGAGCGTGAATCAGTAGCTTGACCTAGATGAGTCTATTGAGGTAGGTGTGGTGCACACATGTTATTTCATAGCCCTATATAGCTTTGAGAGAGCCCTTATGTCGCGAGGATGAAAAGTCGTTAAGGCAGCGTCGCGATCCAAAGTCGTTTCGGCCCTGTTTTGGGCATCAGACGCTGGCATTAGTGGCATCAGACGCGCGTCCAATGTCACTTAGACTTGAGTGTGCTGGCCAGGTGGCATCAGACGCTCCGATGTTGTCACATCGGACGCGCCTGTGCCACTGTTCCAGAGAGGGTGCCCTGAGGGGCACATCGGACGTTGGCATCGGATGCTGAGGGCCAGCGTCCGATGTCCATGCAGAGAGGTTCCAGAGAGGTCAGATTTGCATCGGACGCGTCCTATGCAAGGGCATCAGACGCTGCCCAACGTCCGATGCTCCTTTAAACAGTCTGAGAGAAGGTACAGTTGACCGTTGGGTCGAGGGCATCGACGCGTCCGATGCCAGACATCGGAGCATCCGATGCCCCCGAAAAAACTGTTCAACAGTGCTCTTTTGGATGGCCGGTTGGGGGAGTATTTATACTCCTCCCCCCTCCTCCATTAGAGTGTTCTTGCCACTTTCCTCTGCTGAGAAACATATTGTGAGTGTGAGGAAGGGCAAGAGCCCTAGTGAGGTTGAGAGAATTGCTAATTGAGAGAATTAGTGACCTCCTAGTTAGAATTGAGTAGCAAGTGTGCATCCATCCATCTTTTTGGCCTTGTCTTGGTCAAGTGAGAGCTCTAGCTTGTTACTCTTGGTGATCGGCATCACCTAGATGGCTTGGTGGTGATCGTGAAGCTTGGTGATGATCCGGAGGCTTGTGGATGACCCAAGAAGGCTTGTGACCGGTAGTGAGCGATTCACCGGGCCGGAGTGGCGAAGAATCAACTCATAGTGAGCACTTGATCCTTGCGTGGATCAAGGGCGACCGATACCCTTGCGCAGGTGCTCCAACGAGGACTAGAGGGTGTGCCGACACCTCGATACCTCGACAAAAAGATCGTTGTGTCATCTCTACTCTCCTTACTTACGCATTTACATTTGAACAATTCAATTCCGCAATTTACTTGTTGTTCATTCATACTTCAATTGCTTTGCTAGAGTAGGAGTGGCATAGTGATAGTCTTTTGTGCGGTAGAATATAGATAAACACACTTCTAGGCACAAGGGGTTAATTGGGCTTGATAGGTTTTAATTTGTGCTAAAGTTTTAGAAAAGCCCAATTCACCCCCCTCTTGGGCATCTTGATCCTTTCAATTGGTATCGGAGCCTCGTGCTCTCGATTTAGGCTTAACCGCCTAGAGTTAAGATGTCCGGAGGTGATGGACCACCTTCCATGTTCGAGGGAGACGACTTCCCATATTGGAAAATCCGTATGCACTACACCACAACCCTTAATCAGCGACTGACTTGAAGTTGTTGTAAGGGGTGTATAGCGATGGACGGTCCGTGGCTAAAAGCTATAGCGACTGACCCTAGCAGTTGCTGTTGAAGCCGTCGTTATATGTATATAGCGACGGACTTCATATTTAGCGACGAACTGTCCATCGCTCCAGAATTTAGCAACGGACGATCTGTCAGCAGATTTAGCAATGGGCAGTCCATCACAATAATAAGTTTTAGCAACTGATAGTCCATCGGTATCAATTAAATAGATAAAAAAATAATCCACACATATTTAAAACTAGCTCATATTTCAAACCAATACAATACTGAATGGTGATAAATGGGCACATTAATCATATTGTCATACATACATATCAAATGAGTACATTAATCATATGCCCATCAAGCCAACATAGTGGCTAAATAGTCATCATCATCCAAAAGTGATCCAACATAACCACCCTCAGGTTCGAGTCCATAAACTAAAACTAATAGGTTGTAGTCCAAAAGCATTAAGATAGCATCTAATTCACCATAAGATAGCATCTAGTACAAAAGCATTCAAGTTCACTCTTAGCATCCTTCCTGCCAACAGGCTACCACCATCTAGCATCTGTGAGTTGATCTTCCAGCACCTTGAGAAGCTCTCTGAGATGAACTAGCAACCCTCTTTGAAGAACCAGCAACCTCCTCAAATCTTGGTTGCTTACTACAGATTTTCAGCTGTCACAAGTATTATCATAGTTAGAAATAGTAGATATATGATGGAAGGCAAAATCTAATAAGAACACGAAGGTGAAATTATCTTTCAATTGTATTTGTTACTCATATGATGGAAATCAAGTGCTCCTTGTGAAATAAATTGTTAATGCAAGGCTGTCTTAGATTAGTTTCAGTAGAGGATAGAAATGATATATGCTCCTATGTGGAAAGTAGATGATTATGAGAACACATGATACATGCATATATAGAGGATGGCTACAGATTACGGTTTATAGAAGTGGAACTGATCCTAGTCATCCAAGACCTTTCTCAGCATTATCACGTCAGCCTAACAGTTACTATTGCTTCCAGGTTCACATTCAGTTGTGAGGAGCTGAGATTCATGAAGACTACATTCAGTTGTGTAAAGCACAAATTATAATTAATCGATAAGTTATTTGGAAACATCAGATCATTATCATTTGTTTTTGGCAAACCATGGATAGTATTTCAGTTTCAAGAATAACAGCAATTGTCATCTAAATGCTTACATTCATTTGCACAGGTCTGAAATACATGCAAATTTGATCAAGTGAACATTACCCGATTAAATGGCCAAGCAAGCGGCATTCATAGAGCATCCCCTACAGTCTTGATTTCAGCATAAGGGCGTGGCACTAATGCATCACGTCGGAGGACAAGATCCACAATAACTTCACAAAATTTGGTTCCAAGAGCCACACCATCTAGAGTATTTTTTGGATTAACTGAAACAACGGTTGCCTTAGCCACTTTTTTAGCACTAGACATGGCAAATAATATGACCTCATTTCCATCCTGAAGTAGATAATGAACTTATGAGAAATAGATAAATGCTAGGTTCAACAACTATTAAATCACAAGTATAAAATTTGTATGAGAGGTTGAGAAGATTACATGTGTATCACGTGAAAAGTGCTGGCCATCAGTCCTTTGTGATGTAATATTCATGGCAGGCGAGGCTGCATGGGCTGTAACTTATTGATCGGCCTCATTATCAGGTTCCTCATCATAATTGTCTCCCTCTACATACTCATCTTCTTCATCTTGAACAGGCTGATTGGTCTCACCAACTTCATCACATCTTGGGCTCTACATCAAGCATAGGAAGGTGATATTAGTATATGCTGAAAAAATAGATATGTATACTTTGAAATGGCATTTTGAAGTAACTTACCATTTGTTGTCTTGAGTTAGAACCATGTTGTGAGATTATTTCAACATTTGCAGACTCTAGCACTCTCCTTTGCTCCTCCCTTTGTTCCAACTCCAAGATACGTTGTCGTAGCAATAGATTTTCATTTTCAGCATCTTGACGTGCCAAAACTTCAACCTGGAGCCTTGTTGATTTTGTACCCCATAACTCCTGGGTTACCAATGTCTTGAGGGGTTGGTCCCAGACCCAAACAACGGACTCGCCCCTTCGGCTCCTTTAGCCCATAAACAATAGCAAAAGCATCACCTTGCTGGATTGTCTTATCCTTCAGCTCCGGATAGACTTCAACAACTTCTTTCAGCTCATTCTAGGAAGAATGAATATGTATGTTCATTGTAGGAAATGAGAGCAGATATAATACAAGTAGTAATAGACTAATTGTTAATTATAAAATAGCAGATCTGATGCAAGTACTAATAGACTAATTGATAATTATAAAATAGAAGATCTGATGCAAGTACTAAATGACAAACCAAGTTCACTATTCTATAGTTTCTAAGGTCCTTAAAATGACAGGAAAGATCATAATAGTAAGCCAATGTGGATGGCTGATCAATTAGGTGTAATAGGTGTACAATGCTTGGATTTGATATGTTAGCCATGACACAATCTTACAATTGTTACTGCTGCTGCGCTTAAGGGCACTCTATTTTTTCTTGTATGTGTTTTTATATAGACTTCATCTCTTCGAGGAGGGCGTCCAAGTTGCTTAGCCTACAAGATTTTAATTTGCACTGGTCAAATAGCCACAAAAATGATCAATTAAACTAAGATGACAATGGTAAGCTTCTATACCATTTTATGTGCAGTAGAAGCATAGCTCACACTGCCTGATGTACGAAGAAACTTCAGCTTTGCACGATTTTCTTTTCCTCTTTCCGCCAGAGCCTATGATAAGAAGTGTTACATTACATCTGCATGTATGTTGAAGAAAACAAACCCAATTGGCAGATGACTAAAAAAACAGATTCATATCAATTAATCCTTACTTGAGACTCAGGAGACCTCCAAATTTTGAGAAGAGAATCCAATTCATGAGGACCAATTCTATGAATATGTAAGTTCTTCATTTCCTCATCAGTCAATGTTTCATCAACAATTTCTTTCTTAAGTTTTGATTTAAACTGCTTCCATTTTGCTCCAGCACTATTTATAACCCAGTCCCTAGCCTTATCATCTATATCGAATCATTTCTGGAAAGTTAGGAAAAAACAATTTGTGAACATTCCTATTAGCTAGACGCAGTAGTACAACCATCTCAGCAAAACTAGGAAAGTTGAGTACCTTTATGTCTTTCCAAACTGTTGTCTTCAATTCAGCATCTACTTTCCTCCAATCAGAGTATCCAATGGCAAAGTTTTCCGTGTTTGAACTCCAATACAACTAGAAGCATCCTATAATTTTCTCCAATAGGCTGCCCATCCTTATTTACTTCTATTTTAATTTTAGGTATGCTGCCAGGTTCCTTTAATAATATATCATTTATTCTAGTGAGCTTCCTTCCTCCTTTCCTCTTCTTTTTGGTACTACTATGCATATCTGCAAATGTAAGGATCACTAGGAATTAGGTACAATATTATCACAAGTACGGTAAGTTACAATACATGCTACAAACATAACCTTCATTGTCACTTAAGAAGTCTCCAATTGTTTCATAGTCAGCAATATCCTCATCTGCAATTGCAATCTCAGGACTTGGTTTTTCAGGCCTAGGCCGCAAATTATGAGTCGTACCTAGAAGTGGTTGATGTAAAATGCCGTGAAGCCGCGATAACCTGGTTCCCCAAACCCAAGGAGGGCACTAGCCTCACGCCACATGAGGAAGAAAATGAGAAGTGGAATGCAAAAGCCAAAAACATCCTATTTAGAGGCATTTGCAAGGATGTGTTTAACCGCGTTCGGAACCACAAGAATGCCCATGATCTATGGGATAATATTTGTGCACTCCATGAGGGAACCAAGAGTGAGTGTGAGGAGTGCTATCATTTAGTTATGCAAAAGCTTCATTCCTTTGATATGCATACTAATGAAAATGCAAATGAAATGTACTCACGCTTGAATGTTCTTGTAGAAGAACTCAATGGACTTGGCCTCACACAAATGCAACCATCCGATGTTGTGAGGAAGATTCTATGTGTCCTCCCAATTGACAAATATGGACACATTGTGATGGTGCTACATCAAAGTGATCTTTTCACCGCTACACCAACTCAAATTTTGGGAAAGATCAATGCACATGAGATGTACATGCACATCACACCAAGTGGTGGCTCATCCACCGACAAGAAGAAGGACTTGGCCTTCAAAGCAAGCCATGACAAAAAGGGCAAGTCCAAGGCTATTGAGGTGCACCATGAGAGCACATGTGATGATGAAGATGATTCCAACATTGCTCTCATGGTGAGGAAGACCACCAAGATGTTGAAGAAGCTTCACAAGAATGGAGTCAACTTTGACTCAAGAAAGAAGAAATTCTTCACAAGTAGCAAGAGAAGGCCTCTATCCGAAATGGATTGCTACAATTGTGGTGACCTTGGCCATCTTGCTCATCAATGCACCAAGCCCAAGAAAGAGAGCTACAAGAACAAGAACAAGGGCAAGAAATATGACTCATCTAGTGAAGATGAGAAGAAGAGTGAGAAGCCCTACAAGAAGGATGGCAAGAAGAAGAAGCAATACCACAAGAAAGGTGGCAAGGCTTATATTGTTGGTGATTGGCTCACCAACATTGACTCCTCCGGTGGCTCATCAAATGAAGATAGTGATGATGAGAAGGTGGCCGCTCTAGTCATTGGCACCTCTACACCACCACCACCACCGTCACCGTCATCCTCTACACACCTATGCCTTATGGCTAAGGGTGACCGGAAGGTACAAAGCGATGATGACTCTAGTGATAGTGATAGTGATGGTGAATTTGAGGCACCTGTTGACGCTCACTAATGCTCATAATTAACCATCAACTATTGCATGAAATGACACTAAATGAATTACAAAGCATAGTTGTAGGGTTAAAAACTAACAAGTTCCACGAGTTTTGGTGCTCTCACTTGTTTTGTAGGACATCAATATTCCACCATATAAAAATATCTCAAGTGATGAATTGGATTACACCATTGTGAAGAGCTCGTCGAGACGATCGAAACGGACATATCATTTGCTATATTCGGAGTCCTGGATGAAAAGATATTAATTTCACAACGAAATCTGCAAAAGAAGGATCTAGAAGACACCAGAAGACACCACGAGGCGGCCCGCCACATGGGCCCACTGGGCCAGACCGACCGGTCCCACCCCATGACCGACCGATCGGCCACGGAGGCCGTTTCGCCTCTGCCTTCTGGAACCTTCTTCCACCGCCTCCAAGGATGCATCTCCACCGTCCCTGAAGTCGGTTTGATCCAAGGGCTCACGTTCCACACTTTGGGCTATAAAACCAGACCCAGACCCCCCTCTCCAGGCATCTCCATCTTCATTATTCATCTCCACATCAGAAACTAGGGTTTCAATTAGAAGTAGAGGTCCCTCTAGATGAATCTCTTCTAGTTCATCTAGAACTAGATCTAGTTCTAGTTCTTCTAGTTCTTCTAGTTCTAGTTCTTGTTCTAGATGTCTAGTTCATCTAGTTGTAATTAGAGATTGGATTAGATAGAGGAGGAGAGAGCTGAGGAGGAGCCGGATCTGTCGGATCTTCCTCGACATTGTATTGGTGTAGCATCTGGTTTGTCTTCAAGTAATCTCCAAGTTCTTCATTTACTATTTCTAAGAATTATATTTAATTTCAGTTCTTGTATTATTTTATTTACTGGATCTCCGCTCGTATTGAGTGCTCTAGTTATTGTACGTAATTATAGTAGTAAGCATTAGTGTAGACATGGTGTCTAGACTAGGGTTTACCTGAGTTTGCACCCAATCCTCCGGATAGTTGTGGTAGCTACAGGGGTGACAGCTTTGTAGATTGTTATAATCCACCACGTTAGAATTGGTGTTTTCGTAAAGCTTTTTGGCAGCCTTCTCCCGATTACCCTTTTCCCAGTCTTTTTCGAGAATCGGAATGGTACTGTTGCTCCGAAGTAAGTAAAGTATAGTGAGCCTTTAATTAAATAGACCGCTTAGAAAACCCTTACATCCCTCTCTAACCGCATTACCATTCTTTTCTTGGACGTTCTTAATTCTTCTAGTACACTTCACGTTCCCCGTGGAAATCGATACCCTGAAATACTCTCGGGTAAAAGCTACATCGGTATCCGTGTGCTTGTGGATTATTCTGTGTGCGTTTAAAATACCCAACAAGCTTTCTGGTGCCGTTGCCGGGGAACGGTAGCTGTTCTAGAATCGAACCAGGATCGTCCGTGTTTCTTTTCTTTACCACCTTTTTCTTTTACCACCACCTTTACCTCACCACCACACTTCTTACCACATGGATTTCACTCGTATCTTTAAATTCTTTGCCCCAAAGGGCGACTTGTTGGAGCCTCCACCATCATCACACCCCATTCTTACAGATGACTATGAGCTTCGCCCTGCTTTCATAGACATCATTAGAGAGTTATCCTTCTCTGGATCAGAAGACGAAGATCCATACACCCACCTTAGGGAATTTGAGCAATTGTGTTCTTGTCGGACTATTGCTGGCATGACACAAGAGACCATAAAATGGAAACTATTCCCGTTCTCCCTTTTGGGAAGAGCGAGAAAATGGCATGATCATTCCGTAAGGGGCACAAATGGAAATTGGGATGAACTTCGGGACAACTTTTGTCTTGCTTTCTTCCCTCTTTTTCGAATCACTGACCTTAGAATCGAAGTTCTTACATTTAAACAAAAAGAGAAGGAGACGCTAGGAGCAGCTTGGGCTAGGTTCAAACACCTTACCAATTCTAGCCCAAACCTTTCCTTGCCAGACCATGTGCTACACTATCACTTTTATTGTGGTCTTAACAAGGAAGCTGCTCTACATCTCGATTTAGCTTTTGGAGGATCATTCTCACATAAACTTGTTAGTGAAAGAGGAGACATCCTAAATAAAATCCTTGAAAACACTCCTTACACTGACATTTTTGATGAATTCCCAGAAGAAGAAGTCGAGCCTAACCCCGACCAACACGAGGAGGAACACCCAACCAAATTTGAAATTCCTTCAAATCCTTCTAATAATTTGGTTGTCACAGAACCTTCTCTAGAGAAAACACCGTACACTTTAGAAAATGATGAACCCCATCCTTCGTTGTTCTTCTCTGGAATCGAGGAAGATGATATCAAAGAGCATGGAAGCTACTTCATAAACACCTCTTTAAATCCATGCTCATATGAGACATCTCCTGATTCAAGTGGTGTGTCTAACATTGCCACACTCGAGATTTTCAACCCCCTCATACTTTCTGTTTACAAAAACTTCAAAAGGGTGGTTGTCGATGCATATGTTTATCACAAATTTTGTAGATCTCGTAGTGCTCTTAAGTTGGTGTTGGAAGGGAAACCACTTCACCAAATCACATCTTGAAGGTTTCCCCAGGACAAGCTCAGTGTCCTAAAACAAGCACCTTTCGGATCAGTGTTCACCTTCCTGCTACACTGCCCTTGTGTAATGAGCATAAGGATATAATTGTTAAAATATTCCTTCGGGTATTCTAGTCACTAACCTTTGCAGGTCTGTAGCGAAAAGTTCGAAGGAATGACAAACACAAGGTATGTCCAACTAATCATCATGCAACATTGAATTACATTCATCCAATCTTGATTTTTGCAAATCTAAGCCTGGGGGATACACTTTGTAAGAACATCTCTTAACATGTTGCTATATTGGTTGTCCCTACCTTTAAGACATGCTCATGTGCTATACACTAATCATGCTCTTTCATCACCATTTGAGTAAATCTCTTTAATGTTTTAATGCTACCTTCATCTACTATAGAATATGTTTAGGTTTGAAGTACTTTCATACATCTCTTAAATTGAGCATGGTGCCTAGTTTAGGAGTGATGATCTTGCTTTCAAAGGTTTTTAAATTAAGCATGCTTAGCTTAAAATGCCTTCCTAAATCAAATTAGACGTGGTGTCTAGGTTGATTTTTGAACTAATAGTATGCTATAGTGGATGTTGGATATTTTGTTGGACTAACCCCTGCAGGAAAACTTTCAATATCAATTTGGGAAAGTCCTGAGATGAACCCACACTGGAGATGAAGAGACACATGAACTTCAACAACTTGCACAAGGGAGACACAACTCACTAATCATGGAGAAATGAGATCCGTAGAACAAGACAAAAGATGAGTGCCACAAAACAATACCTACAATCAAAGCACTCACTCCATGGAAATAGATGAACAAGTCTAAGCTGGGCCACTAGAAGACAAAGACCATCATTGGGGGCACTCGTCTCTGAACCCTCAGATCAAACAGTACAAACACAAGCAGTGAGAACTTATCCTGTCTTCTAACACTAGAGCTAGTTTGGGGGATGAAGTGGAACGACTTCAACAACACCAAGGTCTACAAATTCAACACATGAACATGTTGTTAAAGAAATTTGGGCATCCACCTTCCTCACAATCCAGCTTGGGGGAGACACAATTCCGTTGTCTAGATCTGCTTAAAGGGGAGAACGGAGAAATCCAGCTTCAACACTTTGATCAGTACAGGCCATTGGACGCTATCCCAATCAAGAAGAAGAATATGATCCACCACTCATTCTTGGAAGATCGTTCTTGAAAACCTTCAATGTTGTCATCTATCTCGGAACTAGAGAAATCCAATTTTGGATCTTTGACCAAAAGGTTCACTGCCTCTTCAACAATTACACCACTTATGAACAACCAAAGAAAACCAAGAGAAGACTTTGACTCAACCGACAAAGGAAGAACCAACTGCCAAGAATTGAGGGGATATCATAAAGGATGAAGCCACTGCACTACAAGAAGTAGAAGATGGAGAGACAGTACCTAAGCCTACAAATAAAAAAAATAGTTGACAAAGTCTCCATCATCTGGATCTGTTGAGGACAAGACTCAGCTGGCTCACTATGAGAAAAGTAAGAGAAGACAAGCTATTCATGAAGAACAACCAGCCAGACAAGAGAATCTTTCACAAGGTGGTTCGACACATCACTCTTCAATGATAAAGGTAACATCTCAAGGTATGTGACCATCACTTTAAAAAGCTTCTCCTTACTTCTAGTCTACGCATAAATAAGAACCAAACATGTTTAAGTTGCACCTCACATGATCCAACCTAATCAACTCAACATGTTTAGTTCTTTACTCTTTATTCCTAGCTTCACTCTCTTGATCTCATATCTTAACCAAATGAGCTAAAATGTTGTGCATCCTACCTTTGGAAGATGATATATCATAATCATGAAAAGATCGACACATTATGCATAGATTATCTTTCCTTGGGTTAAACAATCTGATCTGTTAAATATTTTAAGATGCTACTTCATGCTCATATTTTGATCCTATCACTCATGTTAAAATTGAATTGAACACATAAACAACAAGTTTATCTTGCTCGATGTGCCTAAGGTTAGAGAGGAATGAACAAAACTTTTGGTTCTGTTGGTGTTTTTCCACCAACAGAGCCCATGCACTTGATCTCTACATTGTCTTTATGAGCAGGACACACTCTTGAGCAAAACATAGAGGAGTTTTGTCAACTCCTAAATTCTACAGAGTGAAGGTCCTAGATCTACAAGAACATGCACACTGAGCAAAATGCTGCCAGCTTCCACAACTAATCCTTAACTTCAAATTGCTGGGCGATCGAAGAACATGAGTGACACCATATCAAGAGGTGTAGTTATCAAGATCTACCTATCAAGATCAAATGATGCACCTTAGGAATGAACATGGTGAGAAGTCCTGTTCAGAGGACTTAAAACATTGAACCCTCGCCGAAAGGTAAAATCGGTAGTTATCCATTTTTATCTTTTCTGCATTAGTTTCTCTTTTTGTATGTTTACTTTCCATCATTATTTTTCCATAGCATATTTACTTTTATGCATTAGCATTGCATATATATATAAAAAAGAAAATAAAAATATTACACTGCACCATAACACTTAAAGCCCCATATGAATAATTCTATGGTGTATAAAAACCCGTAGGGATATTCACCGTGGTGGCGTAAAAATAAAAAAAATGCATTCATTTTGTTAGAATATCATTGCATCATAAAAATAAAAATACAAAAATATTGAGAAAAAGATCTTACTGAAACTCTGGACAACTAAAGCTTAAGTGGGCAACCACTAACGCTTAATCTATTCCACAAGCTTTGTTGTCTATTTGAGTTTCACAGGATCTGAAAGACCAAGAAAAGCTGACAAGCAAGTGGATGTCTCATCCACTAATGGAGCACGGTTTCAACAACCATCAACATCAATCAAAGCTCCGATAGAGGAAGTACATTTCCACTGCCAGTTCGCTACATGGCAAGAATGAACGACTACGTCAACATTCAGCTTGGGGGAAAGCACCCCCGTGTATCCAGGTAAGTATCCTTATCCTCTTAAGTTTTCTTTCTATACATAAATCTAAAATAAAATATAAAACAAAACAAAAAAATATATGTGGGCACATGAAGGCTCACCATTAATTAAAAAGAAAAAAATATGAGCACATGAAGGCTCAACGCTATTAAGGGAACCAGCTTGGGGGAGACGCACCCCCGTTATCTTCGTGATCCAGGTATGTCTTATTCACTATCTTAGTTATTTATAATAAGTGTGTGTTAGGTTAAATAAATAGTGTGTTAAGTTTGTTTTAAGAATATTAAAAGAAGAACTCTCTCTCTGATCTTTTACATGGAAATGATGAATAGTTGCTCTATCTAATTTCTACCATGTACCTAGCCTTTAAAGCATGAGTTCTCCTGATTAATAATGATGCTTAAAAATGAAATTAAATATATGGGTAGTAAATGCTTGATCCAGAGTCTAGGTAATTGACAGAAATGATATGTGATGATCTGAGCTATTGTTATCTTGTTCTAAAACAACACTAGAGTTCCGGAGAGATTCCAATATTAATATGGCAAATAATTGCATTGAGTTAAATTAAGCTTTGTTGACCCTATGAGAAGTTATCATGCTATTGAATTGAGATCACTTACACATTTCATCCATCTTCTGCATAAATGCTCATGATTATATGTTCCTTTCCTTTCAAAAGCTTGTTGGAAGCATATGGCTATTGAAAAAAGAAAAAAATCCGAGGAAATAAAAAGGGACAAGTGTCCGAAACCTCAAAAAGATAGATCTCGAGGAAATAAAAAGGGACAAGTGTCCGGAACCTCGAAAAAGAGAGAAAAGAAAAGAAAAAAATGAATATTAGAAAAAATGGGCACGTGCCCGACAGTAGAATTAGCCTGATAGCCATGTGTTTCTAATAAACAAAAGAGAGTGATATATTTCAAAAGAGCATCCGACTCCATTTTCTATACACATGCACTTCTTGATTCAATGGTGTGGTTGACTTTCTCTTTGGATTCATTGTTTAATTTGACAACATATGTTTTTAAGCTTTTCTGAAAATTTATAAAACTCCGGGATAAAGGTGAAGTGAAAGAACTAGAGACATAGTGCTTGATTTGATCGTTCTATCTTTCAATTAGTCAAGATTCAAGGTAAAGTACTAAGCCCCATGATAAATAATATGATTTCTTTATGAGAACTTTTGTTTGAATGCATGTGTACTTGTTGGAAATGAAGATATTGCAGCAACTCCTGATCCATTGTTGAGATTGGCTTTGCTCAGGACTAGCAAAGGTTAAGCTTGGGGGAACTTGTTGACGCTCACTAATGCTCATAATTAACCATCAACTATTGCATGAAATGACACTAAATGAATTACAAAGCATAGTTGTAGGGTTTGAATCTAACAAGTTCCACGAGTTTTGGTGCTCTCACTTATTTTGTAGGACATCAATATTTCACCATATAAAAGTATCTCAAGTGATGAATTGGAGTACACCATTGCGAAGAGCTCGTCGAGACAATCGAAACGGACATATCATTTGCTATATTCGGAGTCCCGGATGAAAAGATATTAATTTCACAACGAAATCTCCAAAAGAAGGATCTAGAAGACACCATAAGACACCACGAGGCGGCCCGCCACGTGGGCCCACCCCATGACCGACCGGTCGGCCACGGAGGCCGTTTGGCCTCCGCCTTCTGGAACCTTCTTCCACCGCCTCCTAGGATGCATCTCCACTGTCCCTAAAGTCGGTTTGATCCAAGGGCTCACGTTCCACGCTCCGGGCTATAAAACCAGACCCAGACCCCTCTCCAGGCATCTCTATCTTCATTATTCATCTCCACATCAGAAACTAGGGTTTCAATTAGAAGTAGAGGCCCCTCTAGATGAATCTCTTCTAGTTCATCTAGAACTAGATCTAGTTCTAGTTCTTCTAGTTCTTCTAGTTCTAGTTCTTGTTCTAGATGTCTAGTTCATCTAGTTGTAATTAGAGATTGGATTAGAGAGAGGAGGAGAGAGCTGAGGAGGAGCTGGATCTGTCGGATCTTCCTCGACATTGTATTGGTGCAGCATCTGGTTCGTCTTTAAGTCATCTCCAGGTTCTTCATTTACTATTTCTAAGTATTATATTTAATTTCAGTTCTTGCATTATTTTATTTACTGGATCTCAGCTCGTATTGAGTGCTCTAGTTATTGTACGTAATTAGAGTAGTAAGCATTAGTGTAGACATGGTGTCTAGACTAGGGTTTACCTGAGTTTGCACCCAATCCTCCGGATAGTTGTGGTAGCTACAGGGGTGACAGCTTTGTAGATTGTTATAATCCACCACGTTAGAATTGGTGTTTTCGTAGAGCTTTTTGGCAGCCTTCTCCCGATTACCCTTTTCCCAGTCTTTTTCGAGAATCAGAAAGGTACTGTTGCTCCGAAGTAAGTAAAGTATAGTGAGCCTTTAATTAAATAGACCGCTTAGAAAACCCTTACATCCCTCTCTAACCGCATTACCATTCTTTTCTTGGACGTTCTTAATTCTTCTAGTACACTTCACGTTCCCGTTGGAAATCGATACCCTGAAATACTCTCGGGTGAAAGCTACATCGGTATCCGTGCGCTTGCGGTTTCTGTGTGCGTTTAAAATACCCAACAACACCCTCTTATGATGAACTTGTTGCTTTGCTTAACAACTACTCTAAAATCATAAGAAAGACTAGAGCTAAGAATGATAGGCTTGTTAGTGACAATGAAGCTCTTGTTGAGAAATATAACAATGCCACACATGCTAGTGATGAGCTTCAAAATGAACTTGCTACTATGTCATCATCTATCAAGGAGCTCAAGTCCTGTAACAAGGAGCTCAAAGTTAAAAATGAAAAACTTGATAAGATGCATAGTCATCTTAACTCTAGCTATTCTTTGCTGAAAGAAAAATATCAACAACTTGCTACTTAGTGTTGCTTATGATATGCTTTCTCATGAGACACATGATGCTTCTAACCATGTTGTTAAGTGTGACATATCAACATCTTGTGAGGACTTGGTTAGTGAGCATAAAGAGCAAAGAGCTAGTGGCAAGGGCAAGAAAGTGGTTGAGGCCGAAAACTATGATGATTATCTCAAGATCAAGAATGAGAATGCAAAGCTCAAGAGTGATCTAGAGAAGCTAGCAACCACAAAGCAAGTCATTGTTGAAACTCAAGATGAAGACTATAGCATGTCACTTGAGCTTGATATGCTAAAAGAAGAGAACAAGAGATTGAAGATGGAAAGAGATTACAAAATGACACCATCTCAATTGGAGCTCCAACAAGAAAATGACAAGCTTAAGAAGGACAAAGAGCACCTTACCATTGGATTGAAGAAGTTCACCAAGGGTCAATGTCTTCAAAGTGAGCTTCTCATGAACACCGTAATGAAGACCAATAGAAATGGTATTGGCTATCTTGAAGAGAAGATGAAGCAACGCAAGAGCATCACAAAGCTAAAGAAGAAGAAGTTGGGAAGATGCTTTGAGTGTGGAAAAGAAGGCCACTTTGCTCACAATTGTGAAGAGCCAAAGCCCACACCCTTGCCCAAGTATGCTAGACCGTTTGCCTTCAACGCTCACTGTTGACGTTTGTTAACGCAAATAGAATATGAAAGATTCTGCAAGCGCACAGAACACCATTGTAGCATTTTACCGAGAGTATTCCAGGATCGTTATTCATATTTTACCACTGGGAAGCTAGGGTCAAGAATCTGATAACTCACTATCATGGATCTACTAACTCAGAGTACTAATTAGACTAAAGCAGGGGTAAATAATATATGATATGATAAAGAATAAAAGCACAATAAAGAGAATTTAATGATAAATGTATAGATAACTATAGTGGGAGGACAACGGGAGAGATCAAGGTTCCTATGCACTTCTCTATTACTTGGGTTCTAAGGTAACAAGGATGAAAAGATATAGTAGTCATATAATAACACTTCGGGACATCAGAACACCAACCACAGAAAGGGATGAGAAGGGGGTTTGGGAAGCTCTAACTGCGGTCCTACGAACATCAACCCGAACATGGTGGAATACGTCGGCCATCAGGGCTGTCACCTCCTGGGGCTACCACAACTATCCGTGGGGTTGAGCGCAACCTCAGGTAACCTATAGACTAAACACCAAGTCTAATCTATCGATTACTACTCTAATTATGGCCTATAACTAGAGCACTCTATACGAGCAGAGATCCTATGCTAGAACATAACAACTATACTAATCATATATAAAAGGCATAAAGTAATTAGAGAAGATAAATATATTAAAGCATAAGTCTTACAAAGAAAAGATACAAAGACATACCAAAACTCTGAAGACTCCTCCGGAACCGGAGCGCAGCTCCGCTCTCCCTAACTCCCGACTAGAGCTAAGCTATTACATTGGAAAATCTAAACCTAATTACATAGAGAAGAAAGGTCATCCATTCGAGGGACGCCTCTACAACTCCATGATGATCTGTTGCCTCAGGGGGGTCTGGGGTTTGTTATATAGGGGCTCCTGTCCTCCCCTCCACCTTGGGCAAGCGATGTGGTACTAAATCCTTCGCCATGTGCACATGGGCCTTAATGTGCCAAAACGCGTCGAAGAGGTCGGTTGGAGTGTGTCACGCGAAGGGGGGCGAGTTTGGGCCCTACACCAGACCGGTCGGTCCAGGGGGGGAGACCGGTCGGTCTGCCTCTATGACATGTGGGCCCCGCCTTCCGTGGGTCGTCTTCTCGTGTCTTTTGGAAGGTTCCGGATTTTTCTAGAATCTTCCAAGTCGTATCTATCGGGGACTCTTGCTCCGGGACTCCAAATGTAGCAAATCATAGGTCAGTTTCGATCGTCTCGACGAGGTCTTCGTAATGGTGTGCTCTGTTTTATCACTTGAGATACTTTTATATGGTAAAAACATGGATGTCCTACAAAACAAGTGAGAGCACCAAAACTCGTGGAACTTGTTTGTTTTAAGCCCTATAACTAAGCTTTGTGATTCATTTAGTGTCATTTCATGCAATAGTTGATGGCTAATTATGAGTAATAGTGAGCGTCAACACTCACTACTTGCTTAGACAAGATGCTAGTGGCAAAATAAAAGTCATGTTTATGGGGCCTCCTAACAAGAATAGGCCAAAGCAAATTTGGGTTGCAAAGTCACTTGTAGAGAAGGTTATGGAGTCTCAACAAGTTTGGGTCCCTAAAGCTCAAGCTTGATTTCTTGTGTGTGTTGGTGAACTACAAGACCGGTGGATCTCATTGGGTAATTGATAGTGGTTGCACTCAACATATGACAGGTGATCCCCGGATGTTCACCTCACTAGAAGAGAATGTCAATGACCAAGAAAAGATTACATTTGGTGACAACTCAAAGGGAAATGTCAAGGGATTGGGAAAAGTGGCAATATCAAATGATCATACCATCTCCAATGTGCTTCTTGTTGCCTCATTGAGCTTCAACTTGCTATTCGTTGGGCAACTATATGATCTTGGCTTTCAATGTTTGTTCACCGACAAAGAAGTGGTTGTGACCAAGAAAGATGATACACAAGTGATCTTCCAAGGCTTTAGATACAACAATCTCTATTTAGTGGATTTCTCCTCCGAAGATGCCAACTTGAAGACATGTTTGTTCACAAAGCAATCTCTTGGTTGGCTATGGCATAGAAGATTGGCACATTTGGGAATGAACACTCTCAACAAGCTATTGAAGAAGGATTTGGTTAGAGGCTTGAAGGATGTCAAATTTGAGAAGGACAAATTGTGTAGTGCATGTCAAGCCGGCAAGCAAGTTGCAAATACTCATCCAACCAAAGTGAAGGACCGAAAGAGCTACCAGAAAGCGATCAGAGGGGGGGGGGGTGAATGGGAGCTTCAAATTTTCCTTTCAGAAACTTGTCGCCACTACCCCAAGAATCAACCCCTAAGAGCAAACGTAGAGCTTAGGAGTGTCCACGACCCTAGATGTAGGGTGGATGCTTCCGAGAAGCACAGCGAGACACTACACAACTCTAGAATCCCAACGCAAAAACCGGAAATCAAATCCGACAACGAACAAACAAAACACGAATGAAAACGTGCAGGCTGAGTATGACCGGACTCTGGCCTGCGTCCGGTCAGAAGACACCGGACGCGTCCGGTCAAACGAAAACCAATTTCGGACCTCTCTGTTCGTGACCGGACTCACTAGAGTGATGCGTCCGGTCAGCAGAAGAACACTCGATGAACAGTGCAAGTGACACGTCCGGTCACTGAGAGGCTGAGCGTCCGGTCAAGTCGTAGAGAAGAATAGTGAGAACATTCATCGACCGGACTCTACGCTGTGCGTCCGGTCAAACCGTGCCGAGCGTCCGGTCACCCCGAAAAAGTCATGTTCGTCCACCGATTCAACTCGATCTCACCCAAAACGAATCCTCTCGGGATCAAACATGGTGAGAGGAGTCACAAGGAGGATAGTGAGCTATCTCTAAGAGATCATGGCTCAAACCTATCTCCAAATCGACGAATCGAAGAAATTCGGTGGAAAGGACAAAAACTTGACCCAAAACGAAAATCAACCGATCTACTAGCTCGTGAGGTTAGAGGAGAATTCCTTCGGTCGAAAGAAGTGCCTCATGATCTAGAACATCTCTGTTCAAATGGAATCACAAAAGATGCAACGAACAAAGAGATCGATCGATGGGAAAATCATGGAGAAAAGCAATCTGCGAAGAACAAGAACAAAGCACGAATCACAACCACGAATTTGCAACCGTGTGGCTACCACACGCTACAACAGTGAGATTACGGTCTCACTTCCTCAAAATCTCTAGTACACAGAGGTATGGTTCTCTGCGGATCTCAGTTGCTACAGCAGGGGATTGGGAGAGCAGAAAAACCTAGAAGGCAAAGAGCAAATGACTGAGATGGGATGGGAGGTGGGTGTCTCCCTCTACTTATCCTAATTCTATTTCCCACTCTACCCCTAACTAATTACAGAACAAGCCAGCTAAACCCTAGGGTTATTCTGGACCAACTCAAGGTAGATGGTGATCCGACGGCCACGCCCGCACAACTGGTAGCGTTGCCTCGACGCAACCTCACCGATTGCCGCCACGTGCCACCACCGCTCTGCTCGTCCTTTTCCTGGACTTCGCCCCCGGTTTTGTGGCCCAAACCGGGAAAACCAGCCTTCACGACCAACCCCCGGTTTTGAGGCTCAAACCGGGAAACCAGCCGTCCGTCGCCTGAGTTTTGAGGCCCAAACTCAGAAACCCGCAGCACCCAGGTTTTGAGGCCTAAATCTGGAAACCGTCCTCAGCCCGAGTTTTGTGGCCCAAACTCGGAAACCATCAGCGCCCAGATTTTGAGGCCCAAACCTGGAAACCGTCCACTCGGTGGTTTTTCTGTGGCTCAACCACCAAACCGAGCCGTAGAGGGGATGCACCGTTTGTACACCCCGTCCACCGACACGTGTCCCCAGGTCCTCGACCTAAGCAACATCGTGCCCGCAAGTCTTCGCTCATCATTGTCCCAGGCTGTCAGCCACCACAGCTGATCCTCGGGCCACTGGTCCCTCAGTACAAGCCTCACGTCCGCCCTTCGCCACTCTCGGTCCATCGGCACGGCACGTCTCTACTTGACCTTCACCTTGCCTTTGATCACTGTATCCGTGCTCGACACCTGCACAACACAAGCCAAAGAACATGCGCATTATCCTAGTTGACAGTCACTCATCACTCAGAGACTCGGCATACACCCATGTATCCGCAATCTCCCCCTTGATGAGTGCATTGTCAACTACCAACACAAATCATAAATGGAATATAGGAAGGAAGGAAGAAGGAGAGAGAACTCAACCAAATGACCCAAAAGCATATCAAAGCCGAAGAAGGTCAAGTGGAAAGAGCAAAACAACTTGGTTCCCAAAGACATGGGCAACGGCTCGACGCAACCAAGCAAAGCAAAGCTAGCCCTCAAGAAGAGGTAGAACAGGCTCAACACCGCTAGCATGAAAGCTCGATACCAATTGAAGAATCAAGTGAAATTCAAGCAAAACAGAGCTAGCCCTCAAGAAGAGGCAGAACGGGCTCAACACCGCTAGCGAGGAAGCTCGATACCAACTGAAGAAGGCTAGATATCAGCTAAAGAGCATAAAAGCAAAGGTGCTAGTCCCTCAAGAAGGAGGCAAAGGCTCAACACAACTAGCTACCAAAAATGCTTCGAACCAACTGTTACCAGCTCGAAAACGTAGCAGCGAGCAAACTCCCCCTCGAATGGTGCACACAACCAAGAAATCTCCCCCTTAGTTCAACTCGGAAAATACATGATTTATCAATATTTTCTCCCCCTTAGTTGAACACAGAAGGCACTCATGATTTGTCAATATTTTCTCCCCCTTAGTTGAAAATGCACCATCAAGCAAGTTTCTCCCCCTTGACAGAAGAACTCTCCCTTCCAAAATGCATATGAATCAGAAATGCAAATTAGCAGCTTCAGGAATATAGTCGATAGAATATGAAGATGCTCGACAAAGTGCTGATCCGATGACTTATAAAATGCATAGAATGCTAACAAAGGCTCAAACTGATCACCAAATGCGAAATACGAACATGTGAGCAAAGTGAGCAGTTCTTAGCCCAAAAAGGTATTCACCATCAAAATAGCACCAAACATGTATAGACAGGAAGTCAAACAAGTGCTAAACATGTATACAAGGTGAACTACCCCTAGCACAGTTCAACCATCATGCTATAGAATGAAACATAGACTTGTGTATCTAAATTTTATCGGAGTTGCAGCGGTTAAATTACACAAGTTCAAATTTCAGCATGTGATTGCGAGAGGTTGAAAGCTTGTCATTGCCTAACTTTTCAACTGTGCGAAGCCTATGCAGAAGCAATCAGAAGCTTAAAGCAATAGTTTCGGTCATGCACTACACAGCTCAAGTTTAACTCAAAGTGCAATGAGAAACAGTCTCAAAACTGTGATGTGCTGACAAGCAATCCCATCTCGATCTTTCCAATTCACTTAAACTTGGTTCAAAATTTAAAACAGAATATGAACATACCAAGCAAGTGAATGATTCAATACTAGAGACATAGCAACCTAGCATATATGAAGAGCACGAGTGAATTCTACACATCCTACACATGCTAGTTGCATATCTCAATGGTGAACAGTTTCAAGTTTTATGTTCATTAAGCAGGTTCACCATTCAAAAATAGCTCAGCTCACAAAATGCATTAGTGATCAGAAAGAGCATAAGCTACAAGCATCATCATAAAGCATCGGAGCAAATACTATACAGAGCATAGCCACATTCTAAAGATTATATTTATGAAGCTCTGAATGTAAAAATGCAAGATGAAATGCAGAAAAAGATGCATGAAGAAATGTAACATCCCAAATTTTGCATCAATTTAAAAATAGGCAATATGATTTGATTATGCATTTTATGTGTTGCATAGAACCTAGTTAATAAATTATTTGCAAAAGCTAAAATGAATCCTAGGCCAAAGACCATGATGAAGCATACATGCTGGTGCATATCTTATTTTTGTGATGATTGGTTTTTGCTCAAAACTTGTTTGAATTCAAAGGGATTTCAAATTCATTGTTGGAAATCAGTTTTGGAAATTGGAAAACCATTTTTCCTTCTCTCCCTCTCCTTTTCTCTCTTTTGGCCCGAGCCGCCTGGCCGGCCTGCTCCTCCCCTCACGCCGGCCCGCTTACCCTTCTCCCCTTTCCCTCTCTCCTTCGCCCGCGTGGACCGCCGCCTGGCCCAACTGGCGCGCAGCGCCGCAGCCGCGCCGACGGCCCAGCTCCGCTCGCCGCCCGCCCGCGCGCCTCGCTCTCTCTCTCTCTCTCTCGCTGACGACTGGGCTCCACCGGTCAGTCTCAGCGTCGCCGCGCTCGCCTTCTCCCTCCCGTATCCGGCCAGGATACGAGCCCGAGATCGACTCCATCCTCCCCACGCTCCCTCGCCTGCCTAATCGGCCGAACCGACTCTCTTATAAGATCCCCAGGAACCCGCCGCCTCTTCTCACGCGGAAATCCCACGCTCTCGTGCTCTAATTCGCTCCCGCGACGAACTCCGCGGCCGCCGAAGATCCGCCGCCGTCGACCCGACGCTTCACCGAGTTCTAGTGCCCGCCAGAGGTTCCTAGAGTTTCTCCTTGATCTCTCGAAGCTAACCGAGTGTTTTCCCCTCTTTCTCCTCTTCGTTTTGATGCCTTAATCGCTCGCCATCGCTTTCCAGAGCCGCCGTCCGCCTCGTCGAGCGATACGCCGCCACCAGATCGTCTCCGACCTCGTCTGTGCCTCGGGTGAGTTCGCCTTGAGCTCCTTCATCGATTGGATCTTGTCCCGAGGTCTCTACCGCTCTGTAGCAGAATCCCGAGACGCGCCGCCGCCTTCCGGCCATGGCGCCGCCGCGCCCTCTTTCTGCTCCGGCGAAAAGCGCCGCCAGCTCTCCCTGATCTAATCCCGAGCGTCCATCTCAGATCCGACGCACACCAGAGCTCGATACCCCTTCGTTGCCTGTTTTACAAAAAGAACCTTACACCTTTTTATGCATCAACCCGCGGTCCTTTTGGGCACTGTGCTCTGAGTCTGCGAAAACTTGCTTCTAAGCCCCTGCGTTTCATCCAAATTGAGGCGCAGTCCAGCCAGATCTAAAATTCGTTTTAAATCAATTTAAATTCAAAATCAATTTCAGTTTATTTACAGATTTGCCACCAGTTTTAAATGCTTATAACTTCTACGTTTTTAGTCCGATTTAGTCCGTTCAAGTTGCGTTAGATTCGTTTTGAAAAGATCTATCTATCTGTACAAGAATATCTACTATTTTCAGTAATTAAAATTTGAGTTAGGTTTAATCTACTAATTAAGGTTTTGTAACTTGTTTAGCTCATAACTTTTGCGTTATAAATCCGTTTTTCGTGATTCTCGTGTTTGTGTGATCGTGGTAGACCGTAGTTGCTGTTTTCAAACTTTTTATATTATTTTCTTGCTGTTGGTGTAATGTTCTAATTATAGCTTGTTTGTTTTGCATGATTGTTGTCCCGTTGATTGTGTGTTGATGTGATAATCGAGTATAGACGGTGAGACATACGCTGGTGATCAGGAGCCCTACTTCGACAACCAAGAGCAACCAGAGTACTCTGAATCAGGCAAGTATAGCATGGGATCATCCTTGTTGACCTATTCACCATGAAGCATCTAAATTCATATGCATGTGTCTAATTTTGACCTCCTATCTAGTTCATCCTAGATTTTTGACCTGTTACCTTGTTAACCTTGGGATGCTATGCATATGGGTAGAATTTTGCTAGAGCTTTACTTAAACCAAACATGATCTAATAACGGTGAATAAAACTTGATCTTTTTAGCAACATGGTTTAGGACCTCCTGTCAGCAAAAGCTGGGACATACAGTGCAACCATGAGGGTTATATGGCTCTGACCTTAGCTCAGTATAAGGACCTTTTCTAGCTTGTTAGTGGTTACCCGAAAGGGCGCATAAGGCGCTTGACGAGCTGGATTTAGGGCGGCTACTTTCACCTTGCCTGCGTTGCCGTAAGGTTGGGAGACCCTTCTTCCCCTTGCCTTAAGACCTAGCGGCCCTAACTTGTTAGACGAACCTTTGAAAGGCTTTGCATGTATCCTGCCCACTCACCTTGGAAGTGTTATGGGAGTAATTAACCCGGGCATCTGGATATCACGACTCATCGGGTAAAGTGTACACCTCTGCGCAGAGTTTAATAAACTGATATATCAGCCGTGCTCACGGATACGAGCGGCCCGGAAAACTCACAGACTTAGTTGTTATATGTTGTTTATTTATGTTGCTCATGTTGATTACCTTATTGCTATGTTTCAGTTATTATGATCATGTGGATTGGGTTTTAAGCATTCATACATGTTCACTTTCATATTAAAATATTGCCAATTAAAAGCTACCGCAGTTTAACCAGTGTCAGCCTTATTTGAGCCTCATGAACCCCATGTTACACTTGTTAAGTACGAGATGTACTTATGCTTGTTTATTTTTCTTTCTATTTGGATAAAAATCCCGGATGGGTAACAGATTGCTATGGTAATGACGACTTCCCTGAAGAGTTCTAGTCTTGCTGTCAACCAGTCATCTTCCCTGTGATGGAGCTACCGCGAGAGATACTTTATTTATCCGCTGCTATGTAAAGACTTTGAATATTATTCGTTATGTAATAAACATATGTGATGGTACTTCTTAAATTTGTGGCTTATGTGTGTGATTGATCTCTGGGCACACATGAGTTATTGCATTCAATTTTGTTCTTAAAATTGGGTGTGACAAATTGGTATCAGAGCTATGTTGACTGTAGGACGCAAGCCTAGTTAGTTATGGTCGTTTTAGTGGTCCTTGCTTCTCAATTCTTGCTATTCATCTTAGCCTTGTTAATTTATCAAAATTATATGCTTCTCTATACTTGCTCTATTACACAAATATATTGATTCTATTGTATCTGTCTCTTGGTCTACTCCATAGATGACTCGTCGTACCACCCGCAGGACCATCGGTGGACGCAGGAGGGCAGGCAACCCCGTTCCGCAAGCACCGCAAGCACCCCAGGAGCCAGAACAGCAGGAGGTAGCGCCGCAAGAGCCAGTACTGCAAGAACAAGCACCTCAAGAGGTGGAACCACAAGAACCAGCACCACCAGCACCAGTACCACAAGCTCCAGCTCCACAAGCTCCAGTACCTCCCGCGCCAGTGCCCCCAGAAGTGCTGGAGGTTGAAGACGATGAAGAACTTCCAACGGGTTGGGACGTGGACTCCGGGTATCTCGTCGGAGCTCCCACAGCTGCCCAGAGTCCCACACATCACAGGCTGATGGGACTTTTTGATGCCTATTACCCCGACAAGAACATCATCGTACAGTACACCCACTGGAGGTACAACCATCCCGTGGAAAGGACCTACTGGAAGGCAAGAGTGACTGTCGCCGTCCGAGAACCAGAGAGTGGCCTATACCTGCATGAGATGGTGATTGGCCACAGAGCTCGTCGGTCCACTCTAGCGTCAGCCTTGGAAGCCGTGGCAGTTGAAGCCTACAAAGCGTTCCGGGGTCGTCGCATTGAAGACATGAGGGATGATGCATACCGCTATCTGCCCTATTGGAACAGTGAGAATAAGGAGGCTATGGTAGAAGACCCCAATGCAACTCCAACCGAGAAGGCCACACGAGATTTTCTCCTTGACAGGGAAAGGTCTAACGCGGACTTGGAAAAGGAGGTGATATCCCTGGGAAAAGATCTCAAAAGATGCTATAGCACCATTGATGGGCTCTTGGAACTTCTCAACCAACCCCCTATGTACAAGAGGCTCCGCGAACCGCTCTACAAATAGGCATAGGTCACCCTTCTATGTAATAAGACGATATTAGTAAACGTTTTGTCGAGTCTAGTTAAACTTTGTGCTAGTGTGCTTCTTTATGTGTGAGTTGGATTATCATTATGCTTATGTGTGATTTGGTTCTTTGTAATGAGTGTTGAGATTTGTAGGCTTGTCTACAAATCTCATAGTTAGACATAACGTTTATGAATAATAAGAGGGTTAGTTACATCTTGTCCTATGCTGTTTTCTGGAGCAATCTGTGATCTTTTGGTTATATCTCAAGTTCTGATCGTGCAACATGGCTGAAAATTTTATGGTGGAAAATAGACTCTTATATCTAACCAATGCCTCTGGAATCACTTCAATATCTGTTATGGTTTGTGAGATATGGCTGTTTCAAGTTAGAGTTTCTGCGCAGTTTTGAGCTCTGGACAGATCTGTTTGTTCTCTGTTTTTGACTAACTTAACGACAGAATCTGGGAAAGTCACTTAAATAAAAGTTGTAGATAATTTCGTTATCTTTCCAACCGTGTATCACACGCCCTGTTTGGATTTCTGGAACTCCGCATATGACTGTTTTTCTGTACTGCTGTTACCGGATCTCGTCCAGAAATTTTCAAGATCTCCTGTTTCGTCTCATATAAGTGATCTTTTCTTAAAAAGTTCGCTAATCTTGATCCCTGCTTGAAAATACAGATGGCCGCCAGAGGAGGTGGAGTTGGAGGTGGACGTGGACGTGGCCGTGGTCGTGGAGCACCTGTTAACCCACCACCACCACCCCCAGTTAACATTCAGCAGTTGATGGGCATCCAAGCCCAATTTATGCAAACCATGATGCAACATATGCAGAATCAGCCAGTTGGAGGAGCACCACCGATGCAAGTGAGGGACAAGAGGGGTGAGTTTTTAAAGGGTCACCCGCCAGTGTTCTCCCATGCCGCTGATCCCCTGGAGGCTGATGACTGGCTTCGTTCTATTGAACGCTAGCTTACCATCGCGCAATGCAATGACCAGGAGAAGGTGCTCTATGCTTCTGGTCAGTTGCAAGGAGCTGCTCTGGATTGGTGGGAATCGTTTCAGTTCGGTCAAGCCAACGATGCTCCACCTGTCACCTTCGAGGAATTCAAGACCAACTTCAAAGCGTACCATATCCCTGCTGGTCTGATTGAATTGAAGCAGGAAGAGTTCAGATCTCTGCGCCAAGGAGCCATGACCATTGCAGAGTATCGTGACAAGTTTGCTCAATTGTCACGCTATGCTCCCGCTGATATTGCTCAGGATGCCGACAAGCAGCGTCGCTTCCTCAAGGGTCTGAATGACGGACTGGCACTGCAGCTTATGTCCAATGAGTATGCCAGCTACCAGACTCTAGTCAACCGTGCTATAGTGGTTGACAACAAGCGCAAGGAGATGGAGGCTAGAAAAAGGAAGCTCCAAGGTCAGTCCTCTGGAAATAACAACCGCCCTCGTCCTAACTTTGCACCAGGCAACCAGCAGAGGTACCAGGGACCTACTACTCAGTGGAACCGCAATCATGGACAGCAACGTCCGCCTTACCCGCAACAGCAGCAGAACAATAATCAAGCTCAGCGCCAAGGCACCCCCAACAATGCTCCCATGAAGAGTAGTGCACCCAACACCCCCGTCAAGAATGGAACACCCAATGCTTGCTACCGTTGTGGTGATCCCGGTCACTATGCCAACCGCTGTCCGAAGAGGCAAGATCAGCTCCCACCTCAGAATAATGGGCAGAAAGGAAGGCAGCAAGTACCCCCTAATTCGGGCAAGGTG
The DNA here is from genome assembly GCA_009763385.1 of Coix lacryma-jobi var. lacryma-jobi. Taxonomy (NCBI): domain Eukaryota; kingdom Viridiplantae; phylum Streptophyta; class Magnoliopsida; order Poales; family Poaceae; genus Coix; species Coix lacryma-jobi. Next base: position 68,880,780 of record CM019831.1, on the reverse strand, counting down.
AATCACGTGTCCACAGAGACCGTACAGGAAGCGCCAGAAATTATGCTTGGTACGTTCAACATCAGTTCCATCCCTGCTACAGTTCTTTTCGATTCTGGTGCATCGCATACTTTCATATCACATACATTTGTTAGAATGCATAATCTACCTGTTAGTCTCATGAAAACCCCCATAATGGTTACCTCACCGGGTGGAGGTTTGCAAGCTACGCTCCAGTGTATGCCGCTAGCTGTGACCTTAGGGGGAGTAGATTTCTCAGTGTCCCCAATTGTGTTGAAGACAGCTGGTATTGATTTGATACTGGGTATGGATTGGCTGACGAAAACCAAGACAGGCATTCAGTGTCAAGATAAGGTTGTGACAGTTACTACAGCTAAGGGGGACAGAATCAGTGTGAATGTAGTGCTACAACCAACACCAACTGCAACCGTGAATCAGATGAATGAAGAGGTTTTCCCGGAAGATCTAGTGGTAGATGAGTTCCCGGATGTGTTCCCCGATGACCTGCCAGGTATGCCACCTGATCGCGACATTGAATTTATTATTGAACTTTTACCTGGAACTGCACCCATAGCTAAAAGACCATATAGAATGGGAGTACCTGAATTAGAAGAACTTAAGAAACAAATTAAAGAGTTACAAGAAAAAGGGTTTATTCGTCCTAGTTCATCACCTTGGGGAGCTCCTGTTATCTTTGTTGACAAAAAGGATGGTGGTCAACGAATGTGTGTTGACTATAGATCGCTTAATGAAGTTACCATCAAGAACAAGTACCCGTTGCCGAGGATTGATGATCTGTTTGACCAGCTGAAAGGTGCATGTGTATTCTCTAAAATTGATCTGCGTTCTGGTTACCATCAGTTGAAGATTCGAGCATCTGATATTCCAAAGACAGCTTTCACTACAAGGTATGGGTTGTATGAGTATACAGTCATGTCATTTGGATTGACCAATGCACCTGCCTACTTTATGTATTTGATGAACAAGGTGTTCATGGAATATCTCGACAAGTTCGTTGTTGTGTTTATTGATGATATTCTGGTATACTCTAAGAACAAGGAGGATCATGCTGATCATCTGAGGTTAGTGCTACAGAAACTCAGAGAGCACAAGTTGTATGCCAAGCGCAGTAAGTGTGAGTTCTGGTTAAAGGAAGTTTCTTTCCTTGGACATGTTATCTCTAATGGAGGCATCTCAGTAGATCCGGGCAAGGTTGAAGATGTGTTGAACTGGGAGCCACCAACAGATGTGACCGAGATTCGTAGTTTCCTTGGATTGGCTGGTTACTACAGAAGGTTCATTGAAGGATTCTCCAAGCTTGCTAAGCCAATGACAGCTCTGCTAGAGAAGAATGCTAAGTTTGTCTGGTCCGATAAATGTCAAGCTAACTTTGAAGAGTTGAAGAAACGTCTGACTACAGCTCCAGTGTTAATTCTGCCAGATCTGAGTAAGGATTTCTCTATTTATTGTGATGCATCTCGTCAAGGTTTGGGTTGTGTTCTTATGCAAGAAGGCAGAGTGGTAGCATATGCATCAAGGCAGTTGAGAAAGCATGAGCTGAACTATCCCACTCATGATTTAGAATTAGCAGCTGTTGTCCATGCATTGAAAATTTGGAGACACTATCTAGTGGGTCACAAGACAGACATCTATACCGATCATAAGAGCTTGAAGTACATTTTCACTCAGTTTGATCTGAATTTGAGGCAGCGCAGATGGTTGGAATTGATTAAGGATTATGATTTGGAAATACACTACCATCCCGGGAAGGCTAATGTTGTAGCAGATGCCTTGAGCAGAAAAAGCCATGCCAATGAGATCCGAATTGCTTCTATGCCAGAAGAGTTGTGTGCTGAATTTGCACATCTGAATTTGGGAATTGTGATCAACAGAATAGAGTTAGAACTTGAACCAGTATTGATGCAAGAGATACGTAAGGGTCAGATGTCAGATGAAAAGTTAAAGCAGATAGCCGATAACATTGTTCTTGGCAAAGCATCAGGTTTTCGGTTAAATGATGATGGTACATTATGGCATGGGAATAGATTATGTGTACCTGCAATCAAGGAGATACGTGAGTCTATACTGCGAGAAGTGCATGAGTCAGCTTACTCCATTCATCCTGGAAGCACTAAGATGTACCTTGATCTGAAGAAGAAGTATTGGTGGGATGGATTGAAAAGGGATGTAGCCGAGTACGTTGCTATGTGTGATACCTGTCAGAGAGTGAAGGCAGAACATCAGAGACCCGCTGGTTTGTTACAGCCAATGAAGATACCTGAATGGAAGTGGGAAGAAGTTGGTATGGACTTTATAGTTGGGTTACCTCGTACTCAGAGAGGTTACGACTCCATATGGGTAATAGTCGATCGATTGACCAAAGTTGCTCACTTTATACCGGTCAAAACTACCTATACTGGAGCTAGATTGGCAGAATTGTATATGGAACGAATAGTATGTTTGCATGGAGTGCCAAGAAAGATTGTGTCAGATCGTGGTACTCAGTTCACCTCTCACTTTTGGCAGATGATACATCGATCATTGGGTACAAGGTTGAACTTTAGTACTGCTTATCATCCACAGACTGATGGACAGACAGAAAGAACAAATCAGATTCTAGAAGACATGTTGAGAGCTTGTGCATTACAGTATGGCACCAGTTGGGACAAGAATTTGTGTTATGCAGAGTTCTCATACAACAATAGCTATCAGGAGAGTCTAAAGATGTCACCGTTTGAAGCTTTGTATGGAAGATCGTGTAGAACACCGTTGTTCTGGGATCAGACAGGTGAAAGTCAAGTGTTTGGACCTGATGTGTTGAGGAATGCCGAGGAACATGTCAGGATAATCAGAGATAACCTGAGAGCCGCTCAGTCTCGGCAGAAGAGTTATGCAAACAACCGTCGTCGAGATCTATCTTTTGCAGTAGGTGATTATGTCTACCTAAAGGTGTCACCGATGAGAGGTGTGAAAAGGTTCAATAAGAAAGGAAAGCTAGCACCTAGGTATATTGGACCATTCAAGATTCTTGAAAGACGTGGTGAAGTGGCGTATCAGTTAGAGTTACCTGAAAGCTTGTCAGGAGTGCATGATGTGTTTCATGTTTCTCAGTTGAAGAAGTGCCTACGAGTGCCCGAAGAGCAGATACCGTTGGAAGAGCTCACAGTTAAGGAAGATTTGACTTATGATGAGTATCCGACAAAGATTTTGGAAACAGCTGAAAGAGTTACCAGGAGCAGAGTAATAAAGATGTGCAAGGTTCAGTGGAATCGGTACTCAGAAGCAGAAGCAACTTGGGAAAGAGAAGAGGATCTGAGAAAGTCTTACCCGCAGTTGTTTGAGTAAGCATCGCTGGAATCTCGAGGACGAGATTCTTTAAGGGGGGTAGATTTGTAACATCCCAAATTTTGCATCAATTTAAAAATAGGCAATATGATTTGATTATGCATTTTATGTGTTGCATAGAACCTAGTTAATAAATTATTTGCAAAAGCTAAAATGAATCCTAGGCCAAAGACCATGATGAAGCATACATGCTGGTGCATATCTTATTTTTGTGATGATTGGTTTTTGCTCAAAACTTGTTTGAATTCAAAGGGATTTCAAATTCATTCTTGGAAATCAGTTTTGGAAATTGGAAAACCATTTTTCCTTCTCTCCCTCTCCTTTTCTCTCTTTTGGCCCGAGCCGCCTGGCCGGCCTGCTCCTCCCCTCACGCCGGCCCGCTTACCCTTCTCCCCTTTCCCTCTCTCCTTCGCCCGCGTGGGCCGCCGCCTGGCCCAACTGGCGCGCAGCGCCGCAGCCGCGCCGACGGCCCAGCTCCGCTCGCCGCCCGCCCGTGCGCCTCGCTCTCTCTCTCTCTCTCTCTCTCTCGCTGACGACTGGGCTCCACCGGTCAGTCTCAGCGTCGCCGCGCTCGCCTTCTCCCTCCCGTATCCGGCCAGGATACGAGCCCGAGATCGACTCCATCCTCCCCACGCTCCCTCGCCTGCCTAATCGGCCGAACCGACTCTCTTATAAGATCCCTAGGAACCCGCCGCCTCTTCTCACGCGGAAATCCCACGCTCTCGTGCTCTAATTCGCTCCCGCGATGAACTCCGCGGCCGCCGAAGATCCGTCGCCGTCGACCCGACGCTTCACCGAGTTCTAGTGCCCGCCAGAGGTTCCTAGAGTTTCTCCTTGATCTCTCGAAGCTAACCGAGTGTTTTCCCCTCTTTCTCCTCTTCGTTTTGATGCCTTAATCGCTCGCCGTCGCTTTCCAGAGCCGCCGTCCGCCTCGTCGAGCGATACGCCGCCACCAGATCGTCTCCGACCTCGTCTGTGCCTCGGGTGAGTTCGCCTTGAGCTCCTTCATCGATTGGATCTTGTCCCGAGGTCTCTACCGCTCTGTAGCAGAATCCCGAGACGCGCCGCCGCCTTCCGGCCATGGCGCCGCCGCGCCCTCTTTCTGCTCCGGCGAAAAGCGCCGCCAGCTCTCCCTGATCTAATCCCGAGCGTCCATCTCAGATCCGACGCACACCAGAGCTCGATACCCCTTCGTTGCCTGTTTTACAAAAAGAACCTTACACCTTTTTATGCATCAACCCGCGGTCCTTTTGGGCACTGTGCTCTGAGTCTGCGAAAACTTGCTTCTAAGCCCCTGCGTTTCATCCAAATTGAGGCGCAGTCCAGCCAGATCTGAAATTCGTTTTAAATCAATTTAAATTCAAAATCAATTTCAGTTTATTTACAGATTTGCCACCAGTTTTAAATGCTTATAACTTCTACGTTTTTAGTCCGATTTAGTCCGTTCAAGTTGCGTTAGATTCGTTTTGAAAAGATCTATCTATCTGTACAAGAATATCTACTGTTTTCAGTAATTAAAATTTGAGTTAGGTTTAATCTACTAATTAAGGTTTTGTAACTTGTTTAGCTCATAACTTTTGCGTTATAAATCCGTTTTTCGTGATTCTCGCGTTTGTGTGATCGTGGTAGACCGTAGTTGCTGTTTTCAAACTTTTTATATTATTTTCTTGCTGTTGGTGTAATGTTCTAATTATAGCTTGTTTGTTTTGCATGATTGTTGTCCCGTTGATTGTGTGTTGATGTGATAATCGAGTATAGACGGTGAGACATACGCTGGTGATCAGGAGCCCTACTTCGACAACCAAGAGCAACCAGAGTACTCTGAATCAGGCAAGTATAGCATGGGATCATCCTTGTTGACCTATTCACCATGAAGCATCTAAATTCATATGCATGTGTCTAATTTTGACCTCCTATCTAGTTCATCCTAGATTTTTGACCTGTTACCTTGTTAACCTTGGGATGCTATGCATATGGGTAGAATTTTGCTAGAGCTTTACTTAAACCAAACATGATCTAATAACGGTGAATAAAACTTGATCTTTTTAGAAACATGGTTTACGACCTCCTGTCAGCAAAAGCTGGGACATACAGTGCAACCATGAGGGTTATATGGCTCTGACCTTAGCTCAGTATAAGGACCTTTTCTAGCTTGTTAGTGGTTACCCGAAAGAGCGCATAAGGCGCTTGACGAGCTGGATTTAGGGCGGCTACTTTCACCTTGCCTGCGTTGCCGTAAGGTTGGGAGACCCTTCTTCCCCTTGCCTTAAGACCTAGCGGCCCTAACTTGTTAGACGAACCTTTGAAAGGCTTTGCGTGTATCCTGCCCACTCACCTTGGAAGTGTTATGGGAGTAATTAACCCGGGCATCTGGATATCACGACTCATCGGGTAAAGTGTACACCTCTGCGCAGAGTTTAATAAACTGATATATCAGCCGTGCTCACGGATACGAGCGGCCCGGAAAACTCACAGACTTAGTTGTTATATGTTGTTTATTTATGTTGCTCATGTTGATTACCTTATTGCTATGTTTCAGTTATTATGATCATGTGGATTGGGTTTTAAGCATTCATACATGTTCACTTTCATATTAAAATATTGCCAATTAAAAGCTACCGCAGTCTAACCAGTGTCAGCCTTATTTGAGCCTCATGAACCCCATGTTACACTTGTTAAGTACGAGATGTACTTATGCTTGTTTATTTTTCTTTCTATTTGGATAAAAATCCCGGATGGGTAACAGATTGCTATGGTAATGACGACTTCCCTGAAGAGTTCTAGTCTTGCTGTCAACCAGTCATCTTCCCTGTGATGGAGCTACCGCGAGAGATACTTTATTTATCCGCTGCTATGTAAAGACTTGAATATTATTCGTTATGTAATAAACATATGTGATGGTACTTCTTAAATTTGTGGCTTATGTGTGTGATTGATCTCTGGGCACACATGAGTTATTGCATTCAATTTTATTCTTAAAATTGGGTGTGACAAGAAACCAAATGAAAAACACAAAGTCAGGTTATGATCTAAGAGTCAAAATGTTTCCCCCATCTAAAAGGGGAAACACACACCAAGCTCACCTCTCAACCTAGCAAAAGTTGATTGGTCCAAAGGCTTGGTAAAAATATCAGCCGACTGATGATGAGTATCAACATGGCGAAGGTCGATATCACCCTTCTCATAGTGGTCTCGCAGAAAATGAAAGCGCACATCAATGTGTTTGGTCTTAGAGTGCAGCACGGGGTTCTTAGCAACGCTAATAGCACTAGTGCTGTCACAAAGTAAAGGAACGCGAGAAAAGCTCAGACCAAAATCACGCAAAGTGGCCAACATCCAGAGCAACTGGGAACAGCAGCTAGCCGCAACAACATACTCAGCCTCTGTGGTAGACTGGGCAATGCTAGACTGCTTGCGAGAAGACCACGAAACAAGAGAAGAACCAATAAACTGACAAGTCCCAGAAGTGGACTTGCGATCAATCCGGCAACTAGCAAAATCAGCATCAGAATAACTGCAAAGGGAGAGGGAGGAGGAAGTAGAATACCAAATCCCAAATTCTGGAGTGAAGCATAAGTACCTCATAATGCGCTTGACCGCCTGACGGTGAGAAGTGCGCGGCGACGACTGAAATCACGCGCACAGACACACCGCGAACTGGATGTCCGGGCGTGTCGCCGTCAGGTACAGCAGTGACCCGATCATACTTCGGTACTCCTTCTGGTCCACAGCTTCTCCATCCACATCCGCATCCAGGGCCGCCGTGGTCGGCATGGGTGTTGGAAGAGGCTTGGCCTCACCCATGTCGAACTTCTTCAGGATGTCCTTGGTGTACTTGCCCTGGTGCACGAACGTCCCCTCTCGGGATTGCTTGATTTGCAATCCGAGGAAAAACGTCAACTCGCCCATCATGCTCATCTCAAACTCCCTGCTCATAGTGTCTGCAAACTTGGCAACCAAAGCGTGAGAAGAACCACCGAAAATGATATCATCCACGTAAATCTAGACCAAGAGAGTGTCATTGCCTTGCTTGAGGAGAAAGAGCATTTTATCCACACATCCCATTTTAAAACCCTTAGCAAGCAAAAAGGTTTTCAACCTATCATACCAGGCCCTAGGGGCTTGTTTCAAACCATACAAAGCTTTGTGAAGTTTAAAGACATGGTTTGGAAACTTGGGATTTTCAAAACCGGGGGGTTGTTTCACATATACTTCCTCTTCTATGTAGCCGTTTAAGAAGGCACTCTTGACATCCATTTGAAAAAGTTTAAACCCTTTGGATGCAGCAAAAGCCAAGAGTATTCTAATTGCCTCCAAACGGGCTACAGGAGCAAAAGTCTCCTCATAGTCTATCCCCTCCTTCTGACTATACCCCTGGGCTACAAGTCTGGCCTTGTTTCTCACAACATGGCCATCCTCTCCTTGTTTGTTTTTGAAAACCTATTTTGTCCCAATAGGGTGACACTCAGGAGGAAGAGAAACCAAAACCCAAACCCGATTTCTTTCAAAATTTTCAAGCTCCTCATGCATGGCATTGACCCAATCTGGATCAGATAAAGCGTGTCCAACATCTCAGGGTTCAAAATCAGCAACAAATGCAGAATGAGCAATGTGAGAGATTTGTTGTGACCTTGACCGAGTGACACGTTCGCCAATGTTGCCGATCATCTGTTGAGGCGGGTGTTGGCACTGAATGTGTCATGGCGCCTCCCGAACTGAAGTGACCTCCCCCTCAACAGCAGCTGGTGCCTCCTTGGGTACAAAAGGTACCGCTCGAGGTGGCGGATCCCACAGCCCCCAAGTAGTCAAAGAAGAGGGATCGGGGCCGTGAGTGGTAGTAGAGGCCGCTCTTTGCAACACAGCAGGTGGAAGAGGTGTTGGGTCATCCATCCCTTCAGCACCCTCTTCCTCATCATCAAAAAGAGGCTCGCCAACCTCATGATCACCTGCACGCTCAAAACGAGAAGAAGGACAAACCATGGTCTTGTCGAAGGTGACATCTGAAGTCTCCATGACTCGGTTAGTATCAAGGTTAAGTACACGATATGCGCGAGTATGAGTGCCATAACCCAAAAATACACCGTCAGAAGAACGAGACTCAAATTTGTCCAGGTTGCCTTTCTTGAGTATGAAACAGTGGAAACCAAAGACTGTAAAATAACTCACCTTGGGCAGTTTTCCAAAACACAACTCATAAGACGTCTTTTTTCAAGAAAGCTCGGAGAAAAATGCGATTGGAAATGTAGCATGCAGTGCTCATAGCTTTGGCCCAATATCGCCTAGGAGTCATATCGACTAGCATGCGAAAGCAAAACTCACTCAAGTGTCCATCTCTCCCACAGTGCTCACAATGGTACCTCACCGCTCTCAAAGGGGGTTGTTGGTACTCACGGTAGTGGGTGTGGATCACTTTGCCCTTCTGTGACATAAGCTCCTCTTGGATGGGTGGCAGGGTGTCTAGCTTGTTCTTGAGGTGGTTTGGTTTTGGATGTGGCATGATTGTTTCTTGGGTGGATGTGGCGGAACCGTCCTGATTATAAGAACTCAAGTACCTTCTTAGTCAAATTCGTCTGACATCGACCCGCACTTGAATCCATATAATCCCGGTAGTCCAGAAATCTCGAAGGATTTCAAACATCGTACAACATACAGGATCGCATCGTTCAAGTATTACATTCGCAAGGAGACATCACAGTTAAACGAAACCAAAATTAAAATATCAGAGTGCGGAAATAAAGAGTTATTACAATACTGAGTTTCAAAGTGCGGAAGCTTTAAATAAGTTTTGAAACACGACCATCACACATGTGGTCCAAATAAAACATTGTTTGATAACTTAACCCAACACAACTCACTCCTCCTTTTTCAGAGAGCGGTAGCGTTGAGGCTGGGTGGTGTTCTCACCTTGCCTTGGTGTGACGAGGCTTGACGGGGAAGAAGGGGCTCGGCGGAGGCTCGGTTGGCGAAGAACGGACACTTGCTCTTGTTCGGCGGCAATGGCGACCGAAAGGGGGAAGTGGTGGCGCCGGCGTGGTGGAGCTTGACCGGTGTTTCCTTCGCGCGCACTGCGTGTGCGGGGCGAAGGCGGAGCTCGGTGCGAGGTGGATTGGATGATGGGGCTCGGTCGTGGCCGGAACGGAGATGGGAAGTGGCGGTGGCGAGGGTGTTCGGTGTGGCGCTCGCGTGCAAGAGCGAGGAAGGGAGAGGGAGCTGGCAAGGGTGAGCGAGAGTGAGTGAGGGAGAGGGAGAGGTGTGCGGTGCGCTCGGGTTTTTGCTCGGCCGGCGGCGACCCGAGGTCGTGGCGGGGGCCACGGCCAACGCGACGTCGCGGCAGAGCGGCGGGAGCGAACAGGCGGCGCGGCAGGCAAGGCAGCGCGGGAGTGGGCAAGCAAGATCGCTTGCGTGCGTGAGTGAGAGAGGATCGCGCGGCGAGAGGCGGGAGCGGATTTGGCGCAGGGTTTGGCGGCCACGCGGCGGACCGACCGGCGTACGGCGCGGCGCGGCGCGCGGCGCGCGCGAGAGTGGGGGCGGGCGCGGCACGGGCTTTGGGCCGGAAAGGCCGAATGGGCCGAAAGTGAGGCGCGGGAGAAAAAAATATTTTTCCTTTTTCTTTTTCCAAAAACTTTTCAAACTTTGGCCATTCAAAAACAGTTTCAAAAACTCTAAACTAGGCTTTGACCCAAAAATAAAAGTTGCTCAAAATAATTTTCTCTACAACTTTCATATAAGACACTTTTTCTGAAAATCATTTTTACAACCTCCACATAAATAAAGCCAATTCTCGAGCTATAAATCATTTTGTTCTCCCATTTTTATTTGCCAAACCATTTTGAACTAGATCAAGGTGTCAACATAAAAAGTACTATACTCAATATTGTCTATTTTATAAAATTATTTGCCAAGACAGAAATCCACTGAAACCATTAAGTCCAATAGGAATCAATAATCCAAATAAATAAACCAAAGACAAAAAGCACTTTCATGCACATGAAATGATGCAATGCATTGCTTATGCATTTTAGTAGCTAAAAGTAGTTCCTAATGCAGTGCTTGACACTAGGGTGTCACAGCCCTCCCCCCTTAAAGAAATCTCGTCCCGAGATTTGGGTTACGTACCAATCTTTATAAAAAGCGGGATAATTTACGCGCAAGTACTCCTCGGTTTCCCAAGTTGCATCATTGGGTCCGTGATTGCTCCAAAGAATTTTGTAAGTCTTCACTTCACTATTGCGAGTTTCTCTAGTCTTGGTATCTAGTATCTCCTGTGGTTGTTCATAGTATTCCAGGTCTGATCTGATAGTGAAACCTGGAATCCGAACCTCTTCTCGTTCTGGTACTCGAAGACACTTCTTCAACTGGGATACATGGAACACGGGAAAAACTGCGCTTGTTGATGGTCCTTAAACACCTGTTTTACCATCAACATTTTACCCTAAAATTCACCAAAAAGGCATGAAATGTAGTCAAATAGGTTTCAAACTAACCAAATTCCACATGTCCATAGATTTTTATTTGAATGCAGGAATTTGGACCAAATTTGGACATTTGAACCACCAGAGGCCAAACCCACTCAGCAGGGCCCAATTGGGCCTTAGGAGGGTGGCGCCCGCCACCCCTAGGTGGCGCCCGCCACTTGGGTTGGCCCAAACCATCCCCCCTGCCACGTCACTGATCCATGTGACCACCCCAAGGCCAAATCTTGGCCCTTGGTCACTAGGTCGGTTTGATCGGAGGGCTACAGAGGGGAGTGGCGTGGATCATGACCTAAGTCGGTTGCTAGGACATGCAACCGACCTCCAAACCGCATTGGACAACCACCTGGAGGCCATAGGATCAATGATGATGCATCCAACGGCCAGGGGACTGGCGGCCGCCAGCAGGGGGTGGCGCCCGCCACCTGACCTAACCCTAGGTCAGTTGGCTGCCCCCTATAAGTACCCCCCTCACTCTACAAGGCTATAAATACCCGCCTGAGGCATCACTTCATTCATATCCCAGATATCCCAGATATCCAGTAGACACGAAGAGAAGCAACACATAAGCAAGAGAAGCAGAGAGTTAGGTTAGAAGCTCAGAGAGCTTAGGCAAGTAGGTTAACTAGCAGAGAGAGTATAGCTCTAGTGTTTATCTTAGTTTACAACAGCTCAGCCTAAGTTCTTGGTAAAAGGAGCATAGAGCTTGCTAAGAGAGAAGCGGGTGCGAGCGACTGGCATCGGAGGTCGGTTGATTTCCCGGCGTCTCTGGTCTGGTTTGCTCTCTTGTATCTCAGGTACATTTATCTTTATCTCAGTATTACTTTAAGCATTACTTTCAGTATTACTTTATCAAGTACCTTGAGTGTGACCTAGCTATCCTACAGTTCAATTCACTTAGCCATAGTAGTTAATCTCTAGTGAGCTTAGTGTTTGATCTTTGCCAATAGGTTGCTTAGTTAGTTTATTGTTTATCTTATTAAGTCAAGTATTTGCTCTGACGTCCGCAAGGGTGTCTCTATTTAAAGCTAGGATAGAGATAGTTAGAATATAGTTAAGCGTGGTGCTTAGTTATAGACTTACCTTCAGATACGACTGGACCCCCGAATAGCTGTGGCAGCAAGCAGGTGGTGACAGCCCTGTGCGCCTTGAATTCCACCATGTAGTTGGCCCAGTTTAAAAGTAAGGCTCGTTGTGCTAGCGTTCAACCTAAGTAAGTGGTAAAGGCTAGTACGCCTCGATACTTGACAAGATAGGAATAAAACTTTACTTAACTTAGTTGCTTTATTGACTTTTGCCTGCCTTGCTTCGTAGTTATCTTGCCTTGTAGTTATCTTGCTTCGTGGTTATCTAGGAGTAGTTATTAGTTAGTAGTTAGTTATCTTAGTTACCCTTAGTTATCCTATTCCATCTATCTACCTATCCATCCACCTTACCTTAGCCATCCACTTCATCCTTACCTATCCACCCATATATTCTTTCTAGCCTTTCATCTCTTCCCTTCTCCCCTTTTCCTTTTTCTTATTTCTTCGACTCTCATCCCCTCCTTGACTCAACTCATACACCACCCTAGACTTCCCTTGGGATCAAATAAATCGACACCTGGTACTCCCAGGCAAAGTGCTACTACGATAGTTCTGTGCGCTTGCAGAATCTCCTCCTGGTAGATTGCATTCTCGCTAGCTAGCTCCTACTAGTGTCGGAACTGACAACTCCGCTTGGCATTAGTAGATAGCTACTTTAGTTACCCTATACTAGGTGTAGCTAAGAACTACCAACAAGCATTTCTGGCGCCGTTGCTGGGGAAGGCAATCAGTGTATCGGTTGAGTCCGTGTCGAATTTATCTTCGCTTAAGCTTCCGCTTAGAGAATCCCATCTTACCCCATTCTTTCTTTCCTTAGTCCTTCTTATCTTTTTCCTTCATCTTCTTCAACTTCTTTCTTTCTTATCTCGTTCTATCTTCATAATGGCCAACAAAGCCATTCGTGAATTTTCTGCTCCTTCTGCCGCTAATATAGCGATAGGACCAGACGTGATCGATGCCAACCTCAATTTTGAGTTGAAACCGGCTCTGATCACGATGGTCCAAGCTAGCCCGTTCTGTGGCAAGGCTCATGAGGATGCCAATGCTCACCTCCAACAATTTTTGGAGATTTGCGGCACATTCACCATTAAGGGGATAACCCAAGAAGCCATCCGTCTTCATCTCTTTCCTTTCTCTTTGCTAGGAAAAGCGAAGCAATGGTTCTATACCGATCGCAACGCTGTAGACACATGGGACAAGTGTTCCAATGCTTTTCTCGCCAAATTCTTTCCGATGGGCAAGACGAATGCTCTGCGTAACAAAATCTCCAGCTTTACACAACAAACCGAGGAATCTATTCCCGAGGCTTGGGAGAGGTTGCAAGAGTATGTCGCTGCTTGTCCGCACCATGGTATGGAGGACTGGCTATTGATCCAGAAGTTCTACCATGGCTTAACCCCACTCTCTAGAAGCCATTTGGATGCCGCCGCCGGTGGTGCATTCTTTTCTCTGAATGTTGCAGATGCTAAGGCTCTCATAGAGAAGATGGTGTCGAACCAAGGAGGGAATGACGAAAGACTACAGCCCCGTAAGCGAGGTATGCATTCCCTTAAGGAGGCCGACATGATCGTGGCCAAGAAGGACCTGCTGGCAAAGAAGCTGGACAGCTGTGAGAAGATGAACCAACAAGAGAGTGTCCAATCTCTGGAATCCTACATGACTTGTGAAGTCTGTGGAGAAACCGGACATTCTGGGAGCCACTGCCCCGAGCTACATGAAGATTTGAACTTCATCAACAACAATAACGGTTTTCGTCAACAGAATCAAGGATGGAATCAGCCTGCAAACTCTCAAGGTAACAATTCATTCCCCCGCTCTAATTTTCATAATTCTGATAGTCTCTCATTCTTGAAAAATTTAGTTTACTCACAAGGTAGAACTACTGATTTCTTGAATAAGAAATTAATGTCGAATGATAAAACCCTTGAGAATATAAATGCTAAATTGGAAGATTTCTCATCTTCTCTGAAAAATCAATTAAGCTTTAATAAGATGTTAGAAACCCAATTAGCTCAACTTGCTGCTATCATACCATCTTTTGAAACTGGCAAAATTCCTGCTAAACCTGACATGGAAACTACTAATATGGTTGAAATAAAATATTTTAACTATTATGAAGATCAAACCATGATTGTTAAAAAGGGTGATCCTGGTAGTCCCATAATTAGATGCTCAATCTTTGGTGAAGTCTTTAAAAATGCCATGTGTGATTTAGGATCGAGTGTGAACATTTTATCTAAAGATTTCTATGAAAACTCATTCTTTCCACCCATGACATCCACATTTGCCTATGTTGTGCTAGCTGATCAATCCACTTGCTATGTAGAAGGAATAGTTAATGATTTACCTGTTCATATTAGAGGTTCATATGTTCCTGCTGATTTCATAATACTAGATATGGGAAATAGGAAAGATGTGCCTCTAATCTTAGGTAGACCCTTCTTGAACACTGTTGATGCTTGCATATATGTGGGAAGTGGTAAAATGCAAATGACATTAGGAGGGAGGAAGGAAATATTCTCTTTTTCCCGTGGTCCCGCATATGCCGCTAACATGCAGGTAGCAAAACCCGTTCGTACCAAGAAGAGGCGCCCAAGAACAAGGTGGAACATAAAGAAAGAACCACCTCCTCCTGAGTTGTGTAATTCACATAACAAAGGAGAGGTGCCAAAAGAAGAAGAACCAGATGGAGTACTTAAAGAATAAGCACCCAAGGAAGAAGATCCATCCGATAAGGATGAAACTCCATGGACCTAAGGTATGGTTTTACTTTTAATTTTTATTTCCCTTCAAATTTCCCTTTTTCGAATAAATAACATATGTCATGCATGTAACTAAAAAAAATATCACCAGTTATCATTAGTTATATGCATAGGTATATGTTAACTTAGCTAGAATAATAAAATAGGATAGTTTCCCTTTTCACAACATTAGATAGTTTCCCTTTTAATAAAATGAGAACAAGAGCTCCGACCGAGAAAGAAGAAGGCCCTTCACCAAGCAAGAAGCCAGCTTGGGGGAGACTTCCGCTCCAATAAGGTATGTCTCAAGCCTACACTTTACATTCAGTTCTTAAATTCTATATCTTTTGAATGTCACATGCTTGCCTAAATAACCACTCCATGAATAAAATTGATAAAATTTGCTTAAACAAGTTGAAACCTGAATAAGATTTGAAATATGTCATGCAAATGCTATTGTTATGGTTTGAATAACTAGTCTTATCTAAGTTGTAGCCTTTGTGGGTTGCACATGCTTAAACTGAAATCATGCTTAGTGAGTAAAGTTAGTAAGAAATGGAGTAATTCTTTAAACTTGCTAAAGTGAAATTAGGACCTAATCTGGAGGATTTCTTTTAAAAATCATGAAAACCTTGCTAAAAAGTTCCTCCTAGATTTTATCCCATCCCACCACCAGCCAAATATTTGTTAGTCATTAGTCAAAACCACAAAGAGCTTTGTTTGTGTTGAGCTTTGTTAGACCTCATAGATCTTAGTAGAGAAGCTTATCATATCTTTTGAATCAAGATTCACACCCACCCACCATAAATTGCCTACTCTCCACTTTGGAAGTTTGCAACCACCAAATAAATTGCTTATTCTCTACACCGGAGATATGCAATACCCTGCCAAACACCCCATTACTAGCCTTATGCTTATTCCTACACTGGGAATAAGCATTTCTCCCTCTTCCCCCTTTTTCATTTATGAAATCCTTTCCTATAGATATCTGGGGAAATCTAAAGCTAAAGAGAGAGAGAGAGAAAAATGAGCAAAGTAGCTCAAGAAAGGACTATGTCCTGAAAAAAAAAGAAAAAAAAGTGAGCAAAGTAGCTCAAAAGCGGACTATGTCCTAAGAAAATGTGAGGACACATCTTTTGTCTACTCACTATGTATTCAAAAAAGAGAGAGAGAGAATTATCATTAGCTCTAGACCCCAGAAATTAACTAGGAAGGATTATGAAATATCCCTCTATACACTTCCACATAACCACACATGCACATCTTGATCAATTTTTATGATTTGCTGCTCCTTATGATCTGAGTGTCTAGCTTAGCAATAAACATCAGGCAATTTGCTCATGGTTCTTAGACTACCTATAACTCCACATATCATTCTTTAGAAATAGGAGAGGCTACATTTTGGCCTAAGTGAGGATTTAAACACCATTGAGTGATTGAGTAAATCTTGGAGGACTTAAGCAAGTTGTTATCTTTTGAAAACCTTGAAAAACCTCCAGACAGAATCCTAGTCAAACCTAAGCAAGATAAAAGTTTCCTATCTACTGCTTTACTTCACTCTTGCATGTTTGAAGTGAAAAGCTATAAGCCCCACATTGCTATGATTAATGATATATGCTAAGTTATTTCTCACTATACAATATGCACTTGCAGACATCTTAAGTTGCTATCCATTTCATGCTCAATGCTTAAACCGCATTGTTGCTCGGGGACGAGCAACAGGTTAGCTTGGGGGAGCTTGTTGATGGTCCTTAAACACCTATTTTTACCATCAACATTTTACCCTAAAATTCACCAAAAAGGCATGAAATGTAGTCAAATAGGTTTCAAACTAACCAAATTCCACATGTCCATAGATTTTTATTTGAATGCAGGAATTTGGACCAAATTTGGACATTTGAACCACCAGAGGCCAAACCCACTTAGCAGGGCCCAATTGGGCCTTAGGAGGGTGGCGCCCGCCACCCCTAGGTGGCGCCTGCCACTTGGGTTGGCCCAAACCATCCCCCCTGCCACATCACTGATCCATGTGACCACCCCAAGGCCAAATCTTGGCCCTTGGTCACTAGGTCGGTTTGATCGGAGGGCTACGGAGGGGAGTGGCGTGGATCATGACCTAAGTCGGTTGCTAGGACATGCAACTGACCTCCAAACCGCCTTGGACAACCACCTAGAGGCCGTAGGATCAATGATGATGCATCCAACGGCCAGGGGACTGGCGGCCGCCAGTATGGGGTGGCGCCCGCCACCTGACCTAACCCTAGGTCGGTGGGCTGCCCCCTATAAGTACCCCCCTCACTCCACAAGGCTATAAATACCCCCCCTGAGGCATCACTTCATTCATATCCCAGATATCCCAGATATCCAGTAGACACAAAGAGAAGCAACACACAAGCAAGAGAAGCAGAGAGTTAGGTTAGAAGCTCAGAGAGCTTAGGCAAGTAGGTTAACTAGTAGAGAGAGTATAGCTCTATTGCCCTCGCTACAGTGCGGCTCTTAGTTTAGCACAACTCAGCCTAAGTTCTTGGTAAAAGGAGCGTAGAGCTTGCTAAGAGAGAAGCGGGTGCGAGCGACTGGCATCGAAGGTCGGTTGATTTCCCGGCGTCTCTGGTCTGGTTTGCTCTCTTGTATCTCAGGTACATTTATCTTTATCTCAGTATTACTTTAAGCATTATATTCAGTATTACTTTCAGTATTACTTTATCAAGTACCTTGAGTGTGACCTAGCTATCCTACAGTTCAATTCACTTAGCCATAGTAGTTAATCTCTAGTGAGCTTAGTGTTTGATCTTTGCCAATAGGTTGCTTAGTTAGTTTATTGTTTATCTTATTAAGTCAAGTATTTGCTCTGACGTCCGCAAGGGTGTCTCTATTTAAAGCTAGGATAGAGATAGTTAGAATATAGTTAAGCGTGGTGCTTAGTTATAGACTTACCTTCAGATACGACTGGACCCCCGAATAGCTGTGGCAGCAAGCAGGTGGTGACAGCCCTGTGCGCCTTGAATTCCACCATGTAGTTGGCCCAGTTTAAAAGTAAGGCTCGTTGTGCTAGCGTTCAACCTAAGTAAGTGGTAAAGGCTAGTACGCCTCGATACTTGACAAGATAGGAATAAAACTTTACTTAACTTAGTTGCTTTATTGACTTTTGCCTGCCTTGCTTCGTAGTTATCTTGCCTTGTAGTTATCTTGCTTCGTGGTTATCTAGGAGTAGTTATTAGTTAGTAGTTAGTTATCTTAGTTACCCTTAGTTATCCTATTCCATCTATCTACCTATCCATCCACCTTACCTTAGCCATCCACTTCATCCTTACCTATCCACCCATATATTCTTTCTAGCCTTTCATCTCTTCCCTTCTCCCCTTTTCCTTTTTCTTATTTCTTCGACTCTCATCCCCTCCTTGACTCAACTCATACACCACCCTAGCCTTCCCTTGGGATCAAATAAATCGACACCTGGTACTCCCAGGCGAAGTGCTACTACGATAGTTCTGTGCGCTTGCAGAATCTCCTCCTGGTAGATTGCATTCTCGCTAGCAAGCTCCTACTAGTGTCGGGACTGACAACCCCGCTTGGCATTAGTAGATAGCTACTTTAGTTACCCTATCCTAGGTGTAGCTAAGAACTACCAACATCGCTCATCTCTGGGGGTAATTGCACTTCATAGGCTACTTCTCCCTTTCTGGCTATGATCTGATACGGTCCTACATATCGGGGTGCTAACTTTTTCTTAATTCCAAAACGTTGGACCTTTCGCATGGTTGAGACCTTAAGGTAAACATAATCTCCTACTTGGAATTCCAGGGTGCGGATACATGGGTGTATGCCGAGTCTCTGAGTGATGAGTGATTGTCAACTGGGATAATGCGCATGTTCTTTGGCTTGTGTTATGCAGGTGTCGAGCACGGATACAGTGATCAGAGGCAAGGTGAAGGTCAAGTAGAGACGTGTCGTGCCGATGGTCCGAGAGTGGTGAAGGGCGGACGTGAGGCTTGGACTGAGGGACCGGTGGCCCGAGGATCAGCTATGGTGGCTGACAGCCTGGGACAACGACGAGCGAAGACTTGCGGGCATGATGTTGCTCGAGTCGAGGACTTGGGGGACTCATGTCGGTGGACGGGGTGCATGGACGGTGCATCCCCTCTATGGCTCAGTTTGGTGGTTGAGCCACAGAAAAACCACCGAGTGGACGGTTTCCAGGTTTGGGCCTCAAAACCTGGGCGCTGATGGTTTCCGAGTTTGGGCCACAAAACTCGGGCTGAGGACAGTTTCCAGGTTTGGGCCACAAAACCTGGGTGCTGCGGGTTTGCTGAGTTTGGGCCACAAAACTCCGGCTACCGTCGGCTGGTTTCCCGGTTTGGGCCTCAAAACCGAGGGTTGGTCGTGAAGGCTGGTTTCCCGGTTTGGGCCTCAAAACCGGGGGCGAAGTCCATGAAAAGGATGAGCGGAGCGGTTGCGGCACGTGGCGGCAATCGGTGAGGTTGCGTCGAGGCAACGCTACCAGTTGTGCGGGCGTGGCCGTCGGATCACCAGCATCTTCGAGTTGGTCCAGAATAACCCTAGGGTTTAGCTGGTTCACTCTGTAATTAGAGAGGGGTAGAGTAGGAATTAGAATTAGAATAAGTAGAGGGAGACACCCTCCTCCCATTCTATCTCAGTCATTTGCTCTTTGCTTCTAGGGTTTCCTGCTCTCCCAATCCCCTGCTGTAGCTACTGATATCCGCAGAGAACCATACCTCTGTGTACTGGAGATTTTGAGGAAGTGAGGCCGTAACCTCACTGTTGTAGCGTGTGGTAGCCACACGGTTGCAGATCAATGACTTGATTCGCGTTTTGTTCGTGTTCTTTGCGTTCTTCGTTTCTCTGCGATCCCCTGCTGTAGCTACTGATATCCGCAGAGAACCATCCCTCTCTATTGCGTCTTTGCGCAATCCGTTTGAATCAACTTGTTCTTTATAGTGAGGAGATCATTTCCACCAAAGGAATTCATCTAACTCCTCACGAACAAGTAGACCGGGTTGATTTTGTTTTCGTGGCACTTTTTCGTTCTTACTCTTCCCCTTTCGATTTCCCGGTTATTGAATCGATTTGAGCGGATGATTTCTTGGGGATAGTCTCCTAACTACCTCGTGATCATTCTCTCCAAGTTTGGGAACGTGGGATTGAGTTTTGATTCGGTTTTGGGAGGATTCGTGAGAGGGGTGACCAAAATCGCCATCTCTGTTCATCCGCGAACAGTCCGCCACCCAGGGCGCGGACAGTCCGCGAGTCGGGGACGAGCCGGACCAGTGGCTCTGTTCTTCGGCCGTTTGGCTTTTGGTTGACCGGCGGACAGTCCGCCGTTGGAGTTGGCGGACAGTCCGGGAACGTCCAGGGGACTTGCAGCAACAGTGCTGTTTCGAGGATTTGGCCGGCGGACAGTCCGCCATCCCCCCCGCGGACAGTCCACGGTTGAGCCGGACAGTCTGGGACCGTACTAGCGGACAGTCTGGGAATCGGCTGTTTGTTGAGTTTTAGTGCGTTTGTTCTCCCGGCTTCTCCGCTTGGTTTCTAGACTTCTCGTTTGGCTCTATTGTTCACCTAGGAACCTCTCTAGGTATCTTTGCTACTTGTTAGCATCAGTATTCAGGGATTTCTCGACGTAGGCTTCAATCTACGTTCAGGACTAGGTTTTAGTGGTTGAACTTGTTCCGGTGCTTTAGCCGATTGGCTTGCTATCGCTTTGTGGTGCCCCGCTGTGATCCTAGGGATCATCCACCCTCTTCCAAGGGTCGTGGGCATCACAGTTTCGATCAAAGCTTTTGGGGGTTGATTTGTGGGACAAAGGCCAAAGTTTCGAGAGAAATTTTTGAGCTCCCATTCACCCCCCCTCTGGTTGCCTTGCTATTGCATTCTCGGTCCTTCAATTGGTATCGGAGCGGGTTAAGGATCTTCCACCTTAGCCGGTTCCAGATCCACAGAAGGCGACATGGATCGCGGCGTGGGCAAACCGCCGTTTTTCAATGGGACGAACTATGCGTATTGGAAGATACGCATGTCAGCCTATCTGCAGAGTTTGGGTGCTTCCATTTGGGATATTTGCAACTCTGCCGATTACATGGTCTTGGCTGCTCGTGTCTCTCAGCTTCAGATCGATGAGCACGATGCCAATAGCCGAGCCCGTAATGCTTTTTTCTCATGCCTGAGCATGAGTGAGTTTGATCGCGTTTCTCACCTCGCTACGGCTCGGGAGATTTGGGCTACCCTCATGCGTTTCCATGAGGGAACCTCTCAAGTCAAAACCCATCTCTATGAGTCGTTCAAGTGAGAGTATGAGAACTTTCGACATATGCCTGGCGAGAGCATAGAAAGTTTATTCGCTCGCTTTCAGGTGATTGTCAACAGGATGAGGGCTAACAAGGAGCTGTTGCCTTTCGATGATCATGAGAGAGCTTTGAAACTTTTGCATACTCTTCATCGATCGGTGTGGGATTCCAAAGTTTAGGCGATCATCGAATCAACTAACTATGAGACCCTCACGTGCGACGAGCTCTTTAGTAAGCTCAAGTCTAGTGAGATTGATGCCATGGCGAGGGCTTCTTATGAAAATCCTTCTGGCCCGTCGATGGCTTTGGTTTCTGGCTCTTCTGCTAACCCCTCTGAAGGCTTTGCACTTTCCTCTCTTCTTTCTGTCACTGAGGAGCAGCTGGAGTTCATGGGGGATGACGAGCTGGTGTTGCTCGCCAACCGGTTCTCGTGGTTCCACAACAACCCATGAACCGTCGCCGCGGAGGAGGATGCTCAGGATGCTTTGAGTGCGGCGACCCCAACCACTTCATCGCTAATTGCCTGAAGAAGAACAAGCAAGTCTTCGGCAAGGCGGATCATGGGCACAAGTACGACTCCGGCAAGCGCAAGGAGAAGTACGTCCCCGCAAAGCACAAGCGGAAGGGCGACTTCAACAAGGAGTACATCAAGACGAAGTACTTGGAGAAGGCCCAGGCTGAGCAGCGTGCGTTCTTTGCCACGCTCAGCGACGTCGACGACTCAGATGACGACTCTGCTTCCTCAAGCGACTACGAGTCCGAGAAGAAGAAGAGGATCGAGGACAAGCTCAACGGCCTCTGCTTCTTCGCCGACTACGACGGCTTCTGCACCATGGCCCTCGGCAAGGAGGTCGACGGTGAGCTGGAGGACACTCCTCGGAACGACGACGACGACGACACCTCCCAGGTATCTCAGACCCCCGACGAGCTTTCTGCTGAGGTCGAGAAACTTACTGTCGCCCTCCTTAGTCAAGATAAGTTGCTTAGGCGTGCTGCTAGAGAGCGCAAGGAGTTTAGGCAGAAGTGGGAGGATACGGTGAAGGAACTTGAATCTGTCAAGTCCACCGTAGTTGTTACCGATGAGGCGGAGTGTGAGATGTGCACCACACACATGACTGACCTTCTCACTTTGAGAAGCAAGTATGCTGTGTTGGTAGGAGAGGTGGATGAGCTGAAGGCTAGATCCTCGCTGTTGGGTGCATGCAAGTCCTGTGCTAGCTTGCAAACCGAGTTGGCAGAGAAGAATGCCAAGATTGTGTCTCTTGAGAAGGCCAGCTCGGGTAGCACTTGTGTGTCCAGGTGTGTTCTTTGTGAGGGTTTGGAGATGGAGATAGCCAATGTGAAGCATGACAAGATGCAAACCGAGGAAGAAAACACATACCTTCGGACCATCTTGTCATGGGTGTCGAGTGGTGAGCCGCAGCTTGGGATGATGATCTCCCAATTCAAGCGAGCTGTTGGAGGTCCAGGTGTAGGTTTTGCTCTAGGTGTTGATGTTTCGTCTTTTGGGAAGATTGGAGAGTCGAGTGGTCTTAACCCATGTGAGAAGCCCAACTCCACCACTACTCCCAAGCTTACCAAGATTCCACCCAAAGAGCCTCTCAAGCCTAACACCAAGGATGGGGTCTTTGTTGAACCTCCGAGAGCTCCACCCAAGAAACAATCATGGGCTCCCAAACCAAACCACGTCAAGAACAAGCTGGACACCATGCCACCCATCCAAGAGGAGCTTATGCCACAGAAGGGCAAAGTGATCCACACCCACTACCGTGAGTACCAACAACCCCCTATGAGAGCAGTGAGGTACCATTGTGAGCATTGTGGGAGAGATGGACACTTGAGTGAGTTTTGCTTTTGGCGCAAGAGAGAGGCACCCCGTGCAAAGGAGATGAACAACACGGACATGTACCATCCTTTCCATGATGTACATGTGCCGAATGTTCAGAGGTGTGCTGCTAGGCCTAGAGGTCCAAAACCTCAAGTTCATAGGCCTAGGCCACGAGGAGGTCGTGCCCGGCGGGAGCCTGCAGTTGTAGGCTATGGACCCCGTGGCGGTGGCTTTGTAGTTGAGCGTTTTCCCCCACCGCGTTTTGAGTATCGCGATGTACGCTCCTCCCTTAGCGGACCACGTTTTCCTCTACGTGGTGATCGCTCTTCCCGTAGGCGTGCTAGGAATGGTTTTTCTGCTAACCGTTCTTTTGAGCAGCTGGCCCAACACTGGTATTCTCCCTACTTCACTAACCCCAGTGTTGGACCGTATGCTCACCCTATGTCTTTCTATTGATGTAGGTAAAATGATCGGAGAACGTTTGGTTGGTGGATTTCGGTTACTCGAGGCACATGACCGGAAACGCCAAGTGGTTCTCCAGTCTTAGTCCAGTCGCCGGAAAGGAGTTTATCACCTTCGGCGACAATAGCAAAGGTAAAGTGTTGTCTCGTGGGTCGGTGCGAGTTAATGAGCACTTTGTGTTGCGCGATGTTGCTCTTGTTTCTAACTTGCATTTTAACCTTCTTTCTATTTCGCAACTTTTCGATGATGACTATGAGATTCGTTTTAATCCGAATCTCAGTCGTATTTTGGATCCTCAGGGCAATCTTGTGTGTTTGATTTTGCCTTTTGGAAAAGTCTTTCGTGCGAATTTCTCGGAGTCTTTTGGCATTTCTCGTTGTATTGTGGCTGGACCTTCCTCCTCTGATCTTTGGAAGTGGCATAGGAGACTTGGACATTTGAGCTTCGACTTGCTTGCAAGGCTTAGCTCACTTGGCCTAATCCAAGGATTGCCCAAGTTGTCTATGGAGAAGGATCTTGTTTGCCATTCTTGTAGACATGGAAAGATGGTTGCCGCTCCCCACCATCCAGTGACTCAGGTCATGACCAAGCGCCCTGGAGAGCTTTTGCACATGGACCTTGTTGGTTCGGCTCGGGTGAGCTCGGTTGGGGGAAAGTGGTATGTGCTTGTTGTTGTTGACGACTTTTCGAGATATTCGTGGGTCTTCTTTTTAGCTGAGAAGACCGAGACTTTCTCCTTTGCTCGCAATCTGATTTTGCGTCTTCAAAATGAGTTCCCTTTGAACTCGATGCGAGCTATTAGGAGTGATAATGGTTCCGAATTCAAGAATTCGGATTTTTGAAAAGTTTTGTAACTCTTTGGGTTTAGAGCATCAGTTTTCTTCCCCCTACACACCGCCTTAGAATGGTGTTGTAGAAAGGAAGAATTGGACCATTGTAGAGATGGCCAGGACGATGCTCGATGAGCATAGGACTCCTAGGCGATATTGGGCCGAAGCTATGAGCACTGCATGCTATATTTCCAATCGCATCTTTCTCCGAGCTTTCTTGAAAAAGACTTCTTATGAGTTGCGTTTTGGAAAACTTCCCAAGGTGAGTTATTTTTGAGTTTTTAGTTGCCACTGTTTTATACTCAAAAAGGGCAATTTGGACAAGTTTGAGTCTCGTTCTTCTGACGGGGTATTTTTGGGTTTTGGCACTCACACTCGCGCTTATCGTGTACTTAACCTTGATACTAACCGAGTCATGGAGACATCAGATGTCACCTTCGACGAGACCATGGTTTGTCCTTCTCGTTTTGAGCGTGCAGGTGATCATGAGGTTGGTGAGCCTCTTTTTGATGACGAGGATGAGGGTGCTGAAGGTATGGATAATCCAGCACCCCCTCCACCTGCTGTGCCGCAAGGAGCGACTTCTACTACGACTCACGGCCCGACACATCTTCATCTTGGGGGTCGTGGGATCCGCCACCTCGAGTGGTACCTTTTGTACCCGAGGAGGCACCAGCTGCTGTTGAGGGGGAGATCACTTCTGTTCGGGAGGCGCCATGACATATCCAGCGCCAACACCCGCCTCAATAGATGATCGGCAGCATCGGCGAACGTGTCACTTGGTCAAGGTCATAACAAATCTCTCACTTTGCTCATTCTGCATTTGTTGCTGATTTTGAACCTCGAGATGTTGGACACGCTTTATCTGATCCAGATTGGGTCAATGCCATGCATGAGGAGTTAGAAAATTTTGAAAGAAATCGGG
The DNA here is from genome assembly GCA_009763385.1 of Coix lacryma-jobi var. lacryma-jobi. Taxonomy (NCBI): domain Eukaryota; kingdom Viridiplantae; phylum Streptophyta; class Magnoliopsida; order Poales; family Poaceae; genus Coix; species Coix lacryma-jobi. Next base: position 68,855,790 of record CM019831.1, on the reverse strand, counting down.
TTTGGGTTCTTGTTCCTCCTCCTCCTGAGTGTCACCCAATTGGGACAAAATGGGTTTTCAAAAACAAACAAGGAGAGGATGGCCATGTTGTGAGAAACAAGGCCAGACTAGTAGCCCAGGGGTATAGTCAGAAGGAGGGGATAGACTATGAGGAGACTTTTGCTCCTGTAGCTCGTTTGGAGGCAATTAGGATACTCTTGGCTTTTGCTGCATCCAAAGGGTTTAAAGTTTTTCAAATGGATGTCAAGAGTGCCTTCTTAAACGGCTACATAGAAGAGGAGGTGTTTGCGAGACAACTCCCCGGTTTCAAAAATCCCAAGTTTCCAAACCATGTCTTTAAACTTCACAAAGCTTTGTATGGTTTGAAACAAGCCCTTAGAGCCTGGTATGATAGGTTGAAAACCTTTTTGCTTGCTTAGGGTTTTAAAATGAGATGTGTGGATAAAACGCTTTTTCTCCTCAAGCAAGGCACTGATACTCTCTTGGTCCAGATTTACGTGGATGATATCATTTTCGGTGGTTCTTCTCAAGCTTTGGTTGCCAAGTTTGCAGACACTATGAGCAGGGAGTTTGAGATGAGCATGATGGGCGAGTTGACGTTTTTCCTCGGGTTGCAAATCAAGCAATCCCGGGAGGGACGTTCGTGCACCAGGGTAAGTATACTAAGGACATATTGAAGAAGTTCGATATGGGTGAGGACAAGCCTCTTCCAACACCCATGTCGACCACGAACGGCCCTGGATGCGGATGTGGATGGAGAAGCGGTGGACCAGAAGGAGTACCGGAGTATGATCGGAACGCTGCTGTACCTGACGGCGACACACCCGAACATTCAGTTCGCGGTGTGTCTTTGCGCTTGATTTCAATCGTCGCCGCGCACCTCGCACCGTCAGGCGGTCAAGCGCATTATGAGGTACTTATCCTTCACTCCAGAATTTGGGATTTGGTATTCTGCTTCCTCCACCCTCTCCCTTTGCGGTTATTCCGATGCTGATTTTGCTGGATGTCGCATTGATCGCAAGTCCACTTCTGGGACTTGCCAGTTTATTGGTTCTTCTCTTGTTTCGTGGTCTTCTCGCAAGCAGTCTAGTGTCGCCCAGTCTACCACGGAGGCTGAGTATGTTGCTGCGGCTAGCTGTTGTTCCCAGTTACTCTAGATGATGGCCACTTTGCGTGATTTTGGTCTGAGCTTTTCTCGCGTTCCTTTGCTTTGTGATAGTACGAGTGCGATTAGCGTTGCTAAGAACCCCGTGCTGCACTCCAAGACCAAACACATTGATGTGCGCTTTCATTTTCTGCGAGACCACTATGAGAAGGGTGATATCGACCTTCGCCATGTCGATACTCATCATCAGTTGGCTGATATTTTCACCAAGCCTTTGGACCAATCAACTTTTGCTAGGTTGAGAGGTGAGCTTGGTGTGTGTTTCCCCTTTTAGATGGGGGAAACATTTTGTTTTTTGTATCATAAACTGACCTTTTGTTTTTCAATTGGTTTCTTCTTGCATCTTTTCTGCATTTCATTTTGCATATTTACTTTCGGAGCTTCATGTATATAATCTGAAGAATGTAACTATGCTCTGTATAGTATTTGCTCCGATGCTTTATGATGATGTTGTATCTTATGCTCCTTCTGATCACTAATACATGTTGTGAGCAGAGCTATTTTTTGAATGTTGAATCTGATTAATGAACATAAAACTTGAAAATGTTCACCATTGAGATATGCAACTAGCATGTGTAGAATGTGTTGAAGTCACTTGTGCTTTTCATATATGCTAGGTTGCTATGTCTCTAGTGTTGAGTCTATCACTTGCTTGGTATGTTCATTTTCTGTTCTAAAAATCTGAACAAAGTTAAGTGAATTGAAAAGATCGAGATGGGATTGCTTGTCAACACATCACAGTTTTGAGACTATTTCTCATTGCACTTTGAGTTAAACTTGAGCTGTGTAGTGTATGACCGAAACTGTTGCTTTAAGCTTCTGATTGCTTCTACATAGGCTTCGCACAGTTGAAAAGTTAGGCAATGACAAGCTTTCAACCTCTCGCAATCACATGCTGAAATTTTAACTTGTGTAATTTAACCGCTGCAAACTCCGATAAAATTTTGCAAACACAAGTCTATGTTTCATTCTATAGCATGATGATTGAACTGTGCTAGGGATAGTTCACCTTGTATACATGTTTAGCACTTGTCGAATATCCTGTCTATACATGTTTTGTGCTATTTTGATGGTGAACCCTTTTTGGCTGAAAACTGCTCTTTTGCTCTCATATTCATATTTCGTATCTAGTGATCAGTTTGAGCCCTTACTAGCTTCTTATGGATGTTGTTGAGTCATCGGATCAGAACTGTGTAGAGCATCCTTGCACTCTTTTGATTATATTTCTGAAGCTACTAACTTGCATTTTCACTCATATGCATTTCTAGAGGGAGATATTCTGTCGAGGGGGAGACTTTTGAGTGCGTGTGCACATTTGCTTGATGGTGCATTTTCAACTAAGGGGGAGAAAATATTGACAAATCATGAGTTCCCTGGGTTGTGTGCACTAGTTGAGGGGGAGTTTGCTAGTTGTGTTGAGCCCTTGCCTCTTTCTTGAGGGACTAGCAAACATTTTCAGCTCATTTTCAGCTCTTCAATTGGTATCGAACTCTTTTGATTTTGAGATTGGTAACAGTTGGTTTTGAGCTGCTTCGCTAGTGGTGTTGAGCCCGTTCTACCTCTTCTTGAGGGCTAGCTCTATTTTGCTTGATTCTCAGTTGATTTTCCAATTGGTATCAAGTTTTCTCGCTAGCGGTGTTGAGCCTGTTCTACCTCTTCTTGAGGGCTAGCTTTGCTTTGCTTGGTTGCGTCGAGCCGTTGCCCATGTCTTTGGGAACCAAGTTGTCTTGCTCTCTCCACTTGACCTTCTTTGGCTTTGCTATGCTTTTGGGTCATTTGGTCGAGTTTCCTCTCCCTCTTCCTTCCTTCTTCTATTCCATTATGATTTGTGTTGGTAGTTGACAATGCACTCATCAAGGGGGAGATTGCAGATACATGGGTGTATGCCGAGTCTCTGAGTGATGAGTGATTATCAACTGGGATAATGCGCATGTTCTTTGGCTTGTGTTGTGCAGGTGTCGAGCACGGATACAGTGATCAGAGGCAAGGTGAAGGTCAAGTAGAGACGTGCCGTGCCGATAGACCGAGAGTGGCGAAGGGCAGACGTGAGGCTTGGACTGAGGGACCGGTGGCCCGAGGATCAGCTGTGGTGGCTGACAACCTGGGACAACGATAAGCGAAGACTTGCGGGCATGATGTTGCTCGAGTCGAGGACTTGGGGACACATGTCGGTGGACGCGGTGCACCGATGGTGCATCCCCTCTACGGCTCGGTTTGGTGGTTGAGACACAGAAAAACCACCGAGTGGACGGTTTCCAGGTTTGGGCCTCAAACCCTAGGCGCTGATGGTTTCCGAGTTTGGGCCACAAAACTCGGGCTGAGGACGGTTTCCAGGTTTGGGCCTCAAAACCTGGGTGCTGCGGGTTTGCTGAGTTTGGGCCACAAAACTCAGGCTACGGTCGGCTGGTTTCCCGGTTTGGGCCTCAAAACCGGGGGTTGGTCGTGAAGGCTAGTTTCCCGGTTTGGGCCTCAAAACCGGGGGCGAAGTCCATGAAAAGGACGAGCTGAGCGGTGGCGGCACGTGGCAGCAATCGGTGAGGTTGCGTCGAGGCAACGCTATCAGTTGTGTGGGCGTGGCCGTCGGATCACCAGCATCTTCGAGTTGGTCCAGAATAACCCTAGGGTTTAGGTGGTTCGCTCTGTAATTAGAGAGGGGTAGAGTAGGAATTAGAATTAGAATAAGTAGAGGGAGACACCCTCCTCCCATTCTATCTCAGTCATTTGCTCTTTGCTTCTAGGGTTTCATGCTCTCCCAATCCCCTGCTGTAGCTACTGAGATCCGCAGAGAACCATACCTCTATGTACTGGAGATTTTGAGGAAGTGAGGCCGTAACCTCACTGTTGTAGCGTGTGGTAGCCACATGGTTGCAGATCGATGACTTGATTCACATTTTGTTCATGTTCTTCGCGTTCTTCGTTTCTCCACGATTTTCCCGTCACTCGATCTCCCTCTCTATTGCGTCTTTGCGAAATTCGTTTGAGTCAACTTGTTCTTTATAGTGAGGAGATCATTTCCACCGAAGGAAATCATCTAACTCCTCACGAACAAGTAGATCGGGTTGATTTCGGTTTCGTGGTGCTTTTTCGTTCTTACTCCTCCTCTTTCGATTTCCCGGTGATTGAATCGATTTGAGCGGATGATTTCTTGGGGATAGTCTCCTAGCTACCTCGTGATCATTCTCTCCAAGTTTGGGAACGTGGGATTGAGTTTTTCGGTTTTGGGAGGATTCGTGAGAGAGGCGACCAAAATCGCCCTCTCTGTTCATCCGCGGATAGTCCGCCACCCAGGGCGCCGACAGTCCGCGAGTTGGGGACGAGCCGGACCAGTGGCTCTGTTCTTCGGCCGTTTGGCTTTTGGTTGACCGGCGGACAGTCCGCCGTTGGAGTTCGTGGATAGTCCGGGAACGTCCAGGGGACTTGCAGCAACAGTGTTGTTTCGAGGATTTGGCCGGCAGACAGTCCGCCATCCCCCCCGCGGATAGTCCGCAGTTGAGCCGGACAGTCCGGGACCGTACTGGCGGATAGTCCGAGAATCGGCTGTTTGTTGAGTTTTAGTGCGTTTCTTCTCCCGGCTTCTCCGCTTGGTTTCCGGACTTCTCGTTTGGCCCTATTGTTCACCTAGGAACCTCTCTAGGTATCTTTGCTACTTGTTAGCATCGGTATTCAGGGATTTCTCGACGTAGGCTTCAATCTACGTTCGGGACTAGGTTTTAGTGGTTGAACTTGTTCCGGTGCTTTAGCTGATTGGCTTGCTATCGCTTTGTGGTGCTCCGCTGTGATCCTAGGGATCATCTACCCTCTTCCAAGGGTCGTGGGCATCACGGTTTCGATCAAAGCTTTTGGGGGTTGATTTGTGGGACAAAGGCCAAAGTTTCGAGAGAAATTTTTGAGCTCCCATTCACCCCCCCCCTCTGGTCGCCTTGCTATTGCATTCTCGGTCCTTCACAGGGGTCTCCTTCGTGTATCAGCATAACTTTTCTGTCATGACTGCGCTGCCCTGATATGTTGTTGCACGGTCTGCACGATCTCCTCGACATCCTTTACATAATCCGACCCGTAAAATCCTCGATCTCGTGATTCAACCCAATTTACCGGGGTTCTGCATCTTCGTCCATATAAAACTTCAAATGGTGCCATCTTTATACTTTCCTGATAGCTATTGTTATATGAGAACTCAGCGAGGGGTAAGCACTTTTCCCATGATTCTCTCGAGGATAAAACACAAGCTCTGAGGATATCTTCCAAAATTTGATTCACTCTTTCTGTCTGTCCTGCGGTTTGTGGGTTATAAGCGGAAGTTCTTACTAACTTAGTCCCTAGCTCCTTGTGCAGCTGTTCCCAAAAACGCGCTATGAACTGGGGTCCTCTATCAGAAACAATCCTCTTAGGAACTCCATGTAACCTTAAGATGTTCTGAATGTACAAGTCGGCATACTGGTGGGGTCGGTGTGTAGTCTTAACTGGTATGAAGTGAGCCACTTTGGATAACCAATCCATGATAACCCAGATAGAATCATGTCCTTTTTGAGTGGTTGGAAGATCGGTGATGAAATCCATGCTAATCTCTTCCCATTTCCATTCTGGGATTGACAAAGGTTGTAACAATCTGGCAGGTCTCAGGTGTATAGCCTTTATCCTGCAGCAAGTATCGCACCTTGCGACATAAGCTGCAACTTCTTTCTTCATCTTTGACCACTAATACCTTGTTCTCAGATCGTGGTACATCTTACTGCTTCCTGGATGAATAGACAACTTTGAATTGTGGGCTTCATTCAGAATTCTTACTTTCAGTTTCGTATTCTGGGGAACAACCAACCTCTGATTATACCATAAAATTCCCTGTTCATTTGTTCTGAAGTTTAGCGAACTATTGGTTTCCAAGCTCTTCTTAATCTGGCAGATCTCTTCATCGGTCTTTTGTCCTTCAATGATGTCACTCTCTAGGGTGCACTGTAAGGTGATATTATTCAGCATAACGGGGTGCATAAGGTTGAATCCATCTTCCAACAATTGTTGTAAGGAGTTGCAATGAGTCTTGCGACTCAAGGCATCTGCTACAACGTTCGCTTTTCCAGGGTGGTAATGCACTTCTAGGTTGTAATCCTTAATCAACTCTAATCATCTCCTCTGCCTCATATTCAACTCTGGCTGGGTGAAGATATACTTCAGACTTTTGTGGTCTGTATACACATGACATAGGTTACCCATAAGATAATGCCTCCATATCTTGAGTGCATGAACTACGGCTGCAAATTCCAAATCATGAGTCGGGTAATTCTCTTCATGTGGTCGCAACTGACGCGAAGCATATGCTATAACTCTCCCATTCTGCATAAGCACACATCCGAGTCCAATCTTGGATGCATCACAAAACACATCAAAAGGTTCATCCAAATCTGGTTGAGCCAAAACTAGAGCTGAAGTCAGCAAAGTTCGCAGAGTGCGAAATGCTGCCTCACACTCTGGAGTCCATTCACACTTCTTGTTTTTCTGAGTTAGACGAGTCATATGTTTTGCGATTCTTGAGAAATCCGGAATGAACCGACGGTAGTATCCGGCCAATCCTAGAAAGCTACGTACCTCATGTACGTTAGTTGGTGCTTGCCAATCCATAACTTCCTGTACCTTCGTGGGATCCACAGAAATTCCTTCCTCTGAAAGGACGTGTCCGAGAAAGGGGACCTTCTTTAACCAAAACTCACACTTGCTAAACTTAGCATATAACTTGTGCTCTAGAAGTCGAGCTAAGACGACTCGTAGATGCTCAGCATGATCCTTCTCATTTTCAGAGTATACCAAGATGTCATCAATAAACACCACAACAAACTTATCCAACTCAGGCATGAAGACAGAATTCATCAGATACATGAAATGTGTCGGCGCATTTGTCAGTCCAAAAGACATAACTAGATACTCATAGAGTCCATATCTGGTGGAGAAAGCAGTCTTTGGTATATCTTCTCTTCTAATCTTGATCTGATGGTATCCTGACCTTAAGTCGATCTTGGAGAACACTTTTGCCTTTGATAATTGATCAAACAAGACGTCAATTCGGGGTAAGGGATACTTGTTCTTTATAGTTACTGCATTCAACGGTCTATAATCCACACACATCCTTAAAGTTTTGTCCTTCTTTTTCATGAAGATAGTGGGACATCCCCAAGGCGATGAACTAGGGCGTATCAAGCCCTTATCCAAGAGCTCTTGCAACTAAGTCTTGAGCTCTGCTAACTCGTTAGTCGGCATCCTATACGGCTTCCGAGAAATGGGTGCCGTTCCAGGGATCAACTCTATAGCAAACTCCACATCCCTATTCGGTGGTAGTCCTGGCAACTCATCAGGGAAGACATTGGGAAACTCACACACTATCGGGATCTCAGCTATCTGTTTTGCTGTGATATTGAACAACACTCCTATCTCATGGGGGTTTCGGGGTAACTTAAAACAGATGGAAGACTCATTCCAAGGGCTCACCAGGGAGACCGCTCGTTCTGCGATATCCAAATTAACCTTCCAACGTTTCATCCACCCCATTCCCAAGATCACATCCAAACCTAAACCGGGAATTACAATGAGATCCACTGATACCTTTTTATCCCCAAAAGTGATTTCCATTATACGGGCAGAAAGAACAACCCCTGCTGAACTTATCTGATAACCCCTATCCAATTCTACCAACTTAGGGTTACTTCTCATAACAAAATTTTCACTTATGAAAGAATGCGATGCTCCGGAATCAAACAACACAACTGCAGGGTATTGATTAACAAGAAACGTACAAACAGTGACAGGTTCTCCTTCTGTCACTTCCTCAACATTGGTGTAATGCACATGGCCTGTGCGAGGTGGAGGCTGGGTGTACTACTTCTTTGATCGAGGGCACTGACGTGAAAGATGCTCGGTCTGTCCGCAATTGTAGCACGGTCTGATCACGTACGGGGTCTTGGCACCTCCTGAACCTCCTGCTTTTGCTTTGTTCTGCATCATGGGAGCGGTGTAGGGCTTCTGGAAACTCGGGCGGGAGCGATTGTTAGTTATCTTCCTCTGTGGGGGACGGAACCTTGCTCCTGCAACTGGCGGGCGATATGGGGTGCGTACTCCGGAAGGGTCCTCTGTTGAGACGAACCTCCTTCGTTTGCACGATGACGGTTTTCTGTCGCCAGCCTGCTATCATTCGCCTCTTGGTTCAGGCAGTCACTGACAAAGTCACTGAAGGTGGTACGGTGACTGTTTCCCATCTTGGAGAGCATGGTGGCACTCATGCCATGCTTGAAACTTGCAATCTTCTTGGATTCCGTGTTGACGAAATCTGGGGCATAGCGAGACAGGTTGTTGAAGCTATGAGGGTACTCTGACACGGACCTGGTTCCCTGGGATAGCCTCATAAACTCTGTGACCTTCATTTCCATTAAACCACTGGGGATGTAGTGGTTGCGCATAGCAGTAGAAAATTGGTCCCACGTGACCAGTGCATTAGCTGGCAGGGATGCACGGTACTGGGACCACCACAAACCTGCGGGTCCTTCCAGCATGTGGGCGGCATATTCTGCCTTGAGCTCTTCAGTCAAGCGGAGCAGACGGAACTTCTGAGTGATAGAGTTGAGCCACTCATCTGCTTCAAGTGGTTCGGTGACTTCCTTGAATACAGAGGGACGAGTGTCCAAGAAGTCACGGTAGGAACTGTACTGGTTGGGCTCTGGGCCTTGGCGCTGCTGATGCTACTGCGCCGTGTTGTTAGCGATGTTGTGGAGGGTGGCCTCCATGTGCCTCTGCATCTCTTCCATGTTCCTCTGACTTCCTAGAAACTAACCGAAAAACGCTTTCGGCGTCATTGGTGCCTGTGGGGGTGGTGGCAGATTCTCCTCCTATCCAGACCCCTGTCCACGGTGGCTGCGAGTGTGTGCCGGCATCTGCATATTCCATTAATAAGCAATCATTAGGTGATGTCACATTGATCATGAATAAATACTGCGTTGTACATAATTCGAAAATTTAGCACACGACCAAGTATAAGTACTCATTTCCATACAACATCACAGAATAATCGCTCGAAATTAGACATGCAAATGACGGAATTTCCATAAAAGGTGCCAGATCGAAGTCTGGACTTTGTCCAAAAGACACACATGCCATCATACAAATTAACATAAAACCAACACATGTCCGGATTACAACGTCAGCGAGCATGCTCAAGCTATACAAAAGAAAACGACTTCTAGCGAAACTAACGCTCAGGCGTCTCTAGCGGCGGATGCGGCGTCCTCCTCATCGGCGTCCATCATTGGCTCGTCGGCGTGGTCCTCATCGTCCGAAGAAGGCTTTGGACAAAGCACTACCCCGTCCTGGGGCTCCTGAGCCTCATCTGCAGTGGCCTCGTCAGCTGCTGGGGCGGCGGCCTCCTGTGCAGCATGATGCATCTGGTGAACTGCCTCATGGAGCTGGTCGATGTAGGCCTGCTGGTGATGTATCTGCTGTATCAGTTGATGGGCGCCTTCTCTGAGCTGGTCAAGTGTTGTGCGGGCCTCGTCTCGCTGTAGGGATGCAGTCAGGTACATCTGCTCAGCGAGGGTCCTGGCGGTGGTCTCTGCACCTGCGGTGGCACGTGCATCGTCACGCTCGAGAGTGATATGGTGGATCTTCTCCTGTAGCCGGGCTATCTCGACATCAAACTCTTCCTGCAGCTTCCTCTTGCTCTGGTAGGTGGCGGTGAGGGTGAAGGACACGCTCTCAAGGCTGCGCTCCAGACTCTCACACACACCCACCAAAGCTCCGGTGGCGCTCATCGTAGATGTCTCGCAGTAGAACCTCTCCTCGAGACTCCCAGTCAAGACTGACTCCAAAGTCTGCTTCCAGCGCAATGGAAAAGGTGTTCCTCGAGGGAACACTCCTGCCATCACACTAGCAAGGTCGGCGGGAAAACAGGCAATGATGTCCTTCAGCACTAGATATGCTGCCCTGTTAGCTCCATCCTTGGCACAACTGCCTCTGGTGATTTCTGTCCATCCTGACCAGTGGGGCTTGGCAGGCAAGGCCTTGACCTTGATCTGCACCATGACCAACGAATCCTGCCCATAGATCTCCTTCTGCCACGAGTACCTGGGCTCTTGTCCCTCCTCATAGCCCACTGCCTGCAGGATCCTCCAAAGGATAGTCGGCAACCTGAAGTAGGTCAAAAACATATTCTTGGTCAACTTGGTGGCCAAGTGGTGACGTGGAACTCCTCTGCCTCCGGTGGCCTTGCGAGCAGTCAACTTAGTCCGGGCCATCTGTAGAAACAAAAGGGTTTCGAACTCGCATGAGACAGATATTAAGTTGGCAAATTTTATAGAAAAAGGGACAACTTTTAAATAAGGGGAGGTAATGTAAATGCAAGAATGTAAACATGATGCATGATCGTACTTACGTTCTCACTCACTAATAGTGACTCGTAAGTCCTAAGGTTCTAGTCGGTGGCAAGAACGATCTCTCATGTGTTATCTACTCGTTCTACTCGATCACATAGTTAGTGTACCTGCAGAAAATTCATTTCAGCACAAAGCAAATCTCAATGGTAAAATAACGGAGTATTGGCTCAGATGCACAAAATACATAGGAGCCAACACTAAACACCATGCAGCAATGCAGAAAACATACCCCAAACATTGATACCCTCGTATGTGTTTGCGTGGAGCTCGCACATACTTGGTATAAGAACTCTCACCTAGACCGATGATTGGACGGTCATGCTCTCATATCTTACAAAATCATTTTATGCATGTTTTTGTGATCGATGCATTCTCTTTTCCCTCGAGAATGGACCAGCAAATAAAGATCCAGCATGAAGCAAAAACCTGAACCCTGTTAGCAGTTAAGCCACCTGAATCCTAATGTAGGGCTTAAGGACGAGACTGGGCACACTTAGTAATTGAAAATAGTTTTGAAAATAGTTTTGAAATACCCATTTTAGTTCGAAAATAGCCCCTTTCGAATGCAATAACTTGAACCATGCTCTGATACCAGCTGTGGCGGAACCATCCTGATTATAAGAACTCAAGTACCGTCTTAGTCAAATTCGTCTGACATCGACCCGCACTTGATTCCATATAATCCCGGTAGTCCGGAAATCTCGAAGGATTTCAAACATCGTACAACATACAAGATCACATCGTTCAAGTATTACATTCGCAAGGAGACATCACAGTTAAACGAAACCAAAATTAAAACATCAGAGTGCGGAAATAAAGAGTTATTACAATACTGAGTTTCAAAGTGCGGAAGCTTTAAATAAGTTTTGAAACATGACCACCACACATGTGGTCCAAATAAAACATTGTTTGATAACTTAACCCAACACAACTCACTCCTCCTTTTTCAGGTAGTGTGCCACTAGGAGTCTCAGTCCGGCAAAAGAGAAGGAGAAGCTTCTTGACGACCCTGCCCTGGGCCTACTCCTCATCACCCTACACCGGGTAGAGGCAGTGCTTACAATAGCCATAGTACACCTGGCCATCTGCAACAAACGAGATAAACCCTGAGTACGGGAATGTACTCAGCTAGACTTACCCGTCCAACTGAAAATAAAAGACACCAAGGGTATGCAAGGGTTTTTGGTGGAGCTGGGATCATTTAGTTGCGAAAGGCTCAAATTGAGGGAAGGATTATTTAATGATATCAGTGATCAGCCAAGTTTTAGACCTACCTCTTTATCTAGGTTTTGCACCTGAACTATTCATACACTTGAGTCTAGCAAACAAATAATATAACCATATCCAGTTGACTTATCCACATTTTAGTTGAACCTTTAAACATCACATGGAGTTGTATTGTGGTGAAGCTTGCCATAGTTTCCCACTAACCGGGGGAGACGGCGACTCGAATCGAATTCCAAACTAGCTGGTGAAAGACCTTTAATACCAACTCACACTTTCCCCGTCGGGTCCATGCATTGGGTAACCACTCGATGCTTGTTCGTGGTGGTAATCGTCGCGGTTCAAGCATGGACCGCCCAATTGGAACCTGGCGATGGCCATCCGAGGCAAATCGCATTTCCATACTAGAGGGCGTGACTCAGGTTGATTCCGGCCCGAACAGCGTCTAACCGGCTTTGGGGTCGATGATTACAGCACCCACATATCCCTAAGTAAAAGGGCGTGTTCAAAAATGAACGAGGGCCAACATCGATACAAACCTACATGATCCAACGGACGGACTGCCCAAAGTTTCCAAACTTGTGCCTTGCCTTCCAATTGACCGTATTTCATCACTACTCAGGTTCTTTTCTACGATAGCAAATATAGCCAACCGTGATTCGGTAAGTACCCATCAGGGACATTATGGGAACATCCTTAACAACTACTTTTATTAAGCAGGCTAAGCAGTTCTACTTATGAATAAGTAACAGGATAACAAGGCAGGTGTAAATAATAATCAAGGAATGATAATGCAGCAAGTAGGATTCAATCAACTCCTATACCTAATGCATCACAATATAAAACACTCAATTAAATTAATTGTAAATACTGGGAGACTTAGAATGCTCCGGGGCTTGCCTTGGGAAAAGACTGAGGCCTCGTGAGCGGGGCACTCAGGCAGGTTAGCTTCCGGCGCGGGGTCGGCTTCCTCGGTCCTGGGCAGCTCCGGTATCTCCTGCTCGTCGTTTGCTTCCGGCTCCTGGTCGGTCTCCGGGACTATCGATCCTATTGCATGTGGTGAATAATAATTAAATAAACAATGCGGGGTGCGAGATATGGTGGTATGAAATGCAAACATTTTCTTGCAAACCAACAAAGCTAACTTGTTGAACCACTTTTGACATTGACGAAAACTACTTAATTACCGCATAAGACAAAACCATTATTTCAACTATTTCCTATTTATTAATTCGAAGAAACTCAAGTTTGAACTGCAAGTACATTTTTCTGAACTTAGAAAAATCCACAAAAATTCTAGAAGGTAACTAACACTAACTGGACTTCACTGCCCAAATTCTAGCAAGAGATAAAATACAGAACAATAGGTACAAAAAGATGAAATAAACTGCTCAAGAGATGCTTTGAACTAACTTTTCACATAAAAACTGTCAAACAGGAGGTTTCATATTTTTTCTAGATTTACCTACTTATAACCACTCTACTGCAGAAAATTCACTATCAAAGCATAAACTCATAAACCTACACAAAATAATCAAATTTACTCCAGATTAAACCATATGAACTACAACCCTACTCGAAAAGGGTGACAACCTCATTTTCATATTTTTCCCTGGTTCTATTCTACATTTCATATTTATCAAGAAAGTTCCATGATCAGAAACATTATATTCTTTCCTGCAAGAATTTTCTAAGAAAAACACATTTGTACAGCAACCTCATATTTTTCCATACAACAACCTATGCTTATCATTTTTCTCAGCTTAAGCAGAACATACAAAGACCACACAAAATTTCCCATATTTTATTTTCACATATAAAACACCTTAACACTTATTCCAAGAAAACAGCCAAAAAGGACTTTAAACCAAAACAGATACTTTTTCTATATAACCAGTGCCTCATACATTTTTCACAGGTACATAACATGATAAAAAACCTTCACCAATTTTTCCATGAATTAACTCGATCAGGAAACATATAGACTTAATTATTTAAACAAAAGCACATAAACTGAATTAAATAAAAACAGTATAATAAACTTCCACCAAAAATACTTTCATATTTTTCCATGATAGATCTACTCATGAACAAGCTAACAAAACTGGAAGCACCTCATTTGGACCTTTAAAACGTGCTACACAAAACTAAAAAGCTTTTCTGGAAAATAAAACAAAAAGGAAAATCATTTAAACTTTCCCGGCCAGGCCTACGTGGACTCGGTCTATGGACTGTGGGTGGCTGACGCCTGGAACCCGCTGGTCAATGGGGCCCATCGGTCAGAGAGAGAAAAGCAGGGGAAGGGTTTGACCGCAGGGTTCTCGCCGACGGTGAGGTCGCCGGCGGTGAGGTGGTGCTCGGCGTGTTCCCCATGACGAGGCGAACCGGGCGGTGGTGATGGTTGGGCTAGCGCATGGCCGTAGCTCGCCGGAGGCGAGCGATGGCGGACGGCGGCGGCGGCGATGCACGGCTTCGCCGTTTCCGGCGGTCGCCGGCCAAATCAACGGACGCGTCGCACTTTACTAACCCTAGGGAGGATAGCTAGGGGGTGGTTTGGCCGAAAAGGCTACGGGAAGGCTCGACCACATGCGCGGCCATGGCGGACAGTGGCGGCGCTCGGTCGGGGAAGAAGAGGGGGTGAGAGAGCGGTAGCGTTGAGGCTGGGTGGTGTTCTCACCTTGCCTTGGTGTGACGAGGCTTGACGGGGAAGAAGGGGCTCGGCGGAGGCTCGGTTGGCGAAGAACGGACACTTGCTCTCGTTCGGCGGCAATGGCGACCGAAAGGGGGAAGTGGTGGCGCCGGCGTGGTGGAGCTTGACCGGTGTTTCCTTCGTGCGCACTGCGTGTGCGGGGCGAAGGCGGAGCTCGGTGCGAGGTGGATTGGATGATGGGGCTCGGTCGTGGCTGGAACGGAGATGGGAAGTGGCGGTGGCGAAGGTGTTCGGTGTGGCGCTCGCGTGCAAGAGCGAGGAAGGGAGAGGGAGCTGGCAAGGGTGAGCGAGAGTGAGTGAGGGAGAAGGAGAGGTGTGCGGTGCGCTCGGGTTTTTGCTCGGCCGGCGGCGACCCGAGGTCGTGGCGGGGGCCACGGCCGACGCGACGTCGCGGCAGAGCGGCGGGAGCGACGATGCAGCGCGGCAGGCGAGGCAGTGCGGGAGTAGGCAAGCAAGATCGCTTGCGTGCGTGAGTGAGAGAGGATCGCGCGGCGAGAGGCGGGAGCGGATTTGGCGCAGGGTTTGGCGGCCACGCGGCGGACCGGCCGGCGTACGGCGCGGCGCGGTCGCTGACCAGCGCGGCGCGAGGCGCACGCGGGAGCGGGGGCAGGCGCGGCGCGGGCTTTGGGCCAGAAAGGTCGAATGCGCCGAAAGTGAGGCGCGGGAGAAAAAAAATGTTTTTCCTTTTTCTTTTTCCAAAAACTTTTCAAACTTTGACCATTCAAAAACTGTTTCAAAAACTCTAAACTAGGCTTTGACCCAAAAATAAAAGTTGCTCAAAATAATTTTCTCTACAACTTTCATATAAGACACTTTTTCTTAAAAACATTTTTACAACCTCCACATAAATAAAGCCAATTCTCGAGCTATAAATCATTTTGTTCTCCCATTTTTATTTGCAAACCATTTTGAACTAGATCAAGGTGTCAACATAAAAAGTACTATACTCAATATTGTCTATTTTATAAAATTAGTTGCCAAGACTGAAATCCACTAAAACCATTAAGTCCAATAGGAATCAATAATCCAAATAAATAAACCAAAGACAAAAAGCACTTTCATGCACATGAAATGATGCAATGTATTGCTTATGCATTTTAGTAGCTAAAATTAGTTCCTAATGCAGTGCTTGACACTAGGGTGTCACAATGGAGCTCTCAGAGGTTCCACAAATACACCATCCTTGGTGTTAGGCTTTAGAGGCTCTTTGGGTGGAATCTTGGTAAGCTTGGGAGTAGTGGTGGAGTTGGGCTTCTCACACGGGTTCAGACCACTCGACTCCCCAATCTTTCCAAAAGATGAAGCGCATTCAACACCCTGAGCAAAGCCTACACCTGGACCTCCAGCAGCACGCTTGAACTGGGAGATCATCATCCCAAGCTGCGGCTCACCACTCGACACCCATGACAAGATGGTCCGAAGGTATGTGTTTTCCTCCTCGGTTTGCATCTTGGCATGCTTCACGTTTGCAATCTCCATCTCCAAACCCTCACACAGAATGCACCTAGTCACACACGTGCTATCCGAGCTGGCCTTCTCAAGAGACACAATCTTGGCATTCTTCTCTGCCAACTCGGATTGCAAGCCCGCACAGGACTTGCACGCACCCAACAACGAGGATCTAGCCTTCAGCTCATCCACCTCTCCTATCAACACAGCATACTTACTTCTCAAAGTGAGAAGGTCAGTCATGTGTGTGAAGCACATCTCACACTCTGAAGGACCGAAAATCCTATAGCAAGGCGACCAGAGGGGGGTGAATGGGAGCCTAAAATTTCTTCTCAGAAATTTCGGCCTCTGTCCCAACAAAATCAACCCTAAGAGCAAAGCCGACACACATGATGTCCACGACCCAAGAGAATGGGTGGATGTTCCCTAGGAACACAGCGGGACACCACAAAAGCTCCCTCACCCAAATCCACGCGAGTCAACTAGTGACAGGATGGAGTTTGGGGAACCTCAACCTCCCCCGAGCAATGCGAGGGGGATTCAGGCTTTTTCGCAAAGCGGGAAGCCCGGTTTCTGTAGAGCACAGAGTCGGGAATCCAACGCAAAAAGCGGATCTCAAATCGGAGCTCGAACATAAAAGATGCGGACGAAAACGTGCGATGACTGCACTGACCGGACTCACTGGTGCGTCCGGTCAATAGGCACCGGACGCGTCCGGTCAGCTGAACAGAGTTCTGGTAGCTCTCTGTTCACGATCGGACTCACTGGGGGTGAGCGTCCGGTCACACTTCAAGCGTCCGGTCATGTGAAGACAGGCACAATGAACAGTGTGCTCGATGCGTCCGGTCACATAGTCACAAAGCGTCCGGTCAGTTCGCAGAGCCTGTTTCGCTCAGCCTTTCAACGATCGGACGCACGGGATAGCGTCCGGTCGATACGAGGCGTGCGTCCGGTCAAGTCGTGAGGGAAACGTAGAGAACATGTTCAACGACCGGACTCACGACCAAGCGTCCGGTCGGTCCGACTCATGCGTCCGGTCACCCCGACGCGCCTCTGTTCGTCCACCGAATCAACCCGATCTCCCTCAAATCAAAAGCACTAGGGCTCCAACTTCGTGTGAGGGGTCACAAGGATGTTAGTGAGCTACTCCTAAGAGATCATGGCTCGAACCTAACTCCAAATCGGTGAATCAAACAAAACGGTGAGGAACGGGCAAGAACTCTATCCCAAAACTAAATCCGCCCGATCTGTAAGTTCGTGAAGTATTAGAGAAATTCCTTCGGTAGAAAGAAGACTCTCACGAAGCTACACAAGATGGTTCAAACGGATTTGCGAATCTTCCCTCGAAACAAGAATTCTCATGAAGAACGAAAGAGGGGAAAATGTGCAAACGCGAAGAACAAAATCGCAAGACAAATCAAAGCATGAATTTGATCCTTGGACTCAGAGGAATGGATGATTCATTAAGCACTCGGTGTCGGGCCACAAGCCACTCCAGCAAATCAAAGCTTGGATGGCGAAAAGCTCAAGAACAAGAGCCTGTCTCTCCCTAACCCTAGCCTCCTCTCACAAACAGCAAAATGAGAGTGACACCGCTCCAAGGATTCCCCAAGGATGGCGGCTGCCCTAGCAACCCCCTTCATATATATAGGCGCACGTCCGAAGACCAAAACGCCCTTACATTAAGCACTCGTCCCAAATACCCCCCAGGGGTAAAACCGTCCAGACTTGACAGTTTCGATCCGACGGCCACGCCCGCACATCCGGTAGCTTCGCCTCGACGCGACCTCCCTGATGCCGCCACGTGTCGCCACCGTTGACCGCCGCGCCTTCTCACCAATAGCTTCGCCGCAACGCAAGCCTCTCGGTGCCGCCACGCGTCGACCGTCCTTTCGGACCAACCCCCGGTTGTGAGGCCCAAACCGGGAAACCGTCCGCCCCGAGTTTTGAGGCCCAAACTCGGAAACCCGCAAGCCCAGGTTTTGAGGCCCAAATCTGGAAACCGTCGATGGTAGCTTTTTGAGGCTCAGCTACCGAACCCGCACCGTAGACGGGATGTGGTTCACATACCCCGACCACCGGCACCAATGCCGATGCATGTCCAGCCTCCACACCGGGCACAACGCCTTTGCCTTCCTTCTTGACTTGGCCGACGGCACTTGCGCCACACGCAAGCCCGTGTTCGACCTCTCGCCAAGTGACACGACTCCAGCGCCTTCCTCCCGACTCGGCCGATGCACCGCACATCCCCATGTGCTCCTACTCGCCGATGCCACGTGCCAGCTACCACAGCTGGTCCTCTGGCCCTCTGGTCCATCAGTCTAAGCCTCACGTCCGCCCTTCACCGCTCTGGGTACATCAACATGGCACGTCCGCCGCACGGCACGCCCATCCTTCACCGCTCCCGGTCCGTCGGCACGACACGTCTCTACTTGACCTTCACCTCGCCATAGACCACTGTATCCGAGCTCCACACCTGCACATCAACACAGCCAAGAGACACATGTCGCACACGCACACCAACACAGAAACACCACACAACTCACGCCACCGGTTAGTCATAAACAATAAGCGCATAGCTAGATATAGACTCAACCGGGTAAAAGCCTCAAACCTTCCTCATCAAAGTCAATCATTCATCATATATGTTCTCAATCTCCCCCTTGATGAATGCATTGCCTTAAAAATAAACCACAAAGGAAGAGTTTGAAGGCAAGCCTCATCCAAGTGCCCAAAAGCCAAACAAAAGCGAACGCAAGGCTACTTGAGATGAGGAAGGATCATGAAAACTCCAAATAAAAGCTCTCGGTCCCAAAAGAAACGGGAAAAGCGGGCAAAGCCTCTACACAACCGAAAAGTCAAGATAAACAAGAGTTTCATGAATCCCAAAAAGGCACTCGAAAACCAATCTCAAATAAAATTGTCAATCAATCATCACAAAAGAGAGACCAAGGTACTTATCCACTTGGTTTTGGGTCAAATTCTCCCCCTTTTTTCTTTCTCTTTCTCTTTCTCCCCCTTGATGATTGATTTGACAAAAACTAGGCACAAGAGATGGTTTGAGATACCACAACCGAAAATCTCATTCAAGTGATCAAAAGCCATCGGAGGGCAAAAACAAAGTCACTTGTCATGAGAAGATTATCCATTCAAATGCCATACCAATTGAAGGACCATTGAAGGACCGAAAAATCTAAAGAAGGGGCAATTTGAAATGGACATAACTTGGTCCCCAAAGACATGGGCAACGGCTCAACGCAACCAAGCAAGGGATCGGAGCAACAACTCAACAAAGAGCAAAACTCGATCACATAGAGCAAAAGACTTGGTTCCCAAAGACATGGGCAACGGCTCGACGCAACCAAGTCAAAAATGAGCTAGCCCTCAAGAAGAGGCAGAAAATGGCTCAACACCACTAGCTCAAGGCTCAATACCAATTGAGGCTGAATCAACGCATAAGAATGCAAAACTGATCACAAACAGCCAAGAATTGGTGAAAACAGCTAGTTCCTCAAGACAGAGGCACATAGGCTCGACGCAACTAGCTGAAGGGTCCATACCAATCGAAAATACCAAGCAAAAACTTCTAGTCCCTCTAGACAGAGGCAAAAACGGCTCAATACGACTAGCAGGCTCGATACCGACTGAGAGAAACCACAAGAGAGGCTCAACACTAAATGGAGCACAAACACTCGGAGCACACAGAGAAGCAGCAAGACAAAAGCGACTCCCCCTGAAAGCAAGCCTATACACAAAAGCTATGCACAAAGCTCATGACACCAATTGCATTCCATACCAAGAGATGGATACTAATTGAGACACATAAAAGAGCTATACCGAGTGAAGAAGAACATAAAAGAGCTAAACTCCCCCTTGCTCAAAGCTCTCCCCAAAATGCATGACTCTCCCCTTTGTGCCAACACATAAGCTCCCCCTTGCAAACAGCTTCTCCCCCTTGACAAAAGGGAACATGCTGAGGGGTTTTGACATTACTCACAAAGTTAACACAAACACAAGACAAGTCATCGACCAAAAGCATATGGGGGCTATGAAAAGCACTGAAAGTGACCATAAAGTGTATCGGAGCTGGGGGTATGTACACTAAGCTAAAAATGCATGATATGCACAATGCAACAGCTTCAAGTGTATAGCAATCAGAATGAAAAGATGCTCAAAAGGGTGCTGCCCTGAAAGTGTAGCAATCAATACAAATGCTAGCAAAGGCTCAAACTGATCAAGTGAATACGAAATATGAACAATTAAACATATGAGCAGTTTTAAGCCATTCCAAAAGCAGTTCACCACTAAAATAGCACTTAGCATGAACAGACAGGAAATCAAACAAGTGCTAACTCAAGTATAAAAGGTGAACTACCCCTAGCAAAGTTCAATCATCATGCAATAGAGTGAAGCATAGACTTGTGTTATTTTCAATATTTTATCGGAGATTGCAGCGGTATTAACACAAGTTCATATTAAAAGCATGTGATTGCGAGAGGTTAAAAGCATGGTCATTGCCTAACTTTTCAACCGGGCTAAGCCTATGCAAGAAAAGCAATCGGAAGCTTAAAGCACCGGTTTCGGTCTTACACTACACGGCTCAAGTTTAACTCAAATGTGCAATGAGAAACAGTCTTGATACCGTGATGTGCTGACACATGCAATCCCATCTCGATCTTTTCATTTCACTAGACTTGGATAAAATTTTAAGCACAAGGTAAATATGAACAATCCAAGCAAGTGAATGACTCAATGCAAGAGACATAGCAACCTAGCATACAAAAGATAGCACAAGTGATCTCAACACATCCTATCCATGCTAGTTGCCACTCTCAATGGTGAACAAATTAGAGTTCCATAATTAATTAGTCAAGTTCACCATTTGCAAAAATAGCTTAGCTCATAACATGTATCAAGTGATCTAAAAGAGCCTAGGCTACAAGCATCATCATGAATAACCAGGGCATACCAAAAAGAGCATAGTCTCATTCTCATTACTATATACATGAAGCTCTAAAATGCAAGATATACATGATGAAATGCATGCAAAAGCTAGTCTATCAAAGACAAAGCAAAACTAGCCTGAAAAGGAAAACCCAAAACAAAAGGGTATCGAAGAAGACCAACTAAAGTACAACAGGCAAAATGCTTCCCCAACTAAAAGGGAAACACTCATCAAACTCACAAACGAAGAGCCAGGAAACGCTCAAGCGACAGCCAGCAAAATCCACATCGACAAGACCACACAGCAAAAAGAGGTCAAGGAAGAAGAGTACCAAAACCCGAACTCAGAAGTGTGTCGGGGTACCTCATGATACGCATGACCGCCTGCTGGTGTGATACTCGAGGGGACACCTGAATCTGCTGAAATCTTCGGGGCGCCTGCCTTGCCGAAGTTGTCTTCCCCTCGCCTGATGCTGTCGCTCGCACAGGTGTAGCTAGTGCTCGCTGGAGAACTGCTCGAACGGAACCCCAAGTCGTGGAAGAAGAGGAATCGGTTCCATGAGCCGAAATGCTCTCTCCAGGCTCCTGTTCTCCTGCACACTCAAAAGCAGAAGAAAACACAAGGCATTGTCTCATCTAGTGTGACCTCAAGGTCTCCACGAAAACGGTTAGTCACATAGTAAGCATAAGGTGAACTCTCAACAAAAAGAGATCTACCTATGAATGATACCGCAAGGAGATCTAAACTCAAACTAGTCAAGACTACCATGCAACAGGATAAAGCACTGTATAGCAAAATGCAGCCTAAAGACATGATCAACCCAAACACAGCCTAAACCTCAACACATGCTACGATGCAATATAATGATAGCAATAGACCCACAAGCATGTAACATGATAAAATTGTGGAAAGGCTAGTGCTCAAGCTAAACATATCAACAGGGTACATGTAGCTACACAAAACTAGCACCTGAAAAGTGACACCTAAAGAACATCATACCTCTACAAGTAAAGCTCATGGAGAAGTATGGTAAAGCATGGCATAATGTTCATGAGGATCACAGACTAGCATGAAAAGTGGATATTCCACAAAAGCTATACACAAAGCTAGCATGATATGATATACAAGATAGCACATGCTAGACTAAAGCAAAACATGATACAAAGGAAAATGTACATGTAAAAGCTATAAAAGTGAGCACATGAAGAACCATCTCATACCACAAGACATAGATCATGGATGTACAAGGTATGAGTGTAAAAGAAGGCTCACCGAACTGCAAAAACCTCTTTGGAGGCAATTCTAAGCGGGGTGTAGAGAACCATCAAATCTTGATCACATCTAAAAGATCAAGTTCCATCAGGCGCATGCTCTCCACCCCGCGTCCTCATATCTACACACAAGAGGACACAGTAACCCGAGTCTTGGATCCCGAAGGGTTAGCAAGCATGTACTTGGGAGTCCAGGACTTGGTCACAAATCTCAACTTATCATGTGGGTTAGCATGATGCAAACGCTGGTTCAAATGCAATTGTGAAACACCCCTGGAAGCATTCCTCAAAAGGACAACTCGAGGAGAAGAACGAGTTGTACCACGGGAAAAGAGGTAAACATCTTCCAAGGTTTTTGTAGAAGAACCAATAGAAGCTTCATGAAAAGCATGACATGGACCAAGAGAAGAAGCACCAGAAACATGTCCACGACTATGAACTATCCCACTAGAAAAGGAGTCATAAAACCCATCAACAAAAAAGGGCTTCTTACTAGGAGCACAAGCGTTCATGCCATGAGAAGGGCAATGAACCACCATCTTCCTAGAAGAGCGAGCTTGGCGCAAGCGTTTGGCACGCCGATAGCAAAAGCTTTCTAGATGCCCATCTTTCCCACAAAAAAAGCAATGGTACAAAGGCCTACTGGAAGGCACACCATTCTTCGACAAGTGAGAAGTCCCTTGGGACTTAGAACAAGAAGCATCAACGTTCAACTTGGTGCCATCACTAGGAGCACACGTGCCATGGGAAAGGCTACGCGGCTTCCTAAAAGCCTTAGCTCGAATACATCGCTCGTGTTTGACACGGCGGAAACAAAAATCGAATGAGTGTCCATCCTTCTTGCAAAAGGTGCAATGGAAAACCGGATTGGGAGCACGAGTCCCAAAAATGTGAGAAGCACCTTTGTCAAGAGAAGTCCCTTGGACATCACTCGAAGAAACAACAAGGTTAGGAGTAGCTATGAAAGAGCTATCTGAAACCTTGGCACTAGTGCTATCGTCAAAAGACTCACGCACAACACAAGAACTCAACTCCGGTTGCAAAGATGCAGACGTGGAAAAACCAACATCGGAGTTGCAAGAAATGCGTGACTCAAAAGACTTAGCACAAAGACTCTTGCATCTTTTGGCTAAAACCTCATTTTCAAACATGAGGCGGTCACAAGTACCACAAGGAGTGTTTCTCAAGTTCTCCATCTCCTTTTCAATGCACTCGGCATATGTGGTACGCAAGAGCTCAATCTCCTTCTCAAGGTTGGCACTCATATCATTGTGCTCAACCAACTTGGCGCTCATATCATCGCGCAAAGCTTTCAAAACCAAAACTTCTTTTTCTAAATCAATGCATGATGTGCAAATAAAGTCGGTGGAAGAAACATCACCATTCACATCAAGCAAAGGATCATGATCAACACAAGAAGTAAGGCAAGCATCTTTATTCAAAGAGCACAAGCTACAAGGCCTAGCATTTATCTCATCAATTTCAGCCCTAGCATGCTCAAGTTTATCTACACATGTGGTGTGAGTCAATTTTAATTCATTAATTTCAGCATGCAAAGACTCACATGAAACACATGGTAATGAAGCTTTTGACCTAAGCAAGGCTATTTCAGATTTAGCATAAACAAGGTCCTTGCGCAAGTCAAAGCAAACAAGACATGGTATGGAAGCATTTGATTTCAACATTTCATTTTCAGATTTTAAGCTAGCAAGAGAAAAGCATAGCTCATCATTCTTCCTAACCATGTCACTACAAGAGGTGCAAGGTAAAGAAGCACTAGACTTCCAATGAAAAAGGCCACATTTCAACCTAGCAATGGAGCATTTCAACTTCTTGATCTTTCTATGCAAGGTATCACAAAGCTCATCATATCTCAGGTTATCATCACAACAAGCTTCAAATCGTTGGGACAAAATCCCAAGACTAGCGAGAAGTGTACCTTTCTTGGCCTTGCCAAGTTCACGTATACGATCCTCCGTTGAATGCTCATCATCTCCTAGGAAGTCCAGCAAAGCTTCCACCTCACGTTCCACCTCAAGAGCCGTACTCCTCCTTCTTGCCAAAATGTCGTCCTCGATCACATGTCCAAGACTCAAACCTAAGGACAAAGACACACTGGAAGAAGAACTTGGTGCCATCTCAAAAAGCACCGTTAGTGTTAGCCAAAACACAAGCTCAACACCTCGACAAGCAAAGTCGGAAACAAAAAACCGCTCTCAAAAGGTCGCCTTCGCGGATCCGGAACCGGTTAAGGTAGAGAGATCCTTAACTGGCTCCGATACCAATTGAAGGACCGAAAATCCTATAGCAAGGCGACCAGAGGGGGGGTGAATGGGAGCCTAAAATTTCTTCTCAGAAATTCCGGCCTCTGTCCCAACAAAATCAACCCTAAGAGCAAAGCCGACACACATGATGTCCATGACCCAAGAGAATGGGTGGATGTTCCCTAGGAACACAGCGGGACACCACAAAAGCTCCCTCACCCAAATCCACGCGAGTCAACTAGTGACAGGATGGAGTTTGGGTAACCTCAACCTCCCCCGAGCAATGCTCGGGGGATTCAGGCTTTTTCGCAAAGCGGGAAGCCTGGTTTCTGTAGAGCACAGAGTCGGGAATCCAACGCAAAAAGCGGATCTCAAATCGGAGCTCGAACGTAAAAGATGCGGACGAAAACGTGCGATGACTGCACTGACCGGACTCACTGGTGCGTCCGGTCAATAGGCACCGGACGCGTCCGGTCAGCTGAACAGAGTTCTGGTAGCTCTCTGTTCACGATCGGACTCACTGGGGGTGAGCGTCCGGTCACACTTCAAGCGTCCGGTCACGTGAAGACAGGCACAATGAACAGTGTGCTCGATGCGTCCGGTCACGCAGTCACAAAGCGTCCGGTCAGTTCGCAGAGCCTATTTCGCTCGGCCTTTCAACGATCGGACGCACGGGATAGCGTCCGGTCGATAGAAGGCATGCGTCCGGTCAAGTCATGAGGGAAACGCAGAGAACGTGTTCAACGACCGAACTCACGACCAAGCGTCCGGTCGGTCCGACTCATGCGTCCGGTCACCCCGACGCACCTCTGTTCGTCCACCGAATCAACCCGATCTCCCTCAAATCAAAAGCACTAGGGCTCCAACTTCGTGTGAGGGGTCACAAGGATGTTAGTGAGCTACTCCTAAGAGATCATGACTCGAACCTAACTCCAAATCGGTGAATCAAAGAAAACGGTGAGGAACGAGCAAGAACTCTATCCCAAAACTAAATCCGCCCGATCTGTGAGTTCGTGAGGTATTAGAGAAATTCCTTCGGTAGAAAGAAGACTCTCACGAAGCTACACAAGATGGTTCAAACGGATTTGCGAATCTTCCCTCGAAACAAGAATTCTCGTGAAGAATGAAAGAGGGGAAAACGTGCAAACGCGAAGAACAAAATTGCAAGACAAATCAAAGCACGAATTTGATCCTTGGACTCAGAGGAATGGATGATTCATTAAGCACTCGGTGTCGGGCCACAAGCCACTCCAGCAAATCAAAGCTTGGATGGCGAAAAGCTCAAGAACAAGAGCCTGTCTCTCCCTAACCCTAGCCTCCTCTCACAAACAGCAAAATGAGAGTGACACCGCTCCAAGGATTCCCCAAGGATGGCGGCTGCCCTAGCAGCCCCTTCATATATATAGGCGCACGTCCGAAGACCAAAATGCCCTTACATTAAGCGCTCGTCCCAAATACCCCCCAGGGGTAAAACCGTCCAGACTTGACAGTTTCGATCCGACGGCCACGCCCGCACATCCGGTAGCTTCGCCTCGACGCGACCTCCCTGATGCCGCCATGTGCCGCCACCGTCGACCGCCGCGCCTTCTCTCCAATAGCTTCGCCGCAACGCAAGCCTCTCGGTGCCGCCACGCGTCGACCGTCCTTTCGGACCAACCCCCGGTTTTGAGGCCCAAACCGGGAAACCGTCCGCCCCGAGTTTTGAGGCCCAAACTCGGAAACCCGCAAGCCCAGGTTTTGGGGCCCAAACCTGGAAACCGTCGATGGTAGCTTTTTGAGGCTCAGCTACCGAACCCGCACCATAGACGGGATGTGGTTCGCACACCCCGACCAACGGCACCGATGTCGATGCTTGTCCAGCCTCCACGCCGGGCACAACGCCTTCGCCTTCCTTCTTGACTTGGCCAACGGCACTTGCGCCACACGCAAGCCCGTGTCCGACCTCCCGCCAAGTGACACGACTCCAGCGCCTTCCTCCTGACTCGGCCGATGCACCGCACATCCCCATGTGCTCCTGCTCGCCGATGCCATGTGCCAGCTACCACAGCTGGTCCTCTGGCCCTCTGGTCCATCAGTCCAAGGCTCACGTCCGCCCTTCAACGCTCTGGGTACATCAGCATGGCACGTCCGCCGCACGGCACGCCCATCCTTCACCGCTCCCGGTCCGTCGGCACGTCTCGTCTCTACTTGACCTTCACCTCGCCATAGACCACTGTATCCGAGCTCCACACCTGCACATCAACACAGCCAAGAGACACATGTCGCACACGCACACCAACACAGAAACACCACACAACTCACGCCACCGGTTAGTCATAAACAATAAGCGCATAGCTAGATATAGACTCAACCGGGTAAAAGCCTCAAACCTTCCTCATCAAAGTCAATCATTCATCATATATGTTCTCACACTCCTCCTCCTCGGTGACAACAACGGTGGACTTGACAGATTCTAGTTCCTTCACCGTATCCTCCCACTTCTGCCTAAACTCCTTCCTCTCTCTAGCAGCGCGCCTAAGTAGCTTGTCTTGACTAAGGAGAGCGGCAATAAGTTTCTCGACCTCAGCAGAGAGCTCATCGGGGGTCAGAGATACCTGGGAGGTGTCGTCGTCGTCGTCCTTCCGAGGGATCTCCTCCAGCTCGCTGTCGACCTCCTTGCCGAGGGCCATGGTGCAGAAACCCTCGTCGTCGGCGAAGAAGCAGAGGCCGTTAAGCTTGTCCTCGATCCTCTTCTTCTTCTCGGACTCATCGTCGCTTGAGGAAGTGGAGTCGTCATCCGAATCATCGACGTCGCTGAGCGTGGCGAAGAATGCACGATGTTCAGCCTGGGCCTTCTCCAAGTACTTCGTCTTGATGTACTCCTTGTTGAAGCCGCCCTTCCGCTTGTGCTTCGCGGGGACGTACTTCTCCTTGCGCTTGCCGGAGTCATACTTGTGCCCATGATCCGCCTTGCCGAAGACTTGCTTGTTCTTCTTCAGGCAAATGGCGATGAAGTGGTTGGGGTCGCCGCACTCGAAACATCCCGAGCGTCCTCCTCCGCGGCGACGGTTCATGCGGTTGTTGTGGAACCGTGAGAACTGGTTGGCGAGCAAAGCCAACTCGTCATCCCCCATGAACTCCAGTGGCTCCTCTGTGACAGAAAGAAGAGAAGAGAGTGCAAAGCTTCCAGAGGGGTTAGTAGAAGAGCCTGAAAGCAAAGCCATCGACGGGCCAGAAGGATTTTCATAAGAAGCCCTCGCCATGGCATCGATCTCACTGGACTTGAGCTTACTAAAGAGCTCGTCGCACGTGAGGGTCTCATAGTTAGGTGATTCGATGATCGCCTGAACTTTGGAGTCCCACACCGACCGATCAAGGGTATGTAAAAGCTTCAAAGCCCTCTCATGATCGTCGAAAGGCAACAGCTCCTTGTTTGCCCTCATCCTGTTGACAATCACCTGAAAGCGAGTGAATAAACTTTCTATGCTCTCGCCAGGCATATGTCTAAAGTTCTCATACTCTCGCTTGAACGACTCGTAGAGACGGGTTTTGACTTGAGTGGTTCCCTCATGGAAACGCATGAGGGTAGCCCAAATCTCCCGAGCCGTAGCGAGGTGAGAAACGCGATGAAACTCACTCATGCTTAGACATGAGAAAAGAGCATTACGGGCTCGGCTATTGGCATCGTGCTCATCAATATGATGCTGAGTAGCACGAGCAGCCAAGACCACGTAATCGGCAGAGTTGCAAATATCCCAGATGGAAGCACCCAAACTCTGCAGATAGGCCGACATGCGTATCTTCCAATATGCATAGTTTGTCCCATCGAAAAACGGCGGTTTGCCCACGCCGCAATCCATGTCGCCTTCGGTTGATCTGGAACCAGCTAAGGTGGAAGATTCTTAACCCGCTCCGATACCAATTGAAGGACCGAAAGAGCTACCAGAAAGCGACCAGAGGGGGGTGAATGGGAGCTTCAAATTTTCCTTTCAGAAACTTGTCGCCACTGCCCCAAGAATCAACCCCTAAGAGCAAACGTAGAGCTTGCGAGTGTCCACGACCCTAGATGTAGGGTGGATGCTTCTGAGAAGCACAACGAGACACTACATAAGTCTAGAATCCCAACGCAAAAACCGGAAATCAAATCCGACAATGAACGAACAGAACACGGATGAAAACGTGCAGGCTGAGTATGACCGGACTCTGGCCTACGTCCGGTCAGAAGACACCGGACACGTCCGGTCAAACGAAAACCAATTTCAGACCTCTCTGTTTGTGACCGGACTCACTAGAGTGATGCGTGGGGTCAGCGCAACAAGCGTCCGGTCAGTAGAAGAACACTCGATGAACAGTGCAAGTGACGCGTCCGGTCACTGAGAGGCTGAGCGTCTGGTCAAGTCATAGAGAAGAACAGTGAGAACATTCATCGACCGGACTCTACGCTGTGCGTCCGGTCAAACCGTGCCGAGCGTCCGGTCACCCCGAAAAAGTCCTGTTCGTCCACCGATTCGACTCGATCTCACTCAAAACGAATCCTCTAGGGATCAAACTTGGTGAGAGGAGTCACAAGGAGAATAGTGAGCTATCTCTAAGAGATCATGGCTCAAACCTATCTCCAAATCGATGAATCGAAGAAATTCGGTGGAAAGGACAAAAACTTGACCTGAAACAAAAATCGACCGATCTACTAGCTTGTGAGGTTAGAGGAGAATTCCTTCGGTGGAAAGAAGTGCCTCACGATCTAGAACATCTCTGTTCAAATGGAATCGCAAAAGATGCAACAAACAAAGAGATCGATCGATGGGAAAATCGTGGAGAAAAGCAATCCGCGAAGAACAAGAACAAAGCATGAATCACAACCACGAATTTGCAACCGTGTGGCTACCACACGCTACAACAGTGAGATTACGGTCTCACTTCCTCAAAATCTCCAGTACACAGAGGTATGGTTCTCTGTGGATCTCAGTTGCTACAGCAGGGGATTGGGAGAGCAGAAAAACCTAGAAGGCAAAGAGCAAATGACTGAGATGGGATGGGAGGTGGGTGTCTCCCTCTACTTATCCTAATTCTATTTCCCACTGTACCCCTAACTAATTACAGAGCGAGCCAGCTAAACCCTAGGGTTATTCTGGACCAACTCAAGGTAGATGGTGATCCGACGGCCACGCCCGCACAACTGGTAGCGTTGCCTCAACGCAACCTCACCGATTGCCGCCACGTGCTGCCACCGCTCTGCTCGTCCTTTTCTCGGACTTCGCCCCCGGTTTTGTGGCCCAAACTGGGAATCCAGCCTTCATGACCAACCCCCGGTTTTGAGGCTCAAACCAGGAAACCAGCCGTCTGTCGCCTGAGTTTTGAGGCCCAAACTCAGAAACCCGCAACACCCAGGTTTTGAGGCCCAAACCTGGAAACCGTCCTCAGCCCGAGTTCTGTGGCCCAAACTCGGAAACCCTCAGCGCCCAGGTTTTGAGGCCCAAACCTGGAAACCGTCCACTCGGTGGTTTTTCTGTGGCTCAACCACCAAACCGAGCCGTAGAGGGGATGCACCGTCTGTACACCCCGTCCACCGACACGTGTCCCCAGGTCCTCGACCTAAGCAACACCGTGCCCGCAAGTCTTCGCTCATCGCTGTCCCAGGCTGTCAGGCACCACGTACAGCTGATCCTCGGGCCACCGGTCCCTCGGTCCAATCCTCACGTCCGCCCTTCGCCACTCTCAGTCCATCGGCACGGCACGTCTCTACTTGACCTTCACGTTGCCTTTGATCACTGTATCCGTGCTCAACACCTGCACAACACAAGCCAAAGAACATGCGCATTATCCCAGTTGACAATCACTCATCACTCAGAGACTCGGCAAACACCCATGTATCCGCACAAAGCCTTTGTGTCAACATCAAGAGAGTTGGAGCTACTTCACATGGATTTATTTGGGCCAACAACTTATGCTAGCTTGGGTGGAAATCTCTATTACCTAGTTATTGTTGATGACTATTCAAGATACACTTGGGTGTTCTTTCTTCATGACAAATCCGAAGCAACCCCTTCATTCAAGAAGTTTGCCAAAAGAGCCCAAAATGAATTTGACTTGAAGATCAAGAAAATAAGAAGTGACAATGGAAGAGAATTTGACAACACCCACATTGAGCAATATTGTGATGAAGTTGGGATCAAGCATGAAGTCTCCACAACCTACACACCACAAAAAAATGGGGTAGTTGAGAGGAAGAACTGCTAATCACCCTAGCAAGAACTATGTTAGATGAGTGCTCTACACTGGAAAGATTTTGGGCGGAAGCAATCAACACCGCTTGCTATGCATCAAATTGGTTGTTTCCCCATCGTCTCCTTGGCAAGACCCCCTATGAGCTACTCAACAACAAGAAGTCAGATGTATCATTCTTTAGAGTGTTTGGGTGCAAATGCTACGTCTACAAGAAGCGCCAACACCTAGGGAAGTTCCAACGCCGATGTGATATTGGTTTTCTTGTTGGTTACTCATTGAAGTCCAAAGCATATCGAGTATTCAACCATGCCACCGGGATGGTAGAAGAAACATATGATGTGGAATTCGATGAATCTAATGGCTCTCAAGGAGAGCATGAGAATCTTGATGATGTAGGTGATGAACCATTGAGGGAAGCAATGAAGAACATGTCAGTTGGAGCCATCAAGCCAAAAGATGATGATGATGATGTGCAAGTCATTGACAAACCATCCTCATCAAATGTACCACTTGATGATGACAAGGATGGGAGAGACCCAAATGAAGATACTCATGTCTCCCATGATCAAATGGTAGTACAAGCTCAAGATGTTGGTGCTCCACAAGCGGCCCCTCAAGTGGTTGATCGAAGGACTACTCCTCTACTACATGCTCATCCTCAAGATCTCATCATATGGAGTCCAACAAGGGGTGTAAAGACTCGATCTCAAAAACTTGCTTTATTTATGGAACATCACTCCTTTGTTTCTCTTGTTGAGCCTACCATTGTAGATGAAGCTCTAGGTGATCCGGATTGGGTGAATGTCATGCATGAAGAATTGAACAACTTCACCCGCAACCAAGTTTGGACACTTGAAGAGCGACCTAAAGGCGCCAGAGACATTGGAACAAAATGGGTGTTTAGAAACAAGCAAGATGATCAAGGAAAGGTTGTTAGAAACAAGGCAAGGCTAGTTGCAAAGGCGTTCTCTCAAGTTGAAGGCTTGGATTTTGGAGAGACCTTTGCACCGGTTGCAAGACTTGAAGCCATTCGTATTCTCCTTGCATATGCATCACATCATGACATTAAATTATATTAAATGGATGTGAAAAGTGCATTTTTAAATGGCTTCATAAATGAACTAGTCTATGTTGATCAACCTCCCGGGTTTGAAGACCCTAGATATCCTAATCATGTTTATAGGTTGTCCAAGGCGCTATATGGGCTCAAGCAAGCCCCAAGAGCATGGTACGAGCGCCTCTGGAACTTCCTCATTGAGAAGGGCTTCACCATTGGGAAGTTTGACACCACACTATTCACCAAGAAGCTTGATGGAGACATCTTCATTTGTCAAGTCTACGTCGATGATATCATCTTCGGCTCAACAAATGAAGCCTATTGCAAGGAATTTGGTGACGATGTCAAAGGAGTTCAAAATGTCCATGATTGGTGAGCTCACATTCTTCCTAGGCTTCCAAGTCAAGCAATTGAAGGAGGGGACTTTTATATCTCAAGAGAAGTACACAAAAGACCTCCTCAAGCGCTTCAAGATGGATGATTGCAAGCCTATCAAGACTCCAATGCCAACAAATGGACATCTCAACCTAGATGAGGGAGCTAACCCGGTTGATCAAACTCTCTACCATTCTATGATTGGTAGCTTGTTATATTTGACCGCATCTAGGCCCGACATCATGTTTAGTGTGTGCATGTGTGCTCGGTTTCAAGCCGATCCTAGCGAATCACATCTCATAGCCGTGAAGAGAATCCTTAGGTACCTAAAGCACACCCCAAGCATTGGCCTTTGGTATCCAAAAGGAGCTAACTTCCAACTCGTTGGGTATTCCGATTCGGATTACGCGGGTTGAAAAATTGATAAAAGGAGCACATCCGGAGGGTGCCATTTGCTTGGGAGATCACTAGTTTCTTGGAGTTCGAAAAAGCAAAATAGTGTGGCCTTGGAATACATAGCCGCGGGAGCTTGTTGTGCACAAATCCTTTATATGAAACAAACCCTTTTAGACTATGGTGCAGTTCTAGAAAGGGTACCTTTGTTGTGTGACAATGAGAGCGCGGTTAAGCTTGCTAACAACCCGGTTCAACACTCTCGCACAAAGCACATAGATATTCGCCATCACTTTCTAAGAGACCATGTTTCAAAGAAAGATATATCTCTAGAAGGAGTTAGAACCGAAGATCAATTGGCGGATATCTTCACAAAACCCCTAGATGAGAATACTCTTTGTAGATTGTGAAGTGAGCTCAATGTGCTTGATCTAAGTAACTTTGTCAAAAGGTGAAAGGGGGTTGTCTTTGCATTGCATTGTATAACATGCCATGTTTCAATTATGCCATGCACATAGGCTTGTCAGACGTGGTTAAGATAACCGCCCTAAAAAGCGTGTGAAGAAGCTTACCCATGAGCAAACTTGACAAGCAACCTAGATTCAAATTCCGTATTGCATTGCATTTGCACATGTGTTGCTTCGTCATTTCTTTTCGGTTAAGTTTTGAGCAACCGTTGTGTTCGTCCACCGCTAGGGGGAGCATTTGAGGCTCCTAATGGTTAAGACCCCTAGTTTTGGTGGCCACATGTTGTTCCTCGGAATTTATTGCCTATTTTGTCTAAAAATGATATGTATCCTATGGCAAAATATTTGCAAAATTGAGGGTTTATGCAAGGATGCTCATACTAGGTTCCAACTGGTGTTTATTTGCTTCTTATTTGAGTTGGAACTTGGTTGGGAGAGGGAGCTGCAACAAAGAACTTCAAAACAGCCCAAAATGTGGCATCGGACGCTGCCCTAGCGTCCGATGCCCCGCACTGTAGACCGCTCTGGCTAGAACAGTGACGGGGTAGCGTCTGATGTGTCACCATCGGAGCGTCCGAGGCTCCATCGGACGCTGCCCAGCGTCCGATGCCAAGGTAAAAGATGCGTCCGATGTGAATTTGGACGTTTTGAAACTCTCTGGATGGACATCGGAGGGTTCGATGTATTCCATCAGGGCGTCTGATGCCCCTTTAAGCGGCGCGATTCATTCTTTAACCAACGGTTGGGTCCCACACGTCATATTACGTGCCTTCGTTCTCCCAGCGCCCAGGCCCGTGCTCATCACCGCCGCCGCACTCGCCCTAACCCTAACGCGCCGCCGTCGTTCTTTCGCCCGCCCTCGCCGCCGGCCGCCGCACTCGCCCTCACCCGCCCTTTGCCACCAGCCGCGCGCGCCCGCTCGACAGTTCGCCAGAGCCGAGCTTTTCTTCGCCGGAGTTGAACCGGCTCGCCGCCGTCGAGCCTCTCGCTAGGGCCTCGCCGGAGCTTCATCACTGTTCGCCGGAGCTCCTCCCTCCTTTGAGTTCATCTCCACCTCCAGCGCACCTCCTCTCCGGCCACATAGTCTAGCACCACGAGCTTCTCTCTCCCTCCCCCTAACCAATGCATGCCAAATGTTCGACGAAATGCTCCTAAGGCCGTTCCTTCACTGATTGAACTATGTTTCGCTCAAACCTCTTTGCAGACCCCTCCTTGTGACGTGTGGACGCCGGAACATCTGTGACTTACCTCTTGCTTGGGTCGGTTCGTCGGTTCGACAGGTAGCAAAGCCCCTTCCATCTCTTATCACCTTTTGCTTTGCTTCCATAGGGTCCCTCGTCTCTAGACTATATGTGTTCTTATATATATCTCGTCTATCTTGAAGTGAGTCAGTGACAGCTTGGTCAGTGGCACAGTGTTTGTTGGCGGCTGATCAGTTGCGGATACATGGGTGTATGCCGAGTCTCGAGTGATGAGTGATTGTCAACGGGTTTGATCGCAGGATCTTTGGCTTGTGTTGTGCAGGTGTCGAGCACAGAGACAGTGATCGAGGGCAAGGTGAAGGTCAAGTAGAGACGTGTCGTGCCGATGGACCGGGAGCGGTGAAGGGCGGACGTGAGGCTTGGACTGAGGGACCGGTGGCCTGAGGATCAGCTGTTGTGGCTGGCAGCCTGGGACAGCGACGAGCGAAGACTTGTGGGACATGGTGTTGCTTGGGTCGAGGACCTGGGGACACGTGTCAGTGGACGGGGTGCACGGGCGGTGCATCCCCTCTACAGCTTCGGTTTGGTGGTAGAGCCAGAGAAAAACCATCGAGTGGACGGTTTTCGGGTTTGGGCCACAAAACCTGGGCATGCTGCGGGTTTCCGAGTTTGGGCCACAAAACTCGGGCTGAGGACGGTTTCTAGGTTTGGGCCTCAAAACCTGGGCGCTGGCGGGTTTCCTGGTTTTGGCCTCAAAACCAGGGAATGGACTTGGAGGTTGGTTTCCCGGTTTGGGCCTCAAAACCAGGGGTTGGCTGTGAAGGCTGGTTTCCCAGTTTGGGCCTCAAAACCGGGGGTAGAGTCCCTGAAAAGGACGCAGAGCGGTGGCGGCACGTGGCGGCAATCGGTGACGTTGCGTCGAGGCAACGCTACCTATTGTGCGGGCGTGGCCGTCGGATCACCACCTACCTTGAGTTGGTCCAGAATAACCTTAGGGTTTAGCTGGTTCGCTCTGTAAGTAGTTAGGTGTAGAGTGGGAATTAGGAATAGTTAGAATTAGGATAAGTAGGGGGAGACACCCACCTCCCCATTCATCTCAGTCATTTGCTATTTTGCCTTCTAGGTTTCCCGCTCTCCTTCTCCCCTACTGTAGCGAACTGAGATCCACAGAGAAGAGAACAATACCTCTGTGCCCGTGAGTTTTTGAGGAAGTGAGACCGTAATCTCACTATTGTAGCGTGTGGTAGCCACACGGTTGCAATTTCATGGTTGTGATTCGTGTTTTGTTCGTGTTCTTCGCGGATTGCTTTTCTCCACGATTTTCCCGTCGTTTGATCTCTCTGTTCGTTGCATCGTTTGCGATTCCGTTTGAATAGAGATGTTCTAGATCGTGAGGCACTTCTTTTCACCGAAGGAATTCTCCTCTAACCTCACGACCTAGTAGATCGATCGATTTTCGTTTCGGGTCAAGTTTTTCTCCCTTCCCCCGAATTTCTTCGATTCATCGATTTGGAGATAGGTTCGAGCCATGATCTCTTAGAGATAGCTCACTATCCTCCTTGTGACTCATCTCACCAAGTTTGATCCCGAGAGGATTCGTTTTGGGTGAGATCGAGTCGAATCGGTGGACGAACAGTTCACTGTCGTGGTGACCGGACGCTTGACTCGTACTGACCGGACGCTAGGCCAGTGAGTCCGGTCATTGAATGTGATTACTGTGTTCTTTCTGCTTTCGACCGGACGCACAGCTTCTTTGCGACCGGACGGGTCTCGTGCACTGTTCATCAGGTTTTCTTTGACTGACCGGACACTCTGCACAAATGACCGGACGCTCCCTTCAGTGAGTCCGGTCAGGAACAGAGAGGTTCCAAACCGGATTTTGATCGACCGGACGCGTCCGGTGCCTGTTGACTGGACGCTCTAGTGAGTCCGGTTAGGGCTGTTTCACGCTGTTTCGTTCGCGGTTCGCTCGATCATTGACGGATTTGGTTTCTGTCTTTTGCGTTGGGTTTCTAGGGTTGTGTAGTGTCCCGCTATGCTTCTCGGAAGCATCCACCCTACATCTAGGGCCGTGGACACTTGCAAGCTCCAGGTTTGCTCTTGGGGTTGATTCTCGGGACAGTGGCAACAATTTTCCAAAAGGAAAATTTGAAGCTCCCATTCACCCCCCCTCTGGTCGCTTTCTGGTAGCACTTTCGGTCCTTCAATTGGTATCAGAGCGGGTTAAGGATCTTCCACCTTAGCCGGTTCTAGATCCACAGAAGGCGACATGGATCGCGGCGTGGGCAAACCGCCGTTCTTTGATTTGACGAACTATGCGTATTGGAAGATACGCATATCGGCCTATCTCCAGAGCATGGGCTCTTCTGTTTGGGAGATTCGCAATAGGGCCGATTACGTTGTCTTGGCTGCTCGTGACACTCAGCTTCAGATCGATGAGCACGAAGCAAATAGCCGAGCTCATAACGCTCTTTTCTCCTATTTGAGCATGTCTGAGTTTGATCGCGTTTCTCACCTCCCCACGGCTCGGGAGATTTGGGCGACCCTCATGCGCTTCCATGAGGGAACCACTCAAGTCAAATCCCGTCTCTACGAGTCACACAAGCGGGAGTATGAGAACTTTCGACACATGACTGGCGAGAGCATAGAGAGTTTACTCGCTCGCTTTCAGGTCATTGTCAACAAGATGAGAGCGAACAAAGAGTTGTTGCCTTTTGACGATCATGAGAGGGTTTTGAAGCTTTTGCACACTCTTGATCGGTCGGTGTGGGACTCAAAGGTCCAGGCGATCATCGAATCATCTAACTATGAGACCCTCACTTGCGACGAGCTCTTTAGCAAGCTCAAGTCTAGTGAGATTGACGCCATGTCGAGGGCTTCTTATGAAAATCCTTCCGGCCCGACTATGGCTTTGGTTTCTGGCTCTTCTGCTAACCCCTCTGGAAGTTTTGCACTTTCTTCACTCTTTTTCTGTCATAGAGGACTAGCTGGAGTCTTTGGGGGATGATGAGTTGGCATTGCTCGCCAACCGGTTCTCGCGGTTCCACAACAACCGCATGAACCGTCGCCGCGGAGGAGGACGCTCAGGATGCTTTGAGTGCGGCGACCCCGACCACTTCATCGCCAACTGTCCCAAGAAGAAGCACACATCTGGGAAGGGCGATCATGGGCACAAGTATGACTCTGGCAAGCGCAAGGAGAAGTACGTCCCCGCGAGGCACAAGCGGAGGGGCGGCTTCGACAAGGAGTACATCAAGAAGAAGTACTTGGAGAAGGCCCAGGCTGAGCAGCGTGCGTTCTTCGCCACGCTCAGCGACGTCGACGGCTCAGATGACGACTCCGCTTGCTCAAGCGATGACGAGTCCGAGAAGAAGAAGAGGATCGAGGACAAGCTAAACGGCCTCTGCTTCTTCGCCGACGACGACGGCCTCTGCACCATGGCCCTTGGTGATGAGGTCGACGGCAAGCTGGAGGACACCCCTCGGAACGACGACGACACCTCTCAGGTATCTCTCACCCACGACGAGCTTTCTGCTGAGGTCGAGAAGCTTACTGCCGCCTTGCTTAGTCAAGATAAGTTGCTTAGGCATGCTACTAGAGAGCGCAAGGAGTTTAGGCAGAAGTGGGAGGACACAGTGAGGGAGCTTGAGTTCGCTAAGTCCACCGTGGTCGTGGCTGAGGAGGCTGAGTGTGAGATGTGCACCAAGCACATGACTGACCTTCTCACCTTGAGAGGTAAGTATGCTGCTTTGGTTGGAGAGGTGGATGAGCTCCGGGCTAGACCCCTGTTGTTGGGTGCGTGCAAGTCTTGTCCAGTCTTGCAAACCGAGTTGGCAGAGAAGGATGCCAAGATTGAGTCTCTTGAGAAGGCCAGCTCGGGTAGCACTTGTGTGACTAGGTGCACTTTGTGTGAGGGTTTGGAGATGGAGATCGCTAATGTGAAGCATGATAAGATGCAAACCGAGGAGGAAAACACATACCTTCGGACCATCTTGTCATGGGTGTCTAGCGGTGAGCCACAGCTCGGGATGATGATCTCCCAATTCAAGCGAGCTGCTGGAGGTCCTGGTGTAGGCTTTGCTCCGGGCGTTGATGTTTCTGCTTTTGGGAAGATTGGAGAATCGAGTGGTTTGAACCCGAGTGAGAAGCCTAACTCCACCACTACTCCCAAGCTTACCAAGATTCCACCCAAAGAGCCTCTCAAGCCTAACACCAAGGATGGGGTCTTTGTTGAACCTCCTAGGGCTCCACCAAAGAAACAATCTTGGGCTCCCAAACCAAACCACCTCAAGAACAAGCTGGACACCATGCCACCCATCCAGGAGGAGCTTATGCCACAGAAGGGCAAAGTGATCCACACCCACAACCGTGTGTACCAACAACCCCCTTTGAGAGCGGTGAGGTACCATTGTGAGCATTGTGGGAGAGATGGACACTTGAGTGAGTTCTGCTTTCGACGCAAGAGAGAGGCACGCCGTGCTAGGGAGATGAACAATGCGGACATGTACCATCCTTTCCATGATGTACATGCGTCGAATGTTCAGAGGTGTGCTGCTAGGCCCAGAGGTCCAGAACCTCAAGTTCCCAGGCCTAGGCAGCGGAGAGGACGTGCCCGGCGGGAGCCTGCAGTGGTAGGCTATGGACTCCGTGGCGGTGGCTTTGTTGTAGAGCGTTTTCCTCCACCGCGTTTTGAGTATCGCGGTGAGCTCTCTTTCCCCAGCGGACCACGTTTTCCTCAACATGGTGATCGCTTCCCCCGTAGGCGTGCTAGGAATGGTTTTTCTTCTAACCGTTCTTTTGAGCAGCCGGCCCAACACTGGTATTCTTCCTACTTCACTAACCCCAGTGTTGGACCGTATGCTCACCCTATGTCTTTTTATTGATGTAGGTAAAACGATTGGAGGACGTTTGGTTGGTGGATTCCGGTTGCTCGAGGCACATGACCAGAAACGCCAAGTGATTCTCCAGTCTTAGTCCAATCACCAGAAAGGAGTTTATCACCTTCGGCGACAACAGCAAAGGTAAAGTGTTGTCTCGTGGGTCAGTGCGAGTTAATGAGCACTTTGTGTTGCGCGATGTTGCTCTTGTTTATAACTTGCATTTTAACCTTCTTTCTGTTTCGCAACTCTTTGATGACGACTATGACATTCGTTTTAAGCCGAATCTCAGTCGTATTTTGGATCCTCAAGGCAATCTTGTTTGTGTGATTTCACCCTTTGGGAAAGTCTTTCGTGCGGATTTCTCGGAGTCATTTGGAATTTCTCGTTGTCTTTTGGCTGGACCTTCCTCCTCTGATCTTTGGAAGTGGCATAGGAGACTTGGACATTTGAGCTTCGACTTGCTTGCAAGGCTTAGTTCACTTGGCCTAATCCGAGGATTGCCCAAGTTATCCATGGAGAAGGATCTTGTTTGCCATTCTTGTAGACATGGGAAGATGGTTGCCGCACCCCACCATCCAGTGACTCAGGTCATGACCAAGCGCCCTGGAGAGCTTTTACACATGGACCTTGTTGGTCCAGCTCGGGTGAGCTCGGTTGGGGGGAAGTGGTATGTTCTTGTTGTTGTTGATGACTTTTCGAGATATTCGTGGGTCTTCTTTTTAGCTGAGAAGACCGAGACTTTCTCCTTTGCTCGCAATCTGATTTTGCGTCTTCAGAACGAGTTCCCTTTGAACTCGATGCGAGCTATTAGGAGTGATAATGGTTCCGAATTCAAGAATTCGGAGTTTGAGAAGTTTTGTAACTCTTTGGGTTTAGAGCATCAGTTTTCTTCTCCCTACACACCGCCCCAAAATGGTGTTGTAGAGAGGAAGAATCGAACCCTTGTAGAGATGGCCAGGACGATGCTCGATGAGCATAGGACTCCTAGGCGATATTGGGCCGAAGCTATGAGCACTGCATGCTACATTTCCAATCGCATTTTTCTCCGAGCCTTCTTGGAAAAGACTTCTTATGAATTGCGTTTTGGAAAACTGCCCAAGGTGAGTTATTTTAGAGTCTTTGGTTGCCACTGTTTTATACTTAAGAAAGGCAACCTGGACAAATTTGAGTCTCGTTCTTCTGACGACGTGTTTTTGGGTTATGGCACTCATACTCGTGCATATCGTGTACTTAACCTTGACACTAACCGAGTCATGGAGACATCCGATGTCACCTTCGACGAGACCATGGTTTGTCCTTCTTCTCGTTTTGAGCGTGCAGGTGATCATGAGGTTGGTGAGCCTCTTTTTGATGACGAGGATGAGGGTGCTGAAGGTATGGATGATCCAGCACCCCCTCCACCTACTGTGCCGCAAGGAGCGGCTTCTACTACGATTCAAGGCCCCGACACTTCTTCTTCCTAGGGGCCGTGGGATCCGCCACCCCGAGCGATACCTCTTGTACCCGGGGAGGCACCAGCTGCTGTTGAGGGGGAGATCACTTCTGCACGGGAGGCGCCACGATACATCTAGCGCCAACACCCCCCTCAACAGATGATCGGCAGCATTGACGAACGTGTCACTCGGTCCAGGTCTCAAATCTCTCACTTTGCTCATTCTGCTTTTGTTGCTGATTTTGAGCCTCGAGATGTTGGACACGCTTTGACGGATCCGGATTGGGTCAATGCCATGCATGAGGAGTTAGAGAACATTGAGCAGAATCGGGTTTGGGTTTTAGTTCCACCTCCTCCAGACTGTAAGCCTATTGGGACAAAATGGGTTTTCAAAAACAAGCAAGGAGAGGATGGCCACGTTGTTAGAAACAAGGCCAGGCTTGTAGCGAAGGGCTATAGTCAGAAGGAGGGGATAGACTATGAGGAGACTTTTGCTCCTGTAGCTCGTTTGGAGGCTATTAGGATACTCTTGGCATTTGCAGCATCCAAAGGTTTCAAACTTTTTCAATGGATGTCAAGAGTGCCTTCTTAAACGGCTACATAGAAGAAGAGGTTTATGTTGAACAACCCCCCGGTTTTGAAAATCCCAAGTTTCCAAACCATGTTTTCAAACTCCACAAAGCTTTATATGGTTTCAAACAAGCCCCTAGAGCCTGGTATGATAGGTTGAGAACCTTTTTGCTTGCTAAGGGTTTTAAAATGGGATGTGTGGACAAAACGCTCTTTCTCCTCAAGCAAGGCAAAGACACTCTCTTGGTCCAGATTTACGTGGATGATATCATTTTTGGTGGTTCTTCTCACGCTTTGGTTGCCAAGTTTGCAGATACTATGAGCAGGGAGTTCGAGATGAGTATGATGGGCGAGCTGACTTTCTTTCTCGGATTGCAAATTAAGCAATCCCGAGAAGGGACGTTTGTGCACCAGGGCAAGTATACCAAGGACTTGCTGAAGAGGTTCGATATGGGTGAGGCCAAGCCTCTCCCAACACCCATGTCGACCACGATGGCCCTGGATGTGGACAAGGATGGAGAAGCTGTGGACCAGAAGGAGTACCGAAGCATGATCGGGTCGCTGCTCTACCTGACGGCGACACACCCGGACATTCAGTTCGCGGTGTGCCTGTGCGCACGCTTTCAGGCGTCGCCATGCACTTCTCACCGTCAGGCGGTGAAGCGCATTTTCAGGTACCTTTGTTTCACACCTGAGTTCGGGATTTGGTATTCAGCTTCCTCCACCCTCTCCCTTTGTGGTTATTCTGATGCTGATTTTGTTGGTTGTCGCATTGAGCGCAAGTCCACTTCTGGGACTTGCCAATTCATTGGTTCTTCTCTTGTATCGTGGTCTTCTTGCAAGCAGTCTAGTGTCGCCCAGTCTACCACGGAGGCTGAGTATGTTGCTGTGGCTAACTACTGTTCCCAGTTGCTTTGAATGATGGCCACTTTGCATGATTTTGGTCTGAGCTTTTCTCATGTTCCTTTGCTTTGTGACAGCACGAGTGCGATTAGCGTTGCTAAGAACCCCGTGCTTCACTCGAAGACCAAACACATTGTTGTGCGCTTTCACTTTTTGTGAGACCACTATGAGAAGGGTGATATCGACCTTCGCCATGTCAATACTCATCATCAGTTAGCTGATATTTTCACCAAGCCTTTGGACGAATCAACCTTTAATCGGTTGAGGGGTGAGCTTGGTGTGTGTTTCCCCTTTTAGATGGGGGAAACATTTTGGATCTTGTATCATAGACTGACTATTTTCTCGTTTGCTCTATTTTTCGTTTGCATTTCAGCATACGCTTTTACATTATGAGCTTCATGTATATAATCTTTAAAATGTAATTATGCTCTGTTTAGTGTGCTCCGATGCTAGTAGCTTATGCTCTTTCTGATCACTAATACATGTTGTGAGCTGAGCTATTTTTGAATGGTGAATCTGATTAACAAACATAAAACTTGAAAATGTTCACCATTGAGATATGCAACTAACATGTGTAGGATGTGTTGAATTCTCTCGTGCTTTTCATATATGCTAGGTTGCTATGTCTCTAGTTCTGAGTCTGTCACTTGCTTGGTCTGTTCATATTTTGTCAATAAAATCTGAACCAAGTTTTAAGTAAATTGAAAAGATCGAGATGGGATTGCTTGTCAACACATCACAGTTTCGAGACTGTTTCTCATTGCACTTTGAGTTAAACTTGAGCTGTGTAGTGTATGACCAAAACTGTTGCTTTGAGCTTCTGATTGCTTCTGCATAGGCTTCGCACAGTTGAAAAGTTAGGCAATGACAAGCTTTCAACCTCTCGCAATCACATGCTGAAATTTTAACTTGTGTAATCTTAACTGCTGCAACTCCGATAAAATTTGGATACACAAGACTATGTTTCACTCTATAGCATGATGATTGAACTGTGCTAGGGGTAGTTCACCTTGTATACATGTTTAGCACTTGACTGATTTCCTGTCTATACATGTTCTTGTGCTATTTTGATGGTGAATATCTTTTTGGCTAAAAACTGCTCACTTTGCTCATATGTTCATAGTTCATATTTGGTGATTAGTTTGAGCCTTTGCTAGTTTGTATGTTTTCCAGTGAGTCGTTGGAGCTATACTGTTTAGAGTATCCTTGCATTTTCTTGACTATATTCCTGAAGCTGCTAACGTGCACTATGACTCATATGCATTTTGTAAGGGGGAGAACTTCTCTTGTTGGCACATTTGATGGTGCATTTTCCCAGGGGGAGACCTTGCTTATGACTTATTGTTGCATTTTTCACTTGATGGTGCATTTTCAACTAAGGGGGAGAATTTGAATTTGGACAAATCATACCTCCCATGCCTCCCATATTCAACAAAGGGGAGAGGAATCGGTTGTGTGCACCATGCAAGAGGGAGTTTGCTCGTGTTATTTTTTTTGAAATTTCCAATTGGTTCGGAGTGCTTTGCTAGTTGTGTTGGGATTTTGCTTGCTAGTTGTGTTGAGCTTTTGCCTCTATCTTGATGGACTAGTAGTTGCATCCTTGTTTCAGTTGGTTTCAGTTGGTATCGAGCTTTTCAGTTGATGTCAAGCTTTTTGCTAGTTGTGTTGAGCCTCTGTGCCTCTGTCTTGAGGGACTAGCATTTTGCTTTGATTTTTCAATTGGTGTCTGCTAGCGGTGTTGAGCCTATTCTACCTCTTCTTGAGGGCTAGTTTTGCTTTGCTTGGTTGCGTCGAGCCGTTGCCCATGTCTTTGGGGACCAAGTTGTCTTGCTCTTTCCACTTGACCTTCTTCGGCTTTGCTATGCTTTTGGGTCATTTGGTCGAGTTCTCTCTTCTCCTTTCTTCCTTCTATTTCCATTATGATTTGTGTGTGTAGTTGACAATGCACTCATCAAGGGGGAGATTGCGGATACATGGGTGTATGCCGAGTCTCGAGTGATTAGTGATTGTCAACGGGTTTGATCGCAGGATCTTTGGCTTGTGTTGTGCAGGTGTCGAGCACAGAGACAGTGATCGAGGGCAAGGTGAAGGTCAAGTAGAGACGTGCCATGCCGATGGACCGGGAGCGGTGAAGGGCGGACGTGAGGCTTGGACTGAGGGACCCATGGCCTGAGGATCAGCTGTGGTGGCTGGCAGCCTGGGACAGCGACGAGCGAAGACTTGCGGGACATGGTGTTGCTTGGGTCGAGGACCTGGGGACACGTGTCAGTGGACGGGGTGCATCCCCTCTACAGCTTCGGT
The DNA here is from genome assembly GCA_009763385.1 of Coix lacryma-jobi var. lacryma-jobi. Classification (NCBI taxonomy): domain Eukaryota; kingdom Viridiplantae; phylum Streptophyta; class Magnoliopsida; order Poales; family Poaceae; genus Coix; species Coix lacryma-jobi. The sequence goes on along the minus strand of CM019831.1, from coordinate 68,811,574 downwards.
TTGGTGGTAGAGCCAGAGAAAAACCATCGAGTGGACGGTTTCCAGGTTTGGGCCACAAAACCTGGGCGTGCTGCGGGTTTCCGAGTTTGGGCCACAAAACTCGGGCTGAGGACGGTTTCCAGGTTTGGGCCTCAAAACCTGGGCGCTGGCGGGTTTCCTAGTTTCGGCCTCAAAACCAGGGAATGGACTTGGAGGCTGGTTTCCCGGTTTGGGCCTCCAAACCGGGGGTTAGCTGTGAAGGCTGGTTTCCCGGTTTGGGCCTCAAAACCGGGGGCGGAGTCCGTGAAAAGGACGCAGAGCGGTGGCGGCACGTGGCGGCAATCGGTGAGGTTGCGTCGAGGCAACGCTACCTATTGTGCGGGCATGGCCGTCGGATCACCACCTACCTTGAGTTGGTCCAGAATAACCTTAGGGTTTAGCTGGTTCGCTCTGTAAGTAGTTAGGGGTAGAGTGGGAATTAGGAATAGTTAGAATTAGGATAAGTAGGGGGAGACACCCACCTCCCCATTCATCTCAGTCATTTGCTATTTTGCCTTCTAGGTTTCCCGCTCTCCCTCTCCCCTGCTGTAGCGAACTGAGATCCACAGAGAAGAGAACAATACCTCTGTGCCCGTGAGTTTTTGAAGAAGTGAGACCGTAATCTCACTATTGTAGCGTGTGGTAGCCACACGGTTGCAATTTCGTGGTTGTGGTTCGTGTTTTGTTCGTGTTCTTCGCGGATTGCTTTTCTCCATGATTTTCCCGTTGTTCGATCTCTCTGTTCGTTGCATCGTTTGCGATTCCGTTTGAATAGAGATGTTCTAGATCGTGAGGCACTTCTTTTCACCGAAGGAATTCTCCTCTAACCTCACGACCTAGTAGATCGATCGATTTTCGTTTCGGGTCAAGTTTTTCTCCCTTCCCCCGAATTTCTTTGATTCATCGATTTGGAGATAGGTTCGAGCCATGATCTCTTAGAGATAGCTCACTATCCTCTTTGTGACTCATCTCACCAAGTTTGATCCCGAGAGGATTCGTTTTGGGTGAGATCGAGTCGAATCGGTGGACGAACAGTTCACTGTCGGGGTGACCGGACGCTTGACTCGTACTGACCGGACGCTAGGCCAGTGAGTCCGGTCGTTGAATGTGATTACTGTGTTCTTTCTGCTTTCGACCGGACGCACAGCTTCTTTGCGACCGGACGCGTCTCATGCACTGTTCATCAGGTTTTCTTTGACTGACCGAACGCTCTGCACAAATGACCGGACGCTCCCTTCAGTGAGTCCGGTCAGGAACAGAGAGGTTCCAAACCGGATTTTGATCGACCGGACGCGTTCGATGCCTGTTGACCGGACGCTCTAGTGAGTCCGGTCAGGGCTATTTCACGCTGTTTCGTTCGCGGTTTGCTCGATCATTGACGGATTTGGTTTCCGTCTTTTGCGTTGGGTTTCTAGGGTTGTGTAGTGTCCCGCTGTGCTTCTCGGAAGCATCCACCCTACATCTAGGGTCGTGGACACTTGCAAGCTCCAAGTTTGCTCTTGGGGTTGATTCTCGAGACAGTGGCAACTATTTTCTGAAAGGAAAATTTGAAGCTCCCATTCACCCCCCTCTGGTCGCTTTCTGGTAGCACTTTCGGTCCTTCATCAGTTTCAGAGAACCCGGGGCCAAGCCCACGGGTAAGGATCGAGGCCAAGCCTCGCGAGCGTCAATTCAGTGGCAGTCAGTATCCGGGGGAGTCCTTGTCAGTTGAGTCTGTCAGTTGATCTTTAGTGACAGTTGGTTTCTCCGTTGCAGTTCAGCTTTTTTAGCAATAGTGTTTCTCTATTCTTGTCAGCCATGCGCTGCAAGAACGTCAGTGGTGCTCCAGAGGACTCTCCTCCACGTCCTCCGCCTTCCGATCAGTGGCCAGGGAAGGCGAAGCTTGTTTCGCGCAAGAAGCGCACTAGACAGCAGCGCGAGGCCGAGCAGGCCCAGGCAGTTGCAGACGTCGCAGAGCGTGCAGAGCGGGGAGGCCATGGTGGCAGCTTGCGGATTCAGGACCAGCTCACCCCCGAGCAGAGGAGAGCCATTGAGGAGGTTGAGCGTCGGCATGGCTCACCGACTGGCACTCTTATGGCCGCCGGTTGCCGGACCACGTTCACCTCTCTAGGCGTAGAGCCCCAGAGTTCACAGCAGGGCCAGGCAGAGGCCGAGACACCAGAGGAGGCTGAGGTTGAGCCTGAGGGAGAGGCAGAGGCTGAGGAGGAGGTGCCCAGGCGCCGGTCGTCTCGTCGCAGGACCGAGGTGCCACCTCGGCCCGACGTCCCTCTGCGAGGTGCACGTGCTCCATCGAGGCGTGTTCCCCCGCCGATTCTGCGACTGGACCTCCGGGTGGCCACCTGTTCCCAGATCCAGACGCTATGTCTAGTGCCAGTGGAGCAGTGGTTCCCCAGGGAGAGGCAGCAGCAGGCTAGCCTGGATTTCTATACAGTGTTGCAGGAGGATTTCTACCGAGGGTACAAGAACGCTGAGATTAGTCTGCGCTCCTAGCGTGTTTGCACCTTGGAGGCCTTGGTTTCAGCAGCAGAGCAGCTCCGCCTAGTTCTCACTTACTTGCCAGGTCTGGCAGATCTTCTGGGCGGTCTAGCTCTTATTTAGAGGATTAGGTCTTCCAATTCTACGCTTCGTTGTGGGTTCACCCGGACCAAGAGACGATAGAGTTTGCGTTTGGAGGGGAGCACTACAGGCTGTTCACATCAGAGATCCGTGGTTGGTTCGGACTTCGCCACTCTCAGACCCGGATCCATGACCTGTGCTACGATAGGACAGAGCCACCTAGACGCCCCCACGGCGGCGAGCAACCGACTACCGACCTAGTGCACCCGTGTTTCCGAGAGCCCTTCAGGGAGGGTTCGAGCCGAGCGCCGAAGGATCTTACTCCTGCGGCTCAGATCCTCCACGTGGTCCTTCGGCGCACCCTGTTACCCTGTGTTGGCTTCAAAGAGAGTATGTCCCAACTCCAGCTGTGGTTGCTCGCCTATCTGATTCGGCAGCAGGAGTTTGATGTTTTAGATGTGATTATCTGTGAGATGGAGGACACAGCGGTGAGGGCATCAAGGCCCGGAGGCAGCTACCGTATGCACATTGGGTTTCCTACATTCTGTGTAAGGTAGCAGTCATGACAGGGTCTCGCCCAGGATAGTCGCTCACTAGCTCAGCGACCGTGTTCCCCGCATATAACATGAGTCAGCTTTTGGGACACGGTCGGGACCGCAGGCAGCAGCAGGCACCGTCTAGCTCGAGACAGCGACCAGAGGTGCCAGAGTCTGCTCAGGAGCAGGACGAGGCTGTTAGAGTCCTCGCAGAGCAGGAGCTAGCAGACCTAGAGGGTGAGGACACTTTCGTGGCCGAGGACCCCACAGACAGCTCAGACGAGGACTACCAGCTCCCACCTCGCTTTCAGCCCCGCTCTCACGTCACTGAGGTCGGGTCGTCTAGTAGCTCCGATCCAGCGCTTCTTGCGATTCTTTCACGGATGGAGGAGCAGCAGCGGATGGTCACACGGGACGTCCAGCGTCTTGCCCAGGAGCAGCAGCGCCTCGCTCAGGCACAGGCCTTGACACAGCAGCAGGCCCAGGAGAGGTCCGATGCACTTCAGCGTCAGATGATGGAGCTCCAGCAACAGACTTTGACTTTCATGGAGCGGATCATGAGCGGACCTCCTCAGTGGCAGCAGCCTCCCCCGCAGCAGCAGATTCAGTGGCAGCCACCTGTTCCACCACAGTCGTAACACTTCAGCCAGCAGCAACAGTTCCCTGGCCCCAGCTCCTCCTAGTTCACGAGCTACACTACACCACCAGGAGGGGCCCCGTTGTTCAGTCCGCTACACACTGGTTTCACGCCACGTCCGACAGAGACTCTGTTCGCGATGACTACTACAGTGACGCGTGACTTGTCAGCCAGCTTCAGTGAGCTCACTGGGTTTCCCACGCCAGATCTTCAGGGCCCAGTTTCGACGATGACAGCTCTGGTTACTTCCACTACCGAGACTTTACCGAGCTCAGCCACGTCGTTTGAGCAGACTGAGCCAGTTCCATCAGCCTGAGTTGTCAGTTATACACGAGCTTCTGCACTCTGATACTCAGGTTGACACCACTACCGGGACTGTGACAGAGACTGCTGGCCCGACAGAGTAGACAGAGACAGAGCAAACCGAGACGACCGAGCAGGTAGAGCAGTCAGCGCCAGAGCCGACCCGGACCGCTTCTCCAGAGCTTCCACCTACTGAGGGTCAGACTGACGGCTCGTCTTCCTCCGACTCCGAGGCGCTCTTGCAACAGTTCGAGTTCACTCAGCGCTCTCCGGAGGGTCCTGACTCGTCTGCGCCACCTCCGCCCTCTGACGCTTAGTTTGGTGTTTGACGCCAAAGGGGGAGAGTGGCCGAGTATAGCGATAGGGGGAGTGATGTGAGAGGGATTTGACTTCTTATGTTGTGTTATGTTTCACATACGCTCTTTACATATCGCATCGTTTGCACTTTGATCACCTTTGGCCGTACTATAAAGGGGAGCGTGAATCAGTAGTTTGACCTAGATGAGTCTATTGAGGTAGGTGTGGTGCACACTTGTTATTTCATAGCCCTAGGTAGCTTTGAGAGAGCCCTTATGTCGCGAGGATGAAAATTCGTTAAGGCAGCGTCGCGATCCGAAGTCATTTCGGCCCTGTTTTGGGCATCAAACGCGCGTCTGATGTCACTTAGACTTGAGTGTGCTGGCCAGGTGGCATCGGACGCTCCGATGTTGTCACATCAGACGCGCCTGTGCCACTGTTCCAGAGAGGGTGCCCTGAGGGGCACATCGGACGCTGAGGGCCAGCGTCCGATGTCCATGTAGAGAGGATCCAGAGAGGTTAGATTTGCATCATGCTCCTTTAAACAGTCTGACAGAAGGTACAGTTGACCGTTGGGTCGAGGGCATCGGCGCATCCGATGCCCCCGAAAAAACTGTTCAGCAGTGCTCTTTTGGATGGCCGGTTGGGGGAGTATTTATACTCCTCCCCCTCCTCCATTCGAGTGTTCTTGCCACTTTCCTCTGCTGAGAAACATATTGTGAGTGTGAGAAAGAGAAAGAGCCCTAGTGAGGTTGAGAGAATTGCTAATTGAGAGAAATAGTGACCTCCTAGTGAGAATTGAGTAGCAAGTGTGCATCCATCCATCTCTTGGGCCTTGTCTTGGTCAAGTGAGAGTTCTAGCTTGTTACTCTTGGTGATCGGCATCACCTAGACGGCTTGGTGGTGATCGTGAAGCTTGGTGATCATCCAGAGGCTTGTGGATGACCCAAGAAGGCTTGTGACCGGTAGTGAGCGATTCACCGGGCCGAAGTGGCGAAGAATGAGCTCATAGTGAGCATTTGATCCTTGCGCGGATCAAGGGGGAGTGATACCCTTGCTCGGGTGCTCCAACGAGGACTAGGCGGGTGTGCCGACACCTCGATACCTCGGCAAAAAGATCATCGTGTCATCTCTACTCTCCTTACTTACGCATTTACATTTGAGCAATTCAATTCCGCAATTTACTTGTTGTTCATTCATACTTGAATTGCTTTGCTAGAGTAGGAGTGGCATAGTGATAGTTTTTTGTGCGGTAGAATATAGATAAACACACTTCTAGGCACAAGGGGTTAATTGGGCTTGATAGGTTTTAATTTGTGCTAAAGTTTTAGAAAATCCCAATTCACCCCCCCCCCCTTTTGGGCATCTTGATCCTTTCAAAGTGATCCAGATTGGGTGAATGCTATGCATGAAGAATTTAACAACTTCACCTGTAATCAAGTTTGGACCCTTGAAGAGCTACCTAAAGGCGCAAGAGTCATTGGAACAAAATGGGTGTTTAGAAACAAGCAAGATGATCAAGGCAAGGTTGTTAGAAACAAGGCAAGGCTACTGGCAAAGGGGTTCTCTCAAGTTGAAGGCTTAGATTTTGGAGAGACCTTTGCACCGGTTGCAAGACTTGAAGCCATTCGTATCCTCCTTGCATATGCATCACATCATGACATTAAATTATATCAAATGGATGTGAAAAGTGCATTTTTGAATGGCTTCATAAATGAACTAGTCTATATTGATCAACCTCCCAGGTTTGAAGACCCTAGATATCCTAATCATGTTTATAGGTTGTCCAAGGCGCTATATGGGCTCAAGCAAGCCCCAAGAGCATGGTACGAGCGCCTCTTGGACTTCCTCATTGAGAAGGGCTTCATCATTGGGAAGGTCGACACCACACTATTCACCAAGAAGCTTGATGGAGAGATCTTCATTTGTCAAGTCTACGTTGATGATATCATCTTTGGGTCAACAAATGAAGCGTATTGCAAGGAATTTGGTGACTTGATGTCGAAGGAGTTCGAAATGTCTATGATTGGCAAGCTCACATTCTTCCTAGGCTTCCAAGTCAAGCAATTGAAGGAGGGGACTTTTGTATCTCAAGAGAAGTACACAAAAGACCTCCTCAAGCGCTTCAACATGGATGATTGCAAGCCTATCAAAACTCCAATGCCAACAAATGGACATCTCGACCTAGATAAAGGAGGTAACTCGGTTGATCAAACTCTCTACCGTTCTATGATTGGTAGCTTGTTATATTTGACCGTATTTAGGCCCGACATCATGTTTAGTGTGTGCATGTGTGCTAGATTTCAAGCCGATCCTAAGGAATCACATCTCATAGTCGTAAAGAGAATCCTTAGGTACCTAAAGCACACCCCAATAATTGGCCTTTGGTATCCCAAAGGAGCTAACTTCCAACTCAATGGGTATTCCGATTCGGATTACGCGGGTTGCAAAGTAGATAGAAAAAGCACATCCGGAGGGTGCCATTTGCTTGGGAGATCACTAGTGTCTTGGAGCTCGAAAAAGCAAAATAGTGTGGCCTTGTCTACCGCCGAGGCGGAATACATAGTCGCGGGTGCTTGTTGTGCACAAATCCTTTACATGAAACAAACCCATTTAGACTATGGTGTAGTTCTAGAAAGGGTACCTTTGTTGTGTGACAATGAGAGTGTGGTTAAGCTTGCTAACAACCCGGTTCAACACTCTCGCACTAAACACATAGATATTCGTCATCACTTTTAAGAGACCATGTTTCAAAGAAAGATATATCCTTAGAAGGAGTTAGAACCGAAGATCAATTGACGGATATCTTCATAAAACCCCTAGATGAGAACACCCTTTGTAGATTGCGAAGTGAGCTTAATGTGCTTGATCTAAGTAACTTTGTCAAAAGGTGAAAGGGGGTTGTCTTTGCATTGCATTGTATAATATGCCATGTTTAATTTGTGCTATGCACATAGGCTTTTCAGACGTGGTTAAGATAACCGCCCTAAAAAGCATGTGAAGAAGCTTACCCATGAGCAAACTTGACAAGCAACCTAGATTCAAATTCCTTATTGCATTGCATATGCATGTGTGTTGGTTTGTCGTTTCTTTTCCATTAAGTTTGAGCAACCATTGTGTCCATCCACCGCTAGGGAGAGCATTTGAGGCTCCTAATGGTTGAGACCCCTAGTTTTTGGTGGCCACATGTTGTCTCCTCGGGATTTATTGCCTATTTTCTCTAAAAAAGATATATAGCCTATGGCAAAATACTTCTAAAATTAAGGGTTCATGCGAGGATGCTCATACTAGGTTCCAACTGTTGTTTATTTGCCTCTTATTTGAGTTAGAACTTCGTTGGGAGAGGGAGCCGCAACGGAGATTTTTGAATCGGCCCAAAATGCATCATCGGACGTTGCATCGGACACTGGCCCCAGCGTCTGATGCCCCCACTGTAGGCAGCTCCGGCTGAAACAGTGTAGGGGTCGCGTTCGATGTGTCACCCCCTTCGACGCACCTTGCTACCCAGGGTGGGCTTCAGAGAGGATCTTTCATGCCTGCAGTTGTGGTTACTTGCATACATGGTGTGACACCCTAGTGTCAAGCACTGCATTAGGAATTGCAATTAGCTACTAAGAAGCATAAGCAATGCATTGCATCATTTCATGTGCATGAGAGTGCTTTTGTCTTTTGTTTATTTATTTGGATTTGGATTTCTATTTGACTCGATGATTTAAGTGGATCTCTGCTTGGGCAAAGAGTTTTATAAAATAGAGTTGGAGTTTTTGACCTAGTTCAAAATAGTTTATCAGATAAAAAAAATGAGGCAAAGAAAATGGTTTATGTTGCAAAACTGGCTTTATTTTTGTGGAGGATTTAAAAATGGTTTTCAGAAAAAGTGTCCTATACAAAAGTTGTAGAGAAAATTATTTTGAGCAACTTTCATATTTGGGTCAAAACCTAGTTTGGAGTTTTTGAAACTGTTTTGAATGGTCAAAGTTTGAAAAGAATTTGGAAAAAGAAAAAGGAAAACGATTTTTCCCGGCGCCAACCCTTTCGGCCCATCTGGCCTTTCGGCCTTTCGGCCCAGCTAGCCCGCGCCCGCGCGCCAGCCCGCTCCCGCACTCGCCCGCGCGCCGAGCGCTCGCCGCGCACCGCCGCCCGCCTGACGCCCGTGCCGTACGCCGGCCGCAACCGCCACGTGGCCGCCGTATCCTGCCGAGGATCCTCGCCGGCCACTCCTCGCTCGATCCCCTCTCATCCGAGCACGCAAGCTATCTTCCCCGGCCACTCTCCGCTCGCCTCGCCTGCCGCGCCCGCTAGCCGTGCACGGCATCGCCCGCGCTGCCTCGCCGACCGCGCCGCCGTGGCCCCGCCACGACCACCAGCCGGTCAAGCCGATCAAAACCCCGAGCGCACCGCACTCCCCTCTCCCCACTGCCATTCCAGCTCGCCCGCTCTCACTCCCGCTCTCCCTCTCAGCTCCCACGAACGCGCAAGCATCCGCCACTCTCGCCGACCGTTCACCACCATCACTCCCCTCCACCGTTCCGGCCACACCCGACCACCACCATCCAATCCCTCTCGCCAGCCTCTCCGCCTACGCCGTGCACACGCCGTGCGCACGTCGCCATCCCCGACCGAGCCCCGACACCGCTGGAGGATGAAGCGCCTCTTTCGGTCCGTCAGTCACCACCGCCGAGCCGCAACGCCGTTCTTCCCCAACCCGAGCTCCACCGACTCCTCTTCTTCATCCTCGAGCTTCACCGAGCCAAGGCAAGTTGAGAACACCACCCAGTCTCAACGCTACCGTCTTCTACCACCCGTTTCTCTCTGGCCGAGCGCCATGGGCGCCGCCGCGGACCTCGCTCGTGGCCAAGCTCCTCTGGAGCCACCCGGGCCAAACCAACCCCGTAGCTTTGCTCCTTAGGGTTCACTCGAGTTTTTGCCTCCCCCAATTTCTCCGGTCGCCGCCGGAAACGGCGTAGCCGCGCGTTGCCGCCATCACCGTGCGCCGCCGCTCGCCGCCGGCATGCTCCGGCCGTGCGCTAGCCAAACCACCTACACCACTCGATGCGCCTCGTCGAGTCGAGTTCACAAGCCTAGCTTCCCCGCCGGCGACCTCACCGTCGGCGAGGAATCGACGGTCAAACCTCTCCCCTGTTTTCCGTCTCGCCCAAGCCCTCGAGCCAGGCCTCGGACGGGTGATTGTTTTCCGTCTCGCCCGAGCCGTCTCGCCCGAGCCCTCGAGCCAGGCCTCGGACGGGCGATTGCTTTCCGTCTCGCCCGAGCCCTCGAGCCAGGCCTCGGACGGGCGATTGTTTCCGTCTCGCCCGAGCCCTCGAGCCAGGCCTCGGATAGGCGATTGTTTCCGTCTCGCCCGAGCCCTCGAGCCAGGCCTCGGACGGAAGATTGTTTCCGTCTCGCCCGAGCCCTCGAGCCAGGCCTCGGACGGGCGGTTGTTTCCGTCTCGCCCGAGCCTCCGAGCCATGCCTCGGACAGACGTTTGTTTCCGTCATCTCGCTCGAGCTAGGCCTCGAGCGAACCCTCGGGCGCTGTCACGTTCGAGCCGGGCCTCGAGCGAACGCACACCTATTCCGTGCGCCGAGTGTTTTCCAGAAAACGTTTTCCAAAATGTTTTTCTATTTCCAGTAAATGCTTGTTTATTTTGTAGATCCTGTTTTGTTAGTCCAAATGGAGTGCTTTCAGTTTTGTTAGCTTGTTTGTGAGTAGATCTGTCATGGAAAAATATGAAAGTATTTTTGGCAGAAGTTTATTTTACTGTTTTCATTTATTCCAGTTTATATGCTCTTGCTAAGATAAATGGTTATGTATGTTTTCTGGTTGAGTTAATTCCTGGAAAATTTGGTGTAAGTTTATTATCATGTTTTACACCTGTGAAAAATATATGATGCACTGTTTATGTGGAAAAAGTTTCTGTTATGGTTTAAAGTCCTTTTTGGCTGATTTCTTAGAATAAATGTTAAGGTGTTTTATATGCTGAAATAAAATATGGGAAAATTTGTATAGTCTCTGTTTATGATGTCCAAGCTAAGAAAAATGTAAGCATGATCTGTTATGTGAAGAAATATGAAGTTGCTTTACAAAGGTGATTTTCTGTGTTTTCCTTTGGAAATTCATGTAAGAAATAATATAATGTTTCTGTTCATGGAACTTTCTTGATAAGCATAAAATGTGAAGTAGAATCTGGGAAAAATATGAAATAGAGTTGTGCACCCTTTTACAGTAGGGTTGTAGTTCAAAGTACCTTTTTGGGCTGTTTGCTTGTCATTTTTGTATCTGTAGTTCGGTATTTTATTTTTTGGCTGAAATTTGTTCAGTGGAGTCCAGCAACTGTTGTTTGCCTTCTGGAATTTTCGTGGATTTTTCTGAGTCCAGAAAAGTGCACTTGCAGTTCAAACCTAAGTTTCTTTTGATTTATTAAATAAGAAAAAGGTGAATAAATGGATTTTGTTTTATGAATTAAATAAGTATTTACCTCAATGGTTCAACAAGTTGGTTTTGTTGGTTTGCAAGAAATGCTCTTTCTCATACCTTCACATCTTGCACCCGCATTGTAATTATTTATTATTCGTCGCATGCAATAGGATCGACACTCCCGGAGCCCGAGCAGGAGCCAGAAGCAAACGCCGAGCAGCAGATCCCGGAGCTCCAGCAAGCCGAGGAAGCCGACCCCGCCTGCGACACTAACTTGCCCGAGTGCCCCTCCCATGAGGCCTCGGTCTTCACCCAAGGCAAGCCCCGGAGCATTCCAAGCCTCCTATTATTTACAATTAAATTACTTGAGTCCTTTTATATTGTGATGCATTAGGTTTAGGAGTTGGAATGAATCCTACTTGTTGCATTACCATTCCTTGGTTATTGATTAAATATCTACCTTGTTATCCTGTTATTTAATTACAATGTAGAATTGCTTAGCCTTCTTAATAAAAGTAGTAGTTAAGGATGTTCCCGTAATACCCTGATGGGTAGTTACCGGATCACGGTTGGCTATATTTGCTATCGTGGAAAAGAACCTGAGTAGTAATGAAATACGGTCAACTGGAAGGCAAGGCACCAAGTTGGAACTTGGGGGCAGTCCGTCCGTTGGATCGTGTAGGTTTGTATCGATGTTGGCCCTCGTTCATTTTTGAACGCGCCCTTTTACTTAGGGATATGTCGGTGCCGTAATCATCGACCCCAAAGCCGGTTAGAAGCTGTTCGGGCCGGTCTCAACCCGTGTCATGCCCTCTAGTATGAAAATTGCGATCTGCCGCGTGAGGCCATCGTCAGGTTCCAATTGGGCGGTCCGTGCTTGAACCGCGACGATTACCACCACGAACAAGCATCGAGCGGTTGCCCAATGCATGGACCCGACGGGGAAAGTGTGGGCTGGTATTAAAGGTCTTTCATCAGCTGATTTGGAATTCGATTCGAGTCGCCGTCTCCCCCGGTTAGTGGGAAACTATGGCGAGCTTCACCACGATACAACTCCATGTGATGTTTTAAAGGTTCAACTAAAATGTGGATAAGTCAATTGGATATGGTTATATTATTGATTGGTAGATTCAAGTGAGTGCTCTAGTACAGGTGAAAAACCTAGAATTAAGGAATAGGTCTAAAAGCTCATCATTATCATTAATTACCTCTTATCTAAAATTAAGCTTTTCGCAACTGAAAGATCCCAGCTCTACCTCAAAAGCCTTGCATACCCTTGGAGTCTTTATTTTCAGTTGGATGGGTAAGTCTAGCTGAGTACATTCCCGTACTCAGGGTTTATCCCATTTGTTGCAGATGGCCAGGTCTACTTTGGCTATTGTAAGCACTGCCTCTACCCCGTGGAAGGTGATGAGGAGTAGGCCCAAGGCAGGGTCGTCCAGAAGCTTCCCTTTTTCTTTTGCTGGTCTGAGACTTCTAGTGGCACATTATCTAAAAAGGGAAGAGTGAGTTGTGTGAGTTGGTTTATCAAACAATGTTTTATTTGGACCACATGTGTAGTGGTCGTGCTTTAAACTATTTCAGCTTCCGCACTTTTAAACTCGGTATTGTAATAACTCTGTTTTAAATTCGCACTCTGATATTTTAAATTCGGTTTCGTTTTCGTTATGATGTATCTTTACGAATGTAATCCTTGAATGATGCGATCCTATATGATGTATGGTGTTAGAAATCCTTCGAGATTTCTGGACTACCAGGGTTGTATGGGTTCAAGTATCAGTCGAAGTTAGACGGATTTGGCTAAGATAATACTTGAGCTCTTATAATCAGGACGGTTCCGCCACAGCTTGGTATCGGAGCATGGTTCAAGTGATTACCTCCGTAGAAGAGCTATTTTTGAACTAAATGGGTATTTCAAAACTATTTTCAATTACTAAGTGTGCCCAGTCTCGTCCTTAAGCCCTATACTAGGATTCAGGTGGCTTAACTGCTAACAGGGCTCAGGGTTTTGCTTCATGCTGGATCTTTATTTGCTGGTCCATTCTCGGGGAAAAGAGAATGCGTCGATCGCGAAAACATGCATAAAATGATTTTGTGAGATATGAGAGCATGACCGTCCAACCGTCGGTCTAGGTGAGAGTTCTTATACCAAGTATGTGCGAGCTCCACGCGGACACATACGAGGGTATCAATGTTTTCAAGGGTGTTTTCTATGTTGGTGCATGGTGTTTAGTGTTGGCTTCTATGTATTTTGCGCATATTGGCCAATACTCAATTGTTTTATCATTGGAAATTTCTTTGGGCTGAAATGAATCTTCTGCAGGTACACTAACTATGCGAACGAGTAGAACGTGTAGATAACGCATGAGAGATCATTCTTGCCACCGACTAGAATGTTAGGACTTACGAGTCATATTAGTGAGTGAGAACGTAAGTACGATCATGCATCATGTTTAAATTCATGCATTTACATTACCTCCCCTTAAATTAAAAGTTGTCTCTTTTCTATAAAATTTGCCAACTTAATATCCGTCTCACGAGAGTTCGAAACCCTTTTGTTCTACAGATGGCCCGGTCTAAGCTGACTGCTCGCAAGGCCACCGGAGGCAGAGGAGTTCCGCGTCACCGCTTGGCCACCAAGCTGACCCGGAAGGCGTTCTTGTCCTACTTCGGGTTGCCGACCATCCTTTGGAGGATTCTGCAGGCCGTGGGCTATGAGGAAGGACAGGAGCCCAGGTACTCATGGCAGAAGGAGATCTACGGGCAGGATTCCTTGGTCATGGTGGAGATCAAGGTCAAAGCTTTGCCTGCCAAGCCTCACTGGACAGGGTGGACAGAGATCACCAGAGGCACTTGTGCCAAGGATGGAGCCAACAGGGCAGCATACCTAGTGCTGAAGGATATCATCGCTCGCTTCCCCGCCGACCTGGCAAGTGCGATGGCAGGAGTGTTTCCCCGTGGATCACTTTTCCCATTGCGCTGGAAGCAGACTTCGGAGTCAGTCTTGACAGGGAGCCCAGAGGAGAGGTTCTACTGTGAGACACCTGCGATGAGCGCCACTGGAGCTTTGCTAGGTGTATGTGAGAGTTTGGAGCGCACTCTTGAGAGCGTGTCCTTCACCCTCACCGCCACCTACCAGAGCAAGAGGAAGCTACAGGAGGACTTCGACGCTGAGGTTGCTCGTCTGCAGAGAGGATTCAGCAGCTCACTCTGGAGCGCGACGACGCCCGCACCACTGCAGCAGCACAGTCCACTGCCAAGACAGTTGCAGAGCAGATGTACCTGACTACCGCTCTTCAGAGGGATGAGGCCCGCACCGCGCTCGACCAGCTTAGAGAGGGAGCCCACCTCCTGATTCAGTAGATCCATGGACAGCAGGCCTACATCGACCAGCTCCACGAGGCCGTCCATCAGATGCATCACGCCGCGCAGGAGGCCGCCGCCCCAGCAGCTGAGGTCCTGGATCCCCAGGACAGAGAGGTCCTTGGTCCCGACGCCCCACCAGAGCACGCTGCACCCGCCGCTGGAGACCCCTGAGCGCTAGCTTGTTAGAGATCGTTTTCTTTTGTATAGCTTGAGCTTGCTCGCTAAGTGATGTAACACCCTACACATGTGCTAGTTTTATGTTTAAAATGTTTGATGGCATGTAAGCTTTTGGACAAAGTCCAGACTTCGATCCGGCACCTTTTATGGAAATCCGTCGTTTGCATGTCTAATTTCGAGCGATTGTTTTGTGATGTTGTATGGAAATGAGTAATTATACTTGGTCGTGTGCTAAATTTTCGAATTATGTACAACGCAGTATTTATTCATGATCGATGTAACATCACCTAATGATTGCTTATCAATGGGATATGCAGATGCCGGCACACACTCGCAGCCAACGTGGGCAGGGAGCAGGACAGGAGGAGAATCTGCCACCTCCCCCACCGCCGCCGATGACGCCGGAAGCGTTCTTTGGCCAGTTCTTGGGTAGCCAAAGGAATATGGAGGAAATGCAGAGGCACATGGAGGCCACCCTCCGCAATATCGCTAACAACACTGCACAGCAGCATCATCAACGTCAAGGCCCGGAGCCCAACCAGTACAGCTCCTACCGTGACTTCTTGGACACTCGTCCTCTTGTGTTCAAGGAAGCCACCGAACCGCTCGAAGCTGATGAATGGCTCAACTCCATCACTCAGAAGTTCCGTCTGCTTCGTCTGACAGAAGAGCTCAAGGCGGAGTACGCCGCCCACATGTTGGAAGGACCCGCAGGTTTGTGGTGGGCCCAGTACCGTGCATCCTTGCCTGCAAATGCACGTGTCACTTGGGATCAGTTCTCCACCGCCATGCGCAACCATTACATCCCTAGTGGTCTGATGGAAATGAAGGTCGCAGAGTTCATGAGGTTATCCCAGGGAACTAGGTCTATGTTCGAGTACCTCCACAGTTTCAACAACCTAGCTCGCTACGCCCCAGACTTTGTTGATACTGAGGCCAAGAAGATCGCAAGCTTCAAACGTGGCATGAGTGCCGCCATGCTTTCCAAGATGGGCAACAGTCACCGCACCACCTTCAGTGACTTCGTCAGCGACTACCTAAATCAAGAGGCCAATGACAGCCGGCTAGCGACAGAGACGCGCCGTCGTGCAAATGAAGGAGGTTCATCCCAGCAGAGGACCCCTTTCGGAGCACGCGCCCCATATCGCCCGCCTGTCACAGGAGCAAGATACCGACCCCCACAGAGGAAGATCACCACCAACCGTCCCCGTCCTAGTTATCAGAAGCCCTACACCGCCCCCATGATGCAGAAAAAGAACAAAGCAGGAAGTGCAGGAGGTCCCAAGACCCCGTACGTGATTGGTCCATGCTATAATTGTGGTCAGACTGGACATCTGTCACGTCAGTGCCCTCGCCCAAAGAAGCAGTACACTCAGCCCCCACCTCGTACGGGTCATGTGCATCACACCACCGTGGAAGAAGTGCCAGAAGGAGAGCCTGTCACCGCGGGTACGTTTCTTGTTAATCAATGCCCCGTAGTTGTGTTGTTTGATTCTGGAGCATCGCATTCTTTCATAAGTGAGAATTTTGTTATAAGAAGTAATCTTGAGATTGATAGAGTTAGACCGGGGATATCAGATAAGTTCCGCTGGAGCTGTTCTCTCCGCGCGTAAAATGGCTAAAGGAGTGGAAATGACCTTTGGGAATAAACAGGCCATAGTGGACCCCATAGTCATTCCTGGTCTAGGTCTGGATGTAATTTTGGGTATGGGTTGGATGAAACTCTGGAAGGTTAATCTAGACACCGCAGAAAGAGTTGTATCCATGGTTAGTCCCAGGAATGGGTCTACCTTTCGGTTCAAGTTACCCCGAAACCCCCATGAGATCCGAGTGTTGTTCAATATCACGGCAAAGCAGATAGCCGAGATTCCGATAGTATGTGAGTTTCCGGATGTTTTCCCCGATGAGTTGCCTGGACTACCGCCAGATAGGGATGTGGAGTTTGCTATAGAGTTAATCCCTGGAACAGCACCCATATCTCGGAGACCGTATAGAATGCACGCTAAAGAGTTAGCAGAGCTTAAGGTTCAGTTGCAAGAACTTTTGGATAAGGGTTTGATACGCCCTAGTTCGTCACCTTGGGGATGTCCTGCTATCTTTGTGAAGAAGAAGGACAAAACTTTAAGGATGTGCGTGGATTACAGACCGTTGAATGCCGTAACTATAAAGAACAAATATCCCTTACCCCGAATCGATGTCTTGTTTGATCAGTTGTCAAAGGCGAAAGTATTCTCTAAGATCGACCTGAGGTCAGGATTACCATCAGATTAAGATCAGGAGAGAAGATATACCGAAAACAGCTTTCTCCACCAGATACGGACTCTATGAGTATCTAGTTATGTCTTTTGGATTGACCAATGCACCGGCACATTTCATGTACCTGATGAATTCGGTCTTCATGCCAGAGTTGGATAAGTTTGTTGTAGTGTTCATCGATGACATCTTGATATACTCTGAAAATGAGAAGGATCATGCTGAGCATCTACGAGTCGTTCTAACCCGGCTTAGAGAGCACAAGTTGTATGCTAAGTTCAGCAAGTGTGAGTTTTGGTTGAAGAAGGTACCTTTTCTTGGTCACGTCCTTTCAGAGGAAGGAATTTCTGTGGACCCTTCTAAGGTACAAGAAGTTATGGATTGGGAAGCACCCACGAGTGTTTTTGAGGTTCGCAGCTTTTTAGGTTTGGCAGGATACTACCGTCGGTTCATTCCGGATTTTTCGAGAATAGCCAAGCCTATGACCCGTTTAACGCAGAAAAACAAGAAGTTCGAATGGACTCCAGAGTGTGAAACAGCTTTTCGCACTCTGCGAACGTTGTTGACATCCGCACCTGTTTTGGCTCAGCCAAACTTGGAGGAACCTTTTGATGTGTTTTGTGACGCATCCAAAATTGGACTCGGATGTGTACTCATGCAAAATGGAAAAGTTATCGCCTATGCTTCTCGTCAGTTGAGACCGCACGAAGAGAATTACCCCACTCATGATTTGGAATTAGCAGCCGTCGTGCATGCACTCAAGATTTGGAGGCATTATCTTATGGGAAATCTATGTCATGTGTACACGGATCATAAAAGTCTGAAATATATCTTCACCCAACCAGAGTTGAACATGAGGCAGAGAAGATGGTTGGAGCTAATTAAGGATTATAATCTTGAAGTGCATTACCACCCCGGAAAAGCAAATGTTGTAGCCGATGCCTTGAGTCGCAAGACTCATTGCAACTCCCTACAACCACTTTTGGAAGATAAATTTAACCTTATGCACCCCGTTATGGTGAACAACATCACTCTTCAGTGTACCTTGGAAAGTGACATCATCGAGAGACAAAAGACCGATGAAGAGATCTGTCAGATTAAGAAGAGGTTGGAAACCAGTAGTTCTTTGAACTTCAGAACGGATGAATAAGGAATTCTATGGTATAATCAGAGGTTGGTTGTTCCTAAAGACACCGAGCTGAAAGAAAGAATTCTGAATGAAGCTCACAAATCAAAGTTATCTATCCATCCAGGAAGCAGTAAGATGTACCAGGATTTGAAAACAAGGTATTGGTGGTCAAAGATGAAGAAAGAAGTAGCAGCCTATGTCGCCAGATGTGATACTTGCTGCAGGATAAAAGCTATACACTTGAGACCTGCCGGATTGTTACAACCATTATCAATCCCAAAGTGGAAATGGGAAGAAGTTAGTATGGATTTCATCACAGGTCTTCCCACTACTCAAAAAGGAAATGATTCTATCTGGGTTATCGTAGATTGGTTATCTAAAGTGGCTCACTTCATACCAGTTAAGACTACGCACCGCCCTCATCAGTATGCAGACCTGTATATTTAGAATATCTTGAGATTGCATGGAGTTCCAAAAAGGATTGTCTCTGATAGAGGACCCCAGTTCATAGCATGTTTTTGGGAACAGTTGCACAAGGAACTAGGAACTAAGTTGGTAAGGAGTTCCGCTTATCACCCCCAAACTGCAGGACAGACGGAGAGAGTGAATCAGATTCTGGAAGATATCCTAAGAGCTTGTGTTCTATCGTCAGGAGAATCATGGGAAAAATGGTTACCCCTTGTCGAGTTCTCATATAACAACAGTTATCAGGAAAGTATAAAGATGGCACCTTTTGAAGTATTATACGGATGAAGATGCAGAACCCCAGTAAATTGGGTAGAATCAGGAGATCGAGGATTCTATGGGTCGGATTACGTAAAGGATGCGGAAGAGATTGTGCAAATAGTACAGCAACACATTAAGGTAGCACAATCCAGACAAAAGAGTTATGCCGACACACGAAGAAGACCCTTGGAATTTCAAGTAGGAGACTATGTGTATCTTAAGGTCTCACCCATGAGAAAAGTCCAACGTTTTGGAATTAAGAAGAAGCTAGCACCTCGATATGTGGGACCTTACCAGATCATAGCAAAGAAAGGAGAAGTGGCATACGAAGTACAGTTACCCCCAGAGATGAGCACAGTTTTCCCAGTGTTCCACGTATCACAGTTGAAGAAGTGTCTTCGAGTTCCAGAACAAGAAGAAGTTCGGATTCCAGACGTCACCATCAGATCAGATCTGGAGTACTACGAGCAGCCCAAGGAGATTTTGGATACCAAGACCCGAGAGACGCGTCACCGAACAGTGAAGACTCATAAGATTCTTTGGAGCAATCACGGACCCAATGATGCAACTTGGGAAACAGAGGAGTACTTACGCGTAAACTACCCCGCTTTTTATAAAGATTGGTACGTAACTCAAATCTCAGGATGAGATTTCTTTAAGGGGGGAAGGGCTGTGACACCCTAGTGTCAAGCACTGCATTAGGAATTGCAATTAGCTACTAAGAAGCATAAGCAATGGATTGCATCATTTCATGTGCATGAGAGTGCTTTTGTCTTTTGTTTATTTATTTGGATTTGGATTTCTATTTGACTCGATGATTTAAGTGGATCTCTGCTTGGGCAAAGAGTTTTATAAAATAGAGTTAGAGTTTTTGACCTAGTTCAAAATAGTTTATCAGATAAAAAAAATGAGGCAAAGAAAATGGTTTATGTTGCAAAACTGGCTTTATTTTTGTGGAGGATTTAAAAATAGTTTTCAGAAAAAGTGTCCTATATGAAAGTTGTAGAGAAAATTATTTTGAGCAACTTTTATATTTGGGTCAAAACCTAGTTTGGAGTTTTTGAAACTGTTTTGAATGGTCAAAGTTTGAAAAGAATTTGGAAAAAGAAAAAGGAAAACGATTTTTCCCGGCGCCAACCCTTTCGGCCCATCTGGCCTTTCGGCCTTTCGGCCCAGCTAGCCCGCGCCCGCGCGCCAGCCCGCTCCCGCACTCGTCCGCGCGCCGAGCGCTCGCCGCGCAACGCCGCCCGCCTGACGCCCGTGCCGTACGCCGGCCGCAACCGCCACGTGGCCGCCGTATCCTGCCGAGGATCCTCGCCGGCCACTCCTCGCTCGATCCCCTCTCATCCGAGCATGCAAGCTATCTTCCCCGGCCACTCTCCGCTCGCCTCGCCTGCCGCGCCCGCTAGCCGTGCACGGCATCGCCCGCGCTGCCTCACCGACCGCGCCGCCGTGGCCCCGCCACGACCACCGGCCGGTCAAGCCGATCAAAACCCCGAGCGCACCGCACTCCCCTCTCCCCACTGCCATTCCAGCTCGCCCGCTCTCACTCCCGCTCTCCCTCTCAGCTCCCACGAACGCGCAAGCATCCGCCACTCTCGCCGACCGTTCACCACCATCACTCCCCTCCACCGTTCCGGCCACACCCGACCACCACCATCCAATCCCTCTCGCCAGCCTCTCCGCCTACGCCGTGCACACGCCGTGCGCACGTCGCCATCCCCGACCGAGCCCCGACGCCGCCGGAGGACGAAGCGCCTCTTTCGGTCCGTCAGTCGCCACCGCCGAGCCGCAACGCCGTTCTTCCCCAACCCGAGCTCCACCGACTCCTCTTCTTCATCCTCGAGCTTCACCGAGCCAAGGCAAGGTGAGAACACCACCCAGTCTCAACGCTACCGTCTTCTACCACCCGTTTCTCTCCGGCCGAGCGCCATGGGCGCCGCCGCGGACCTCGCTCGTGGCCAAGCTCCTCTGGAGCCACCCGGGCCAAACCAACCCCGTAGCTTTGCTCCTTAGGGTTCACTCGAGCTTTTGCCTCCCCCAATTTCTCCGGTCGCCGCCGGAAACGGCGTAGCCGCGCGTTGCCGCCATCACCGTGCGCCGCCGCTCGCCGCCGGCATGCTCCGGCCGTGCGCTAGCCAAACCACCTACACCACTCGATGCGCCTCGTCGAGTCGAGTTCACAAGCCTAGCTTCCCCGCCGGCGACCTCACCGTCGGCGAGGAATCGACGGTCAACCCTCTCCCCTGTTTTCCGTCTCGCCCGAGCCCTCGAGCCAGGCCTCGGACGGGCGATTGTTTTCCGTCTCGCCCGAGCCCTCGAGCCAGGCCTCGGACGGGCGATTGCTTTCCGTCTCGCCCGAGCCCTCGAGCCAGGCCTCGGACGGGCGATTGTTTCCGTCTCGCCCGAGCCCTCGAGCCAGGCCTCGGATAGGCGATTGTTTCCGTCTCGCCCGAGCCCTCGAGCCAGGCCTCGGACGGAAGATTGTTTCCGTCTCGCCCGAGCCCTCGAGCCAGGCCTCGGACGGGCGGTTGTTTCCGTCTCGCCCGAGCCTCCGAGCCATGCCTCGGACAGACGTTTGTTTCCGTCATCTCGCTCGAGCTAGGCCTCGAGCGAACCCTCGGGCGCTGTCACGTTCGAGCCGGGCCTCGAGCGAACGCACACCTATTCCGTGCGCCGAGTGTTTTCCAGAAAACGTTTTCCAAAATGTTTTTCTATTTCCAGTAAATGCTTGTTTATGTTGTAGATCCTGTTTTGTTAGTCCAAATGGAGTGCTTTCAGTTTTGTTAGCTTGTTTGTGAGTAGATCTGTCATGGAAAAATATGAAAGTATTTTTGGCAGAAGTTTATATTACTGTTTTCATTTATTCCAGTTTATATGCTCTTGCTAAGATAAATGGTTATGTATGTTTTCTGGTTGAGTTAATTCCTGGAAAATTTGGTGTAAGTTTATTATCATGTTTTACACCTGTGAAAAATATATGATGCACTGTTTATGTGGAAAAAGTTTCTGTTATGGTTTAAAGTCCTTTTTGGCTGATTTCTTAGAATAAATGTTAAGGTGTTTTATATGCTGAAATAAAATATGGGAAAATTTGTATAGTCTCTGTTTATGATGTCCAAGCTAAGAAAAATGTAAGCATGATCTGTTATGTGAAGAAATATGAAGTTGCTTTACAAAGGTGATTTTCTGTGTTTTCCTTTGAAAATTCATGTAAGAAATAATATAATGTTTCTGTTCATGAAACTTTCTTGATAAGCATAAAATGTGAAGTAGAATCTGGGAAAAAATATGAAATAGAGTTGTGCACCCTTTTACAGTAGGGTTGTAGTTCAAAGTACCTTTTTGGGCTGTTTGCTTGTCATTTTTGTATCTGTAGTTCGGTATTTTATTTTTTGGCTGAAATTTGTTCAGTGGAGTCCAGCAACTGTTGTTTGCCTTCTGGAATTTTCGTGGATTTTTCTAAGTCCAGAAAAGTGCACTTGCAGTTCAAACCTAAGTTTCTTTTGATTTATTAAATAAGAAAAAGGTGAATAAATGGATTTTGTTTTATGAATTAAATAAGTATTTACCTCAATGGTTCAACAAGTTGGTTTTGTTGGTTTGCAAGAAATGCTCTTTCTCATACCTTCACATCTTGCACCCGCATTGTAATTATTTATTATTCGTCGCATGCAATAGGATCGACACTCCCGGAGCCCGAGCAGGAGCCAGAAGCAAACGCCGAGCAGCAGATCCCGGAGCTCCAGCAAGCCGAGGAAGCCGACTCCGCCTGCGACACTAACTTGCCCGAGTGCCCCTCCCACGAGGCCTCGGTCTTCACCCAAGGCAAGCCCCGGAGCATTCCAAGCCTCCTATTATTTACAATTAAATTACTTGAGTCCTTTTATATTGTGATGCATTAGGTTTAGGAGTTGGAATGAATCCTACTTGTTGCATTACCATTCCTTGGTTATTGATTAAATATCTACCTTGTTATCCTGTTATTTAATTACAATGTAGAATTGCTTAGCCTGCTTAATAAAAGTAGTAGTCAAGGATGTTCCCGTAATACCCTGATGGGTAGTTACCGGATCACGGTTGGCTATATTTGCTATCGTGGAAAAGAACCTAAGTAGTAATGAAATACGGTCAACTGGAAGGCAAGGCACCAAGTTGGAACTTGGGGGCAGTCCGTCCGTTGGATCGTGTAGGTTTGTATCGATGTTGGCCCTCGTTCATTTTTGAACGCGCCCTTTTACTTAGGGATATGTCGGTGCCGTAATCATCGACCCCAAAGCCGGTTAGAAGCTGTTCGGGCCGGTCTCAACCCGTGTCGTGCCCTCTAGTATGGAAATTGCGATCTGCCGCGTGAGGCCATCGCCAGGTTCCAATTGGGCGGTCCGTGCTTGAACCGCGACGATTACCACCACGAACAAGCATCGAGCGGTTGCCCAATGCATGGACCCGACGGGGAAAGTGTGGGCTGGTATTAAAGGTCTTTCATCAGCTGATTTGGAATCCGATTCGAGTCGCCGTCTCCCCCGGTTAGTGGGAAACTATGGCGAGCTTCACCACGATACAACTCCATGTGATGTTTTAAAGGTTCAACTAAAATGTGGATAAGTCAATTGGATATGGTTATATTATTGATTGGTAGATTCAAGTGAGTGCTCTAGTACAGGTGAAATGATGCGAACCCGTTAGGGTTTTTGCCCGATCTTTCGATGAGAAACGGGGATAACTCGATTGGTGGATGGAGATGACGTTCACGGCCCGACTACAGCCCTCAAGACCGCGCCTTAGCAACCGATACACCACGTCCAATAGCCGTCACGATCTTGTGGAGCGCGACAACCAGCCCCTAGGGCTCCCGTCCTGCAAGCAATCGAAGAACTAGCAAGAACGAGGAAACAAGCACTGAATTTGCAAGATAAAATTGAAGGCTTCAAACTGAATCTTAATCAACAATGGGGTTCCGAAGACAAGGAGACGGGCGGCAGATCCTGCACGCGCGCCTACAAGCAAGTAGCTAAGGCTAAACTTGATCTAAACAAAACCCAACCCGACCATGGCGGCTATAGAGGGATATAAGTACATGGATTGACGATCAAAAGAGTGTTGGGGTCGTCCTCCAACCCTAGGACGCGTCCCTAATGGACCCAACTTGATACATGGGCCATAAGCCCAAAATGAGGTGACGCAGCACCCTGGACAGCAAGACCTGTCGACGGTAATTGGATCATTGCCGCTGCTGCCGAACAGATATTGACGTGGGACTTGATTCATATGAAAGTAAACTTGATAAGCTTTCCAACAAGTCCTGAAGCGCCTGAATCCGAATTCGTATGCAACCGTGGTGGCGGTCACAAGTTGGTGCTTTGCTGCAGTCCGAATCCAGCTAGCGCGAGTCCTTCTCCCTTTCGGTCTTCTCCTCGGTTCCTAATCAAAACAAGAGTGCACGCGTTTCCATTGTCTAAACAAGATGGACAAGAGCTTATCATGGAACTCACTTGATGATTAAGTTGACGAGCACGAGCACGAGTAAGAGGACCAGCTATAGGTTGTGTCGGAGAGGATGTATCGCTAGTGTTGATGTCCTCATCATCCTCCCTTTCTTGCATTTGAGTCGTCCTCGACTCAAGCTCATCTTCCTCACCCAAATAAGGCTTCAAATCTGCAATGTTAAATGTGGGACTAACCCCAAAATCTGCAGGAAGATCAAGCTTATATGCATTCTCGTTAATTCGTTGCAGCACTTTAAAAGGACCATCAGCTCTAGGCATCAATTTGGATTTTCTCAGTTCTGGAAATCTATCTTTTCGCAAATGCAACCAAACCAAATCCCCAGGTTCCAGAATCAATTGCTTTCTACCTTTATCTCCAGCACATTTGTACTTAGCATTCATGCGCTCTATGTTTTCTTTAGTGGCTTCATGCAATTTTAACATCAATTCAGCACGTTGCTTAGCATCAAAATTCATTTTTTCAGAACTTGGCAAAGGCATTAAATCAATAGGAGCACGTGGCAAGAAGCCATAGACAATCTCGAAAGGACACATTTTTGTAGTAGAATGCAATGAACGATTATAAGCGAACTCAATATGAGGCAAACATTCTTCCCACATCTTAATATTCTTCTTTAAAACAGCCCTTAACATAGTGGATAAAGTTCTATTCACTACTTCAGTTTGACCATCAGTTTGGGGATGACAAGTGGTGGAAAATAAAAGCTTAGTCCCCAATTTAAACCACAAAGTCTTCCAAAAATGACTAAGAAATTTAGCATCACGATCAGAAACAATTGTGTTGGGCACACCATGTAAGCGAACAATTTCTCGAAAGAACAAATCAGCAATATTTGTAGCATCATCAGTTTTATGACATGGTATGAAATGTGCCATCTTAGAAAATCTATCAACAACCACAAACACACTATCACGTCCCCTCCTAGTCCTTGGTAATCCCAACACAAAATCCATAGATATATCCTCCCAAGGAGCATTAGGAACAGGAAGAGGTAGATACAGACCGTGGGGATTTAACCGTGACTTTGCCTTTTGACATGTTGTGCAACGAGCAACAAACCTCTCCACATCTCTCTTCATCCTTGGCCAAAAGAAATGACCAGCAAGTATGTCCTCGGTCTTCTTTGCTCCAAAATGTCCCATCAAGCCACCTCCATGTGCTTCCTGCAACAACAACAAACGAACAGAGCTAGCTGGAATGCATAGCTTGTTAGCTCTAAACACAAACCCATCACTAACGATGAATTTGTTCCATCCTTTTCCATCTTTACAATGCAGCAACACGTCTCTAAAATCAGCATCGTGAACATATTGGTCCTTAATTGTTTCTAACCCAAAGATCTTATAATCAAGTTGATTCAGCAAAGTATATCTCCGTGACAAAGCATCAGCAATAATATTCTCCTTCCCTTTCTTGTGTTTAATAATATAAGGAAAAGATTCAATAAATTCAACCCATTTTGCATGCCTACGATTCAGTTTTCCTTGACTACGAATATGTTTTAAAGATTCATGATCAGAATGGATAACAAACTCTTTGGGCCACAAATAATGCTGCCATGTCTCTAATGTTCAAACAAGAGCATAGAGTTCTTTATCATAAGTAGAATAATTGAGAACAGGCCCACTCAATTTCTCACTAAAATATGCAATAGGTTTTCCCTCTTGTAACAAAACACCTCCCAGACCAATTCCACTAGCATCACATTCAAGCTCAAAAGTCTTATTAAAATCAGGAAGTTGTAGGAGAGGCGCATGAGTTAACTTATCTTTCAACATGTCGAATGAATTCTCTTGTGTTTTGCCCCACTCAAAAGGCACCCCTTTTTGGTAAGCTCATTCAATGGTGCAGCAATGGTGCTGAAATCCTTCACAAAATGGCGATAGAATCCAGCAAGTCCTAGGAAACTCCGCACCTGGGTGATAGTCTTTGGGACAGGCCATCCCTGTATAGCTTCCACCTTGGCTTGATCAACCTCAATTCCCTGTGGAGTTACAACATAACCAAGAAAACACACTCGATCGGTGCAAAAGGTGCACTTCTCAAGGTTACCAAATAAACGTGCCTCGCGTAGTGCATTAAAAACAGCACGTAAATGATCAAGATGTTCATCCAATGATTTGCTGTAAATTAATATATCATCAAAATATACGACAACAAATTTCCCAATGAAAGCACGCAAAACCTCGTTCATTAATCTCATGAAAGTACTAGGTGCATTAGTTAACCCAAAAGGCATGACTAACCACTCATATAAACCGAACTTAGTTTTGAAAGCAGTTTTCCATTCATCTCCCAATTTCATACGAATCTGGTGGTACCCACTACGTAAATCAACTTTTGAAAACACAACAGCACCACTCAGTTCATCTAGCATATCATCTAATCGTGGAATAGGGTGTCGATATCGAATGGTGATATTATTAATAGCTCTACAATCAACACACATACGCCATGTTCCATCTTTCTTAGGCACTAAAATTACTGGAACAGCACAAGGGCTAAGGGATTCTCGCACATAACCTTTGTCCAGTAGTTCTTGCACTTGTCGCTGAATTTCCTTTGTTTCTTCCGGGTTTGTCCTGTATGGTGCACGGTTTGGCAAAGATGCACCAGGAATAAGATCAATTTGGTGCTCAATCCCGCGTAATGGTGGCAGCCCCGCTGGTACCACACTTGGAAACACATCGGAATACTCCTGCAAAATGTTAGCAACAGCAGGGGGCAAAGAACATTGCATATCCTCAATTGAAATCAAAGCATCCTTGCATATCAAAGCATAAGCAACAGAAGTGGATGCATTGAACTCATTAATATCTGATTTGGTAGCTATCATACAACGTCCTTTCAGTTTTATCTCATCTTTGTTACCAATTACAGATTTATCATTTTTATTGCTCTCGCTCTTTGCTTTAGTAGCCCTTGCAACATCAGTTTGCATAATAGTTTCAGGGGACATAGGATGCAGCACAATTTTTCGATCATGGTATAGAAAAGAATACTGATTTGATCTACCATGATGCATAGAATCTCTATCAAATTGCCAAGGTCTACCTAGCAGAATGTTACAAGCTTGCATAGGCACAACATCACATTCAACAATATCTTTGTAGGATCCGATGGAAAAATTGATTCTCACAAGTCTAGTTACCTTTGCCTTACCACTGTTGTTCAGCCATTGGATGTAGTAGGGATGCGGGTGTGGTTTGGTGTTGAGGGCAAGTTTCTGCACCATATCGCTGCTTGCCAAGTTGTTGCAGCTACCTCCATCAATGATCATGCGGCAAGAACGCTCTTTGATGACACACTTTGTTTGGAATAAAATATGTCGCTGATTTTGCTCCGCCTTCTCCATTTGTGCACTAAGCACTCGCTGCACGATCAAGCTTTCATAGTGGTCCGCTTCACCTGCATTAATATGTTCTTCTATTTGTTCTTCATTACCTGCATGGTCAGTCGCAAGCAGTGCAAGCGTGTCTTCATCAAAATCACTAGCAGATGAGCACTCACCATCATCTTTGACAATCATAACTCTCTTGTTTGGATAGTCACGCATCATGTGTCCATATCCCTTGCACCGGTGACATTGTATGTTGCTTGTTCTACCCGTCGATGCCACGGATGAAGTACTCGCAGCAGGCTTTTGCATCGTCTTTGCAACTGAATTTGTGGGAGCAGCTCGAGACTTGTCACTAGATGATGGAGTAGACATACGTGTAGATGGAGTTGTAGTCATGCGTTGCTGCCATGAATTAGCCTTCCCTGCAGAAATATTAGTCCTTGCGCTAGCACGTCGTCCCTGCACTTCCCTTTCAGCTTTACAAGCAAGATGAAATAAATGGGTTACACTATTGTATTCTTTGTAAGCGAGGATGTCCTGAATTTCCCGATTTAACCCACCCAAAAATCTAGCCATAGCCGGTTCCTCATCCTCCTCTAGGTTACAACGCAACATACCCGTTTGTAATTCCTGATAATATTCTTCTACACTTTTAGCACCTTGTCTCAATTGCTGCAACTTATTTATCATATCACGGGCATAGTAAGATGGAACAAATCTAGCTCTCATGGCTCGTTTCAGCGCATCCCAAGTTCTAGGTAAGTTATTAGGATTTTTCTTTCCATATTCTATCCACCAAACAGAAGCAAAATCTGTAAACTCACTAGTAGCAGCCCTAACACGTGTAGTCTCAGGAAATTCATGACATGCAAACTTTTGATCAACAGCAATCTCCCAAGTAATGTAGGCATCAGGGTCATATTTACCATCAAAAGGAGGTATCTTAAATTTAATCTTACTGAAAGCATCATCATTATTGTGTACCTCGCGTCGGCGGTTGCCACCCATACCTCTACGGTTGTGACGTAGGCGTCGTCGATCACGAGCGTCTTGATCATCATGCTCAGTATCAGCAGTGTAGTCATCTTCATGACTACCGTGCTCTCGATCTCCCTCCTTTTCTTCTTTATGCTTCTCTTTATCTTCGGTGTGGAAGTCATCAAATCGCCTTAGGAGAGCAGCAAGGCTTTTGTCCACACTAGCAACGGATTCCTCCAAACTTGTAAGCTTGTTGTTTGTGGCAATCTGCGTAGCCTCCAACTGCCCCAGCTTTTCATTTGTCACCTGCAAGTCATTATCAAGTCCCTCTGTGTGCAGCTTCACCTTCCTTTCAAAATGCTGTATGATGCCCTTAGTGTGAGGTGTATGTAGTGTTTCATTATCATCATCTCCCTCTGTCATGGTTCAAAAACAAAGACAACAAGAAAGGCAAGTGAAGAAATAAAAGTCCTATAACTACTAGGATGTAGCTACAGCAAGTCTCTCACACTCAACTTGTTACACAAGTTCTTACCAATTCTTACCTTGCTTGACAGGAGGGGTCGTCTACCAACAAGTCTTCAGCAATGGATGAAGTGTATCGGTGCTGCGGCACAAGACCTGTCAAGCTGTAGAGTATGTGGAGCTATAGGTGGGCTGAAACAAGGATCGAACTAGCACCACGTTAGTTATAAAGGCGAGCTGAATAAACGTTCGACGACGGTACTGTGCTGGTCCTAGGCTAGACCGTGCTAGAGACGCGAGCCTGGACACAAAGGAAAACCACAGCACACCCCTGAAAACAAGGTGGAACAAACCTAAAATCAATATGAAAAACAGCCCCTTTTCTTTTGAATCTTTTCTCTTTTCTTTTTTTTTCCTTTTTTTTGGGCAACCTCAAAAACTGATTATATGAACAAAAGAATACAAAGGAGCAATTCGCTACACACACTTTTTCCGAAAGTACAGGGGTATTCCGGTAAGAAGAAGATACTCTCTCTCTCTCTAGAGTAAGGCCGAACAAGTATGGAGTTATCTTTCTTTTGGATCACAGAAGGACTCGCGTAGATGGAGTTCAGGATATATTAACAAGCGGACTCCAAGTTCTACTCGGTTTCCACTCAGAACCAACCACAAACGGATTCCACCTATTGCCGAGTTCTACTCGGTTTCCTTTTTTTTATCACGTTGGTGGAACTCAGATTGGAACTCAACTCGATCCGGACCAAGACCATAGTTCAATTCGGACTTCACAACAGATTCGACAGAGAGAAGATATGGTAATACTCGGCTGTGTAAAGATGGTGACAAGAACTCGAAACTCTAAAGGACTAGACACTAAGACCAGCAACTCGACACAAACCGAAGCAACGCAAATTCAACAAGCCCTAACTAAACGGTACTTAGCCAAGGCACAAAGGTTTAATAGGATTATGGAAAAACTAATCTACTATATTTTTTTGGCTTTTCTGGACTATAGGAAATTAATTAAAAACAGCAATGGATTAGAAGTCTCTCACCGAAGAACCTTGCTCTGATTACCAACTGATGCGAACCCGTTAGGGTTTTTGCCCGATCTTTCGATGAGAAACGGGGATAACTCGATTGGTGGATGAAGATGACGTTCACGGCCCGACTACAGCCCTCAAGACCGCGCCTTAGCAACCGATACACCACGTCCAATAGTCGTCACGATCTTGTGGAGCGCGACAACCTGCCCCTAGGGCTCCCGTCCTGCAAGCAATCGAAGAACTAGCAAGAACAAGGAAACAAGCACTGAATTTGCAAGATGAAATTGAAGGCTTCAAACTGAATCTTAATCAACAATGGGGTTCCGAAGACAAGGAGACGGGCGGCAGATCCTGCACGCGCGCCTACAAGCAAGTAGCTAAGGCTAAACTTGATCTAAACAAAACCCAACCCGACCATGGCGGCTATAGAGGGATATAAGTAGATGGATTGATGACCAAAAGAGTGTTGGGGTCGTCCTCCAACCCTAGGATGCGTTCCTAATGGACCCAACTTGATACATGGGCCATAAGCCCAAAATGAGGTGATGCAGCACCCTGGACAGCAAGACCTGTCGACGGTAATTGGATCATTGCCGCTGCTGCCGAACAGATATTGACGTGGGACTTGATTCATATGAAAGTAAACTTGATAAGCTTTCCAACAAGTCCTGAAGCGCCTGAATCCGAATCCGTATGCAACCGTGGTGGTGGTCACAAGTTGGTGCTTTGCTGCAGTCCGAATCCAGCTAGCGCGAGTCCTTCTCCCTTTCGGTCTTCTCCTCGGTTCCTAATCAAAACAAGAGTGCACGCGTTTCCATTGTCTAAACAAGATGGACAAGAGCTTATCATGGAACTCACTTGATGATTAAGTTGACGAGCACGAGCACGAGTAAGAGGACCAGCTATAGGTTGTGTCGGAGAGGATGTATCGCTGGTGTTGATGTCCTCATCATGAAAAACCTAGAATTAAGGAATAGGTCTAAAAGCTCATCATTATCATTAATTACCTCTTATCTAAAATTAAGCTTTTCGCAACTGAAAGATCCCAGCTCTACCTCAAAAGCCTTGCATACCCGTGGAGTCTTTATTTTCAGTTGGACGGGTAAGTCTAGCTGAGTACATTCCCGTACTCAGGGTTTATCCCGTTTGTTGCAGATGGCCAGGTCTACTTTGGCTATTGTAAGCACTGCCTCTACCCCGTGGAAGGTGATGAGGAGTAGGCCCAGGGCAGGGTCGTCCAGAAGCTTCCCTTTTTCTTTTGCTGGTCTGAGACTTCTAGTGGCACATTATCTAAAAAGGGAAGAGTGAGTTGTGTGAGTTGGTTTATCAAACAATGTTTTATTTGGACCACATGTGTAGTGGCCGTGCTTTAAACTATTTCAGCTTCCGCACTTTTAAACTCGGTATTGTAATAACTCTGTTTTAAATTCGCACTCTGATATTTTAAATTCGGTTTCGTTTTCGTTATGATGTATCTTTACGAATGTAATCCTTGAACGATGCGATCTTGTATGATGTATGGTGTTAGAAATCCTTCGAGATTTCCGGACTACCGGGGTTGTATGGGTTCAAGTATCAGTAGAAGTCAGACGGATTTGGCTAAGATAATACTTGAGCTCTTATAATCAGGACGGTTCCGCCACACATGGTCTGGCAGCAGGAGTTTGACGTTTGGGACGTCATACTGTGTGGGATGGAGGACACCGTGGCAGAGGGCATCAAGGCCCGCAGGCAGCTACCATACGCTCACTGGATTTCATATATCCTATGGAAGGTAGCTGCAACCATAGGTACAGACCTAGGGCCGACACTCACCGGCTCCGCGACCATGTTCCCCGAGTACAACATGAGTCAGCTTCTCGGACGCGGTCGGGACCGTAGGCAGCAGAGGCAGGCAAGGTCAGCACCGTCCAGCTCCAGACAGCGCCCCGATGTGCCAGAGTCAGCACAGGTTTAGGACGAGGCAGTCCGAGTCCTCGTAGAGAGAGAGCTTGCAGACTTAGAGGGCGAGGGACAGTTCGTCGCCGAGGACCCCACAGACAGCTCTGACGAGGATTACTAGCTCCCGCCTCACACTCAGCCTCGTCCTCACGACACTGAGGCCGGGACGTCTGGTACTGCTTCCTCCGACCCAGCTCTACTAGCGATCCTTTCACGGATGGAGGAGCAGCAGCGGACTGTGACACAAGATGTCCAGAGGCTTGCCTGTGAGCAGCAACGCCTAGCAGATGCACACGCTTTGGCTCAGCAGCAGGCACAAGAGCGGTCCGACGCCCTACAGCGGCAGATGTTGGCGCTTCAGCAGCAGACACTCAGTTTCATGGAGCGTATCATGAACGGACCCCCTCAGTGGCAGTGGCAGCAGCCTCCACCCCAGCAGCAATAGCTTCAGTGGCCACCTGTCCCACCTCAGCCACAGCAGTCACAACAGTAGCCGCAGTTCTCTGGCCCCTCCCAGTTCACCTGGTACTCTACTCCACCTGGAGGGGCCCTGCTGTTCAGTCCGCTTCACACGGGCTTCACGCCTCGTCCGACTGAGTCCCTGTTCGCGATGACTACCATAGTGACGCGGGACTTGTCAGCCAGTTTCGGTGAGCTCACTGGGTTGCCCACGCCAGATCTACAGGGCCCAGTACAGACGTCGACAGCTCCTATGACTTCCACCACTGAGACTCTACCGAGCTCTGTCGCGTCTTCTGAGCAGACTGAGCCAGTCCAGTCAGAGACCACGACTACAATGCAGCATGAGCTATCTTCTATTCCAAAGCTTCCGCACTCCGAGGCTCAGGAGGGCACAACTACAGGGACTGAGACAGAGACTGCAGGCCAGACAGAGCAGTCAGAGCAGGCAGCCCCGACCCAGACCGCTTCACCACAACGTCCAGCTACTGAGGGTCAGAGGGTCAGACTGTCGGGTCTTCTTCGTTAGACTCCGAGGCGCTTCTGCAGCAGTTTGAGTTCACTCAGCGTACTCCGGAGGCTACAGCTCCTGACTCGTCTGCGCCACCTCCGCCCTCCGACGCTTAGTTTGGTGTTTGACGCCAAAGGGGGAGAGTGGTCGAGTATAGCGATAGGGGGAGCGATGTGAGAGGGATTTGACTCTTATGTTTGTTTTGTTCACATATGCTCTTCATATCGCATATCTTTTGCACTGATTATTATATATGTGTGTGATATGGACCTCATGATATGTTTGTGCTCACTATTATATTCTATATGACATGTCATTTTGTTTCGCTTGATTACTTGCGCTTAACTCTCACTTGTTATGTATTCGAGCTTTATTACTCTTGCACTTGCTATTCACTCTAACTCGTTGAGTGCAGGTTGTTGGAATGATGTGTATGAGCTTGCCCCTAATCATTTTCTCTTATTTATTGCAAGTTCATGCACATCATGATATTGAAAACCTCTTCTCTCTATACTCGAGGTTGTGTTGTCATCAATCACCGAAAAGGGGGAGATTGAACGCATCTTGGCCCCTAGTGGGTTTCGGTGATTAGATGAAACACAAGATTACTATGACTAACGTGTGTTTTGCAGAAATAGGGATGAGTTAGGTCATGGTAATGGCGACGATACGGGCATATGGAGTTCATGTCCCCTGGCGATGGAAATCGTTTCGGTTTTCAAAGGACGGATGACGAAGACGGTGGTAGACTAGGCTAAGTGTCATATGGTGTTGGAGGACACTTAGGTAGTCTTAAGTCTTTGTTTTTCCTTTAGCCGTACTATAAAGGGGAGCGTGAATCAGTAGCTTGACCTAGATGAGTCTATTGAGGTAGGTGTGGTGCACACTTGTTATTTCATAGCCCTAGGTAGCTCAGAGAGAGCCCTTATGTCATGAGGATGAAAAGGTGTTAAGGAAGCATCGTGATCCGAAGTTGTTTCGACCCTGAAATGGGCATCAGACGCTGGCCTTAGTGGCATCGGACGCGCGTCCGATGTCCACCAGACTTGAGAGTGCTGGCAGCGTGGCATCAGACGCTCCGATGTTGTCACATCGGACGCGCCCGTGCCACTGTTCTGAGAGAGTGCCCTGAGGGGCACATCGGACGCTGAGGGCCAGCGTCCGATGGCCATGCAGAGAGGTTCCAGAAAGGTCAGAATTGCATCGGACGCGTCCAAGGCAAGGGCATCGGACGCTGCCCAACGTTCGATGCTCCTTTAAACAGTCTGACAGAAAGTGCAGTTGACCGTTGGGTCAAAGGCATCGGCGCGTCCGATGCCCCCAAAATCTGTGTTGTGTGTGACTCTTTTGGATGGTCAGTTGGGGGGAGTATTTATACTCCTCCCCCTACTCCATTAGAGCGTTCTTGCTACTTCCATCTGCTGAGAAACATATTGTGAGTGTGAGAAAGTGCAAGAGCCCTAGTGAGGTTGAGAGAATTCCTAATTATGAGAATTAGTGACCTCATTAGTGAAAGAGAGTAGCAAGTGTGCATCCATCCATCTCTTTGACCTTGGCTTGGTCAAGTGAGAGTTCTAGCTTGTTACTCTTGGTGATCGGCATCACCTAGACGGCTTGGTGGTGATCATCCGGTGGATTTGTGGATGACCCAAGTTGGCTTGTGACCGGTAGTGAGCGATTCACCGGGCCCAAGTGGCGAAGAATAAGCTCATAGTGAGCACTTGATCCTTGCACGGATCAAGGGGGAGCGATAGCCTTGCGCGGGTGCTCCAACGGGGACTAGGGGGTGTGCTGACACCTCGATACCTCGGCAAAAAGATCGTCAAGTCATCTCTACTCTCTTTACATACGCATTTACATTTGAGCAATTCAATTCCGTAATTTACTTGTTGTTCATCCATATTTGAATTGCCATGCTAGAGTATAGGTGGTATAGTGATAGTCTTTTGTGCAGTAGAGTTCAGAGAAACACACTTCTAGGCACACGAGGTTAATTGGGCTTGATAGGTTTAATTCTTGCAAAAGTTTTAGAAAAGCCCAATTCACCCCCTCCCCCTCTTGGGCATCTTGATCCTTTCACCTTAGTTGCACAATAGATAGTTTATTCTCTTGCATAGGTTTTAACTAGGTGATAATTAGAGGCTATAGATTAAAATAGAAGTTTTAAATTGCCTAATTCACCCCCCCTCCCCCTCTTAGGCGTCAAGGTCCTTTCACGGGTAAAGGAATAGACAAGGCAGTTACCAAAGTGTTCACAAATGGTGTAGAGAACAGAGAATGCTTGAGCCATCTAGGTAAGAATTTCCAGAAGAGATTTAGGGGAGAGGTGTTTGAAAGGAACTTTTGGCCTGCATCAAGGTGCTATAGACAAACAACCCATGACAGGCACTGTAATGAGATGCACAAGGCATGCCCAAAGGCAACTACGTGGTTGTTGGATAATCACAAACTACTATGGGCAAGGTCAAATTTTAGCACAACAAGCAAATGTGACTATGTCACCAACAACATAGCTGAGACCTTCAACATTTGGATCGGAGAGGAGAAGTCACTACCTGTTGTAGAACTCATGGACACGATAAGGCAACTGATCATGGAGAGGTTTTGCGCTAGGAGGCAACTGTTGTCCAAGTTGTCTGGCTTCAAGATTATGCCTAGTGTCATGAAAGAGCTACACAACAAAAGTAGAAATCTGAGGTACAATATTCATAGGAGTGGCTCAATGGTTGCAGAAGTAGGAGGAGTCAACAAGGACCTTGTCCCTTGGAGGTTCATTATTGACCTAGACAAGAAAGAGTGCACCTGTAAAGGTTGGTAGTTAACTGGACTACCTTGTGTGCATGCCATAACTGTCATTGGCACAAGAAGGGTTGATTTGGAGGACTTTGTTGACCATTACTATTTTGTAAAAATGTTCAAAGCAGCTTATGCGAGTGATGTGCCTCCAATGCCAAGCAAAGATGAATGGGTCGGGAACAGGTTGACATTGGATTCAAGCTCCTTCCTCCTAAAAGCAATGGAGCAGCAGGAAGGCCAAGGAAGAGAATCATAATTAGAGTTGAAGAAGGTGAGTCAACCAGCAAGGGCAAGAGAAAGTGTAAAAGGTGTGGTGGATTTGGACACCTGCAATGAAATTGTTGCAGACCCTAATGCACCGTCACATGCACCTCCAAAGAAGAAGAAAAGGACTTACAAGCCAAAAGTGGTTGAGATTATAGAAACAACAAATGATGCATCTAAGAAGAAGAGGAAGGCCTCCACCAATTGGAAACAATCCAACAACAAGAAGAAGACAACTCTTGTTGAGCCTACACCTCCTGAACACTCTTTGCAGTAAGTGAACCATCTTTTGACACAGTTTTCCTTAATTTACAACAATGTGTAGTTGATAACATGGTCAAATCTCTCATATTTACAGGGTTCTAGGATCCCTAATGACAAGGAGGCAGGCCAAACAACAAGTGGCAGGTAGCCCAGGCGCACTGACTAGGAGTCAGGCTTCCTCAATGCTGACATCCAGTCCAAGCGCATGCACCAGGAGCAAGATAGGAGAGGCCTGATGAAGAAGAAGCAACAACCAGACAGAAGATGTTGAGGCACTAGTGCTTTTGACTTCTATCCTTTTGAGACACTTGAGCTTTTGTGTGATTTTGAGCTACTAGCGCTTTTGTGTGCTTCTGTGAACTTGGTATTGTAATGTGGCATATGAACTTGTTATTGTCATATGGCATATGCATTTGGTATTGTAATCTGTCATGTGATCTTGGCAATGTCGCTACGAACTTGGTATTTTAATCTAGTATAATGTTGGTAATGTAGTGAATTATTGAAGGTTGTTGTTATTGCCTATATTCAAGTTTGTCATGCTCAAAATTAAATTGATAATCATGCTGAAAATTTAATAGGGCTACATTCATTTCACATCCATTACAAAGCAAAGTTCAAGCTTGGTTATACAATACCATGCACAAAGCAACAAAGCAAATGACACCTACAAACACACTGGCCCCAATCATCATCCTAACAACTCTCTGCTCTCCACCTATTCTAATCACAACATCCCTCTAAGCACATACAACATTGTTCAGGTTCAACAGAGAACTCTTCAAAGACTTCAACGCGACCATCACTGCTGCAACATCTATGTCGTCTCCAACGCTCACAAGCTTGCACATGAAGAAGTTGCAGTTCTCGTTTCCATGTTCACATCGAGGACCACAACAATGGGATGAACCCTAGATCCGATTTCAAAATGCCAAAATGAACCAACAAGAAAAGCAAAAAAACTCACCCAGACACGATTCCTGCAAATGTAGAATTGCTTGTCTGGGTTGTTTTGGGTTCTCACCGTGCGCTCCACAACCGTCGTCGTGCGGTAGAAAAAGCACGGTGGCTGCCCGTCTCTCACTCCACGTGAACCTATCAAGGACGAAGCGACCAAGCTTGTCGCCATTTCTACAGGCCTCTGCTGTCGCTCTCCTGTCGAGGCCGCCTGCCCGCCTACACTGCGTCTGCATCGCCACCCGAACGACCGCCATCATCTCTGCCGGCGCCTCCAACAGTGGAGAACGGGAACGACAAAGAAGATGCTAACCTAACCGACGGGTCGCGGGGCTCTAGATCATTATCCCCCCATGGTGGATGACGGCTCAGGCTCGAGGTGTCAACGACGGCGGACACTAGAGTAGACTGCGGCGCGGCGGCACTGGAGTCGAGTGGGTGGCGGCAGGATTGGGGAATGTGGCGCGCGAGTAACCCTAACCTAACTGACGGGTCTGGGCCGGTTGTTATAACCGGGTCGAACCAGACCAGAACCAGACCTGGCTTAGGGACACCCGATGTCCAAAACAAAATTTTCTCTCTCCAAAAATGGCTGAAACTAGGGCCCGGTGTCTAGTGGCCAAATTAGCCGAAACCAAAGTGTCTCCTGGCAAAAGACAATAAATTGGGTGTCTGGCATCAGTTGGCATGTCCAACAACAAATTTTGATTTATATCTTTCCATATCTATGCAGGCTAGCAGAGGCTTCAGTTCTTTATTGAAAGGCATGTCCAACAACAAATTTTGACTTATATCTTTCCATATCTATGCAGGCTAGCAGAGGCTTCAGTTCTTTATTGACAGCCTAACATTCACATGAAAATAACTGAATGATGCTTTTCATGACTGAATGTTGCTTGGTTGACATGTGAGACAATTGTTTTTGATGAGTGAATGGTGTGAATGTGATACACATCCGAGAAAAGACAAGTGTGTTGCAGATTATCAATTACAATACCTAATAGTTGAAGCCAGATACATAATTTATGATCACGGTTTCTTAGTGTTGTTTGAGAATGAACTGATGCCCTGTTTCTCGGTGCTTATTAGCTGCTTGGAAATGCTTTGGAGTATAGAATATTTAGGGTTGAAAAACTTGAGTGAACTTGACCTATCGATGTTTAAATAGCTAGTCATGTAGCATGTTCCATTTCATTGCATCAGAGGTGAGACTGTATCTGAATGGGACCATCAGTATTCTAGTGAAGTCTGAAACAGATGTCTGGATCTCCGATAAAGGAGCAAAATGGGGAAGGTGATGTACATGCCCTAATTAATGGCAGCTTTGAAATGGCCAGACCCCTTTTGATGATGTATACAAGATTTTTATTAGAAGAGTGGGGAAACAGAGGGAGCATCGTATACTCTACAGATGCGACGACGAAATGCTGAACGCGTGCAACGTGCAGACGGCAAGAGTACACCTCGGAGAGCCGGTGCGTGCAATGCCCTACACGTGTGGCGGTTGCGGTCTCATGCGCAGACACGAACTCCTTGTGTCCGTGCTTGCTGGCAGGAGCACTTTGTTGGATCTGGCGAACTGCGTGCCAACTGCAGCAGAAAGGACAAACCTGATGATCATCCGCAGAAGCTGAAACCAGTAGCCACGCAAAGGCATCTCTCTGTTTTCTATGAATTCAATTCAGCAGTGGTAACACTCCGTCCCTTCCTAGGCTTACAATTGTTTGCTAAGAAAACTTGGAATCAAAGGAGCTCGGGGGATGAACTTCAAAACATGCCCACGGAAATAGTCTAAACCCAAAAACTCACTGAACAAACAAGAAAAAACATATCTTATCTACAAAGACCAAAAAGAAACATTTTCCTTAGGAAATGTCAAACATACATGTACGGAAATTGAAAGAGTGGGTTCAGGTTCAGGATATATACATCACCAAATTCCATGTGCATCAGGGGAAAAAATCAGGGGAAAATTTTGAAGAGGGAGACCTGGCATGGTGGATGAGAGCACTCTGGCTAGCCAAGAAGACCTGCCCATGCAGCCACATTGCATCATCAATGCCACAAAAAATTCAATCTCCATGGACCATGGCTAGCGGACATTGCCAACATAGGGCGTGCATAGGCAAGTCATTCTTGGCTAGCAAAAGGGGCTCTCCATCTCCATGCGAGGCCGCCCTCTTCTTCTTCACCTGCTCTGTTCCTGGCCTTCAGCCATGCCTGCTAGGTGCTAGCTCTGCTGGGTTTGGTGTCTGTGTGGCAGCACTGGTTGCGTACGCCTGGTATTTGTAGTGTGGACAAGCAGAGGGGTTAGCTATTTTGGGTGAGCAGCATCTGCCATATGTTTTCCGTTCCAAGGTTTTAACTAGCAAGCTAAAGACACTTAACAACAACCTCTTCCCAGAGCTACAGAGGCTATACCAGCTATAATAAAAGCTATTCATTTACTGTTTTATCATAAAAGCATGAAAAAGTTAATTAATTATGAACAAAAACAGTTAACTACAGAAAATTTTATTTCATGAACAAAAATATTCATGGCTACCAATATTCAACCATTCAGCAATTATTCAATAGTTTTTTTTAGATCATCTGTTAAGTAAAGAACACTACTATAGGAAGACATGGATTATATGTCCTTTAGAGTAATGAATGAATATTTGTCATAGTTAGGATTACGACGCTAAAATACTTTGCAACTAAAGTAAGTAATAGCTTTAAAAAAAAACAGGAGGGTTAAAAAAAACTCTATTGGAAATTTATTGAGAAAAAAATATAAAGACCCTATGAAAAAGTTATAACGGAGCTATAGCAAGCTGATTAGAACCATGTTCTGTTCCAGTGGCAATAATGGTGTGATTTGTGGTGGCTCGAAGAAAATCGGTGGCTGAGATACAATGCACAAGAATTATAGACCGGGGAGATTGTCTTGGAATTTCTGTGGATACAAATCCAAGTCCACGCTATCTATAAATAGACATTGCTTCCTCAAACAAAAGGAATATAATTTGGGTCTGAGGCCTTTACTTCATTATCAGCTCATGATATATCTCGCTACGATTTGATCCAATCCAAAGAATACGTTGTGTGGCTTCAAATGGAAACAAAGCTAAGATGCTATTCATTGCACTATCGGAGAATGCTATTCTCCATCTCTTCTTTATTGAGACCTCTTTATTACTTAGAGTGGCCTAAGTTTCATTCTTCTTTTTTCTTTTAATGGTTGTGTGAACTTTATCGTTAATAAAGCTTCCTTCACCTAAAAGGTTAAATAGATGCATATTTTTCCTATAGCAGCTAAGCAAAGATCACAATATTATCCAGTAAATTTACCTTGACGGATGGGCCAAGTACACACCACTTTGTAGTTTGTAAGCAAAACCAGTAGATGACTTGATTCGCCCATGTATTTGCTGCCCTTTTATGGCAAAGACTTTTTATGCCATTCAAAGGGGCAAATGCTAGACTCGAACATATTGAGCTGTCCTGGAAGAACTAGTGCATTTCCCTCGTGTAGTTGACTCCACCCAAAATCTTTAGAAATCTCATGTTCACTGCAACTTGCGATTGGACGGACCGAGATGCCGAATGCAATGTTCGGTACAAGCATCTGGAAGGTATCGTCGCTTCAAA
The DNA here is from genome assembly GCA_009763385.1 of Coix lacryma-jobi var. lacryma-jobi. Taxonomy (NCBI): domain Eukaryota; kingdom Viridiplantae; phylum Streptophyta; class Magnoliopsida; order Poales; family Poaceae; genus Coix; species Coix lacryma-jobi. The sequence goes on along the minus strand of CM019831.1, from coordinate 68,770,997 downwards.
GGGCGCAAATCTTCAGCAAATGTCAACGAGCATCCAACTAGTCAAGAATGCAAATTCTGATAGGATTATATTCTGCTCTGCAACGGTGGATGCATTGCATTGAAGCAGCACCTAACAGGACAAGCAATGAAGTGCATATCTTGAGCACTGCTTATCTAAACGGTCGTTTATCCCGTTTACACACCGCTTAAACAGTATCTGATAACATGTCGTTTCTGTTTAATCAATCATTTAGCCAGTTTCGTTTAAAATAATAATGGCCAAACAACAAGTGAGGAACTAGTTACCGTTTGAAGTTTAGAACACTGATTGTGAATGCATGCATCCCACAACAAAGGAGGTGCGTATCATTGGTAATGCATGCATCAAACATAAAGGGATCCCATAAGATCAAAATTTTAGATCTGATATTCAATCCGTCTCACTCCGACCGTGGAACAAAACGAGCAACTCCGCTCAGAATTACTATAGTAATTGCCACGTGCAGCATCCCTACAAACAATAAACGAAGACAACGGAGAGTTCCACATTCTGTGCCATTTAAAAGTGCCAACATCTGACAAAAAAGCTAAAATAAATTTGCATCCGCAGGTTTGGTAATAATAACACATGGCTATAGAAGAGGCACCAGTCGTTTATTTTACAGGTGGGGATTTCTACATCTCAAATACCATGATTGTCGTCTTCAATAACGCATGCCTACACTTGAGCTCTTACTGCCTTCCCTGCACAATGGCAAATGATTGTGTCAATGACCAGCAATAGATAACACACATATTATTAGTGACCGGCTGATTCTGTATGCACCTAATACAGACAGGCTATGCTTCTGTATGCGCCTAATACAGACAGGCTAACCGTTATTACTAGATATTGTTCAGCAACTATCAAAATGTCTCACAGGATCTTCAATTCGTGTCTGGTTGCTTCTTGATACAACATGAACAAAACTTTTTAACTGTGTTTACAAATTTTCATTAGCTTGAGTACGAGTTCTGTGATCTGGTAAGCTAGTGGCCACAATGTATGGTTGCAAGCCTTCTTTTCTTTTCTTTTCTACAAAAAGCAGATGTAACTATTTTGTACTAAAAAAAAGAAATGTAAGTTAATATGCATGTTCCTCTTAGGAAAGGTCGCTGCGGAATCAGTTACAACCACATTTTCTTAAAACTTGCTCTGATGTATTCCTGCACTTCTATTGTACTCCCCATGTCCAAAAAAAACATGCAACTACGGGTTGCGTGCCGGCAAAAGCAGCTCACGTTTGATCAAATTTCTAGTTAATATGATTAACATTTATGACTCCAAATTAATTATTTAAGAATATATTTTGTAATTAATCTAATGATATGTACTCCCTCCATACCTGTAAAGCAAGTCGTTTTGGACAAGGCTTGAGTCAAACATTGAGAATATAAATCATGAATAACTTTTTGATAAATCATATGAATAGATTTTTCTTAAAAAAAACTTTCATAAAGACATACATATATATATCACTTTTTGATAAATATTTTTATAAAAATAAGAAGTCAAAGTTGCGCTTTGGAGGCCGTGTTGTTGTCCAAAACGACTTGCTTTATATGGAGGAAGTATTTCATATCATAAATACTAATAGTTTTTTTATCTATAATTAATCAAACTTGGGATAGTAAACTGTGATATTGTGCTAGAATTGCATGTTTTTCTGGACAGAAGGATTAGTCCTCTACGAAAACCAATTTAAACAAATAGAGCAGCATGGGAATTAAAAATGAACAAATTAACTCATAAATCTACAAAATCATTTAACAGGCAGAAAAACTGTTCATACATCTGAACCTCCGCATAGTCAGTGTATGAATACAATCTAGAACTAGCCAAACAAAGGGTGTCCCGGTTTAGACTGCTATATTTCAATTCAAATTGTAATGGCATTTTAAAAGTGAATCTGTATATCAAATGCCCTCATACCTGCCAGTTTCCTTGTCCTTCACCTGGGCTAGGATATTGACCAGACCCTCTTTGCCAATTATCTCCACCATATGCCGGTCCTGCCCCATGTCTGCCATCCTCACCATAACTAGGATTCACACCAGTAACTCTGTTACCACCTGGATTCACTGATGGAGGTGCCTGCCCATAGTTACCAGGTGTCGAAGGTTGACCATAAGACCCAGGTGCTGATGGTTGGCCATAAGACCCAGGTGCTGATGGTTGGCCATAAGACCCAGGTGCTGATGGTTGGCCATAAGACCCAGGTGCTGATGGTTGGCCATAAGACCCAGGTGCTGATGGACCACCCGGCCTACCTCCTCCATGCCCTTGCGAGAAGTTCCTGCGCTCTTGAGGGTTGTTGTAACCTTGATCTTGCCCAGTCAGATTTACATGCCCTTGGTGCTGAGCTTGACCTTGAAAACCACCAGGTGGTCCATTGTAGCCTGAACGGTCTGCATAATCATTCCTTCCAAAACCTCTACCATCCTGCCCACCTTGTGCATAATTCTGCTGTGGGGCATAGCCTCTTCCATCTTGTTGTGAGCGGTATGTCTGGAAATTTCCTTGTTGTGGCGGGTTGTTCTGGTAGCCACTTTGTGGAGGGCGGTTGTTCTGGTAATTTCCTTGCTGTTGAGGGCCATCCTGGTAGTTTCCTCGGTAATTACGGTTCCTGTCAGTTCTTGATGGTTTGCTATAATGAACAGGTGGTGGTCTTGGAGTGATGACACCATTGTCATATTTGTCTCCTGGTGAAATCAATACATGTATCAGAATGAATTTCTAACAAGCATCATGTGCCGAATGCACTAAAAACATAAAAATGCGGCATGTTTACGAATTCGAGGAAATTTAAAGGTCACTTCATTTACTAATAAGGTATACAAGGAAATGTGATTCAATCAACTTATTAACTCATAAATAAAAATGGGAATGGGACAGACCTCCGTACTCCTTTGTTTCCGGATATAGGTATGAATCAGGCAGAACGAAAACAACTCCAGGCAAACCTGACGAAAATACCAAGACAGGGAGGTAAGTACTATAAAAGTTGTAATCAATATTAGTTGCAAACAAAAAATTAATTTCATTAGCTACTTCACCCACCTTTAAATTTATCCGACATTTCCTCGGTCATTACAGCCTGAAAACCAACATAAGTCGTCGTGCTAAAAGCATACATCCTCTTCTTGGCCTCCTCATAACTACAAGAAATCCAGAGCCCAACAAATGAGGAAAATTACATTGATTTGTTGAAATTAGTTGTTTATCTCATATAGAGATTACGAATTATAAGGGACAATAACTTGACAAGTTACAATTTAAATCATTTAAGTATATACATCATATGGAATATTTGCATGGGGGCAACTAACCAAACATTGATCTTGGATCAGTGCCCCAAAGATCCCATCTAGTCAAACACTGAGTACCATGTAAAGTACAATGCTGCAGAAACTAGGTAATGTAGACTGTACAGATGTGTGTTCCTTGAAACTTGAAAGTCATGGTTTCAAAGGCGACTAGCCATTAGTTTCAGATGGGCCCTGATATCTTTCTCATTTCAACATAAATAAACATCCATGTGGACCTAACAATACTTAAGGCCCCAAACTACCCTGGGAATGTTTGAACCAACCAACCATAAACAAGGAAGGGAGTTAGATGGTCTTGGTAACACAACTTCTGGTACGTATGTTCATTGCAATTCTAGGAAAAACTTTGCTAGTGTAATGACCCTCAAATCACCCGTGCTCAATATATAAACTCCTTGGTTTAACTCTAAAAGTAAATGGCACTGCTTACTTTTCATACTAATATATTTCTAAATCATTGATAATTACTTGATCTCAAGCTTTAATAATTGACACACAAGTAGCATCTAATTTAGATCAAGCAACCGACTTGTATTGTATATAACTCAAAGGCAATCCATGGCACAACAAGATGAAGCAATCACACAATGAAGCAATCGCACAATTCAGAATCATGCTTCAGCGTCTACAAGAACCAATTCACCCACGGCAGCAGCAAGCCCAAGCGGTAACATAGTCACGTATTTCGTCACGAAATAGCATCAACAAGCCCAATTGGTAACATAGTCCTGTATTTTCGCGAAATAGGAATGAAATGGGCGAAATAGGAATGAAATGGGGAACCCGCCTGGCGAACCAATACGAAGGGGAACCCGCTTGGCGAACCAATTCACCGCAGCAGCAAGCCCAATCGGTAACATAGTCACGCATTTCATCGCGAAATAGGAATGAAACGTGGGAACCCGCTTGGCGCCATACCTCCCGACGACCTTGGCGAGGGTCTGGAGGAAGGTCTCGATCATCTCCTCGCGCGACGGCTTAGGGTCCGGGAACTCCATGGTGAACAGCCAGTGGTTGTAGTCGCAGCCCTCGAAGAGGATGTCGTCGGGAGAGATCTTGCTGTCGTCCGCCCCGTAGTCGGCCCGGCGCCGCGCAGCCGCCGGCGCCGTGGACCGGAACCTGGCGGCGCCGCCGGGAAGGAACCGCCACGGTGCCCGCGGGAGCGGCGCGACAGGGGAGACGGGGGCCGCGAGGGGGGAGGGACGGGCGACTGAGGCGGACGGGCGGAGCAGGGGCGCCGAGGTGGAAGCCGCTGCGAGGACCCGCCGGAGGCGCAGCGCGAGGGCCATGGCGGGGGCGACTAGGGTTTCGGCGGCGGGGGAGCAGAAGGTTCTGGGGTTTAGGGGGTTGCTGTTAGGGCTGGGGAGAATCGCGGTATAGGTTGTAGGCTAGTAGTGGTTGCGAAACCGCGTCACTGATAAGTGGGTCCGGGTGTTTTATCACGAGCTGGCCCGGATTTCCATTTTGGTTTGATTTCCTGGGACCAGCGGAGTGCGACTGTTAGCGTGGCGTTTGCCACTGGCAGCTGGGCCACGAGTATGACGACGGAGATGGGCTAATCTGGCCCGGTGCCCCGGTGGGCTATTTGCAGCCACACGACTCCCGTTGTTCCATCTCGCAGTCGCCTTTTTCCTTTAAAAAAAAAAAATCTTGCAGTCGCCTATATAGACTGAACAGTGTGAACCATCTATCTACAAATTCTATTTGTTCAATAGACCTTTGTCAATGGAAATACAATGTAATTAGATAGAAAAAGGAAATAAAATAGGGACTTTTGTTGGATTGGCACGATATAAATGCAGCAAAAAAAAAATAGGACTAAGAAAGAGGCAAATTGTGTCTAAATAATTAAGGGGTACTAAGGACCATCTCCTACTTTTTTATTCATTTAGTTCTTCAACTAGGACAAATGTCCGTGCGTTGCAACGGGAGAAGAAAGAGACTATAAAAATCTTTTAGGTTAAGTTTAATCTGAAGTTTAAATGTTTAAACTCTAACTATAAATAAGCTCTTTTGGGTTTAGTTTAAAAAATAAAAAGTGATGTAAGTAGATCCATTTCAAAATTTAATTTCATAGTACATGTGGCCGTACGCTGTAATGAGAAAATATACATTGATCGATCCATTGGTCATCATCGCGCATCATGGTCACCTGATTTTTCCACGGAGCACAGCGCTATATCAAGTCGAATCTGGACACGTGGACATGGCAACAAAACAAAATTGCATGTGTTTCTGAAAAACAAATTTTACAAATTTTAGAATAATAAATTTAGTCAAAATTATTTCACGGGAGAAATATTTGTCAAAACTGACCCAATCTCGAAAACAAATAAATGCAGAAAGACCAAAGTTTATAAATTGTTAATTGTTAATTTTGGTAGTGGTCCACGAGCCTTAATGATCTCACGTCGACCCTGTCCCGTGCGTTGCATCGGGACGGACAACCTTGAAATCGAATTTCGTACTGCCTAGTTATATAATGTTGCGAATCATATACCAATTTGTTTTAAATTAGACTCTTTTGTCATGGTTGGATATGTGATATTAACTCATATACAACACAGGAGAAAGATATATTCCAAAGATAAGGTTGGTGGTCTTTCCTGATTAAATCAGTATTTTATATAAACAAATTTCGTAAACCGGTTCAGTTAGCCAAAGTCCCAACCTAAAATGTATTATTTTTTTCTAAACCAAGAAGAGATCTATTTTATTTTCAATCAATCACATGAAAAAGCTATTTTTGGATCACGTGTGCATACACATACCAAATCAGTATGGCTGGAATTAAAGATTCCTCTTCGTTGTTTATTTGTACTTTGGTCGGTTGACTTGATGAGCCACACCTAAACTTTTGTTGTATAGTAAAACATATTTGTCGGTGTTTCGTACCCGGGGGTATCACACCAACGAGTAATATGATCGCGTGCTTCTCTTCCTGGATGGTGATGCAAGGGGACACAAGGATTTATCCTGGTTCGGGCAAAGAAGGCCCTACGTCCAGCGGGGGGAGATGTTCTTGTATTACTTGCACCTAAGTGCTTGTACAGGGGAGAATACAAGCTCAGTGAGCGTGGACCGGAGTCCGGATTCGTGTCTGTGCGTGGACTCGTGTGTTGTGTCCGTCGTCCCGAATGAGGGCCCTAGAGTCCCCTTTTATAGAGCAAGGGGAGGCCAGGGTTACAAAAAGTAGTATTACAGGTGTCGGGGCGCATGGTGCCCCATACGGAGAAGGGTAGGAACCCTGTCTTGTCGGGGCCACTGGAGCCGATGTGATCGTCGCTGTTGAGGCGTCCTTGAGTCGTGGCTTCCATCCCGGGCGCGGACGTGGGGGCGCGACAAGGCGGGAGCCGTACAGCACCCATCCCGGAATGTACAGTACGCGGTGAGGTCCCTCCGGGTCTTGAGGTACCTGTCCTCCAACAGCACGAAAGTAGTTAGGGCTCGAAGGGCGCGGAGCCGGCTTCGAGGTGGTGCCACGGGGGCTCGAGGGGCGCGGAGCCGGCCTCGAGGTGTTACAGTGCAGGGCTCGTGGGGCGCGTAGCCGGCCTCGAGGGGTGATAGTGCCTGGCTCGAGGGGCGCGTAGCCGGCCTCGAGGGGTTACAGTGCTTGGCATGGCCGAACAGTGCTGCACTGGTGCCCTTTTGCCCATGCTTGTGGTGAAAACGAGACTTGACCTTTACACCGAGTTACTGTGGTACACGCCGTGCACTAGTGGACATGACCGGAGTAGGTGAAGGCGTTAAATGCGTGGTATGGGCTGGTACGGCTGTCTGAGCAGCTTGAGGTCCGTGTGTTAAGGCTCGAGGTGTGGGGGCGCGCATGCCCGAGGTCTGGAGGGCTCGAGCGAGACGGAGAGCGATCGTGCTCGCCCGAGGCCTGGCTGGGAGGGCTCGGGCGAGACGGAGACGGAGCGTTCGCCCGAGGCCTGGCTGGGAGGGCTCGGGCGAGACGGAGATAGAGCGTTCGCCCGAGGCCTGGCTGGGAGGGCTCGGGCGAGACGGAGATCGCCCGAGGCCTGGCTGGGAGGGCTCGGGCGAGACGGAGATAGAGCGTTCGCCCGAGGTCTGGCTGGGAGGGCTCGGGCGAGACGGAGACGGAGCGTTCGCCCGAGGCCTGGCTGGGAGGGCTCGGGCGAGACGGAGACGGAGCGTTCGCCCGAGGCCTTGCTGGGAGGGCTCGGGCGAGACGGAGACGGAGCGTTCGGGTGTTTGCGTTGAATGGGGGTACCCTTTTTTGTACCACCGACAGTAGCCCCCGAGCCCTTGTTTGAGTGCTTGCATTCGAGCAGGGGCTCTAGATTGGGATCTCGATGGGTAGCTAACTGGTCTCGAGGGTCTTGTCGATTTGATTCCGTGGGTGTCGTGCGAGCGACACCCGCGGGTGTAGCCCCCGAGGCCAGGGGGAGTGGTTAGAACTCCCTCGTGGGCTTCTCGAAGAATCCTCCGTCGTTTAGGAACCTTCTGCCCAGTGGGCGCGCCTTTTTAGGCGGAAATCGTCAGGACGCGCAGATCGCGGCGCCGTGTGTACCTGTCAACATGCTTGAGATGTGGTTCGGTAGTAATATTAAATATTCGCGATAACCTTTCCTTTGCCGTGGGGGACTTCGTCCGGGGCTTGGCTCGGAGGGCTCGGACAAGACGGAGAACGAGCGTCTGTCCTGGGCCTGGTCTCGAGGGCTCAGGCGAGATGGGGGTCGAGCTTTCACCCGAGGCCTGAAAATCTCATGCTCACATAAAGAAAAGAGATTAGTCGCAACTGTCCGAGTTTTTAGACCCTCTTTCGTCGAGGGGTGCCAGGTGGAACCGACTGGCCGGCTCCTCGAGCTGTCCGGCATGCCGATTGCCCTGGCTTGTCATCCCGCGAGTCCTTTCGATCGGATGCGAGGGGGGATGCCTCGTACTACCCCGAGTGGGCGAGTATTGAGGTTCCCGGTGAGCTGGTAACGGGGAATCCAAGTGAGAGCTCGTGCCCCGTTCGTTAGGGGTCGATTGTGGCCCGGAGGCGGTCTCATAAAGCATGGGTGCTCAGTCTGCAAGAGTGCCGGGTCCATTCGATAGGACCCGGTGGCTCGATGCCTCCCTCCGAGGGGATCTCACTGCACGTCGAGCTCCCTGCCTTGGATACACGTGAGAGGCCTCGAGGGTTCGGCCCTCGAGTAATGCCGCGAGTGGCGCCCCTTGGTGTCCCTGACTCGGGTGCTCGAAGCCGGCTGTCGAACCCTTTTCGAGGGCCAGCCTTAGCTGCTTCGAGACTTAGGGCCGGGGCCCGTTTTTACCTTTATGAAGAAGCCTCCGTCGTCTGGGAGTCCTTCTGCCCGTTGGGCGCGCCTTTTTAGGCGGAAACTGTCGGGGAGAGCGACGGGCGCGAAGCCAGAGCGACGGTCGTGGCGGGCCCCGGTGGTGGAGCGAATGGAGAGGTAACGCGTGTATCCTGCACCCGGCTCGAGACGCGGTTAGGTAGGCGCATTGAATGCATTCGGTTACCTTTTTACGTCGTGGGAGATCCCGCCCGGATTCTCTCCCTATAAATCGAAAGAGGGGAAAGAGAACCTTTACTTTGCCTTTGCCTTCGCCGCCGCCGTAGCCTTTACGCGCCCTCTCCTTCGAGCTAGTCGATTGGGGATTTCCGGCCTCCCGTCCGCCGCTCGGATCCGCGCCGCGCCACCGTCATGGCCGCCCAGACACAGATGCTGCCGGCCGAGGACTGGAGCCCGTCGAAGGTGACGCAGAGCGAGATGGACTCGTTGGTGGCCCAGGGGCTTCTGCGCCCCACCCGGAGGGGGACCCGCATGGTGGGTTATCCCGTCGGCGGAGCACCGGAGCCGCACCCGCCGGAGGGGTACGTGGTGAGCTTCACGCGCTACCACCGTATGGGGCTCGGCGTCCCGCCGAGCCGCTTCTTGCGAGGGCTGGCCCACCACTTCGAGGTGGAGCTGCAACACTTCTCCCCCAACTCCATCTCGCACGCCGCCATATTCGCCGCGGTGTGCGAGGGGTACCTGAAGATGGAGCCGCACTGGGAGATGTTCGTCCATCTCTTCCGGGGCGAGCTCTTCATCAAGTCCTTGAAGCCCAGCGGGAGGCGGCCCGTGCGCATGGGCTCCCTTGCCATCACCGCGAGGGCGGGGACCTCGTCGGCCAACGTCCCCCGCGAGTACCTGCGATACAAGCTATCCACCAACCAGGCCGGGTGGGACGACCATTGGTTCTATCTGCGGAACGAAGGTGGCCTCCTTCCGCAGTACACCGGCAGGGTCTTACTCGACGCCCGGAGAAGTGGACCTGGGGTCGCTGCGGACAGGCAACGCCACCTGGCCCCGCTGATGGAGATGATGAAGACGCTGGTGGATGAGAAGAAGCTGACCGTGCAAGCGGTCATTTGGGCGTTCCACCAGCGAAGAGTCCTTCCGCTGGCGGACCGCCCCCTTCTTATGCACGAGATGGGCCCGCAGGCTCAGCTCGAGGCGCTCAACCGCTCGAGGATGGCCGAAGAGAGGCTGTCCCGGAACGAGGGCGTCTCCCGGGTGTCGATCACGATCCAGGGCCGTTCGTCCCTGAACTCTCCCACCTGTTGCGATGGCACCCGACGAGGGGTGTCTCGACCTGGTAAGCCTTCCTCGAGTCGAGCTATCTCGAGCCTCCTCCCCCTTCTTCCTCCTTCGACCCGTTTGCATCCGTCTTGTGGTTTGTCTCATCACGCTTCTCCTTTCTTCAGGGGGCATTTACTTGTCGTGCGTCGAGGCCCCCGGTGAGGGAGGACGCCGCGGATGCTCAGGTGAGGCGCCTTTCTGCTCAAAGGACAAGGAGAGCAAGGATGCCAAAAAAAAGAGAAAGATAAAAACTTGCGTCGCTTAGCTCGGGAGCAGAGATTGGCGAAGGCTCGTCGTAACCGTCAGCCTGGGGACGGGTCCCCCGAGCTGAGCTCCTCGAGCTCGGAGGAGGAGAGTAGTGACGAGGAGGAGGACGACGACGAGGGGATGGATGCGCGCTTGATGCGCGCGGGGCTCGTCGATGACAGGGCTGACCGCTCCTCTGTGCAGGAGGGTACACTGGAGGTCCCGCCGTCAAAAGGGCGCGGGGCGCAGCCGCGGAAGGCGGCGCCGATCTCTGCCTCGTCGGGGCCCGAGGTCCGTCGAGCTCCGCGCCGGATGTGCCCCCGGTCGTAAGGAAGCCCCGGACCCGGAGCGCCTCTGCCACAGCGCCAACGGAGGCCGCCCCCGCGTCAGCCCAGACGGGGGGTCTCGAGAGGGGTCGGGCCTCGAGAGGCGGCCGACAGGTCGAGAAGGGTTCCGGGCCCGACCCCCGCGAGCCGTCAAGGGCGACGTCGAGCCCGCGGAGGAGTGGGCGCCAAGAAGAGGCGTCGAGCCCGCGCCATCATGAGCGTCGGGGAGGGAGCCCCCGAGCGCCTCGTGACCAGGGGCGCGAGCGTCCTCGGAGTCCATCGCCGCACCGCCGCCGGGACGCGGAAGCGGACGCGGGAGGGCGCGACCACCAGCGTGGGCGCCGGAGCAGGTCCCGGAGCCCGCGCCGGGCGAGCGCCACGACGTCAGCACGAGGGCGGTGCGGTCGCCCTCCCGCGATGCGGGCGGAAGGAGGGCTCTCCCTCGAGGTCGAGCCATGGGAGGCGTCGGGAGCCCTCCCCCCATCCCAGCCCTGCGGAGACGGCCCAGGCGCAGGGCTCGAGCCGTGGGGTGGGCTCGAAGCCCCCGAGTGGGTCCGGCGACTCCGGGAAGAGGCCCAGCCGCCGCTTCGGGTGAGTAGTTTCCTTGGGTCTCGTCGGTAGTGAGGCTTCACTTCTTTGCTTTTAATGACGCGTGCCATCTCCATCTTCTCAGGGGGAAGCGCTCCTACCAGGAGGTGGACCTCGCTTCGTCCAAGCGGGCCAAGGCCTCGAGCCCCGTCGAGGCACAGGCACCTCGAGGTATGGCACCTTCCTCCGCTAGAGAGGCCGCTTGGCTGGAGAAGGCCCGAGCTGCCATGGCTCGAGGGGGCCGGATGATCGTCGCAAATTTTGGTGAGGCCGTCGCCATCGACCATAGGGGTCGAGGTACTCTTCTTGGTTCTGACTTCTCCGTCATCTCGTATTGCAGGGGCCTCAGCTCATGGCATCGAGCCCGCCACCGCCGTATCTGCCGAAGCGCTGCCTCCTCCCCCTCCTCCTCCTCCTGCGATGGTGCCAACTGGGAGCGCCATCCTTCCCCTCACCACGACGGCTGTTCCGGGGAAGCGCCTGGGGCGAGCACGGCCCCGCCGGCGTCTGGGGCTGAGGAGACCGCGCCCCTTGTGGCTCCGACCAGCACGGGCCGGGCTGCGGAGGAGGGAAAGGGGGGAGAGGCGTCGGCGGAGAAGGAGCCGACGGTGGAGGACCTCCTCAACGAGCTGGAGCAGGGGCCGCTCCTTTCCGCGCTCGATGATGGCGGCGGCGCCCGAGGTGCCGGGCAGCGCCGACAAGGCGCCGGAGGGCCCGGCCAGGGATGAGGACGCGGGTCGAGCCTTCCCTCGACCGATCCGCAACAGAAGCGCCGGCGGAGGGACGGAGGGAGTCGGGGCTCGTGCCGTCGGGCGGCGGGTCGCTGTCGGGGCAGCTCGAGGCGGAGGAGGATCTGCCCGACATCGAGCTCGACCGCCGATATGGCCGTTTCCCGTCCCACTGAGCCCGCCCCTTGCCGTGGTTCCCATCGAGCAGCCGGCCCAGCGGGGGGCACCGCGCGAGGTGCGGTCCATCTTCCGGGGTGGCCGCGCTTATGGCGGAGGCGGAGCGGTCCTGCTCCGAGGAGGCGGCCGATCCGCACAGGTGTCAGCCGCCCTCGAGCGGGCCGAGGCGGAGCTTCGAGATCTCCGCGCGGAGCTGAGCCGGAACGCCCAGATGGCGAGCCGGCTTAACGAGGCGGAGGCGGAGGTCCGGGTGGCTCGAGGCGAGGTCGCCCGATCCAAGGAGGAGGCCGCCGCCGTTCTCGAAGCGTCGAGGAAGGAGGCCGCGGATGCTCGAAGCGAGGCCACCTCTGCCCGGGCTGAAGCCGAGGCGGCGAAGCAGGAGGCTGCTGACCCCGTGGCGAGGCCGCCGCCGCCCGAACCGCAGCGGAGGCGGCAAGAAAAGAGGCCGAAGACGCCGTGAGTGGTGCCGCCACCGCCCGAGCTGCCGAGGGGGCGGCGCGGCAGGAGGTGATCCGCAAGGATCTGGCCCTGGTAGAGGCGGGCCGGCTGATCGAGGACCTTAGGTCCGAGAAGCTCCTCACGCTGGCCGAGAAGCGCAGGCTGGAGCAGCGTGCTGAGGGCCTGACCAGCGACCTCGCCGCACTGGGGCAACACTGCGACGGTGGGGCTTACACCTTGTTCTTGTTTGGTTCTCGAAGTTCTTTGTTACGCCGCAGGCTCACTCTTCCTTGTTTGTTGCGCAGGGGTCGAGAAGACGGTCGAGGAGCTCCGTGAGACAAACCAGGCTCTCTTGGACCAGCTCCAAGACGAGACGATGGTGGCGGAGCGGGCTCGCTCTTCTCTCGACGGCTCGGCCCCATGTGGGGTGCTCCTCCTGTGGCCGCGGCAGAAGGTGCAATGGCTCGGGGCGATGCCTTGGTCGACGCCTTGTGCTTCTTCGACGCAGCCGCACGGGACCGTGTCCGGCAAGCTCTCCATCACGGCGTCAAGCAGACACTCGCGGTTGTTCGCTCCGGTTTCCGCTTCCCGGTCCATGTTGTCGCGAATGGCTTCATCGAGATCGAGGGGAAGGATGAGGAGTGGAACAACCGCCGTGTCGACAAATTTTGGAGAAGATGGAGAGGCCGGGGACGTCGCTCGCGAAGATCTTCGAGGAGGACGTGCTGCCTCCTGACGCCAGCAGCGGTGTCGGGAGCCCTCCTCCTTCGAGCTCGGGCGTCGAGGTCGAGCCTGCCATCGTGGACCTCGGAGAGGTACCCGCACCGACGAGGACTGAGGCCTGCGTGCCAAATTTGGGCGTCGAGGCCCTTGTAAGAATTCTATGACATAAATGAGGGTACGTCGAGACCCGAATGTATACGTGATTTGTTTATGAAAAGAGTTGTTTTCTTTTCAAATGCGTTTGACCGCTTCTCTTTGTCGCAAGCTCGAGTTTCTGCTAACTTAGTCTGTGTTCCTTTGATACGTCGCGAGCCCCAGGGGAGGCGTAGGTAGGGCACCGTAGCCCGGGGGCGTAGGCGGCCGTCTACGTCGACGCCCCCCGACCTTGGGGCTCGAGGTACTTTAAGATTTAGACGTCGCTAGTTCATTCGAGGCGCGAGTCGAGACGAGGGTCAAATTTTTGAAAAGAAAACACGCGTTTTTTCCGGAGTCTGGGGGGCGTTTACCCCCTTGTCAGCCCCCGAGGGAGGCTCGACCCTGAGCTAGGCAGGGTCGAGGCTACCTTGATTGCTAAGCAACATGAAGATGGAGCACGAGTTGGTTCATTCATATTGAACATGTTTGTACAAAGTGATAAAATGAACAAGGCCTCGAGGCCTTAAAGGTAGAAGCGACGTAGCTGAGATATGTTCCACGCGTTCGCCAGGATCCTGCCTTGGTCGTCGTAGAGCTTGTATGTGCCTGGCTTGAGCACTTCGGCCACGGTGTATGGGCCTTCCCACGGAGGGGTGAGCTTATGGCGCCCTCGATTATCTTGCAGCCGTCGAAGCACGAGGTCCCCCACCGCCAGGTCCCTTTTGCGCACGTGCTTGTCGTGGTAGCATCGAAGTGTTTGCTGGTAGCGTGCAGAGTTGATGAGCGCCACGTCTCGAGCCTCCTCGAGCTGGTCCTTGGCGTTGGCGAGCCTTTCGTCACTGGTTTGCTCGTTGTAGGCTCGAAGTCGAGGTGAGCCGTACTCGAGGTCCGTAGGTAAGACGGCCTCGGCGCCGTAGGTTAGGAAAAACGGAGTGAACCCGGTGGCTCGACTCGGCGTAGTCCTGAGGCCCCACAGCACCGAGGGGAGTTCTGTAGCCCACCCCTTTCCGAAATTCTTGAGGGTTTTGAACACCCTTGGCTTCAGCCCATGGAGTATCATGCCGTTGGCGCGCTCGACCTGCCCGTTGCATTGGGGGTATGCGACCGAGGCCCAGGTTACGCGAATGTTGTTGTCATCGCAGAAGTTGGTGAACTTTTTGCCCGTGAATTGGGTGCCATTGTCGGTGATGATGACATTTGGCACCCCGAACCGGTACATGATGTTGGCGATGAACTCGACAGCCTTCTCGGAGGTGGGTCTCCTATCGGCTTAGCCTCGATCCACTTGGTGAACTTGTCGACGGCCACGAGCATGTGTGTGTACCCTCCACTTGTCCTTTTGAGGGGACCCACGAGGTCGAGCCCCCAAACGCAAATGGCCAAGTGATTGGGATCATCTGCAGGGCGTGTGCGGGCTGGTGCGTTTGCTTGGCGTAGAATTGACACCCATGGCATGCTTGGACCAAACGCTTGGCATCCCCAATGGCGGTCGGCCAATAGAAGCCTTGTCGGAAGGCGTTGCCAACCAGGGCCCTCGGCGCTGCGTGGTGGCCGCAAGCCCCCGAGTGCATATCGTCGAGGAGCTTGCGCCCTTCCTCGAGTGGGATGCAGCGTTGAAGGATCCCAGTCGGACTTCGTCGGTATAGCTCCCGTTCGTCGCCGTAGATGACGTAGGTCTTGGCCCTCGAGCGATGCGTCGGGCCTCCGTCTTGTCTTCTGGTAGCTCGCCTCGCGTCAGGTAGTCGAGGTAGGGCGTCCGCCAGTCGAGGGGCCGTGATGACGAAGAGGCGTGTGCGTCGACCTGCATCGCCTCTGCGGACGTCGAGGGTCCTTCTCGAGGGGGCGTTGATGGTCGAGCCCCCGTGTCTTGCTCGAGGGGTGGCGTCGAGGGGCCGGCCCCCGGGTCGATTTCGACGGATGGCTCGAAGACGTCCCTCGAGAAGACGTCTGGCGGTACCGTGCCGCGCGTGGACGCCAACTTTGCCAGCTCGTCTGCGGCCTCGTTGTACTTCCGAGCTATGTGGTTGAGCTCGAGGCCGTAAAACTTGTCTTCCAGCTTGCGCACCTCCCCGCAGTACGCCTCCATCTTGGGATCGATGCAGCTTGAAGCCTTCATAACCTGGTTGACGACGAGCTGCGAGTCTCCTCGGGCGTCGAGGCGTCGGACCCCGAGCTCGAGGGCGATGCGCAGCCCATTGACGAGGGCCTCGTACTCGGCGACGTTGTTGGAGGCGGGGAAGTGCAAGCGTAGCAGGTAGCGCATGTGTACTCCGAGGGGTGAGATGAAGAGCAGGCCTGCTCCGCCCCCGTCTTCGTGAGGGATCCATCGAAGTACATGGTCCAGAGTTCGGCTGAATCTGTGCCGGCGGGAGCTGAGTGTCGGTCCATTCAGCAACGAAGTCCGCCAACGCTTGCGACTTGATGGCCTTTCGCGGGGCATAGGTGATGGTCTCCCCCATTAGTTCGGCGGACCACTTGGCGATGCGCCCCGTGGCCTCCCGATTGTTGACGATCTCTCCGAGGGGGAAGGACGACACCACCGTCACGGGATGAGCGAGGAAGTAGTGCTGGAGCTTGCGCCTTGTGACGATGATGCCGTAGAGCAGCTTTTGGATGTGCGGGTACCGGACCTTGGCCTCGGAGAGTACCTCACTGGTGAAGTATACCGGTCGCTGGACCGGCAATGTATGACCCTCCTCGTGCCTCTCGACGGCTATGACCGCGCTACCCCTACCGGGTGGTTGCGGCCACATAGAGGAGGAGGGGCTCGGGGGAACCGTCACCTTCGGCTGGTCGCGGGGGCACGAGAATTGGTGCAGAAGTCAGCAGCCCCTTCAACTTGGTTAAGGCCTCCTCGGCTTCGGCGGTCCACGCAAAGTGTTCCGTCTTTTTTAGCAGGCGGTAGAGGGGTAGTGCTTTTTCCCCTAGCCTCGAGATGAATCTGCTGAGAGCGGCTAGGCAGCCTGTTACTTTCTGCACACCCTTGAGGTCACGAATCGGGCCCATCCTCGTGACTGCTGAGATTTTTTCAGGGTTTGCCTCGATCCCCCGTTGCGAGACGATGTAGCCAAGTAGCATGCCTCGAGGCACACCAAAGACACACTTCTCGGGGTTGAGCTTCACATTCTTGGCCCGGAGGCACTCGAACGTGGTCTCGAGGTTGCTGATGAGGTTCCCTACTTTTTTGGTTTTAACCACGATGTCATCGACGTAGGCCTCGACGGTCTTGCCTATGTGCTCGCCAAAGATGTGCTGCATACATCGTTGGTACGTTGCCCCGGCGTTTCGAAGGCCGAAGGGCATCGTAACATAGCAATACATACCAAATGGCGTGATAAAAGAGGTCGCGAGCTCATCGGATTTTCTCATCCTAATTTGGTGGTAGCCGGAATACGCATCAAGGAACGAAAGCACTTCGCACCCAGCAGTGGAATCGACGATCTGGTCAATTCTAGGTAAAGGAAATGGAACTTTTGGACATGCTTTATTCAGACCAGTGTAATCTACACACATCCGCATTTTTCCATTCTTTTTCCTAACTAGTACAGGGTTAGCTAGCCACTCTGGGTAAAATACCTCCTTGATGAATCCGGCCGCCAAAAGCTTGTGCACCTCCTCGCCGATGATCCTGCGCTTTTCCTCGTCGAAGCGGCGCAGGCGTTGCTTCACCGGTCTGGACCCGGCCTGGATCTCCAAGGCGTGCTCGGCGACTTCCCTCGTATGCCCGGCATGTCCGAGGGGTTCCACGCAAACATGTCGATGTTCGCGCGGAGAAAGTCGACGAGCACTGCTTCCTATTTGGGCTCGAGGCTGGTACTGATGGTCAGCGTCTTGCCATTGGCCGAGGTCGGGTCGACGGGTATTTGCTTGGTGTGCTCGGCCGGCTCGAAGGTGCCGGCGTGACGCTTTGCTTCTGGGGCCCCCTCGGTGGCCAGAGCTGCCAAGGCCTCGAGCGAGTCGAGGTGGACGTTGGCCTCCCCCCGCTCGACGCACTCCACGTCGCAGTGGTATGCGTGCTCGTAGGAGGTGTCAACGGTGATGACCCCTTTTGGCCCCGGCATCTTGAGCTTCAAGTACGTGTAGTTAGGAATCGCCATGAACTTGGCGTAGCCTGGCCGGCCGATGATGGCGTGGTAGGTCCCTTGGAAGCCGACCACCTCGAAGGTGAGCGTTTCCTGTCGGAAGTTTGCCGGCGTGCCGAAGCAGACCGGCAGGTCGATGCGCCCGAGGGGGTGGGCCTTCTTTCCTGGCACTACTCCGTGGAACCCCCCGACACTGGGTCGGAGCTGTCCTTCTGAAATCCCCAGGAGGTCGAGGGTCTCGAGGTATATGATGTTGAGGCTCGAGCCCCCATCCATCAACACCTTGGAGAACCGAACGTCGACTATGACGGGGTCGACGACGAGGGGGTAAGCCCCCGGGTTTATGACCTGGTCCGGATGGTCGTCACGGTCGAACGTGATTGGCGCATCGGACCAGTCAAGATACCGGGGGCGTCGTGGCCAAGCGAAAAGATTTCCCGGCGCTCCTTCTTTCTTTCTCGAGCTGAGAGCCCGACGGTCGGCCCCCCGTAGATCATGTAGCAGTCGCGCACCGGGGGGAAGTCGCCATCTGCGTTTCTGCCGCCGCGTCGATCGGTATCCTTTCCCTTAGGCGCGTCTCCTTCTTATCGCCGAGCTTGGAGTAGTAGCCCTTCAACAGTCGGCAGTCTTTCAACTTGTGGTTTACGGGGCCCCTGTGGTAGGTACAGGGATCCTCGAGCATCTGGTCGAAAACAGCCCCATCGGGGGGGCCTCGGGCTTCTTAGGCTCGAGGGCGCCCGCGAGCACCTCTTTGTCGTCGTCGTCATCGGCGCCACGCTTCGCCTTCTGGCCTTTGCGTTTTTTTTTCTTCCTTTGTTGCCGTCATTGTTGTCGTTCTTGGCGTCGTTGCCCTTGCTGGAGCCCTCCGGCGCGATCACCGCCTTGCCTTTGTCCGTGGACGGCCAAAGAAGGCCCCCACTGCTTCGTCGCCCGAAGCAAAGCTGGTGACGCGATCCATCAGGTCCTCGACCGTCCCGGGACGGTAGCGTCCTAGCTCATGAACAAGCTCTTGGCATGTTGTGCCTGCGAGGAATGCTGAGATGACGTCCTCGTCAGGCACGTGGGGGAGCTCGAGACGCTGCTTCGAGAACCGTCGAGCGAAGTCGCGGAGGGGCTCGTCCGCCGCCTGCCTGCAACGCCGTAGGTCCCAGGGGTTGCCTGGGCGCACGCAGGTCCCCTTTAAAATTCCCGTCGAAGACCCTGACTAGGTCGGCCCAGTCATGGATCCGATCCGGCGGGAGCCCCTCGAGCCACCGCGGGCGGTGTCCGAGAGGTAGAGTGGAGTTGACGTATGATCACGCGGTCGTCGTTCTTCGCTCCGCCCCCCAGTTGGCAGCCAAGGCGGAAGTTCCGAGAGCCAGAGCTTGGGCTCGACCTCCCCGTCATACTTCACGATGTTGGTCGGCGGTCGGAAGCGGTTCGGGGAGGGTTGAGCTGCGGATGGCCCGGCTGAAGACTCGGGGGCCGGGGGCTCGAGGACCTGCCGGTCCTCGTCGCTGTCGTAGCGCCCCCCTCGATGGGCGCTATAGCCACGCTCTTGGGCCCCCTTGTCCTTGCGCCGTCGGTTGATGTCGTTGCGGGCGTCGTTGGGGTCTCGAGGCGGCCGGTTGTCGACGATCCGTTCGCGGACTGGCCTGGCTCGAGAGGCGTCCGGCTGGTGGACGGATGCCTCGCGAGCGTCGTGGGGCGTGTCCGCCGGTTTCCCCGAGGCTGCCCCGCGTCGGCGTGACGCCGAGCTCTCGGCTACTGCACCGCGGCTGTCTCGAGGAGGTTTTTCATTTCTCCGAGCATGCGCCTGGCGTCGGGGTTGGAGACGGCGGGCAGGTCACGGAGCATCATGGCCGCCGCCACCACGTTCTGCCCAGCTCGTGGGAAACATACCTCAGGGCGTGCTGGTGCCCCGTCCTCGAGGATCCGCCGGTGGACCTCTCGAGCCGGCCTCGAGCTCCGGCTCCTCGGGGTTGGGGTGGTTCCTGCATCAGGGTTTGCCGGAGCTGCAGCAGGTGTTGCCGTTCCTCCTCGGCTTTAGTGATTGCCTCTTGCACTTGTGCGAGTTGTGCCGCCCGGCCATCGTCGTGCTTAGGCGGCACAGCCGGTGCTCGAGGTTCGTCCCTTCCCCCGACGCGTGATCCGCCTGCCGCGGCCACGTCGCTAGGTCCTTCTAGGTCGAGGGCCGGCCTGTCGTCGTCGCCTTCGTCCTCGGTATCGCATACGACTCCCTCGAGTTGGAAGCACTCCCTGGTGGGATCCCAGAGGTCAGGGTCGTGGTAGTCGTATTCGTCGGAGTCGGAGCCGCTGACGGCACGCCGCCTTGGCCGATGCTGGGACCGCAGCTTGCGGTACCATTCTCCGACGGTAGCTCGCCGAGGTGGCTCGAGGGGTCGTAAGAAGTCGCGGTCGATGCACGCGGGGTGGACGATTTCCAGGCTGGCCATGGCTTGCAGCAGCGCGCCCGAACGCTGCTCCCGGTCCGCCACCGTCTGGCCCTGATGGCGCTCGTCGAGGCGGTGGGCGTGGACAGCCACAGAGTTGTCGAGGCCGACCGGGAACCGCTGGCGTCGAGCGCGGCGCGACCCGTGCGGGAGGAGGAGCGGTCGCGCGGCGTCGACGGCGCTCGGCTCGGAGGCCTCTGGCCTGGCTCCTGGTCCGTACGCATGACGAATGCGAAGTCGCTAGACGGGCGTGAGTGCGCCCTGGAGGTCTCCGGCCGTGCGCCAGGCGGGTTTCCCCTTGGGGCCCCTGCCGGCTACGGGGGCGTAGGTGTTTGCCGCGGGCACCGCCTGCGCCCGACGACGACGGTGACGATGGCGCCGCTCGCGACGTGGCGACGTGTGGTGGTGTGGGCGACGCGTCATGCCCCCCGCGCGGGGGGCGTGACACGCACTCCGCCCAGGCCCTCCGTGGAGAGCAGAGTCAGCTCGTTGCCGTTGCCGTGGCCAGGAACTCGAGGCTCCCGAACCAGACGACGACACCAGCCGAGAACGGAAGAGGGGATGAAGCCATCCAGGAGTCAACGAGAAATCGCTCGGGCACGCGAAGTCCCCTACCTGGCGCGCCAACTGTCGGTGTTTCGTACCGGGGGTATCACACCAACGAGTAATATGATCGCGTGCTTCTCTTCCTGGATGGTGATGCAAGGGGACACAAGGATTTATCCTGGTTCGGGCAAAGAAGGCCCTACGTCCAGCGGGGGGAGATGTTCTTGTATTACTTGCACCTAAGTGCTTGTACAGGGGAGAATACAAGCTCAGTGAGCGTGGACCGGAGTCCGGATTCGTGTCTGTGCGTGGACTCGTGTGTTGTGTCCGTCGTCCCGAATGAGGGCCCTAGCGTCCCCTTTTATAGAGCAAGGGGAGGCCAGGATTACAAAAAGTATTACAGGTGTCGGGGCGCATGGTGCCCCATACGGAGAAGGGTAGGAACCCTGTCTTGTCGGGGCCACTAGAGCCGATTGATCGTCGCTGTTGAGGCGTCCTTGAGTCGTGGCTTCCATCCCGGGCGCGGACGGGGGCACGACAAGGCGGGAGCCGTACAGCACCATCCCGGAATGTACAGTACGCGGTGAGGTCCCTCCGGGTCTTGGGGTACCTGTCCTCCAACAGCACGAAAGTAGTTAGGGCTCGAAGGGCGCGGAGCCGGCTTCGAGGTGGTGCCACGGGGGCTCGAGGGGCGCGGAGCCGACCTCGAGGTGTTACAGTGCAGGGCTCGTGGGCGCGTAGCCGGCCTCGAGGGGTGACAGTGCCTGGCTCGAGGGGCGCGTAGCCGGCCTCGAGGGGTTACAGTGCCTGGCATGGCCGAACAGTGCTGCACTGGTGCCCTTTTGCCCATGCTTGTGGTGAAAACGAGACTTGACCTTTACACCGAGTTACTGTGGTACACGCC
This sequence comes from Coix lacryma-jobi var. lacryma-jobi, assembly GCA_009763385.1. Taxonomy (NCBI): domain Eukaryota; kingdom Viridiplantae; phylum Streptophyta; class Magnoliopsida; order Poales; family Poaceae; genus Coix; species Coix lacryma-jobi. The sequence goes on along the minus strand of CM019831.1, from coordinate 68,749,726 downwards.
GTGCACTAGTGGACATGACCGGAGTAGGTGAAGGCGTTAAATGCGTGGTATGGGCTGGTACGGCTGTCTGAGCAGCTCGAGGTCCGTGTGTTAAGGCTCGAGGGTGTGGGGGGCGCATGCCCGAGGTCTGGAGGGCTCGAGCGAGACGGAGAGCGATCGTGCTCGCCCGAGGCCTGGCTGGGAGGGCTCGGGCGAGACGGAGACGGAGCGTTCGCCCGAGGCCTTGCTGGGAGGGCTCGAGCGAGACGGAGATAGAGCGTTCGCCCGAGGCCTGGCTGGGAGGGCTCGGGCGAGACGGAGATAGAGCGTTCGCCCGAGGCCTGGCTGGGAGGGCTCGGGCGAGACGGAGATCGCCCGAGGCCTGGCTGGGAGGGCTCGGGCGAGACGGAGATAGAGCGTTCGCCGAGGCCTGGCTGGGAGGGCTCGGGCGAGACGGAGACGGAGCGTTCGCCCGAGGCCTGGCTGGGAGGGCTCGGGCGAGACGGAGACGGAGCGTTCGCCCGAGGCCTTGCTGGGAGGGCTCGGGCGAGACGGAGACGGAGCGTTCGGGTGTTTGCGTTGAATGGGGGTACCCTTTTTTGTACCACCGACAATATTGATCTTATCGTAGAAGGAAAAGAGAAAGAAGAATCCTAATCATATTTTATTTGTACTATTTTAGAATCCATGCAATCTATTTGTATTAGGATTAGGATTCTTAGCCAGACAATTTCATAAAATAGAAGGTGGTACACATGATAGAAACAATTTGTATATTTACTAAATTAGTTAGAGGAGTTATACCAAAAATAAATAGAGAGAAACTTAATTGTCCGTACATTCCGACGGGTATTATTAATAATAATTTTTTTAAAAAATTAATCAAAACTACTGCATCCACAGTTTAGTAGTGAAGATTTCAAAGATATATGTTACTGTTTTTGTTAATTAATTTTGATTTACGATTACGAGAGGAAACCGAAAAAGAAAACAAATAAGGCATAGAACGGATTAAAATTCTATAATTTTAGAAACGAAAATAATAATAAAAAAAGAAAACATGAAACGGTCAGCATGGCTGTGCCTCTGTCGTTGGGTCTTACCTTCATCCATGCACGCGAGTGGGAGGATTCGGCAGCGCCTCGTTGGAATCCGCGCTACCGCTGCCTCCTTTATCTGTGTTTTCTCCAGGCCAATGACACACGGACCTAGTGCCACGAGGAGAGCCACGAGTGGCCACCGGTCCTTGTTTCCGGATCGCTGAGCTGGAGTTGCACACGGATCCATCATCTATCCGCACGGCCGATCTTTGTGCTTCTTCACTGCAGCTGACATACGGGCCCTACCTGCAATTTATGAGCTGCGAGATCGAGGTGTAAGTCACATGCCCCATCGTGTTCCTGTGTTTTCCAACGCCAATTACTTATCCCCTCCCGTGCTCCCGACGTTTGCGAGCGCGGGCGCTGCGGCAGCCGCGTAACTCGCGCTTCGTATGCCTCCTCAGATCCATGGATTGTCTTTGTTGCGCTGCTGCAAGTCTAGCGGCTGATAGCCAGCATGGTGGCGTTGCGAGTCCTACCAGCCTCTGCCACTCCCAGCATTGGCCTTGTCGCTTTCTCGCGTCGAGCCTCCTCCACTCCTCCGATGTTGGCATCCATGCCGGTCTTCTCGTTGCGGTCTCCTTGCTCCTCCCCGTGGCGGTCATCTCATCCGGTCTTATCTTCTCAAGCGCCGGCCAGAGCCCCAATGACACCACCAAGCTATCATGGAGCGCCACCGCTGCCTCGTGCACCTCTCTGCTGCCATCGCGACTTTGCCGACGTCGCGTCCCCGGTGGCCTCTGTTCTCGCCGACTTAGTCCGTTTAGATGCGGATCAGGTCCCACGATGGCCTCTGTTCTCGCCGACTTCGTCCGTTCAGATGCGGGCGAGGTCCGATGCAACGCGCAATGTCAAGCAGACCTAGCATTTATAATTTGGTCTTCGCACATATTTGATTTCCATCCACCGTAATGCTTTCTTGATTTATGACTCAGTATGTATTTATTCAATTTGGTGTAGTTATTCATGGTGGTTTTGACTTGGTCTCAATCTAGTGTCCGTGGTGGGTTTTGATTTGTTCTCAGTTTGATTTTATCATAGGTCTCTATGTATAGAAAACCAAACATGTGAGAGGATTTTTTTCCTCCTACGTGACGGACAAGAGTTTCGTTTCGTTCCGGCTCTTTTCTTTTATTTCAAATCAATCTTTTACCTAATCTGCATCACCTTATAAATAGTTAGAGAAGGCCGGACAAAACCAAAAAAAATAGGCAGAAATTTTGCCTCTTTATTATTAGGTATAGATTAACTCAAAGTTCTTTCTTTATCTTTAAAGAATTCTGCCTTCCTTAAAATATCATAAACTGTTCTTGTAGGTTGAGCACCCTTTTCAACGAAATAGAGAATAGCCGGAACATTTAAACAAGTTTGATTCTTTATTGGATCATAAAAACCTACTTTTCGAAGATCTCTTCCTTCTCTTCGAGATCGAACATCAATTGCAACGATTCGATAGATAGCTTATTGGGATAGATATAGATAAACAACCCCCTAGAAACGTATAGGAGGTTTTCTCCTCATACGGCTCGAGAAAATGATTCGAATTTCTGTCTATAATGCAATTCGATTATGACTTGTTTCCTTAAAGAAAAGAAAAAACAAATTTCATTTATACTCATGACTCAAGTTGGCTAATTTTGACTGACAAACTTCAAAAGAAAAACCCTTTGCAATTTTGTGTCGTCTCTAAACTCTTTTCTTTATCTCATCTCGAACAAATTGACTTTTATTCCTTATTCTGATCTAATTCTATTGTTGAGACGGTTGAAAATCGTGTTTACTTGTTCTGGAATCCTTTATCTTTGATTTGTGAAATCCTTGGGTTTAGACATTACTTCGGGAACTCCTATTCTTTTTTCTTTCAAAAGAGTAGCAACATACCCTTTCTTTTTTCTTATTTCCTTCGATAAAGCATTTCACTCTTCTATAGAAATCAAATATGAACAATTGATTCAGATAGACTTTTAATCAAAAAAGTTTTTCCAATACTCAGCAGCTTGATCAAACCAAGCTTCCGCAATTTCCGAATCGCCCTGTAGAATGGCCTGTTCTCCTCGGTCGGAATAGGCAGTTCCTTTCCCTAGAACCGTACTTGAGAGTTTCCTACCTCATACGGCTCAGAAATTGCTATCTTAATTTCCCCTATCTTAACTGAATTCGATTTCTCCAAAATCAATCCAATTTCTTCTTGGGTTAAGCAGAAGAAGTTAATTACCTAAGTTTCAAATCCTTCGTTCGAATTTTCTGAAAGGTAACTATCTCGGTTTCGTTTCTTTCATATATGAAATTTCTATAGAATCCTGGAAAAAGACCTTTTTCCATAAGAAAGAAAAAAGAACTTACTATCTTTGGGATCTGATACTACACCGCTGCTTAATCCCTTAGTGGATCGGCTTTATTACATAAGCGGATTCCTAAATTTTATCCCATATTGTGGTATAATGAAGCAGTTTTTTTAGTTGTATCGACTCAGTCGCTCACTAATTGATCCTTACGGTGTTTTCTCTATCAATTTCAGCTTTATCCATAGAATAGTAGTATAGGCTCTACTTTCTTCCTATTTTGATTCTTGTGAAGTGTCCTTCCTTCCTACAGCTGATAGGGTAAAATCGTTGTTTTGACGATCCCTATGTAGAAAGCCCTCTTTTCTAGTATTCACTAGAAAATTTCCTCCTTTCTTTTTTTTTCTTCTTTCTATAGTGGAGATAGTCGCACGTAATGACAGATCACGGCCATATTATTAAAAGCTTGTGGTAAGAAGGGGTTTCGTTCTAGTGCCCGGAAATAATATTCCAAAGCCTTTGTATGCTCTCCATTGCTTGTGTGTATAAGGCCTATGTTATATAGTATATAACTTCGATCATAGGGATCAATTTCTAGTCGCGTAGCTTCATAATAATTCTGCAAAGCTTTCGCATATATTTCCTTCGGATTGAGCCAACACCCGTTACGGTCGTTCATTCTATTCAAAAAATCTCCGTTCCAAAACCGTACATGAGGTTTTCATCTCATACGGCTTCTCCCTTCTATACATAGTACTAAGCGAAAAATCTATAGAATAAAAATAGAATTAGTCCCATCTCATTATGGACCGAAGGGGCTGGTATTTTTCCAAGAAATCTCTAGCCAACCTTCCCCCAAGAGGTTTTTCTTAACACCAATGAATTATATTAATGCTAGAGGAAAACGATAGCTCCAAGAATTTCTTTGTTCTCAACGCCTCCTATTTAGAGGAATTAGCCACTTCAATGGCCTTCGATGGTTATAAGGGTATCCAAAGTACAAACCTGATGGTTGTTTGTTATCCCAACCATTCTTCCCAACCCTGATACCAATCAGGAAAGGGCTAATTTCTAACAAAGTTTTTCTCTTGTTGTTTCCTATTTCGTGGTGTAGTGCTTTTCACCCCTATGCTGCCTAGTGGTACTAGTAGAGTCAGATTGGCCTGTAATACAGAACCTATCCTGTAGGTGTAACCTTTCGCTCAATACTCAAATCTACAATTGAAGCATTTGAGGCCACATCAATCGAGGATACACGACAGAAGGAATTGTTAGTTCACCTCACCTTCCCAAGCGCGGGTTTCCTTTACTAATTTTGTTCTCTCTATGCGAACCCTCTCTCTTTCTCGTAAGAATGAGATATAGGTAGGGTAAAAAAAAAGAGTCAAATCGCACCATCTCTATAATAAGTAAATGCCCTTTTTCCCCGGAGGTTGTCGGAATTATTTGCAATAAAATATTGGCTACAATCGAGGAGGTCTTATCAATGAAATTTCCATTTATACGGGATCTAGGCATAATTCCCAACCCGTTCTATATAGAATTCTTTTCATTCTATCACAAAATAACATAAAAATAAAACATTCGATTCTTATAAATAGATCCATATGCTCTAAATGGATAGAGAGGTATGGATTTTCCGCTCAGCTCAAATTGTCTCCTTTTCCTTCTGTTTGGACAAGAAGAGATATGAAATATTTGACTAAGACTTGATTTCATTTCACTTTCCTATTTCTCAACAACAACTTCTCTCATCAGCTATTTTACGTTTTCAAAGTCATTAATTGCCCCATACCCCTTTTATATTAAGATTGTATGGCGTAATGTACCTTATGCAAATAGAATTCTAGGGTTCCTTTATTTTCTTATGGAATAAGAAGAATTCTTCCATTCTCTTTTTATTTTGGTTTTCCCCAAAGAAAAACTTTTTGAGGGAGCGGAATTCCTAGTAAAAAATACAGGATCCTTCCACTTAGATGAAAAGGAATTTTTCCATCCAATCCAATAGAGCCATGGAATTCCCGAGCCGTTTCTATCCTCATGAAACGGGAAATGCTATGCTATTTCCTCTTCTTATATTACTACTTTTGACTTTGTTCATTGGATCCATAGGAATCCCTTTTGATAATGGAGTAAAAGATAATAGAATGTTGGAGTTAACCATATTATCAAAGTGGCTAACTCCTTCAATAAACTTGTTCTAGGAAAATTCAAATTCTTCCATAAATTCATATGAATTTCTCACTAATGCAATTTCTTCCGTAAGTTTAGCAATTTTTGGTCTATTCATAGCATATATCTTTTATGGATCTGCTTATTCTTTTTTTCAGAATTTGAATTTTCAAAATTCCCTTCTAAAAAAGAATCCAAAAAAGATCTTTTTGGATGAAGTAAAAAAAAAGATATACAGCTGGTCATATAATCGTGGTTATATAGATTTTTCTATACTAGGGTTTTTATCCTAGGTATAAGAAGATTAGCTGAACTAACGCATTTTTTTGATAAAGGTGTCATTGATGGAATTATCAATGGAGTAGGTCTTGCTGGTTTTTGTATAGGAGAAGAAATCAAATATGTAGGGGGAGGGGAATATCGTCTTATCTATTCTTTTTTTATGTTATGTATCCTTGTTCTTATTCTTTATTCCATGAAAATAGATTATTCCATGAATTCCTCAAAACGAGGCTCATCAAAATGCAAAATCTAAGACTACTATAAGACTACTAATAAAATAAGAAAAAAATTCGAACGATTAAATTACTTCTCCCGAATATCCAACTGACTGATTATTTCTTATAACGTACTCTATTTTTCTTTGCCAAATAAGCGAGCAAACGTTGACGTTTTCCCAAAAGTCTTCGTAGACCTCTTTCCGATGAAAAATCTTTTTTGTGCAATTCTAAATGTGAAGCAAGTCTCGGTATCTTATTGGTGAAACTGAATACTTGAAATTCAACAGAACCCCTGTTTTCTTGTTTTTCTTCTTTAACCATAAATCACACAAATTTTCTACCTCCTTTCTTTTTCATGTATTTTTCTGATCAGGAAAAATAAAAAATTATGTCAGTTATTTTAAAGTTATTCTAATCTCGTACACACAAAAATTTGCAATTATTCATCTACTGCTGGAATCTAGAATTTGGATTTATTTTATCGATGCAAATTGGATTTGGATAGAAGGGTACATTCTTTATTTTAGATAGAAGAAACATTTCTTCTATCTAAAATAAAAGAATTTTGCTGATTTATTTATTGCTATATCCAATTTATAGAATTGATATACCATTTAATTGATATCATTTAGCAAATGAAACACAACATATGCATCCATCTTTGGGCTCGAGAATTTCACGGGATGGAGATATAGTATAAGAAATAGGCTATTAAGTAACTCTAAATGAATTGTGGATACATCTGTATCCTTAACATACTGAAACGACTGCCATTATTGGTATCAAACCAATAGCGATTCATAAAAGCTAAATCTTGTAATCAATGGTGGGCCAATAATGAATTTTTTTGCATATGTATTAAGACGCTTGGTCTGATTTCGAATTGTCCAGAGTTTTTTATTGTTTTTCATTGCAAAATGATGGATCTCCCTTCCGTAACTTTCCAATTATGAGTACGAGAATTGAAAGACATGAAAATTCTCAATTCTCTACAACGTCTAGGAGATAGATCTAATATTTTCAGGAACAAGAAAATCAGAAGAATCTTTTTTCTCTATTCACTACCATTTCGCGTCTTCGACTTCTATTAGTTTCTTTCTTCTTCTTTAATAGTTTGATATAGAATCCATTTCTCAAAGTAATGGAAACCATTCTCTTATAGGAAATGGTTCGAAAATCGCTATTCCACCTTTTAGGTTTAGGTATCGTGAAAAGTGATACCTGTGAAGATCGTGCATTTTAGTCACATTCAGATCCGTTTTTCGAGTCCATGATATAACCAATTGGATGGATCTTCCACCCGTTTAGCTAAGAAAGAATAGATGCAGAGGTGGATAATAGATCGATATGAAGATCATGAGCTGCCCCATAATGAAACCGCCAGTAGTCGTGAATATCTCCTTCTTCCCTAACCCAAGATTGGAGAAAGAAAGACCTATGGAGAATGTGGTCAGAAATCCATAATAGAGTCCGACCACAACGACCGAATTAATTATCCTTAGACTACTTTAGACTACTTAAGTAGAAAAGATTTGAAAATCATGGCATGGGTCTCCTTTAGACTATACACGAAGTGCACGGCTTCTAGCTAGCTAGACTAAGATAGTGTTCTAGTTCAATAATAGGGTACAACGGGACACGACGATAACACTTTTACGTTGTTTTGGTTTATATAAGAACAAAGGGGTGATGAAGTCATCCAATTATGAAATATTCTACACATATACAGAGTAATCCCGTCTTCCTTCATAAAGAGTGTGTTTGGTTCTCTTCTCAGGGCAGCTAGGACTACGCGAGCGAGCCAGGCCCCTAGCAGCCATGCTCCGTGCCTGCGAGGAGGCTCTATTTGGTTCCTAGTATGTTGTCTGCTTGGTCTAGTAGGGATGATGTTTGGTTCACGTGATGCAGAAGCGTCAGAGTGGTGACAGATGGCGCTTGCTTCCTTGCTCACAACATCCTGGCCTGGCTCCACAGGAACGGAGAAAATTCTCGTACGAGGAAGGACAGGTTCGCTGCTCTTTTTGCACTAGTTCAGCCTGGCTAGAACTCGCGCACAACCAGCCAGTCATGTGATCCTTGCACCAGACTAGATGAGCCTGGTTGGCCCTCGCACAGGGAACCAAACGCGTCCAAAGAAACGAGCAAAGTCGTCCTTGCTCATGTCATGGCCTCCTCGTTCTTTCTATGGTCCACTCCGCAAGAACTTGCTACGGAGGCTGCCATGATGGGCATGAAGCGGAATCAGGGTAAAGAGGCAAAGAGTGTGTGTGGTTAAACGAGGGTAGGGCAGGCAACGTGTCTAAACAGGGCTAGACGTAGGGATGAAAACGGATCGGATCGGATCGGAGCGGATAATGTCTTCCCCATATCCTAATCCAATTTTTGGTCGGATCCAGTATATACGGATGATTCGGATACAAATACGGATTTTTTCAGATGTCAGAAGTGGTACGGATTCGGATCGGTGTCGGAGCGACAACAGACTTTTAAAAATCGGATAATATGTGTCTACATGTTGTTTTTTAAGATGAAAAATATTTCATTAACCAAAGTTATAAAGCGGCAATACAACACAAAGTAATCATCATCCATCCGCCACTATGATTTAAGAGCTTATAAAAGTAATACAAGTTCTCAGTTTAAATTTAAGAATATAAAACAAGCATGTAAAAGAAATAAATAGACAATCAATTAAAATATTCGGATTATCCTATTATAAGCGTCGGATAATCCACGTTCACTTATCGGATAATCCTTATCCACCGGATTTTGTCAATTTCATATCCTACACCACATCCGCATGAAATCGGATTCGGATTATCCGATTCCGCATGGATATTAAATTTACTTCTCCATATCCTTGAAACCCGGATTTAGAGCGGATCGGAGCGGAGAATTATCCATACCACTTTCACCCCTAGCTAGATGAGCCAGCAGCGCCCATGGCACATGTGGTCATGGCGCGTCCAGAGTGATGTAGCCTAGGCAACGATGGGCTAGCAGCGTGGGGCGAGCATGGATGGGGTGGCACACATATGAGTAGATGTTGAGCGGCAGCGTCGTATTCCTGCTCCATGTGTATGAGGAAGTTTGGAAGAAGAGAAAGCGGAGTTACCATTCATGTAGTTTTTTTTTGTCATTCCTTCTATCAAATACAAAACAAGGACGTTCTAGTTCCAAAAACCAAATAAAGAGATGATCGTTGTCTCAAAAGAGTAAAATAAATCCCATATTATTGTTGTTCGTCTCTAAACTGAACATAACCTAAGACCGGTGTTAATGGGAGTTTTACATCTCAGTTTGTAACACACTCATATTTTGGAATACAGTGCAGTAGAGTTCTCTATTCTCATAAAACTTTCATTATCTTTGTCTTCATCAATACAGTGTTATGACAATGAATTTAATATCCATAAAACCCTATAAAACTTGCATTAAAAGTGACTTAAGGGTTAATGAATATGCTACCCACCAAAGAACGGGAAGCAAGGATCAAGAATGTTCACAGGTTTGTTTTGCGCAATCATATATCCTAAGTTATCTGAAGAAAAGATATATAGATACATAATAAAAGTTAGGATGGCGCTTCTAATGCCTCTTTGATTTACAGCAAGATTAATTCTCAGTCAACTAAAAAACAAGCGGTAGCGGTGGCGCCGGTTAATAATGGACAGTGGAGTGCCAAGTTGATGAACCCTATTGATGACTCTGAACTGTTGAACAAGTTGAGTGGGAAATTACCTGGGAGATCAAGTAAGAGGAACGCTGCAAATATGGATGAGGATTCAGTGGAGAAGGCGGATAAGTTAAAGGCGCGCCAAAATTTAGAATCGGCGCCGGTGAAAGGTAATGAGCCTCAATCCCATTCCTTTATTTTTCGAGGTGATACTTTTTTACTAAATTCAGTAAAGTTTACGTGATAATGCTCATGATATTTCGAACTCTTTAATTTTTTTAAGAAAGTTAGAGGAGCGGCGTTTGTCTGATAGTAAGCTTTTAGCGGGAACGAATAAGGTAGTGTCACTGGACGATAATTTGTCGGCCTGTTCGGTTGATGATGCTATAGACCTTGAAGCTTTAAATGTTATTTGTTCTGAAATAGAGGAGGGGCTAGGTGATGGGGGTTGTGATCCTAAGTGTCTACAAACCCATGTATCACATAAGCGAGGTTCGCAGTTACGTTCGCGTCGATCAAGATGAAAGGAATTTTTTTGGAATTGTAATGGGTTCACTGATTTTAAGAAATATAGATTTTTGTCGGAGCTAACAAAAGAAAAAAAACTTAGATTTCATCGCTTTATCATAAACAGATAGAGCCAATTTTCCGCAATCCACTTTGAATAATATTTGTGCAGACAAAGATTTTCTTTGGCACTGCATGACTCCACGGGGCAGGTCTGGTGGGTGTTGGGAATATGCCCTAGAGGTAATCATTGAGATGATGATATTTCTATTGTATCCATGATTTATTATATATTCATTGAATATCTATTAAAGTTGACTTGTATTGATTGGTAATTATGTGAATTGTCTGTGAAACTCTTTTACTTGTATGGTTATTCGATTGTTGTCCCTGATTGGAGTTTATGTGAGGACACACATGAATATTAGATCAACATATGTATTAGTTGATGACTATGTTTCACAAGTCATTGACATGGAGATGTCAAACTAATAATGTGGGCACATGTATATGACATGGGGCTGGACTGACCCAACATAAGATGTTCTTATTATCTCTTTACACATCATGTATGTTATGTCCTTCGACCTGAGATTGTGGTATGTACTCAAGATGTGAATCGACTTACTTAGAGACTATCAAATGCTACTTCATAACAGGGTAGTCATAAAGATAGTGTTCAGGTTTGTCAGGAAACATGCTGTGAGACATAGACGATCAAGATGGAATTTGCCCCTCTCCATGCGAGAGAGATATCACTGGACCACTCAAATGATTGGATCATAAAATACATGGTCGTGCTTAGGTTAATTGTTAACCTATGAGTTGGACCAAATATTGTGAGGCAAGAGAATTACGTGTATGTGATGGTGGTGGTTCGTTTGATATGATCTTCACGCGTACTATCGGGCGAGTAGGAGTACTCAGACTGTGTCTATGTGTGCATGAACCCATAGGATCGCACGCTTAGGGGCTGGAAGCCTGATTCGAGTTGGACTCGAATCAGACCGGGATTAGGGTTTGCTAATGGGCCTCCACGTCGGCAGACTCATTAAGGACGCCTATAAATAGAGGGGGTGGGGCGGCCAAGGTTTTTAACCACGTCATTAGATAACTGCCGCCGTCGCCCTTCGCCCACGCCCGCTGCTCCTTGCGGACCTAGCAGTCCGGAGGCGGCGCACCGCTTCCTCCCTGTACGTGTGGATACCTCGGAGGTGCTACATCTGGAGCACAAGGACGAACCGCACGTGGAGACGTGTAGGACGGACGTGAACAACTACACGACACCGCTGCGATACGCACGTCTACACCGAGACGTCTTCTACTCCACCTGCGCATCTAGTGGTAATTCTGTGATCTATAACTAGTAGTAGTTCCTGGTTTATGAGGTCGAAAAATTTTGTTTTTCGGCTAGCGTAGCATCCTCGTAACCTTACAGTGGTATCAAAGTCGTTACTGCCTTGTTATAGATTCGGTTGTGTGCATATAGAGATATGTGCGGTTGTAGATCAGTCTCTAATCTTGATTCGTGATCTTGCCGTGTTGGTCATGTAACGATCTACTCCTACCGGTCAGAATTCCGCCATCGGAGTTAAGTGACACGTGTAAATCCAATCATGGCAAGATGGAGATCAATGAGATTGATCGAATCGAATCTAGGTGTAGGGTCGAGATGGCGGACTAGAGGGGGGGTGAATAGTCCTTTCTAAAATTAATCGCACTGGCTAACTGAAATAAATGCGGAATTAAAACTATCGGTCTAGCCAAGACTACACCCCTCTACCTAAGTTTACTAGCACCTTACAAAGATCCTAATTAAGCAAAAAAGGAGTGCTTACCACAAGCTCTAGCACTTGACCCGGCCGGACCACTTGACGCTCTTCACGTCTTGCTCAACTAGAGTTGCTCTTCGCGTCTCCCGTGGGGTGAGCACAACACCCCTCACAAATCCTTCTCCGGAGCCACACATAATCACCACGTGGGCTTCACAACGGAGACACAATCCACCAAGCCGTCTAGGTGATGACAATAACCAAGAGTAATAAGAAATCCTCAATCACAAAGATTACCTAGTGCCACCAAATGCAAATCCTCAAATGCACACACTAGGGTTCCTCAATCCCTCACTCAAATTCGCACCAAGCTTGAGAGGGAGAGGAAGGGGAAGAGGTGGATCTTCACTCTCTCATACACACCCACATAGGGCTCTCAATCTCTCCTACAAATTTCAGCTCAAATCATGGGGGGGGGGGAGAGAGAGGAGAGGATGAACCCTAACTTGCTTGCTCTCCAAAGGTGAGAAAATGGGGAGAGGAATGAGGAAGAAGGAGGCTGCAACACCCCTAAATCCCCTCAGCTCGTGCACTGACCGTTGGGACGCCTGGATCTCAGTTGAACCGGAATATCCAGGTAGGGCGAGGAAAATATCCGAGCAGCACCTTACTGTCCACGCGAATGGAGATGAGCTGAATTCAAACAGAATATCCGGCTAGGGCTGAGAATATATCCAAGCAGACCCTTGCTGTCCAGGCACAACTAGGAGCTCCTATTTCCAACTTTTTAACCCTTTTCAAGTTGCTAACTCTCCCATAAATTACCAAATCAATTTGGCACTAAAGTTAGCAATTTCACAAGGATTTTTTAGGGTTAATCTCATCCATTTCACCATGTCACTAAGTGCAATGCATATGCACATGAAACTCACACTTAGTGGCACTAGATAACCGTTGCAACCAAAAGATTTTCCCTCTTTATAGTACGACTATCAATCCTAAACCCGGTCATAAACTTCTCTACACACCTATGACCGGTAAAATGAAATGCCCTACAAGTTATACCTTTTCCTTGCGCATTCCATTTCATTTCCTCCGATGTTGATGCAACACATGCACCAATCTTGATCACCAAATGATATGAGCCACTTCATATCATCACATGACCTCCATAGTCCATCGATCTTGACTTCACTTGCTCTTCGCCATTGCTTCAGTTCATCGGCGACAAGTCTTTGCTCAAGCCTCCTGACACTCGGTACCAATGGCTTCAAAGCCTCTAACTTGCCCTTCACCTTCGCAATTGGTCCATCAAGCCAAGTCTTGTCTTAATCTTCTCCATCTTAGCCACATGATTCCATGTCATGTTTCATATGCAATAAGCTCCTTCATTGCACATTCACCTATGAACTAATTTCTTGTGTATCTCGCATAAGCACATATTAGTTCACCTAGATTGTCACTCAATTACCAAAACTAAACAAGGACCTTTCAATCTCCCCCTTTTAAGAGCTTTGATGACAACTCTACAAAGATATGGAAATTAAGCTCTTTGGATTCTATGTTACTTATCCAACATTAAGATCACTTGTGAAGATTTGGATAAGCACCATACAACCCTACTTGGTAGAGATAACTCTCCGTACATGTGTGCTCAAATGGTTTGGTTTCAAGCTTGCACATATGCATAAATATGAAATTTGTGAGAGTGTTAGCTCTACTATGTGATGCTAAGGTATACAAGATAAAGTTGTACCTTTGTAGCGTGTATACCACATTTTAAATCATCCTTAGCATCAACCTTGCTAGAAACAAGTGAAACTAGATACCATATGAGATCAACATTATAAACAAGGTTCTAGTTACCACTTGCTACACTAAGACTAGGCTCTAGATATCAAAAGAAACATTCATCATCCAAGTCTTAGCTCTAGCAAACATTTGCACATAAGCATGTAGGAATATAAAACATATGCAATGCAAAGCAAGCAAATGTAATGCACAAACAAATGCATCAAGCATGTATTCATGAGCTTGCTCCCCCTACTTGTGTGCTTCCATTGTCCAAGAATTGTGATCCCTTTACATTCTTCAATCTTGCTCCCTCTTGATCCATGTACATCTTGTTTTCTTCCCCTTATCCTTTGACATATCACAATTGACATATCTTTACCACAGTTTCTCCCCCTTTGTCATAAATGACCATAAAAAGGCATGCTTCTCTTGATGCAAAGGGTTGCTCTAGAGGGTAGATGGTTGACACTAGAGTCTTGTATTTTTGATGGACACTACCATATATGTTGGAATCACACCACTTGTAGATACCACATGTAGATGCATGCAAACCACTTTGAAATACTACATGTAAAACACTTGTAGGATCTTTGACCTTGATACCAATCGGTGGGGCATCTCCCCCTATGTCATAGCATGGGTCACACCACTTGATGAACTTGAGCTCTTGTAGGTAAGGGAACATTGCTTGATTTGATCACTTAAAGTTGAGGATCACTTGACATCTTGTAGGATACCACTTGTGAGCTTGATCTAGACACCACTTGGTAAAATACCACTTGAAAATACCACTTTAAGGATATGTGAGTCTAGATATCACTTGAGTAAGTTGAACTTGATATCCATTTGCATTATTGTCTTCTTCTTGAACATTGTCATTTTCATGAGCTTCTCATTTGTGACATGAACTAGTCAACTTGCATAAGATATCTAACTCGATTTGCTCTAGAGTAAGCTTCTTCACACATCTTTCAATGGTTATCTTACTCACGTTGAATTAGACACTTCAATGCTCATCTTCTAGGTCAAGTACTTGGGTTCACTAGCTCATGAACAAACTCATATACTAACCACTAGATCATATAATAAATCAAGCAATTGTGGTAGGCTATGAATTTAAACTTTTCATTTGTTATGCATGATCCTATTAAGCATGTACTATATGCACTAACCACATACTAGTAAGGGATGAAATGATCATGCATATTACAATGATACCTTTGCTATCTTGGAGTAGAGGATAGCCATTATATTCCAATTTGCTCCATAATAGCAATGTGAAGTCCATTTATAGCTTGGTGAAGACCAATAGATATCAAATTGAATTCCATTCTTCACCCATATGATTTGAAAACCACTAATGATCAAGTGCACTATCTTGAGTTGTGGTTGGCTTGCTTTACCATTTAATCATAGCTTGCATAAGAATATCACTTGAATTGTCATGATTTGCTCTCTTTTGGGTGTTGCTTGCTTTTCTTGATCAACCCTTTTGATTTCTCCAACTAAGCATCTCAAATGTCCTTTAGATCACCACTTCCATGTTAGCCTTCCAAGCCACGTGCTTGGTTAACCTACAAAAGGCGGCAAGCCCCTAAACTAGGGAGAAGTGACCTCTCTCCAAAGAATCATCCTTGATACTCACTTGAAATGACTTTGTTTGATTGATCTATTTGAACTATTCTTGATGTATAGCATTGAATCCCTTTTTGAGTCCTTTTCTTTCTTCCAAATGATTTTCATCTATCACTAGGACTTCAACTTCATCTTCATCTTGAGTTTGATCTTGATCTTCAGTTTAAGTACCAAATATGTGTGCCAAATACACTACACAATCAAATAGCCTTGTACTCATCTTTGTCATGCTTCTATATCATCTCAAAACCAAACATAGGTGCCTAAATCACTTATAAATATGATTCCAACTTGAGGACCTTACAATCCAAGTGACTCCAAATCAATTCAATTATTGTCACTTTTCTGGCAGATTCTGTACTCTCTAAAGCAAAAATCATATATCCTAAAGTACAGGTCCAATGACCACGAAATTTTCTGTAGATGGGCCTCACTAAGTCTTCTAGCAGCCATAAAAATTTGAGCTTCATTGGACTTCTAGATTGCTATCAGATTTCACATCTTCCAAGACTGCTACATGCTGAAAACTGCTGCACATGTGTTGACAAGATCCACTCCAAAACCGAAGTATCCCTTATCCAATACTCATGAAATTTTTGCAGCAACTAATAACATAAATGCAGAGCATGTATACCAAATTTCAAGCCAATCCAAATAGATTTGTTTATTCAAACATGGCAATGATCACAGCTAGCTCAGATTTTGCAATACAGGACAGATTTGACCACTTGAGCTATTCTTCAAATATGAATCAAACTTGAAATCAACTTGTTTGAATACTCTCACAAGACATATATTCATTCAAACCACTTACTAAAAGAAGTCTCATGAACTTATCCAATCAAACCAACTCAATTTTGATTACTAAGCATTAAATCCATTCAAACATCTCATAGCAAGCAACATATGCATATATATCCAATTCAATCAACTCATATGCACCTAAATGAATATGATCAACTAGAAATATACCTTGGTAGATCATGATGATCAACACCAAGCTTCAATTCATTTATTTGCATGCCTTCAAATATTCCAATAAAATCACCACAACTTGAATATGACACTTGTATGTTGTAGCATTTGGACTTCACTCAATTTGACTTGGCATTGGGTTTGGATGTGCACTAAGCTTTTTTTACTTGACTCAATCACATGATGATCAATATGAGACCTATTTAGCCAAGCCTCCAATGCCATGGTACCTACAAACAATATATCATCCACTTTTTGATGGTACCCAAATTTGTTTGGGTCCTCTCAAGTTAGGAGCAACATACTTAAGCATTGCCTTAGTATGAGTAGCGGGATATTTTGCAATAGCAACCAATGAGGTACCATTACCATCCTTTCTAAGCACAATATTATCATTAATTGAAATGGGCTTAGAAGTCTTACCTAGGGGACATGAATTAGCCATGTGTCCCCTTTCCCGACATGAGTAGCAAACTCTCTTTGATTGAACCTTTTCTTCTTTGCTCATGTGTTGCTCCTCATTGCCTTGCTTCTTCTTGTTTGCTTGAGCCTTCTTCTCAAGCTTGTTTGGACAACCCGAAGCTAGGTGGTCCAATTTATCACAACTATAGCACTTGACTTGGGTGAGGTCTTGTGTTGATCTTGTTCTTCTACCTCCCCTTCTTGTCTTTTTCTTTATCCCTATGTAACCACCATATTCATGGTTGATCTTTACTTGAACTTGGGCCTTTTTCTTTTCATCTTGGGGCGTCATTGTTGGCTTATTGTTTGGGCAAGAATTGGCAAGATGACCCATATCATGGCATTTGAAGCACACGAAATGAGAGAGCTTATTTTCTTCTTGCTTCTTTATCTCTCTTTTGTTTCTTCTCTTGCCCCATCTCTTGCCCTATCTCTTGCCTTTGTCATTGTTCTTGTTAAAGCCAATGCCACTCTTGTCACCATAGCTTCTTTGATTATTCAACATGTGCTCAATGGTGACTTTTGATTTGTAGCACCTCTCTAACTTGTTGCTCAAATTCTTCACTTCACTTTTGAGCTCATTGTTCTCCTTCAAAATGTTAGTCTCACAAGACATAGAAGTAGAACAAGCATCTATATGTGAAGAACATGGCATAGATAATAAATCATCACAAGAGGTGGATACATGCTTCTTCTCTACATCACATGGGTTAGCACAAATATGTGATTGATCATTTGACCCAAATGATGAGCTCTCACTAGTTTGTTTTCTTCATTAGAAAGCTTCTTAGTGAGAAAAGCATGGTCTTGTACCAAGTTGTCATGAGTAACACTAAGTTCCTCATGAGTCAATTTAGGCTCCTCATGTGAACAAGTAGTAACATAGAGTAGATGCTTTTGTTGTTCACATGTATTCTTTAGAAATGAGTTTTCATTTTTCAATTTCAATGTTTTGGCCATCTCATTTTCTAAAGCTTTGGTGAGTCTACATACAAGCTCAACATTTGGATTATCACAATCAACTACCACATTAGCAATAGATACCTTTGTGTCACCATGTGACATGAAGCAATGTGGTGTAGATGGAGAGCTTGTAGAGACATCACTCTCATAGCCATCATCATCATCAAGTGAGCATGGAGTACCATCATTAATTGAATCACTTGAGCTCGGCCCATCATCAACAATCTTGTCAAGTGAACTTGTGAATTGATCATCATCATCATCACTTGACCATGAGGTGGAGCAATCCACCGCAACCACTAAGTTGTGGTCATGCTCAACATCCTCATGCGCCTCCTCCTTGGGCTCATCAACATCATCATCGGAGATCGCCCCATATTTCTCATTGAGATAAATCCAAATCTCATGGGCGGACTTCAAGTCCATGATCTCACCAAATATGTTATCCTCCATAGATTGATAGAAAATGTTAGTAGCTTGGCAATCGAGATGTAGGCATTTCTTTTGCGCTTGAGTTGCATTCTTTCTATCCAACACAAGAGAAAGGCCAACATCTACGATCCACCACATTTGAGGACTAATAAACTTAAAAATGCATACCATCCAATTTTTCCATCGTGTAAAGTGTGTGCCATCAAAAATATGTGGACACTCAACATCTAGTCCATAAGTCGCCATCCTCTTGGGTCGGTGAAGACCACAAATGAGAGACCACGGCTCCGATACCACGTGTAGGGTCAAGATGGCGGACTAGAGGGGGGTGAATAGTCTTTTCTAAAATTAATCGCACTGGCTAACCGAAATAAATGTGGAATTAAAACTATCGGTCTAGCCAAGACTACACCCCTCTACCTAAGTTTACTAGCACCTTACAAAGATCCTAATTAAGCAAAAAAGGTGTTGGGCTAGCAAGAGCTCACCTAAACAATTCTAGAAGCAAGATCACACAAACCTATGCAACTAGTACTTCAAGCGCGAGGGAGCTCCTACACAATCTAGTAAGCAAAAGCACAAAGCTCCTAAGCTCACTAGCAATGCTCAATAACAAGGCTACACAAGCCAAATTAGAGACCTCAACAAATACTTAGCTACACAAACTAAGCAATGTAACTAGCAAGACTACACAAGCCAACTAGTTACTCATGGGAGCTACAAATATGCTACACAAGCAAATTAGCTACACAAGAGCAATAACACAAGCATAATATATGAAAGAGTAAATACAAGCTTGTGTTAGGAGTAAGCAAACCAACGGGATGAACAAGTTGACACGGTGATTTTATCCCGAAGTTCGGTAGCTTGCCAACCACCTACTCCCCGTTGAGACAAGCTCAAGGTTGCCGCCGGTCCTCTTGCTAGTGGTGACTACACTAGTCACACTCTCCCACAAGGAGTGCTTACCACAAGCTCTAGCA
The DNA here is from genome assembly GCA_009763385.1 of Coix lacryma-jobi var. lacryma-jobi. Taxonomy (NCBI): domain Eukaryota; kingdom Viridiplantae; phylum Streptophyta; class Magnoliopsida; order Poales; family Poaceae; genus Coix; species Coix lacryma-jobi. Next base: position 68,730,494 of record CM019831.1, on the reverse strand, counting down.
CTTGACCCGGCCGGACCACTTGACGCTCTGCACGTCTCGCTCAACTAGAGTTTCTCTTCGCGTCTCCCGCGGGGCGAGCACAACACCCCTCACAAATCCTTCTCCGGAGCTACACACAATCACCACGTGGGCTTCACAACGGAGACACAATCCACCAAGCTGTCTAGGTGATGGCAATCACCAAGAGTAATAAGAAATCCTCAATCACAAAGATTACCTAGTGCCACCAAATGCAAATCCTCAAATGCACACACTAGGGTTCCTCAATCCCTCACTCAAATTAGCACCAAGCTTGAGAGGGAGATGTCACACCCGGTTTTAAGAACAAAACCAGGTATACACCATATGTGAGCCCAGGAAGTCAAATCTCACATATAGCAACAAATAAGGGGTAATATCGAAAGACAATGCTCTTATATAACGTATATAAAACAAAAGAACATAACCTTAAAGAGCAGACAGCGGAAAGACACTCCGATCTTCAGATGGAGACACCAACTTCACAGGGAACAACTGACTGGTTGACCACAAGCCTAAGCTTCTCCAAAGCTTAACTCTCTGGGGTGTGGGGAAAAGCAAGAGTGAGTCCATGTTGAACTCCACAAGTATAGCAGCAAGTGATATAGATCCCAAGTCTTATGATCAATGTAACATAAATAATGAATAGCATAAAACGGTAAATAATGAACATGTTAACCAACATAAGTCATAAATGTAAAAGTCTTCAAGGCCGCTCGTATCCTTGAGCAAGGCTGATATATCAGTTTAATAAACTTTGCGCAAAGGTGTACACTTTCACTGCGAGACGTGAATTGCCCTTTTACCCGAGGTGATCAGCCTCTTAACTCACTTCCAAGGAAAGTCGGCAGGGTTCACGATGAAGCCTTTCAAAGGTTCGTCTAACAAGTTAGGGCCGCTAGGTTTCCTCATCAATAAGCATGAATCTCCCCTCCAAGCAGTGACTAACCAAAGAAAATGCACCAACTTGGTCGGCCAAGACCATACAGATCGGAGCCCCTCTTGCGCCTTTCGGTAACCTCTAACAAGCTAGAAAAGGTCCTTATACTGAGCTAAAGCCAGAGCCATATAACCCCCAACAGTTGCACTGTAAATCCCGAAGGTGCTCGTACAGATAATTTCTTAAGTTGCTAATAAGCCATTTTTATCATCCGATGCATACATTAATTAAGTAACATGATCATGATTGCGAAAAGAACACTTGATTGCTATACTTGCCTTAAACTCAAGATCCTTCTTCTGTTGACTTATATACTTCCAAAGGTTGACTCTCGATCTTGAACTCTTGGTCACGAACTTCTTCTTGATCACCAACGTACAACTCACCGACTGGACATACGATCACATAATACCACACATGCATCCAAAAGCAATCATGCAAAAGCAAACATAGCCTATTATTAGAACAGTACATCAAACATAAGAAAACAAGGTAAAGAGTTTTGGAAACAAATCTACGTGCCACTACGGTCACACAGACGCGAAGATCACTCTAAACGGAGTTATAACGAGAAAGATACGATCTAAACAAGATTAAAGATACTAATTACTAGATTAGATTTAACTCAAATTTTAATTTCAGAAAACAGTATTGAAAGTTATATATTTAGAAAGAACTTTTCGAAACGAATCTAACGCAAGTTGAACGGACTAAATCGGAGTTAAAACGGAGAAGTTATAAGCTTTTGAAATCTGATGGCAAACTTGTAAATAAATCAAACTTGATTTTCGCAGATAAAACGAAATTGGAAACTGGCTGGACTGCGCCTCATTTAGAAGAAAATGCAGGGGCTAGATTGAAAGTTTTCAAAGACACATGAAATAGTGCTGGTTGGACCGCGGGTTCAGACCTAAATATTTGGGGGACTCTTTAGCAAAGGTGACAAACGAAGGGGTATCGAGTGATTCCGAGCGCTAGATCCAGAATGGACGGCTCGAATTAGATCAGGGTGAGACCGGCGGCGCTTTCGCCGGGGAGAAAGAAGGACGCGGCGGCTCCATGGCCGGAAGGCGGCGGCGCGGCTCGGGATTGCGCTACAGAGCGGTAGAGGCCTCGGAAGTAGGTCCAATCGAAAGAGGAGAACAAAGCGGACTCACCAGTGGTGATGATGGCGTCGGTGAGGTCTCTGTGACGGCGGATTGCGCGGCGAGGCGGACAGCGGGGGCGCTGCAACGACGGCGAGCACGGGTTAACGCGAAACCAGGGGAAAACAGAGGGGAAAAAGGTGTAATGGCTTCGCGTGACCAAGACGAAGCTAGATAGGAACCTTGCGACGGCTGGAACTCGTTGAAGCGTCGGGTTGACGACGGCGGATCGACGGCGGCCGCGGAGTTCATCGCGGGAGCGAATTAAAGCACGAGAGCAGAAGCTTGATGCGTGGGGAGAGGCGGCGGTCTCCGGGGAATCTATTTAAGGGGTCGGCTCGGTCGATTTGGCAAGCGAGGACGCGTAGCATCGATGGAGTCGAACTCGGCATCGAGTTCGAGCCGGAGACGGTAGGGAGAAGGAGCAATGGGACGCTGACAGGCGGGATGCTTTGTCAGCGAGAGCGGGCGCGGGAGCGGCGACCCTCGGGCGAGACGGAAACGGCGACACGCACGCGAGGCTGGACCCTCGGGCGAGACGGAGACGGCTTCGCGCACGCGAGGCTGGACCCTCGGGCGAGACGGAGACGGCTTCGCGCACGCGAGGCTGGACCCTCGGGCGAGACGGAGACGGCTTCGCGCACGCGAGGCTGGACCCTCGGGCGAGACGGAGACGGCTTCGCGCACGCGAGGCTGGACCCTCGGGCGAGACGGAGGCGGCGATGCTCACGCGAGTGCAGCGCCGAGGCTGGACCCTCGGCTCGGCGCGGGGCTGCGGCACTGCGCAGGTGCTGCTGGGCCGGGCGGCGGCCCACGCGAGCGACGGAGAGAGAGGGGAGAGGGGAAAGCTGAGCTGGGCTCTGCGCCGGCCCACGCGGAAGATGGGGAGGAGGAATGGGGCGCCGGGTTGGGCCTTCGAGCCGGAAACCAGAAGGGGAGAGGGAAAGAGAGCTTTGCCTTTTTCTTTTTATTTAAAACCTTTTCAAAACATTTTCAAACCAATGTGAATTTCTTTTGAACTTGTTTGAATCTTTGGGAGAATAAATAGATTCTGAAACTTTTGGAGAAAAAACAAGTTTTCGAAACTTTAAACTTTCCAAACTTTTTGAAAAACAAAACGTCTTTATTTTCAAAACCCTTTCTATGAAATTCCTTTTAAATTAATTCCAAATCATTTTGAACTCAATTTGAATTTTAGCCAAAACCACACATCACAAAAACTCAAATGCTCCAACATGAATGCACAAACAAGTTTCTAAACCCTAGGATAAATTTTAATTTATAGAAAATTTTTATTTCCCTATATTTTATGAGCACCAAAAAATTCATAATTAAATCATATTAATTCTAATTTAAGAAATGCAAATTTCAGGGTGTGACAAATCTACCCCCCTTAAGAGAATCTCGTCCCGAGATTCGAAAGAGACTCAGAGCACAGGAGAGAACGAGAAAAGATCTTGATAACACTTTCACTTCACACTTGCATACTAAACTTATCAAACCACTGATGTTTCACGATCATAACTTGTGTACCAAGATTCCATGAAAAAAAATCATTACACTTGATTATCCCAAACTTGTCTTGCTCGCTAACTTGATTGGCTTACAACTCAAAGAGATGTGGAAACTTGATCTGCAGTTGTTCCTTCGTATTGATATCTGAAAACTCACAGTCCACTTTACTGTCCTCCATGGGTACCCCTTCTAATGGGTCATTCTCGTATTCCTCAAGTACAGGATGAAAACCTTGATACTCAATTCTTTCACCTGTCGGTGTTGTTAGAAGCACCAAACCTTGGGCATACTTAACCACTCCTTTACAAGCAGATAACCAACCCTTTCCAAGGATAACATCCATTTCCATCAACTTCAAAACAGTAAGGTTTGCCTCAAAGTTTACTCCATTTATGTCAAGGCTAACTTTTGGGCATATGTGGTTTGCTTTCATTTCGCCTTCTAGAGAGTTAACTATCACTGGTTTTCTCATTGGAAGCATAGTCATCCTATGTTCTTGTACATACAGGCTAGAGATAAACGAGTGTGAAGCTCTAGGATCAAACATCACAATGGCGGGAGCAGAGTTTACTTGAATGAAACCATACACGACTTCCTTAGCCCCTTGTTTGTTAATCATATTGTCACACCCGGTTTTAAGAACAAAACCAGGTATACACCATATGTGAGCCCAGGAAGTCAAATCTCACATATAGCCACAAATAAATGGTAATATCGAAAGACAATGCTCATATATAACATATAAACACAAAGAATATAACCTTAAAGAGCAGACAGCGGAAAGACACTCCGATCTTCAGATGAAGACACCAACTTCACAGGGAACAACTGACTGGTTGATCACAAGCCTAACTTCTCCAACTCTTGCAGTCTGGTACCCATCCGGGATTTTTCCAAAGAATTGAAAAGTAAAGCAAGCATAAGTACATCTCGTACTTAACAAATATAACATGGGGTTCATGAGGCTCAAAAAGCTGACACTTGTTTAACTGCATTAGCTTTTAGTTGGCATAATTTTAGCATTAAGTAAACGTATGTTATGCTTAAACCCATGTAAACCATATGATCACAGTAATTCCATCATCATGATAACATTCTCATAAACCAGTATTAAACATTAGTTAACCATTTTAACCATTTAACCATTTAACCATTTAACCAGCTTTTCTGTGAGTTTTCCGGGCCGCTCGTAACCGTGAGCACGGCTGATATATCAGTTTTACACTCTGCAGAGGTTGTACACTTTACCCGATGAGTCGTGATTCCCATATGCCGAGGTTTGCAAGGCCCACATTACACTTCCAAGGTGCACGGCAGGGTTCACTGCGCAGCCTTTCAAAGGTTCGTCTAACAAGTTAGGGCCGCTAGGTCTTAAGGCAAGGGGATGTAGAGCCCTCCTTCCAGGTGGCACAATAACACGCAGCCTATACACACGTGGACAGAAGCCGCACTATACCCAACTCGGCAAGATCCAACGCGCCTATACAGGTGTCCACTAACAAGCTAGAAAAGGTCCTCATACTGAGCTAAGGTCAGAGCCATATAACCCTCATGGTTGCACTGTATGTCCCAGCTTTTGCTGACAGATAGGCAAGTTTTAATCATCTTTGTATAAATTATAACCATTAGTCAATTAATCATGAATCAGTGATCAGATCATGTCGGTTTAAGTTGAGCACTAGCAATATACTACCCAAATGCAAAACATCCCACGGTGACAAGGTAATAGATAACAAGAACTAGGTAATCCTTAATGGCATTCAAATTAGACACATGCAATATGAATTAAGTGATTACGATGAATAGGTAACAAGGATGGTCCCATGCTATACTTGCCTTAAACCCAAGATCCTTCTTCTGTTGACTCGTAGACTTCCAAGGATTGACTCTTGATCACGATCTCTTCTTGATCACCAACGTAAACTCACCGACTGGACATACGATCACAGGACACCACACACGCATCCAAAGGCAATCATGCAAAGCAAACATAGCCTATAATTAGAGCAATACATCAATCATAATAAAACAAAATAAAGAGTTTTGAAAACTGATCTACGACTCGCTACGATCACACAGACGCGAAAATTACTCTAATCGGAGTTATAACGGAAAAGATATAAACTAAACAAGATTAAAGACGCTATTTACTAGATTAGATTTAACTCAAATTTTAATTACAGAAAATAGTATTGAAAGTTATATATTTAGAAAGAACTTTTCGAAACGAACCTAACGCAAGTTGAACGGACTAAATCGGAGTTAAAACAAAGAAGTTAAAGGCATTTGAAATCAGTGGCAAAACTGTAAATAAAACAAACTTGAATTTGCAGATAAAACTTAAATTGAATTTTGGCTGGACTGCGCCTCATTTAAGAGAAAAAGCAGGGGCTAGGATGGGAGTTTTCACAGACTCAATGAACAGGGTCAGTTGGACGGCGGGTTGAGACCTAAAGATTCTAGGGACTCTTTAGAAAACGTGCCGAATCAAAGGGGTATCGGTTGGTGGAGGCCGTCTGATCCAGAATGAAGGATGGAGATTAGATCCAGGGGGTTGACTGGCGGCGCTGTCGCCGGAGAACAGGGCCAGCGGCGGCTTGCGGCGGTGCCATCGCCGGAGTACGGCGGCGCGGCTCGGATTCGAGGTAGAGAGCGGTAGAGACCACGGGGACGGGTTCAATCGAACGAGAAGCTCAAGGCGAACTCACCTGAGGCACAGACGAGGTCGGAGACGGTCTGGTGGCGGCGTATTGCCCGACGAGACGGACGGCGGCTCTGAAAAGGGACGGCGAGCGATTAAGGCACCCAAAACGAAGAGGAAAAAGAAGATAGAATGAATGTATAGCTTCGTGAGGTCGAGTAGAAGCTCTAGATATCCTCGGTGGCGATCGAAACCTACCAAGAAGCGAGGTTGACGGCGGCGGAGATCTTTCGGTGCGCGGAGCTCTCGGTGTGGGCAAGATAGGGCACGGGAACTTGGGCTGTTTGCGTGAGGAGAGGCGGCGGGCTTTCGGGAATCTTATAAGGGGGTTGGCTAGGTTGATTAGGCAAGCGAGGTCACGTGCCAGGATTGGAGTCGGGCTCGGTTTCGGGTGTCCGCCATGAACACGAGCAGGGAGGGGAAGGTGGGACACTGACAGGCGGGGGTGCGCAGTCAGCGACGGGAGGAGCGGCGGCGCGCTGCGCGCGGGTGCCAAGCTGGGCCGAGGCGCGGGAGCGGCGACCCTCGGGCGAGACGGAAGCGGCTACGCACGCGAGGCTGGACCCTCGGGCGAGACGGAAACGGCGATGCTCGCGCGAGGCTGAACCCTCGGGCGAGACGGAGACGGCGATGCTCGCGCGAGGCTGGACCCTCGGGCGAGACGGAAACGGCGATGCTCGCGCGAGGCTGGACCCTCGGGCGAGACGGAAACGGCGATGCTCGCGCGAGGCTGGACCCTCGGGCGAGACGGAGACGGCGATGCTCGCGCGAGGCTGGACCCTCGGGCGAGACGGAAACGGCGATGCTCGCGCGAGGCTGGACCCTCGGGCGAGACGGAAACGGCGATGCTCGCGCGAGGCTGGACCCTCGGGCGAGACGGAGAAGGCTACGCGCACGCTAGTGCGGCGCCGAGGCTGAACCCTTGGCTCGGCGCGGGGCTGCGGCACTGCGCAGGGCGGCTGGGCCAGCGGAGCGGCGCTGCGCGCAGGCGTTGGGCCGGGCGGCGGCCCACGCGGGCGACGGAAAGAGAGGGGAGAGCAGACCGACGAGAAAGAGGGAGCGGGCCGGCCAAGCTGGCTCGGGCCAGAAGGGAGAAAGGAGGAGGAGGGAGAAAGAAAAGGGTTTTCCAATTTCCAAAACTGATTTTCCAAAGCAAATTTGAAAACCCTTTGAATTCAAACAAGTTTTGAGCAAAACCAATCATCACAAAAACTCAAATGCACCAACATGAATGCACAAACAAGTTTCTAAACCCTAGGATAAATTTTAATTTATAGAAAAGTTTTTATTTCCCTATATTTTATGAGCACCAAAAATTCATAAATAAAGCATTTTAGCTCTAATTTAAGAAATGCAAATTTCAGGGTGTGACAAATCTACCCCCCTTAAGAGAATCTCGTCCCGAGATTCGAAAGAGACTCAGAGCACAGGAGAGAAACGAGAAAAGATCTTGATAACACTTTCACGTCACACTTGCATACCGAGATTATCAAACCACTGATGTTTCATGATCATAACTTGTGAACAAAGATCTTCATGAAAGGATCATTACACTTGATTATCCCAAACTGGTCTTGCTCGCTAACTTGATTGGCTTACAACTCAAAGAGATGTGGAAACTTGATCTGCAGTTGTTCCTTCGTATTGATATTCTGAAAACTCACAGTCCACTTTATTGTCCTCAATGGGTACCCCTTCTAATGGGTCATTCTCGTATTCCTCAGGTACAGGGTGAAAACCTTGATACTCAATTCTTTCACCTGTCGGTGTTGTTAAAAGCACCAAACCTTGAGCATACTTAACCACTCCTTTACAAACAGATAACCAACCCTTACCAAGGATAACATCCATTTCCATCAACTTCAAAACAGTAAGGTTCGCCTCAAAGTTTACTCCCTTTATGTCAAGGCTAACTTTTGGGCATATGTGGTTTGCTTTCATTTCGCCTCCTAGAGAGTTAACTATCACTGGTTTCCTTATTGGAAGCATAGTCATCCTGTGTTCTTGTACATATAGGCTAGAGATGAACGAGTGTGAAGCTCTAGGATCAAACATCACAATGGCGGGAGCAGAGTTTACTTGAATGAAACCATATACGACTTCCTTAGCCCCACGTTTGTTAATCATATACACATGATTTAACATTCCTTGGATGTAGTTTCTTTTTACTTTACTTCCTGGCTCCTGATTCTCCTGTTCTTGTATTTGATGTGGTTCGTCGTCCTGACTTTTATTGCTCTCATAAACTTCTTATGACAGTCATTCTCATAGTGATTAACCTCATCACAATCGTTACAACCCTCACTAGTGGGAGTATTAATCTTCGTCAAGGTGTCACTAGGAGGTGACAGACATGGTTCTTGGGAATTGGAGTGAAGTACTTCATCATTGAATTGCTGATACTGATGGAGTTCTTGAGGAGGTTCAAGATTCCACTGATCACTTGATTCCTGGTTCCATTGTTGGAATTTTGGTGCATGAGCGTAAGGGTGGTGTATGTTGCTACCCACAGATTGGCTTTCTCTTTTCCTTTTCTTCTCCTCCATCTCTCGACGCTTGTTCTCAATCACAATTGCTCTGTCCACCTTTTTCTAGTTAAGCTAACTAGCATAAAGACCTTCTGACATCCCAGAGAAATTCATATGCAAAGGTAAGAACAAGAATTCTGAAATTTCTCGCGAGTAGCAAAATAGCAGTGCAGTAAAACAGCCATATCTCGAGCTCTGCTTATCCAATGAAGTTGCAGTTTACCTTTCTGGAAAACTTAGGAAATCCTCTACAACTTTCATGCAGAACACTTTTCCAGATTCTGTAGTTAAGGTCGTCGAAAACAGCAGACAACAGAAACTATTCCAGATTCCAGACAGCACGGATGTATCAACTTGTGAATTTCATAATTCCAAAACCATAACAGCTATCAGGGTGATTCTTGCGCTCAGAGAAAGATCATGAAGTCTACTTGTGTCCAGAATTGTTCCATGATTTTTTTTTGAACATCCATAAACTGAGATATAAGCTGATAAAGACAGACTGCTCCGAAAGGATAGGATAGAGGGAACAGAAGAAACAGAAACCCAACCTTCTATGCATGACACCTATGAACTAAACCTAAATGAAATTGTGAGGAAACCCACAAAATCATTGCACTCATTACAAAGATGCAAAACAAACATTATCATAAGGACAAACAACATACATCACAGGTTCACAAGCCACACATGGGTCAAGGACTTGACTTAACTTCGTTACTAACGTTTTATTACATAAGGGCTCAAGAACCACTAGAACCCGATACATCTACAAGAACATCAAAGGTAGCTTTTCTTGTACACTCTTCATCTATCAACTGCTATCAGGGACTTTCTTTGCATCAGGCACTGACATCACTTGTTGGTGGCTATTCTGTAGTGACTGGGTTGTGGCTACTTCCTTGAGTCGGTTGTTGACCTTTTTGGGGGCAGGATCTTACGTAGTGTCCTTCCTGTCGACAATGATAACATCTTCCTTTGGTTGGATCTGCTGCGGTAGAAGTGTTGTTTGATGTGCTACCATTTTGCTGACTTGGAGGATTGACTGTTACCAGTTTATTCTGCTTCTTAACTCGCTTCCGTGGTTGGAATTCTTTGTAGGTGATTGTCCATCCATCTATGCAAACCTCCTGTGGAAAGTTCTTATTTGGAGGAGCTTCTAAATGCTGCTGATCTAGGCTTGTCTGAACAAGAGTTAGAACTGGATGTGATACTGGAGTAGAACTCAACTGTTGGTGATGTATCAACGGTGGCGCGAATGAATTTGCTTTCCTTTTCTTATCTTCCTTGTCTTCACCGCTTGGGTTCACTCTGACCTCATCCTTGGTTGACTTCTTTTGAAGACAAGAATTCCCATAATGCTTGCAACAAAAACATCGATCCTGAACCTCTTGAATCTTACTGCTGCTATCTTCCAACAGACCTGTTTCACATTCATTGGGTGATAACGGCATACCTCGATATTCAATCCTTTCGCCTGATAGTGTTCTTAAAAACACTGAACGCCGGGAATAATTGACCTCACTTTTATGACCCTTTAACCATCCCTGTCCAAGGATAACATCGATTCCGGAGAGTTCCAAAACATTCGGCTTCACTATGAACTCACTCTCTTTTATCTGGACTCTAACACCTCGGCATTTATGGTTTGTCTCAATTTCTCCAGTTGGTGTGCGAACTGTTATGAGCTTCTTTGTTGGCCACTCCCTTATCTTCAGGCGAGCTACAAACTTGACAGAGATGAACGAGTGCGAAGCACTAGGGTCAAAAAGAACCATGGCAGTTACTGAATTGACTGGGATCATGCCATACACTGCTTTCTTTGCTCCATGAATAGTGGTCATATCCACATGCCTCAACTTTCCATAAATGTAATCTTGCTCCACTTCAACACCTGGTAACTGTTCTTTATGGCTTCCTTCCATGTTGGTTGGTCCTTGTGTTGCGTCTTGTTGTTGCGTCATTCTTCCCAGGTCTTGACTTTGCATAGCGATCAGCTTTCGTTTATTAACTGCGGTCAGAGACGACATAGCTTGGTCAACGATCCGTCTACTTAGATAGAGGGAAGTTTTCAAAAGCAATCCAAGGCAAGGAGTGAAGGTGAGAGCAACATTTAAAATTTAAGCAACAAGGAGGAGACAAATACAAAGGTAGAAGATACAATAGAGAAGAAAATACCAAGGTTGATAGAACAAGAGTTCTATAGCAATTTTCAAAAGCTTTAAACGACCAGTTTCTAACTAGGCTTGCGTCCTACAGTCAGCATTGCTCCGATACCACTTTGTCACACCCGGTTTTAAGAACAAAACCAGGTATACACCATATGTGAGCCCAGGAAGTCAAATCTCACATATAGCCACAAATAAATGGTAATATCGAAAGACAATGCTCATATATAACATATAAACACAAAGAATATAACCTTAAAGAGCAGACAGCGGAAAGACACTCCGATCTTCAGATGGAGACACCAACTTCACAGGGAACAACTGACTGGTTGATCACAAGCCTAACTTCTCCAACTCTTGCAGTCTGGTACCCATCCGGGATTTTTCCAAAGAATTGAAAAGTAAAGCAAGCATAAGTACATCTCGTACTTAACAAATATAACATGGGGTTCATGAGGCTCAAAAAGCTGACACTTGTTTAACTGCATTAGCTTTTAGTTGGCATAATTTTAGCATTAAGTAAACGTATGTTATGCTTAAACCCATGTAAACCATATGATCACAGTAATTCCATCATCATGATAACATTCTCATAAACCAGTATTAAACATTAGTTAACCATTTTAACCATTTAACCATTTAACCATTTAACCAGCTTTTCTGTGAGTTTTCCGGGCCGCTCGTAACCGTGAGCACGGCTGATATATCAGTTTTACACTCTGCAGAGGTTGTACACTTTACCCGATGAGTCGTGATTCCCATATGCCGAGGTTTGCAAGGCCCACATTACACTTCCAAGGTGCACGGCAGGGTTCACTGCGCAGCCTTTCAAAGGTTCGTCTAACAAGTTAGGGCCGCTAGGTCTTAAGGCAAGGGGATGTAGAGCCCTCCTTCCAGGTGGCACAATAACACGCAGCCTATACACACGTGGACAGAAGCCGCACTATACCCAACTCGGCAAGATCCAACGCGCCTATACAGGTGTCCACTAACAAGCTAGAAAAGGTCCTCATACTGAGCTAAGGTCAGAGCCATATAACCCTCATGGTTGCACTGTATGTCCCAGCTTTTGCTGACAGATAGGCAAGTTTTAATCATCTTTGTATAAATTATAACCATTAGTCAATTAATCATGAATCAGTGATCAGATCATGTCGGTTTAAGTTGAGCACTAGCAATATACTACCCAAATGCAAAACATCCCACGGTGACAAGGTAATAGATAACAAGAACTAGGTAATCCTTAATGGCATTCAAATTAGACACATGCAATATGAATTAAGTGATTACGATGAATAGGTAACAAGGATGGTCCCATGCTATACTTGCCTTAAACCCAAGATCCTTCTTCTGTTGACTCGTAGACTTCCAAGGATTGACTCTTGATCACGATCTCTTCTTGATCACCAACGTAAACTCACCGACTGGACATACGATCACAGGACACCACACACGCATCCAAAGGCAATCATGCAAAGCAAACATAGCCTATAATTAGAGCAATACATCAATCATAATAAAACAAAATAAAGAGTTTTGAAAACTGATCTACGACTCGCTACGATCACACAGACGCGAAAATTACTCTAATCGGAGTTATAACGGAAAAGATATAAACTAAACAAGATTAAAGACGCTATTTACTAGATTAGATTTAACTCAAATTTTAATTACAGAAAATAGTATTGAAAGTTATATATTTAGAAAGAACTTTTCGAAACGAACCTAACGCAAGTTGAACGGACTAAATCGGAGTTAAAACAAAGAAGTTAAAGGCATTTGAAATCAGTGGCAAAACTGTAAATAAAACAAACTTGAATTTGCAGATAAAACTTAAATTGAATTTTGGCTGGACTGCGCCTCATTTAAGAGAAAAAGCAGGGGCTAGGATGGGAGTTTTCACAGACTCAATGAACAGGGTCAGTTGGACGGCGGGTTGAGACCTAAAGATTCTAGGGACTCTTTAGAAAACGTGCCGAATCAAAGGGGTATCGGTTGGTGGAGGCCGTCTGATCCAGAATGAAGGATGGAGATTAGATCCAGGGGGTTGACTGGCGGCGCTGTCGCCGGAGAACAGGGCCAGCGGCGGCTTGCGGCGGTGCCATCGCCGGAGTACGGCGGCGCGGCTCGGATTCGAGGTAGAGAGCGGTAGAGACCACGGGGACGGGTTCAATCGAACGAGAAGCTCAAGGCGAACTCACCTGAGGCACAGACGAGGTCGGAGACGGTCTGGTGGCGGCGTATTGCCCGACGAGACGGACGGCGGCTCTGAAAAGGGACGGCGAGCGATTAAGGCACCCAAAACGAAGAGGAAAAAGAAGATAGAATGAATGTATAGCTTCGTGAGGTCGAGTAGAAGCTCTAGATATCCTCGGTGGCGATCGAAACCTACCAAGAAGCGAGGTTGACGGCGGCGGAGATCTTTCGGTGCGCGGAGCTCTCGGTGTGGGCAAGATAGGGCACGGGAACTTGGGCTGTTTGCGTGAGGAGAGGCGGCGGGCTTTCGGGAATCTTATAAGGGGGTTGGCTAGGTTGATTAGGCAAGCGAGGTCACGTGCCAGGATTGGAGTCGGGCTCGGTTTCGGGTGTCCGCCATGAACACGAGCAGGGAGGGGAAGGTGGGACACTGACAGGCGGGGGTGCGCAGTCAGCGACGGGAGGAGCGGCGGCGCGCTGCGCGCGGGTGCCAAGCTGGGCCGAGGCGCGGGAGCGGCGACCCTCGGGCGAGACGGAAGCGGCTACGCACGCGAGGCTGGACCCTCGGGCGAGACGGAAACGGCGATGCTCGCGCGAGGCTGAACCCTCGGGCGAGACGGAGACGGCGATGCTCGCGCGAGGCTGGACCCTCGGGCGAGACGGAAACGGCGATGCTCGCGCGAGGCTGGACCCTCGGGCGAGACGGAAACGGCGATGCTCGCGCGAGGCTGGACCCTCGGGCGAGACGGAGACGGCGATGCTCGCGCGAGGCTGGACCCTCGGGCGAGACGGAAACGGCGATGCTCGCGCGAGGCTGGACCCTCGGGCGAGACGGAAACGGCGATGCTCGCGCGAGGCTGGACCCTCGGGCGAGACGGAGAAGGCTACGCGCACGCGAGTGCGGCGCCGAGGCTGAACCCTTGGCTCGGCGCGGGGCTGCGGCACTGCGCAGGGCGGCTGGGCCAGCGGAGCGGCGCTGCGCGCAGGCGTTGGGCCGGGCGGCGGCCCACGCGGGCGACGGAAAGAGAGGGGAGAGCAGACCGACGAGAAAGAGGGAGCGGGCCGGCCAAGCTGGCTCGGGCCAGAAGGGAGAAAGGAGGAGGAGGGAGAAAGAAAAGGGTTTTCCAATTTCCAAAACTGATTTTCCAAAGCAAATTTGAAAACCCTTTGAATTCAAACAAGTTTTGAGCAAAACCAATCATCACAAAAACTCAAATGCACCAACATGAATGCACAAACAAGTTTCTAAACCCTAGGATAAATTTTAATTTATAGAAAAGTTTTTATTTCCCTATATTTTATGAGCACCAAAAATTCATAAATAAAGCATTTTAGCTCTAATTTAAGAAATGCAAATTTCAGGGTGTGACACATATACACATGATTTAACATTCCTTGGATGTAGTTTCTTTTTACTTTACTTCCTAGCTCCTGATTCTCCTGTTCTTGTATTTGATGTGGTTCGTCATCCTGACTTTTATTGCTCTCCATAAACTTCTTATGACAGTCATACTCATAGTGATTAACCTCATCACAATCGTTACAACCCTCACTAGTGGGAGTATTAATCTTCGTCATGGTGTCACTAGGAGGTGACAGACATGGCTCTTGGGAATTGGAGTGAAGTACTTCATCATTGGATTGCTGATACTGATGGAGTTCATGAGGAGGTTCAAGATTCCACTGATCACTTGATTCCTGGTTCCATTGTTGGAATTCTGGTGCATGAGCGTAGGGGTGGTGTATGTTGCTACCTACAGATTGGCTTTCTCTTTTCCTTTTCTTCTCCTCCATCTCTCGACGCTTGTTCTCTATCACAATTGCTCTGTCCACCAATGTTTGATAGTTGGCATATTCAACCGTCATCAGTTGTAATTGCAAACCATCATTGAGTCCTTTCAGAAAGCGCTTCTGCTTCTTAGCATCACTATTCACTTCTTCCAGCGCATAGCGTGACAACTGGGTGAACATGTCATGATACTCACACACTGACATAAATCCTTGCTTCAAGTTGAGGAATTGCTCTTCCTTAATCGCCACTATTCCAGCTGGAACATGGTAAGATCTAAAAGCATTCTTGAATTCTTCCCAACCAATTTGATTCTTATTTGTATGTTCAAACTGGAACGATTCCCACCAATCTAATGCAATTCCTTGAAGTTGGCCGGAAGCATAAAGCACCTTCTCATGGTCATCACACTGTGTTATGTCAAGTTGTCGTTCCACAGTTCTAAGCCAGTCATCAGCTTCTATTGGGTTGCTAGTATGAGAGAATGTCGGTGGGTGTCCTTTCATAAATTCACCACGCTTGTCAATAGGTGGTTCTTGATACTGATTGTGTAACACATTTTGAGCAATGGTCTGTAATAGTTGAGTCTGCATTGTCAAAACTTGCTCTATAGCTGAAGGATTTGATGGCGGTGGATTAGAGTTGTGAGCATTCCCTGTAGCATCATCGTAGTCATTTCTCCTGGTAGCAACCATCTGTTTTTCAACATGTATGTGTTAGGATTCAGCTCTTCATAACACACTTAACCATAGCTTCATGAGACGACAAGACAAGGTTGATATAGCAAGAGAGACAAGAGAAGACTCATCCATGACTGATTCTTCCGATTAAAACACTAGATAGTAAGAAACTTCATCTTGAAAACGGTCCAAGGTTAACTTCATCATGGCTACCCCCCTTAAGAAAAGACCAACTAGAGAACATATAAGGGTAGCTTGCATATTATTTCCAGCATGTTGACAGGCATAACCAACTTCTCATGTCCCGGAAAAATTCATATGTAAAGGTAAGAACAGGAATTCTGAAATTTCTCGCGAGTAGCAAAACAGCAGTGCAGTAAAACAGCCATAACTCGAGCTCTGTTTATCCAATGAAGTTGCAGTTTACCTTCCTGGAAAGCTTATGAAATCCTCTACAACTTTCATGTAGAACACTTTTCCAGATTCTGTAGTTAAGGTCGTCGAAAACAGCAGACAACAGTAACTGTTCCAGATTCCAGACAGCACAGATGCATCAACTTGTGAATTTTATAACTCCAAAATCATAACAGCTATCAGGGTGGTTCTTGCGCTCAGAGAAAGATCATGAAGTCTACTTGTGTCCAGAATTATTCCATGATTTTTGAACATCCATAAACAGAGATATAAGTTGACAAAGACAGACTGCTTCGAAAAGACAGGATAGGGAAGACAAGAGAAGAGCAAAAACCCAACTATCTATGCATGAACCTATCAACTAAACTTAAATGAGATTGTGAAGAAACCCACAAAATCATTGCACTCATTACAAAGATGCAAAACAAACATCATCATAAGAACAAGCAACAAAAATCACAGGTTCACAAGCCACACATGGGCCAAGGACTTGACTTAACTTCGTTACTAACGTTTCATTACCTAAGGGTTCAAGAACTACTAGCACACGATACATCTGCAAGAACATCAAGGATAGCTTTTCTTGTACACTCTTCATCTATCAACTGCTATCAGGGACTTTCTTTGCATCAGGCACTGACATCACTTGTTGGTGACTATTCTGTAGTGACTGGGTTGTGGCTACTTCCTTGAGTCGGTTGTTGATCTTTTTGGGGCAGGAGCTTACGTAGTGTCCTTCCTGTCGACAATGATAACATCTTCCTTTGGTTGGATCTGCTGCAGTAAAAGTGTTGTTCGATGTGCTGCCATCTTGCTGACTCAGAGGATTGACTTTTACCAGTTTATTCTGCTTCTTAACTCGCTTCCGTGGCTGGAACTCTTTGTAGGTGATTGTCCATCCATCTATGCAAACCTCATGTGGAAAGTTCTTAACTGGAGGAGCTTCTAGATGCTGCTGATCTAGGCTGGTCTGAACAAGAGTTGAAACTGGATGTGATACTGGAGTAAAACTCAACGGTGACTCGAATGAATTTGCTTTCCTTTTCTTATCTTCCTTGACTACACCACTTGGGTTCACTTTGACCTCATCCTTGGTTGACTTCTCTTGAAGACAAGAATTCCCATAATGCTTGCAACATAGACATCGATCCTGAACCTCTTGCACCTTACTACTGCTATCTCCCAACAGACCTGCTTCACATTCATTGGGTGAAAATGGCATACCTTGATATTCAATCCTTTCGCCTGATGGTGTTCTTAAAAACACTGAACGTCGGGAATAATTGACCTCACTTTTACGACCCCTTAACCATCCTTGTCCAAGGATAACATCGATTCCGGAAAGTTCCAAAACATTAAGCTTTACTATGAACTCACTCTCCTTTATCTGGACTCTAACATCTCGGCATACACGGTTTGTCTCAACTTCTCCAGTTGGTGTACGAACTACTATGAGCTTCTTTGTTGGCCATTCCCTTATCTTCAGGTGAGCTACAAACTTGGCAGAGATGAACGAGTGCGAAGCACTAGGGTCAAAAAGAACCATGGCAGTTACTGAATTGACTGGGATCATGCCATACACTGCTTTCTTTGCTCCATGAATAGTGGTCATATCCACATGCCTCAACTTTCCATAAATGTAATCTTGCTCCACTTCAACACCTGGTAACTGTTCTTTATGGCTTCCTTCCATGTTGGTTGGTCCGTGTGTTGCGTTTTGCTGTTGCGTCATTCTTCCCAGGTCTTGACTTTGCATAGCGATCAGCTTCTGTTTGTTAACTGCGGTCAGAGACGACATAGCTTGGTCATCGATCCGTCTACTTAGATAGAGGAAAATTTTCAAAAGTGATTCAAACCAAGGAGTGAAGGTGAGAGCAACATTTAAAATTTGAGCAACAAGGAGGAGATAAATAACAAGGGTAGAAGATACAATAAAGAAGAAAATATCAAGGTTGATAGAACAGGGGTTCTATAGAAATTTTTGAAACTTTAAAACGACCAGTTTCTAACTAGGCTTGCGTCCTACAGTCAGCATTGCTCTGATACCACTTTGTCACACCCGGTTTTAAGAACAAAACCAGGTATACACCATATGTGAGCCCAGGAAGTCAAATCTCACATATAGCAACAAATAAGGGGTAATATCGAAAGACAATGCTCTTATATAACGTATATAAAACAAAAGAACATAACCTTAAAGAGCAGACAGCGGAAAGACACTCCGATCTTCAGATGGAGACACCAACTTCACAGGGAACAACTGACTGGTTGACCACAAGCCTAAGCTTCTCCAAAGCTTAACTCTCTGGGGTGTGGGGAAAAGCAAGAGTGAGTCCATGTTGAACTCCACAAGTATAGCAGCAAGTGATATAGATCCCAAGTCTTATGATCAATGTAACATAAATAATGAATAGCATAAAACGGTAAATAATGAACATGTTAACCAACATAAGTCATAAATGTAAAAGTCTTCAAGGCCGCTCGTATCCTTGAGCAAGGCTGATATATCAGTTTAATAAACTTTGCGCAAAGGTGTACACTTTCACTGCGAGACGTGAATTGCCCTTTTACCCGAGGTGATCAGCCTCTTAACTCACTTCCAAGGAAAGTCGGCAGGGTTCACGATGAAGCCTTTCAAAGGTTCGTCTAACAAGTTAGGGCCGCTAGGTTTCCTCATCAATAAGCATGAATCTCCCCTCCAAGCAGTGACTAACCAAAGAAAATGCACCAACTTGGTCGGCCAAGACCATACAGATCGGAGCCCCTCTTGCGCCTTTCGGTAACCTCTAACAAGCTAGAAAAGGTCCTTATACTGAGCTAAAGCCAGAGCCATATAACCCCCAACAGTTGCACTGTAAATCCCGAAGGTGCTCGTACAGATAATTTCTTAAGTTGCTAATAAGCCATTTTTATCATCCGATGCATACATTAATTAAGTAACATGATCATGATTGCGAAAAGAACACTTGATTGCTATACTTGCCTTAAACTCAAGATCCTTCTTCTGTTGACTTATATACTTCCAAAGGTTGACTCTCGATCTTGAACTCTTGGTCACGAACTTCTTCTTGATCACCAACGTACAACTCACCGACTGGACATACGATCACATAATACCACACATGCATCCAAAAGCAATCATGCAAAAGCAAACATAGCCTATTATTAGAACAGTACATCAAACATAAGAAAACAAGGTAAAGAGTTTTGGAAACAAATCTACGTGCCACTACGGTCACACAGACGCGAAGATCACTCTAAACGGAGTTATAACGAGAAAGATACGATCTAAACAAGATTAAAGATACTAATTACTAGATTAGATTTAACTCAAATTTTAATTTCAGAAAACAGTATTGAAAGTTATATATTTAGAAAGAACTTTTCGAAATGAATCTAACGCAAGTTGAACGGACTAAATCGGAGTTAAAACGGAGAAGTTATAAGCTTTTGAAATCTGATGGCAAACTTGTAAATAAATCAAACTTGATTTTCGCAGATAAAACGAAATTGGAAACTGGCTGGACTGCGCCTCATTTAGAAGAAAACGCAGGGGCTAGATTGAAAGTTTTCAAAGACACATGAAATAGTGCTGGTTGGACCGCGGGTTCAGACCTAAATATTTGGGGGACTCTTTAGCAAAGGTGACAAACGAAGGGGTATCGAGTGATTCCGAGCGCTAGATCCAGAATGGACGGCTCGAATTAGATCAGGGTGAGACCGGCGGCGCTTTCGCCGGGGAGAAAGAAGGACGCGGCGGCTCCATGGCCGGAAGGCGGCGGCGCGGCTCGGGATTGTGCTACAGAGCGGTAGAGGCCTCGGAAGTAGGTCCAATCGAAAGAGGAGAACAAAGCGGACTCACCAGTGGTGATGATGGCGTCGGTGAGGTCTCTGTGACGGCGGATTGCGCGGCGAGGCGGACAGCGGGGGCGCTGCAACGACGGCGAGCACGGGTTAACGCGAAACCAGGGGAAAACAGAGGGGAAAAAGGTGTAATGGCTTCGCGTGACCAAGACGAAGCTAGATAGGAACCTTGCGACGGCTGGAACTCGTTGAAGCGTCGGGTTGACGACGGCGGATCGACGGCGGCCGCGGAGTTCGTCGCGGGAGCGAATTAAAGCACGAGAGCAGAAGCTTGATGCGTGGGGAGAGGCGGCGGTCTCCGGGGAATCTATTTAAGGGGTCGGCTCGGTCGATTTGGCAAGCGAGGACGCGTAGCATCGATGGAGTCGAACTCGGCATCGAGTTCGAGCCGGAGACGGGAGGGAGAAGGAGCAATGGGACGCTGACAGGCGGGATGCTTTGTCAGCGAGAGCGGGCGCGGGAGCGGCGACCCTCGGGCGAGACAGAAACGGCGACACGCACGCGAGGCTGGACCCTCGGGCGAGACGGAGACGGCTTCGCGCACGCGAGGCTGGACCCTCGGGCGAGACGGAGACGGCTTCGCGCACGCGAGGCTGGACCCTCGGGCGAGACGGAGACGGCTTCGCGCACGCGAGGCTGGACCCTCGGGCGAGACGGAGACGGCTTCGCGCACGCGAGGCTGGACCCTCGGGCGAGACGGAGGCGGCGATGCTCACGCGAGTGCAGCGCCGAGGCTGGACCCTCGGCTCGGCGCGGGGCTGCGGCACTGCGCAGGTGCTGCTGGGCCGGGCGGCGGCCCACGCGAGCGACGGAGAGAGAGGGGAGAGGGGAAAGCTGAGCTGGGCTCTGCGCCGGCCCACGCGGAAGATGGGGAGGAGGAATGGGGCGCCGGGTTGGGCCTTCGAGCCGGAAACCAGAAGGGGAGAGGGAAAGAGAGCTTTGCCTTTTTCTTTTTATTTAAAACCTTTTCAAAACATTTTCAAACCAATGTGAATTTCTTTTGAACTTGTTTGAATCTTTGGGAGAATAAATAGATTCTGAAACTTTTGGAGAAAAAACAAGTTTTCGAAACTTTAAACTTTCCAAACTTTTTGAAAAACAAAACGTCTTTATTTTCAAAACCCTTTCTATGAAATTCCTTTTAAATTAATTCCAAATCATTTTGAACTCAATTTGAATTTTAGCCAAAACCACACATCACAAAAACTCAAATGCTCCAACATGAATGCACAAACAAGTTTCTAAACCCTAGGATAAATTTTAATTTATAGAAAATTTTTATTTCCCTATATTTTATGAGCACCAAAAAATTCATAATTAAATCATATTAATTCTAATTTAAGAAATGCAAATTTCAGGGTGTGACAGGAGAGGAAGGGGAAGAGGTGGATCTTCACTCTCTCATACACACCCACATAGGGCTCTCAATCTCTCCTACAAATTTCAGCTCAAATCATGGGGGAGAGAGAGAGGAGAGGATGAACCCTAACTTGCTTGCTCTCCAAAGGTGAGAAAATGGGGAGAGGAATGAGGAAGAAGGAGGCTGCAACACCCCTAAATCCCCTCAGCTCGTGCACTGACCGTTGGGACGCCTGGATCTCAGTTGAACCGGAATATCCGGGTAGGGCGAGGAAAATATCCGAGCAGCACCTTACTGTCCACGCGAATGGATATGAGCTGAATTCAAACAGAATATCCGGCTAGGGCTGAGAATATATCCAGGTAGACCCTTGCTGTCCAGGCACAACTAGGAGCTCCTATTTCCAACTTTTTAACCCTTTTCAAGTTGCTAACTCTCCCATAAATTACCAAATCAATTTGGCACTAAAGTTAGCAATTTCACAAGGATTTTTTAGGGTTAATCTCATCCATTTCACCATGTCACTAAGTGCAATGCATATGCACATGAAACTCACACTTAGTGGCACTAGATAACCATTGCAACCAAAAGATTTTCCCTCTTTATAGTACGGCTATCAATCCTAAACCCTGTCATAAACTTCTCTACACACCTATGACCGGTAAAATGAAATGCCCTACAAGTTATACCTTTGCCTTGCGCATTCCATTTTATTTCCTCTGATGTTGATGCAACACATGCACCAATCTTGATCACCAAATGATATGAGCCACTTCATATCATCACATGACCTCCATAGTCCATCGATCTTGACTTCACTTGCTCTTCGCCATTGCTTCAGTTCATCGGCGACAAGTCTTTGCTCAAGCCTCCCGACACTCGGTACCAACGGCTTCAAAGCCTCTAACTTGCCCTTCACCTTCGCAATTGGTCCATCAAGCCAAGTCTTGTCTTAATCTTCTCCATCTTAGCCACATGATTCCATGTCATGTTTCATATGCAATAAGCTCCTTCATTGCACATTCACCTATGAACTAATTTCTTGTGTATCTCGCATAAGCACATATTATTTCACCTAGGTTGTCACTCAATTACCAAAACCAAACAATGACCTTTCACTAGGTCAAGAGCTGGGTGCATGAGATGTGCGGTGGCATGAGAAAATGTGCATACGACCTCGGATTGAGACGATCCTTAAACGAAAATCGATCTACAGAAAATTTTACATCTGATTTTCACCGGCCTTGGCCGGTTTCATCAAATTTAGATTTGCGAAAAAAGGCCAGGAAAATTATGTTGTCTGCGATACAAGTTTAGACGTTGGAAACATTTAACTCTTTATGTAGGAATTCAGTGACTGGTATAGCCCTTATGTGTATGTGATGCATGGAAGTAATTGTTTCATGGCTTGCACGTCATGTAACATGACAATATGGCAGGAGCCACATAGATATTGTCATCAATTTGATGTAATGGACTGCGTGCCAAATTGTGATGATCCCACTCGCGACTATGTAATTTCTTTATTAATTACGCTAGTTGTAGCTAGTCTTGGTGGATTCATCGCTGGAGGATGGCGTACATGCACCATGTAGATGGGGATCATCATGGTGAACAGACTGGCGGAGATGGAGATCTCCAAAGGGACACTGAGCTATACCAAGTCATATCTATGTTGGTGCTATTCTCTTTTTATGTTCTACTTTCATGTACGATTCATGTTTATTGTCTACATGCGGTAGTGAAAGTGTAGAACAATCCCTTAGTAATGTTCAAGTCATATGCTTCCTCAAACCTTGCACTGTCATATGTCTTGTACAATCGGTGGCGCGCCTATGAAATTAGGGTGTCACTGATTTTCCTTGACTAGGCAGGTTCGTATCGGATACTTACTGCAGAAGGGTTGGTTGCTTGAACAAGGTCAACCTAACGGTTAGGGACCTTGAAGCATAAGGAGTTGAGCACACATAGAGATGATGGCCAACAACAAGAGTCATATGTGATATGATTAGCAAAGAGTTGCTTACCGATCTACCATGTCCACTAGCGGTGATGCTAAAGCTCACTAGTAGACTTGTTAGTTTGGGTCTTGAATCACTAAGATTCAATAGAGGGATATTGATCTTAGTGGAAGTAGATTTTATTAAAGTTTTAATATCATTTACTCTATCTTGGATACATTGTCTTAGTATTTTGCATTTACTTTTGTTGTAGATCAATGGCACCTAGCAATCCACCATTTACTTTACGTTCAATCCTTGAGAAAGATAAGTTGAATGGAACAAACTATGTGGATTGGATCCGCAACCTGAGAATTGTTCTCAGAGGTGAGAAAAAGGAAGATATTCTAGACACCCCGTTACCAGAAGAACCTGCTGATAATGCATCTGTTGCTAAGAATACTGCTTACAAGAAAGCATGTGATGCTGATTTTGAAGTGGGATGCCTGATGCTTGCTAGCATGGAACCAGATCTGCAGATGTAGTTTGATAATAACCATACAACCTATGATATGATCGTGGCACTAAATGAGATGTTCTAGACTCTGGCTAGAACTGAAAGGTTCAATGTCTCTAAGTCTCTCGTTGAGACTAAGCTAGCATAGGGTGCAACAGTTGGGCCACATGTGATCAAGATGGTTGGTTACACAGAGGTTGGAGAAGCTAGGCTTCCCAATTGGTCCAGAGTTGGCTACTGATTTCATTCTCTCTTCTCTTCCACCTAGCTATGGGAACTTCATATCGAACTGTGCGGAGAGGGGCTTGAATGAGCTTGTGGCATGCTTAAGACAACAGAGGCAGACATCAAGAAAGGTGCTGGCAGCAGCCATGTGATGATGATCCAAAACAAGCCTAACTTCAAGAAGAAAGGCAACTTTTGGAAGAATAGGAAGGGCAAGGGCAAGGCCAAAGATGTGATCTCTAAGCCAAACCCTCCTGCACCTGACGCTGTTGGACCAACTCCTGATTCTGAGTGCTTCCATTGTAATGGGAAAGGTCATTGGAAGAGAAACTGCAAGGTGTACTTAGCATCCTTGAAGAAGGATGGCGTGGTAAAGGTACTCCCGCTGCTCATACACTTGTTGTTTATGTTATAGATATTTTCCTCGCTAACTCTTATATTAATTCTTGGGTATTTGATACTGGCTCAGTTGCTCATATTTGCAATATGATGCAGGGAATGATAAAAAGTAGAAGCATTAGAAAAGGGGAGGTTGATTTCCGCGTGGGCAACAATGCAAGAGTTGCTACGTTGAACGTCGGGACGATGCAACTACACCTCCCATCAGGATTTATTTTAGAGTTGAATAATTGTTATTTTGTTCCAAGTTTAAGTCGAAACATTGTGTCACCTTCATGTTTGATGAAGGATGGCTATTCATTGCGAGTAAAGACAATGGTTGTGTGATCTCTAAGAATGATATGTTTGTGGCTTTTGCATCCATTGTGAATGGGTTGTTTATTTTAAATCTTGATGATGCACCTATGTCTATCTGTAATGTAACTGCTAAAAGGCCTCGACTTAATGAGTTAAGTCCTACCTATATGTGGCATTGTCGTTTGGGTCATATAAGTGAGAATCGCATGAAGAGGCTCCATGCCGATGGGTTTCTAACTTCGTTTGATTTTGAATCATTTGAGACATGTGAGGCTTGTTTGCTAGGCAAGATGACCAAGTCGCCCTTCACAGGTTTTCCTGAGAGGGCGTCTGACTTGTTGGAACTTGTACATACTGATGTATGTGGACCAATGAGTACGATAGCTAGAGGTGGATTTCAATACTTCATAACCTTCACTGATGATTTTAGCAGATATGGCTATGTCTATCTGATGAAGCATAAGTCTGAGACATTTAAAAAGTTCAAAGAATTTCAGAATGAGGTAGAGAATCAATGTGGCAAGAAAATTAAAGCCTTGCGATCTGATCGTGGAGGCGAATATTTGAGCCACGAGTTTAGCAATCATCTTAAGAGTTGTGGAATTGTTCCACAACTTACGCCACCCGGAATGCCTCAGAGAAATGGCGTGTCCGAGCGACGTAACCGGACTTTGTTAGACATGGTTCGATCTATGATGAGCCAGTCGGACCTTCCTTTATCATTTTGGGGATACGCTCTAGAAACAACCGCTTTCACATTAAATAGGGTATTATCTAAGTCTGTAGTTAAGACACTATATGAGATGTGGACTGGTAAGAGTCCTAGTTTGTCTTTTCTAAAGATTTGGGGTTGTGAAGTTTATGTCAAATGACATATATGATAAACTAACACCCAAGTCGGACAAGTGCTTTTTTCGTGGGATACTCAAAGGAAACTTTAGGGTATTACTTCTACAACCGCTCAAAGGGCAAAGTGTTTGTTGCTCGAAATAGTGTTTTCTTAGAGAAAGAGTTTCTCAAAAGAGACAAGAGAGGGCAGAAGGTGTATCTTGTAGAAGTTCAGGATGAGCCAACAGGGAGTGACTCCACGAGTGATGCTAATGTAGCAGAACAAGTTGAGCGACCTATGGCAACAGACACCCCGCCCCAACCACGAAGGTCGGCAAGAATCCATGAGTTGCGTGGGGATGTGTTATTGTCAGACGATGATGAACCTGTGACTTATGTCGAGGCAATGATGGACCTAGATTCCGAGAAATGGCATAGTGCCATGAGATCTGAGATAGATTCCATGGGAGCCAATCAAGTTTGGAACTTGGTTGACTCGCCTGATGGAGTAAGACCCATAGAGTGCAAATGGATCTATAAAAAGAAAAAGGATATGGATGGAAACATCCAAGTTTATAAAGCTCAACTTGTCGCAAAAGGTTTTCGACAAGTTCAAGGAGTTTACTACGACGAGACTTTCTAGTCGGTAGCGATGCTTAAATCTATCCGGATCATTCTAGCAATTGTTGCCTATTATGACTATGAGATACTCCCTCCATACTGGTAAAAAATAACGTTTAGGACAACATTTAGCATACCAAGAAGTGATTAATTAGGGTAGAGTTTTCCATGTCTACCCCTATACAAGAAAGTTATGTGTATTTACTGTTTATAGTGCAGTTCGGTTCAGTCGAGATGGTGCGAGTTCGACTCACGGAGACCGCATTTTTTTGTGGGTTTTGCACATTTTGCATGGCTTTTGGGCTGGAAAAATTTCTTTTGTTGTGCGCGCGCTTCTTTTGCTCCGTGTGCGGGCGGTTAAAATTTTCACTTCGCGCTTTTGTTTTGGCAGCGAGCGGCGAGCGTGCGGAGCATCGAGAGGCTTCAGGTGAATCGAGGCGCCGCGCACGACAGGGAGTTATTACGCTTGAATATCGAAGAGGCAAGGGCAGCATCGTCCGGTTTCGTTCGTGCGGTGCCAAACGTCGTTCTTTTCGCTATTCCGCCAAGAGTCCAGAACGACTCTTTTTAACGATACGGAGGGAGTATGGCAGATGGATGTTAAAACAGCCTTTCTAAATGGAAATTTGGAAGAGGACGTGCATATGATACAACCCAAAGGTTTTGTTGATCCTAGCAATGCTGGAAAAATATGCAAGCTTAAGAAATCTATTTATGGGTTAAAGCAAGCATCTCGGAGTTGGAATATTCGTTTTGATGAGGTGGTCAAAGGGTTTGGCTTCCGTCAAAGTGAAGAAGAACCTTGTGTTTACAAGAAGAAAAGTGGGAGCGCTGTTGTGTTTCTAATCTTATATGTAGATGACATACTATTGATTGGGAATGATATTCCGATGTTGCAAACCGTAAAGACTTCACTGAATAATAGTTTTTCTATGATGGATTTAGGAGAAGCAACATATATTCTGGGCATTAAGATCTATAGAGATAGGTCAAAGAGGCTAATAGGATTAAGCCAAGAAACGTACATTGACAAGGTGTTGAAGCGGTTCAACATGGAACAATCCAAGAAAGGGTTCTTGCCTATGTCACATGGCATGCGCTTTAGCGAGAAACAATGTCCTTCGACATCTGATGAGCGAGAGTGCATGAGTAAGGTTCCATATGCTTTAGCTATCGGTTCCATCATGTATGCCATGATATGTACACGCCCAGATGTCTCATATGCTCTAAGTGTTGCGAGCAGATATCAAGCTAATCCAGGTGAGAGTCACTGGACACTTGTTAAAATATTCTTAAGTACTTTAGAAGGACTAAAGATGTGTTCCTATTCTATGGAGGTGAGGAGGAGCTTGTTGTAAATGGTTACACCGATGCTAGCTTCCAAACTGACATAGATGATTCACAATCTCAATCAGGTTTTGTGTTCACAATAAATGGTGGTGCAGTCAGTTGGAAAAGTTCCAAGCAGGAGACCGTGTCAGATTCTACAGCAGAAGCCGAGTACATTGCAGCTAGTGGAGCTGCAAAGGGAGGTGTTTGGATGAGGAGGTTCCCCATTGATCTTGGTGTGTTTCCAAATGCGTCCAACCCATTGTCTCTACATTGTGATAGCAATGGGGCGATTGCGCAAGCTAAGGAGCCAAGGAATCACCAGAAGAACAAACATGTACTACAGAAATTTCATCTCATTCGAGAGTTCATTAGAAGAGATGAGATTAAGATGTGCAAAATACTTACATATTTGAATGTAGCAGATCCTTTGACAAAGGCTCTTCCACAGCCTAAGCATGAGGTGCACGTGAGGTCTATGGGTATTAGATATCTAAAAGATTAACTCTAGTGCAAGTGGGAGACTGTTGGGAATATGCCCTAGAGGTAATCATAGAGATGATGATATTTCTATTGTATCCATGATTTATTATATGTTCATTGAATATCTATTAAAGACAACTTGTATTGATTGGCAATTAAGTGAATTGTCTGTGAAACTCTTTTACTTGTATGGTTATTTGATAGTTGTCGCTGATCGGAGTTCATGTGAGGACACACATGAATATTAGATCAACACATGTATTAGTTGATGACTATGTTTCACAAGTCATTGACATGGAGATGTCAAACTAATAATGTGGGCACATGTATATGACATGGGGCTGGACTGACCCAACATGAGATGTTCTTATTATCTCTTTACACATCATGTATGTTATGTCCTTCGACCTGAGATTGTGGTATGTACTCAAGATGTGAATCGACTTACTTAGGGACTATCAAACGCTACTTCATAACAGGGTAGTCATAAAGATAGTCTTTGGGTTTGTCAGGAAACATGCTGTGAGACATAGACGATCAAGATGGGATTTGCCCCTCTCCATGCGAGAGAGATATCACTGGACCACTCAAATGATTGGATCATAAAATGCATGGTCGTGCTTAGGTTAATTGTTAACCTATGAGTTGGACCAAATATTGTGAGGCAAGGGAATTACGTGTATGTGATCGTGGTAGTTCGTTTGATATGATTTTTGCGCGTACATAGGAGTTGACACGTCTTGCTAGAGGCCGCTGTCAACTATCGGGCGAGTAGGAGTACTCGGGCCGTGTCTATGTGTGCGTGAACCCATAGGGTCACACGCTTAAGGGGCTGGAAGCCTGATTGAAGTTGGACTCGAATCAGACCGGGATTAGGGTTTGCTAATGGGCCTCCACGTCAGCAGGCTCATTAGGGACGCCTATAAATATAGGGGGTGGGGCGGCCAAGGTTTTTAACCACGTCATTAGAAAACTGTCGTCGTCGCCCTTCGCCCACGCCCGCTTCTGCTTGCGGACCTAGCAGTCCGGAGGCGTGCCGCTTCCTCCCTGTACGTGTGGATACCTCGGACGTGTTGCATCTGGAGAACAAGGATGAACCACACGTGGAGACGTGAAGGACGGACGTGAACAGCATGACACCGCTAAGATGCGCGCGTCTACACCGAGATGTCTTCCGCTGCACCTGCACGTCTAGTGGTAATTCCATGATCTATAACTAGCAGTAGTTCCTGGTTTATGAGGTCGAAAAATTTTGTTTTCTGGCTAGCGTAGCATCCTCGTAACCCTACAGTGGGATGATTCTAAGTATTCATTTGTTAACCTTTGACATAGGGGAGATAGATAAAGGTGATTTTTATACCAAGTTTAAACTTAGACATAGAGAAGAAGATTTTAAGTTTAATTTAGTTTCGGTTTATGGGCCAAGAGGATCAAAAATCTCATTTTTTATCTGAGATCGTTTGAGTTTGTTCTAAAGAATCCTTACTGAAAGGATCAAGATGCCCAAGAGGGGGGTGGGTGAATTGGGCTTTTCTAAAACTTTAGCACAAATTAAAACCTATTAAGCCCAATTAACCCCTTGTGCCTAGAAGTGTGTTTCTTTCTATTCTACCGCACAAAAGACAATGTCTATGCCACTCCTACTCTAGCAAAGCAATTCAATTATGAATGAACAAAAAATATATTGTGGAATTGAATTGCTCAAAGGTAAATGCGTAAGTAAAGGAGTAGAGATGACAAGACGATCTTTTTGCTGAGGTATCAGGGTGTCGGCACACCCCCTAGTCCTCGTTGGAGCACCCGCGCAAGGGTATCGCTCCCCCTTGATCCGCGCAAGGATCAAGTGCTCACTATGAGTTGATTCTTTGCCGCTCCGGCCCAGTGAATCGCTCACTACCGGTCATAAGATTGCTTGGGTCATCCACAACGCCACCGGATGCTCTCCAAGCTTCACGATCACCACCAAGCCGTCTAGGTGATGCCGATCACCAAGAGTAACAAGCTAGAACTCTCACTTGACCACGACAAGGCCAAAGAGATGGATGGATGCACACTTGCTACTCAATTCTCACTAGAAGGTCACTAATTCTCTCAATTAGCAATTCTCTCAACCTCACTAGGGCTCTTGCTCTTTCTCACACTCACAATATGTTTCTCAGCAGAGGAAAGTGGCAAGAACACTCTAATGGATGAAGAGGTGAAGTATAAATACTCCCCCAACCGGCCATCGAAAAGAGCATTGAACTGGGCGTTTTTCGGGGGCATCGAACACTCCGATGCCTGGCATCGGACGCTCCGATGCCCTCGACCCAACGGTCAACTGTTCCTTATGTCAGACCTTTCAAAGGAGCATCGGACGCTGTGCAGCGTCCGATGCCATCGAATAGGACGCGTCCGATGCGATTCTGTCCTCTCTGGAACCTCTCTGCATGGACATCGGACGCTGGCCCTCAACGTCCGATGTCAGCGTCCGATGTGCCCCCCAGGGCACTCTGTCGGAATAGTGGCATAGGCGCGTCCGATGTGACAACATCGGAGCGTCCGATGCCATGCTGCCGACACACTCAAGTCTGAGTGGCATCGGACGCGCGTCCGATGCCACTAAGGCCAGCGTCTGATGCCCGTTACAGGGCCGAAACGACTTCGGATCGCGACGCTGCCTTCACGACTTTTCATCCTCACGACATAAGGGCTCTCTCAAAGCTACCTAGGGCTATGAAATAACAAGTGTGCACCACACCTACCTCAATAGACTCATCTAGGTCAAGCTACTGATTCACGCTCCCCTTTATAGTACAGCCAAAGGAAAAACAAAGACCTAAGACTACTGTTGACACTGGTTATCTATCAAAATTAAAGGATAAATAAATATGAAAATGGCATGAATTCAATGACCAACAAAGGTTTAGGGTTTTAATTGACAATATTCCACGAGTTTTGGTGAATTGTGATTCTGCAGGGACTAAACCAGGAAACCAGCGCTGATTGCTTCCCCTAGAAGGAAACCGACGGGAGATAACACAACCGCCACGTCAGGAAGTTTCTAGAAGACTCCAGAGGACACCAGAAGACACCAGGTGGTTGGGCACCGCGAGAGGCTGCCAGGTGGGACCGGTCGGTCCCACCCTTAGACCGACCGGTCTTCCCCCGGGCCCGCTGGCTTCTGTCCTCTGCAAGCTTCCTCCACCGAACCCTAGGACTCATCTCCACCGTCCCTGAAGTCGGTTTGATCAAACGGCCGCGGTTGATCCCTTAGGGCTATATAAGCAGCCCCAGACCCCCCCTCTCCAGGCATCTCCATCTTCATTATTCATCTCCACATCAGAAACTAGGGTTTCAATTAGAAATAGAGGTCCCTCTAGATGAATCTCTTCTAGTTCATCTAGAATTAGATCTAGTTCATCTAGTTGTAATCAAGAGCCAGCTATCAAGTAGAAGACTAGTTATCCCTCTAGTTTAGGTTTAGAACCTAGTCTTATATTAGAACTAGAAGAGATAGAGAGAGAGGGAGGAAGAGATCAAGAAGGAGCTCCGGCCTGTCGGATCCACTTCATCTTGTACCTGTGGATTCAAGTTCATCATCAACTTCAGCGATTGTTTCGGTAATCAACGTCTATATTTAAGTTTGAGCTATTGTTCTTATTATTCTTAAAGATTTATGACTCTCTTTTGAGTACTTTAATTCTAGTCATTCTAGAGTTAGATTAGTTGGATAGTGTAAGCGTGGTGCTTAGACTTGATAGCTCATATATGACTCCAATAACGCCGGTAGTAGTGGTTGTTCGCAAGGGTGACTCTTATAGCCTTGTTGATTCTTCTATAGTCCACTTACCCGTGTGTAGGCTCGGTAGGATTATACATTTGCATAAAAGACTCATACTCTATTTGTGACCTTTTATGGCAACTTCCCCTCTAAGAATAATATAAACATATCACTCTTAAGTTGGATTTAGATAGCCTTAGTGATCCCCTCTATGCTTCTACATTCTCCGTCCTTGTTAGCTACTCAGGGGTTAGACTTAAAGACTTAACACTATCTGTTCCTTTGGGTTCGATATTAAAACTGGGTTACTCCGGTGAAGTGCTACATCGGTAGATCTTATCTGTGCGCTTGCGGATAAAGTAGAGTGTGCGTTAATTTATACCAACAAGCATTTCTGGCACCGTTGCCGGGGAACGGTAGATCAACTTAAGTCTTAGTTTAACCTTGTAATCATACTTTTATCTTTTCCTTTGGTCCCAGTCTTTTCATTATTTTTGTTTTCATTTTTATGAATGTTGTTTTTGAATTCCACTCTTATCTATCACTACCCCATGAGCAAGCTATAACCAGTAGAATCCTTATACCCCATCATAATACCTGATTATGAGCTATGCCTACCTTTCTGCTGCATTGTCCTTGTAATGAGCATAGAAATATAATTATGAAAATATTCCTTCGGGTATTCTTGTCACTAAACTTTCCAGGTCTAGAGCAGATAAGAACGAAGGAACAACAAACACAAGGTATGTCCCACCAATCATCATGCAACATTGAATTACATTCATCCAATCTTGATTTGTGCAAAATCCAAGCTTGGGGAATAGATTTTCTAAGAATATTTCTTGCCATGTTGGTTGTCCCTACCTTTAGGACATGCTCATATACTAATCATACTCTTTCATCACCATCTGAATAAATCTATACAATGCTTTCATGTTATCTTTATTTGCTATAGTATATACTTTGGTTTTGAAGTATTATCATACACCTTTTAAAATTAGGCATGGAGCTTAGTTTAACTGTTTTCATGAATTAAAGTAAGACATGGTGTCTGGTTTGATTCTTGAGCTAAAAGGTGTGCTGATTTTACCTCTAAAGGCTTTTAAATTAAGTATGGTGCTTAGGTTAAAATGCCTTCCTAGATCAAATTAGCCATGGTGTCTAGGTTGATTTTTGAACTGATAGTATGCTATAGTAGATATTGGATATTTTGCTGGACTAACTCCTGCAGGAAAACTTTCAAAATCAATTTGGGAAAGTCCAGGAGATGAACTCACACTGGAGATGAAGCAAGGCGTACAATGAACTTCAACAACTCTTGCACAATGAAGACTCAGCTCATTCATCATGGATGAAAGAACTGTGAGTATCAAAGTTTATTTATTATGTCTTCTACTGCAAGTTATCTTTTGCCTTGAATCATGTTAAAGTGCAGCCAACACATAAAATACTAGTCTATGCTAAAACAATCCTAAAAACATCTTTTTATTAGCATAGATGCAAAATACATAAGTTATGGATAATAACCCATGCTTCAAATTCTTGCAATCCTTCGGGTATATGTCCACTAACATTACGCAGGAGAGAGATTTTGTTCATCCATGGTTTGGTCTGAACATTGAAGATCCAAAACTCAAACCATAGACACACAAACCTACTCTCAGATCACAAATGGTGCTAGCCTAGCTTTGAGTCTTACTTGGGCGCTGATGACAAACATGATGCAACTTACCTCGTATGAGACAACCTATGCCTGCAACCATCATTGTCCAAGACATCAAGACAAGAAGTGGGGAGTTATCTTCTCTTCTAATCAGGAGCTAGCTTGGGAGACAAGATGGTACCACTACAACAATAGCAAGATCTACAAGTCAAACACATGAACATTTTGTGGGGAATCCATCTACATCACAAGCCAGCCTGGGAGAGACAATTCTGTTATCTAGATGTGTTTCACAATCAAAGGGAGGAAGGAGAAACCCAACTTCCAACATATTGATCTTCTATCCACCACTTTGATCAATACAAACCACTAGATGCTATCCCAGTTGAGAAGAAGAATATGATCCACCACTCATTCTTGGGAGATCGTTCTTGAACACCATCAATGTTATCATCTTTGCCGGACCTGGAGAAGTCAACTCTTGGATCTTTTGCTGATTCTTCAACAACTACATCACTTATGAGTAGCCAAAGAGAACCAAGAGAAGACGTCGAAGGGAGAACCAACTGCCAAGAATTGAGGAGGGCATCATGAAGGATGAAGCCACTACACCACAAGAATTAGAAGATGGAGAGATAGTACCTGAGCCAGCAAATCAAGAAGAACGGCTGATAAGATCTCCATCATCTAGACACTGTTGAGAGGACAAGTCTCAGTTGTGACACTACAAGACAAAAGACTCTCACGGAGGCACTCGAGTAGCAGCTCTAAATTCAAGTCTCTTGCCAACCCAATGATTAAAGGAAAACAAGAAAGGTTGACAAGAGAAGAATGTAGAGCTGTCCCTACATTCTCATAATACAGAATTAATAGAGGAAAGAGAGAGGATCCTAGTCAGCATACTCGAGGGACAATACGCCTTCATTGATAAGTCGACACATAGAGAAGGAAGGTCGATACCTATAAAGATGATCCCACTGTGATCTTCCTCCTCTCAATCACAATGTGAGACAAACAAGAGAAGACAAGCCAGCTAGACAAGAGAAGCTTCCATAAGGAGGTTCGACACATCACTCTTCAATGACAAAGTAACATTTCAAGCTAAGTAACCATCACTTTAAAAGCTTCTTCTTGATTCTAGTATGAACATAGATAAAGAACAAAACATGTTTAAGTTGCACCTCACTTGATCCAACCTAATCAACTCAACATGTTTAGTCCTTTGATCTTTGTTCCTAGCTTTACTCTCTTGAATCTCACTGTCTTAACTACGTGAGCTAAAATGTTGTGCATCTAACCTTTGGAAGATGATATATCTTAGTCATGAAAAGATCGACACATTATGCATAGATTATCCTTCCTTAGATTAAGTAATCTGATCTGTTAAATATTTTAAGATGCTACTTTCATCCTTTGATCCCATCACTCATGTTAAGATTGAATAGGACACATAAACAAAAAGTTTGTCTTGTGCAATGTGCCTAAGGTTAGAGCGGAATAAACAAAACTTTTGGTTCTGTTGGTGTTTTTCCACCAACAGAGCCCATGCACTTGATCTCTACCTTGTCTTTATGAGAAGGACACACTCTTGAGCAAAACACGGAGAAGTCACTCTCAAATTCTACAGAGTGAAGGTCCTAGATCTACAAGAACATGCACACTGAGCAAGATGCTGCCAGCATCCACAATTAACGCTTCACTTCAAACTGCTGGACGAACAAATGACATGAGTGACACCATATCAAGAGGCATAAACAAGAAGGAATGATGGAAGACGTCGTAGTCAGAATTAGAGGTCATGAAGTCCCCACAGACTTATTGATCCTCGACATGAGAAGACGATGATGTCCACCTCATCCTAGGAAGACCATTCCTCTACACTACAAGTACAATCATTTACAAGAGGAAATCCATTTTTCACTTTCCTGGAGAAAAGGCACGATGCAACTTCATCAACTAAATGCCTAATAAAGCACCCAAGAAGAATAGAAGTGAAAGACGCCGCTCTCAAAGCCAAAGAAGACAAGCTATAGAGAATAGAGAGGCCAATCACGAAGAAGCTATCCACACTGTCCCGGAAAAGAAAGGATAGAAACCTCAAGACAGTGAACCATAGGAAGTGAAGACTCAGACCAAGAAAGTATGGGAGAAAAAGTCTGCACCTCAGAGGTACAATCAGTAACAACTTTCCAAACGTCTGACATACCTTGGGTGGTCTGAACCAAGGGAAGGTCCGGTTCGTCGGACCTAAATATCCGAACCTTCGCCAAAAGTTTTGTTGTCTGTTTGAGTTTCACAGGATTTGAAAGGCCAAGAAAAGCTGACGCGCAAGTGAATGCTCCATCTACTGTTGGAGCACTGTCTCAACAAACATCAACATCAACCAAAGCTCTGATAGAGGAAGGACATATCCACTGCCAGTCTGCTACATTGCAAGATCGAATGACTACGTCAACATTCAGCTTGGGGGAAGGCATCCCCATGTATCCACGTAAGTATCTTTATCCTCTTAAGTTTTTCATTCCATAAACAAATTCAAAACACCAAAAAAAATGTGAGCACATGAAGGCTCACCCTTAAAAAGAAAAGAACAAAAATATGTGGGCACATGAAGGCTAACCATTAATTAAAAAAAGAGACAAAAATATATGAGCACATGAAGGCTCAACACTATTAAGGGAAACAGCTTGGGGGAGACGCACCCCCGTTATCTTCGCAATTCAGGTATGTCTTTATTATTATTACTACTACTATTATTATTGGCTTTTATATTATATCTTAAAGTGTGTTAGATTAAATAAATAAAATAGTGTGTCTAGTTTGTTTTAAGAAGTTGATGACTAAAGAAGAACCCTCTCTCTAATCTTTTGCATGGAAATGATGAATAGTTGCTCTATCTAATTTCTTTAAAGTACCTAGCCTTCAAAGCATGAGTTCTCCTAATTAATAATGATGCCTTAAAATAAAATTAAATACATGGTTGGCAAATACTTGATCTAAGGTCTAGGTAATTGGGATATGACATGTGATGATCTGAGCTGCTATTATCTTGTTCTAAACAACACTAAAGTTCCGAAGATTTCTAAATATGAATATGCCTAATAATTGCATTGAGTTAAATTAAGCTTTGTGACCCTGTGAGATGTTATCTTGCCATTGAATTGAGATCACTTACACATTTCATCCATCTTCTGCATAAATGCTCATGATTATCTATTGTTATCCTCTCAAAAGTTTGTTGGAAGCATGTGGCAATTAAAAAAAATGAGAGAAAGAAAAGAAAAGAAAAACCGAGGAAATAAAAAGGGACAAGTGTTCGAAACCTCAAAAAGATAGATCCCGAGGAAATAAAAAGGGACAAGTGTCCGGAACCTCAAAAAAAAAGAAAAAAAAGAGAGAATATCAGGAAAAAAATGGGCACGTGCCCGTCAGTAGAATTAGCCTGATAGCCATGTGTCTCTGATAAACAAAAGGGAGTGATATATTTCAAAAGAGCATCCGACTCCATTTTTCCATACACATGCACTTCTTGATTCAATGGCTGGTTGACTTTCTCTTTGGATCCATTGTTTAATTTGACAACACATGTATTAATGCTTTTGAAAAATTAATTAAAACTCTAGGATAAAGGTGAAGTGAAAGAACTAGAGACATAGTGCTTGATTTGATCGTTCAATCTCTCAATTATTCAAGATCTAAGGTAAGAATAATAAGCCCCATGAAGAATAACATGTTTCGAAGAATTTTTAACGCCAGGTATACTTGTTGGAAGTGAAGATATTGTAGCAACTCTTGATCCATTGTAAAGTTTTGGTTTTGCTAAGGGACTAGCAAAAGGTAAGCTTGGGGGAATTGTTGACACTGGTTATCTATCAAAATTAAAGGATAAATAAATATGAAAAGGGCATGAATTCAATGACCAACAAAGGTTTAGGGTTTTAATTGACAATATTCCACGAGTTTTGGTGAATTGTGATTCTGCAGGGACTAAACGAGGAAACCAGCGCTGATTGCTTCCCCTAGAAGGAAACCGACGGGAGATAACGCAACCGCCACGTTAGGAAGTTTCTAGAAGACTCCAGAGGACACCAGAAGACACCAGGAGGTTGGGCACCGCGAGAGGCTGCCAGGTGGGACCGGTCGGTCCCACCCTTAGACCGACCGGTCTTCCCTCGGGCTCGCTGGCTTCCGTCCTCTGCAAGCTTCCTCCACCGAACCCTAGGACTCATCTCCACCGTCCCTGAAGTCGGTTTGATCCAACGGTCGCGGTTGATCCCTCAGGGCTATATAAGCAGCCCCAGACCCCCCTCTCCAGGCATCTCCATCTTCATTATTCATCTCCACATCCGAAACTAGGGTTTCAATTAGAAGTAGAGGTCCCTCTAGATGAATCTCTTCTAGTTCATCTAGAATTAGATCTAGTTCATCTAGTTGTAATCAAGAGCCAGCTATCAAGTAGAAGACTAGTTATCCCTCTAGTTTAGGTTTAGAACCGAGTCTCATATTAGAACTAGAAGAGAGAGAGAGAGAGGAAGAGATCAAGAAGGAGCTCCGGCCTGTCGGATCCACTTCTTCATCTTGTACCTGTGGATTCAAGTTCTTCATCAACTTCAGCGATTGTTTCGGTAATCAACGTCTATATTTAAGTTTGAGCTATTGTTCTTATTATTCTTAAAGATTTATGACTCTCTTTTGAGTACTTTAATTCTAGTCATTCTAGAGTTAGAGTAGTTGGATAGTGTAAGCGTAGTGCTTAGACTTGATAGCTCATATATGCCTCCTATAACGCCGGTAGTAGTGGTTGTTCGCAAGGGTGACTCTTATAGCCTTGTTGATTCTTCTATAGTCCACTTACCCGTGTGTAGGCTCGGTAGGATTATACATTTGCATAAAAGACTCATACTCTGTTTGTGACCTTTTATGGCAACTTCCCCACTAAGAATAATATAAACATATCACTCTTAAGTTGGATTTAGATAGCCTTAGTGATCCCCTCTGTGCTTCTACATTCTCCGTCCTTGTTAGCTACTCAGGGGTTAGACTTAAAGACTTAACACTATCTGTTCCTTTGGGTTCGATATTAAAACTGGGTTACTCCGGTGAAGTGCTACATCGGTAGATCTTATCTGTGCGCTTGCGGATAAAGTAGAGTGTGCGTTAATTTATACCAACAACTACCTAAGTGTCCTCCAGCACCATATGACACTTAGCCTAGTCTACCACCGTCTTCGTCGTCTGTCCTTTGAAAACCGAAACGATATCCATCGCCAGGGGACATGAACTCCATATGCCCGTATCGTCGCCATTACAGTGACCTAACTCATCCCTGTTTCTGCAAAACACACATTAGTCACAGTAATCTTGTGTTTCATCCAATCACCGAAACCCACTAGGGGCCAAGATGCGTTCAATCTCCCCCTTTTTGGTGATTGATGACAACACGACCTCGAGTATAGAGAGAAGAGGTTTTCAATGTCATGACATGTATGAACTTGAAGAAAATAATAGAAAATGCTTAGGGGCAAGCTCATACATATCATGCCAACGCCCTGCACTCAACAGGTTAGAGTGAATAGCAAGTGCAAGAGTAAAAGAGCTCGAATACCAACTGAAAAAGAATTAAGCACAAGTAATCGAGCGAAACGAAATGACATGTCATATATGATATCATAGTGAGCACAAAACATGTCATGAGGTCCATAGCACACATATAAAAAGGGAACATAGTGCCAAAATATGCGATAAGTAAAGAGCGTATGTGAATGTAACACAACATAAGAATCAAAACCCTCTCACATCGCTCCCCCTATCGCTATACTCGACCACTCTCCCCCTTTGGCGTCAAACACCAAACTAAACGTCGGAGGGCGGAGGTGGTGCAGACGAGTCAGGACCCTCCGAAGTACGTTGAGTGAACTCAAACTGCTGCAAGAGCGCCTCAGAGTCTGACGAAGACGAGCCGGTAGCCTTCTGACCCTCTGGAGCTGGAAGCTACGGTGAAGCGGTCTGGGTCGACTCTGGCACTGACGGCTCTAGCTGCTCTGTCTGCTCTGCCGCTGTAGAGGTGTCAACCTGAGGATCGGAGTGCGGAAGCTCTGGTAAGACAGACAACTCGGGCTGAACTGGATGAGTGGGCTCTGACGGGACTAGCTCAGTCTGCTCAGAGGACGCGACGGAGCTCGGAAGAGTCTCAGTGGTGGTCACGGGAGCTGTCGACGTCTGGACTGGAGCCTGAAGATCTGGCGTGGGCATCCTACTAAGCTCGCTGAAGCTGGCTGACAGGTCACGTGTCACGGTAGTCGTCGTCGCGAACAGGGACTCTATCGGCCGAGGCGTGAAGCCAGTGTGGAGCGGACTAAAGAGTGAGGCCCCTCTAGGTGGTGTAGAAAAGCTGGTAAACTAAGAGGGACCCGGGCCTGAGAGTTGCGGCTGCTGGCTGTACTGTTGGTGCTGCGGGGGAACTGGAGGTGGCCATTAAAGCTGCTGCTGCGTGGGAGGATGCTGCCACTGCCACTGGGGAGGTCCGCTCATGATACGCTCCATAAAGGTCAAAGTCTGCTGCTGGAGCTCCATCATCTGACGCTAAAGTGCATCAGACCTCTCCTGGGCCTGCTACTGAGCGAGAGCCTGAGCCTGTGCTAACCTCTGCTGCTCCTAGGCCAACCGCTGGACGTCCTGGGTCACAGTCCGCTGCTGCTCCTCCATCCGTGAAAGAATCGCAAGAAGCGCTGGATCGGAGGAAGCAGTACCACTCGTCCCAGCCTCAATGTCGTGTGAGCGAGACTGAACGTGAGGCGGGAGGTGGTAGTCCTCGTCGAAGTTGTCGGTGGGGTCCTCGGCGACAAAATGTCCCTCGCCCTCTGACTATGCAAGCTCCTGCTCTGCGAGGGCTCGGACAGCCTCGTCCTACTCCTGAGCTGACTCTGGCACCTCTGGCCGCTGTCGTGAGCTGTACGGTCGCTGCTCTGGTTGCCGACGATCTCGACCGTGTCCGAATAGCTAACTCATGTTGTACTCGGGGAACACAGTCGCTGAGCTGGTAAGGGACTGCCCTGGATGAGATCCTGTGGTGACAACTACCTTCCATAGAATGAAAGATACCCGGCGCGCGTAGGGTAGCTGTCGACGAGCCTTGATGCCCTCTGCCACGGTGTCCTCCATCTCACAGATAATGACATCCAAAATATCGAACTCCTGCTGCCGAACAAGATAAGCAAGAAGCCACAGTTGAAGTCGCGATAGACCCTCCTTGTATCCAACCCTCGAAAGCAAGGTCCGACGTAGCACCTTGTTGAGGATCCGAGTCGAAGGTGTAAGGTCCTTCGGCGCACGACTCGAACCCTCCTCGAAGGGCTCACGGAAACACGGACGCACAAGGTCAGTAGAGGGCTACTCGCCGCCGTGAGGGTGTCTGGGTGGCTCTGTCTGGCCGTAGCAAAGGTCATGGATCCGGGTCTCTGAGTGCTGCAAACCAAACCACTTCCGGATCTCTGAAGCAAACAACCTGTAGTGCTCCCCTCTGAAGGCAAACTCGATGGTCTATCTGTCAGGATGCACCCAAAGCGACGCATAGAACTGAAAGACCCAGTCCTCAATATTCGAACCAGACCGCCCCAACAGGTCTGCCAAACTAGGTAAAAATGTGAGGATGGGGTGGATCTGCTCACCAGCTGCAGTGACCACTGCCTCTAGGGGACAAACTCGCAGTGAATGCAGCACAATCCCTGCGTTCTTGTAGCCCTGGTAGAAATCCTCCTGGAGGACAGTGTAGAAATCTGGCCCTGCCTGCTGCTGCCTCTCTCTCGGAAACCAGTGCTCCACTGGGACGAGTCGGAGTGTCTCAATCTGGGAGCAGCTGGCCGCTCGGAGGTCCAATCGTGGAATCGGCGGGGGCGCACGCCTCGACGGAGCAGGTGCACCCCACAGAGGAACGTTGGGCCGGGGTGGCACCTCGGTCCTGCGACGGGACGACCGGCGCCTGGGTACCTCCTCGGGAACAGCCTCCTCTACCTCTGCCTCTGGAGTGTTGGCCTCTTCCTAGCCCTGCTGTGAGCTCTGGGCTCCACACCTGGTGAGGTGAACGTGGTATGATGACCGGCGGCCATAAGAACGTCGGACAGTGAGCCATGCCTACGCTCAACCTCCTCGATAGCTCGCCTCTGCTCGGGGGTGAGCTAGTCCTAAATCTGTAAGCCGCCACCACGGCCTCCCCGCTCAGCACGCTCTGCGGCGTCTGCAACTGCCTTGGCCTGCTCGGCCTCTCGCTCTGCCCGTGAGCGCTTCTTGCGCGTGATCAACTTCGCCTTCCCTGGCCGCTGACCGAACGGAGGAGGACGGGGAGGAGAGTCCTCTGGAGCACCACCGACGTTCTTGCAGTGCATAGCTGACAAGAACTAAGAAGCACTATAACGAGAAAGCTCTGGACTGCCGCGGAAAGAACAACTGCCACTGAGGAAACTTGACAAGTCCACTGACACGAAAACCACTGACAGAAACTCCATCTTCCACTGACAAGCTGTGACTGTCACTCGCAAGGCTTGGCCTCGATCCCTACCCGCGGGCTTGGCCTCGGGTTATCTGACACTGCCCAACTGCCAAGCTAACACTGAGCCACTGACTCGCTGCATAGAATAGATGGGATATATATAAGCATATACATAATCTAGAGACAAGGAGTCCTATCGGAAGCAAAGCAAGTGGATAAGAAAGAGAATGGCTTTGCTACCTGACGAACGACGAAACGACCCAACACGAGGAAAGACATGGATGTTCCGGCACCCACGTATCACACCAAGGAGGACTGCAAGAAGTATGGATGAAAACTAGGGTCAAAAACAGTGAGAACGGCTATAGGGGCATTTCATCAAGCATGTGATGTGCATGGAGACTAGAGGGTGGGGTGGATGCTCACTGTTCGGGATGTGCTTGGCCGGGGAAGATTCACCGAAGGGAAAGGAGCTCGGGGACGAGGAGGATGGGCTCCGGCGGCCGACGACGAGCTCTAACGAGAACCCCGGCGTGGGGAGAAGGCAACGCCGGCGAGCCCGTTCGGTGGCTTGACGAGAAGGGCGGCTCCGGTGACTGGGCGCACACGCGACGGCAGAGCAGGGCGCGCGGCAGAGTGGCGACGAGCGAGGGCGCGGGTGGATGCGGCCGGCGAAGCTAGGGTTAGGGTTCGTTGGGTGCGGCGGCGGCTGGAGCTTGGTCGCGATGGAGACAAAGAGGA
Organism: Coix lacryma-jobi var. lacryma-jobi; assembly: GCA_009763385.1. Classification (NCBI taxonomy): domain Eukaryota; kingdom Viridiplantae; phylum Streptophyta; class Magnoliopsida; order Poales; family Poaceae; genus Coix; species Coix lacryma-jobi. The sequence goes on along the minus strand of CM019831.1, from coordinate 68,687,885 downwards.
GAAGATATGACACGTGGGACCAGCTATCGGTGAAAAAGAACAACCCGCGCTGCTAAAAAGGAGCATGAGACGCGCCGATGTGATCACATCGGATGCTCCGATGTCCATGCAGAGAGTTCCAAAATGGCCAAATTCACATCGGACGCGTCCTATGCCTTGGCATCGGATGTCGGGCAGCGTCCGATGGAGCCTCAGACGCTCCGATGGTGACACATCGGATGCTACCCTGACACTGTTTCAGCCGGAGCTGTCTACAGTGTGGAGCATCGGACACTGGGGCAGCGTCCGATGCCACATTTTGGGTTGTTTTGAAGTTTTCTGTTGCGGCTCCCTCTCCCAACCAAGTTCCAACTCAAATAAGAGGCAAATAAAGATCAGTTGGAACCTAGTATGAGCATCCTCGCATAAGCCCTCAATTTTATAAATATTTTGCCATAGGCTACATATCATTTCTAGAGAAAATAGGCAATAAATCCTGAGGAACAACATGTGGCCACCAAAACTAGGGGTCTCAACCATTAGGAGCCTCAAATGCTCCCCCTAGCAGTGGACGAACACAGTGGTTGCTCAAAACTTAACCAAAAAGGAACAACGAAGCAACAACCATGCAAATGCAGTGCAATACGGAATTTGAATCTAGGTTGCTTGTCAAGTTTGCTCATGGGTAAGCTTCTTCACATGCTTTTTAGGGCGGTTATATTAACCACGTCTGACAAGCCTATGTGCATAGCATAAAGTAAACATGGCATATAATACAATGCAATGCAAAGACAACCCCCTTTCACCTTTTGACAAAGTTACTTAGATCAAGCACATTAAGCTCACTTCACAATCTACAAAGGGTGTTCTCATCTAGGGGTTTTGTGAAGATATCCGCCAATTGATCTTCGGTTCTAACTCCCTCTAAGGATATGTCTTTCTTTGAAACATGGCCTCTTAGAAAGTGATGGCGAATATCTATGTGCTTAGTGCGAGAGTGTTGAACCGGGTTGTTAGCAAGCTTAACCGCACTCTCATTGTCACACAACAAAGATACCCTTTCTAGAACTACACCATAGTCTAAAAGGGTTTGTTTCATATAAAGGATTTGTGCACAACAAGCACCCGTGGCTATGTATTCCGCCTCGGCGGTAGACAAGGCCACACTATTTTTCTTTTTCGAACTCCATGAAACTAGTGATCTCCCAAGCAAATGGCATCCTCCGGATGTGCTCTTTCTATCTACTTTGCAACCTGCGTAATCCGAATCGGAATACCAAACGAGTTGGAAGTTAGCTCCTTTGGGATACTAAAGGCCAATGCTTGGGGTGTGCTTTAGGTACCTAAGGATTCTCTTTACGGCTATGAGATGTGATTCCCTAGGATCGTCTTGAAACCGAGCACACATGCACACACTAAACATGATGTCGGACCTAGATGCGGTCAAATATAACAAGCTACCAATCATAGAACGGTAGAGAGTTTGATCAACCGGGTTACCTCCCACATCTAGGTCAAGATGTCCATTTGTTGGCATTGGAGTCTTGATAGGCTTGCAATCATCCATGTTGAAGCGCTTGAGGAGGTCTTTTGTGTACTTCCCTTGAGATATAAAAGTCCCCTCGTTCAATTGCTTGACTTGGAAGCCTAGGAAGAATGTGAGCTCGCCAATCATGGACATTTTGAACTCCTTCGACATCAAGTCACCAAATTCCTTGCAATAGGCTTCATTTGTGGACCCGAAGATGATATCATCAACGTAGACTTGACAAATGAAGATCTCTCCATCAAGCTTCTTGGTGAATAGTGTGGTGTCGACCTTCCCAATGATGAAGCCCTTCTCAATGAGGAAGTCCCAGAGGCGCTCGTACCATGCTCTTGGGGCTTGCTTGAGCCCATATAGCGCCTTGGACAACCTATAAACATGATTAGGATATCTAGGGTCTTCAAACCCGGGAGGTTGATCAATATAGACTAGTTCATTTATGAAGCCATTCAAAAATGCACTTTTCACATCCATTTGATATAATTTAATGTCATGATGTGATGCATATGCAAGGAGGATACGAATGGCTTCAAATCTTGCAACCGGTGCAAAGGTCTCTCCAAAATCTAAGCCTTCAACTTGAGAGAACCCCTTTGCCACTAGCCTTGCCTTGTTTCTAACAACCTTGCCTTGATCATTTTGCTTGTTTCTAAACACCCATTTTGTTCCAATGACTCTTGCGCCTTTAGGTCGCTCTTTCAGTGTCCAAACTTGGTTGCGGGTGAAGTTGTTTAATTCTTCATGCATGGCATTCACCCAATCCGGATCACTTAGAGCTTCATCTACAATGGTAGGTGTTGACACTCCTTAATGGAATCACTCTAAGAAGAGAGCCACATAAAATAATAAACTAGTGAAAGCACTAAAGAGTGTACGAGACACTACTAACTCCACTTAATGTCAAGTTGTCATCCCCAACATGAAGCTAGCAATGCAAATATATCAGGGCACTGGATTTAAAGATAGATATTTACCCGCAAGCGCACAAATAAATATACCCGCTGTAGAAGCATTTCACCCAAGCTAGTCTCAGTTATCGTTATTTATATTTAGCCAAGAGACTAATCAATTCAAGATATGATGGCATTGTAAGGACTTAACAGCATTTAATATGGCACACTTATAATAAGACTGATAACACACTAATTACTTCAAACAGGAATCAGGTTACAGAGTAAATGATATGATAAATAATTGATAAAGGATAACATAGATGAGATCAATCAAGGATAAACTTAGAACAGTACTACCTAGCAAGTGATGATTAGAACAGATATTAATGAGAAACATTCCTAAGTTATTCTAATTACAAGCCATAGCATACATTGATTAGTGCAATTATATTGGGCAATCATTGGCTAGGTCACATCATATTTATAATCAAGAGGCAACTCCATAGTAAAAGTGTCAAACAAAGTAACCCTTAAACCATGAGTTAACTGAGCCATACTGAACACTATATTCGGGAGGTGGAATACAAAGGACTCAACAGGTCTGTCACACCCGCGATCTACCACTCTATCCGGAACATAGGACGCATTCGCAGATAAATAATGTATAGGCACCACGCCTACACAGCATCTATCACCCACACATTGTACTTTAAGATGAGCGCTATACGAACATGAGTATAAACATAACGATGAACTATCTATGCCAAATATATAATCAAAGCAGACTATAAGCATTATAACTAAGAATATAATCATTGATGTCTTAATCATATCAATTGTATTGCTATCTAGAACACGATGATGAACAATAAACTGAATTAGATCATCGAAAAGAACTAAAGTACGAACTAGAACATGAACTAGAGCAAGATTATGAACTAGATGATGAACTAGATGATGAATATGAACTAGACGATGAACTAGAACATAAACAATGAAGAACAATGATGAACTAGAAGAGCAATTATGAAATAGATCCATAATGTTAATACAAGAGAGAAGATCTTGGGTTTACCGAGCCTTCTCGTGATTAGGTCAGGAATCCAAGCGAAGCTTGCCTCCTCTAATCCTATTCTATCTACTAATCTAGGTAGATGAAGTTCTAGGGCTTCCGATTGATCTCCTTCTGAAGCTCTGATTGATGACGTCTAATGATCAAACCCTGATTGATTCTCTGGAGAGGGGGGTCAGGGGCTGTTTATATAGCCCTGGGCGATGAACCGTGGCCCTTGGATCAAACCGACTCAAGGTACGACCGAGATGCATCCTAAAGGTCGGTGGAGATAGCTTGCAGAGGACGGAACCCAGCGGGCCCAGGGGGCGACCGGTCGGTCATCTGGTGGGACCGGTCAGTCCCACCAGTTGGCCTCTCGCGGTGGTCGACCTCCTGGTGTCTTCTTGCGTTCTCTAGAGTGTTCTAGAATAATCCTTACATGGTGGTTGCGTTATCTCCCGTCGGTTTCCTTCTATGGGAAGCTTTCAGTGCTGATTTCCTGGTTTAGTCCCTGTAGAATCATAACTCATCAAAACTCGTGGAATATTATCAGTTGAAACCCTAAACCTTTGTTGGTGATCAAATTCTTGCCCTTTTCATATTTATTTATCCCTTAATTATGATAGATAACTAGTGTCAACAACTCCCCCAAGCTTACCTTTTGCTAGTCCCTTAGCAAATATTTATGATGAATCAGGAACTGCTACTATGCCTTCATACTTTTAAGGGTTTATATGTTCAAACGAAAAACTTCCATTGGTTCCGAGTTAACTATTCTGACTTTCTCATATTACCTTTAACTATGGAGCTTTTGCCTTCACCTGGGTCCTTAAACAAATGAGAGATAGAACAATCAAGTTAAGCACTGTATCTCTAACTCTTTGATCCACTTTCATTCTGGAGTTTTTTTATATTTTTTCAAAAAATAAAGATCAAAGATTTTACTGTATGACACTCTCAAATCGCTCTTTTATATTTTATGATTCCTCACTGATGCATTTTCCTTCCTTCTATAGATATATATCTGGAGCTTTAAGAAGTAGAAAGCATATCTTACCAAGTCAAAGTTCAAAGTTTAGGAAGAAAGATGTCATACTCATAGATCAAGACTTTAGAGCATTTGAAATTTGTCATCTCTTGCTGGCATATTGTAATTAGAGGGACCATGGGCTATCATTCTTTTCTCATACTTTTATCATAACTCTTTTTCTTTCTCCCTTTTTTTTAACTTTGAGGTAGTCAGACACTTGTCCCTTTTTATTTCCTCCTTATCATATTTTTGCATAGCCCATGCCTCTAACACAATACTACTTCGGAAGAGTGAATCTTTTAATAAAACATTCTTGATCTCTTAGAGCATGATAAATTTCTCAACCATAACTAAAAACTTATAATAAAGCAAGTAGCCTTATCTTAAAATCATATTAATGGCTCTAGGTAGGAATTCATGTTATGTCATACAGGATCTCATCATGTGTTTAATCTTTTTAAAGTGTAAATCTCCAGAACTCTAGTATCTCTAGGAATTAGATAAACAGCAGCTCAAACCTTTTTATATCATATCTCACAATTATCTAGACTTTGGATTAAGCATTTTCCATCCACATGTTTTAGGTTCAGAGTTTATTCAGAACAGCTTTGTCTAAAACTCAAGAAAATTTGAATAGTAGGTATTTAGGAAAGGCAGAGCAATTGTTCATCATGAGCAAAATTAAGTTTGTATCCACCTAGACATTTATTCATTATATAATATCTTTATTTAGTTTTGTGATAGTTATTCATCTTTTTAGGGGTTTCTATATTTATTGACCTGATCTAAATTGAACTAATAGTAAAAGATAAAAAATCGTGATACTTATCGTGATAACTGAGGGTGCTCTCCCCCAAGCTGGATCTTGACGTATTCTTTTTCTAGAAGACGAGTAGACCGTTAGTGGTTTCTTGAGTCCTTCTCTTCTTCTCTTCCTGCTGAATTCAAAGATAGACAACACAACTAGTGGAACTTGATTAAGTGTTAGTGATAAATATTCCTCCATTTGTCTAGTTGTCTTAAAGCTCATAAGATTATTTATGTTCTTCCTTTCCACTAAGCAGAGTTCAGCAGTGTTTCATAGTATCTCTTTTTAGATTTTTATTTTTACAGATGATGCAATGCAAAAAAAAAATGCAAATATATCATTTTTATGCCTCCACAGAAAGTGTACTACTCTCATGGGACTTACAGATTTTCGTATTTTTATTTTGTTTTCTAATGCAGATGGAATTGCTAAGAAGTAAATATGATACTAATAGTAAAATGCTCATGCTTAATTATGCAATGATGAATTTAATGCTGATGATTATGGATAACTACCGAGTTACCTTTCGGCGAGTATTCGACGTTTATAGTCTATCGAACAAGACTCCTTGTACGCTCCTTATTCTTTCTTGGGTGTATCAGCAGATCCTGAGGAGGACCTCGATGATTGCATGTCAGTAGAATTCTCTTTCTTCTTCCATACTTGTTTAACTGGTGGTCTTGTCTCCTTTACTTCTTCGTCCTTCGTTTCCTTTAATAGGATATCTTCACTCCTGGTAACTTCTCCTTCATAGTCAGCCCATCCATCCTTGATTTGTCGATTCTTGTTGCGTTGGGATGTGCGGCATCTCCTCCTTGAGTGGTTCTTCTTTTCCTGTGCATTAGTGGCATAACTATTGAAGTAACAACGTACCTTCTCTCTGAAGAACTGGAAGTGGATCTCTCCAGATCTTATGTAGATGATGGCGCCAGTGGTGTTGAGGAAGGGTCTTCCTAGGATGATGTGAATGTCGTTTTCCTTTCCCATGTCTAGTACTAAGAAGTCGGTGGGAACATAGTGGTCTTTAATTTGGATCATCACGTCCTTTACTATTCCCTCTGGAAATCAATAAGTTTGGTCCGCCATCTGTAGCTGCACATATGTTTGATACATAGGTCTATTTTTATATAAGTGCTCATATGTTACCTTAGACATTATATTGACACTTGAGCCAATGTCGCAGAACGTCTTGTGGAATGTACTTCCTTCGATCTTGCAATCGATGGTGGGTACGCTTGGTCATCCCTTTTGGCGAGGTATGGTGATGCAAGAAGGTGGTCGTGTTCTGTTTGGACAGAGTTTGACCATCCATACTGTGTCTTGATGTGGTTGTGTAGCCTTGTTCTTCCTCCTTCTGTTCCTATTCTTCTTCTTTGATGATATGATGTTTGCATCTTCGTAGGGCATCTGAGGGTGGACTTTGGTAGTGAGTGTACGTCTCTTGAAACTGAATCTTTCTTTGTTGCCTGTGATTGTGAAACAGATCTTGGCGTTGTCCGTGTAGATGATGGCTTTCGTTGAGCTTAGGAACGAGCGTCCAAGAATGATGAGTGCTCTTTTGTCTCCACCTGTTTCAATGATCATAAAGTCTGCACACACATATGAGCATCCCACTCGTACACAGATATCTTCTAGAATTCCCAATGGGTAGCACAGTGTCTGATCTGCGAGCTGCAAACACATAGTTGTATATAATAGAGGTGCACCATGTATTTGTTCGTATATTACCCTTGGCATAATGTTGACGCTTGCTCCAAGGTCACAGACTGCTTCTTCAAAACTGTGAGGTCCAATATGAATTGGAATCACAGGTCTTCCTGGATCTCCTTTCTTTGGGGCGATGGAGTCATCCATCCATTCTCTTGAAGGTCTAGGTATGAGGTGTCCTGCATCAAAGATGTCTACAAGATTTGCAGTTTCTAGCTCTTTTGAATTTCCTGGAATCTTACCTTTTTCAGCCATAGGGACTGAAGCTGCTAACTGAGATAACTGAGATTCTATCATTTTATTAAAGCCATGTTGATTCTTTATGGCAGAAGTAAAGCTATCCATTCTAGTATTAATATTTTCAAGCAGTTTATCATTGGAAGATATCTTTTTAGACATATTATCAATAATTTTATTTTGATTGGATATCATCTCTCTCAAAGGTGGTTGATTAAAAGTATTACCTTGGTAGTTACCTGAGTAGTTACCTGAGTAATTAGGCCTTGATTGCTGGTTCCATCCTTGAGTTTGTTGAGGACGATAGTTGGTGTTGTTGTTGATGTACTTTGCATCCTCTTGAATCTCAGGGCAGTTGCTCCCTGAATGACCAGTGCCTCCACACTCTTCACATGTCATGCGAGATTCGTAGATTTGTTTGACGTCTTCTCTCTTGGGAGTGTGTTCATCGAACTTTTTCATGAGTAGGTCAAGTTTGGCAGACAACATGTCTACTTCCTTCAGTTGATGTATTCCTCCCCTCTTGCATGGCTGAGAGCGTTCCTCGTTCCAACCTTGGTTAGAGGCCATCTTCTCTATGAGTGTAGTTGCATTGTTGATCGTGAGTGATAAGAAAGATCCTCCAGCAGCGGCATCCACATTCTCACGGGTACTTGAAGTGAGCCCGTGGTAGAAGGTCTGCATGAGTAGCCAATTCTCCATCCCATGGTGAGGGCATTCTGATATGTAGTCTTGAAAGCGTTCCCAAGCTTCTAGGATTGATTCTTCATGTTGTTGCTGAAAAGTTGAAATCATGGCACGGAGGGCATTCATCTTGCCCACTGGAAAGAACTTTACTAGGAAGGCAGTTGAACAGATCGCCCACGAGGTGTTTTTATCTTTGTTGGCGTAGAACCATTGTTTTGCTTTCCCCAAGAGTGAGAATGGGAACAAACAAAGTAGAATGGCGTCCCTTTCGACTCCTTTAATGGTGAAAGTGCTACAAATCTCTAGAAAGTGTTGGAGATGAGCGCTTGCGTCTTCATGTGCCTTTCCGCAAAACTAATTAGCTTGCACCATGTTGATCAAGGCTGGCTTGAGTTCAAATCTGTTGTCTCCCACATTGACTATTGGTCCAGTCCTAATGTTCGCAGTGGTTGGTGCAGAGAACTCGCGGAGTGTCTTGTCGGCCATGGTGTCCAACACTGGTGTTAAGCTTCTTCTTATCTGGCGAACTTCTGGTAGTGGTGCTGAGGGTCTCTTAAGTTTGCGTCTAGTTTTCCTTAGTAAAGCTTCAGGATCCTCAATGTAGTTTTTCGGAAGTTGGAAACCAGTCATACATCACCCTGCATAAGATATAAAAGATAAACAAAGCCAGGGTAAGTCTGTTTGAGTAAAAGTAAATAATCAGTGCATTATCACATGTGTGTAAGTAAAATGATATGTTCTAGCTACCGTTCTAAATGCTGCTAATACAGTGTCCTATCAGTGTTCATAAAGATTTTAATAATTAACCTAGGTACCATCCCTAATTGAATTGATGTGATCCCCGGCAACGGCGCCAGAAATGCTTGTTGACACTCCTTAATGGAATCACTCTAAGAAGAGAGCCACATAAAATAATAAACTAGTGAAAGCACTAAAGAGTGTACGGGACACTACTAACTCCACTTAATGTCAAGTTGTCATCCCCAACATGAAGCTAGCAATGCAAATATATCAGGGCACTGGATTTAAAGATAGATATTTACCCGCAAGCGCACAAATAAATATACCCACTGTAGAAGCATTTCACCCAAGCTAGTCTCAGGTATCGTTATTTATATTTAGCCTAGAGACTAATCAATTCAAGATATGAGGGCATTGTAAGGACTTAACAACATTTAATATGGCATACTTATAATAAGACTGATAACACACTAATTACTTCAAACAGGAATCAGGTTACAGAGTAAATGATATGATAAATAATTGATAAAGGATAACAGAGATGAGATCAATCAAGGATAAACTTAGAACAGTACTACCTAGCAAGTGATGATTAGAACAGATATTAATGAGAAACATTCCTAAGTTATTCTAATTACAAGCCATAGCATACATTGATTAGTGCAATTATATTGGGCAATCATTGGCTAGGTCACATCATATTTATAATCAAGAGGCAACTCCATAGTAAAAGTGTCCAACAAAGTAACCCTTAAACCATGAGTTAACTGAGCCATACTGAACACTATATTCGGGAGGTGGAATACAAAGGACTCAACAGGTCTGTCACACCCGTGATCTACCACTCTATCCAGAACATAGGACGCATTCGCAGATAAATAATGTATAGGCACCACGTCTACACAGCATCTATCACCCACCCGTTGTACTTTAAGATGAGCGCTATACGAACATGAGTATAAACATAACGATGAACTATCTATGTCATATATATAATCAAAGCAGACTATAAGCATTATAACTAAGAATATAATCATTGATGTCTTAATCATATCAATTGTATTGCTATCTAGAACACGATGATGAACAATAAACTAAATTAGATCATCGAAAAGAACTAAAGTACGAACTAGAACATGAACTAGAGCAAGATTATGAACTAGATGATGAACTAGACGATGAATATGAACTAGACGATGAACTAGAACATAAACAATGAAGAACAATGATGAACTAGAAGAGCAATTATGAAATAGATCCATAATGTTAAAACAAGAGAGAAGATCTTGGGTTTACCGAGCCTTCTCGTGATTAGGTCAGGAATCCAAGCGAAGCTTGCCTCCTCTAATCCTATTCTATCTACTAATCTAGGTAGATGAAGTTCTAGGGCTTCCGATTGATCTCCTTCTGAAGCTCTGATTGATGACGTCTAATGATCAAACCCTGATTGATTCTCTGGAGAGGGGGGTCAGGGGCTATTTATATAGCCCTGGGCGATGAACCGTGGCCCTTGGATCAAACCGACTCAAGGTACGGCCGAGATGCATCCTAAAGGTCGGTGGAGATAGCTTGCAGAGGACGAAACCCAGCGGGCCCAGGGGGCGACCGATCGGTCACCTGGTGGGACCGGTCGGTCCCACCAGTCGGCCTCTCGCGGTGGTCGACCTCCTGGTGTCTTCTTGCGTCCTCTGGAGTCTTCTAGAATAATCCTTACATGGTGGTTGCGTTATCTCCCGTCGGTTTCCTTCTATGAGAAGCTTTCAGTGCTGATTTCCTGGTTTAGTCCCTGCAGAATCATAACTCACCAAAACTCGTGGAATATTATCAGTTGAAACCCTAAACCTTTGTTGGTGATCAAATTCTTGCCCTTTTCATATTTATTTATCCCTTAATTATGATAGATAACTAGTGTCAACAGTAGGCTCAACAAGAGACACAAAGGAGTGATGTTCAATAAATAAAGCAAGTTTTTGAGATCGAGTCATTACACCCCTTGTTGGACTCCCTATGATGAGATCTTGAGGATGAGCTTGTAGTAGAGGAGTAGTCCTTTGATCAACCACTTGAGGGGCCGCTTGAGGAGCTTCAACATCTTGAGCATGTACCACCATTTGATCATGGGAGATATGAGTATCTTCAAATTGTTCTCACCCATCTTTATCATCATCTTGTGGTACATTTTATGAGGATGACTTGTAAATTACTTGCACATCATCATCATCATCTTTAGGTTTGATGGCTCCAACCAGCACGTTCTTCATTTCTTCCCTCAATGGTTCATTACATACATCATCAAGATTCTCATGCTCTTCTTGAGAGCCATTAGATTCATCGAATTCCACATCATATGTTTCTTCTACCATTGTTGGTATAAATTAACGCACACTCTACTTTATCCGCAAGCGCACAGATAAGATCTACCAAAGTAGCACTTCACCGGAGTAACCCAGTTTTAATATCGAACCCAAAGGAACGGATAGTGTTAAGTCTTAAAGTCTAACCCCTGAGTAGCTAACAAGGACGGAGAATGTAGAAGTATAGAGGGGATCATTAAGGCGGTCTAAATCCAATTCAAGAGTGATATGTTTATATTATTCTTAGTGGGGAAGTTGCCATAAAAGGTCACAAACAGAGTATGAGTCTTTTATGCAAATGTATAATCCTACTGAGCCTACACACGGGTAAGTGGACTATAGAAGAATCAACAAGGCTATAAGAGTCACCCTTGCGAACAACCACTACTACCGGCGTTATAGGAGGCATATATGAGCTATCAAGTCTAAGCACCACGCTTACACTATCCAACTACTCTAACTCTAGAATGACTAGAATTAAAGTACTCAAAAGAGAGTCATAAATCTTTAAGAATAATAAGAACAATAGCTCAAACTTAAATATAGACGTTGATTACCGAAACAATCGCTGAAGTTGATGATGAACTTGAATCCACAGGTACAAGATGAAGAAGTGGATCCGATAGGCCGGAGCTCCTTCTTGATCTCTTGCTCTCTCTCTCTCTCTCTCTCTCTCTCTCTCTCTCTCTCTTCTAATTCTAGTATAAGACTAGGTTCTAAACCTAAACTAGAGGGGTAACTAGTCTTCTACTTGATAGCTGGCTCTTGATTACAACTAGATGAACTAGATCTAATTCTAGATGAACTAGAAGAGATTCATCTAGAGAGACCTCTACTTCTAATTGAAACCCTAGTTTCTGATGTGGAGATGAATAATGAAGATGGAGATGCCTGGAGAGGGGGGGTCTGGAGTTGCTTATATAGCCCGAGGTGGAGTAGGGGGCAAGGAATCGCCATGTCATCGATCTGCGTCTCGTTTATCGCCCACCGTTGGATCAAACCGACTTCAGGGACGGTGGAGATGCATCCTAGGAGGCGATGGAAAAAGGTTCCAGAAGGCGGAGGCGAAACGGCCTTCGTGGCCGACCGGTCGGTCTCCATGTGGGACCGGTCGGTCTGGCCCAGTGGGCCCACGTGGTGGCCCGCCTCGTGGTGTCTTCTGGTGTCTTCTAGATCATTCTTTTGCATATTTCGTTGCGAAATTAATATCTTTTCATCCGGGACTCCGAATATAACAAATGATATGTCCGTTTTGATCGTCTCGACGAGCTCTTTGCAATGGTGTACTCCAATTCATCACTTGAGATACTTTTATATGGTAAAAACATGGATGTCCTACAAAATAAGTGAGAGCACCAAAACTTGTGGAACTTGTTAGTTTCAAACCCTACAACTATGCTTTGTAATTCATTTAGTGTCATTTCATGCAATAGTTGATGGCTAATTATGTGCATTAGTGAGTGTTAACAAGTTCCCCCAAGCTTACCCTTTGCTAGTCCCTTAGCAAAGTCAAACCCAAAAGTGGATCAGGAGTTGTTACAATATCTTCACTTCCAACAAGTACACCTGCTGTTAAACAAAAATTCTCCAAAACATATCATGTTATTCTTCATGGGGCTTAGTATTTTTACCTTAGATCTTGAGTAATTGAGAGATTGAACGATCAAATCAAGCACTATGTCTCTAGTTCTTTCACTTCACCTTTATCCCGGAGTTTTAATTAATTTTTCAGAAGCATTAATACATATGTTGTCAAATTAAACAATGGATCCAAAGAGAAAGTCACCCAACCATTGAATCAAGAAGTGCATGTGTATAGAAAATGGAGTCGGATGCTCTTTTGAATATATTCACTCTCTTCTGTCTATCAGAGACATATGGCTATCAAGCTAATTCTACTGTCGGGCACGTGCCCATTTTTTTTTCTTTTGACCCCTTTTTTTTCTTCGAGGTTCCGGACACTTGTCCCTTTTTATTTCCTCGGGATCTATCTTTTTGAGGTTTTGGACACTTGTCCCTTTTTATTTCCACGGATCTTTCTCTTTTTTTTCTTTTCTTTTCTTTTCTTTTTTTTAAAATGATAGCCACATGCTTCCAACAAACTTCATAGAGTATAGCAACATATAATTATGAGCATTTATGCGGAAGATGGATGAAATGTGTAAGTGATCTCAATTCAATGGTATGATAAACTAATCATAGGGTCAACAAAGCTTAATTTAACTCAATGCAATTATTAGTCATATTTATATTTAGAAACCTCCAGAATTCTAGTGTTGTTTAGAACAAGATAATAGCAGCTCAGATCATCACATGTCATATCGCAATTACCTAGACCTTAGATTAAGTATTTGCCAACCATGCATTTAATTTTATTTTAAGGCATCATTATTAATTAGGAGAACTCATGCTTTGAAGGCTAGGTACTTGAAAGAAATTAGATAGAGCAACTATTCATCATTTCCATGCAAAAGATTAGAGAGAGAGGGTTCTTGTTTGGTCATCAACTTCTTAAAACAAACTAGACACACTATTTTATTTATTTAATCTAACACACTTTAAGATAAAGCTAATAATAGTAGTGTTAGTAATAATAAAGACATACCTGAATCGCGAAGACAACGGGGGTGCGTCTCCCCCAAGCTGGTTCCCTTAATAGCGTTGAGCCTTCATGTGCTCATATATTTTTGTCTCTTTTTTAATTAATGGTGAGCCTTCATGTGCCCACATATTTTTGTTCTTTTCTTTTTTTAAGGGTGAGCCTTCATGTGCTCACATATTTTTGGTGTTTTGAAGTTGTTTATAGAATGAAAAACTTAAGAGGATAAAGATACTTACGGGGATACATGGGGGTGCCTTCCCCCAAGCTGAATGTTGACGTAGTCGTTCGATCTTGCAATGTAGCAGACTGGCAGCGGATATGTCCTTCCTCTATCAGAGCTTTGATTGATGTTGATGTTTGTTGAGACAGTGCTCCAACAGTAGATGAAGCATTCACTTGCTTGTCAGCTTTTCTTGGCCTTTTAAATCCTGTGAAACTCAAATAGACAACAAAACTTGTGGAACAGATTAAGCATTAATGGTTGGCCACTTAAGCCTTAGTTGTCTAGAATTTCAGCAAGATCTCTTTCTCAATATTTTTGTATTTTAATATTTTTATGATGCAAGAGAAAATGCATGCATATTTATTTTTATTATTATTTATTTTTATGCCACCACGGTGAACATTCCTGTGGGTTTTTACACGCCATAGAATTATTCACATGGGGCTTTATGATGCAGTGAAATATTTTTATTTTGTTTTGTAATGTAGAAATTAAAATGTGTTGTAAATTAAATATGATGATGCAAGAAATGGTTATGGATTGAATATGAGAAATATGCAGCAAAGTAAATATAAATATAACTACCGATTTTTACCTTTTGGCAAAGGTTCAGATATTTTGGTCCGACGAACCGGACCTTCCCTTGGTTCAGACCTCCCAAGGTATGTCAGACGTTTGGAAAGTTGTTATTTATTGTACCTCTTAGGTGCAGACATTTTCTCTCATACTTTCTTGGTTTGAGTCTTCACTTCCCGTGGTTCACTGTCTTGAGGTTTCTCTCCTTTCTTTTCTGGGACAGTGTCGATAACTTCTTCTTCATGATTGGCCCCTCTATTCTTGATAGTTTGTCTTCTTTGGCTTTGAGAGCGGCGTCTTTCACTTTTATTCTTCTTAGGTGCTTCATTGGGCCTGTAACTGATGAAGTTGTATCGTGCCTTTTCTCCAAAGAGAGTGAAAAATGAATTTCCTCTTGTAGATGATTGTTGTCACACCCCAATTTTAAGGATAAAATTGTGGCGGAGTACTCATGTGTGCTCAGGAAACAATCACACACATAAGTTAGACAAATTACAAGAAGGTGGCATCATCACATTGTTTATTACATAACGATAATACCATCACATGTCTTACATCAAGCGAAACAAAAGATAACTGAACTGCTAAAAAGAACAACTCCACAGGGAACGCTGACTGGGGGAACAGCTAGCCTAGAAGTCCTCTGGGAAGTCACCAACTGCACCTTCATCTGTTACCCATCCGGGATTTGCCCAAAAAGAAGATAAACAACAAGCGTAAGTACTTCTCGTACTTAGCAAGCTAACACAGGGTTCATGAGGCTCAAAAGGCTGACACTGTCTGACTGCAGTTAGCTTTTAAATTGGCAGGTTTTAACATTAAGGTAAACGAATATTGTGCTTAACCCTTAACCCATGATCCATTTGTCCATCAAAGATAAATATAACATCATAAGGTTCCAACAATATAAAGTAAACAGTTATTCAAGTATCAAAGTTCTGCTAGTTTCCCGGGCCGCTCGTGACCGTGAGCACGGCTGTTATAACAGTTTTACACTCTGCAGAGGTTGTGCATCTTTACCCACAAGCCGTGTTGCCCTTGCGCCCGAGGCGGCCAACCTCTTGATCCACTTCCAAGGTAGATCGGCAGGGTACACTATGAAGCCTTTCGCTGGTTCGTCTAACAGGTTAGGGCCGCTAGGTTTCCTTGGCAATCAGATGTAGCAAACCCCCCTTTCCTATGGCACAAGGCCATCGCAGCTATACTCATAGGAACAGGAGCAGCCCTACATCCGTAGAGGCAAGCCCCTCTTGCGCCCTTCCGGGTCACCGCTAACAAGTTAGAAAAGGTCCGGTTTACTGAGCTAAAACCAGAGCCATATAGCACTCATGGTAGCACTGTCAGTCCCAGCTTTTGCTAACAGCAAGTTTTATTAGTCGTTTATCAACATAGCATCATGAGAACATTCATCATTGGACTGGATCAGACATTAAGTCAGTTAGCACTAGCATTCTACCCATATGCAAAGATCCCACGGAGTCAAGAACATCACAGATAACAAAGCTAAGTGGGTCTCTAAGGTTGCTCAAATAGACACATGCAATATGAAGTGCTTAATAAAGTGAATAGGTAACAAGGATGGTCCCATGCTAACTTTCCTTGCTTGGTGAACAGATGGTCTTCTTGCTGATCTTCGAACGAGAGCTCTTGGTCGAACCACGTTTGCTCACCGACTATACTCGATCACATGAAACATCACACACGCATTCCAAGTGCACACATGCATTGCAAACAAGGCTATACATTACAACAGTACACCAACTGTGGTAAATAGAAATAAAACTTTGATAAAACAGAAGTACTCGATCCTACGATCACGATGATATTTGGTTCACCGAAAACAGACTTAAGACGTGAAAACTACTTCCGAAACAACGTTTCTAAAGCCCTAAACAAGATTAACTTAGACCCTATGGCTAAACTAACCGAAACAGGCTAACAGAGGCATAGACGGATAGAGCACTAAATTACGAATCTAACGCAATTTGAAAGGATCAAAACGGAGCTAAAACGTGGATTTTATAAGCGTTTTATTGCAGTGGCAATTTTGTAAATAAACTGAAATTCGTTTGGATTTAAATCAAATTCTAAATCAATTTTAAATCGATTTTCAACCGGCTGAAGGACTGCGGGTTGAATCAGGAATTCTCTGGGGGCTCTTTAGCAAGATTCACCCCGAACGGGTATCGACCACTCACGGCCGTTAGATCTGTTTTCAGCGGCCCGGATTAGATCGGGGGTGTGTGCGGGCGGCGCGCATAACGGCGGGGACGAGTCGCGCGGCGGCGGAAAGTCGTGCACGCGGCGGCGGCCATGGACAAGGGCGAGAAAGCTCGTCGGTGTCCGCTGCAATGGCCCTAACGGCCACGGTTTCACACGGAGAAGGCACAGGAAGGTGGACGGGATCACGGGGAAGCTCACCATGGCGGCAATAGCGGCGAGGGAGACTCGGTGGTGACGGGAGATGGTGGGTGGCGGCCGGCGGTTCTTCCTGTGGCAACGGCGAGGTCGCGAGGGGGACTGGATACAGTAGGAATCAAATTGGGAGCACAGAGAGGTTCCGTACGTGTTGGGGATTACACTGCCACGCCGAATCGGCTGGAGCTGCAACAGAGAGACGGGGCAACGGCGGCGGGTGGCGGTGCTTAGTGCCGGCGATGGCTCTGTGGGTGAGGTGAAGGCGGCTCGGGAATGGAGAAAGGAGAGCGGGAGCGGGTGCAGACGAGGCTTTAAAGGCGAAGGAGGAGAAGAACGTGGGAGCGGGCGCGTCCTCGACGGGAGGAGCGGGGGCGAGCGGGGGCGGGCGGGGGCGTGCGGCTGTTGCCGCTCGGCGATGGGAGAGCGGGAGGAAGGGGGAGAAGTCGACTGACGCGTGGGACCTCTAGGTCAGCCGCAGAGAGAGGGGAAAAGGCCAGCCGCCGGTTTTGCAGCGGCGACGTGGGCCGCGCTTGGCTCGCTGGGCCGAGAGAAAAGCGGGGAGGAGTGGGCCGGCCCAGTGCGGAAGAGGGAGGAGACAGAGAGGACAAGGCCAGGGCGCGCTGGGCCATCAGGCCGGTCGGGCCGAAAAGAGAGGGAGTGAAGGGAGAGAGAGAGAAACCCTTTTCATTTTATTTTCAACACCTTTCAACCATTTTCAAAAAGATTTTGAATTCAAACAAAATTTGACAAAAACCACTCATCACAGAAATTAAAATGCAGAGGCATGAATGCAAAAACATGTTCCTAACTTGGTTTTAATTTTGTGAAAATTATTTAATCCTAGATTAAATGCACACCAAAAATCAATAACAAAACATTTTCACCTATTTTAAAATTGGCCAAATTTTAGGGTGTCACAAATCTACCCCCCTTAAGAGAATCTCGTCCTCGAGATTCGGAGAAAGATGGTCAAGAGACAGATACTCTGGTATTGAAACTTCATCTTCACTTCGAAAAGGAACTCCAGGATGTGAGCAACCTTAAGATTGTGACTTCTTCATCTTGGCTACCCCCCTTAAGAAGAGTTGACCCAGAGGACACCGAAGGGTAGCTTCTTACTCCTTTTGAGAAGATTGTTAACCATAACGGCCTTCTGATATCCATCACTTTTGGTTGTCCCACACTTGAGATAGGAGCCGAAGAAGACAACTGCTCCAGATAGATAGGGTAGAAGAGAGAGACGAAAACAGAAACCCAACCCTTTATGCATAAACCTCTTAACTAACCTAAATGAGATTGTGAGGAAATCCCACAAAATCATTTGCACACATTACAAAGATCCAAAACAACTATTATCATAAAGTCAACTCAACAGAGGCAATAAAGGTTCACACTTCAAACAAAGACTCGACTCACGCTACTATCGTTCTCTTCATATAAATGGCAAAGATCCTAAGCTCCACTTTTGACGAAGCAAGAAGGTGGTAAGAGAAGAGTCTAAAAGAGTATCAAGACAAGGTGTGTGGATGGAAACAAGATTTTAAAATAAGCTTCAAGGAGGAGAGGAATAACAAGGGTAGAAGTTACAAATAGAGAAGAAAATATCAAGGTTGATAGAACAAAGGTTCTATAGCAATTTTCAAAACTTTTAAACGACCAGTTTCTATCTAGGCTTGCGTCCTGCAGTCAACACAGCTCTGATACCATTTTGTCACACCCCAATTTTAAGGATAAAATTGTGGCGGAGTACTCATGTGTGCCCAGGAAACAATCACACACATAAGTTAGACAAATTACAAGAAGGTGGCATCATCACATTGTTTATTACATAACGATAATACCATCACATGTCTTACATCAAGCGAAACAAAAGATAACTGAACTGCTAAAAAGAACAACTCCACAGGGAACGCTGACTGGGGGAACAGCTAGCCTAGAAGTCCTCTGGGAAGTCACCAACTGCACCTTCATCTGTTACCCATCCGGGATTTGCCCAAAAAGAAGATAAACAACAAGCGTAAGTACTTCTCGTACTTAGCAAGCTAACACAGGGTTCATGAGGCTCAAAAGGCTGACACTGTCTGACTGCAGTTAGCTTTTAAATTGGCAGGTTTTAACATTAAGGTAAACGAATATTGTGCTTAACCCTTAACCCATGATCCATTTGTCCATCAAAGATAAATATAACATCATAAGGTTCCAACAATATAAAGTAAACAGTTATTCAAGTATCAAAGTTCTGCTAGTTTCCCGGGCCGCTCGTGACCGTGAGCACGGCTGTTATAACAGTTTTACACTCTGCAGAGGTTGTGCATCTTTACCCACAAGCCGTGTTGCCCTTGCGCCCGAGGCGGCCAACCTCTTGATCCACTTCCAAGGTAGATCGGCAGGGTACACTATGAAGCCTTTCGCTGGTTCGTCTAACAGGTTAGGGCCGCTAGGTTTCCTTGGCAATCAGATGTAGCAAACCCCCCTTTCCTATGGCACAAGGCCATCGCAGCTATACTCATAGGAACAGGAGCAGCCCTACATCTGTAGAGGCAAGCCCCTCTTGCGCCCTTCCGGGTCACCGCTAACAAGTTAGAAAAGGTCCGGTTTACTAAGCTAAAACCAGAGCCATATAGCACTCATGGTAGCACTGTCAGTCCCAGCTTTTGCTAACAGCAAGTTTTATTAGCCGTTTATCAACATAGCATCATGAGAACATTCATCATTGGACTGGATCAGACATTAAGTCAGTTAGCACTAGCATTCTACCCATATGCAAAGATCCCACGGAGTCAAGAACATCACAGATAACAAAGCTAAGTGGGTCTCTAAGGTTGCTCAAATAGACACATGCAATATGAAGTGCTTAATAAAGTGAATAGGTAACAAGGATGGTCCCATGCTAACTTGCCTTGCTTGGTGAACAGATGGTCTTCTTGCTGATCTTCGAACGAGAGCTCTTGGTCGAACCACGTTTGCTCACCGACTATACTCGATCACATGAAACATCACACACGCATTCCAAGTGCACACATGCATTACAAACAAGGCTATCCATTAGAACAGTACACCAACTGTGGTAAATAGAAATAAAACTTTGATAAAACAGAAGTACTCGATCCTACGATCACGATGATATTTGGTTCACCGAAAACAGACTTAAGACGTGAAAACTACTTCCGAAACAACGTTTCTAAAGCCCTAAACAAGATTAACTTAGACCCTATAGCTAACCTAACCAAAACAGGCTAACAGAGGCATAGACGGATAGAGCACTAAATTACGAATCTAACGCAATTTGAACGGATCAAAACGGAGCTAAAACGTGGATTTTATAAGCGTTTTATTGCAGTGGCAATTTTGTAAATAAACTGAAATTCGTTTGGATTTAAATCAAATTCTAAATCAATTTTAAATCGATTTTCAACTGGCTGAAGGACTGCGGGTTGAATCAGGAATTCTCTGGGGGCTCTTTAGCAAGATTCACCCCGAACGGGTATCGACCACTCACGGCCGTTAGATCTGTTTTCAGCGGCCCGGATTAGATCGGGGGGGTGTGCGGGCGGCGCGCATAACGGCGGGGACGAGTCGCGCGGCGGCGGAAAGTCGTGCACGCGGCGGCGGCCATGGACAAGGGCGAGAAAGCTCGTCGGTGTCCGCTGCAATGGCCCTAACGGCCACGGTTTCACACGGAGAAGGCACAGGAAGGTGGACGGGATCACGGGGAAGCTCACCATGGCGGCAATAGCGGCGAGGGAGACTCGGTGGTGACGGGAGATGGTGGGTGGCGGCCGGCGGTTCTTCCTGTGGCAACGGCGAGGTCGCGAGGGGGACTGGATACAGTAGGAATCAAATTGGGAGCACAGAGAGGTTCCGTACGTGTTGGGGATTACACTGCCACGCCGAATCGGCTGGAGCTGCAACAGAGAGACGGGGCAACGGCGGCGGGTGGTGGTGCTTAGTGCCGGCGATGGCTCTGTGGGTGAGGTGAAGGCGGCTCGGGAATGGAGAAAGGAGAGCGGGAGCGGGTGCAGACGAGGCTTTAAAGGCGAAGGAGGAGAAGAACGTGGGAGTGGGCGCGTCCTCGACGGGAGGAGCGGGGGCGAGCGGGGGCGTGCGGCGGTTGCCGCTCGGCGATGGGAGAGCGGGA
The DNA here is from genome assembly GCA_009763385.1 of Coix lacryma-jobi var. lacryma-jobi. Lineage (NCBI taxonomy): Eukaryota > Viridiplantae > Streptophyta > Magnoliopsida > Poales > Poaceae > Coix > Coix lacryma-jobi. The sequence continues at coordinate 68,666,892 of CM019831.1, read as the reverse complement.
GGAAGGGGGAGAAGTCGACTGACGCGTGGGACCTCTAGGTCAGCCGCAGAGAGAGGGGAAAAGGCCAGCCGCCGGTTTTGCAGCGGCGACGTGGGCCGCGCTTGGCTCGCTGGGCCGAGAGAAAAGCGGGGAGGAGTGGGCCGGCCCAGTGCGGAAGAGGGAGGAGACAGAGAGGACAAGGCCAGGGCGCGCTGGGCCATCAGGCCGGTCGGGCCGAAAAGAGAGGGAGTGAAGGGAGAGAGAGAGAAACCCTTTTCATTTTATTTTCAACACCTTTCAACCATTTTCAAAAAGATTTTGAATTCAAACAAAATTTGACAAAAACCACTCATCACAGAAATTAAAATGCAGAGGCATGAATGCAAAAACATGTTCCTAACTTGGTTTTAATTTTGTGAAAATTATTTAATCCTAGATTAAATGCACACCAAAAATCAATAACAAAACATTTTCACCTATTTTAAAATTGGCCAAATTTTAGGGTGTCACAATTGTACTTGTAGCGTAGAGGAATGGTTTTCCTAGGATGAGGTGGACATCATCATCTTCTCATTTCGAGGATCAAGAAGTCTGTGGAGACTTTATGACTTCTAATTCTGACTACGACATCTTCCATCATTCCTTCTTGTTTATGCCTCTTGATATGGTGTCACTCTTGTTCTTCGTTCGTCCAGCAGTTTGAAGTGAAACGTTAATTATGGAAGCTGGCAGCATCTTGCTCAGTGTGCATGTTCTTGCAGATCTAGGACCTTTACTCTATAGAATTTGGGAGTGATGAACTTCTCCATGTTTGCTCAAGAGTATGTCCTGCTCATAAAGACAAGGTAGAGATCAAGTGCATGGGCTCTGTTGGTGGAAAAACACCAACAAAACCAAAAGTTTTGTTTATTCCTCTCTAACCTTAGGCACATTGCACAAGACAAACTTGTTGTTTATGTGTTCTATTCACTCTTAATATGAGTGATAGGATCAGAGGATGAGCACGAAAGTAGCATCTTAAAATATTTAACAGATCAAATTACTTAACCCAAGGAAGAATAATCTATGCATAAAGTGTTGATCTTTTCATAATTGAGATATATCACCTGCCAAAGGTTAGATGCACAATATTTTAGCTCATTTAGTTAAGACAGTGAGATTTAAGAGAGTAAAGCTAGGAACAAAGATCAAAGGACTAAACATGTTGAGTTTATTAGGTTGGATCAAATGAGGTGCAACTTAAACATGTTTAGTTCTTTATTTATGTTCATACTAGAATCAAGAAGCTTTTAAAGTGATAGTTACTTACCTTGAAATGTTATTTTGTCATTGGAAAGTGATTGTGCTGAACCACCTTGTGGAACTCCTCTTGTCTAGCTGGCTTGTCTTCTCTTGCTCGTCTCACAGTGTGCTTGAGAGGAGGAAGATCACAGTGGAATCATCTTTAGAGGTATCGACCTTCCTTCTCTTGTGTCGACTTATCAATGAAGGCGCATTGTTTCTCGAGTATGCTGACTAGGATCCTCTCTCTTTCTTGTATAAATTTTGTACTATGAGGATGTAGGGATAGTTCCGCATTCTTCTCTTGTGAACCTTTCTTGTTTTTCTAATCATTGGGTTGGCAAGAGACTTGAATTTAGAGCTGCTACTCGAGTGCCTCCATGAGAGTCTTTTGTCTTGTAATGTCACGACTGAGACTTGTCCTCTCAACAGTGTCTAGATGATGGAGATCTTATCGGCTGTTCTTCTTGATTTACTGGCTTAGGTATTATCTCTCCATCTTCTAACTCTTGTGGTGCAGTGGCTTCATCCTTCATGATGCCCTCCTCAATTCTTGGCAGTTGGTTCTCCCTTCGACGTCTTCTCTTGGTTCTCTTTGGCTGCTCATAAGTGATGTAGTTGTTGAAGAATCTGCAAAAGATCCAAGAGTTGACTTCCCCAGGTCCGACATAGATGATAACATTGATGGTGTTCAAGAACGATCTTCCAAGAATGAGTGGTGGATCATATTCTTCTTCTCGACTGGGATAGCATCTAGTGGTTTGTATTGATCAAAGTGGTGAGTAGGAGATCAATATGTTCATGTGTTTGACTTGTAGATCTTGCTATTGTTGTAGTGGTACCATCTTGTCTCCCAAGCTTGCTCCTGATTAGAAGAGAAGATAACTCCCCACTTCTTGTCTTGATGTCTTGGACAATGATGGTTGCAGGCATAGGTTGTCTCATACGAGGTAAGTTGTATCCTGTTTGTCATCAGCGCCCAAGCAAGACTCAAAGCTAGGCTAGCACCATTTGTGATCTGAGAGTAGGTTTGTGTGTTTATGGCTTGAATTTTGGATCTTCAATGTTCAGACCAAACCATAGATGAACAAAATCTCTCTCCTGCGTAATGTTAGTGGGCATATACCCGAAGGATTGCAAGAATTTGAAGCATGGGTTGTTGCCCACAACATATTTTGCATCTATGCTAATAAAAAGATGTTTTTTTAGGATTGTTTTAGCATAGACTAGAATTTTATGTGTTGGCTGCACTTTAACATGATTCAAGGCAAAAGATAACTTGCAGTAGAAGACAAAACAAATAGACTTTGATACTCACAGTTCTTTCATCTATGATGAACGAGCTGAGTCTTCATTGTGCAAGAATTGTTGAAGTTCATTATACGCCTTGCTTCATCTTCGGTGTGAGTTCATCTCAGGACTTTCCCAAATTGATATTGAAAGTTTCCTACAGGGGTTAGTCCAACAAAATATCCAACATCCACTATAGCATACTATCGGCTCAAAAATCAACCTAGACACCACGTCTAATTTGATCTAGGACGACATTTTAACTTAATTGCTTAAATTAAAAGCCTTTGAAAGCAAAATCTCCACTCCTAAACTAGGCACCATGCTTAATTTAAGAGATGTATGAAAGTACTGCAAACCTAAACATATAATATAGCGAATGAGGGTAGCATGAAAGTATTATAGAGATTTATTCAGATGGTGATGATTAGTATATGAGCATATCCTAAAGGTAGGGACAACCAACATAGCAACACGGCAAGAAATATTCTTAGAAAGTCTATTCCCCAAGCTTGGATTTTGCACAAATCAAGATTGGATGAATGTAATTCAATGTTACATGATGATTGGTTAGACATACCTTGTGTTTGTTGTTCCTTCGTTCTTTTCTGCTCCAGACCTGGGAAGGTTAGTGACAAAATACCCGAAGGAATATTTTCACAGTTATATTTCTATACTCATTACAAGGACAGTGCAACAGAAAGGTAGACAAAGCTAATAACCAGGTATTATGATCGGATGTAAGGATTCTACTGGTTATAGCTTGCGTTCATGGGGTAGTGATAGATAAGAGTGGAATTCTAAAACAAAATTCATAAGAATGAAAACAAAAATAATGAAAAGACTGGGACCAAAAAGGAAAAGATGAAAGCATGATTACAAGGTTAAACTAAGACTTAAGTTGATCAACCGTTCCCCGGCAACGGCGCCAGAAATGCTTGTTGGTATAAATTAACGCACACTCTACTTTATCCGCAAGCGCACAGATAAGATCTACCGAAGTAGCACTTCACCGGAGTAACCCAGTTTTAATATCGAACCCAAAGGAACGGATAGTGTTAAGTCTTAAAGTCTAACCCCTGAGTAGCTAACAAGGACGGAGAATGTAGAAGTATAGAGGGGATCATTAAGGCGGTCTAAATCCAATTCAAGAGTGATATGTTTATATTATTCTTAGTGGGGAAGTTGCCATAAAAGGTCACAAACAGAGTATGAGTCTTTTATGCAAATGTATAATCCTACCGAGCCTACACACGGGTAAGTGGACTATAGAAGAATCAACAAGGCTATAAGAGTCACCCTTGCGAACAACCACTACTACCGGCGTTATAGGAGGCATATATGAGCTATCAAGTCTAAGCACCACGCTTACACTATCCAACTACTCTAACTCTAGAATGACTAGAATTAAAGTACTCAAAAGAGAGTCATAAATATTTAAGAATAATAAGAACAATAGCTCAAACTTAAATATAGACGTTGATTACCGAAACAATCGCTGAAGTTGATGATGAACTTGAATCCACAGGTACAAGATGAAGAAGTGGATCCGACAGGCCAGAGCTCCTTCTTGATCTCTTCCTCTCTCTCTCTCTCTCTCTCTCTCTCTTCTAGTTCTAGTATAAGACTAGGTTCTAAACCTAAACTAGAGGGGTAACTAGTCTTCTACTTGATAGCTGGCTCTTGATTACAACTAGATGAACTAGAAGAGATTCATCTAGAGGGACCTCTACTTCTAATTGAAACCCTAGTTTCTGATGTGGAGATGAATAATGAAGATGGAGATGCCTGGAGAGGGGGGTCTGGAGTTGCTTATATAGCCCGAGGTGGAGTAGGGGCAAGGAATCGCCATGTCATCGATCCGCGTCTCGTTTATCGCCCACCGTTGGATCAAACCGACTTCAGGGACGGTGGAGATGCATCCTAGGAGGCGGTGGAAGAAGGTTCCAGAAGGCGAAGGCGAAATGGCCTCCGTGGCCGACCGATCGGTCTCCATGTGGGACCGGTCGGTCTCCATGTGGGACCGGTCGGTCTGGCCCAGTGGGCCCACGTGGTGGCCCGCCTCGTGGTGTCTTCTAGATCATTCTTTTGCAGATTTCGTTGCGAAATTAATATCTTTTCATCCGGGACTCCGAATATAACAAATGATATGTCCGTTTTGATCGTCTCGACAAGCTCTTTGCAATGGTGTACTCCAATTCATCACTTGAGATACTTTTATATGATAAAAACATGGATGTCCTACAAAATAAGTGAGAGCACCAAAACTCGTGGAACTTGTTAGTTTCAAACCCTAGAACTATGCTTTGTAATTCATTTAGTGTCATTTCATGCAATAGTTGATGGCTAATTATGTGCATTAGTGAGCGTCAACAACCATCCCGATGGCATGGTTGAATACTCGATATGCTTTGGACTTCAATGAGTAACTAACAAGAAAACCAATATCACATCGGCGTTGAAACTTCCCTAGGTGTTGGCGCTTCTTGTAGATGTAGCATTTGCACCCAAACACTCTAAAGAAGGATACATCTGGCTTCTTGTTGTTGAGTAGCTCATAGGGGGTCTTGCCAAGGAGACGATGGGGGAACAACCGATTTGATGCATAGCAAGCGGTGTTGATTGCTTCCGCCCAAAATCTTTCCGGTGTAGAGTACTCATCTAACATTGTTCTTGCTAGGGTGATTAGTGCCCGGTTCTTCCTCTCAACTACCCCATTTTGTTGTGGTGTGTAGGTTGTGGATACTTCATGCTTGATCCCAACTTCATCACAATATTGCTCAATGTGGGTGTTGTCAAACTCTTTTCCATTATCACTTCTTATCTTCTTGATCTTCAAATCAAATTCATTTTGGGCTCTTTTGGCAAACTTCTTGAATGAAGGGGTTGCTTCGGATTTGTCATGAAGAAAGAATACCCAAGTGTATCTAGAATAGTCACCAACAATCACTAGGCAATAAAGATTTCCACCCAAGCTAGCATATGTTGTTGGTCCAAATAGATCCATGTGAAGTAGTTCTAACTCTCTTGATGTTGAACAAAGGCTTTGGTTGGATGGGTGTTTACAACTTGCTTGCCGGCTTGACATGCACTACATAATTTATCCTTCTCAAATTTGACATCCTTCAAGCCCCTAACCAAATCCTTCTTCGATAGCTTGTTGAGAGTGTTCATTCCAACATGTGCCAATCTTCTATGCCATAGCCAACCAAGAGATTGCTTAGTGAACAAACATGTTTTCAAGTTGGCATCTTCGGAGGAGAAATCCACTAGATAGAGATTGTTGTATCTAAAGCTTTTGAATATCACTTGTGTGTCATCTTTCTTGGTCACAACCACTTCCTTGTCGGTGAACAAACATTGAAAGCCAAGATCACATAGTTGCCCAATGAATAGCAAGTTGAAGCTCAATGAAGCAACTAGAAGCACATTTGAGATGGTATGATCATTTGATATTGCCACTTTGCCCAAACCCTTCACATTTCCCTTAGAGTTGTCACCAAATGTAATCTTTTATTGGTCATTGACATTCTCTTCTAGTGAGGTGAACATCCGGGGATCACCGGTCATATGTTGTGTGCAACCACTATCAATCACCCAATGAGATCCACTTGTCTTGTAGTTCACCTACACACACAAGAAATCAAGCTTTTGAGCTTTAGGGACCCAAACTTGTTGAGGCCCCTTAACCTTCTCTACTAGAGACTTAGCAACCCAAATTTGCTTTGGCCTATTCTTGTTTGGAGGCCCCATGAGCATAACTTTCATCTTGCCACTAGAATCTTGTCTAAGCATGTAGTGAGCATTGAAAGCAAAGGGCCTAGCATGCTTGGGCAAGGGTGTGGGTTTTGGCTCTTCACAATTGTGAGCAAAGTGTCCTTCTTTTCCACACTCAAAGCATCTTCCCAACTTCTTCTTCTTTGGCTTTGGGATGCTCTTGCGTTGCTTCATCTTCTCTTCAAGAAAGCCAATACCATTTCTATTGGTCTTCATTACGGTGTTCATGAGTAGCTCACTTTGAAGACATTGACCCTTGGTGAATTTCTTCAACCCGGTGGTAAGGTGCTCCTTCTCTTTCTTGAGCTTGTCATTCTCTTGTTGGAGTTCCAATTGGGATGGTGTCAACTTGTAATCCCTCTCCATCTTCAATCTCTTGTTTTCTTCTTTTAGCATGTCTAGTTCAAGTGTCATGCTATAGTCATCATCATGAGTTTGGATGACAACTTGCTTGGTGATTGATAGCTTCTCTAGATCAATCTTGAGTTTTGCATTCTCATTCTTGATCTTGACATAGTCGTCATAGTGATCGGCCACAACCACTTTCTTGCCCTTGCCACTAGCTCTTTGCTCATCATGCTCACTGACCAAAGTCCTCACAAGATGTTGCTATGTCACACTTAACAACAAGGTTAGGGGCATCATGTGTCTCATGAGAAAGTATATCATAAGCTACAACAAGCGTATCATGATCTACTTTAACTTGAGTATATTGTTCTTTGAGCAAAACATAGCTAGTGTTAAGGTTACTATGCATCTTATCAAGTTTTTCATTTTTAGCTTTGAACTCTTTGTTAGAGGACTTGAGCTCCTTGATAGATGATGACATAGTAGCAAGTTCATTTTGTTTCTCATTATTAGCATGTATAACATGATCATACTTTTCAACAAGAGATTCATTTTCATCAACAAGCTTTTCATTTTTAGCTCTAGTCTTTCTTATGATTCTAGAATAGTTGTTTAGCAAATCAACGAGTTCATCATAAGAGGGAGCTTTGAATTCTCCATCACTCTCATCATCACTTTGTACCTTCTGGTCACCCTTGCCCATGAGGCATAGGTGTGTAGTGGATGATGGCGACGGTGGTGGTGGTGGAGTAGAAGTCCCAATCACTAGAGCGACCACCTTCTCCTTCTCATCATCACTATCTTCATTGGATGAGCCACCAGAGGAGTCAATGTCGGTGAGCCAATCACCAACAATGTAAGCTTTGTCACCTTTCTTGTGATATTGCTTCTTCTTCTTGCCATCCTTCTTGTAGGGCTTTTCACTCTTCTTCTCATCTTCGCTTGATGAGTCATATTTCTTGCCCTTGTTCTTGTTCTTATAGTTGTCTTTCTTGGGCTTGGTGCATTGGTGAGCAAGATGGTCAAGTTCACCGCAATTATAGCAATCCATTTCAGAGATTGGCCTTTTCTTGCTACTTGTGAAGAATTTCTTCTTTCTAGAGTCAAAATTGACTCCATTCTTGTGAAGCTTCTTCAACATCTTTGTGGTTCTCCTCACAATGAGAGCAATGTTTGTATCATCTTCTTCATCACTTGAGCTCTCATGGTGCACCTCAATTGACTTGGACTTGCCCTTCTTGTCATGGCTTGCTTTGAAGGCCAAGTCCTTCTTCTTGTCGATGGAGGAGCCACCACTTGGTGTGATGTGCATGTACATCTCATGCGCATTGATCTTTCCCAAGATTTGTGTTGGTGTAGCGGTGGAAAGATCACTTTGATGTAGCACGATCACAATGTGTCCATACTTCTCAATTGGAAGAACACAAAGATTCCTCACAACATCGGATGGTTGCATTTGTGTGAGGCCAAGTCCATTTAGCTCTTCTACAAGAACATTCAAGCGTGAGTACATTTCATTTGCACTTTCATGAGCAAGCATATCAAAAGAATGTAACTTTTGCATAACCAAATGATAATGCTCACTCTTGGTTCCCTCATGGAGCGCACAAATGTTTTCCCATAGATCATGGGCATTTTTGTGGTTCCGGACGCGGTTAAACACATCCTTGCAAATGCCTCTAAAAAGGATGTTTTTGGCTTTTGCATTCCATTTCTCATTTTCCTCCTCATTAGGAGTAAGGCTTGTGCCCTCCTTGGGCTTGGCAAAACCGGTGATCGCGGCTTTGTGGCATTTTACATCAACCGCTTCTAGGTATGACTCCATATGAATTTTCTAATATGGGAAGTCGTCTCCCTCGAACATGGGAGGTGGTCCATCACCTCCGGACATCTTAACTCTAGGAGGTTAAGCCTAAATCAAGAGCACAAGGCTCTGATACCAATTGAAAGGATCAAGATGCCCAAGAGGGGGGGGTTGAATTGGGCTTTTCTAAAACTTTAGCACAAATTAAAACCTATTATGCCCAATTAACCCCTTGTGCCTAGAAGTGTGTTTCTTTCTATTCTACCGCACAAAAGACAATGTCTATGCCACTCCTACTCTAGCAAAGCAATTCAATTATGAATGAACAACAAATATATTGCAGAATTGAATTGCTCGAAGGTAAATGCGCAAGTAAAGGAGTAGAGATGACAAGACGATCTTTTTGCCGAGGTATCGAGGTGTCGGCACACCCCCCTAGTCCTCATTGGAGCATCCGCGCAACGGTATCGCTCCCCCTTGATCCGCGCAAGGATCAAGTGCTCACTATGAGCTGATTCTTCGCCGCTCCGGCCCGGTGAATCGCTCACTACCAGTCACAAGCTTGCTTCACTACTACACAACAGAGATATTGTAACACTTTTATGTAACATATTCATTGATGTGTTCTAGTAAAATTTCATAGTAACACAAAATAATGTGTTACAGACTTCGGTTGTAACACAAAATACTTTTTTTTAAAAAAGGTGTTACTAACAACAACTATAGTAACATAAAATTAATGTGACCAGAAAAATGTTACAAAAGTGTACTATGTTGTAACACATAAGTGGAACACATATAAAATGTGTTACAAATATATGTCTCTAGTAACATAAAATAATGTTTCAGTTCAAGTGTTACAAAAGAAAATACATGTAGACCTTCCTATTTATAGGCAACACATCACATATAGCTCTCATCAAGGCTTTTAGGCAATCACATCATAGTCATTACATGAGAACCATTAGCATTGATTAGCCACATCAAAAGGTCAGTTCGAGGCTAGAGCATGTTGTTAATTTATTAGGCCAAGATCAAGAGACGCACTAGATGGAGCTATATCATAAGAAGAACAAGTACAATGGAGAAGAAAAAACAAAATAAAAAATGTAAAATTAAATGGAAGTAATATAGATATTTTTTTACTTTGTTGTATGACCACACCAACCTACCGCCATATGGGTTCATCAAGAATTTTCTCTTTTTGGTCGACATCAAGAAAGTTTATAGTTGATAACTTTTTAAATTTGAAGTCATCTTGTCATGCAAAATTGCTTCTGAATTTGAAAAATTAAAAATTCGAAGTTTTTAAAAGACCTCGGATGGAGAAATGACCAAAATAAAACTTGTACATCATGAAAAGTTATGAAACTTTGTAGTTGACAACTTTTTTAATTTGAAATCATATTATCATGCAAAACTAAATTTGAATTTAAAAATTTGGAGATTCGAATTTTAAAATACCTCAGATGGAAAAACAGCAAAAATGAAAGTTGTAGATCTCAAAAAGTTATGAAACTTTGTAGTTGATGACATTTTAATTTGAAATCATCTTGTTAATGAAAACTACATTTGAAATTTCTGAAATTTGAAATTCAAATTTTGTAAATGACCTTGGATGGAGAAACTTCCTAAACGAAAAGTGTAGATCTCAAAAAGTTATGAAACTTTGTAGTTAACAACTTTTTGATTTGAATTCGTTTAGAGCCTTAAACAAGCAATTTATACATGGTTTAGTATAATATGAGGGTGGCTGAAATAGAATATAGACACAAGTGACAAATGGGTGGAGTGGTAGTGGAGGTTATGCGTACGTGTGTGAGAGGTCACTGGTTCGAATCTTGATTGATGCAAGTGTGAAAAAAACATGAAAAATTGTGGGATAGAGATGGGGTGGTGTGACTGATTGGTGGGCCCCCTCCCATGATAAAACAAATTTCCTAATTTTTTGAGTTTTTTGGTTCGAATTGTGCCGAATATTCCATGACAAAATGTGTTCCTATGTCCCATATTATGCTCTACGTTAATGTAGAAGTGTTACTAGAACTAATAATAGTGCTACAACAAAGAATCATTGTAACACTTGGCAAGTGATCCATGTGATAAAGAAATGTGTTACAAACCATGTATTGTACCATAATGTGAAGTGTTACTAAAGTAAAAAAAAATGTTACAACAAAAATCATTGTAACACAAAAAAAATGTTCCTATAGACAAGTAAATGTGTTACAACAATCTGCTCTATAGTAACATGGCCAATTGGAAGACAAACAAAAATGTGTTACTAAGAGAGCTAGTAACATGTTTTTCAACCTATAGTAACACAAGTTGGTGTTACTATAGCCCTGTGTTGTAGTAGTGCTTGGGTCATCCACAATGCTACCAGATGCTCTCCAAGCTTCACGATCACCACCAAGCCGTCTAGGTGATGCCGATCACCAAGAGTAACAAGCTAGAACTCTCACTTGACCACGACAAGGCCAAAGAGATGGATGGATGCACACTTGCTACTCAATTCACACTAGGAGGTCACTAATTCTCTCAATTAGCAATTCTCTCAACCTCACTAGGGCTCTTGCTCTTTCTCACACTCACAATATGTTTCTCAGCAGAGGAAAGTGGCAAGAACACTCTAATGGATGAAGAGGTGGAGTATAAATACTCCCCCAACCGGCCATCCAAAAGAGCACTGAACTGGGCGTTTTTCGGGGGCATCGGACGCTCTGATGCCCTTGACCCAACGGTCAACTGTACCTCTTGTTAGACCTTTCAAAGGGGCAGCGTTCGATGAGATTCTGACCTCTCTGGAACCTCTCTGCATGGACATCGGACGCTGGCCCTCAGCGGCCGATGCCAGCGTCTGATGTGCCCCCCAGGGCACTCTGTCGGAATAGTGGCATAGACGCGTCCGATGTGACAACATCGGAGCGTCCGATGCCACGCTGCTGACACACTCCAGTCTGAGTGGCATCAGACGCACGTCCGATGCCACTAAGGCCAGCGTCCAATGCCTGTTACAGGGCCGAAACGACTTCGGATCACGACGCCGCCTTCATGACTTTTCATCCTCACGACATAAGGACTCTCTCAAAGCTGTAACGTCCCGCCTCCACGCGGCCGGGCCCACTTACATATGGCAGTTTTTCTAGAACATAGACTTCCCTCACAGACCAACACCAGTCTTTTCTGTGTACTTTGTCCTCACTCGTGCGCACCCGAGAAGAACTTCCCGGTTGGTCACCCATCCCTAAATTTCTCCAGGCCAAGCACGCTTAACTTTAGAGTTCTTTGGAGACGGGCTTCCGAAAAAGAAGTTGCAACTTGTTGGTATCAGTATCCTATTATTCCTATTAAGCCTTAGGCCGGGATGTTACATCCTCACCCCCTTAAGAGATCGACGTCCTCGTCGATCAATCCCAAGCCAGGAACGTCCTCTCTTGGCCACGTCCGTGTGTCCAGTGCCAGCACATGTGCCATGCTGTGTGACCACTCCGGGTCCACACCAGCCATGACCATCATGTCTGAGCAACTGCGACACACGCGCCCGTGAAACCGCGAGAGTCGGCTCCGATACCATTCTGTAACGTCCTGCCTCCATGCGGCCGGGCCCACTTACATATGGCAGCTTTTCTAGAACATAGACTTCCCTCACAGACCAACACCAGTCTTTTCTGCGTACTTTGTCCTCACTCGTGCGCACCCGAGAAGAACTTCCCGGTCGGTCACCCATCCCTAAATTTCTCCAGGCCAAGCACGCTTAACTTTAGAGTTCTTTGGAGACGGGCTTCCAAAAAAGAAGTTGCAACTTGTTGGTATGAGTATCCTATTATTCCTATTAAGCCTTAGGCCGGGATGTTACAAAAGCTACCTAGGGCTATGAAATACAAGTGTGCACCACACCTACCTCAATAGACTCATCTAGGTCAAGCTACTGATTCATGCTCCCCTTTATAGTATGGCCAAAGGAAAAACAAAGACGTAAGACTACCTAAGTGTCCTCCAGCACCATATGACACTTAGCCTAGTCTACCACCGTCTTCGTCGTCCGTCCTTTGAAAACCGAAATGATATCCATCGCCAGGGGACATGAACTTCATATGCCCGTATCGTCGCCATTACTGTGACCTAACTCATCCCTGTTTCTGCAAAACACACGTTAGTCACAGTAATCTTGTGTTTCATCCAATCACCGAAACCCACTAGGGGCCAAGATGCGTTCACTTACCTATAGTCATAGGTGGTGACTTTAACATTCTTCGGAGATTGGACGAGAAAAATAATGTTAATTTTAATGTCAGATGGCCTTTCTTATTTAATGCTGGCATCGATTCTTTAAATTTGAGGGAGATTGATTTGTCAGGAAGAAGATATACCTGGGTTAACCGTCTGCAACAACAGACATTTGAAAAACTTGACAGAGTTCTTGTTTGCACAGATTTTGAATCTAAATTCCCGCATACCACTATTGATGCCTTGACTAGGGATATTTCTAATCATACACCTTTACTTTTTTCTACAAATAATTTGTCCTCATCTTACCAATCACAGTTCAAATTTTAATTGGGATGGTTGCTGAGCGATAGATTTTGTGAAATGGTAGGTAATGTGTGGATTAATACACTAGTTCATAGTTCGTCTATTGAGAGGTGGCAAGCCAAGATTAGGCGGCTTCGCCAATATCTTAGAGGTTTGGCGAAAAACGTGAGTGGTGCTTACAAGAAGGAGAAGACAACCATTTTGAATAAATTAGACGAGTTAGGTAAAAAATCAGAATCAACCATGCTTAGTGAGGTTGAACTGAATTTCAAACATATTCTGAATACGAGACTGGCGGAGTTGTTACGTGAAGAAGAACTAAAATGGTACCAAAGGGCCAAAGTTAAACATCTATTAGAAGGTGATGCAAATATAAAATACTTTCACTTGCTTGCTAATGGTAGGCATCGGAAAACTTGTATTTTCCAGCTGGAAGATGGAAATAATATAATAAGTGGTGATGCTCAGCTTAAAGGGCATATTACCAAGTATTATAAAAACTTGTTTGGTCCTTCAGAGGTTTCTCATATCATGTTAGATGAGACACAAACGAGGACATTCCATAGGTATCTCAGCTGGAAAATGAGTTTTTAACAGATGCCTTCTCATCTGAGGAGGTCAGAGCTGCGATTTTTCAAATAGACAATAATAAGACACTAGGATCGGATGATTTCCCTAAAGAGTTTTATCAGGTTTTTTTGGGATGTGTTAAAATATGATCTCATGGCTCTGTTTTCGGATTTACATCAGGGAAATCTACCGCTTAATTGCCTTAATTTTGGAACCATTATTCTTTTACCCAAAAAGTCGGATGCGAAAGTGATTCAGCAGTACAAGCATATCTATTTGTTGAATGTGTCTTTCAAAATCTTCACTAAAGTCGCAACTAATAGACTTACTATCATAGTAGCGAGGATAATTAGACCTTCTCAGAAGGCCTTTTTGCCAGGTAGAAATATTATGGAGGGTGGTGTAATTTTACACGAGACAATACACGAACTTCGTACAAAGAAAAAAGATGAGTTATTTTTAAAATTGACTTTGAGAAAGCATATGATAATGTTAAGTGGAGCTTTTTGCAACAAGCCTTACGTATGTAAGGGTTCTCACAAAAGTGGTGTCGATGGATTCTGAAGGACCGAGAATGCAATAGCAAGACGACCAGAGGAGGGGTGAATGGGAGCTCAAAAATTTCTCTCAAAACTTTGGCCTATTGTCCCCAAAATCTACCCCCGAAAGCTTCGATCGAAACCGTGATGCCCACAACCCTTGGAAGAGGGTGGATGATCCCTAGGATCACAGCGAGGCACCACAAAGTGATAGTAAACCAAACGGCAAAAGCACCGGATCAAGTTCGACCCTCAAAAACCAAGTCCCAAACGTAGATAGACAGCTACGTCGAGAAATCCCCAAATACCGATGCTAACAAGTAGCAAAGATACCTAGAGAGTTTCCTTGGTCAACTACAAGGCCAAACGAGAAGTCCAAAAACCAAGCGAACAAGCCGGGAGAGCAAACGCACTAAACCGGAGGCTACAGCAGGATCCCAGACTGTCCGGACCTAGAGTCCCAGACTGTCCGCCCAAGGCCGGACTGTCCACGGTTCACTGGCGGACTGTCCGCCGGCAGAATACGCAAAACAACAGTGCTGCTGAAGTCTTGCTCGACGTCTCCCGGACTGTCCGCAAACTTCAACGGCGGACTGTCCGCCAGTCAAACAAAAACCAAACAGCCGAAGAACAGGGCCACTGGTCCGGCTCGTCCCCGACGCACGGACTGTCCGCGACTGGGACGGCGGACTGTCCACCAACTCCCAGTGAGGGCGATTTTGGTTGCCCTTCACCCAAATCTTCTCCAAATCGATTTAATCCAAAATCCCACGTTCCCAAACTTGGAGAGGATGATCACGGAGTAGTTAGGAGACTATCCCTAAGAAATCATCCGCTCAAATCAACTCAAACACCGGGAAATCAAAAGGGGAGGAGGATGAACCGAAAAGCGCCACGAAAATGAAATCAACCCGATCTACTTGTTTGTGAGGAGTTAGATAAATTCCTTCGGTGGAAGTGATCTCCTTTCAAATACGAACAAGTTGATTCAAATGGATTTTGCAAAGACGCAGTATAGGGAGAGATCGAGCGACGGGAAAAACGAGGAGAAATGAAGAACGCGAAGAACATGAACTAAAACACGAATCAACACATCGATCTGCAACCGTGTGGCTACCACACGCTACAACCGTGAGGATACGGCCTCACTTCCTCAAAATCTCCAGTACACAGAGGTATGGTTCTCTGCGGATCTCAGCTAGCTACAGCAGGGGATTGGGAGAGCAGGAAACCCTAGAAGCAAAGAACAAATGACTGAGATAGATGGGGAGGTGGGTGTCTCCTCCTACTTATCCTAATTCTAACTATTCCTAATTCTCACTCTACCCCTAACTACTTACAGAGTGAACCAGCTAAACCCTAAGGTTATTCTGGACCAACTCGATGGTAGGTGGATCCGACGGCCACACCCGCACAACTCGTAGCGTTGCTTCGACGCAACCACCCGATTGCCGCCACGTGCCGCCACCGCTCTGCCGTCCTTTTTCTGGACGTCGCACCCCCGGTTTTGTGGCCCAAACCGGGAAACCAGCCTTCACAGCCAACCCCCGGTTTTGAGGCCCAAACCGGGAAACCAGCCCACGTAGCCTGAGTTTTGTGGCCCAAACTCAGCAAACCCGCAGCACCCAGGTTTTGAGGCCCAAACCTGGAAACCGTCCTCAGCCCGAGTTTTGTGGCCAAACTCGGAAACCATCCGTGCCTAGGTTTTGAGGCCCAAACCTGGAAACCGTCCACCCGATGGTTTTTCTCTGGCTCTACCACCAAACCGAAGCTATAGAGGGGATGCACCGCCCGTGCACCCCGTCCACCGACACGTGTCCCCAGGTCCTCGACCCAAGCAACACCGTGCCCGCAAGTCTCCGCTCGTCGCTGTCCCAGGCTGCCAGCCACCACAGCTGATCCTCGGGCCACCGGTCCCTCAGTCCAAGCCTCACGTCTGCCCTTTGCCACTCTCGGTCCATCGGCACGACACGTCTCTACTTGACCTTCACCTTGCCTCTGATCACTATCTCCGTGCTCGACACCTGCACAACACAAGCCAAAGAACATGCGCATTATCCCAGTTGACAATCACTCATCACTCAGAGACTCGGCATACACCCATGTATCCGCAATCTCCCCCTTGATGAGTGCATTGTCAACTACCAACACAAATCAAAAGGAAATAGAAGGAGGAAGAAGGAGAAGAGAGAACTCGACCAAATGACCCAAAAGCATAGCAAAGCCAAAGAATGTCAAGTGGAAAGAGCAAGACAACTTGGTTCCCAAAGACATGGGCAACGGCTCGACGCAACCAAGCAAAGCAAAGCTAGCCCTCAAGAAGAGGTAGAACAGGCTCAACACCGCTAGCAAATACCAATTGAAAAATCGAAGCAAAATGCTAGTCCCTCAAGATAGAGGCACAGAGGCTCAACACAACTAGCAAAGAAAGCTCGATACCAAAGCCTTACGGCCAACAAGAAGCAAAGCAAGCTCCCCCTTGCATGGTGCACACAACGGATTCCTCTCCCCTTAGTGAAACATGGGAGGCATGATTTGTCCAAATTTCTCCCCCTTAGTTGAAAATGCACCATCAAGCAAAAGGAACCGAAAGCAATTTTCTCCCCCTCAGAAAATGCACCAATCAAAAGTGCCAACAAGAGAAGTTCTTCCCCTTCCAACATGCATATGAGTCAAAATGCAAGTTAGCAGCTTCAGGAATATAGTCAAGAAAATGCAAAGATGCTCTAAACAGTATAGCTCCAATGATTCACTGGAAAGCATACAAGCTAGCAAAGGCTCAAACTGATCACCAAATATGAAATATGAACATATGAGCAAAGTGAGAAGTTTTTAGCCAAAAAGGTATTCACCATCAAAATAGCACTAAACATGTATAGACAGGAAATCAGACAAGTGCTAATCATGTATACAAGGTGAACTACCCCTAGCAAAGTTCAATCATCATGCTATAGAATGAAGCATAACTTGTGATTTCAAATTTTAGATCGGAGTTGCAGCGGTGAAATAGCACAAGTTCAGAATTTAGCATGTGATTGCGAGAGGTTGAAAGCTTGTCTTGCCTAACTTTTCAACTGTGCGAAGCCTATGCAGAAGCAATCAGAAGCTTAAAGCAACAGTTTCGGTCATACACTACATAGCTCAAGTTTAACTCAAAGTGCAATGAGAAACAGTCTCGAAACTGTGATGTGTTGACAAGCAATCCCATCTCAATCTTTTCAATTCACTTAAAAACTTGGTTCAGATTTTATTGACAGAATATGATCAGACCAAGCAAGTGACAGACTCAGAACTAGAGACATAGCAACCTAGCATATATGAAAAGCACGAGTGAATTCAACATATCCTACACATGCTAGTTGCATATCTCAATGGTGAACATTTCCAATTTTAAGTTCATTAAGCAGGTTCACCATTCAAAAATAGCTCAGCTCACAACATGTATTAGTGATCAGAAAGAGCATAAGCTACTAGCATCAACAAATAACATCGGAGCATACTAAATAGAGCATAATTACATTTCAAAGATTATATACTTGAAGCTCAGAATGTAAAAGCGTATGCTGAAATGCAAAAGAAAAACAAAACAAACGAGAAAAGAGTCAGTCTATGATACAAGAACCAAAATGTTTCCCCCATCTAAAAGGGGAAACACACACCAAGCTCACCTCTCAACCTAGCAAAAGTTGATTGGTCCAAAGGCTTGGTGAAAATATCAGCTAACTGATGATGAGTATCGACATGGCGAAGGTCGATATCACCCTTCTCATAGTGGTCTCGCAGAAAATGAAAGCGCACATCAATGTGTTTGGTCTTCGAGTGCAGCACGGGGTTCTTAGCAACGCTAATAGCACTCGTGCTGTCACAAAGCAATGGAACACGAGAAAAGTTAAGACCGAAATCACGCAAAGTGGCCATCATCCAGAGTAACTGGGAACAGCAGCTAGCCGCAGCAACATACTCAGCCTCTGTGGTAGACTGGGCGACACTAGACTGCTTGCGAGAAGACCACGATACAAGAGAAGAACCAATAAACTGGCAAGTCCCAGAAGTGGACTTGCGATCAATACGGCAACCAGCAAAACCGGCATCGGAATAGACGCAAAGCGAGAGGGTGGAGGAAGCAGAATACCAAATCCCAAATTCTGGAGTGAAGGATAAGTACCTCATTATGCGCTTGATCGCCTGACGGTGAGAAGTGCGCGGCGATGACTGAAATCGCGCGCACAGACACACCGCGAACTGGATGTCCGGGCGTGTCGCCGTCAGGTACAGCAGCGACCCGATCATACTCCGGTACTCCTTCTGGTCCACTGCTTCTCCCTCCTTGTCCGCATCCAGGGCCGTCGTGGTCGACATGGGTGTTGGAAGAGGCTTGGACTCACCCATATTGAACTTCTTCAGAATGTCTCTGGTATACTTACCCTGGTGCACGAACGTTCCCTCCCGGGATTGCTTGATTTGCAACCCAAGAAAAAACGTCAGCTCGCCCATCATGCTCATCTCAAACTCTTTGCTCATAGTATCTGCAAACTTGGCAACCAAAGCGTGAGAAGAACCACCGAAAATGATGTCATCCACGTAAATTTGGACCAAGAGAGTATCAGTGCCTTGCTTGAGGAGAAAGAGCGTTTTATCTACACATCCCATTTTAAAACCCTTAGCAAGCAAAAAGGTTTTCAACCTATCATGCCAGGCTCTAGGGGCTTGTTTCAAACCATACAAAGCTTTGTGAAGTTTAAAGACATGGTTTGGAAACTTGGGATTTTCGAAACCGGGGGGGTTGTCTAACATACACCTCCTCTTCTATGTAGCCGTTTAAGAAGGCACTCTTGACATCCATTTGAAAAAGTTTGAAACCTTTGGATGCAGCACCTTCTTCTTCATCATCGAAAAGAGGCTCGCCAACCTCATGATCACCTGCACGCTCAAAACGAGAAGAAGGACAAACCATGGTCTCGTCGAAGGTGACATCGGATGTCTCCATGACTCGGTTAGTGTCAAGGTTCAGTACACGATAAGCTCGAGTGTGAGTGCCATAACCCAAAAACACACCGTCAGAAGAACGAGACTCAAATTTGTCCAAGTTGCCCTTTTTGAGTATAAAACAATGGCAACCAAAACTCGAAAATAACTCACCTTGGGTAGTTTTCCAAAACACAACTCATAAGAAGTCTTTTTCAAGAAAGCTCAGAGAAAAATGCGATTTGAAATGTAGCATGCAGTGCTCATAGCTTCGGCCCAATATCGCCTAGGAGTCCTATGCTCATCGAGCATCGTCCTGGCCATCTCTACAAGGGTCCGATTCTTCCTCTCTACAACACCATTCTGTGGCGGTGTGTAGGGGGAAGAAAACTGATGCTCTAAACCCAAAGAGTTACAAAACTTCTCAAAATCTGAATTCTTGAATTCGGAACCATTATCACTCCTAATAGCTCGCATCGAGTTCAAAGGGAACTCGTTCTGAAGACGCAAAATCAGATTGCGAGCAAAGGAGAAAGTCTCGGTCTTCTCAGCTAAAAAGAAGACCCACGAATATCTCGAAAAGTCATCAACAACAACAAGCACATACCACTTCCCACCAACCGAGCTCACCCGAGCCGGACCAACAAGGTCCATGTGCAAAAGCTCTCCAGGGCGCTTGGTCATGACCTGAGTCACTAGATGGTGGGGAGCGGCAACCATCTTTCCATGTCTACAAGAGTGGCAAACAAGATCCTTCTCCATGGATAACTTGGGCAATCCTCGGATTAGGCCAAGTGAACTAAGCCTTGCAAGCAAGTCGAAGCTCAAATGTCCAAGTCTCCTATGCCACTTCCAAAGATCAGAGGAGGAAGGTCCAGCCACAAGACAGCGGGAAATGCCAAAAGACTCCGAGAAATTCGCACGAAAGACTTTTCCAAAGGGCGAAATCAAACACACAAGATTGCCCTGAGGATCCAAAATACGACTGAGATTTGGTTTAAAACGAATCTCATAGTCGTCATCAAAGAGTTGCGAAACAGAAAGAAGGTTAAAATGCAAGTTAGAAACAAGAGCAACATCGCGCAACACAAAGTGCTCATTAACTCGCACCGACCCTCGAGACAACACCTTACCTTTGCTATTGTCGCCGAAGGTGATATACTCTTTTCCGGCGACTGGACTAAGACTGGAGAACCACTTGGCGTTTCTGGTCATGTGCCTCGAGCAACCGGAATCCACCAACCAAACGTTCTCCAATCGTTTTACCTACATCAATAAAAAGACATAGGGTGAGCATACGGTCCAACACTGGGGTTAGTGAAGTAAGGGGAAAACCAGTGTTGGGCCGACTGCTCAAAAGAACGGTTAGCAGAAAAACCATTCCTAGCACGTCTACGAGAGGAGCGATCACCACGCTGAGGAAAACGTGGTCCGCTGGGGAAAGAGCGCTCACCGCGATACTCAAAACGCGGTGGGGGAAAACGCTCAACTACAAAGCCACCGCCACGGGGTCCATAGCCTACAACTGCAGGCTCCCGCCGTGCACGACCTCTCCGCTGCCTAGGCCTGGGAACTTGAGGTTCTGGACCTCTGGGCCTAGCAGCTCTCCTCGGAGCTCTCCTCTGAACATTCGGCACATGTACATCATGAAAAGGATGGTACATGTCCGGGTTGTTCATCTCCCTTGCACGGCGCGCCTCTCTCTTGCGCCGAAAGCAGAACTCACTCAAGTGTCCATCTCGCCCACAGTGCTCACAATGGTACCTCACCGCTCTCAAAGGGGGTTGTTGGTACTCACGGTTGTGGGTATGGATCACTTTGCCCTTCTGTGGCATAAGCTCCGCCTGGATGGGTGGCATGGTGTCCAACTTGTTTTTCAGGTGGTTGGGCTTGGGATGCCACACTTGGTTCTTGGGTGGAGCTCGTGGAGGTTCTTCAAACACCCCATCCTTGGTGTTAGGCTTGAGAGGCTCTTTGGGTGGAAGCTTGGTAAGTTTGGGAGTAGTGGTGGAGTTGGGCTTCTCACATGGGTTCAGACCACTCAACTCTCCAATCTTCCCAAAAGCAGAAAGATCAACACCCGGAGCAAAACCTACACCAGGACCTCCAGCAGCTCATTTGAATTGGGAGATCATCATCCCGAGCTGCGGCTCACCACAAGACACCCATGACAAGATGGTCTGAAGGTATGTGTTTTCCTCCTCGGTTTGCATCTTGTCATGCTTCACATTGGCTATCTCCATCTTCAGGCCCTCACACAAAACACACCTGGACACACAAGTGCTACCCAAGCTGGCCTTTTCAAGAGACACAATCTTGGCATTCTTCTCTGCCAACTCGGATTGCAAGACAGGACACGTCTTGCACGCACCCAACAGCATGGGTCTAGCCCGGAGCTCATCCACCTCTCCAACCAACGCAGCATACTTACCTCTCAAAGTGAGAAGGTCAGTAATGTGCGTGGTGCGCATCTCGCACTCGGCATCCTCAGACACGACCACGGTGGACTTAGCAAACTCAAGCTCCCTCACCGTGTTCTCCCACTTCTGCCTAAACTCCTTGCGCTCTCTAGCGGCACGCCTAAGCAACTTATCCTGACTAAGGAGCGCGGCAGTAAGCTTCTCGACCTCAGCAGAAAGCTCATCGGGGGTCAGAGATACCTAGGAGGTGTCGTCGTCATCGTCGTTCCGAGGAGTGTCGCCGCCGACCTCCTTGCCGAGGGCCATGGTACAGAAGCCCTCATCGTCGGCGAAGAAGCAGAGACCGTTGAGCTTGTCCTCGATCCTCTTCTTCTTCTCGGACTCGTCGTCGCTTGAGGAAGCGGAGTCATCGTCCGAGTCATCGATGTCGCTGAGCGTGGCAAAGAAAGCACGCTGCTCAGCCTGGGCCTTCTCCAAGTACTTGGTCTTGATGTACTCCTTGTTGAAGCCGCCCTTCCGCTTGTGCCTTGCAGGGACGTACTTCTCCTTGCGCTTGCCGGAGTCATACTTGTACCCATGATCGCCCTTCCTAGAATGCTTGTTCTTCTTGGGACAGTTGGCGATGAAGTGGTCGGGGTCGCCGCACTCGAAACAGCCCGAGCGTCCTCCTCCGCGGCGACGGTTCATGCGGTTGTTTTGAAACCACGAGAACCGGTTGGCAAGCAAAGCCAACTCGTCGTCTCCCAAGGACTCCAACTGCTCCTCTGTGATAGAAAGAAGAGAATGCAAAGCAAAGCCTCTAGAGGGGTTAGCAGAAGAGCCAGAAAGCAAAGCCATCGACGGGCCAGAAGGATTTTCATAAGAAGCCCTCGCCATGGCATCGATCTCACTGGACTTGAGCTTACTAAAGAGCTCGTCGCACGTGAGGGTCTCATAGTTAGGTGATTCGATGATTGCCTGAACTTTGGAATCCCACACCGACCGATCAAGAGTATGCAAAAGCTTCAAAGCCCTCTCATGATCGTCGAAAGGCAACAACTCCTTGTTAGCCCTCATCCTGTTGACAATCACCTGAAAGCGAGCGAATAAACTCTCTATGCTCTCGCCAGGCATATGTCGAAAGTTCTCATACTCTCGCTTGAACGACTCGTAGAGTCGGGTTTTGACTTGAGAGGTTCCCTCATGAAAACGCATGAGGGTAGCCCAAATCTCCCGAGACGTAGCGAGGTGAGAAACACGATCAAACTCACTCATGCTCAAACACGAGAAAAGAGCATTACGTGCTTGGCTATTAGCATCGTGCTCATCGATCTAATGCTGAGTCACACGAGCAGCCAAGACAACGTAATCGGCAGAGCTGCAAATATCCCAAATGGAAGCACCCAAACTTTGCAGATAGGCCGACATGCGTATCTTCCAATACGCATAGTTTGTCCCATCAAAGAACGTCGGTTTGCCCACGCCGCGATCCATGTCGCCTTCTGTGGATCTGGAACCGGCTAAGGTGGAAGATCCTTAACCCGCTCCGATACCAATTGAAGGACCGAGAATGCAAAAGCAAGGCGACCAGAGGGGGGGTGAATGAGAGCTCAAAAATTTCTCTCGAAACTTTGGCCTATTGTCCCCAAAATCTACCCCCGAAAGCTTCGATCGAAACCGTGCTGCCCACGACCCTTGGAAGAGGGTGGATGATCCCTAGGATCACAGCGAGGCACCACAAAGCGATAGCAAACCAAACGGCAAAAGCACCAGATTAAGTTTGACCCTCAAAAACCAAGTCCCGAACGTAGATAGACGGCTACGTCGAGAAATCCCCAAATACTGATGCTAACAAGTAGCAAAGATACCTAGAGAGTTTCCTTGGTCAACTACAAGGCCAAACGAGAAGTCCAAAAACCAAGCGAACAAGCCGGGAGAGCAAACGCACTAAACCGGAGGCTACAGCAGGATCCCGGACTGTCCGGACCTAGAGTCCCGGACTGTCCGCCCAAGGCCGGACTGTCCGCGGTTCACTGGCGGACTGTCCGCCGGCAGAATACGCAAAATAGCAGTGCTGCTGAAGTCTTGCTGGACGTCTCCCGGACTGTCCGCAAACTTCAACGGCGGACTGTCCGCCGGTCAAACAAAAACCAAACAGCCGAAGAACAGGGCCACTGGTTCGGCTCGTCCCTGACGCGCGGACTGTCCGCGACTGGGACGGCGGACTGTCTGCCAACTCCCAGTGAGGGCGATTTTGGTCGCCCTTCACCCAAATCTTCTCCAAATCGATTCAATCCAAAATCCCACGTTCCCAAATTTGGAGAGGATGATCACGGAGTAGTTAGGAGACTATCCCCAAGAAATCATCCGCTCAAATCAACTCAAACACCGGGAAATCAAAAGGGGAGGAGGATGAACCGAAAAGCGCCACGAAAACGAAATCAACCTGATCTACTTGTTCGTGAGGAGTTAGATAAATTCCTTCGGTGGAAGTGATCTCCTTTCAAATACGAACAAGTTGATTCAAACGGATTTTGCAAAGACGCAGTATAGGGAGAGATCGAGCGACGGGAAAAACGAGGAGAAATGAAGAACGCGAAGAACACGAACCAAAACATGAATCAACGCATCGATCTGCAACCGTGTGGCTACCACACGCTACAACCGTGAGGATACGACCTCACTTCCTCAAAATCTCCAGTACATAGAGGTATGGTTCTCTGCGGATCTCAGCTAGCTACAGCAGGGGATTGGGAGAGCAGGAAACCCTAGAAGCAAAGAACAAATGACTGAGATAGATGGGGAGGTGGGTGTCTCCCCCTACTTATCCTAATTCTCACTCTACCCCTAACTACTTACAGAGCGAACCAGCTAAACCCTAAGGTTATTCTGGACTAACTCGATGGTAGGTGGATCCGACGGCCACGCCCGCACAACTCGTAGCGTTGCTTCGACGCAACCTCCCGATTGCCGCCACGTGCCGCCACCGCTCTGCCGTCCTTTTTCTGGACGTCGCACCCCCGGTTTTGTGGCCCAAACTGGGAAACCAGCCTTCACAGCCAACCCCCGGTTTTGAGGCCCAAACCGGGAAACCAGCCCATGTAGCCTGAGTTTTGTGGCCCAAACTCAGCAAACCCGCAGCACACAGGTTTTGAGGCCCAAACCTGGAAACCATCCTCAGCCCGAGTTTTGTGGCCAAACTCGGAAACCATCCGCGCCCAGGTTTTGAGGCCCAAACCTGGAAACCGTCCACCCGATGGTTTTTCTCTGGCTCTACCACCAAACCGAAGCTGTAGAGGGGATGCACCACCCGTGCACCCCGTCCACCGACATGTGTCCCCAGGTCCTCGACCCAAGCAACACCGTGCCCGCAAGTCTTCGCTCGTCGCTGTCCCAGGCTACCAGCCACCACAGCTGATCCTCGGGCCACCGGTCCCTCAGTCCAAGCCTCACGTCCGCCCTTCGCCACTCTCGGTCCATCGGCACGGCACGTCTCTACTTGACCTTCACCTTGCCTCTGATCACTGTCTCCGTGCTCGACACCTGCACAACACAAGCCAAAGAACATGTGCATTATCCCAGTTGACAATCACTCATCACTCAGAGACTCGGCATACACCCATGTATCCACAGATTCAAAGTTTTACTAAGGGGGTAATGTTAACATTAAGGTGAATGATCAATTAGGTGCTTACTTTCAGACTAAAAAAGGCCTTAGGTAGGGTGATCCCATGTCGCCTATACTATTTAATATAGTGGTCGATATGTTAGCAGTTCTGATTGCTAGAGCTAAAGAGGCATGTCTCTAATTGTTAGAGCTAAAGAAGCAGGTCAAGTGAAAGGGGTTATTCCAAACCTAATTCAGGGTGGTCTGTCTATCCTTCAGTATGCGGACGACACAATTATCTTCATGAGTCATGATGTTGTAAAGGCGGTGAATATGAAACTCATATTAACTACCTTTGGACAACTATCGTGTTTGAAGATAAATTTTCACAAGAGTGAAGTCTTTTGTTTTGGGAAAGCAAAATAATATGAAGAGTTCTATTCGCAGTTGTTTGAATGTGTGATTCACAAATTTCCCTTTCGTTATTTAGGCCTGCCGATGAATACTAGAAAGTTAAATAATAAGGACTGGAAAGTAATTGAGGATATAATTGAGAAGAGACTGAGTGGTTGGGAAGCAAAGATGCTCACGGTTGGGGGAAGGCTGGTGTTAATAAACTCGGTGCTGTCTAGTTTACCGATGTAATGATGTCTTTTTTTGAATTGCCGAGAGGGGTTTTAGAGAAAATAGACTGTTTCAAATCACGATTTTATTAGCAAAATGACCAGCATAAACGTAAATAAACGTAAATATAGATTGGCTAAATGAGAAGTGTTATGTCAACCTAAGAATCAGGGGGGATTAAGAATCCAAAATCTTGATATACAAAATAAATGTTTGTTAAGCAAGTGGCTTTTCAAGTTATTGAATGAAGATGGTATTTGGCAAGTTGCTGAAAAACAAGGATGTTAAAAATAAAACTTTAGAGTTGTGTAAAAAACCATCTGATTCTCACTTGTAGAAAAGTTTAATGAATATTAAAGACTCTTTCATGGAATTGGGATCATTCAAAGTGAAAGACGGTTCTCAAACCAGGTTCTCGTTTGATACCTGGCTAGGTAATAAACCTCTAAAAGACAAATTCCCTTCGTTGTTTAACATTGTAAGACAGAAACAAGATTCTGTAGCGCAAGTTCTTAGTTCAGTCCCTCTAAATATTTCCTTTCGTCAAAATTTAGCGGGTGCCAACTTAAGGGCGTGGCATAGAATTGTGGCCTCTTTACATGATTTAAACTTAACGGAATAGAGGGATGTTTTTGTCTGGGTCTCAATACGTCCGGTAACTTCACAGTCAATTCCAGTATGCTGCGTTAATTAACAATGAGGTAAGAGTGTCATAGGATTTATGGCAATCCAGAAAATAAAAATATTTTTGTGGTACTTAAAAAAGGTGTCATCTTAATTAAGGATAACTTGGTTAGACGAAACTGGGATGTAGATAAACACTGTTGTTTTTGTCACTGTCCACAAACCATTCAACACCTCTATTTGACTGTACCTATGCTAAATTCTCATGACGTTCAGTTCATATGTTTTTTGGTCTTATTCCCCCGGCTGGTATAAATGATTTGTTTTTAAGATGGTCAAAAATTGGAGATAAAAAGTATAATTTGTTGTTATTAACTGCAGCGGCAACACTCTGTTGATCCATTTGGATAATAAAAAATGAGGTGGTTTTTGATAAATATAAACCAAAATCTTTCTTGTAGGTTCTATTCAGGGGAACGTATTGGCTTCGATAATGGGCAAGTCTGCAACAACATGATGATCGGCGGGATCAACTGATCCATGATGGACAACACCTAAAGACGTCGGCGTTGCATTTTTTTTTGTTCCAATGGATGGTTGTCATCAAGATACATTGGTCATGTTTAGTTTAAACTTTATTTCACTTCGGTTATTCGTTGGCAGCAAACTAGTGTATGCGGTTGAAATATTTTGGAACTTTTATGGGTCTAATCCTATCGTTCGATAGATGAAACCGGAATCTAAAAATAAAAATTACTCCCTCGTCCCACATACTTTGGTATTCTAGCAGTGCACTAAAAATAAAAATTACTCCCTCGTCCCACATACTTTAGTATTCTAGCAGTGCATTTAGGTGGTTACATTCACTGTATATCCCATATATCAAAACATAGCTGATGTCCATGTTCACGAAATCTTCATTATACCTGGTTGACAGCTACAACATCTAAGAGCATCTCCAGTAGTTTGGAAAACTAGCTTGCTATCCTTGTTTTTTTTGGCAAAACAAGAAAAACCTTGCTCCAATAGTTTGGAAAACAACTTGATAAATTATCCCAACTTGGAATCGAGCACGGCCGCACGCGGATTTTCCCGCAGTGCCGTGAACTTGCTATCCCGAGTGATAGCTGGAGTAATGCACGATAGATTGCTCAACGGTGATAGTTGTGTACATATAAGCCGGATGGGGAGCCAACTATGGCAGGCCCATGGGCTGGGACACGCTTACAATCCAACACTCCTCCGCAGTCGGAACTGGGAGCACTACGAACATTAAGACTGGACCTAAACTCAACAAAGACGGACGTCGGTAGCCCCTTGGTGAAGATGTCGGCGTACTGTGAAGTAGTAGGAACATGTAGAACTCGAACTTCTCCAAGGGCCACCCGATCACGAACGAAGTGAAGGTCAATCTCCACGTGCTTGGTCCGCTCGTGCTGAACGGGGTTGGTAGATAGATAAACGACACTGACATTGTCACAATACACAACTGTAGCTCGTCGAAGAGGGCAATGGAGCTCAGAGAGAAGCTGTCGTAGCCAGCACGCCTCCGCAACCCCATTAGCCACAGCGCGATATTCAGCCTCGGCGCTGGATCTGGAGACGGTGCCCTGACGCTTAGAGGACCATGAGACCAAGTTGTCACCCAGGAAGACCCCATATCCAGAGGTGGATCGACGAGTCTCGGGGCAGCCGGCCCAGTCAGCATCAGAGTAGACGGTGAGATCCACAGGCGAGGTACGATGAAGATGAAAGCCAAGCTCCAAAGTTCCCTGGATGTAGCGCAGAATGCGCTTCATGGCGGTGAGGTGAGGCTCTCTCGGATCATGCATGAACAAGCAAATCTGCTGAACTGCATAAGCGATATCAGGACGGGTGAAGGTAAGATACTGAAGTGCACCAACAATACTGCGATAGTGGGATGGATCGGCCACAGGAACACCATCAGCAGATAACTTAGCTTGAGTATCAACAGGGGTACTGCACGGCTTGCAGTCCCGCATCCCAGCACGGTCCAAAATGTCCAGCATATATTGCTTCTGAGAGAGGAACAACTCATCAGCTCGACGGTCAACTGACATACCCAGGAAATGATGAAGGGCGCCCATATCAGTCATAGAGAATTCGCGCTGCAAAGCTGCTATAATGCGTTGGAGAAAGCTCTGTGACGAAGCGGTGAGAACAATGTCATCCACATAGACGAGCAAAAAAGCCATGTCATCATCTCGGCGGTATATGAAGAGCGACGTGTCAGACTTGGCCTCAACAAAACCAAGAGAAGTGATGTGGCTGGCGAAGCGATGGTGCCATGCTCGGGGAGCCTGCTTCAATCCATATAATGACTTGTTCAATCTGCACACATAATTGGGATGAGAGGAATCGACAAACCCAGACGGCTGCTGGCAGTACACGGTCTCTGTCAAAGTCCCATGAAGAAAAGCATTCTTGACGTCCAGCTGATGAATAGGCCAGGAACGTGACAGAGCAAGTGTGAGCACAACACGGACGATGGCGGGCTTGACGACGGGGCTGAAAGTTTCCTCATAATCAATGCCGGGGCGTTGAGTGAAGCCCCGAAGAACCCACCTGGCCTTGTAGCGATCAAGAGAACCGTCAGACAAAAACTTGTGGCGGTAGACCCATTTACCAGTGACGATGTTCACGCCAGGCGGACGAGGAACCAAGCTCCAAGTATCATTGGTCAGGAGAGCATCGTACTCTGATTGCATCGCCGAGCGCCACTGGGGATCAGCAAGGGCAGAACGGAGAGTCTTCGGGATTGGCGAGAGCGTCGCCGTGTGCAGGTTGAGGCGGTCCACCGGCTGCCGAAAGCCGGACTTGCCTCGAGTCTGCATGCCATGGTCATTGATGACCGGCTCGACGGGCTGAGGTAGCGCGGAGGCGGTGCGGCCGCCTCTGCTGGCAGCGACCTGTGACGTTGTGTCAACAGGGGCAGCAGGGGCTGCCGAGCCGCCCGTGCTGGAGTCTAGCTCGGCAGCAGGCAGCTGGGCAGCGGAGGGTGAAGTGCCAGGGGGCACTGTGCCGCTGTCTCCGCCCATGTTGGAGATGGGCTCGACAACGGGCGGCTGGTCGGTCGATGAAGCCTGAAGAGGTGTCCCTGCAACCACAGTGCCACGCCCAATGGGCATAGGAGAATAGTTATCGTCATCCAAAAAATCATCAATAATTACGAGATAATATTTGTAACCGGACATGCTGACAACAGGAGATGTCCAAAGATCTCAATGTATTAAATCGAATATTTTGACAGCACGAGAGCTAGACAACTGAAAAGGGAGGCGAACTTGGCGCCCTAACTGACAAGCATGACATATGTGTTCATGTTGTGCGTTATTACATGAAATAGCCTGGGTGCTAATGAGCTTAGACAATGCTTCGGAGCCAAGATGACCGAGACGACGATGCCACAAGGTGGATGTAGGGGTGGCGGTGAGGACATGTGTGCTGCTGCTGCTGGTAGTCGGAAAGAACGGGTATAAATCGCCTGTGCTATTGCACCTGGCGATCACGCTCCGCGTCTGTAGATCCTTCACAGAGAGGCCAAAAGGGTCAAACTCGATAGAACAGTTGTTATCAGTGGTAAACCGACGAACAGAAATCAGGTTCTTAATAATGCTGGGGGACACTAAAACATTATTTAGAACAAGAGGACGATGCGGTGTAGGAAACGAGTATGAGCCAGTGGAGGTAATAGGCAAAAGGGCTCCATTACCGACGATAATAGAGGAAGGATCTGACGAGGAGGGTGAGCGAGAGGATGAAAGAATACCAGAGTGAGCAGTCATGTGAGAACCAGCACCAGAGTCAGCATACCACTCGGTGGTGTTTGGCGGCGGCGTCAGGGTCATCGTGTTGAAGTCGTTGATGAGAGACGCCTGATCAAAGGAGCCGCCAGCCATCGGGTTCCAAGCGGCGTACGAGGGTGTCCCGCCGACGGAGGATGCGCCAGAGGAGGAGGCACCAGACCCACCAGGCACCACCGAGCCATAACCAGGGGGCGGCATCTGCTGGTAGTAGCCCCCGTGGTAGGGCGCCATGTGGAGACTTGGCTGGGGGTGGTCGGACGTGCCGAACTGAGGGCGCGGCATGGCCTGGGGAATGCCAGCAAAGCCATAAGGCCAGAGCTGCACCATGCCGGACCAGGGGTTCGGGGCGGAGGGTAGCACTGGTCAGGTGGTCGGTCCAGCAGCCTGGGCACCAGGTTTGGCGTCGTTGCCGCCGCGGCCGCAGTGGCGGTTGCGACCACCGCCCGAACCACCGCCCGAGGGGACGCCACCGGACCCGCCTGGTCCAGTGGGGGCAGTGGGACGGGGCGGCGGTGGTTTTGCTGCGAGGAGCGCCTGCGTGTTGGATGCTGAGGGCGTGTCGCCGTGGACGTCGTTGACGTCGATTTCTTCGAGGAGCAGCAGCGTGCGCGCCTCGGGGAACGTGGGGAAGGGGCGCTGCATCTTCAAATTCGACACCATGTGCCGGTATTTTTCATTGAGGCCGCGGAGGAGGGTGAGCACGAGCTGTCGGTCGCCGATCGGATCGCCGAATGCCTTGAGAGAGGCCGCCATCGTCTCGAGGCGCCGGCAGTAGTCCGTGATGGAGAGATCCCCTGCTTGAAGGAGCGGAACTCGGCCTCCAACAGCAAGGCGCGAGACTCACGCTGGCCGAGGAACTCATCCTCAAGGTAGACCCAGGCCTGGCGTTGTCGAGGGCCTCCGCATCCTCGCGCTGCTTCTTCGCGGCGACGGCAGCAGCGGCGGCGGAATCCTCGGGGTCTGCACCGGCCATCGGGTCCTGGCGAGTCGGGACGAGGACTCGGCGGCAGAGACCGGATGGGGAAGGGGCCTGGCGAGATAGGTTCTCGGCGGCAGGGGGGCCGGCGAGGCGAGAGGCCCCGGCGATCGGCCGTGAAAGAGGTGGAGCCGGCGGGCGAAGCCCTGCGGCGGCTAGGGTTAGGCGGAAGCGGGTCGCAGGAAAGACGCGCGTGATACCATGATAGGTGGAGTAATACATGATAGATTGCTCAACGGTGATAGTTGTGTACATATAAGCCGGATGGGGAGCCAACTATGGCAGGCCCATGGGCTGGGACACGCTTACAATCCAACACCGAGCCACGACTTCCCCGCGCGACTGAAACTTCCCTGCCTCCCTCCCCCGCGCGCGGCCGTGCTCGATTCACTGAAAATCTGCATGGATGGGATGGATGATTGCTGCTGCACTGTAGAATGGATGGATGAATGCATGCAGGCAAATCAGAAGAATGATAGGCAATGATGAACGATGGCCGAGCTGCTGCGAGTGGCAGGCAAAGTTAGTGCTGCATGCTCGATCAATGATGGCCGGTTTCCTGTATTCACTAGGGGCGGCAGAGGACGAGATGGAGGAGGCGGCGCTCGGCAGGTCGCGGCAGCGGAGAATCGCGAATGACACTCGCGACGGGCAAGCGAAGAGTTCGCGCAGCGGCCAGGCGAACGGGTACCTGGAAAATCAGTTGAAATGTATTTAAGTGGGCCTACTTTTCTAATTTTACCAAGCCTAAATAGCAAACTATTGAAGACACAACAAAATTTCACTTGCCAAAGGTTTTAACAACTTGCCAAATGATAACTTTTACTAAATAAATTTTTCTAAATTACTGGAGATGCTCTGAGGAAGGGAATAGTAATTACAACAGTAGTGTCATCGCACGAGCTCATGCATCAGGGCAAAAGAGACAAATGTAAGCCGAATTTCTTCGCGGTAGTGGCTCAAGTGATCAAAGAAAGATTCCCCTCTCCACCACTTTTGGTATTTGTATTTGTAGGAATTTTGCACATAGGTCATTTGAGTACTCAGCTATTGAACTTCAAGGCTTGCAATGGCATGACTTGTGCTGCCCGCCTTCGTGTGTGCGGCATGGATTTCCCCTTCATGGCTTCATTCACCAACTCAAAGCCATTTCTATTAATTATGACCTCGCAATAAGTCAAATAAACCTGCTCTTCTCTTCTACTCCCTTCATCCCAAATTATAAATTATTCTAAAAACTTAGAGAACCAAAATTTTCTATGTTCGACTAAATTTATATAATAAGATAAAAGCATTTATGATACAAACTAAGTATCATTGGAGATGTCATAAACCTTTGTATTTCTCTCTATAAATTTTGATCAAATCTGAAATGGTCTGACTCTCCAAAATTCTTAAAATGACTTATAATTTGAAATGGAGGGAGTATTTTATAATTTATAAGATTCGAGCGGCAGACTGTGCGGTTGGATTTTTAGGGAGACAATATTGTAATTTTCCTCTCTTTTGGTAAGCGTGTCTAGTCCTTCAATGACCGTCTTTACCGGACTGAGGGAGTAAATGGAACATTGGTCCTACTACGTAGGAAGATTGTACTATTTATATTCTTTTTGATAGACATAAATAAAAAAAACTCCAAAACTCCATGTTTGTCTCATAAAAAAAAGAAATTTCGTCATTGAGAGAAAAAAGCAACTCGATTTTTTTTATTCATTCTAGCAAATTTATCATGCAACCACGTCACACTCACACCGGGAGACCCTGTTCCGTCAACTTCCTCTGACCACGCGGAAATTAAATTTGACCGAGGGCCTCAACGCAAAGCGGCGGGACATTCTTCTTCGCCCATCCCGATGCAAACGAACAAAAAGGCAGAGAGTCACGAGCGCACCTCACTTTACGAACCCCCTCTGCTCCGCTGCCCCTTGCCACCTCAAATTCAGGCGGTTCTCTCTCCCAGAAGCCAGCCCAGAATGGTGGGATCCGACGCGCTGCAGTCCATCGTCTACAGCCGTGGGTCGCTCCGCCTCCTTGATCAGGTGCCTTTTTTATTTTATTTTTCCTTTCCTGAGTGCTGGTGGTGTGAAGTGGGGATGAGTTGTTGACGTAAGGGGGTTTGATTCCAAGAAAACAGGAGTTCTTGATGGGTTTTGATTCTGAGTTAGTTTTGATTCGACGCAGAGGAAGCTGCCGCTCGAGATGGACTACATCGACGTCAAGAATTCCGTCGATGGCTGGTGAGACGGAGATTCTCTCTTCTCGATTCATCTCAATTCTCATCGCCTTTGATTGCCATGGACTCATGGGCGGAGACAGAGCTCTCCCTAGGCTACGGACTACGGTAGGGTGGGGCAGCTCCCCCTGCTAGAAAACGGAGCAGAGAACCCCGGCTCGACTCCTCTCCTCTCTTCTCCCCACTCACCGGTGGCTGGCGGCAGCCTGGGCGGCGTGCTGACGGAGGACGGAAGGAGGAAGACGAGAAGGCTGTGTCTGTGTCGAGAAGGCCCAACAGATGGTAGCCCAACGGAGCAAAGAAGAAGGCCCATTCTCTCCCCTAGACGACCCGGCCTACTCGGCCATTGCTGTGCGCGTTACGCCGCCGCCGCTGCTCGGACGTCTAAACGCTGAAAGTGTCTTGCTGAAGCATGAGACTTTCAGTTGTCAACAACTAAAAGTTACGGCTTTGTTTTTTTTTTCATCTAGAATTGAGGCTATGGTATTCTTTACATTTATATTATTTCATTTCAAAACTGAATCATAGGTAACGTAGGGAGAAATTGCAGTGGAGCACAAATATTGTTCTTGCACACAGAAACTGATCAATGCGGAGTGCAGGGGGGAGTATACTTTTTCGATCAGAAATAGGAGCAGATCTAAAACTAATGCTAGGGGCCATATTTGCACATAGTACCGCAATTTATCTGAATTTATTTGCCTCTCATCATTAGGCAAGAAGTTGCCAGCTTGTTGTGCATCACTGGGTAGGATTTGTATCCTGCTGTTTTGTATCATACCTATATAGATAGTTCTTTATACCAAAGACCTTGGTCCTACTTAATTGAAAGCACAAGCAAGAGTTAGCTGGGGATACCAGCTCAGTTTGCAGCATACAAAGCATATCATCTCCACATCCTCAAAACAACCTTTCAGACCTGTAAATAGTTCTATATTATGCAGGCTTTAATTTTAGCACTTGTTGGAACTCTAGTGGTCAAGTACGACAGGATCCTTTTTGTTTGTTTGATTGTTTCAAACTGTTACTTCTTTTGTTCAATTGATTTGTATACGTTTCTAATCGATTTGGTGGAGCTCGTGATAACTGATAAGTTTCCTCTTGTTGCTTAAATCTAAAAGCGGATTTTGCTGCTTTGTGATTATCGCAGTGACTGACTTTTGTGTTCAAGGAAAGCAGTGACTTATTTGATGGTTATTTCATCAATATAAGTGTACAGGGTTACCATATATTCATATTGAATCTGTGATCGGTACAAATTTTGGTATTCTGGATTGTCATTGATCACACTGGAGAAGAAAATACAAATACATACGTTCCAGCAGTTGTGTTATATATATGCTCCCATGGTGATAGGCCTACTGCAACCATTGAAATATAACTAGTGATAAATACCACTGGATAATGCTTGTTTTATACTGAGCCTTAAATATTACCCAGGAATGCAATAAGAGACATGGTTGTCCGTGGTGCTCCAGCAATAGCCATAGCAGCGGCACTAGCATTAGCTGTTGAAGTATCTGATTTAGATTTCATTGGTACGCCTGGAGAAGCAGCTTCTTTTGTTTCCAAGAAATTGGAATACCTTGTATCCAGGTAAGCAAAGTTCAACTAATTTTTTTCTTTATGCATACGATAAGTTTGGTCTTTCTGTTCGTGTTATCATTTTGACCGGTATGTATATTTGTAGTCATGCATATGTAACTCTTTTTATTATTTGTTTCTGCATCAGCCGACCAACTGCAGTGAACCTATCTGATGCTGCAACAAAGCTCCAAACTTTGGTATCAAAGGCAGCTGAAACTGCAAAAGATTCCAAGGCTATCTTTCAGGTGCTAACCTTGACCCCAAAAAACCCGTGCATCCTTCTGTTTTCAATTAAAAACAAAAAGATACAGAATCATCATGAATAAACTATGTCTGTGTGAATTTACCTGTATATCTAATGTGTCCTGCAACATTGATTTTCTGAATGTAAATATGGAATTAACCAACCTGATGAAGTGACGATAGGAGATGATACAGACATGAAGCCAGAAATTACTTCTGTTGAATCAACACTTTTTGCAGCCATGGCACTTCAAATTTCCCCTCAAACTTTTACACTAAACCGTAGAGTTAACCTCATATTCTTAGTTCTTCTGAAGTTTGGTGAGAATATTGACACATACACTGTGCATCTATATGTCATATGTTTGAAAGTTTATTGTTTATAGAATATAACACTTAAGTTTGATCCTTTTTACACCAAATGAAGATAGTGCGCTAATTCCAGCTTCACCATGTTATTCTAGAATGATGTGTTGCATTAGATGACAACGAGGGGAAAAAAAGCTTCCTTCTTTGGTTTAGGTGGACAAATTGTACCTCAGCTAACCTGTTATATATTTATTTTGATTTGATCGATTAGGTCTACATTGAGGCCGCAGAGACAATGCTTGTTGATGATGTGGCAGATAATAAAGCTATTGGCTCACATGGAGCTGTATTTCTTGAAAGGCAGGCAAATTCAAAAAATATATCTGTTCTAACCCATTGTAATACTGGCAGGTAATTTGCAAGTCAAGTTGTATCACCTTTTATCTATGTATGATGCCAAATCCTTATGTAGTTTTACTTTATTACTTTCTCTCCAATCCAGTCTTGCAACTGCTGGTTATGGAACTGCCCTCGGGGTTATACGTGCTCTTCATTCGGGGGGAGTTTTAGAGAAGGCCTTCTGCACTGAAACCCGTCCATTTAACCAGGTTGATACTCTGGTTGTATTGCCATTGAACTTTTGACTTGGCTTGTCAAATGTCAGCTTTTGTCCTGTCATGTGGAATTTGGCTGCAGCTATTTACATCTCTGGCATGATATTAAATGATTAGATCACTGAATATCAATTTATTTCAGACAAAATTCCAATAGTGACAATTGCTTACAACCTTGAACATCTATTGTTGAGATAAACATTCAGTGTTGTTTATGGAGGTGTAACATGCATGCTAATTTACTGTCAATTTTCAGGGATCCAGGCTTACAGCTTTCGAGTTAGTTCATGAAAAAATACCTGCAACACTGATAGCAGATTCTGCTGCTGCTGCATTGATGAAACAAGGGCATGTTCAGGCGGTCATTGTTGGTGCTGATCGAATAGCTGCAAATGGTAAACGCCCACATCATTTCTACGATCTATGTGTAACTAAATATTCCTACTGTTGATTTTGTTTCCTTTATGAAATTTCAAGGTGACACAGCCAATAAGATTGGCACATACAACCTCGCCATCTCCGCGAAGCATCATAGCGTCCAGTTCTATGTGGCAGCACCGGTAACTTCCATTGATCTCTCCCTCCCGTCTGGGGATGAAATAGTCATAGAGGAAAGATCACCCAAGGAGTTGCTGAACTCTGAAGGTGGTCTGGGAAAGCAGGTTGCTGCTTCCGGTATATCAGTCTGGAACCCAGCTTTTGATGTTACTCCAGCAAATCTGATCACTGCAATCATAACAGAAAAGGTATCTTCTCGAATGTTGCCTTATCTGATCTGCAATTTTACAGAGAACATTGATGATTTGTTTTTGGCTGACTAGGGATTTTTGATTAATTTGTAGGGTGTGATCACAAAAACTGATGCTGATGGATCTTTCGACATCAAAGGATTCCTTCAGCCTGCAAAATAATACTCTCAAGCGTGACTTGTTTTTTTGAATGACATAAATGCGTGGAGCAACACCATTGTATTCTGTTTTCTCCATACAAATACAATAAAATTGCTTTGGTGAAGCTCATGTGATAAGGATGTGTATTCGGGAGTAATAAAGATCTTTTGAAATCGTTATTATATTCTTAAGATTATATTTCTATATATAGTCCTTCGTGGAATAGAGTCGGAGATAAGTACTGTATATAACATCCAAACGGGCAAACAATTAGGAAAGAACCGCCAATACAGAATACCAGCAACACCAAGTTGCCCAGTCATAGAGTAGAGAAGATATATATACAAGACATACGAGCACAACTTCTTAGTTGAAAATAGGTCAGTTATCGTTTTTCTTTAAAAACATTGATATGTTCTATGTTTGTCC
This sequence comes from Coix lacryma-jobi var. lacryma-jobi, assembly GCA_009763385.1. NCBI lineage: Eukaryota > Viridiplantae > Streptophyta > Magnoliopsida > Poales > Poaceae > Coix > Coix lacryma-jobi. The sequence continues at coordinate 68,629,441 of CM019831.1, read as the reverse complement.
AGACTCTGAAAGCAAATTCAAGACCTTAGAGCCACAGCATCTGGTTTAGTGGTTTACGGATTGTTTTTTTTTTCTTTTTTTGAGTAATCAGATGGCCGGAATGTAACTGAACCCCTTCCACAAATGAGATCTACTGTATTTATCAATTTGTATTTTCTTATGAGATCATTCAAAACTATGCAATTTAGCTTATAAAAAATGGAGCAATACAGAAACGCCGGAGCAAACTAATCACGAAAATGCCCCAACTTTCCGTAGTGCCATCAAAATATATCCGATCCAATCATGATGAGCCGAAAATGCCCAACTCTTTTGAAGTGTCTTCAAAGTACAACAAGAAAGTATTTCTTTTCCCAACTAGTTTTGCCAACTCATGAGTCATAAGGGCCTCAAACTCGTGGTTACACGGATACTCCAAAGGGGGTGAAATATCCGTATCCGATACTCGTCGGATACGTGGATACGGATACTCGGATACACCATTTTAGTGGGTTTTCTTTTGAGAAAGTGTGTATCCACATATCCGATACGTATTGTATCGGATACTCGTACCCATACTCATGTAACGTAGCTATATATATGGATTGAGAAAAAGTTCACTTTCCCTCCTTCAATTTTTACGAAAGTCCGATTCTCCTTTCTAAACTTCAAAAACCATACAAAACGCCTTCTCCAATTTTTTTAAAAAATAAAACTTACCTCCTTGGATGGTTTTAACAGCGACTTTGCTACAATGACAATGGTTTTGTCTTTTTTTTATTTTTGCTGAATCTTCAAAAACCATAGTAAATCATAAAAAATCATAAAATGGAAAATCCAATTTTGTTGGACTCCATATGAGTAGATCTACACAACGAACTTATAATATGGTATGCTTTAATATAAAATTTTATTGTAGCTTTAGATCTACACTTTTCTGTAATATAAAATAAATTTATAACTAAGCTATACATGATTCGATGAATATGAATTTTTTACTATAGTTCAAACATATAATAATCAGCATACCATAAAAATTTCACCATAATTGGATTAAAGAAACTACAACGATTAATTATTCCAATTAATTCCATACAATTTATCCTTTTTTGTAATTAATTAGAATAATTCATAGTTATAGTTTCTATAGTCTAATTATGGTGAATTTGTTATGGTAGGCTAATTATTATATTTTTAAATTGTAATAAAAATTCATACTCATTGAATCGTGTATAACATAGTTATAAATTTATTCTAATTACAGAAAAACATTTATCTAAAGCTATAACGATAATTTTGTACTAGAATCTACCATATTATATGTTCACTGTGTAGATGTACTCACGTGGAGTCCAAAAAATTGAAATTTCTATTTTATTATTTCTCTATGATTTACTATGATTTTTGAAAGATTCAATAAAAATAAATAATAAAAAAGAAAGACAAAACCACTGTACCAAAACCATCATTGATGTAGTAAAAACACTGTCCAGGGAGCTAAGTTGCATTGTTTTAAAAGTTGAGGGAGGTGTTCTGTCTCTGGTTTTTGCAGTTTAGGGAGGAAATCGGGCTTTCGTAAAATTGGGGGATTAAAGTGGACTTTTTCCTATAGATTGAATATGAGTTCTTTTTAGAATAGGGCTGAATTGGATTAGATTATACTCCCTCAGTCCACGAAAGAACACAATTCTAGCATTTCAAGACAACACCAATGTTAAGACAAAATGACGCATGTGCCCCTATGAACACAATTCTCATAGCACATGTATACCACTGCAGTCGGAATTATATACAGTGAAAATGATTGCACTCAAGACCAAAGTACAAAATCAATATAATAAGAATATTTTTGTTACACCATGCCTGCACAGATAACTAAAGCATCTATCTTTAAAACTGAATAATACCAAATACCTCGGGGCACCCAACAAATGGAAGCTTAATTTAACTTTGGACAGTGGGACCAACCGACACGGACGACAACTGCTCAATTCATAGTTTATAGACGTGTCACTTCTACAATTGCATTCTTTTGCCGACGAAACTTCGACCCTCCGTTTGCATTCTTTGACGAACAGAGGGAGTACTCTATAGTGTGTTTGGTTGTCTGCCTGTTTAGCCAGACTTTTTAATGCAATTTTCTCATGTTTAGTTTTTTTTATCACAATCTCATGTTTAGTTACCTGAATAAGATGCTAAGCCTGACCCAACTAATACAAAAGAGGAGAGTTGGTCTGGCTCGCTGGGAACGCTCGATCCGCTCATCTCTGCAAAAGAGGAGAGCGGAGAGTTCCGAGCAAACCTGACTTGTACAAGCGACACAACCCACAGACGCCGGTTCCGCTTATCTCTGCAAGCGTCGCTTCCTTCGCGCGAGCGCCGTCTTCTCCATCTCCGCTCGAGCTCCGTGTCTTCCCCGTCGTCGGGCACCACACGAGTGTCGTCTTTTCCATCTCCGGCCAAGCTTCGCGTCTCCCCCCGCCTCAGCGCGCGTTGCTGCCAGCCTTCATCCGCGCCGCCCTTGACCACCACGCAAGCGCCACTAACTCCCGCGCGTGCGACATTGATGCAGCCGCAGTTGGCCGTCGCTTCTTCCACGTGCACGGTGGCTTTGGCCGGCCTGCTTGTCATGGTGCGCATGTGCCCACCGTAGTGGTGTTCTTGCCCCGTGTGTGACGTGTGCGAGGCCTAGCTGACAGGATCATGCACCGGCGACTTAACAACCTTTGCGACTAGTACGATGATGCCCACCAGGTGTTCTGTAGAATGTGTGAGAGGGGTAAACTGACCTTCTTAAATATTCGATGCTTCTGTTCAAGTCAAGTTAGACAACCAAACAAACACATTCTAATGCAGGCTTAGACAATTCATGCAACCAAACAAGTGTTTGTTGCATAGCAATAGTCAGGCTTTGGACTGTCCAGGCTTATAGAGAACTAAGGCATACTAGGATAGTTCAAACAACCAAACACACCATATAAGGGCTGGCACAGATCGGATTGTGGACATCATGTGCGGATCCTGAGAATGGATCGGCCCGCAGATCGTAATGGAAGGGTCTTCCTATCCTATCAATAGCTCAAGGTCGCAACAGTGCTACTCTAGAGCCGTCCGGCTGGGTGCAGTGTGAAGGCCAGCAACTGCGACTAGGTGGAGGGTGTGAGCTATGGAGGCGCCGACATCGGCGGCGGCGGGGCACTCGTCACTAAGTTTCATGCTGGCTTATCTCTCAACGCCTCGCAGACAACGGCGCGCATCCCCGATGTATGCCCCCCACGCTCAAAGATCCCTTAACACTACAAGATCGTTGGCGGCGGCCTGAGAACTCCTCCCGCAACGCATCCCTCAACCCAGTATTCAATGTGGGTTTCATGATCTTTTCTCTAGGAATTGTCCCTAGTACTAGTTCTCAAATCTCTAGCGGAGGTGGCTCTGGTCTTACTACTGATTGAAACTGCTTGTGATTCTATCACTAGGTCAGTGACTTGCCTTTGCCTTACAATTATTTATTTCTTTTCATAGGGTCTTTGTTCCTCGGGCAAAGTTACTGAACATTGTGTCCGGTGTCTCAACATTGTGGCCAAATGCTAGGGAGCCATCACCTTGGTTGGTACAGATTTTTTGTTGTCTTGTTGGTTCATTTTATTTCATATACTCCCTCCGTTCACGAATAAATAGATTTATAGAGTTGTCCTAAGTCAAATTTTTTAAACTTTGACCGAATTTCTAAAAAAAAACTATCAAGATTGATGATCTCAAATTCGTATCATTAGATATAACATAGAGTATATTTTCATAATGTGTTCATTTTATATCATAGATATTATTACTTTTTTTTATAAAGTTAGTTAAAGTTTAAAAAGCTTGACTGACACGAATTCTAGGAATCCATTCTTTCATGGACAGAGGGAGTATAACGGATGCCATATAGCGGCTGCAGGGTGGGATCCTGGTCGGTTCCGTGGGTGATCGTTGTGCTCGACTAGTAGGTAGAGATGCACTACTATCAAAAAGAAGAAAAAATGGGTTTCTTTTTGTGATTCTGTTTGTAGAGAAAATTGTTAATTTTCTGAGCAGTATTTTCTTACTCATCTAGAATATGTAGAGGAATTATTGTTTACTGATCAGGAGGATTTGTTATTTTACTCATATGGAATTGTTGACACAAAATGTGGCGCACTGTGCCTCACACACAGCAAGCCGAAAAGCGTGGCTTTAATCGGGTGCCCGGACGGTTTGAAATCCGGAGACGTGCCAGTCGGTTTGACCTGAAAACCAACAATGAGTAAAATTGTGAGAATAAAACTGGAACATGCTGGGTGAGACCAGACAGTTCCATATTTACGGCCCTAAAACCAATTTCGACGACATACAACTATAGAAGCTGTCTGCCAAGCATGTTTATAAAGTCATTCGGCTAATATAAAAGAAAGCATGTAAAAGTATTGATTGCCAAATACACATGCAAGAAAGGACATGCCTAAACAAGTAAGAATAAATTATAAATCGACATATAACCAAGCTCGGCAAGTTAGCCAAATTGGGATCTATGAAGAAGGAACATGCAAACAAAACACGATCAAACCAATCTAAAACCTGCATCTACCGCACGATACTTAATTTTATCGTAGTTCAAGCATGATTGACATGTATGAACCCACAACACGTAACAATCTAGATTAGAAATTAATTCGGCCATCATGATCATGTGCGGATACATGGGTGTATGCCGAGTCTCTGAGTGATGAGTGATTGTCAACTGAGATAATGCGCATATTCTTTGGCTTGTGTTGTGCAGGTGTCGAGCACGGATACAGTGATCAAAGACAAGGTGAAGGTCAAGTAGAGACGTGCCGTGCCGATGGACCGAGAGTGGCGAAGGGCGGACGTGAGGCTTGGACTGAGGGACCGGTGGCCCGAGGATCAGCTGTGGTGGCTGGCAACCTGGGACAGCGACAAGCGAAGACTTGCGGACACGGTGTTGCTTGGGTCGAGGACCTGGGGACACGTGTCGGTGGACGGGGTGCACGGGCGGTGCATCCCCTCCACGGCTTGGTTTGGTGGTTGAGCCACAGAAAAACCACCGAGTGGATGGTTTCCAGGTTTGGGCCTCAAAACCTGGGCGCTGATGGTTTCCGAGTTTGGGCCACAAAACTCGGGCTGAGGACGGTTTCCAGGTTTGGGCCTCAAAACCTGGGTGCTGCGGGTTTCTGAGTTTGAGCCACAAAACTCAGGCTATGGACAGCTGGTTTCCCGGTTTGGGCCTCAAAACCGGGGGTTGGTCGTGAAGGCTGGTTTCCCGGTTTGGGCCTCAAAACCGGGGGCGAAGTCCAGTAAAAGGACGAGCGGAGCGTGGCGGCACGTGGCGGCAATCGATGAGATTGCGTCGAGGCAACGCTACCAGTTGTGCGGGCGTGGCCGTCGGATCACCAGTATCTTCGAGTTGATCCAGAATAACCCTAGGGTTTAGCTGGCTTGCTCTGTAATTAGAGAGGGGTAGAGTACGAATTAGAATTAGGATAAGTAGAGGGAGACTCCCTCCTCCCAATCTATCTTAGCCATTTGCTCTTTGCCTTCTAGGTTTTCCTGCTCTCCCAATCCCCTGCTGTAGCAACTGAGATCCGTAGAGAACCATACCTCTGTGTACTGGAGATTTTGAGGAAGTGAGACCGTAATCTCACTGTTGTAGCGTGTGGTAGCCACACGGTTGTAGATCGATGACTTGATTCGCGTTTTGTTCATGTTCTTCGCGTTCTTCGTTTCTCCGCGATTTTCCCGTCACTCGATCTCCCTCTCTATTGCGTCTTTGCGAAATCCGTTTGAATCAACTTGTTCTTTATAGTGAGGAGATCATTTCCACCGAAGGAATTCATCTAACTCCTCGTGAACAAGTAGATCGGGTTGATTTCATTTTCATGGCGCTTTTTTGTTCATACTCCTCCCCTTTCGTTTTCCCAGTGATTGAATCGATTTGAGCGGATGATTTCTTGGGGATAGTCTTTTAACTACCTCGTGATCATTCTCTCCAAGTTTGGAAACACGAGATTGTGATTTGATTCGGATTTGGGAAGAGTTGCGTGAGGGGCGACTGAAATCGCCCTCACTGGGAGGTCGCGGACAGTCCGCCGTTCCTCCCGCGAACAGTCCGCGCATCGGGGTCGGCTGGACCAGTAGCCTGACTCCGCGCTGTTGGACTAGTTCTTTTTGACCGGCGGACAGTCCGCCGTTGGAGTTCGCGGACAGTCCGGGAACGTCCAGGGGACTTACAACACTCGTGCTGTTTTGTGTTTTCTACCGGCGGACAGTCCACCAGTGAACCGCGGACAGTCTGGCCTGGTGCGGACAGTCCGGGGCCCCAGGGCCGCACAGTCCGGGATTCGGCTACTTGTTGCAGTTTAGTGTGTTTGCTCTCCCGGCTTCCTCGCTTGGTTTCCGGACTTCTCGTTTGGCCCTAGAGTTGACCAAGAAACCTCTCTAGGTATCTTTGCTACTTGTTAGCATCGGTATTTGGGGATTTCTCGGCGTAGCCTTTCATCTACGTTCGGGACTTGGTTTTTAGGGGGCAAACTTATGCCGGTGCTTTTGGCATTTGGTTTGCTATCGCTTTGTGGTGCCTCACTGTGATCCTAGGGATCATCCACTCTCTTCCAAGGGTCGTGGGCATCACGGTTTCGATCGAAGCTTTCTGGGGTTGATTTTGGGACAATAGGCCAAAGTTTCGAGAGAAATTTTTGAGCTCCCATTCACCCCCCCTCTGGTCGCCTTGCTAGTGCATTCTCGGTCCTTTAATTGGTATCGGAGCCAGGTTAAGGATCTTCCACCTTAGCCGGTTCCAGATCCACAGAAGGCGACATGGATCGCGGCGTGGGCAAACCGCCGTTTTTCGATGGGACGAACTATGCGTATTGGAAGATACGCATGTCGGCCTATCTGCAGAGTTTGGGTGCTTCCATCTGGGATATTTGCAACTCTGCCGATTATGTGGTCTTGGCTGCTCGTGTCACTCAACATCAGATCGATGAGCACGATGCCAATAGTCGAGCCCATAATGCTCTTTTCTCATGCCTGAGCATGAGTGAGTTTGATCGCGTTTCTCACCTCGCTACGACTCGGGAGATTTGGGCTACCCTCATGCATTTCCATGAGGGAACCTCTCAAGTCATAACCCGTGTCTATGAGTCGTTCAAGCGAGAGTATGAGAACTTTCGACATATGCCTGGTGAGAGCATAGAAAGTTTATTCGCTCACTTTCAGGTGATTGCCAACAGGATGAGGGCTAACAAGGAGCTGTTGCCTTTCGACGATCATGAGAGAGCTCTCAAGCTACTCGATACTCTTGATCAGTCGGTGTGGGATTCCAAGGTTCAGGCGATCATCGAATCGCCTAACTATGAGACCCTCACGTGTGACGAGCTTTTCAGTAAGCTCAAGTCCAATGAGATCGATGCCATGGCGAGGGCTTCTTATGAAAATCCTTCTGGCCCGTCGATGGCTTTGCTTTCTGGCTCTTCTGCTAACCCCTCTGGAGGCTTTGCACTCTCTTCTCTTCTTTCTGTCACAGAGGAGCAGTTGGAGTTCATGGGGGATGAGGAGCTAGCTTTGCTCGCCAACCGGTTCTCGCGGTTCCACAACAACCGCATGAACCGTCGCCGCGGAGGAGGACGCTCGGGATGTTTCGAGTGCGGCGACCCCAACCACTTCATCGCCAATTGCCCGAAGAAGAACAAGCAAGTCTTCTGCAAGGCGGATCATGGGCACAAGTACGACTCCGGCAAGCGCAAAGAGAAGTATGTCCCCGCGAAGCACAAGCGGAAGGGCGGCTTCAACAAGGAGTACATCAAGACAAAGTACTTGGAGAAGGCCCAGGCTGAGCAGCGCGCGTTCTTCGCCACGCTCAGTGACGTCGACGACTCGGATGACGACTCCGCTTCCTCAAGCGATGACGAGTCCGAGAAGAAGAAGAGGATCGAGGACAAGCTCAACGGCCTCTGCTTCTTCGTCGACGACGAGGGTTTCTGCACCATGGCCCGCGGCAAGGAGGTCGGCGATGAGCTGGAGGACACTCCTCAGAATGACGACGACGACGATGACACCTCCCAGGTATCTCTGACACCCGATGAGCTTTCCGCTGAGGTCGAGAAACTTACTGCCACGCTCCTTAGTCAAGATAAGCTGCTTAGGCGTGCTGCTAGAGATCGCAAGGAGTTTAGGCAGAAGTGGGAGGATACGGTGAAGGAGCTTGAGTTTGCCAAGTCCACCGTAGTCGTGTCTGAGGAGGCTGAGTGTGAGATGTGCACCACGCACATGACTAACCTTCTCACCTTGAGAGGTAAGTATGTTGCGTTGGTAGGAGAGGTTGATGAGCTGAAGGCTAGATCCTCGCTGTTGGGTGCGTGCAAGTCCTGTGCGGGCTTGCAATCCAAGTTGGCAGAGAAGAATGCCAAGATTGTGTCTCTTGAGAAGGCTTGCTCGGGTTCAAACCCAAATCCAAATCGATCTCAACCAAATCGAGAAGAACTTCGATCAAACTCCTCCCAGGTGATCCTCAATGTGTTGGGGTGCTAATCCTAAGAAATCATCGCACCAAACCAAGTCAAACAAGAGATATTCGTGAATCACCGTAAAAGGGGAAAGAACGAAGAACGAACGCGAAATCAACCCGATCTATGGATTCGTGAGATTAGGAGAAAATTCCTTCGGTAGAAAGAAGGGGCTCACGACCAAGAACAAATTGATTCAAGTGGAATCGAAAATCATCTCGCGGAGAGGGACAATGAAGCAAATCTCCGGGAGATGAAAAACCAAAACGTGAAGAACACGAGACACGATTGGATTTCAGCCGAAATTCCTCCACACGAGGAGACAATGAGAATACAGTCTCGTTTCCTCAAAAGATCCAAATACACAGAGGTATGATTCCCGTCTCTGCGGATCGCTTGCAGCGAGATATGATCAGAACCTATGCGAGGGCTAGAGAGAGAGAGTGGTCAGGAACAAATGACTGCAAGGATAGAGGGTGAGGAGGGGTGCCTCTCTTATTTATAGCCTAAAACAATAATCCCCTTTCTACCCCTAGATACAAGAGCGAAGCAGCCAACCCTAGGGGTATCCCGGTCCAACTCTGCTGATGGCTGATCTGACGGCCACGCGCCTTCCTCACCCTTAGCTTCGCCTCGACGCAAGCCTCAGGATGCCGCCACGTGCCGCCCAGTCGACCGCCGCGCCTACCTCGTGGATAGCCTCGCCTCCGCGCCAGCCTCTCCACGCCGCCACGCGTCGACCGTCCTTTTTGCGGACCTCCCCCCGGTTTTGAGGCCAAAACCGGGAAACCTGGGCCTTCCCCTGGTTTTGAGGCTGAAACCGGGAAACCTGTCCTCAGGCTGAGTTTTGTGGCCCAAACTTAGAAACCCGCGCGCCCAGGTTTTGAGGCCCAAACCTGGAAACCGTCCACGCCGAGTTTTGAGGCCCAAACTCGGAAACCGGCCACCCCGAGTTTTGAGTCCCAAACTCGGAAACCGTTGAGGATAGCTTTTCGAGGCTCAGCTACCGAACCCGTGCCGTAGATGGGATGTGGTTCGCACACCCCGAGTTCCAGCACCGATGCCGGAGCATGTCCAGCCTCCACGCTGGGCACAGTGCATTCGCCATCCTTCTCGGTCTCCCGCCAAGTGTCACGACGCCATCACCTTCCTCCCGACTCGACCGATGCACCGCACATCCCCATGTGCTCTTGCTTGTCGACGCCACGTGCCAGCTACCACAGCTGGTCCTCAGGTCTCCCGGTCCGTCAGACCAAGCTCCACGTCCGCCCTTCACCGCTCTGGGTCCGTCGGTACGGCACGTCCCTACTTGTCCTTCACCTCACCTTCGACCACTGCCCGAGCTCCGCACCTGCACATCAACACAGCCAAGAGGCATGTTGCCCGTTGATCGATCACTCATCACTCAGGAAGGGAACCACAAGGGAACATATCAACCTTGTGTTCTCAATCTCCCCCTTGATGAGTGCATCGTCAACTCATAGTAACCGTAACCGAAATAAAAAGAAGCAGAATTGGATAGAAGAAGAAAACTTACTCGAAATGTTCAAAAACCAGAGAAAAGGCTGAAGAAGAACAAATCGAGATAAGCAAAACTTGGTCCCCAAAGACATGGGCAACGGTTTGACACAACCAAGCAAAAGATCAGAGCAACAACTCATCAGAGAGCAAAGCTTGACCAAAAACAGAGCACAAGACTTGGTTCCCAAAGACATGGGTAATGGCTCGATGCAACCAAGTCAAAAACAAGCTAGTCCTCAAGAAGAGGCAGAAAGGGCTCAACACCACTAGCTGAGAGCTTGAAGCCAAACGAAGACTGCATAAGAAGCAGCTACTGCTAGTCCCTTAAGATAGAGGCACAGAGGCTCAACACAACCAGCAGTAAGCACGATACCAATCAAGAACCATCAAAACATGATGAAGACAGCTAGTCCTTCAAGACAAAGGCACAGAGGCTCGACACAACTAGCTGAAATGATCGATATCAAGTAAGACACCGACTCGGAACAAGCAGAAAAACTCCCCCTCATTCAAAGAACTCCCCCTCAGCATGTGCAGCATAAATTGCAAATTGACACCACCAGAAACATTCTCCCTCTTGGGGGCAAATTGCAATCAAAAGAGAGGGGTAAAAGACTCAAGTAAGGAAGACGGAGCTAGGTCATGCCTATCAGAGTCAAGCAAATGCACATGAGTTAAAAAGTGCAAGTTAGTAGCTTCAGGTATGTACTCGAAAGAGTGAAAGAATGCTCTAAGGAGTGCTGATCCGACTACTAAGCAACATGTAAAAGTGCTAGCAAAGGCTCAAACTGATCACCGAATACAGAATATGAATGCAGAAGCTTAGTGAGCAGTTTTAAGCCATTTAGAAAAGGGTTTCACCATCAAAATAGCACTGAACATGTATAGATAGGAAGTCAAACAAGTGCTAAACATGTATACAAGGTGAACTACCCCTAGCAAAGTTCAATGATCATGCTATAGAGTGGAGCATAGACTTGTGTTTTCAGATTTTATCGGAGAAATTTGCAGCGGTTATTACACAAGTTCAAACTCAGCATGTGATTGCGAGAGGTTGAAAGCTTTGTCATTGCCTAACTTTCCAACCGTGCCAAGCCTATGCATATGCAATCAGAAGCTTAAAGCATCGGTTTCGGTCTTACACTACACGGCTCAAGTTTAACTCAAAGTGCTATGAGAAATAGTCTCGATACCGTGATGTGCTGACAAAGCAATCCCATCTCGATCTTTTCAATTCACTAATACTTGGTTCATTTTAAGCAGAATATGAACAGTCCAAGCAAGTGAAAGACTCAGAACTAGAGACATAACAACCTAGCATATATGAAATAGCTCAACTGACCTCAACACATCCTACACATGCTAGTTGCCAATCTCAATGGTGAACATGTATCAAATTTTAAGTTCTTTAAGCATGTTCATCATTCTGAAAAATACAGCTTAGCTCACACCATGTATCAGAGATCAAAAAGAGCCTAAGCTACAAGCAACATCATATATCATCGAAGCATACACTAATCAAAGCATAAGTTCATTCTCAAGAATATAGACATGAAGCTTAAAAATGCAAGATGCATAAATGATGAAGTCAGAATCAGAGCCAATACAAAACCAAAAAGACTCAAAACCCAAAAACAAAAAGGATCAGAAAGTCAGTCTATGGTACAACAAGCAACATGCTTCCCCCATCTAAAAGGGGAAACACACACGAAGCTCACCTCTCAACCTAGCAAAAGTTGAGAGATCCAAAGGCTTGGTGAAAATATCCGCAACCTGGTTATGGGTGTCTACATGCCTAAGATCAATGTCGCCTTTCTCGTAGTGATCACGAAGAAAGTGAAAGCGGACATCTATGTGTTTGGTCTTGGAGTGAAGAACAGGGTTCTTTGCTACACTAATGGCAGAAGTACTATCGCAAAGCAAAGGAACCCGACTGAAATCTAGACCAAAATCACACAAGGTAGCAACCATCCATAAAAGCTGCGAAGCACAAGAAGCAGCGGCAACATACTCGGCTTCTGTAGTAGACTGGGCTACGTTCGACTGTTTGCGAGAAGACCACGAGACCAAAGAAGAGCCAAGAAACTGACAAGTCCCAGAAGTAGACTTGCGCTCAAGCCGACAGCCGGCAAAATCCGCATCGGAATAACCACAAAGCAAAAGAGTCAAAGAAGAAGAGTACCAAAGTCCGAACTCAGGAGTGTATCGGAGGTACCTCATGATGCGCTTGACCGCTTGCTTGTGGGAAGTCCGAGGGGACGCCTGAAAATGAGCGCACAGTGTTGGAGATGCGGTCTCCAAACAGATGTGTCAAGATGAGGGTTCTGGATTCAACTGAGAGAGAGTCCCCCTTCTCTTCCTCTTCTTGTCCTCTATTATACAGGTGACATATATTGGGCCTCTTCGGGGAGAGTTGGCCCATATACCATATGGGCTCTCCCCAACAGTAGCCCCTCAACTACTAGATCAAGACTGGCTATTCATGACCTAGTAGTTGCTCATACACGAAGAGGCACAATACAACTCAAAACCTGGTTGCGAGGATCGCCCTTCGCAACCGACACGTGCGCGCCTCACTAAAAACTCCATCCCAAAAACCCAGTGGTAAAAAAGGGCATGGAGAAAAGAGCACACACACGATTCTGTCATATACATGTTCTAACTCCTAGGCTTGCACTTTGAAGCATTTTGTCATCGATCTTCCTGATGTCTCCACCTTTGAGCCTTCTTGGCTGGTGCTCGTAGTCGGGTCCTCAGCTACGCTTGATGTAGGCGAAGTAGTTGTAGCAGCGGAGGCAACCACTCGGGCGGACGTGGTCGCCAAACGAGGTTGGTCCCTTTTTCGGCTCATGAGCGGCGGCCAAGACATGTTCTTCGGGTTGAAGTGCCCCCCTCAACACACCCCCTAGCCCCTCTTGGCTGGTGCTTATGGGCGGGCAGATGACTTGTGCCTAGTTGACGAAGGTGTTGATGAGCCCCTTGTCATGGTTGGCGAGGGTGCTGCTGATGTCGCCGAGGCCGATGGCGAGTCGAGTGTTATGTTGATGTCGCCGTGGTCGATGGCGAGTCCCTCGCCGAGGTCGAAGGCGAGCCCGGTGCTGATGTCGCCGAGGTCGAAGGCAAGCCCCTTGCCGTAGAGTCGGCGAGGGTGGTGTTGATGTTGCCGAGGTCGAAGGCGAGCCCCTTGCCGTAGAGTCGGCGAGGGTGGTGTTGATGTCGCCGAGGTCGAAGGCGAGCCCCTTGCCGTAGAGTCGGCGAGGGTGGTGTTGATGTCGCCGAGGTCGAAGGCGAGCCCCTTGCCGTAGAGTCGGCGAGGGTGGTGTTGATGTCGCCGAGGTTGAAGGCGAGCCCCTTGCCATAGAGTCGGCGAAGGTGGTGCTGATGTCGCCAAGGTCAAAGGCAAGCCCCTTGCCATAGAGTCGGCGAAGGTGGTGCTGATGTTGCCGTAGCTGCTTTTCTCATGGGGTTTCCCTTGTAGATAAGTTGAAGACCTATAAGGGAATCTCCGTAACCAAAGTGAAGTCGATAAAATTTGCGAGGGAAACATTCGACTTTTTTTTTGTATTGTGGAAGCTGTGCAAGCGAGTAGCTCTGCAAAACAAAGTTATTTTCACATAGCGAGGAATCATAAGATTTGAGTCCTTCGCGTGTTTCTTTGCGAAGGTACTCATTTTAGACCTCCCTCTTCGTCCTCCGTTGTCTTTTGGAGGGCGAAGTGAGGTTTGGTTATGAAAAAAAATGCGACCTCCCTCTTCGTCTCCTTTGTCTTTCGGAGAGCGAAGTGAGGTTTGGTTATGAAAAAAAGCGACCTCCCTCTTCGTCTCCTTTGTCTTTCGGAGAGCGAAGTGAGGTTTGGTGTGCATCATGAATATGCGATGCGATGATATGATGAATGAGTATGCTTGATGCGTTTATGATATGTACTTGCACAAAATCAGTGCAAATTTAAGCTGAGCCCGCAACAAGAAATAAAAAATGTGACATTTAGTGCACATGCCGAAACAAATAATTTGATCCCTGCAAAGTGAGTTATTAGTGAGGGGGCTTCGCATATTAGAGGTCATCCTATGTGGATGTTTCGATAAATTGTATAATCAAAGTTTTGAAGTATTGCGAAAAATGAGGTCCTGCAAAACAGTTGGTAATAAGAGACATTCGCACACTTGAACATGAGAAGTAAGAGTTCGAGATTATCGAAAGGTTAGTTTTCCCGACAGATGAAATATGATGCAAAATTGGCTGATTTTGTGCGGTAGGGGATTCATTAACTTGAGTGAAACACGAAGGTCTGCAATAGTGCAATGCACTTATGTAATGTACGCGTGTGTATGATGATACAAACGAATATATTTGCGCAGTAATATTAAATAGAGGTAAATATATCATGCTCCCTGCAAAAATGACGGTTATGTTTGAACAAAAGATTAGCTATGTATATAAGAAGTGCTGCCCTCAAAATGAGAAGGTTATAGTTTTAGATAACCAGTTGAGGTTACTATTCAAGGACCTGCATGGGTATAAATGTGACTTATAATATTGAATCATAAATAAGAAAGGTTTCCTGCAAAGATTAGCTGAGATAAAATTTGAAGCATTTTATGAAAATTTAAAGAAAGAAAAAATAAAGAGGATTTAAAAAATACAACCTGCAAAAAAGATAAAAAATATGTTAGCGTTAGTTGGTTTGTAGGCTGAGTAGCTGCTGAGAGTTGATTTCTGAGATAGAAGCTGCTGGCTAGAAAGCTGCCGAGAGACGAAGGTTGCCAAACTGACGAAGGTTGCTGAATAACAAATGCCAATGAGTGACAAAGGCTGCTGAGAACCACTGACGAAGGCTGATAGATGAAATCCATTAACGAAGGATGAGGATCAATCATTGACTAAGGCTGATGAGAATCAATGATAGATGAAATCCACTGACAGATGATGAAGGTCATTAACTGATGAAGGTTATTTACTGATGACGACCAATTATATTTGAAAGGTTACTGACTGACAACTGGCTAATCAAAATTCACTGACTGTCAAAAACCAATAACTGTCGAAAACCAATAACTGTGAAACGCTGCTGACTGATGAGAACCACTGACTAGTAGAAGATCTGTTGAACGTTGCCGACCGATGAAAACCACTGACAGGTAGAGAATCTGATGAACATTGCCGATGGATGAAATCCACTGACTAGTAGAGAATCTAATGAACATTGCCGATGGATGAAAACCACTGACTAGTAGAGAATTACTGAAGAATCTAATGAACGTTAAATATCTCATGAGAACTGTTGACTGGTGGAGGGTACTGACCGGAGCAAACTCAATAGTTACTGGACATATATGTGACTAAGGCTGAACCACTGACTGATATAGGTGACTGATTTGGTTTGGAAAGATAAAAACATGTATATGACAAAGAAAATATATTCTAGGAGGAAGGTGTTAGAATGAAGGGACAAGAGATACTTACAGTGATAGTAACCTGCATGTTAGTAACAAAAAGAGCGTCAACTTAAGAAAATGATAGATGTTTTAAATTTGTCATTTAAGGCCAAGTAGCTATAGTTACTCAGGCCATGTTTTGATGCAGCTGAGGCCGTGACACTTTCTTTGTCATCATGGTGACAAGTTGTGTGCGAAAATAAAAATTTTTAAAATTTTGCCTCAAGAGGCAAGAGTTAGATCAAAATAGTAACAAAGCAAATCATAAGGGCAGAAAATATTAATGAATATAGACTGCTGAGAATTAATGAACCAATGAGAAATACTCACTTATGTTGGTTTGGTTTCACTATGCTGTCAACACGTGTCCAAAAGAGGTTAGTGACTGATGTTTATATAAATAAACATATACTGATTATTTTCTTAAATAATATATAGTTCAAGAGGTGAATGATCAACTTTGAGTGCAATAAGCTTATCAAAGAAGAATAACAAGTAGATATTATGGTTAAGGTGTCATTTGTACCTTATTAGTTGAGAGACTGTTCCTGTCAATAATATTCTCAAGACATACATATTTGGTGATCAATTGAAATAAAAAAAGTATATGATAAAATACATATATGTATATATGGACTTAGACATAAAGGATAAGCTTGGATTACTTACGTGTAGTCATTGTCTGGTGAAAGGCCGAGTGAGCCTTTTTGGGATGATGAGAACCTTTTGGTTTTGCCTTTGACAGATAGTCCAGGACTCTTTTGATGAAAATATTCAGGTTTCAGATGTAAAAGAATATCCCAGAGTTTCATTCACGTGAGAAAGTAACCTTCGCTAAAGAACCAAAATTCACAAGGTTCCATTTTCACAAGATAAATAGCTTTGAGCTTGTAAAATAAAAACCCAACTTCCATTGTCAAGTTTGAGCTTCTCAAAATCGAGAGTATATGTCTGGATTAGCATGCAAAGATTTTGCTACCGAACTACCGAGTCCAGAAAAAAGGAGCTGAGGGCTCGCGATTCTTTGCAACTTGTTTTGGTGATCAAGAATTTTTTGTTAAATAGTGACTGCAACGGCCATCTTTGTACCCTCGATTTTAATAGAAATATCTAGATATATAACACGTGTAACAGAGGTATGTATGTACTGGAAACCATGTCAAATGAGAACATTAAAGCTAATTTGTCTATGCAGAGCAGCGTGCTTGACGCAACTGCTAGATCATATAGTCTTATAAGCATATGCATATGTTATCTGCTGGCTACCTAAAGTTGTACTGAAAAATTATATAATTAAATAAACCAAACAGCATCATATAAAAGATCAAGCTGAGAAGCTGAAATAAACAACATACAACAATTAGATAAGGGAAATTGCGCCTAGCATGATTCCCTAATAAGCAAAACAACATGCAAGAATTAGTTAAAGCACGCTAATTAAACTTGCAAGGATTGAATGATACCTCAACCAATGTACTGTGCCAGAGCTAATTGACCTTGGTTCCTTGAAACAAATAATCAACCAAACTGGTGAGTTGTTCCGTCAGTAAACTAAAAAGATCCGGATATGCTGCTAGTGTTGCAGTGATGCCAAGGGAATTTCCAGAGAAGCCGAGCTCAAGCAAACGAGATAACCAATGACAAGCATTCCAGATGTGTAAATACCGCTTCCAGCACCGCCATTCTTGCATCTCAAAGAACAGGCCATGCGCTTAATCAACCTGATTGTGTCTAGCATGTAACCTCATAACCAATCCAGGCAACTGAAGCTATCACTGAAACAGCGAATGCATTTGTAAACTTTCTGTATATATCCAACTTCACGGAACTCCTCCTTGCCTGTAGCTTTTCTAGAGTGCGGGAAAGAGAAGTGAAAATCCAGAGTATGAGAAAAGCATCCAAAAATGCATCAGGAAGGACCAGGAAAAGCCTTGCTTTGCCTGATATATCATTAATTGTTCCAACATTTTCTGTGATGTCCAGCAACTCAGACGCCAGGAAATATGTATATCCGAGTAGCAACACCTTGGAAGTGAGACCTCCCAAAGTTGGACGAACAACACCATAACCCATTGAGATAAAAAGGATGAGTAGACGTGAAATTGTTTTTCTGATAGCTCCAACAGTGACCACCCAAGTTGTGATTCCAACTGGCCGCACACCACTGCTGTTGAAGTTCAGGTATTCAAAGTACCATAGTGCCGTCTCAAACAGACTAAGTGCAATGACTAGAGTGATCCAATTCTGGATTGGCAATATATCCCTCCAGAACCTTATGTATTGGCTGAACCAAACAATCATTACCACTAGATACGCCAGCGACATGAGAACACCAGAATGCTCTATACATCTTAGCACCCTTTTAATTAAGCAGTAGCAGAACTGTATGAGTTTGTCAAAGCAAGAGCTATAATGACAGCTACAGCTAACTGAATACCAGCGAATTACTGGATACGTTCAAAACCGATGACCTTTACCCTGATGAAGTAGAGTGAACGAGAGAAATTCTGACAACAAACAGTACGAACAAGATACCCCAACAAATTTAGTGCTTAGAATATAAAGAAAATAAGCACTTGCAGTTGCTGTAGAAGTAGCAACCAGAAGCAATATTAGTCTAATGTCCAGGTCATCCGATCCCGGGAGCAAGTCCTATCCATTTTCCTGCAGAGAAAGTGTAGTAACTAAACCATAAGTCACCAGACCAAGTGAGGGAAGAGGTAACCCAAAGACGACAGAGTAGTCGATGTCGAGGACATCGCCGCAGCCTGCGCCAGCGATGGGGCTGAACGTCTCGGAGCCCGTGA
This sequence comes from Coix lacryma-jobi var. lacryma-jobi, assembly GCA_009763385.1. NCBI lineage: Eukaryota > Viridiplantae > Streptophyta > Magnoliopsida > Poales > Poaceae > Coix > Coix lacryma-jobi. The sequence continues at coordinate 68,611,159 of CM019831.1, read as the reverse complement.
GCTTGAGGATGTTGGAGAGGCCGTTGAGCAACATCAACAGCGGCTGCTGCCCACCGCCACCGCTGGGCGCCGGCGAATGGGCCATCCTGGATGGCTCCGCTTGACGTGGACGAGGCGGAGGCCCAGGTCGGCGGAGGCCGCCGCGTCGGCCGCGCGGTCCGCGGAGCCGAGGCAGAGCAGCAGCTGCCAGGGCCGCAGGCGGCGCTACGCGGCGCGCGGGAGGAAGGCGAGGGGGGGAGCAGATGCGCCGGATGTGTGAAGATGAGGGGCCCAGAGCCGGTGCGTCGGTGGCCCGGGCGCGCGGCCCCGCGCGTGGGCGCGTCGGAGGGGAGCGGGATCTCGCCCGAGTGGCTCCGGCGCGAGGCGAGGCCGGAAGCGGGAGCGGGCGGGGCGCGGAAGACGGAGCCGGAGGAGCCCGAGGTCGGGTGGTGGTGGCCGGGCTGGGTGGGCCTTGGTTCCTTTGTGGCCACGCGGCCGCGCCGGGGCTCTGGCCCGGCAGACCATAGCTGGCGGGAGGGGCTGGCGGCGCAGGGTGGAGTTGAACGCCGCCGACGCCATCCGCGCACGCCAGCGGCTGATTCGGCGGGGGCGCGCGGCGGGGGTGGGGGGGAAATCGCGGCGGCGGCCTGTGCGGCGAGGGATCCGGTGGTGGCCGAGACAGTGCGGCTGATGAAACGAAGAGCGCGGTGGGCGAGCGTCGTCGTCCCCACGGACGGCGCCAATGTTGGAGATGCGGTCTCCAAACAGATGTGTCAAGATGAGGGTTCTGGATTCAACTGAGAGAGAGTCCCCCTTCTCTTCCTCTTCTTGTCCTCTATTATACAGGTGACATATATTGGGCCTCTTCGGGGAGAGTTGGCCCATATACCATATGGGCTCTCCCCAACACACAGACACACAGAAAACTGTATATCTGGCATCGTCGCTGTCAGGTACAGGAGCGAGCCGATCATGCTCCTGTACTCCTTCTGATCAACCGGCTCTCCGTCCTGGTCCGCATCCATCGCAGCAGTCGTCGGCATGGGCGTCGTAAGAGGCTTGGCCTCGCCCATGTCAAATTTCTTCAGGATGTCCTTCGTGTATTTTCCTTGATGCACAAACGTCCCGTCTCGGGTTTGCTTAATTTGCAACCCAAGGAAGAAAGTCAACTCGCCCATCATACTCATCTCGAACTCTCTGCTCATAGTATCTGAAAACTTTGAAACAAGCGCATGAGAGGAGCCACCAAAGATGATGTCATCCACGTAAATCTGGACTAACAGGGTATCGTTGCCTTGCTTGAGGAGAAACAAAGTTCTATCGTCCCGTCCCATTTTAAACCCTTGGAGAGTAAAAAGGTTTTCAAACGATCATACCACGCTCTCGGGGCTTGTTTCAAACCATACAGCGCTTTTGAAAGTTTATAAACATGGTTTGGAAACTTGGGATACTCGAAACTAGGGGGTTGCCTAACATAAACCTCTTCCTCTATGTACCCATTCAAGAAAGCACTCTTGACATCCATCTGGTAAAGCTTAAAACCCTTCGAAGCAGCAAAGGCTAGAAGGATTCTAATGGCTTCTAAATGGGCTACAGGGGCAAAGGTTTCCTCATAGTCTATCCCCTCTTTTTGGAAAAAACCCTGGAATACTAGCCTAGCCTTGTTCCTCACTACCATCCCATCCACACCCTCTTTATTTTTGAAAACCCATTTGGTACCTATAGGGTGGCATTCTGGTGGAGGTGGAACTAGGGTCCAAACTTGGTTTGGCTCAAAGTTTTCAAGCTCCTCATGCATGGCATTGACCCAGTTAGGATCAGAAAGTGCGTGTCCAACATCTTTGGGCTCAAAAGAAGCAACGAATGCAGAATGAGCAAAGTGAGAGATTTCATACGCTCGCGACCGCGTGACTCGCTGGTCGATGCCGCCGATCATCTGACGCGGAGGGTGAACTTGCTGAACGCTTCGGGGTGCTTGCCTCGCCGAAGTCGCCTCCCCCTCGCCAGATGCTGTCGCTCCATCATGTGCAGCAGGTGCTCGCTGGAGAGGTTGTTCTAGAGGACCCCAAGAAGAAGATGTCGTGGGATCGGGTCCTCGAGCTGAAGTAGACGTCGCAGGGTCGACGGGGGCAGCCAGTGGAGTTGGCTCGGGATCACCCCAATCGACATTCTCCTGCTCCTCCTCCACAAAGATGGTCTCTCCCAGCTCCTGTTCTCCTGCAACATCAAAAGCAGAAGAAACACAAGGCATAGTCTCGTCGAATGTGACCTCGCAGGTCTCCACTATCCGTTTAATCTCCAGGTTAAGAACTCGATAAGCACGTGAATAAGAAGCATAACCAAGAAACACCCCATCAGCAGAGAGAGATTCAAATTTGTCCAAATTGCCTTGCTTCAGGATGAAGCACTTGCACCCAAACACCCGAAAATGAGACACCTTGGGTACCCGTCCAAAACGCAACTCATAAGAAGTCTTCTTCATGAGAGCTCGAAGAAAGATGTGATTTGAAACATGGCAAGCGGTGTTGATCGCCTCGACCCAAAAGCGCCTAGGAGTCCTATGCTCATCGAGCATCGTCCTGGCCATTTCAACAAGGGTCCGGTTTTTGCGCTCAACAACACCATTCTGCTGGGGGACATAAGGAGAAGAAAACTGATGCTCGATCCCATTAGAAGAACAGAAAGAGGCAAACTGTGAGTTATTAAACTCAGTACCATTATCGCTATGAATAGCTCTAATAGTATCAGGGGGAAACTCAGTTTTCAACCTCAAAATCAAATCACGAGCAAAAGAAAAAGCTTCATCCTTACCCTCCATAAAGAACACCCAAGAGTACCTCGAAAAATCGTCAACGATCACTAGAACGTACCACTTCCCACCCGCTGAGCAAACCCAAGCTGGACCAACTGTGTCCATGTGTAAAAGCTCACCGGTTCGCTTTGTCATCACCTGATTAACAGGTGGGTGAGAAGCAGCAACCATCTTCCCGTGACGACAAGGATGGCAAACAAGGTCCTTCTGAAACTTAAGCTTGGGCAATCCTTGGATTAGGCCAAGTGAGCTAAGTCTCGCAAGCAAGTCAAAACTCAAGTGACCGAGCCTCCTATGCCACTTCCACAAATCAGAAGAAGGACCAGCCATCAAACATCTTGCAGAGCCGAAAGAACGAAAAAGTCGGCTCTGAAAACACGGCCAAAAGGGACGATCCAACAAACAATATCTCCCCGAGGGTCTAAAACACGACTCAAACCCTTCTTAAAGCGCACTTCACAATCATCCTCAAGAAGTTGCGAAACAGAAAGCAAATTGTAATGCAAGTTCGAAACCAAAGCAACATCCTTAAGGACAAAGTTCTCATTGAGCCGAATAGCTCCTTGAGAAACAACCTTACCTCTACTATTATCCCCGAAAGTGATGTACTCCTTGTGCATCACGGGGCTAAGGCTGGAGAACCATTCCTTCTTTCCGGTCATGTGGCGCGAACACCCAGAATCCATGAGCCACATGTTCTCCAACCGAAGTTCCTGCATCAATAGAAAGGCAGGAAGTGAGCATATGGCACAACACTGGGGTTAGTATACTGAGAAGGATACCAGTGTTGTGTCATAGGCTCAGAAAAAGTGTTAGTAGCAACACCAAGCTTTCCTCGTCCCATGGGTGGATAGCGATCACCATCGACCTGAAAGGGTGGTCCGCTATGGAACGGAAAACCTCCAAACTGACCTACTTGTCTCATTTGAGCAAAGCGATCACCACCATACTGAAAAGGTGGTCCGCTATGGGACTGAGCAGCAAAACCTCTTACACCCAGCTCACAGTCGTATTGAGGACGACCTGAACCGCGACGGGCATGACTACCACCCCGTGGTCTAGCTGCCTGGGGCCTAGCAACCTGAGGAGGTGCACCTCCAGGTCTAGCGCCCTGCCTTTGAACTCCCCGACCTTGCACACCATGGAGAGGGTGGTGCCTGGCCAGGTTGTTCAGCTCCAACTCCTTCCTAGCGTCTCTCTTCCTCTGAAAGCAAAACTCAGCTAGGTGACCCTCACGGTGACAGTACTCGCACTCAAACCTCATCACTCTCTTGGGTTGTTGGTTCCTAAAGTTGTGAGGGTTGTTCACACTGGCTGACTGCTTGCCTCTCGGAAGGGGATCACTAAAGACGTCAGGAAGGGTGTCAAGTGTGTTCCTAAGATGGTTAGGTTTGGGAATCCACACTTGCTTGCGAGGTGGAGCCTTGGGAGGTTCATCAAGGATACCATCCTTGGTGATAGGCTTGGGAGGCTCAGGTGGGGTGATCTTGGTAAGCTTAGGGATAGCGGATGGCTTCTCACTCGGGTTCACTCCGCTAAACTCACCGATCTTGCCAAAGATACTAGCGCCCTTCCCACCTGAAGCAAAGCCTACTCCCGAGCAATCAGTTCCCCTCTTGAACTGACTGATCATCATGCCCAACTGCGGCTCATTGCATGACACCCAACTCAGGATGGACCGAAGGTATGTGTTTTCCTCCTCGGTTTGCATCCTGTCATGCCGATAGTTGGCAATCTCAAGCTCCATCCCCACGCATCGCTCACATTGAGCGGACAAAGTGCTAACTGAGTTGGCCTTCAAGGCTTCAGCAAGTTTGGCATTAACTTCTGCCAACTCAGTTCGCAAGCTAGGACAAAGCTTGCACGCACCAAGCAGGAAGGACCTTGCCTTCACTTCCTCCAGCTCCTTCTTCAGGGAGGAACACTCTTTGCAATCACCTACGAAGTCTAGCCTACTCTTCAACTCATCATACACCTCAATCAAAGAGGCATACTTGGTTTGCAAGGTGGCAAAGTTTGTCATATGCATCGTGCACTCCTCACACTCCTCCACATCAGCCACCTTCACCTCAGACTTAGCGAACTCAAGCTCCTTAAGCGCCTCATTCATCTTAGCCTTAAACTCATTGCGCTCTCGGATAGCTCGCTTGAGTTGCTTGTCCTGAGCGAGAACTATGTCGACAAGAGAATCGCGCTCACCGGTAAGACGATCGACAAGAGAAGAGGTTGATACCTCAGAAGCATCGTCATCGTCATCGGTGTCGGCGTCCTTTGCCTGGCATTTGGCGTCCTCTTCGTCCAAGGCCATGGTGCAGAGACCCTTGGAGGAATGGCCAAAGAAGCAGAGTCTGTTGAAGCGTTCTTCAGTCTTGTGCTCGGACCCATCATCGCTGGAGTCGCCGGCGGAGGTCTTCTCGCCGTCACTGATGGTGGCGAGGAAGGCACGCCGACCGGCGTGGAAAGCCTTCTCTATGTCCTCTCGGCGATAGCTGCCCCTCTTCTTCTTCCCGGCCTTGTTCTCCGGCTTGCCCTTGCGCCTGGAGTTGCGGTTCTTGCCGGGGAAGCTCTTGTCGTTCTTGGGATAGTTCGCCATGAAGTGGTCTAGATCACCACACTTGTAGCAGCCCTCGCGTGCGCCACCACGCCGGTGATTCAGGCGGTTGTTGTGAAACCGCGAGAACCGGGTGATGACGAGGGCGAGCTCGTCTTCTCCAAACGCCTCCAATTGCTCCTCCGTGACTGTAAACAAAGAAGACAAAGAAAACAGAGGAGGTGAAGCATCAACAGAGAAAGTCGATCCACCTGTGCCTGAGACCAAAGCCATGGTATGTGAAGATGGGTTCTTCAGCTTGGCCTGAGTCAGGTGATCGATCTCGGTGGACTTGAGCTTGCTGAACAGCTCGTCCACGGTGAGGGTGTCATAAGATGTAGACTCTATGATGGTTGACACCTTCACCTCCCACACCCTCCGATCCAGGGTGTATAGCAACATAAGAGCCCTCTCATGATCATCATAGGGTAGGTTAGCCCGATTGGCACGCATCTTGTTCACAATCATTTGGAAACGAGTGAACATGGCGTCAATCGTCTCTCCCTGCAACTGAACAAAGTTCTCGTACTCGCGCTTGTACGTCTCGAAGAGTCTGGTCTTGACCTGAGCGGTCCCCTCGTGATAGCTCTGAAGCTTCACCCAGATCTCTCGTGCCGTCTCAAGCTCTGAGACACGCTCGAACTCAGGAAGGGAGATGTTGGCCAGAAGAGCGTTACGAGCCTTGGAGTTGGCCTCGTGCTGGTCAATCTGGTTCTGACCCACATGAGCCGCAAGGACTACGTACTCAGCGTTCTCACATATCTCCCAGACAGAAGATCCGATGCTATTGAGATAAGCACGCATCCGAATCTTCCAATAGGGATAGTTCGTTCCATTGAACTATGGAGCCTTGTCGTTCCCTTGTTCCATGTCGCCCTTAGGATCCGAAACCGATTAAGGTAGAGAAGATCCCTTAACCGGCTCTGATACCAATTGAAGGACCGGATTAGCGACCAGAGGGGGAGGGTGAATGGGAGCCTCAAATTCAACTCGTGAATAGTACAACCCTTGTCCCAGAAAGTCACCCCAAATGCGAAGACTTGAAACGACCGGAGAGTTCTCGACCTACGAGTAGGTGGATACCCTAGGAGATGTCCTAGTGGTACAGCGAAACCTCCGGAGAAACCTCAAAACCAACTGCCAAAGCCACGGAACAAAACTGCACAATCAGCAGTTTCGCGGACTGTCCGGGGTCAGGGTCCCGGAGTGTCCGCTGAGCGCCGGACTGTCCGACACTGGGAGTCCGGACTATCCGCCGCCAAAAACTCAGAAACCAAACAGTGCTGCAAGTCTGCTGGATTGGTCTCGGACTGTCCGCGGGTTTGTACCACGGACTGTCCGCCGTTTACTCGACAGTGAACAGTTAGGGGTCTGCGCCTGACTGAACCTGAAGAAACCCGATCCGCGGACTGTCCGCCGTCAGAGGCGCGGACTGTCCGCCACCACCCAGAAAGCACAAACTTGCTCGGGTTCAAACCCAAATCCAAATCGATCTCAACCAAATCGAGAAGAACTTCGATCAAACTCCTCCCAGGTGATCCTCAATGTGTTGAGGTGCTAATCCTAAGAAATCATCGCACCAAACCAAGTCAAACAAGAGATATTCGTGAATCACCGTAAAAGGGGAAAGAACGAAGAACGAACACGAAATCAACCCGATCTATGGATTCATGAGGTTAGGAGAGAATTCCTTTAGTAGAAAGAAGGGGCTCACGACCAAGAACAAATTGATTCAACTGGAATCAAAAATCATCTCGCGGAGAGGGAGAACGAAGCAAATTTCCGGGAGATGAAAAACCAAAACGTGAAGAACACGAGACACGATTCGATTTCAGCCGAAATTCCTCCACACGAGGAGACAACGAGAATACGGTCTCGTTTCCCCAAAAGATCCAAATACACAGAGGTATGATTCCCGTCTCTGCGGATCACTTGCAGCGAGGTATGATTAGAACCTAAGCGAGGGCTAGAGAGAGAGAGAGTGCTCAGGAACAAATGACTGCAAGGATATAGGGAGAGGAGGGGGTGCCTCTCTTGTTTATAGCCTAAAACAATAATCCCCTTTCGACCCCTAGATACAAGAGCGAAGCGGCCAACCCTAGGGGTATCCCGGTCCAACTCTGATGATGGCTGATCTGACGGCCACGCGCCATCCTCACCCATAGCTTCGCCTCGACACAAGCCTCAGGATGCCGCCACGTGCCGCCTAGTCGACCGCCGCACCTACCTCGTGGATAGCCTCGCCTCCGCACCAGCCTCTCCACGCCGCCACGTGTCGACCGTCCTTTTTGCGGACCTCCCCCGGTTTTGAGGTCGAAACCGGGAAACCTAGGCCTTCCCCCGGTTTTGAGGCTGAAACCAGGAAACCTGTCCTCAGGCTGAGTTTTGTGGCCCAAACTCAGAAACCCGCGCGCCCAGGTTTTGAGGCCCAAACCTGGAAACCGTCCACGCCGAGTTTTGAGGCCCAAACTCGGAAACAGGCCACCCCGAGTTTTGAGGCCCAAACTTAGAAACTGTTGAGGGTAGCTTTTCGAGGCTCAGCTACCGAACCCGTGCCGTAGACGGGATGTGGTTCGCACACCCCGAGTTCCAGCACCGATGCCGGAGCATGTCCAGCCTCCACGCCGGGCACAGTGCATTCGCCATCCTTCTCGGCCTCCTGCCAAGTGTCACGACGCCATCACCTTCCTCCCGACTCGGCCGATGCACCGCACATCCCCATGTGCTCTTGCTTGTCGACGCCACGTGCCAGTTACCACAGCTAGTCCTCAGGTCTCCCGGTCCATCGGACCAAGCTCCATGTCCGCCCTTCACCGCTCTCGGTCCGTCAGCACGGCACGTCCCTACTTGTCCTTCACCTAACCTTCGACCACTGCCCGAGCTCCGCACCTGCACATCAACACAGCCAAGAGACATGTTGACCGTTGATCGATCACTCATCACTTAGGAAGGGAACCACAAGGGCACATATCAACCTTGTGTTGTCACTTGTGACCACCCCAGGGCCAAATCTTAGCCCTCGGTCAATAGGTTGGTGGCATTGGAGGGCTCAGGAGGGAGTGGTGTGGATCATGCATGCCGCCATGCAAAGAAGCACATGTTGAATTAAAGAAGCACATGCTTAATTCTTCTCCACCATTGATCTGAAGGAGGTTACGATCCAAGGGCTTTCATCCATCATCACACGGATCGATGATGTGGCGGTGGAGTAGCCCCTACTCCACCTCTCTACTATAAATACACCCCTGGAGGTGTCACTTCATTTCAAGCAAGGAACGGAAAAGCAAGGAAGAAAGCAAGGCTAAAGCTAGAGAGCTAATAGCTTAGGATTTAGCCAAGCTTAGGCAAGTAGGTAGCTAGTAGAGCAAGGCATCCTTGCCTCATTGCCCTCGCGGAAGCGCTGCTCAAGGCTTAGCTCAAGAGTAGAAGCGTGCGAGTAATCGGTCCTAGAGTTGGGAAGAGTCTTCATTCATCTCCAGTTCAGGTTTTGCTCTTGTAACTCAAGCACTTTACTATATTCTAGTTCATCATTTCAAGTATTACTTTATTCTACTTGCCAGGATCAAGTGCTCACTATGAGCTGATTCTTCGCCACTCCGGCCCGGTGAATCGCTCACTACCGGTCACAGGCCTCCTTGGGTCATCCACAAGCATCCGGATGATCACCAAGCTCCACGATCACCACCAAGCCGTCTAGGTGATGCCGATCACCAAGAGTAACAAGCTAGATGTTGGTAGTTCTTAACTTCATTAAAGATAGAGCTAGGCAACTATCCCCGGTAACGGCCCAAAAATGCTTGTTGACACTTGCTAACATCGTTACTAGGAGTAGACTATGGAATCTATCCCTGGCAACGGCGCTAGAAATGCTTGTAGCAAGTCCAGTCACTATAACTAAAGGAGTGAAGCTAAAGCAGCTATCTACTAATGTCAAATGGGGTTGTCAATCCCGACACTAGTAGGAGCTAGCTAGAAAGATTGCAATCTACCTAGAGGAGATTCTGCAAGCGCACAAAACTATCGTAGTAGCACTTCGCCTGGGAGTACCAGGTGTCGATTTATTTGATCCCAAAGGAAGGCTAGGGTGGTGTATGAGTCGAGTCAAGGAGGGGATGAGAGTCCAAGAATAAGAAAGGGAAAAGGAGAGAAGAGAAGAGAGGAGATGAAAGGCTAGAAAGAATTTATGAGTGGATAGGTAAGGATGAAATGAATGGTTAAGGTAAGGTGGATAGACAGGTAGATATGGGGAATAAGATAACTAAAGATAACTAATATAACTAACTAATAATTAATAACTACTCCTAGATAACTACGAAGCAAGATAGGCAAATGCCAAATAAGCAACCAAGTTAAGTATAGTTTTATTCCTATCTTGTCAAGTACCGAGGCGTACTAGCCTTTACCACTAACTTAGGTCGAACGCTAGCACAACGAGCCTTACTATTAAACTAGACCAACTACGTGGTGGAATTCAAGGCGCACAGGACTGTCACCACCTGCTTGCTACCACAGCTATCCGGGGATCTAGCCGTATCTGAAGGTAAGTCTATAACTAAGCACCACGCCTAATTATATTCTAACTATCTCTATCCTGGCCTAGAATAGAGACACCCTTGTGGACGTCAGAGCAAATACTTGACTGAATAAGATAAACACTAAACTAACTAAGCAACCTATTGGCAAAGATCAAACACTAAGCACAGTAGAGATTAACTACTATGGCTAAGTGAATTGAAATGTAGGATAGCTAGGTACTCAAGCAATCAATCAAGTATACTACTCAATACTGGTAAGTAGAATAAAGTAATACTTGAAATGATGAACTAGAATATAGTAAAGTGCTTGAGTTACAAGAGCAAAACCTGAATTGGACATGAATGAAGACTCTTCCCAACTCCAGGACCGATTACTCGCACGCTTCTACTCTTGAGCTAAGCCTTGAGCAGCGCTTCCGCGAGGGCAATGAGGCAAGGATGCCTTGCTCTACTAGCTACCTACTTGCCTAAGCTTGGCTAAATCCTAAACTATTAGCTCTCTAGCTTTAGCCTTGCTTTCTTCCTTCTTTTCCTTGCTTTCTTGCTTGATGTGAAGTGACACCTCCAGGGGGTATTTATAGGGGATAGCCAACCGACCTAGGGCAAACCCTAGTGGCGGGCGCCAGCCCTAGGTGGCGGCCGCCACCCCTTGGCCCTTGGATGCACTGTCATTGATCCTACGGTCCCCAGGGTCTCCTCTAAGGCAGTTCCAAGGTCGGTTGCATGTCCAAATAACCATCACATGGGCAATTAGGTCATGATCCACGTGACATCTCTTCTTAGCCCTCCGATGCCACCGACCTAGTGACCAAGGGCTAGGATTTGGCCCTGGGGTGGTCACACAGATTGGTGACGTGGCAAGGGAGAGTTTGGGCCTCTCCTTGGTGGCGGGCGCCACCTAGGGGTGGCGGGCGCTACCCGACTAGGGCCCAAATGGGCCCTGGTGAGTGGGCTCGGCCCCTGGTGGTTTCATTCTCCAAATTTGGTCCAAATCCTGCATTCAAATAAAAATCTATGGACATGTGGAATTTGGTTAGTTTGAAACCTATTTGACTACTTTTCATGCATGTTTGTTGAATTTTTGGGTAAAATGTTGATGGTAAAATAAGTGTTTCAGGACCATCAACAAGCTCCCCCAAGCTAACTTGTTGCTCGTCCTCGAGCAACAATGCGGTTTTAGCATTGAGCATGAAATAGATAGCAAGTTAAGATGTATACAAGTGCATATTGTATAGTGAGAAATAACTTAGTGTATATCATTAATCATAGCAATGTGGGGCTTATAGCTTTTCACTTCAAACATGGAAGAGTGAAATAAAGCAGTAGATAGGAAACTTTTATCTTGCTTAGGCTTGACTAGGATTCTGTCTGGAGGTTTTTTAAGGTTTTCAAAAGATAAAAACTTGCTTAAGTCCTCCAAGATTCACTCAATGGTGTTTAAATCCTCACTTAGGCCAAAATGTAGCCTCTCCTATTTCTAAAGAATGATATGTGGAGTTATAGGTAGGCTAAGAATCATGAGCAAATTACATAATGTTTATTGCTAAGCTAGACACTCAGATCATAAGGAGCAGCAAATCATAAATATTGATCAAGATGTGCATGTGTGGTTATGTGGAAGTGTATAGAGAGATATTTCATAATCCTTCCTAGTTAATTTCTGGGGTCTAGAGCTAATGATAACTCTGTCTTTTTTTCATCGATACATAGTGAGTAGACAAAAATGTGTCCTCACATTTTCTTAGGACATAGTCCTCTCTTGAGCTACTTTGCTCACTTCTTTTTTTTCATATCTCTCTTTTTTAGCTCTAGATTTCCCCAGATTGTCTATAGGAAAGGATTTTAGAAATGAAAATGGGGAAGAGAGAGAAATGCTTATTCCCAGTGTAGGAATAGCATAAGGCTAGCAATGGAACGTTTGGCTGCATATCTCCAGTGTAGAGAATGAGCAATTTATTTGGTGGTTGCAAACTTCCAAAGTGGAGAGTAAGCAATTTATGGTGGTTGTGTGTATCTTGATCAAAAGAAATGATAAGCTTCTCTACTAAGATCTATGAGGTCTAACAAAGCTCAACACAAACAAAGCTCTTTGTGGTTTTGACTAACAAATATTTGGCTAGTGGTGGGATGGGATAAAATCCAGGAGGAACTTTTAGCAAGGTTTTCATGATTTTTAAAAGAAATCCTCCAGATTAGGTCCTAATGTCACCTTAGCATGTTTAAAGAATTACTCCATTTCTAATTAACTTTATTCACTAAGCATGATTTTAGTTAAAACATGTGCAACCCACAAAAGCTACAACTTAGATAAAACTAGTTATTCTAACTATAACAATAGCATTTGCATGGCATATTTTATTTCTTATTCAGGTTCCAACATTTTTAAGTAGATTTTATCATTTTTACTCATGGGATAATTACTTAGGCAAGTATATAACATTCAAAAATTTTCAAAAGATATAGAATTTAAGAACCGAACATAAAGAGTAAGGTTGAAACATACCTTATTGGCGCGAGGATCTCCCCAAGCTGGCTTCTTGCTTGGTGAAGGGTCTTCATCTTTCTCGGTCGGAGCTCTTGTTCTTATTTTATTAAAAAAGAAACTATCTAATGTTGTGAAAAAGGGAAACTATCCTATTATGATATTTTATTATTCTAGCTAAGTTAACATATATTTATGCATATAACTAATGATAATTGATTTTTTTTAGTTACATGCATGACATATGTTATTTATTTGAAAAAAGGAAATTTGAAGGGAAATTTAAAAAGTAAATCCATACCTTAGATCCATGGAATTTCATCCTTATTGGGTGGATCTTCTTCCTTGGGTGCTTCTTCTTTAAGTACTTCATCGGGTTCTTCTTCTTTTGGCACCTCTCCTTTGTCATGTGAATTACACAACTCAGGAGAAGGTGGTTCTTTCTTTCTATTCCACCTTGTTCTTGGGCGCCTCTTCTTGGTACGAACGGGTTTTGCTTCGTGCATGTTAGCGGCATATGCAAGACCACGGGAAAAGGAGAATATTTCCTTCCTCCCTCCTAATGTCATTTGCATTTTACCACTCCCCACATATATGCAAGCATCAATAGTGTTCAAGAAAGGTGTACCTAAGATTAGAGGCACATCTTTCCTATTTCCCATATCTAGTATTATGAAATCAGCAGGAACATATGAACCTCTAATATGAACAGGTAAATTAGTGACTATTCCTTCTACATAGCATGTTGATTGATCAGCTAGCACAACATAGGCAGATGTGGATGACATGGGTGGAAAAAACGAGTTTTCATAGAAATCCTTAGATAAAATGTTCACACTCGATCCTAAATCACACATGGCATTTTTAAATACTTCACCAAAGATTGAGCATCTAATTATGGGACTACCAGGATCACCCTTTTTAACAGTCATGGTTTGATCTTCATAATAGTTAAAATATTTTATTTCAACTATATTTGCAGTTTCCATGTTAGGTTTAGCGGGAATTTTGCCAGTTTTAAAAGATGGTATGATCGCAGCAAGTTGAGCTAATTGGGTTTCTAACATCTTATTAAAGCTAAGTTGATTTTTCAGAGCAGATGAGAAATCTTCCAATTTAGCATTTATGTTCTCAAGCATTTTATCATTTGACATTAATTTCTTATTCAGAAATTCAGTAGTTCTACCTTGAGAGTAGACTAGATTCTTTAAGAACGAGAAATTATCAGTACTTTGGAAATTAGAGTGAGGGAATGAATTATTACCTTGAGAGTTGGAGTGCTGATTCCATCCTTGATTTTGTTGACGGAAACCGTTGTTATTGTTATTGTTGTTGTTGTTGTTGTTGATGATGATGAAGTTCAAATCTTCATGTAACTCGGGGCAGTGGTTCCCAGAATGTCCGGTTTCTCCACAGACTTCACAAGTCATGTAGGATTCCAGAGATTGGACACTCTCTTGTTGGTTCATCTTCTCACAGCTGTCCAGCTTCTTGGCCAGCAGGTCCATCTTGGCCACGATCATGTCAGCCTCCTTAAGGGAATGCATACCTCGCTTACAGGGCTGCAGTCTCTCGTCATTCCATCCTTGGTTCGACACCATCTTCTCTATGAGAGCCTTAGCATCTGCAACATTCAGAGAAAAGAATGCACCGCCGGCGGCGTCATCCAAATGGCTTCTAGAGAGTTGGGTTAGGCCATGGTAGAAGTTCTGGATCAACAGCCAGTCCTCCATACCATGGTGTGGACAAGCAGTGATGTACTCTTGCATTCTCTCCCAAGCCTCGGGAATAGATTCCTTGGCTTGTTGCATAAAGCTGGAGATTTTGTTGCGAAGAGCATTCATCTTGCCCATCGGAAAGAATTTGGCGAGAAAAGCATTGGAACACTTGTCCCATGTGTCTACAGCGTTGCGATTGGTATAGAACCATTGCTTCGCTTTTCCTAGGAGAGAAAAGGGAAAGAGATGAAGTCGGATGGCTTCTTGGGTTATCCCCTTAATGGTGAAGGTGCCGCAAATCTCCAAAAAATGTTGGAGGTGAGCATTGGCATCCTCATGAGCTTTGCCGCAGAATGGGCTAGCTTGGACCATTGTGATCAGAGCCGGTTTCAACTCAAAATTGAGTTTGGCATCGATCACGGCTGGTCTTGTCGCTACATTGGCGGCAGAAGGAGCAGAAAACTCACGAATGGTCTTGTTGGCCATCGTGAAGGTAGAACGAGATAAGAAAGAAAGAAGTTGAAGAAGATGAAGGAAAAAGATAAGAACGACTAAGGAAAGAAAGAATGGGGAAAGATGGGATTCGCTAAGCGGAAGCTTAAGCAAAGATAAATTCGACAAGGACTCGAAGGATACACCTATTTCCTTCCCCGGCAATGGCGCCAGAAATGCTTGTTGGTAGTTCTTAACTTCACTAAAGATAGAGCTAGGCAACTATCCCCGGTAACGGCCCAGAAATGCTTGTTGACACTTGCTAACGTCGTTACTAGGAGTAGACTATGGAATCTATCCCTGGCAACGGTGCTAGAAATGCTTGTGGCAAGTCCAGTCACTATACCTAAAGGAGTGAAGCTAAAGCAGCTATCTACTAATGTCAAATGAGGTTGTCAATCCCGACACTAGTAGGAGCTAGCTAGAGAGATTGCAATCTACCTAGACGAGATTCTGCAAGCGCACAGAACTATCGTAGTAGCACTTCGCCTGGGAGTACCAGGTGTCGATTTATTTGATCCCAAAGGAAGGCTAGGGTGGTGTATGAGTCGAGTCAAGGAGGGGATGAGAGTCGAAGAATAAGAAAGGGAAAAGGAGAGAAGAGAAGAGAGGAGATGAAAGGCTAGAAAGAATTTATGAGTGGATAGGTAAGGATGAAATGAATGGTTAAGGTAAGGTGGATAGACAGGTAGATAGGGGGAATAGGATAACTAAAGATAACTAATATAACTAACTAATAATAAATAACTACACCTAGATAACTACGAAGCAAGATAGACAAATGCCAAATAAGCAACCAAGTTAAGTATAGTTTTATTCCTATCTTGTCAAGTACCGAGGTGTACTAGCCTTTACCACTGACTTAGGTTGAACGCTAGCACAATGAGCCTTACTGTTAAAATAGACCAACTACATGGTGGAATTCAAGGCGCACAGGGCTATGACCACCTGCTTGCTACCATAGCTACCCGGGGGTCTAGCCGTATCTGAAGGTAAGTCTATAACTAAGCACCACGCCTAATTATATTCTAACTATCTCTGTCCTGGCCTAGAATAGAGACACCCTTTCGGACGTCAGAGCAAATACTTGAATTAATAAGATAAACACTAAACTAACTAAGCAACCTATTGGCAAAGATCAAACACTAAGCACACTAGAGATTAACTACTATGGCTCAGTGAATTGAAATGTAGGATAGCTAGGTACTCAAGCAATCAATCTAGTATACTACTCAATATTGGTAAGTAGAATAAAGTAATACTTGAAATGATGAACTAGAATATAGTAAAGTTCTTGAGTTACAAGAGCATAACCTGAACTGGAGATGAATGAAGACTCTTCCCAACTCCAGGACCGATTACTCACACGCTTCTACTCTTGAGCTAAGCCTTGAGCAGCGCTTCCGCGAGGGCAATGAGGCAAGGATGCCTTGCTCTACTAGCTACCTACTTGCCTAAGCTTGGCTAAATCCTAAGCTATTAGCTCTATAGCTTTAGCCTTGGTTTCTTCCTTCTTTTCCTTGCTTTCTTGCTTGATGTGAAGTGACACCTCCAGGGGGGTATTTATAGGGGGCAGCCAACCGACCTAGGGCAAACCCTAGTGGCGGGCGCCAGCCCTTGGTGGCGGCCGCCACCCCCCTGGCCCTTGGATGCACCATCATTGATCCTACGGTCCCCAGGGACTCCTCCAAGGTGGTTCCAAGGTCGGTTGCATGTCCAAATAACCGTCACATGGGCAATTTGGTCATGATCCACGTGACATCTCTTCTTAGCCCTCCGATGCCACCGACCTAGTGACCAAGGGCTAAGATTTGGCCCTGGGGTGGTCACACGGATCAGTGACGTGGCAGGGGAGAGTTTGGGCCTCTCCTTGGTGGCGGGCGCCACCTAGGGGCAGTGGGCGCCACCCCACTAGGGCCCAAATGGGCCCTGGTGAGTGGGCTCGGCCCCTGGTGGGTCCATTCTCCAAATTTGGACCAAATCCTGCATTCAAATAAAAATCTATGGACATGTGGAATTTGGTTAGTTTGAAACCTATTTGACTACTTTTCATGCCTGTTTGTTGAATTTTTGGGTAAAATGTTGATGGTAAAATAAGTGTTTAAGGACCATCAATTACCGCCGCCATCATCCTCTACACACCTATGCCTCATGGCAAAGGGTGATCGGAAGGTACAAAGTGATGATGACTCTAGTGATTATGAGAGTGATGGAGAGTTCAAAGCTCCTTCTTATGATGGACTTATTGAGTTGCTAAACAACTACTCTAAAATCATAAGGAAGACTAGAGCTAAAAATGAAAGGCTTGTTCATGATAATGAGTCTCTTGTTGAAAAGTACAAAAATGCCACACATGCTAGTGATGAGTTGCAAAATGAACTTGCTACTATGTCATCTTCCATCAAGGAGCTCAAGTCCTCTAA
This sequence comes from Coix lacryma-jobi var. lacryma-jobi, assembly GCA_009763385.1. Classification (NCBI taxonomy): domain Eukaryota; kingdom Viridiplantae; phylum Streptophyta; class Magnoliopsida; order Poales; family Poaceae; genus Coix; species Coix lacryma-jobi. Next base: position 68,594,128 of record CM019831.1, on the reverse strand, counting down.
CAAGGAGCTCAAAGCTAAAAATGAAAAACTTGATAAGATGCATAGTGACCTTACCACTAGTTGTGCTTCACTCAAAGAACAATACACTCAAGTTAAAGTTGATCATGATGCTCTCACCATTGCTTATGATATGCTTCCTCATGAGATACATGATGCTCCTAACCTTGTTGTTAAGTGTGACTTAGCAACATCTTGTGAGGACTTGGTTAGTGAGCATGATGAGCAAAGTGCTAGTGGCAAGGGCAAGAAAGTGGTCGTGGCCGATCACTATGATGACTATGTCAAGATCCAGAATGAGAATGCAAAGCTCAAGGTTTATCTAGAGAAGCTAGCAACCACAAAGCAAGTTGTTGACACTGGTTATCTATTAAAATTAAAGGATAAATAAATATGAAAAGGGCATGAATTCAATGACCAATAAAGGTTTAGGGTTTTAATTGACAATATTCCACGAGTTTTGGTGAATTGTGATTCTGCAGGGACTAAACCAGGAAACCAGTGCTGATTGCTTCCCCTAGAAGGAAACCGACGGGAGATAACACAACCGGCACATCAGGAATATTCTAGAAGACTCCAGAGGACACCAGAAGACACCAGGAGGTCGGGCACCACGGGACCCTGCCAGGTGGGACCGACCGGTTCCACCGGGAGACCGACCGGTCTCCCCCGGGCCCGCTGGCTTCTGTCTTATGCAAGCTTCCTCCACCGACCTCTAGGATGCATCTTGCCATACCTTAAGTCGGTTTGATCTAATGGCCGCGGTTGATCCCTCAGGGCTATATAAGCAGCTCCAGACCCCCCTCTCCAGGCATCTCCATCTTCATTATTCATCTCCACATCAGAAACTAGGGTTTCAATTAGAAGTAGAGGTCCCTCTAGATGAATCTCTTCTAGTTCATCTAGAATTAGATCTAGTTAATCTAGTTGTAATCAAGAGCCAGCTATGAAGTAGAAGACTAGTTACCCCTCTAGTAGGATTAGAACCTAGTCTTATATTAGAACTAGAAGAGAGAGAGAGAGAGGAAGAGATCAAGAAGGAGCTCCGGCCTGTCGGATCAACTTCTTCATCTTGTACCTGCGGATTCAAGTTCATCTTCAACTTGCTTCAGCGATTGTTTCAGTAATCAACGTCAATATTTAAGTTTGAGCCATTGTTCTTATTATTCTTAAGGTTTATGACTCTCTTTTGAGTACTCTAATTCTAAGTTGCTCTAGAGTTAGAGTAGTTGGATAGTGTAAGCGTGGTGCTTAGACTTGATAGCTCATCATAAATGCCTCCTATAACGCCGGTAGTAGTGGTTGTTCGCAAGGGTGACTCTTATAGCCTTGTTGATTCTTCTATAGTCCACTTACCCGTGTGTAGGCTCGGTAGGATTATACATTTGCATAAAAGACTCATACTCTATTTGTGACCTTTTGTGGCAACTTCCCCACTAAGAATAATATAAACATATCACTCCTAAATTAGATTTAGACAACCTTTATGATCCCCTCTATACTTCTAGATTCTCCGTACTTGTTAGCTACTCAGGGGATAGACTTTAAGACTTAACACTATCCGTTCCTTTGGGTTCAATATTAAAACTGGGTTACTCCAGTGAAGTGCTACATCGGTAGATCTTATCTGTGCGCTTGTGGATAAAGTAGAGTGTGCATTAATTTATACCAACAAGCATTTCTTGCGCCGTTGCCAGGGATAGAGTTTATCTCTACTCTTGGTAGCGACGTTAGTAAGTGTCAACAAGCATTTCCGGCTCCGTTGCCGGGGTACGGTAGATCAACTTAAGTCTTAGTTTAACCTTGTAATCTGAGAACATATATGATGAATGATTGACTTTGATGAGGAATGTTTGAGGCTTTTACCCGGTTAAGTCCATATGTCGCTATGCGCTTAATGTTTATGACTAACCGGTGGCATTGAGTTGTGGTGTTTCTGTGTTGGTGTGCGTGTGCAACATGTGTCTCTTGGCTGGGTTGATGTGCAGGTGTTGAGCTCAGATACAGTGGTCAATGGCGAGGTGAAGGTCAAGTAGAGACGTGCCGTGCCGATGGACCGGGAGCGGTGAAGGATGGGCGTGCGTGCGGCGGACGTGCCATGCCGATGTACCCAGAGCGGTGAAAGGCGGACGTGAGGCTTGGACTGACAGACCAGAGGGCTAGAGGACCAGCTGTGGTAGCTGGCACGTGGCATAGGCGAGCGAGAGCACATGGGGATGTGTGGTGCATCAGCCAAGTCGGGAGGAAGACGATGGCGTCGTGGCACTTGGCGGAGGTCGGACACGGGCTTGCGTGCGGTGCAAGTGCCGTCGGCCAAGTCAAGAAGGAAGGCGAAGGCGTTGTGCCCGGCGTGGAGGCTGGACAAGCATCGGCATCGGTGTCGGTGGTCGGGGTGTGCGAACCACATCCCGTCTTCGGTGCGGGTTCGATAGCTGAGCCTCAAAAAGCTACCATCAACGGTTTCCAGGTTTGGACCTCAAAACCTGGGTGGCCGGTTTCTGAGTTTGGGCCACAAAACTCGGGATGGACGGTTTCCAGGTTTGGGCCTCAAAACCTGGGCTCGCGGGTTTCCGAGTTTGGGCCTCAAAACTCGGGATGGACGGTTTCCAGGTTTGAGCCTCAAAACATGGGCTGGCAGGTTTCCCGGTTTGGGCCTCAAAACCGGGGGAAGGTCCAAGAGGACGGTCGACGCGTGGCGGCGTGGAGAGGCTAGCGCGGCGGCGAAGCTATCCACAAGAAGGCGCGGTGGTCGATGGTGGCGGCACGTGGCGGCATCCTGGAGCTTGCGTCGAGGCGAAGCGAAGGATGAGAAGGCGCGTGGCCGTCGGATGGAAACTGTCAAGTCTGGACGGTTTTACACCTAGGGGGTATTTGGGTTGAGTGCTTAATGTAAGGGCATTTTGGTCTTCGGACGTGCGCCTATATATAGATGAAGGGGGCCGCTAGGGCAGCTATCCCTGGGAATCCTTGGAGGTGTCACTCTCATTTTCTTCCTGTGAGAGGAGGCTAGGGTTAGAGGAGAGACCGGCTCTTGTTCTTGAGCTTTTCGCCAACCAAGATTTGTGTTGCTAGGAGTGGCTTGTAGCCCGACACCGAGTGCTTAATCAATCATCCATTCCGCTGATTCCAAGGATCAAATTCGTGCTTTGATTTGTCTTGCGATTTTGTTCTTCACGTTTGCACGTTTTCCCCTCTTTTGATCTTCACGAGAATTCTTGTTTCGAGGGAAGATTCGCAAATCCGTTTGAACCATCTTGTGTAGCTTCGTGAGAGTCTTCTTTCTACCGAAGGAATTTCTCTAATACCTCACGAACTCACAGATCGGGCGGATTTAGTTTTGGGATCGAGTTCTTGCCCTGTAACACCCCGGGTTTTTAAATAATTAAAATAATTAGAATTTAATAAGGAAATGGTCAAAACCCTAGATGTAGGAAAAATTCTAGCCAGATGTTTGTTTCATTCATGCCGTTGCAAAATTTTTTTTTTGTGGAAAATAAATTTATTAAACCCGTATAGGGCGAAACCGGATTTATTCTATTTCGAAAAGCAAATAAAAAGATTTAGAAAATTTTATAAAGTCAAACTCAAGTTTTGTTTTCAAAATCTAGGGAGAATATTTTCAAAAACTTTCAAACAGTTTTGGATTTCAAATGGTTTTGAATTCAATTTCAAAAGCCTTTGCAAAGGTCTAAAAATGAAAATAAAAGCCAAAGCCCTGGGCCTCCCTTTTTCCCCTTTCTCCCCAACCCACTCGGCCCAGCCGAGCTCCCTCACCCAGCCGCAGCGGCCCACCCGCTCTCTCTCCCCGCGGCCCGCACTCCCCCTCCCTCCTCTCTGCGCCGGCCCGCAAGCAGCGCGGCCTGCCTTCCCCCGCAGCACCGCCGCGGCCCACACCCTGCGCCGCACCAGCCCACCCCGCACCGCGCGCCGGCCCGTTCAGCCACTCGCGCAGGCTCCCGTGCCCCTCTCCCAGTCGCCGACGCGCGGGTCCCACAAGTCGGACTCATCCCCTCCGAAGATCCCGCTTCCGCAGCGCCACCGCCATCGCTGCTCGCGCCCAACTCCCTTCCCCGAACCCTCCGGTCTTTCACCACTAGTTCAGATCGCGCCGCCACCCCTCCCGCTCGACCTACAAGTAGATCTCCCCACATCCCTAGGCCCTCTCTCGCCCACCCGCGCCGCCACCGCCATTAACAGCCACCGAGCTCGGCTTGAGCTCGTCCCGTCCCAGAGAGCCACCGTCGACCCTCGTTCCGACCATCATCGGCCTCACCGCACCACGCCGCGTCCAGGCGACTTCTCTTCGGCGCGAGACCACACCGGAGCGCCCCTCACCGTCCTCGCAGGAATCCTCCGCTCGGCCGCCGCGACGAACGCCGGCTACGGGCACCAATCGGCGCCGGGAACACCTTCACCGGACCCGCGGTGAGCTCCCCATTCCGACCCACCCCCCTCTGTTGTCTCTACCGGCCTCTAGGGCATGCATAGAGCCACCCTAGCCGAGACAGTCATGGCGCCGCCGTGGTGGGTAGGGCGCCGCCGTGTTTTCTTTCGCCGGCGGCCGCGTACTCCCCACCTTTCACCCTTGGCCGTCCAGATCCACACGCACGGCTCAGATTAGATCGCTCCCTCGAACCGGTATGAGCCCGGTCCACAGCGCCGTGGACTCGGTCCACTTCCTCCGCGTCAGCGCGTCCACGGCACGCGTGGTGCGCCGGACCAATAGGAGGAAGGCACGTGACGCACGGTCAGCAGCCACGCCGGCTGTCCCTGTCCTTTTGCAGAAAACCCCTCCACTTCTTAATAAATCAACCCGCACTCCACCGTCACTATTCTCTGTGTCTAAGGAAACTTACATCTAGGCCCCTCCGAGTTCGCCAAAATGAGGCACGGTCCAGTGGTCTACGGTGGACCGTAGCACCGCTGCCGGGCCACGACCATGGACCGCACCCACCACACGAGCATGCACCGCACCAGTACGGCGACGCCACGTGGCGGCCACGCTAGCAGCCGCACGCGCCGCGTGGCCGTTTTGCAATGAGGCCCTTCATCTTTTCGCAAATCAACCCGCCGTCCCACCTATCCTGTTGGTTGAGTCTGGGGAAACTCTCAGTTGAGCCCCTCGGTTTTCGGAGAAATGAGGCGCGGTCCAGACGCCAATTTTATTTCTGTTTTCATTTATTTAAATCAGGAAAATGACTTCAGTTAATTTACAGAATTGCCACTCAGATTCAAATGCTCATATCTTTTGCGTTTTTAACTCCGATTCGACCCATTCAACTTGCGTTAGATTCATAATTTTGTTCTCTACGCAGTAGAACTGTTGGTTTACTGTTTTGATACTGTTTGTTGTACTGTTATTTATTTCTATGTATTGTGCCATGTATGTTGCTTGGGCCAGAGAGTGCAAAGTACGAGGACGCTCCAGACCATCCTTGCGACCCAGTTGATTCGACCCAGTCCGAAGGCAAGTGTCCTTGAACATCTTGCACCTACTTAATTTTACTTTTGGTATTAGAGTAGTTAGATCTTGTAGATGCATGCTTGTCATTAATTTGAATCCCATGTTATGGTTTACTAGAATTTGTACATATTATCCTTGTCGCCTGTTTTGGCATGTTCGGGTAGGTGTCTTGCTTAGCCCTGCAGTCATGGTTGGGATGGGAGTTAAAATGTTTATAATCTTGATTAATGAACTATGAAACGAATGTGGACATGGTAATTTTGTAGTAACATGGTTATTAGGTAAATCCGGCAGGATGGACCCGTATTGGTGGTTTTGTGCCGTGGGACTCGGCAGCTACTTTTGGTTTTTGGTTTTGGGCGAGTGCTAGATTTATCCTACCTGGATCCCTAGGACCCGGTTCTTGGACAAGTAACCCGGCAAAACAGCGCAACCATGAGATCTGGATGGGCTGGACCTGGCTAATTAATTAGCAACCTTTAAGTTGAGGGTCCACACGGGGTTTGTTTTAGTGGCTCACGAGGGGGCCCTGGGGGTCGTAGACCTTTGTACGGGTGAAACCTTAGAGGTACGTGTGGAACGGACTTGGAGGGGGCTTTGTAAAGGCCTTGCAGTGCAACCCGCTATGCACCTCGGCAGTGTTTAGCGTGACGGGAACTGCACGACTCATGGGTAACGATGTGCAACCTCTGCAGAGTATAAAACTGATATATCAGCCGTGCTCACGGTCACGAGCGGGCTTGGACTTCTTCGAGATTAGTTGGTTACTGGTTGGTTTTGGGTTCGGGTCATCTGATGGACTTCAGGTGCGGTTGCCTGATGGACTTCAGGTGTTGGTTGCTCGGTGTGACTCCGAGTGTGGTTTGCTCGGTGCGACTCCGAGTGTGGTTACTTTCCTGTTGGAGACTGTGGTTATAACCTAGTAAATAGGTGCATAGGTTTAATAGGATTTAATAGGAAGTGTTGCTTTAGGCGCTTGAGTCAAACAAAGTCAGCCTACCTTTGTTATTAGCCTCATAAGCATTTATTTCCTACACTGGCGGAGTACATTTCGATGTACTCACCCTTCCTCTTTGAACCCCCTGCTACCCCACCTAGACGTTGCAGTCTACGACGCAGAGCAGGAGAACCCAGAAGACGGTGGATTCGACCCAGACGACCTGTACTAGGATGGCGCTACCCCCGGTCGACCTTCCTGTGGAGATGGCGTCCAGTTTCCGCGAGTCTACATTAGAGTTAGACTGAGGGTCTGTACTTTTCTTTTGGACCCGAGGGTCATTTTTGTAATAATGTTCGATATATTAATAAAAGCATTGTTTTGATATTTACTATGATGTGGATATATGTATGAAAATTGATCCTGGCATACATATATTGTGCTCCAATTTTGTTCTTAAAATTGGGGTGTCACATGCCCGTTCCTCACCATTTTCTTCGATTCACCGATTTGGAGTTAGGTTCGAGCCATGATCTCTTAGAAGTAGCTCACTAACATCCTTGTGACCCCTCACGTGAAATTTGAGCCCTAGTGCTTTTGATTTGAGGGAGATCGGGTTGATTCGGTGGACGAACAGGGGACTGGTCGGGGTGACCGAACGCTGCCTAATAGCGACCAGACGCACCCTGATAGAGTCCGGTCGTTGAACACCCACGCTGTCCAGTTCGCGGGAGGTGACCGGACGCTCGCCTCGAACCGACCAGACGCTGTCCTCATGCATCCGATCGTTGAAGGCTGAGCAAGATAGTGCTGTGCATAACTGACCGGACGCTAGGGTTTCAGTGACCGGACGCACCGAAGGTACTGTTCACTGTCTGTGTGCGTTGACCAGACGCTGCTTATGTTGTGACCGGACGCTCTATACCTCAGAGTCCGGTCAGTTCTAGAGAGCTCCCGAAACAGTTTTTCCCTGACCGGACGCGTCCGATCGATCCTGACGGGACGCACCTCAGAGTCCGGTCAGTGCTGACAGCACGCGTTTTTGTCCGTGTCTTTTGCGTTCGAGCTCCGATTTGAGATCCGCTTTTTGCGTTGGATTCCTGACTTCGTGCTCTACAGAAATCGGGCTTCCCGCTTTGCGAAAAAGCCTGAATCCCCCTCGCGTTGCTTGGGGGAGGTTGAGGTTACCCAAACTCCATCCCGTCACTAGTTGACTCACGTGGATTTGGGTGAGGGAGCTTTTGTGGTGTCCCGCTGTGTTCCTAGGGAACATCCACCCATTCTCTTGGGTCGTGGACATCACGTGTGTCGGCTTTGCTCTTGGGGTTGATTTTGTTGGGACAAAGGACGGAATTTCGGAAGAAATTTTTAGTCTCCCATTCACCCCCCCTCTGGTCGCCTTGCTTTAGCATTTTCGGTCCTTCAATTGGTATCAGAGCCAGTTAAGGATCTCTCTACCTTAACCGGTTCCAGATCCGCGAAGGCGACCTTCTTTTGAGAGCAATTGTGTTTCTGACTTTGCTTGTCGAGGTGTTGAGCTTGTGTTTTGGCTAACACTAACGGTGCTTTTGGAAATGGCATCAAGTTCTTCTTCCAGTGTGTCTTTGTCCTTAGGATTGAGTCTTGGACATGCGATTGAGGACAACACTTTGGCAAGAAGGAGGAGTGCGGCTCTTGAGGCGGAACGTGAGGTGGAAGCTTTGCTGGACTTCCTATGTGATGATGAGCATTCAACGGAGGTTCGTATACGTGAACTTGGCAAGGCCAAGAAAGGTACACTTCTCGCTAGTCTTGGGATTTTGTCCCAACGATTTGAAGCTTGTTGTGATGATAACCTGAGATATTATGAGCTTTGTGATACCTTGCATAGAAAGATCAAGAAATTAAAATGCTCCATCGCTAGGTTAAAATGTGGCCTTTTTCATTGGAAGTCTAGTGCATCTTTACCTTGCACCTCTTGTAGTGACATGGTTAGGAAGAATGATGAGCTATGCTTTTCACTTGCTAGCTTAGAATCTGAAAATGAAATATTAAAATCAAATGCTTCCATACCATGTCTTGTTTGCTTTGACTTGCGCAAGGACCTTGTTTATGCTAAATCTGAAATAGCCTTGCTTAGGTCAAAAGCTTCTTTGCCATGTGGTTCTTGTGAGTTTTTGCATGCTGAAATTGATAAACTAAAATTGACTCACACCACATGTGTAGATGAACTTGAGCAAGCTAGGGCTGAAATTATTGAGATAAATGCTAGGCCCTGTAGCTTGTGCTCTTTGAATAAAGATGCTTGCCTTACTTCTTGTGCTAATCATGATTCTTTGCTTGATGTGAATGGTGATGTTTCTTCCACCGATTTCATTTGCACATCATGCATTGATTTGGAAAAAGAAGTTTTGGCTTTGAAGGTTTTGCGCGATGATATGAGCGCCAAGTTGGTTGAGCACAATGATATGAGTGCCAACCTTGAAAAAGAAATTGAACTCTTGCGTACCACATAAGCCGAGTGCATTAGAGAGGAGATGGAAAATCTTAAAAATGCTCCGTGTGGTACTTGTGATCGCCTCATGTTTGAGAATGAGGTTTTAACCAAAAGATGCAAGAGTCTTTGTGCTAAGTCTTTTGAGTCACGCAATCCTTGCAACTCCAATGTTGATATTTCTAAGTTTGCATCTTTGCAACCGGAGTTGAGTTCTTGTGTTGCGCGTGAGTCTTTTGACGTTAGCAATAGTGTCAAGGTTTCGGATAGCTCTTTCATAGCTACTCCTAACCTTGCTGTTTCTTCGACTGATGTCCAAGGGACTTCTCTTGACAAGGGTGTTTCTCATATTTTTGGGACTCGTGCTCCCAATCCGGTTTTCCATTGCACCTTTTGCAAGAAGGATGGACACTCATTCGATTTTTGTTTCCGCCGTGTCAAACATGAGCGACGTATTCGAGCTCAGGCTTTTAGGAAGCCACGTAGCCTTTCCCATGGCACGTGTGCTCCTAGTGATGGCACCAAGTTGAACGTTGATGCTTCTTGTTCTAAGTCCCAAGGGACTTCTCACTTATCGGAGAATGGTGTGCCTTCCAATAGGCCTTTGTACCATTGCTCTTTTTGTGAGAAAGATGGGCATCAAGAAAGTTTTTGCTATCGGCGTGCCAAATGTTTGCGCCAAGCTCGCTCTTCTAGGAAGATGGTGGTTCATAGCCCTTCTCATGGCATGAACGCTTGTGCTCCTAGTAAGAAGCCCCTCTTAGTTGATGGGTTTTATGACTCCTTTTCTAGTGGGATAGGTCATGATCGTGGACATGCTTCTAGTGCTTCTTCTCTTGGTCCACGTCATGCTTTTCATGGTGCTTCTATTGGTTCTTCTACAAAAACCTTGGAAGATGTTTGCCTCTTTTCCCGTGGTACGACACGTTCTTCTCCTAGAGTTGTCCTTTTGAGGAATGCTTCCAAGGGTGTTTCACAATTGCATTAGAACCAACATTTGCATCATGCTAACTCACATGATAAGTTGAGTGTTTTGAGATTTGTGACCAAGTCTTGGGTTCCCAAGTACATGCTTGCTAACCCTTCGGGATCCAAGACTCGGGTTACTTTGTCCTCTTGTGTGTAGATATGAGGACGCGGGGTGGAGAACATGTACTTGATGGAACTTGATCTTTTAGATGTGATCAAGATTTGATGGTTCTCTTCACCCCGCTTAGAATTGCCTCCAAAGAGGCTTTTGCTATCTGGTGAGGTTTCAAATACACTCATACCTTGTACATCCATGATCTATGTCTTGTGGTATGAGATGGTCTTTCATATGCTCACTTGTATAGTTTTCGCATGTACATTTTCTTTTGTATCATGTTTTGTTTAGTCTAGCATGTGCTATCTTCTGTATCATATGTCATGCTAGCTTTGTGTATAGCCTGGTGGTTTAGTCACTTTTCATGCTAGTTTGTGATCCTCATGAACATTGTGCCATGTTTTAACATTCTTCTCCATGAGCTTGATTTATAGTGGTATGATGTTCATTAGGTATCACTTTTCAGGTGCTAGTTTTTATGTAGCTACATGTACCCTATTGATATGCTTAGTTTGAGCACTAGTCTTTCCTCAATTTTATCATGATACATGCTTCTGGATCTATTGCTATCATTATCTTGCATTGTAGCATGTGTTGAGTTTAGGCTGTGTTTGGGTTGATCATGTCTCTAGGTTGCATTTTGCTATATAGTGCTTTATCCTGTTGCATGGTAGTTTTGACTAGTTTGGGTTCAGATCTCCTTGCGGTATCATTCATAGGTAGACCTCTTTTGTTGAGTGTTCACCTTATGCTTATTATGTGACTAACCATTTTGTGGAGACCTTGAGGTCACACTAGACGAGACGATACCTTGTGTTTCTTTTGCCTTTGAGTGTGCAGGAGAACAGGAGCCTGGAGAGAGCATTTCGGCTCACGGACTCGATCCCACTTCTTCCATCACTTGGGGTTCCGTTCGAGCAGCATCTCCAGCGGGCACTAGCCGCACCTGTGGGAGTGACAGCATCAGGCGAGGTGGAGACGACTTCGGCGAGGCAGGAGCCCCGGAGATTTCAGTAGATTCAGGCGTCCCCTCGGGTATCACACAAGCAGGCGGTCAAGCGCATCATGAGGTACCTCCGACACACTTCTGAGTTCGGGTTTGGTACTCTTCTTCTTCGACCCCTTTGCTTTGTGGTTTTTCCGATGAGGATTTTACTAGCTGTTCGCTTGAGCGTTTCTTGGCTCTTCACTTGTGAGTTTGGTGTGTGTTTCCCTTTTAGTTGGGGAATCATTTTGCTTGTTGTATCTTAGTTGGATTTCACCGATTCCCTTTTGTTTTGGGTTTTCCTTTTTAGGCTAGTTTTGCTTTGTCTTTGATAGACTAGCTTTTGCATTCATTTCGTCATGTATTTTAGTGCATCTTAGAGCTTCATGTTTAGAGCAATGAGAATGAGATTATGCTCTTTTTGGTATCCCCTATTTATAAATGATGATGCTTGTAGCTTAGGCTCTTTTTGATCACTTGATACATGTTATGAGCTAAGCTATTTTTGGCAAATGGTGAACTTGATTAATCAACTATGAAACCTTTAATTTGTTCACCATTGAGATTAGCAACTAGCATGGGTAGGATGTGTTGAGATCACTTGTGCTATCTTTTGTATGCTAGGTTGCTATGTCTCTTGCACTGAGTCATTCACTTGCTTGGATTGTTCATATTTACCTTGTGCTTAAAATTTGATCCAAGTCTAAGTGAATTGAAAAGATCGAGATGGGATTGCATGTGTCAGCACATCACGGTATCGAGACTGTTTCTCATTGCACAATTGAGTTAAACTTGAGCCATGTAGTGTAAGACCGAAACCGGTGCTTTAAGCTTCTGATTGCTTTTGTTGCATAGGCTTAGCCCGGTTGAAAAGTGAGGCAATGACCATGCTTTCAAGCTCTCGCAATCACATGCTTTAATATGAACTTGTGTTAATACCGCTGCAAATTCCGATAAAATTTGATAATGACACAAGTCTATGCTTCATTCTATGGCGTGATGATTGAACTTTGCTAGGGGTAGTTCACCTTGTATACTTGAGTTAGCACTTGTTTGATTTCCTGTCTATTCATGCTTAGTGCTATTTTAGTGGTGAACTCCTTTTCAAATGGCTTAAAACTGCTCATATGCTTAATTGTTCATTTTTGTATTCATTTGATCAGTTTGAGCCTTTGCTAGCATTTGTTTTGGTTGCTACACTTTCAGGGCAGCACCCTTTTGAGCATCTTTTCATTCTGATTGCTATACACTTGAAGTTGTTGCATTGTACATTTCATGCATTTTTAGCTTAGTGTACATACCCCCAGCTCCGATACACTTTGTGGTCACTTTCAATGCTTTTCATCACCCCCATATGCCTTTGGTTGATGACTTGTCTTGTGTTTGTGTCAACTTTGTGAGAAATGTTAAGACCCCTCAGCATGTTCCCTTGTGTCAAGGGGGAGAAGCTGTTTGCAAGGGGGAGCCTGTGTGTTGGCACAAATGGGAAAGTCATGCATTTTGGGGAGAGCTTTGAGCTAGGGGGAGTTTAGCTCTTTTATGCGTTTCAATTGATATCCTTTTATGTCCTTCTTCATTTGGTATCATTCATAGTGAGCTTAGTTGCTTTATTGCATAGCCTTTGTGTTTAGGCTTGCTTTCAGGCGGAGCCGCTTTTGCTTTGCTGCTTCTCCGCGTGCTCTGAGTGTTTGTGCTCCATTTAGTTTTGAGCTTCTCTTTGTGTTTTTCGCAATCGGTATCGAGTCTGCTAGTCGTGTTGAGCTGTTATGCCTCTATCTTGAGGGACTAGCAGTTTTTTGCTTGGTATTTTTGATTTGTATTGAGCCTTCAGCTAGTTGTGCCAAGCCACTTTTGCCTCTATATTGAGGAACTAGCTGTCTTCACCAATTTTTGGCTGTTTGTGATTGATATCGAGTCTGCTAGTTGTGTTGAGCTTCTGTGCCTCTATCTTGAGGGACTAGCAGTTTTTGTATTCTAATGCGTTGTTTCAGCCTCAATTGGTATCGAGCCTTGAGCTAGTGGTGTTGAGCCTTTTCTGCCTCTTCTTGAGGACTAGCTCATTTTTTACTTGGTTGCGTCGAGCCGTTGCCCATGTCTTTGGGAACCAAGTTTTTTGCTCTGTGTGATTGAGTTTTGCTCTTTGATGAGTTGTTGCTCCGATCCCTTGCTTGGTTGCGTTGAGCCGTTGCCCATGTCTTTGGGGACCAAGTTATGTTCATTTCAAATTGCCCCCTCTTTAGCATTTCTTTGGCTTTTGGGCAATTGAATGGATAATCTTCTCATGACAAGTGACTTTGTTCTTTGCCCTTCTATGGCTTTTGATCACTTGAATGAGATTTTCGGTTTTGGTATCTCAAACCATCTCATGTGCCTAGTTTTTGTCAATTCAATCATCAAGGGGGAGAAAGAGAAAGAGGAAGAGAAAAAGGGGGAGAAATCTCGACTCAAGTGAATCCAAGTGGATAAGTACCCTGGTTTCTTTTGTGATGATTGTTTGACAATTTATTTGAGATTGGTTTTTGAGTACCTTTTGGGATTTCATGAAACTCTTGTTTTATCTTGACTCTTCGGTTGTGTGGTGGCTTTGCCCGCTTTTCCCATTTCTTTTGGGACCGAGAGCTTTTATTTGGAGTCTTCATGATCCTTCCTCATTCCAAGTGGCCTTGTGTTTACTTTTGCTTGGCTTTTGGGCACTTGAATGAGGCTAGCCTTCAAACCCTTCCTTTGTGGTTTTATTTTTAGTCAATGCATCCATCAAGGGGGAGATTGAGAACATATATGATGAATGATTGACTTTGATGAGGAAGGTTTGAGGCTTTTACCCGGTTAAGTCCATATGTCGCTATGCGCTTAATGTTTATGACTAACCGGTGGCGTTGAGTTGTGGTGTTTCTGTGTTGGTGTGCGTGTGCAACATGTGTCTCTTGGCTGTGTTGATGTGCAGGTGTTGAGCTCAGATACAGTGGTCAATGGCGAGGTGAAGGTCAAGTAGAGACGTGCCTGCCTGTCGGATCAACTTCTTCATCTTGTACCTGCGGATTCAAGTTCATCTTCAACTTGCTTCAGCGATTGTTTCAGTAATCAACGTCTATATTTAAGTTTGAGCCATTGTTCTTATTATTCTTAAGGTTTATGACTCTCTTATGAGTACTCTAATTCTAAGTTGCTCTAGAGTTAGAGTAGTTGGATAGTGTAAGCGTGGTGCTTAGACTTGATAGCTCATCATAAATGCCTCCTATAACGCCGGTAGTAGTGGTTGTTCGCAAGGGTGACTCTTATAGCCTTGTTGATTCTTCTATAGTCCACTTACCCGTGTGTAGGCTCGGTAGGATTATACATTTGAATAAAATATTCATACTCTGTTTGTGACCTTTTATGGCAACTTCCCCACTAAGAATAATATAAACATATCACTCTTAAATTAGATTTAGACAGCCTTTATGATCCCCTCTATACTTCTAGATTCTCCGTACTTGTTAGCTACTCAGGGGATAGACTTTAAGACTTAACACTATCTGTTCCTTTGGGTTCTATATTAAAACTGGGTTACTCCGGTGAAGTGCTACATCGGTAGGTCTTATCTGTGCGCTTGTGGATAAATTAGAGTGTGCATTAATTTATACCAACAAGCATTTCTTGCGCCGTTGCCCGGGATAGAGTTTATCTCTACTCTTGGTAGCGACGTTAGTAAGTGTCAACAAGCATTTCTGGCGCCGTTGCCGGGGTACGGTAGATCAACTTAAGTCTTAGTTTAACCTTGTAATCTGAGAACATATATGATGAATGATTGACTTTGATGAGGAAGGTTTGAGGCTTTTACCCGGTTAAGTCCATATGTCGCTATGCACTTAATGTTTATGACTAACCGGTGGCGTTGAGTTGTGGTGTTTCTGTGTTGGTGTGCGTGTGCAACATGTGTCTCTTGGCTGTGTTGATGTGCAGGTGTTGAGCTCAGATACAGTGGTCAATGGCGAGGTGAAGGTCAAGTAGAGACGTGCCGTGCCGACGGACCGGGAGCGGTGAAGGATGGGAGTGCCGTGCGGCGGACGTGCCATGCCGATGTACCCAGTGCGGTGAAGGGCGGACGTGAGGCTTGGACTGACGGACCAGAGGGCCAGAGGACCAGCTGTGGTAGCTGGCACGTGGCATCGGCGAGCGAGAGCACATGGGGATGTGCGGTGCATCAGTCGAGTCGGGAGGAAGACGATGGCGTCATGGCACTTGGCGGAGGTCGGACACGGGCTTGCGTGCGGCGCAAGTGCCGTCGGCCAAGTAAAGAAGGAAGGCGAAGGCGTTGTGCCCGGCGTGGAGGCTGGACATGCATCGGCATCGGTGCCGGTGGTCGGGGTGTGCGAACCACATCCCGTCTTCGGTGCGGGTTCGGTAGCTGAGCCTCAAAAAGCTACCATCGATGGTTCCAGGTTTGGACCTCAAAATCTGGGTGGCCGGTTTCCGAGTTTGGGCCTCAAAAGTCGGGATGGACGGTTTCCAGGTTTGGGCCTCAAAACCTGGGCTCGCGAGTTTCCGAGTTTCGGCCTCAAAACTTGGGATGGACGGTTTCCAGGTTTGGGCCTCAAAACCTGGGCTGGCAGGTTTCCCGGTTTGGGCATCAAAACTGGGGGAAGGACTAAGAGGACGGTCGACGCGTGGCGGCGTGGAGAGGCCGGCGCGGCGGCGAAGCTATCCACGAGAAGGCGCGGTGCTCGATGGTGGCGGCACGTGGCGGCATCCTGGAGCTTGTGTCGAGGCGAAGCGAAGGATGAGAAGGCGCGTGGCCGTCGGATGGAAACTATCAAGTCTGGACGGTTTTACCCCTAGGGGGTATTTGGGTTGAGTGCTTAATGTAAGGGCGTTTTGGTCTTCTGACGTGCGCCTATATATTGATGAAGGGGGCTGCTAGGCCAGCTATCCCTGGGAATCCTTGGAGGTGTCACTCTCATTTCGTTCTTGTGAGAGGAGGCTAGGGTTAGAGGAGAGACCGGCTCTTGTTCTTGAGCTTTTCGCCATCCAAGCTTTGTGTTGCTAGGAGTGGCTTGTAGCCTGACACCGAGTGCTTAATCAATCATCCATTCCGCTGATTCCAAGGATCAAATTCGTGCTTTGATTTGTCTTGCGATTTTGTTCTTCGCGTTTGCACGTTTTCCCCTCTTTCGATCTTCACGAGAATTCTAGTTTTGAGGGAAGATTCGCAAATCCGTTTGAACCATCTTGTGTAGCTTCGTGAGAGTCTTCTTTCTACCGAAGGAATTTCTCTAATACCTCACGAACTCACAGATCGGGCGGATTTAGTTTTGGGATCGAGTTCTTGCCCGTTCCTCACCGTTTTCTTCAATTCACCGATTTGGAGTTAGGTTCGAGCCATGATCTCTTAGGAGTAGCTCACTAACAACCTTGTGACCCCTCACGTGAAATTTGAGCCTTAGTGCTTTTGATTTGAGGGAGATCGGGTTGATTCGGTGGACGAACAGGGGACTGGTCGGGGTGACCGGACGCTGCTTAATAGCGACCGGACGCACCCTGATACAGTCCGGTCATTGAACACCCGCGCTGTCCAGTTCGCGCGAGGTGACCGGATGCTCGCCTCGAACCGACCGAACGCTGTCCTCATGCATCCGATCATTGAAGGCTGAGCGAGATAGTGCTGTGCATAACTGACCGGACGCTAGGGTTTCAGTGACCGGACGCACCGAAGGTACTGTTCACTATCTGTGTGCGTTGACTGTACGCTGCTTGTGCTGTGACCGGACGCTCTATACCTCAGAGTTCGGTCAGTTCCAGAGAGCTCCCGAAACAGTTTTTCCCTGACCGGACGCGTCTGATCGATCCTGACCGGACGCACCTCAGAGTCCGATCAGTGCTGACAGCACGCGTTTTTGTCCGTGTCTTTTGCGTTCGAGCTCCGATTTGAGATCCGCTTTTTGCGTTGGATTCCCGACTTCGTGCTCTACAGAAATCGGGCTTTCCGCTTTGCGAAAAAGCCTGAATCCCCCTCGCGTTGAGGTTACCCAAAGTCCATCTTGTCACTAGTTGGCTCAGGTGGATTTGGGTGAGGGAGTTTTTGTGGTGTCCCGCTGTGTTCCTAGGGAACATCCACCCATTCTCTTGGGTCGTGGACATCACGTGTGTCGGCTTTGCTCTTGGGGTTGATTTTGTTGGGACAGAGGCCGGAATTTTGGAAGAAATTTTTAGGCTCCCATTCACCCCCCCTCTGGTCGCCTTGCTTTAGCATTTTCGGTCCTTCATAATCATACTTTTATCTTTTCCTTTTTTGTCCCAGTCTTTTCATCATTTTTGTTTTCATTCTTATGAATGTTATTTTTGAATTCCACTCTTATCTATCACTACCCCATGAGCAAGCTATAACCAGTAGAATCCTTACACCCCATCATAATACCTGGTTATGAGCTATGCCTACCTTTCTGCTGCACTGTCCTTGTAATGAGCATAGAAATATAATTATGAAAATATTCCTTCGGGTATTCTTGTCACTAACCTTTCCAGGTCTGGAGCAGAAAAGAATGAATGAACAACAAACACAAGGTATGTCCCACCAATCATCATGCAACATTGAATTACATTCATCCAATCTTGATTTACAAAATCCAAGCTTGGGGAATAGACTTTCTAAGAATATTTCTTGCCATGTTGCTATGTTGGTTGTCCCTACCTTTAGGATATGCTCATATACTAATCATACTCTTTCATCACCATCTGAATAAATCTCTACAATGATTTGATGATTCTTTATTTGCTATAGTATATTCTTTGGTTTTGAAGTATTATCATACACCTTTTAAATTAGGCATGGACTTAGTTTAACTATTTTCATGAATTAAAGTAAGACATGGTGTCTGGTTTGATTCTTGAGCTAAAAGGTGTGCTGATTTTACTTCTAAAGGCTTTTAAATTAAGTATGGTGCTTAGATTAAAATGCCTTCCAAGATCGAATTAGACGTGGTGTCTAGGTTGATTTCTGAACTGATAGTATGCTATAGTAGATTTTGGATATTTTGTTGGACTAACCCTTGCAGGGAAACTTTCAATATCAATTTGGGAAAGTCCGGAGATGAACTCACACTAGAGATGAAGAGACACATGAACTTCAACAACTTTGCACAATGAAGACTCAGCTTATTCATCATGGATGAAAGAACTGTGAGTATCAAAGTTTATTTATTTTGTCTTCTACTGCAAGTTATCTTTTGCTTTGAATCATGTTAAAGTGCAGCCAACACATAAAATACTAGTCTATGCTAAAATAATCCTAAAAACATCTCCTTATTAGTATAGATGCAAAATACATATGTTGTGGACCACAACCCATGCTTCAAATTCTTGCAATCCTTCGGGTATATATCCACTAACGATTATGCAGGAGAGTGATTTTGTTCATTCATGGTTTGTCTAAACATTGAAGATCCAAAACCCAAACCATAGACACACAAACCTACTCTCAGATCACAAATGGTGCTAGCCTAGCTTTGAGTCTTGCTTGGGCGCTGATGACAAACAGGATGCAACTTACCTCATATGAGACAACTCATGCCTGCAACCATCATTGCCCAAGACATCAAGACAAGAAGTGGGAAGTTATCCTCTTTTCTAATCAAGAGCTAGCTTGGGAGACAAGATGGTACCACTACAACAATAGCAAGATCTACAAGTAAAACACATGAACATGTTATTGGGAGTCCATCTACATCACAAGCCAGCCTAGGAGGAGAGACAATTCCGTTATCTAGATGTGTTTCACAATCAAAGGGGGGAAGGAGAAAACCAGCTTCAAGACATATTGATCTCCTACCTGTCACTTTGATCAGTACAAACCACTAGATGTTGTCCCAGTCGAGAAGAAGAATATGATTCAACACTCATTCTTGGAAGATCGTTCTTGAACACCATCAATGTTATCATCTTTGCCGGACCTGGAGAAGTCAACTTTTGGATCTTTCGCTGCATCTTCAACATCTACATCACTTATGAGCAGCCAAAGAGAACCAAAAGAAGATGTCGAAGGAAGAACGAACTGCCAAGAATTGAGGAGGGCATCATGAAGGATGAAGCCACTACACCACAAGAGTTAGAAGACGGAGAGATAATACCTGAGCCAGCAAATCATAAGAACAACCGATAAGATCTCCATCATCTAGACACTATTGAGAGGACAAGTCTCAGTTGTGACAATATAAGACAAAGACTATCATAGAGGCACTCGAGTAGCAGCTCTAATTTCAAGTCTCTTGTCAACCCAATAATTAAAAGGAAAACAGAAAAGGTTGACAAGAGAAGAATGCGGAACTGTCCCTACATCCTCATAGTACAGAATTAATACAAGAAAGAGGGAGGATCCTAGTCAGCATACTAAAGGAACAATGTGCCTTCACTGATAAGTCGACACATAGAGAAGGAAGGTAGATACCTATAAAGATGATTTCACTGAGATCTTCTTTCTCTTAAACATACTGTGAGACGAGCAAGAGAAGACAAGCCGGCTAGACAAGAGAAGCTTCCACAAGGTGGTTCGACACAATCACTCTTCAATAACAAAGTAACATTTCAAGGTAATTAACCATCACGGTAAAAACTTCTTCTTGATTCTAGTATGAACATAAATAAAGAACAAAACATGCTTAAATTGCACCTCACTTGATCCAACCTAATCAACTCAACATGTTCAGTCCTTTGATCTTTGTTCATAGCTTTACTCTCTTGAATCTCACTGTTTTAACTAAATGAGCTAAAATATTGTGCATCTAACCTTTGGAAGATGATATGACTTAATCAACACTTTATGCATAGATTATCCTTCCTTGGGTTAAGTAATTTGATCTGTTAAATATTTTAAGATGCTACTTTGCTCATCCTCTAATCCTATCACTCATGTTAAGATTGAATAGAACACATAAACAACAAGTTTGCCTTGTGCAATGTGCCTAAGGTTAGAGAGGAATAAACAAAACTTTTGGTTCTGTTGGTGTTTTTCCACCAACGGAGCCCATGCACTTGATCTCTACCTTGTCTTTATGAACAGGACACACTCTTGAGCAAAGAAGGAGAAGTTTATCACTCCCAAATTCCATAGAGTGAAGGTCCTAGATCTACAAGAACATGCACACTGAGCAAGATGCTGCCAGCTTCCACAATTAACGCTTCACTTCAAACTCCTGGGCAAACGAAGAACATGAGTGACACCATATCAAGAGGCATAAACAAGAAAGAATGATGGAAGACGTCGTAGTCAGAATTAGAGGTCATGAAGTCTCCGCAGACTTCTTGATCCTCTACATGGGAGAAGACAATGATGTCCACCTCATCCTAGGAAGACCATTCATCTGCACTATAAGTACAATCACTTACAAGAGGAAATCCATTTTCACTTTCCTGGAGAAAAGGTACGATGCAACTTCATCAACTACATGCCGAATGCAGCACCCAAGAAGAATAGAAGTGAAAGACGCTGCTCTCAATGCCAAGGAAGACAAACTATCAAGAATAGAGAGGTCAATCATGACGAAGAAGCTATCGCCACTGTCCTAGAAAAGAAAGAACAAGAGAAACCTCAAGACAGTGAACCACAGGAAGTGAAGACTCAGACCAAGAAAGTATGAAAGAAAAAGTCTGCACCTAAGAGGTATAATCAATAACAACTTTCCAAACATCTAACATACCTTGGGAGGTCTGAACCAAGGGAAGGTCCGGTTCGTCGGACCTAAATATCCGAACCTTCGCCAAAAGTTAAAAACCGGTAGTTATCCTCATATTTACTTTTCTGTATATTTCTCATATTTAATGTTAGTCGTTTATTGCATCATCATATTCAATTCACAAACATTTTAATTTCTGCGTTGCATTAGAAAAGAAAATAAAAATATTGCATTTGTTACACTACATCCTAAACCATAAAGCCCTATGTGAATAATTCTACGGTGTGTAAAACCCACATGTATATTCACCATGGTGGCATAAAAAAAATATATGCACACATTCATCCTGTTGCATTTTTCTCTTGCATTATAAAGATATTAAAATACAAAAATATTGAGAAAGAGATCTTACTGAAATTCTAGATAGCTAAGGCTTGAGTAGCCAACCACTAACGCTTAATCTGTTCCACAAGTTTTGTTGTCTATTTGAGTTTCACAGGATTTGAAAGGCCAAGAAAAGCTGACGAGCAAGTAAATGCTCCATCCACTATTGGAGCACTGTCTCAACAAACATCAATATCAATCAAAGCTCTGATAAAGGAAGAACATTTTCACTGCCAGTCTGCTATATTGAAAGATCGAACGACTACGTCAACATTCAGCTTGGGGGAAGGCACCCCATGTATCCAAGTAAGTATCTTTATCCTCTTAAGTTTTTCATTCTATAAATAAATTCAAAACACCAAAAATATGTGAGCACATGAAGGCTCACCTCTAAAAAGACAAGAACAAAAATATGTGGGCACATGAAGGCTCACCATTAATTAAAAAAAGAGACAAAAATATATGGGCACATGAAGGCTCAACGCTATTAAGGGAACCAGCTTGGGGGAGATGCACCCCCATTATCTTCGCGATTCAGGTATGTTTATTATTATTATTACTACTATTATTACTAGCTTTTATTTTATATCTTAAAGTGTGTTAGATTAAATAAATAAAATAGTGTGTCTAGTTTGTTTTAAGAAGTTGATGATCACAGAAGAACCCTCTCTCTCTAATTTTTTGCATGGAAATGATGAATAGTTGCTCTATCTAATTTCTTTCAAGTACCTAGCCTTCAAAGCATGAGTTCTCCTAATTAATAATGATACCTTAAAATAAAATTAAATGCATGGTTGACAAATACTTAATCTAAGGTCTTGGTAATTGGGATATGACATGTGATGATCTGAGCTGCTATTATCTTGTTCTAAACAACACTAGAATTCCGGAGATTTCTAAATATAAACATGACTAATAATTGCATTGAGTTAAATTAAGCCTTGTTGACCCTATGAGTAGTTTATCATACCATTGAATTAAGATCACTTACACATTTCATCCATCTTCAGCATAATGCTCATAATTATCTGTTCCTATACTCTCTGAAGTTTGTTGGAAACATGTGGCTATGAAAAAAAAGAGAGAAAAAAAGAGAGAAAAGAGAAAAAAGATCCGAGGAAATAAAAAGGGACAAGTGTCCGAAACCTCAAAAAGATAGATCCCGAGGAAATAAAAAAGGGACAAGTGTCCGGAACCTCGAAGAAAAAAAAGAAAAAAAAATGTCAGAAAAAATGGGCATGTGCCCGACAGTAGAATTAGCCTAATAGCCATATGTCTCTGATGAACAGAAGAGAGTGAATATATTCAAAAGAGCATCTGACTCCATTTTCCATACACATGTACTTCTTGATTCAGTGGTTGCTTGACTTTCTCTTTGGATCCATTGTTTAATTTGACAACATATGTATTAATGCTTTTGAAAATTAATTAAAACTCCAGGATAAAGGTGAAGTGAAAGAACTAGAGACATAATGCTTGATCTGATCGTTCAATCTCTCAATTACTCAAGATCTAAGGTAAGAGTAATAAGCCCCATGAAGAATAACATGATATGTTTCGGAGAATTTTTGTTTAACGTGAAGGACCGAAAATGCTAAAGCAAGGCGAGGGCGACCAGAGGGGGGGGGGGTGAGTGGGAGCCTAAAATTTCTTCTCAGAAATTACGGCCTCTGTCCCAACAAAAATAACCCCAGAAGCTTCGGACTCAAACATGATGCCCACGACCCTCGGAAAGAGGGTGGATGATCCCTAGGATCACAGCGAGGCACCACACAAGGGAGCAAACCAAAACTCCCAAAACTCCGAGTCAAGTTCAGCCTCAAAAACCGACTCCCGAGCGTAGATAGAGGGCTACGTCGGAATTCCTCCAAATACCTATGCTAACACGTAGCAAAGATAGTTAGAGAGGTTCCTAGGTGAACTCTAGGAGCAAACGAGAAGTCTGGAAATGAAGCGGAAAAGCCGGGAGAGCAAACACACTAATATGCAACCTACAGCTGATTCGCGGACTGTCCGGGCTGCTGGTGCCGGACTGTCCGCGCCAGGGGCGGACTGTCCGTGAAACCCTGGCGGACTGTCCGCAGGTCAAAAGGCAAAATCAGCACGGCTGCTGAACCCTCCCTGCGAGACTCCTGGACTGTCCGAGCCTTTGTACGGCGGAATGTCCGCCGGCCAAGTTACAAAGACAACAACTTTGCTGGACTCACCTTGCGTGACTCGCGGACTGTCCGCGCCTGTCACTGGCGGACTGTCCGCCAGTCACCCGAGGGGAAAAGCGCCGAGGCAAACAGCCACTGGTCTGGCTGGAACCCCGACTCGCGGACTGTCCGCAGCTGGGGGGCGGACAGTCCGCCACTGCCCAGAACGCCCAAAAACGCCACGGGACAAAACCAAAATCGATTGGATCTTCACCAAATCGAACGGGGCTGCAACCAAACTTCTCCCAAGTGTTCTTCTATGTGTTGGGAAGCTAATCCTAGGATATCATCGCTTCAACCCAACTATACGATGAGAAATCCGAAGAACACTAGAAAAGGGGAAGAATGAAGAACAAAAACGATTTCGACCCGATCTACTTGTTCGTGAGGGTAGAGATGAATTCCTTCGGCGGAAATGTTCTCCTCACATCAAAGAACAAGTTGATTCAAACGGAATCGCAAAAGACGCAGCGTAGAGGGAGATCGGGGGAGGAGAAAATCGTGGAGAAAAGAAGAACGCGAAGAACAAAATCAAAACGCGAATTCAACCACGAATCTGATCCTTGGATTCAGAGGAATGGATGATTGATTAAGCACTCGGTGTCGGGCTACAAGCCACTCCTAGCAAATCAAAGCTTGGATGGCAAAAAGCTCAAGAACAAGAGCCAACTCTCCCTAACCCTAGCCTTCTCTCACAGGAACAAAATGAGAGTGACACATCCCCAAGGATGCGGCTGCCCTAGCAGCCCCCTCATATATATAGGCGCACATCCGAAGACCAAAATGCCCTTACATTAAGCACTCAACCCAAATACCCCCAGGGGTAAAACCGTCCAGTCCTGAGGATCTTCATCCGACAGCCACGTCCGCACATCCGGTAGCTTCACCTCGACGCGACCTCCCTGATGCCGCCACGTGCCGTCACGTCGACCACCGCGCCTTCCTCGTGGATAGCTTCGCCGCCGCGCCAGCCTCTCCACGCCGCCATGCGTCGACCGTCCTTTCGGACCACCCCCAGTTTTGAGGCCCAAACCGGTAAACCTGCCAGCCCAGGTTTTGAGGCCCAAACCTGGAAACCGTACACCCCGAGTTTTGAGGCCCAAACTCGGAAACCCGCGAGCCCAGGTTTGGAGGCCCAAACCTGGAAACCGTCCATCCCGAGTTTTGAGGCCCAAACTCGGAAACCGGCCACTCGAGTTTTGAGGCCCAAACTCGGAAACCGTCCACCCGAGTTTTGAGGCCCAAACTCGGAAACCGTCGATGGTAGCTTTTTGAGGCTTAGCTACCGAACCCGCACCGTAGACGGGATGTGGTTCGCACACCCCGACCACCGGCACCGATGCCGATGCATGTCCAGCCTCCACGCCGGGCACAACGCCTTCACCTTCCTTCTTGACTTGGCCGACGACACTTGCGCCGCACGCAATCCCGTGTCCAACCTCCGCCAAGTGGCATGACGCCATCGTCTTCCTCCCGACTCGGTCGATGCATCGCACATCCCCATGTGCTCTCGCTCGCCGATGCCACGTGCCAACTACCATAGCTGGTCCTCTGGCCCTCCGGTCCGTCAGTCCAAGCCTCCCGTCCGCCCTTCACCGCTCTGGGTACATCGGCATGGCACGTCCGCCGCACGGCATGCCCATCCTTCACCGCTCCTGGTCCGTCGGCACGACACGTCTCTACTTGACATTCACCTCACCATCGACCACTGTATCCGAGCTCTACACCTGCACATCAACACAGCCAAGAGACACATGTCGCACACGCACACCAACACATAAACACCACAACTCAACGCCACCTGTTAGTCATAAACATTAAGCGCATAGCGACATATGGACTTAACCGGGAAAAGCCTCAAACCTTCCTCATCAAGGTCAATCATTCATCATATATGTTCTCAATCTCCCCCTTGATGAATGCATTGACTAAAAATAAACCACAAAGGAAGGGTTTGAAGGCAAGCCTCATTCAAGTGCCCAAAAGCCAAGCAAAAGCAAACACAAGGCCACTTGATATGAGGAAGGATCATGAAGACTCCAAATAAAAGCTCTCGGTCCCAAAAGAAATGGGAAAAGCGGGAAAAGCCTCCACACAACCGAAGAGTCAAGAGAAACAAGAGTTTCATGAATCCCAAAAGGTACTCGAAAACCGATCTCAAATAAATTGTCAAACAATCATCACAAAAGAAACCAAGGTACTTATCCACTTGGATTCACTTGGGGAGAAGATTTCTCCCCCTTTTTCTCTTTCTTTTTCTCTTTCTCCCCCTTGATGATTGAATTGACAAAAACTAGGCACAAGAGATGGTTTGAGATACCAAAACCAAAAATCTCATTCAAGTGATCAAAAGCCATAAAAGGGCAAAGAACAAAGTCACTTGTCATGAGAAGATTATCCATTCAAATGCCCAAAAGCCAAAGAAATGCTAAAGAGGGGGCAATGAAATGAACATAACTTGGTCCCCAAAGACATGGGCAATGGCTCAACGCAACCAAGCAAGCGATCGGAGCAACAACTCATCAAAGAGCAAAACTCGATCACACAGAGCGAAAAACTTGGTTCCCAAAGACATGGGCAACGGCTCGACGCAACCAAGTCAAAAATGAGCTAGTCCTCAAGAAGAGGCAGAAAAGGCTCAATACCACTAGCTCAAGGCTCGATACCAATTGAGGCTGAATCAACGCATAAGAATGCAAAACTGATCACAGACAGCCAAGAATTGGTGAAAACAGCTAGTTCCTCAAGACAGAGGCACATAGGCTCGACGCAACTAGCTGAAGGGTCCATACCAATCGAAAATACCAAGCAGAAACTGCTAGTCCCTCTAGACAGAGGCAAAAACGGCTCAACACGACTAGCAGGCTCGATACCGACTGAGAAAAATCACAAGAGAAGCTCAACACTAAATGGAGCACAATCACTCGGAGCACGCGGAGAAGCAGCAAGACAAAAGCGACTCCCCCTGAAATCAAGCCTATACACAAAAGCTATGTAACAAAGCTCATGACACCAATTGCATTCCATACCAAAAGATGGATACCGATTGAAACACATAAAAGAGCTATACCATGTGAAGAAGAACATAAAAGAGCTAAACTCCCCCTTGCTCAAAGCCCTCCCCAAAAATGCATGACTCTCCCCTTTGTGCCAACACTCAAGCTCCCCCTTGCAAACAGCTTCTCCCCCTTGACAAAAGGGAACATGCTGAGGGGTTTCGAAATTTTTCACAAAGTTGACACAAACACAAGACAAGCCATCAATCAAAAACACATGGGGGCTATGAAAAGCATTAAAAGTGACCACAAAGTGTATCGGAGCTGGGGGTATGTACACTAAACTAAAAATGCATGATATGCACAATGCAACAGCTTCACGTGTATAACAATCCGAATGAAAAGATGCTCAAAAGGGTGCTGCCCTGAAAGTGTAGCAATCAATACAAATGCTAGCATAGGCTCAAACTGATCAAATGAATACGAAATATGAACGATTAAGCATATGAGCAGTTTTAAGCCATTTGAAAGAAGTTCACCACTAAAATAGCACTTAGTATGAATAGACAGGAAATCAACCAAGTGCTAACTCAGGTATAAAAGGTGAACTACCCCTAGCAAAGTTCAATCATCATGCCATAGAAAGAAGCATAGACTTGTGTCATTATCAAATTTTATCGGAATTTGCAGCGGTATTAACACAAGTTCAAATTAAAAGCATGTGATTGCGAGAGGTTGAAAGCATGGTCATTGCCTAACTTTTCAACCGGGCTAAGCCTATGCAAGAAAAGCAATCAGAAGCTTAAAACACCGGTTTCGGTCTTACACTACACGGCTCAAGTTTAACTCAAATGTGCAATGAGAAACAGTCTTGAAACCGTGAGGTGCTGACACATGCAATCCCATCTCGATCTTTTCATTTCACTTAGACTTGGATCAAATTTTAAGCATAGGGTAAATATGAACAATCCAAGCAAGTGAATGACTCAGTGCAAGAGACATAGCAACCTAGCATACAAAAGATAGCACAAGTGATCTCAACACATCCTACCCATGCTAGTTGCCAATCTCAATGGTGAACAAATTATAGGTTTCATAGTTAATTAATCAAGTTCACCATTTGCAAAAATAGCATAGCTCATAACATGTATCAAGTGATCAAAAAGAGCCTAAGCTACAAGCATCATCATGAATAAGCAGGGCATACCAATAAGAGCATAGTCTCATTCTCATTACTATATACAGGAAGCTCTAAAATGCACTAAATCACATGATGATATGTATGCAAAAGCTAGTCTATCAAAATCAAAGCAGAACTAGCCTAAAGAGAAAGACCCAAAACAAAAGGGTATCGGAGAAGACAAACTATGATACAACAAGCAAAATGCTTCCCCAACTAAAAGGGAAACACACACCAGACTCACAAGAGAAGAGCCAAGAAACGCTCAAGCGAATAGTCAGCAAAATCCATATCGAAAAGACCATACGACAAAAAGAGGTCGAAGAAGAAGAGTACCAAAAACCGAACTCAGAAGTGTGTCGGAGGTACCTCATGAAGCGCATGACCTCCTGCTGGTGTGATACCCGAGGGGACGCCTGAATCTGCTGAACTCCGGGCCTCCTGCCTTGCCGAAGTCGTCTCCGCCTCGCCTGATGCTGTCGCTCCCACAGGTGCAGCTAGTGCTCACTGGAGAGCTGCTCGAACGGAACCCCATGTCGTGGAAGAAGTGGGATCGGGTCCGTGAGCTGAAATGCTCTCTCCAGGCTCCTGTTCTCCTGCACACTCAAAAGCAGAAGAAAACACAAGGCATTGTCTCGTCTAGTGTGACCTCAAGGTCTCCACGAAAACAGTTAGTCACATAATAAGCATAAGGTGAACTCTCAACAAAAAGAGATCTACCTATGAATGATACCGCAAGGAGATCTGAACTCAACCTAGTCAAGACTACCATGCAACAGGATAATGCACTGTATAGCAAAATGCAGCCTAAAGACATGATCAACCCAAACACAGCCTAAACCTCAACACATGCTACAATGCAAGATAATGATAGCAATAGATCCAAAAGCATGTAACATGATAAAATTGTGGAAAGGCTAGTGCTCAAACTAATCATATCAACAGGATACATGTAGCTACACAAAACTAGCACCTGAAAAGTGACACCTAATGAATATCATACCTCTACAAGTAAAGCTCATGGAGAAGTATGGTAAAGCATGGCATAATGTTCATAAGGATCACCAACTAGCATGAAAAGTGGATTAACCACCAAAAAGCTATACATAAAGCTAGCATGACATGATATACAGGATAGCACATGCTAGACGAAAACAAAACATGATACAAAAGAAAATGTACATGTAAGAACTATACAAGTGAGCACATGATGATCCATCTCATACCACAAGACATAAATCATGGATGTATAAGGTATGAGTGTAAAAGAAAGCTCACCAAGCTATAATAGCCTCTTTGGAGGCAAATCTAAGCGGGATGCAGAGAACCATCAAAACTTGATCACAACTAAAAGATCAAGCTCCATCGGGCACATGTTCTCCACCCCGCGTCCTCATATCTACACACAAGAGGACAAAGTAACCCAAGTCTTGGATCCCAAAGGTTAGCAAGCATGTACTTGGGAATCCAGGACTTGGTCATAAATCTCAACTTATCATGTGGGTTAGCATGATGCAAATGCTGGTTCAAAAGCGATTTTGAAACACCCTTGGAAGCATTCCTCAAAAGGACAACTCGAGGAGAAGAATGAGTCGTACCATGGGAAAAGAGGCAAACATCTTCCAAGGTTTTTGTAGAAGAACCAATAGAAGCACCTTGAAAAGCATGACGTGGACCAAGAGAAGAATCACTAGAAGCATGTCCACGACCATGACCTATCCCACTAGAAAAGGAGTCACAAAACCCATCAACAAAGAGGGGCTTCTTACTAGGAGCACAAGTGTTCATACCATGGGAAGGGCTATGAACCACTGTCTTCCTAGAAGAGCGAGCTTGGCGCAAACGTTTGGCACGCCAATAGCAAAAGCTTTCTTGATGCCCATCTTTCTCACAAAAAGAGCAATGGTACAAGGGCCTATCGGAAGGCACACCATTCTCCGACAAGTGAGAAGTCCTTTGGGACTTAAAATAAGAAGAATCAACGTTCAACTTGGTGCCAACACTAGGAGCACACGTGCCATGGTGCGGATACATGGGTGTATGCCGAGTCTCTGAGTGATGAGTGATTGTCAACTGGGATGATGCACATGTTCTTTGGCTTGTGTTGTGCTGGTGTCGAGCACAGATGCAGTGATCGAAGGCGAGGTGAAGGTCAAGTAGAGACGTGCCGTGCCGATGGATCGAGAGTGGCGAAGGGCGGACGTGAGGCTTGGACTGAGGGACCAGAGGCCCGAGGATCAGCTGTGGTGGCTGGCATCCTGTGGCAGCTACAAGTGAAGACTTGCGGTCATGTGTTGCCTGAGTCGTGGACTTGGGGACACGTGTCGGTGGACGGGGTGCACGGGAGGTGCATCCCATCTACGACGTTGGTTTGGTGGTAGAGCCAGGGAAAAACCATCGGGTGGACGGTTTCCAGGTTTGGGCCTCAAAACCTGGGTGCGGATAGTTTCCGAGTTTGGCCACAAAACTCGGGCTGAGGACGGTTTCCAGGTTTGGGCCTCAAAACCTGGGCGCTGAGGGTTTGCTGAGTTTGGCCTCAAAACTCAGAAGCGGGTGGGCTGGTTTCCCGGTTTGGGCCTCAAAACCGGGGGTTGGCTGGAAAGGCTGGATTCCCGGTTTGGGCCACAAAACCGGGGGTGCAGAGCGAGGGCGGCACGTGGCGGCAATCGGGAGGTTGCGTCGAGGCAACGCTACGAGTTGTGCGGGCGTGGCCGTCGGATCTACCTACCACCGAGTTGGTCCAGAATAACCTTAGGGTTTAGCTGGCTCGCTCTGTAAGTACAGAGGGGTAGAATAGGAATAGAGTAGGAATTAGGAATAGGTTAAGTAGGGGGAGACACCCTCATCCCCAACTATCTCAGTCATTTGCTCTTTGCTTCTAGGGTTTCCTGCTCTCCCACTCCCCTACTGTAGCTAGCCCTGGGCATAATTAACCGAAGACCGAAGACCGAACCGAACTAACCGAGACCGAGACCGAAGTGACCGAGACCGAAATTTTCAGTCACAAGTTCGATCCTGAGTCTTCACTAACCGAACTTTTTACGGTTAGTTCGGTCATCTACCTCGGGTAACCGAACTGACCGAACTAACCGAACATCTAATTTTTATGGATATAATATTACTTTAGACTATTATTAGTGATATAATATTTATTCTAAGGGGTTTATATCAACCATCACTCTTATCACTCTATTTAATCTATAGTTTGTATTGTTCTTTTTGCCATGAAATAGAAAAAAATACTAAAATTTGCTAAAAAATATACTATTTAGTAGGTGTTTTGTATAGTTCGGTTAGTTCGGTCATGACCGAGACCGAACCGAACTAACCGAGACCGAACTTGCTCGGTCTTGAGTTTTGAAAGTAGCCGATCGGTCTCCGTTATTAGATGACCGAACTTTCAAAGTGACCGAAAAACCGAACCGAACGGTTCGGTCATGACCGAATGCCCAGGCCTAGCTGTAGCGAACCTGAGATCCACAGAGAAGAGAACAATACCTCTGTGTTCATGAGATTTTTGAGGAAGTGAGGCCGTAACCTCACTGTTGTAGCGTGTGGTAGCCACACGGTTGCAATCTCGTGGTTGTGATTCGTGTTTCGTTCGTGTTCTTCGCGGAATCCTCTTTCTCCATGTTTTTCCTGTCGCTTGATCTCTTTGCTCGGTTCATCTTTTGTAAATCCG
The DNA here is from genome assembly GCA_009763385.1 of Coix lacryma-jobi var. lacryma-jobi. Taxonomy (NCBI): domain Eukaryota; kingdom Viridiplantae; phylum Streptophyta; class Magnoliopsida; order Poales; family Poaceae; genus Coix; species Coix lacryma-jobi. The sequence goes on along the minus strand of CM019831.1, from coordinate 68,563,104 downwards.
TTTGAACCAAGTTGTTCTAGATCGTGAGGCACTTCTTTCCACCGAAGGAATTTACCTCTAACCTCACGGTCTAGGAGATCGATCGATTTTAGTTTCGAGTCAAGCTTTTCTCCCTTCCCCTGAATTTCTTCGATTCATCGATTTGGAGATAGGTTCGAGCCATGATCTCTTAGAGATAGCTCACTATCCTCCTAGTGACTCCTCTCACCAAGTTTGATCCCTAGAGGATTCGTTTTGGGTGAGATAGAGTCGAATCGGTGGATGAACTGTTTAGTTTCGGGGTGACCGGACGCTCACTTCGGGCTGACCGGACGCTGGGAGTGAGTCCGGTCGTTGAACATTTCTCTGTTCAATTTCGTTCTTTGACCGGACGCTTCACCCAGTGCTTGACCGGACGCAACGGAGTCACTGTTCACTGCTGTGTTCGTGCTTGACCAGACGCTACAGGGTTGTGACCGGACGCTCCACTCTGTGAGTCCGGTCCAACTCAGAGAGGTCGGAAATCTGGTTTCGTCTGACCGGACGCGTCCGGTGCTCAGCGACCGGACGCAGGCCAGAGTCCGGTCAGTTCTGTCTTGGGCTGTTTCGTTCGCAGATCGCTCGCTCGTTGTCGGATTTGGTTTCCGTCTTTTGCGTTGGCTTTCTGGAGTGGTGTAGTGTCCCGCTGTGCTTCTTGAAAGCATCCACCCTACATCGAGGGTCATGGACATGAGCAAGCTCTAGGGTTTGTCTTTTGGGGTGATACTCGGGACAGTGGCTACTAGTTTCCGAAAGGAAAATTTGAAGCTCCCATTCACCCCCCTCTGGTCGCTTTCTGGTTGCTTCTCGGTCCTTCACATGGGAAAGGCTACGCGGCTTCCTAAAAGCCTTAGCTCGAATACGCCGCTCGTGCTTGACACGGCGAAAACAAAAATCGAATGAATGTCCATCCTTCTTACAAAAGGTGCAATGATAAACCAGATTGGGAGCACGAGTCCCAAAAATATGAGAAGCACCCTTGTCAAAAGAAGTCCCTTGGACATCACTCGAAGAAAAAGCAAGGTTAGGAGTAGCTATGAAAGAGCTATCTGAAACCTTGGCACTAATGCTACAGTCAAAAGACTCACGTGCAGCACAAGAACTCAACTCCGGTTGCAAAGATGCAAACTTGGAAACACCAACATCAAAGTTGCAAGAAATGCGTGAATCAAACGACTTAGCACAAAGGCTCTTGCACCTTTTGGCTAAAACCTCATTCTCAAATATGAGGCGATCACAAGTACCACAAGGAGTGTTTCTCAAATTTTCAATCTCCTCTTTTATGCACTCGGCATATGTGGTACGCAAGAGCTCAACTTCCCTCTCAAGGTTGGCACTCATATCATTGTGCTCAACCAACTTGGCGCTCATATCATCGCGCGCTTGTTTCAAAGCCAAAACTTCTTTTTCTAAATCAGTGCAAGATGTGCAAATGATATCGGTGGAAGAAACATCACCATTCACATCAAGCAAAGAATCATGAATAGCACTAGAAGCATGGCAAGCATTTTTATACAAAGAGCATGAACTACAAGGCCTAGAATTTAATTCAACAATTTTAGCCCTAGCATGCTCAAGTTCATCTACACATGTCCTGTGAATCAAACTATATTCTCTAAGTCTAGCAACAAAAGATTCACAAGAATCACATGGTGGCAAATCATTTGACTTTAGCAAGGCTAATTCAGTTTTAGCACAATCGAGGTCCTTGCGCAAGTCAATGCAAACTAAACATGGTTTGGAAGCATTTGATTTCAACAATTTATTTTCAGATTTTAAGCTAGCAAGAGAAAAGCGTAGCTCATCAACCTTCCTAACCATGTCACTACTAGAGGTGCAGGGTAAAAAGGCCCTAGATTTCCAATGAGAAAGACCACATTTCAATCTAGCAATAGAGCATTTGAACTTCTTGATCTTTCTACGCAAGGTATCACAAAGCTCTTCATTTCTAGAGTTATCATCATAGCAAGCATTATACCGGTCATGCAATGTCACAAGACTACCGGCAAGTGTACCTTTCTTGGCCTTGCCAAGTTCACGTAGAAGATCCTCCATTGAAACCTCATCACCATCCAGGAAGTTTAGCAAAGCATCCACCTCACGTTCCATCTCAAGAGCCGCACTCCTCATTCTTCCGGAAATGTCATCCTCAATCGCATGTCCATGATTCAAACCTGAGGACAAAGACACACAGGAAGAAGAACTTGATGCCATTTCCAAAAGCACCATTAGTGTGAGCAAGACAAAAACGCAACACCTCGACAAACAAAGTCAGAAGCAAAACCGCTCTAAAAGGTCGCCTTCGTGGATGCGGAACCGGTTAAGGTAGAGAGATCCTTAACTGGCTCCGATACCAATTGAAGGACCGAAAATGCTAAAGCAAGGCGAGGGCGACCAGAGGGGGGGGGGTGAATGGGAGCCTAAAATTTCTTCTCAGAAATTACGGCCTCTGTCCCAACAAAAACAACCCCAAAAGCTTCGGACTCAAACGTGATGCCTACGACCCTCGGAAAGAGGGTGGATGATCCATAGGATCACAGCGAGGCACCACACAAGGGAGCAAACCAAAACTCCCAAAATTCCGAGTCAAGTTCAGCCTCAAAAACCGACTCCCGAGCGTAGATAGAGGGCTATGTCGGAATTCCTCCAAATACCTATGCTAACACATAGCAAAGATAGTTAGAGAGGTTCCTAGGTGAACTCTAGGAGCAAACGAGAAGTCTGGAAATGAAGCGGAAAAGCCGGGAGAGCAAACACACTAATATGCAACCTACAGCTGATTCGCGGACTGTCCGGGCTGCTGGTGCCGGACTGTCCGCGCCAGGGGCGGACTGTCCGTGAAACCCTGGCGGACTGTCCGCAGGTCAAAAGGCAAAATCAGCACGGCTGCTGAACCCTCCCTGCGAGACTCCTGGACTGTCCGAGCCTTTGTACGGCGGAATGTCCGCCGGCCAAGTTACAAAGACAACAACTTTGCTGGACTCACCTTGCGTGACTCGCGGACTGTCCGCGCCTGTCACTGGCGGACTGTCCGCCGGTCACCCGAGGGGAAAAGCGCCGAGGCAAACAACCACTGGTCCGACTGGAACCCCGACTCACGGACTGTCCGCGGCTGGGGGGCGGACAGTCCGCCACTGCCCAGAACGCCCAAAAACGCCACGGGACAAAACCAAAATCGATTGGATCTTCACCAAATCGAACGGGGCTGCAACCAAACTTCTCCCAAGTGTTCTTCTATGTGTTGGGAAGCTAATCCTAGGATATCATCGCTTCAACCTAACTATACCATGAGAAATCCGAAGAACACTAGAAAAGGGGAAGAATGAAGAACAAAAACGATTTCGACCCGATCTACTTGTTCGTGAGGGTAGAGATGAATTCCTTCGGCGGAAATGTTCTCCTCACATCAAAGAACAAGTTGATTCAAACGGAATCGCAAAAGACGCAGCATAGAGGGAGATTGGGGGAGGAGAAAATCGTGGAGAAAAGAAGAACGCGAAGAACAAAATCAAAATGCGAATTCAACCACGAATTTGATCCTTGGATTCAGAGGAATTGATGATTGATTAAGCACTCGGTGTCGGGCTACAAGCCACTCCTAGCAAATCAAAGCTTGGATGGCAAAAAGCTCAAGACTAACACCAGGAGGTCGGGCACCGCGGGACCCTGCCAGGTGGGACCGACCGGTCCCACCAGGAGACCGACCGGTCTCCCCCCGGGCCCGCTGGCTTCCGTCTTCTGCAAGCTTCCTCCACCGACCTCTTGGATGCATCTTAGCCGTACCTTAAGTCGGTTTGATCTAACGACCGCGGTTGATCCCTCAGGGCTATATAAGCAGCCCCAGACCCCCTCTCCAGGCATCTCCATCTTCATTATTCATCTCCAAATCAGAATCTAGGGTTTCAATTAGAAGTAGAGGTCCCTCTAGATGAATCTCTTCTAGTTCATCTAGAATTAGATCTAGTTCATCTAGTTGTAATCAAGAGCCAGCTATCAAGTAGAAGACTAGTTACCCCTCTAGTAGGATTAGAACCTAGTCTTATATTAGAACTAGAAGAGAGAGAGAGAGAGAGGAAGAGATCAAGAAGGAGCTCTGGCCTGTCGGATCAACTTCTTCATCTTGTACCTGCGCATTCAAGTTCATCTTCAACTGGCTTCAGTGATTGTTTCGGTAATCAACGTCTATATTTAAGTTTGAGCCATTGTTCTTATTATTCTTATGGTATATGACTCTCTTTTGAGTACTCTAATTCTAAGTTGCTCTAGAGTTAGAGTAGTTGGATAGTGTAAGCGTGGTGCTTAGACTTGATAGCTCATCATAAATGCCTCCTATAATGCCGTAGTAGTGGTTGTTCTCAAGGGTGACTCTTATAGCCATGTTGATTCTTCTATAGTCCACTTACCCATGTGTAGGCTCGGTAGGATTATTCATTTGCATAAAAGACTCATACCCTATTTGTGACCTTTTGTGGCAACTTCCACACTAAGAATAATATAAACATATCACTCTTAAATTAGATTTAGACAGCCTTTATGATCCCCTCTATACTTCTAGATTCTCCGTCCTTGTTAGCTACTCAGGGGATAGACTTTAAGACTTAACACTATCCGTTCCTTTGGGTTCGATATTAAAACTGGGTTACTCCGGTGAAATGCTATATCGGTAGGTCTTATCTGTGCGCTTGCGGATAAAGTAGAGTGTGCGTTAATTTATACCAACAAGCATTTCTGGCGCCGTTGCCGGGGATAGAGTTTATCTCTACTCTTGGTAGCGACGTTAGTAAGTGTCAACACAAGTCATTGTTGAAACTCAAGATGAAGACTATAGCATGTCACTTGAGCTTGATATGCTAAAAGAAGAGAACAAGAGATTGAAGATGGAGAGGGATTACAAGATGACACCATCCCAATTGGAACTCCAACAAGAGAATGACAAGCTTAAGAAGGACAAAGAGCACCTTACCATTGGATTGAAGAAGCTCACCAAGGGTCAATGTCTTCAAAGTGAGCTACTCATGAACACCGTGATGAAGACAAATAGAAATGGTATTGGCTTTCTTGAAGAGAAGATGAAGCAACGAAAGAGCATTACAAAGCCAAAGAAGAAGAAGTTGGGAAGATGCTATGAGTGTGGAAAAGAAGGACACTTTGCTCATAATTGTGAAGAGCCAAAACCCACACCCTTGCCCAAGCATGCTAGGCCCTTTGCTTTCAATGCTCACTACATGCTTAGACAAGATTCTAGTGGCAAAGTGAAAGTCATGTTCATGGGGCCTCCAAATAAGAATAGGCCAAAGCAAGTTTGGGTTGCTAAGTCTCTAGTTGAGAAGGTTAAGGGACCTCAACAAGTTTGGGTAATGAAAGCTAAAGCTTGATTTCTTGTGTGTGTAGGTGAACTACAAGACCGGTGGATCTCATTGGGTGATTGATAGTGGTTGCACACAACATAAGACCAGTGATCCCCGGATGTTCACCTGACTAGAAGAGAATGTCAATGACCAAGAAAAGATTACATTTGGTGACAACTCTAAGGGCAATGTGACGGGTTTGGGCAAAGTGGCAATATCAAATGATCATACCATCTCTAATGTGCTTCTTGTTGCTTCATTGAGCTTCAACTTGCTATCCGTTGGGCAACTATGTGATCTTGGCTTTCAATGTTTGTTTACCAACAAAGAAGTGGTTGTGACCAAGAAAGATGATACACAAGTGATATTCCAAGGCTATAGATACAACAATCTCTATCTAGTGGATTTCTCCTCCGAAGATGCCAACTTGAAGACATGTTTGTTCACTAAGCAATCTCTTGGTTGGCTATGGCATAGAAGATTGGCACATGTGGGAATGAACACTCTCAACAAGCTATTGAAGAAGGATTTGGTTAGAGGCTTGAAGGATATCAAATTTGACAAGGACAAATTGTGTAGTGCATGTCAAGCTGGCAAGCAAGTTGCAAATACTCATCCAACCAAAGCCTTTGTATCAACATCAAGAGAGTTGGAGCTACTTCACATGGATCTATTTGGGCCAACAACATATGCTAGCTTGGGTTTGACTTGAAGATCAAGAAAATAAGAAGTGATAATGGAAAAGAGTTTGACAACACCCACATTGAGGAATATTGTGATGAAGTTGGGATGAAGCATGAAGTCTCCGCAACCTACACACCACAACAAAATGGGGTAGTTGAGAGGAAGAACCGGACACTAATCACCCTAGCAAGAACAATGCTAGATGAGTACTCTACACCGAAAAGATTTTGGGCGGAAGCAATCAACACCGCTTGCTATGCATCAAATTGGTTGTTCCCCTATCGTCTCCTTGGCAAGACCCCCTATGAGCTACACAACAACAAGAAGTCGGATGTATCATTCTTTAGAGTGTTTGGGTTCAAATGCTACATCTACAAGAAGCACCAACACCTAGGGAAGTTCCAACACCATTGTGATATTGGTTTTCTTGTTGGTTACTCATTGAAGTCCAAAGCATATCGAGTATTCAACCATGCCACCAGAATGGTAGAAGAAACATATGATGTGGAATTCGATGAATCTAGTGGCTCTCAAGGAGAGCATGAGAATCTTGATGATGTAGGTGATGAACCATTGAGGGAAGCAATGACGAACATGCCGGTTGGAGCCATCAAGCCTAAAGATGATGATGATGATGTGCAAGTCATCGACAAGCCATCCTCATCAAATGTACCACAAGATGATGACAAAGATGGGAAAGAGCCGTTTGAAGATACTCATGTCTCCCACGAACAAATGGTGGTACAAGCTCAAGATGTTGATGCCCTACAAGCGGCCCCTCAAGTGGTTGATCGAAGGACTACTCCTCTACTACAAAGTCATCCCCAAGATCTCATCATAGGGAGTCCAACAACAGGTGTAATGACTCGATCTCAAAAACTTGCTTTATTTATGGAACATCACTCCTTTGTTTCTCTTGTTGAGCCTACCATTGTAGATGAAGCTCTAGGTGATCCGGATTGGGTGAATGCCATGCATGAAGAATTGAAAAACTTCACCCGCAATCAAGTTTGGACACTTGAAGAGCGACCTAAAGGCGCAAGAGTCATTGGAACAAAATGGGTGTTTAGAAACAAGCAAGATGATCAAGGCAAGGATGTTAAAAACAAGGCAAGGCTAGTTGCAAAGGGGTTCTCTCAAGTTGAAGGTTTGGATTTTGGAGAGACCTTTGCACCGGTTGCAAGACTTGAAGCCATCCGTATCCTCCTTGCATATGCATCACATCATGACATTAAATTATATCAAATGGATGTGAAAAGTGCATTTTTAAATGGCTTCATAAATGAAGTAGTCTATGTTGATCAACCTCCCGGGTTTGAGGACCCTAGATATCCTAATCATGTTTATAGGTTCTCCAAGGCACTATATGGGCTCAAGCAAGACCCAAGAGCATGGTACGAGCGCCTCCGGGACTTCCTCATTGAGAAGGGCTTCATCATTGGGAAGGTTGACACCACACTATTCACCAAGAAGCTTGATGGAGAGATCTTCATTTGTCAAGTCTGCATTGATGATATCATCTTCGGGTCAACAAATGAAGCCTATTGCAAGAAATTTGGTGACTTGATGTCAAAGGAGTTCAAAATGTCCATGATTGGCGAGCTCACATTCTTCCTAGGCTTCCAAGTCAAGCAATTGAAGGAGGGAACTTTTGTATCTCAAGAAAAGTACACAAAAGACCTCCTCAAGAGCTTCACGATGGATGATTGCAAGCCTATCAAGACTCCAATCCCAACAACTGGACATCTCGACCTAGATGTGGGAGGTAACCCAGTTGATCAAACTTTCTATCGTTCTATGATTGGTAGCTTGTTATATTTGACCGTATCTAGGCCTGACATCATGTCTAGTGTGTGCATGTGTGCTCAGTTTCAAGCCGATCCTAGGGAATCACATCTCATAGCCATAAAGAGAATCCTTAGGTACCTAAAGCACAGACCAAGCATTGGCCTTTGGTATCCCAAAGGAGATAACTTCCAACTCGTTGGGTATTCTGATTTGGATTACGCGGGTTGCAAAGTCGATAGAAAGAGCATATCAGGAGGGTGCCATTTGCTTGGGAGATCACTAGTTTCATGGAGTTCGAAAAAGCAAAATAGTGTGGCCTTGTCTACCGCCGAGGTAGAATACATAGCCGCGGGTGCTTGTTGTGCACAAATCCTTTACATGAAACAAACCCTTTTAGACTATGGTGTAGTTCTAGAAAGGGTACCTTTGTTGTGTGACAATGAGAGCGCGGTTAAGCTTGCTAACAACCTGGTTCAACACTCTCGCACAAAGCACATAGATATTCGCCATCACTTTCTAAGAGACCATGTTTCGAAGAAAGACATATCCTTAGAGGGAGTTAGAACCGAAGATCAATTGGCGGATATCTTCACAAAACCCCTAGATGAGAACACCCTTTGTAGATTGCGAAGTGAGATTAATGTGCTTGATCTAAGTAATTTGTCAAAAGGTGAAGGGGGTTGTCTTTGCATTGCATTGTATCATATGCCATGTTTTATTTATGTTATGCACATAGGCTTGTCAGACGTGGTTAAGATAACCGCCCTAAAAAGCGTGTGAAGAAGCTTACCCATAAGCAAACTTGACAAGCAACCTAGATTCAAATTCCGTATTGCATTACATTTGCATGGTTGTGGCTTTGTCATTTCTCTTTGGTTAAGTTTGAGCAACCGCTGTGTTCGTCCACCGCTAGGGGGAGCACTTGAGGCTCCTAATGGTTGAGTCCCCTAGTTTTGGTGGCCACATGTTGTTCCTCGAGTTTCATTGCCTATTTTCACTAAAAATGATATGTAGCCTATGGCAAAATATTTATAAAATTGAGGGTTTATGCGAGGATGCTCATACTAGGTCCCAACTGGTGTTTATTTGCCTCTTACTTGAGTTGAAACTTGGTTGGGAGAGGGAGCCGCAATGGAGATCCTCAAAACTACCCAAAATGCAGCATCGGACGCTGGCCCTAGCGTCCGATGCCCCCACTGTAGACAGCTCCGGCTGGAACAGTGTTGGGGTCGCGTCCGATGTGTTACCATCGGCTCATTTGAGGCTAAGCGTCCGATGTTGAGGCAAAGGACGCGTCCGATGTAATTTGGGCGTTTCTAGAGCTCTCTAGATGGACATCGGAGCGTCCGATGTCATCACATCGGCGCGTCCGATGCCCCTTTTAGCGACGCAGATCGTTCTTCAACAGATAGTAGGGCCCCACGTGTCATGATTCTCTTTCGTGACTCTCACGCCCTCGAGCCCGAACCCGCCGCCGCCCGCGCCCGTCTTCTCTAAACCCTAACTATTGACACTAGTTATCTATCACAATTAAAGTATAAATAAATATGAAAAGGGCATGAATTCAATCACCAACAAAGGTTTAAGGTTTTAATTGACAATATTCCACGAGTTTTGGTGAACTATGATTCTACAGGGACTAAACTAGGAAATCAATATTGCTTCCCCTAGAAGGAAACCGACGGGAGATAACCAAACCGACGCATCAGGAATATTCTAGAAGGATCTAGAGGACACCAGAAGACAACAGGAGGCCGGGCACCCCGAGAGGCGGCCAGGTGGGACCGACCGATCCCACCACTAGACCGGTCGGTCGGCCCCTGGGCCCGCTGGACTCCGCCTTCTGGAACCTTCCTCCACCGCCTACGAGGATGCATCTTAGCCGTACCTAAGGTCGGTTTGATGCAACGGCCGCGGTTCCTCGCTCAGGGCTATATAAGCAGCCCCAGACCCTCCTCTCTAGAGCATCAGATCAGATAATCAATCATCAGGGTTTGATCAAGGCATCATTCATCACAATTAGATCAGGCTATCACCAGAGAAGGAGATCAATCAGAAGCTCTAGAACTACATCCACCTAGATTAGTTAGAATAGGATTAGAGGAGGCAAGCTTCGCTTGGATTCCAGATCTAGTCACGAGAAGGCTCAGTAAACCCAAGATCTTTTCTCTTGTATGAACATTATGGATCTACTTCATAATTGCTCTTCTAGTTCATCATTGTTTATGTTGTAGTTCGTCTTCTAGTTCTAGTTCATCGTGTAGTTCATCTTCTAGTTCATAATCCAGTTCTAGTTCATGTTCTAGTTTGTACTATAGTTCTTCTTGATGATCCAATTCACATTATTGTTCATCTCTATGTTCTAGATAGCAATACAATTGATATGACTAAGACATCAACAATTATATTCTTAATTATATTGCTTATAGTATGCTTTGATTATATATTTGGCATAGATAGTTCGCCATTATGTTTATACTCATGTTCGTATAGCGCTCATCTTAATGATCATTGAGTGGGTGATAGATGCTGTGTAGGCGTGGTGCCTATACACTATTTATCTACGAATGCGACCTACATTCCGGATAGAGTGGTAGATCACGAGTGTGACACTCCTATTGAGTCCTTTGCATTCCACCTCCTGAATGTAGAGTTCAGTATGGCTCAGTTAACTCATGGTTTAGGGGTTACTCTATTTGGCACCTTTACTTTGGAGTTGCCCCTTGATTATAAATATGATATGACCTAGCCTATGATTGCTATATATGTTTGCACTAATCAATGTATGCGATGACTTGTAATTAGAATAAATTAGGAATATTTCTTATTAATGCTTGTTCTAATCATCACTTACTGGGTAGTACTGTTCTAGGATTATCTTTGATCGATCTGCTCTCTGTTACCATTTATCATTATCATTTATCATTACTTTACTATCTGATCTCTGTTTAGAGTAATGAGTGTGTTATCAGTCTTTATCATAAGTGTGTGCCACATTAATTGATTAGTCTCTAGGCTAAATATAAATAACGGGTGAAATGCTTCTACAACGGGTGTATTTAGTACCTGAGACTAGCTTGGGTGAAATGCTTCTACAACGGGTGTATTTATCTGTGTGCTTGCGAGTAAATATTTATCTTTAGATCCAGTGCTCTGATATAATCACATTGCTAGCTTCATGTTGAGGATGACAACTTGACGTCAAGTGAAGTTAGTAGTGTCTCGTACACTTCTTAGTGCCTTCACTAGGTTATTGTTTATGAGGTTCATTCTTAGAGTGATTCCATTAAGGAATGTCAACAAGCATTTCTGGCGCCGTTGTCGGGGAACACATCAATTCAACTAGGGATGGTACCTAGGGTTATTCATTAAAATCATTATGAACACTGTTAGGACATTGCATTAGCAGCATTAAAACGGTAGGTAGAACATATCACTACTGGAGAAAGGGGCTATAGCCCCGGTTGGGAAGGGGCTTTAGCCCCGGTTTCCCAACCGGGACTGGCCATGCGGGACTAATACTTCTTCCAACTGGGGCTAAAGGTTCTGACTGGAAAAAATAAATGTGCGTTTGTGAGATTCAAACTCAGCACCTCTCACCTCGCACACAACTCACCTACCAACTGAGCTACACAACCCACGTGGTAGAGTCTGGACGTTTTCCTTTTGAATCCACTCGGGAACGACCTTTTGCCCCGGTTGGTAACACCAACCGGGGCTAAAGGTCCAGGACCTTTAGTCCGGGTTGGTAATACCAACCGGGGCTAAAGATTCACTGACTAAAGGTCTTTAGCCCCGGACACAATTTTTGGTCGAGACAATAGGTCAATTGATAGATCGTCCAAAGGCCTGTTCTCTAGTAGTGTATCATTCAACTTACACACATGTGATAATGCACTTATTGTTTCTCTCTACTCAAACATACTTACCCTGGCTTTGTTTATCTTTTATCTTATGCAGGGTGTGATGTATGACTGGTTTCCAACTTCCGAATAACCTCGTTGAGGATCCTGAAGCTTTACTAAAGAAGACAAGACGCAGACTCAAGAGACCCTCACTACCATTTCCAGAAGTTAACCAGATGAGAAGAAGCTTAACACCAGTGTTGAACACCATGGCCGACAAGACACTCCGCGAGTTCTCTACACCAACCACTACCAACATCAGGACTGGACCAACAGTCAATGTGGGAGACAACGGATTTGAACTCAAGCCAGCTTTGATCAACATGTTGCAAGCCAACCAGTTTTGCGGAAAGGCACATGAAGACGCAAGCGCTCATCTCCAACACTTTCTAGAGATCTGTAGCACTTTCACCATCAAGGGAGTCGAAAGAGACGCCATTCTACTTCGCTTGTTCCCATTCTCACTCTTGGGAAAAGCAAAACAATGGTTCTACGCCAACAAAGACAAAAACACCTCATGGGCGTTCTATTCAACTGCCTTCCTAGCAAAGTTCTTTTCAGTGGGCAAGACGAATGCCCTGTGTGCCAAGATTTAAACTTTCCAGCAACAACACGACAAATCAATCCCAGAGGCTTGGGAACGCTTTCAAGATTACATATCAGAATGCCCTCACCATGGGATGGAGAATTGGCTACTCATGCATACCTTATACCATGAGCTCACTTCAAGTACCCGTGAGAATGTGGATGCCGCTGTTGGAGGATCATTGTTGTCACTCACTATCAACAATGCTACTACACTTATTGAGAAGATGGCCTCTAACCAAGGATGGAACGAGGAGCTATCTCACCCATGCAAGAGGGGAGGAATACATCAACTGAAGGAAGTAGACATACTGTCTACCAAACTTGACCTACTCATGAAGAAGTTTGATGAACACACTCCCAAGAAAGAAGACGTCATGCACATCTACGAATCTCGTATGACATGTGAAGAGTGTGGAGGCACTGGTCATTCATGGAACAACTACCCTGAGATTCAAGAGGATGAAAGGTATATCAACAACAACACCAACTATCGTCCTCAACAAGCTCAAGGATGGAACCAACAATCAAGGCCTAATTACTCAGGTAACTACTCAGGTAATACATTCAACAAACCACCTTTGAGAGAGATGATATCTAATCAAAACAATATCATTGATAATATGTCTAACAAAAAATAGCTTCCAATGATAAACTGCCTGAAAACATTAATACTAGAATGGATAGCTTTACTTCTGCCATAAAGAATCAGCATAGCTTTAATAAGATGATAGAATCTCAGTTGTCTCAATTAGCAGCTTCAGTCCCTATGGCTGAAAAAGGTAAGATTCCCGGAAGTCCGGAAGAGCTAGAGACTGCAAATCTTGTAGATATTTATAATGCAGGGCAGCTCACAGCTAGACCATCGAGGGAGTGGAAGGATGACTCCATTGCCCCGAAGAAAGGAGATCCAGGAAGACTTGTCATTCCAATCCACATTGGACCTCACAGTTTTAAAGAAGCAGTCTCCGACCTTGGAGCAAGCGTCAACATTATGCCAAGGGTAATTTACGAACAAATTCATGGTGCACCTCTGTTATATACAAATATGTGTTTGCAGCTTGCAGATCCGACACTGTGCTACCCATTGGGAATTCTAGAAGATGTCTGTATTCGAGTGGGACACTCGTATGTGTGTATAGACTTTGTGATCATTGAAACAGGTGGAGACGATAGAGCACCCATCATTCTTGGATGCCCATTCTTAAGCTCAACTAAAGCCATCATCTACGCGGACAGTGCCAAGATCTGTTTCATAATCATAGGCAACAAAGAAAGATTCAGCTTCAAGAGACGCACACTCACTACTCGAGTCCACCATCAGAAGTCTTACGAGGATGCAAACACTACATCATCAAAGAAGCAGAATAGGAACAGAAGGAGGAAGAACAAGGCGACACAACCGCATCAAGACACAGTGTGGATGGTCAACTCTTTCCAAACAGAGAGTGACCACCTTCTTCCATCACCATACCTCGCCAAGAGAGACGACCCAAGCGTACCCACCATCGATTGCAAGATCGAGGGAAGTACATTCCACAAGACCTTATGCGACATCGGCTCAAGTGTTAACATAATGTCTAAGGTAGCGTATGAGTACTTATATAAAAATAGACCTATGTATCAGACACATGTGCAGCTACAGCTAGCGGACCAAACATATCGATTTTCGGAGGGAGTAGTAAAGGACGTAATGATCCAAATTGAAGACTACTACGTTCCCACCGACTTCATGGTACTAGACATGGGAAGAGAAGACAATATCCACATCATTCTAGGAAGACCCTTCCTCAACACCACTGGTGCCATCATCTACATGAGATCTTGAAGGACCGAGAATGCAATAGCAAGGCGACTAGAGGGGGGGTGAATGGGAGCACAAAAAATTTCTCTTGAAACTTTGGCCTTTTGTCCCCAAAATCAACCCTCGAAAGCTTCGATCGAAACCGTGATGCCCACGACCCTTAGAAGAGGGTGGATGATCCCTAGGATCACAGCGAGGCACCACAAAGCGATAGCAAACCAAACGCCAAAAACTCCGGCGCAAGTTCAACCCTCAAAAATCAAGTCCCGAACGTAGATAGATGGCTACGTCGAGAAACTCTCAAATACCTATGCTAACTAGTAGCAGAGATATCTAGAAAGGTTCCTTGATCAACTCTAGGGCCAAGCGATAAGTCCGAAAACCAAGCAAAGAAGCCGGGAGAGCAAACGCACTAAAATGCAACACTCAGCAGGATCCCGGACTGTCCGGCCCTGGGGTCCCGGACTGTCCGCCCCTACTGCGGACTGTCCGCGAGGGAATGGCGGACTGTCCGCCGGCCAACTGAGCAAAACAGCAAGGTTGCTGAACAGTCCCTGGACGACTCCCGGACTGTCCGCGGTTTATACCAGCGGACTGTCCGCCGGTCAACCGAGACCCAAACAGCAAGGACCCGCAGCCACTGGTCTGGCCAAGTCCCCGACACGCGGACTGTCCACGGGAGGAACGACGGACTGTCCACGACCTCCCAGTGAGGGCGATTTCGGTCGCCCCTCACACAACTCTTCCCAAATCTGAATCAAAACTCAATCCCACGTTCCCAAACTTGGAGAGGATGATCACGAGGTAGTTAGGAGACTATCCCCAAGAAATCATCCGCTCAAATCGATTCAATCACCGGGAAATTGAAAGGGGAGGAGTATGAACGAAAAAGCGCCACGAAAACGAAATCAACCCGATCTACTTGTTCATGAGGAGTTAGATGAATTCCTTCGGTGGAAATGATCTCCTCACTATAATGAACAAGTTGATTCAAACGAATTTCGCAAAGACGCAATAGAGAGGGAGATCGAGTGATGGGAAAAACGCGGAGAAACGAAGAACGCAAAGAACACGAACAAAACGCGAATCAAGTCACCGATCTGCAACTGTGTGGCTACCACACGCTACAACAGTGAGATTACGGTCTCACTTCCTCAAAATCTCCATGATTCTCTGCGGATCTCAGTAGCTACAGCAGAGGATTGGGAGAGCAGGAAACCCAAGAAGCAAAGAGCAAATGACTGAGATAAAATGGGAGGAGGGTGTCTCCCTCTACTTATCATAATTCTAATTCCTACTCTACCCCTCTCTAATTACAGAGCGAACCAGCTAAACCCTACGGTTATTCTGGACCAACTCGAAGATGTTGGTGATCCGACGGCCACGCCCGCACGACTGGTAGTGTTGCCTCGATGCAACCTCACCGATTGCCGCCACGTGCCGCCACCGCTCCGCTCGTCCTTTTCCCGGACTTCGCCCCCGGTTTTGAGGCCCAAACCGGGAAACCAGCATTCACGACCAACCCCCGGTTTTGAGGCCCAAACCGGGAAACCAGCCGTCCATCGCCTGAGTTTTGTGGCCCAAACTCAGAAAACCATCAGCGCCCAGGTTTTGAGGCCCAAACCTAGAAACCGTCCACTCGGTGGTTTTTCTGTGGCTCAACCACCAAACCAAGCCGTAGAAGGGATGCACCGCCCGTGCACCCCGTCCACCGACACGCGTCCTCAGGTCCTCGACCTGAGCAACACCGTGACCGCAAGTCTTCGCTCATCGCAGTCCCAGGCTGTCAGCCACCACAGTTGTCCTCGGGCCACCGGTCCCTCAGTCCAAGCCTCACGTCCGCCCTTCGCCACTCTCGGTCCATCGGCACGGCACGTCTCTACTTGACCTTCACCTTGCCCTCGATCACTGTATCCGTGCTCGACACCTGCACAACACAAGCCAAAGAACATGCGCATCATCCTAGTTGACAATCACTCATCACTCAAAGACTCGGCATACACCCATGTATCCACAATCTCCCCCTTGATGAGTGCATTGTCAACTATCAACACAAATTATAACAGAATAGAAGAAGGAAGGAAGAAAGAGAGAGATCTCGACCAAATGACCCAAAAGCATAACAAAGCCGAAAAAGGTCAAGTGGAAAGAGCAAAACAACTTGGTTCCCAAAGACATGGGCAACGGCTCGACGCAACCAAGCAAAGCAAAGCTAGCCCTCAAGAAGAGGTAGAAAAGGTCAACACCACTAGCGAGAAAACTTGATACCAATTGAAGAATCAACTCAAAATTCAAGCAAAACAGAGCTAGCCCTCAAGAAGAGGCAGAACGGGCTCAACACCGCTAGCAAAGCAACTCGAAACCAACTGTTACCAACTCAAAATCAAAAGAGTTCGATACCAATTGAAGAGCTGAAAAGGAGCTGAAAATGTTTGCTAGTCCCTTAAGAAAAAGGCAAAGGCTCAACACAACTAGCAAACTCCCCCTCAAATAGTGCACACAACCCAGGGAACTCATGATTTGTCAATATTTTCTCCCCCTTAGTTGAAAATGCACCATCAAGCAAATGTGCACACGCACTCAAATGTCTCCCCGTTGACAGAATATCTCCCTCCAAAAATGCATATGAGTAAAAATGCAAGTTAGCAGCTTTAGGAATATAATCAAGAGAGTGCAAGGATGCTCTAAACAGTTTTGATCCGATGACTCAACAACATCCATAAGAAGCTAGCAAAGGCTCAAACTGATCACCAAATATGAATTCTGAACATTGGAGCAAAAAGAGCAGTTTTCAGCCAAAAAGTATTCACCATCAAAATAGCACTAAGTATGTGAAGACAGGATATCAGACAAGTGCTAAACATGTATACAAGGTGAACTACCCCTAGCACAGTTCAATCATCATGCTATAGAATGAAACATAGACTTGTGTATCCAAATTTTATCGGAGTTACAGCGGTTAATTTACACAAGGTCAAATTTCAGCATATGATTGCGAGAGGTTGAAAACATGTCATTGCCTAACTTTTCAACTGTGCGAAGCCTATGCAGAAGCAATCAGAAGCTTAAAGCAACAGTTTCGGTCATACACTACACAACTCAAGTTTAACTCAAAGTGCAATGAGAAATAGTCTCGAAACTGTAATGTGCTGACAAGCAATCCCATCTCGATCTTTCCAATTTACTTGACTTGGTTCAAGATTAAAGCAGCATATGAATATACCAAGCAAGTGAATGACTTAGAACTAGAGACATAGCAACCTAGCATATATGAAAAGCACAAGTGACTTCAACACTTCTACACATGTTAGTTGCTTATCTCAATGGTGAACATTTTCAAGTTTTATGTTCATTAAGCAAATTCACCATTCATAAAATAGCTCTGCTCACAACATGTATCAGTGATCAGAAAGAGCATAAGCTACAAGCATCAATCATAAAGCATCGAAGCAAATACTCTACAGAGCATAGCCACATTCTACAGATTATATACATGAAGCTCTGAATGTAAATATGCAGGATGAAATGCAAAGATACATGAAGAAATCCAAATAAAAGTACAAAGTTAGTGTATAATACAAAAGCCAAAATGTTTCCCCCATCTAAAAGGGGAAATACACGCCAAGCTCACCTCTCAACCTAGCAAAACTTGATTGGTCCAAAGGCTTGGTGAAAATATCAGCCAACTGATGATGAGTATCGACATGGCGAAGGTCGATATCACCCTTCTCATAGTGGTCTTGCAGAAAATGAAAGCGCACATCAATGTGTTTGGTCTTAGAGTGCAGCACGGGGTTCTTAGCAACGCTAATCGCACTTGTGCTGTCACAAAGCAAGGGAATGCGAGTAAAACTCAGACCAAAATCACGCAAAGTGGCCATCATCCAGAGTAACTGGGAACAGCAGCTAGCCGCAGCAACATACTCAGCCTCCGTGGTAGACGGGGCGACACTAGACTGCTCGCGAGAGGACCACGAAACAAGAGAAGAACCAATAAACTGACAAGTCCCAGAAGTGGACTTGCGATCAATGCGTCATCCAGCAAAATCGGCATCGGAATAACCGCAAAGGGAGACGGTGGAGGAAGCAGAATACCAGATCCCAAATTCTGCAGTGAAGGATAAGTACCTTATAATGTGCTTGACCGCCTGACGGTGAGAAGTGTGCGGCGATGACTGAAAGCGCGCGCAAAGACACACCGCGAATTGAATGTCCGGGCGTGTCGCCGTCAGGTACAGCTTCTCCATCCTTGTCCGCATCCAGGGCCGTCGTGGTCGACATGGGTGTTGGAAGAGGCTTGGCCTCACCCATATCGAATTTCTTCAGCATATCCTTGGTATACTTACCCTGGTGCACAAACGTTCCCTCTCGAGATTGCTTGATTTGCAATCCGAGGAAAAACGTCAACTCGCCCATCATACTCATCTCAAACTCCCTGCTCATAGTGTCTGCAAACTTGGCAACCAAAGCATGAGAAGAACCATAGAAAATGATATCATCCACGTAAATCTGGACCAAGAGAGTGTCACTGCCTTGCTTGAGGAGAAAAAGCGTTTTATCCACACATCCCATTTTAAAACCCTTAGCAAGCAAAAAGGTTTTCAACCTATCATACCAGGCTCTAGGGGCTTGTTTCAAACCATACAAAGCTTTGTGAAGTTTAAAAATGTGGTTTGGAAACTTGGGATTTTTGAAACCGGGGGGTTGTCTCACATACACCTCCTCTTCTATGTAGCCGTTTAAGAAGACACTCTTGACATCCATTTGAAAAAGTTTGAACCCTTTGGAGGCAGGAAAAGCCAAGAGTATCCTAATCGCCTCCAAACGAGCTACAGGAGCAAAAGTCTCCTCATAGTCTATCCCCTCCTTTTGACTGTACCCCTGGGCTACGAGTCTGGCCTTGTTTCTCACAACATGGCCATCTTCTCCCTGTTTGTTTTTGAAAACTCATTTTGTCCCAATAGGATGACACTTAGGAGGAAAAGGAACAAGTACCCAAACACAATTTCTCTCAAAGTTTTCTAACTCCTCATGCATGGCATTGACCCAATCCGGATCCGTCAAAGCGTGTCCAACATCTCGGGGTTCAAAATCAGCAACAAATGCAGAATGAGCAAAGTGAGAGATTTGTTGTGACCTAGACCGAGTGACGCGATCGTTGATGTCGCCGATCATCTATTGAGGTGGGTGTTGGCGCTGGATGTGTCGTGGCACCTCCCGAGCTGATGTAGCCTCCCCCTCAACAGCAGCTGGTGCCTCCTCGGGTACAAAAGGTACCGCTCGGGGTGGCGGATCCCACGGCCCCCAAGTAGTAGAGGAAGAAGGGTCTGGGCCGTGAGTCATAGTAGAAGCCGCTCCTTGCGGCATAGCAGGTGGAGGAGGTGCTGGATCATCCATCCCTTCAGCACCTTCGTCCTCATCATCAAAAAGAGGCTCACCAACCTCATGATCACCTGCACGCTCAAAACGAGAAGAGGGACAAAACATGGTCTCGTCGAAGGTGACATCTGATGTCTTCATGACTCGGTTAGTGTCAAGGTTAAGTACACGATAAGCGCGAGTATGAGTGCCATAACACCAAAACACACCGTCAGAAGAACGAGACTCAAACTTGTCCAAGTTGCCCTTTTTGAGTACAAAACAATGGCAACCGAAAACTCTAAAATAACTCACCTTGGGCAGTTTTCCAAAACGCAACTCATAAGAAGTCTTTTTCAAGAAGGCTCGGAGAAAAATGCGATTGGAAATGTAGCATGCAGTGCTCATAACCTCGGCCCAATATCGCCTAGGAGTCCTATGCTCATCGAGCATCG
The DNA here is from genome assembly GCA_009763385.1 of Coix lacryma-jobi var. lacryma-jobi. Taxonomy (NCBI): domain Eukaryota; kingdom Viridiplantae; phylum Streptophyta; class Magnoliopsida; order Poales; family Poaceae; genus Coix; species Coix lacryma-jobi. The sequence continues at coordinate 68,543,159 of CM019831.1, read as the reverse complement.
TCCTGGCCATCTCTACAAGGGTCCGATTCTTCCTTTCTACAACACCATTCTGTGGCGGTGTGTAGGGAGAAGAAAACTGATGCTCTAAACCCAAAGAGTCACAAAACTTCTCAAAATCCAAATTCTTGAATTCGGAACCATTATCACTCCAAATTGCTCGCATCGAGTTCAAAGGGAACTCCTTCTGAAGACGCAAAATCAGATTGCGAGCAAAGGAGAATGTCTCGGTCTTCTCAGCTAAAAAGAAGACCCAGGAATATCTCGAAAAGTCGTCAACAACAACAAGCACATACCACTTCCCCCCAACCGAGCTCACCCGAGCCGGACCATCAAGGTCCATGTGCAAAAGCTCTCCAGGGCGCTTGGTCATGACCTGAGTCATAGGATGGTGGGGAGCGGCAACCATTTTCCCATGTCTACAAGAATGGCAAACAAGATCCTTCTCCATGGATAACTTGGGCAATCCTCGGATTAGGCCAAGTGAACTAAGGCTTGCAAGCAAGTCGAAGCTCAGGTGACCAAGTCTCTTATGCCACTTCCAAAGATCAGAGGATGCGGATACATGGGTGTATGCCGAGTCTCTGAGTGATGAGTGATTGTCAACAGGGATGATGCACATGTTCTTTGGCTTGTGTTGTGCAGGTGTCGAGCACGGAGACAGTGATCGAAGGCAAGGTGAAGGTCAAGAAGAGACGTGCCGTGCCGACGGACCGAGAGCGGTGAAGGGCAGACGTGAGGCTTGGACTGAGGGACCGGTGGCCTGAGGATCAGATGTGGTGGCTGGCAGCCTGGGACAGCGACGAGCGAAGACTTGCGGGCACAGTGTTGCCTGGGTCGTGGACTTGGGGACACGTGTCGGTGGACGGGTTGCACGAGCGGTGCATCCCCTCTACAGCTTCGGTTTGGTGGTAGAGCCAGAGAAAAACCATCAAGTGGACGGTTTCCAGGTTTGAGCCTCAAAACCTGGGCGCGGATGGTTTCCGAGTTTGGCCACAAAACTCGGGCTGAGGACGGTTTCCAGGTTTCGGCCTCAAAACCTGGGTGCTGCGGGTTTGCTGAGTTTGGGCCACAAAACTCAGGCTACGGTGGGCTGGTTTCCCGGTTTGGGCCTCAAAACCGGGGGCTGATCATGAAGGCCTGGTTTCCCGGTTTCGACCACAAAACCGGGGGCGGAGTCCGCGAAGAGGACGCAGAGCGGTGGTGGCACGTGGCGGCAATCAGAAGGTTGCGTCGAGGCAACGCTACGAATTGTGCGGGCATGGCCGTCGGATCCACCAACCATTGAGTTGGTCCAGAATAACCTTAGGGTTTAGCTGGTTCACTCTGTAAGTAGTTAGGGGTAGAGTGGGAATTAGGAATAGTTAGAATTAGGATAAGTAGGGGGAGACACCCACCTCCCCATTCATCTCAGTCATTTGCTCTTTGCTTCTAGGGTTTCCTGCTCTCCCAATCCCCTGCTGTAGCTAGCTGAGATCCGCAGAGAACCATACCTCTATGTACTGGAGATTTTGAGGAAGTGAGGCCGTAACCTCACTGTTGTAGTGTGTGGTAGCCACACGGTTGCAGATCGATGACTTGATTCGCGTTTTGGTTCGTGTTCTTCGCGTTCTTCGTTTCTCCGCGATTTTCCCGTCACTCGATCTCCCTCTCTAGTGCGTCTTTGCGAAATCCGTTTGAATCAACTTGTTCTTTATAGTGAGGAGGTCATTTTGACCAAAGGAATTCATCTAACTCCTCACGAACAAGTAGATCGGGTTGATTTCGTTTTCGTGGTGCTTTTTTGGTTCATACTCCTCCACTTTCGATTTCTCGGTGTTTGAGTTGTTTTGAGCGGATGATTTCTTGGGGATAGTCTCCTAACTACTCAATGATCATCCTCTCCAAATTTGGGAATGTGGGATTTTGGTTTGAATCGATTTGGAGAAGATTTGAGTTGAGGGCGACCAAAATCGCCCTCTCTGTTCATCCAAGGACAGTACGCCGCTGGGGTCACGGACAGTCCGCGCGTCGGGCCTCGACCGAGTTAGTGGTCGTGTGGCTCGGCTGCGTTGTTTCAGTTTGACCGGCGGACAGTCCACCGTTGTCATCCACGGACAGTCCGAGACTGTCCAGGGAGACTTCAGCAGCTTTGCGTTTTTGGGAGTTCTGCTGGCGGACAGTCCGCCACTCGCTCGCGGACAGTCCGGCAGTACCGCGGATAGTCCGGGACCCCAGGGCCGGACAGTCCAGGATTTGCCTGAAGGTTGCGTTTTGGTGCGTTTGCTCTCCTGGCTTTCTCGCTTGGTTTCCGGACCTCTCGTTTGGCCCTAGAGTTGATCAAGAAACCTCTCTAGGTATCTTTGCTACTTGTTAGCACAGGTATTTGGGAGTTTCTCGACGTAGCCGTCTGTCTACGTTCGGGACTTGGTTTTTGAGGGTCGAACTTGTGCCGGAGCTTTTTGTGTTTGGTTTGCTATCGCTTTGTGGTGCCTCGCTGTGATGCTAGGGATCATCCACCCTCTTCCAAGGGTCGTGGGCATCACGGTTTCGGTCATAACTTTCGGGGGTTGATCTTGGGAGATTTGGCCAAAGTTTCGAGAGAAATTTTGTTGGCTCCCATTCACCCCCCTCTGGTCGCCTTGCTGGTGCATTCTCGGTCCTTCAGAGGAGGAAGGTCCAGCCAAAAGACAACGAGAAATTCCAAACGACTCCGAGAAATCCGCACGAAAGACTTTTCCAAAGGGCGAAATCACACAAACAAGATTGCCCTAAGGATCCAAAATGCGACTGAGATTTGGTTTAAAACGAATCTCATAGTCATCATCGAAAAGTTCCGAAACAAAAAGAAGGTTAAAATGCAAGTTAGAAACAAGCGCAACATCGCGCAACACAAAGTGCTCATTAACTCGCACCGACCCACGAGAAAATACCTTACCTTTGCTATTGTCACCGAAGGTGATAAACTCCTTTCCGGCGACCGGACTAAGACTGGAGAACCACTTGGCGTTTCTGGTCATGTGCCTCGAACACCCGGAATCCACCAACCAGACATTCTCCAATCGTTTTACCTACATCAATAAAAAGACATAGGGTGAGCATACGGTCCAACACTGGGGTGAGTGAAATAGGAATTATACCAGTGTTGGGCCGGCTGCTCAAAAGAACGGTTAGCAGAAAAACCATTCCTAGCACGCCTACTAGAAGAGTGATCACCACGTTGAGGAAAATGTGGTCCGCTAAAATAAGAGCGTCCATCGCAATACTCAAAACGCGGTGGGGGAAAACGCTCTACAACAAAGTCACCGCCACGGGGTCCATAGCCCACAACTGTAGGCTCCCGCTGGGCACGCTCTCTTCGTGGCTTAGGCCTAGGAACTTGAGGTTTTGGACCTCTAGGCCTAGCAGCTTGCCTCTGAACATTAGGCACATGTACATCATGGAAAGGATGGTACATGTCCGTGTTGTTCATCTCCTTCGCACGACGCGCCTCTCTCTTGTGCCGAAAGCATAACTCACTCAAGTATCCATCTCTCCCACAGTGCTCACAATGGTACCTCACCGCTCTCATAGGGGGTTGTTGGTACTCACGGTAGTGGGTGTGGATCACTTTGCTCTTCTGTGGCATAAGCTCCTCCTGGATTGGCGGCATGGTGTCCAGCTTGTTCTTGAGGTGGTTTGGTTTGGGAGCCCATGATTGTTTCTTGGGTGGAGCTCTCGGAGGTTCAACAAAGACCCCATCCTTGGTGTTAGGCTTGAGAGGCTCTTTGGGTGGAATCTTGGTAAGCTTAGGAGTAGTGGTGGAGTTGGGCTTCTCATATGGGTTAAGACCACTCGACTCTCCAATCTTGCCAAAGGACAAAACATCGACACCCGGAGCAAAACCTACACCTGGACCTCCAGCAGCTCGCTTGAATTGGGAGATCATCATCCCGAGCTGCGGCTCACCACTAGACACCCACGACAAGATGGTCCGAAGGTATGTGTTTTCCTCCTCGGTTTGCATCTTGTCATGCTTCACATTGGCAATCTCCATCTCCAAACCCTCACAAAGAACACACCTAGCCACACATGTGCTAACTAAGTTGGCCTCTTCAAGAGACACAATCTTGGCATTCTTTTCTGCCAACTCAGATTGCAAGCCCGCACAGGACTTGCATGCACCCAACAGCGAAGATTTAGTCTTCACCTCATCCACCTCTCCTACCAACACAACATACTTGCTTCTCAAAGTGAGAAGGTCAGTCATGTGTGTGGTGCACATCTCACACTCCTCCTCATCGGTAATAACTATGGTGGACTTGACAGATTCAAGTTCCTTCACCGTATCCTCCCACTTTTGCCTAAACTCCTTGCGCTCGCTAGCAGCACGCCAAAGCAACTTATCCTGACTAAGGAGCACGGCAGTAAGCTTCTCGACCTCAGCAGAAAGCTCATCGGGGGTCTGAGATACCTCGGAGGTGTCGTCGCCGTCGTCGTTGTTCCGAGGGGTGTCCTCCAGCTCGCCGTCGACCTCCTTGCCGAGGGCCATGGTGCAGAAGCCCTCATCGTCGGCGAAGAAGCAGAGGCCGTTGAGCTTGTCCTCGATCCTCTTCTTCTTCTTGGACTCGTCGTCGCTTGAGGAAGCGGAGTCGTCATCCGAGTCGTCAACGTCGCTGAGCGTGGCGAAGAACCCACGCTACTCAGCCTGGGCCTTCTCCAAGTACTTCGTCTTGATGTACTCCTTGTTGAAGCCGCCCTTCCGCTTGTGCTTCGCGGGGACGTACTTCTCCTTGCGCTTGCCGGAGTCGTACTTGTGCCCATGATCCGCCTTGCCAAAGACTTGTTTGTTCTTCTTTGGGAAATTGGCGATGAAGTGGTTGGGGTCGCCGCACTCAAAGCATCCTGAGCGTCCTCCTCCGCGGCGACGGTTCATGCGGTTATTGTGGAACCGCGAGAACCGGTTGGCGAGCAACGCCAGCTCGTCATCCCCCATGAACTCCAGCTGCTCCTCTATGACAGAAAGAAGAGAGGAAAGTGCAAAGCCTCCAGAGGTGTTAGCAGAAGAGCCAGAAACCAAATCCATCGATGGACCAGAAGGATTTTCATAAGAAACCCTCGCCATGGCATCGATCTCACTGGACTTGAGCTTACTGAAGAGCTCGTCGCACGTGAGGGTCTCATAGTTAGGTGATTCGATGATTGCCTGAACCTTGGAATCCCACACCGATCGATCAAGAGTATGCAAAAGCTTCAAAGCTCTCTCATGATCATCGAAAGGCAACAACTCCTTGTTAGCCCTCATCCTGTTGACAATCACCTGAAAGCGAGCGAATAAACTTTCTATGCTCTCACCAGGCATATGTCGAAAGTTCTCATACTCTCGCTTGAACGACTCGTAGAGACGGGTTTTGACTTGAGAGGTTCCCTCATGGAAACGCATGAGGGTAGCCCAAATCTCCCAAGCCGTAGCGAGGTGAGAAACGCGATCAAACTCGGACATGCTCAAACAAGAGAAAAGAGCATTACGAGCTCGGCTATTGGCATCGTGCTCATCGATCTGAGGCTGAGTGACACGAGCAGCCAAGACCACGTAATCAGCAGAGTTGCAAATATCCCAGATGGAAGCACCAATACTCTGCAGATAGGCCGACATGCGTATCTTCCAATACGCATAGTTCGTCCCATCGAAAAACTGCGGTTTGCCCACACCGCGATCCATGTCGCCTTCTGTGGATCTGGAACTGAATAAGGTGGAAGATCCTTAACCCGCTCCGATACCAATTGAAGGACCGAGAATGCAATAGCAAGGCGACCAGAGGGGGGGTGAATGGGAGCACAAAAATTTCTCTGGAAACTTTGGCCTTTTGTCCCCAAAATCTACCCCCGAAAGCTTCGATCGAAACCATGATGCCCACGACCCTTGGAAGAGGGTGGATGATCCCTAGGATCACAGCGAGGCACCACAAAGCGATAGCAAACCAAACGCCAAAAGCTCCGGCGCAAGTTCAACCCTCAAAAATCAAGTCCCGAACGTAGATAGATGGCTACGTCGAGAAACTCTCAAATACCTATGCTAACTAGTAGCAAATATATCTAGAAAGGTTCCTTGATCAACTCTAGGGCCAAGCGAGAAGTCCGAAAACCAAGCAAAGAAGCCGGGAGAGCAAACGCACTAAAATGCAACACTCAGCAGGATACCGGACTGTCTGGCCCTAGGGTCCCGAACTGTTCGCCCCTACTGCGGACTGTCTGCGAGGGAATGGCGGACTGTCCGCCGGCCAACTGAGCAAAACAGCAAGGTTGCTGAACAGTCCCTGGACGACTCCCGGACTGTCCGCGGTTTATACCAGCGAACTGTCCGCCGGTCAACCGAGACCCAAACAGCAAGGACCCGCGGCCACTGGTCTGGCCAAGTCCCTGACGCGCGGACTATCCGCGGGAGGAACGGCGGACTGTCCGCGACCTCCCAGTGAGGGCGATTTCGGTCGCCCCTCACACAACTCTTCCCAAATCCGAATCAAAACTCAATCCCACGTTCCCAAACTTGGAGAGGATGATCACAAGGTAGTTAGGAGACTATCCCCAAGAAATCATCCGCTCAAATTGATTCAATCACCGGGAAATCGAAAGGGGAGGAGTATGAACGAAAAAGCGCCACGAAAACGAAATCAACCCGATCTACTTGTTCGTGAGGAGTTAGATGAATTCCTTCGGTGGAAATGATCTCCTCACTATAAAGAACAAGTTGATTCAAACGGATTTCGCAAAGACGCAATAGAGAGGGAGATGGAGTGATGGGAAAATAGCGGAGAAACAAAGAACGCAAAGAACACGAACAAAACGCGAATCAAGTCACCGATCTGCAACCGTGTGGCTACCACACGCTACAGCAGTGAGATTACGGTCTCACTTCCTCAAAATCTCCAGTACACAGAGGTATGATTCTCTGCGGATCTCAGTAGCTACAACAGGGGATTGGGAGAGCAGGAAACCCTAGAAGCAAAGAGCAAATGACTGAGATAAAATGGGAGGAGGGTGTCTCCCTCTACTTATCCTAATTCTAATTCCTACTCTACCCCTCTCTAATTACAGAGCGAACCAGCTAAACCCTAGGGTTATTCTGGACCTGCGGATACATGGGTGTATGCCGAGTCTCTGAGTGATGAGTGATTGTCAACGGGTGTGATCGCATGTTCTCTGGCTTGTGTTGTGCAGGTGTCGAACACGGAGACAGTGATCGAGGGCAAGTTGAAGGTCAAGTTGAGACGTGTCGTGCCGATGGACTGGGTGCGATGAAGGATGGGCGTGCCGTGCGGCGGACGTGCCATGCCGATGGATCGAGCAGTGAAGGGCGGACGTGAGGCTTGGACTGAGGGACCGGAGTGCCTGAGGATCAGCTGTGGTGGCTGGCAGCCTGGGACAGCGACGAGCAGAGACTTGCGAGGCACGGTGTTGCTCGGGTCGAGGACCTGGGGACACGTGTCGGTGGACGGGGTGCTCGGATCGAGGACCTGGGGACACGTGTCGGTGGACGGGGTGCTCGGATCGATCGATTTTTGTTTTGGATCGTGTTTTTGCTTCCTTGTCCCGAAATTTCTTGATTCACTGATTTGGAGTTAGGTTCGAGCCATGATCTCTTAGAGATAGCTCACTAACATCCTTGTGACCCCTCAGATCGAATCCTAGGCCTAGAGCTTTTGATTCGGAGGAAATCGGGTTGAATCATCAAAGAACCGCGTAGTTTTCGGGGGCATCGGACACTGACACGGGAGCATCGGACGCTAGGGTTCTAAGCGTCGGACGCTCCGGTGACGCGTGTCACTTTCTGAGCGTTTGTAGTGGCATCGGACGCTAGGCATCGGACGCGTCCGTTGGCCATCGGACGCGCCGGAGCCAAAGCATCGGACGCTGGTTGTTCACTGTTCACAGCGTCCGATGGTGGAACAGTAAGGTTCCCGAGAGGCAGTTTTCGCATCGGACGCGTCCGGTGGTCTGGCATCGGACGCAGGCAGCATCCGATGCTACTGTTTTCACACGGTTTTGTCCGCGGTTCGCTCGTTTGTTGACGGAATTGATTTCTGTCTTTTGCATTGGCTTTTTAGAGTTGTCTAGTGTCCCGCTGTGCTTCTTGGAAGCATCCACCCTACATCTAGGGTCATGGACATTTGCAAGCTCTAGGGTTTGCTTCTGGGGTTTATTCTTGGGACAGTGGCTACTAGTTTCCGTAAGGAAAATTTGAAGCTCCCATTCACCCCCCCTCTGGTCGCTTTCTGAGTGCTTCTCGGTCCTTCAGGACCAACTCAAAGATGTTGGTGATCCGACGGCCACGCCCGCACGACTGGTAGTGTTGCCTCGACGCAACCTCACCGATTGCCGCCACGTGCCGCCACCGCTACGCTCGTCCTTTTCCTGGACTTCGCCCCCGGTTTTGAGGCCCAAACCGGGAAACCAGCCTTCACGACCAACCCCTGGTTTTGAGGCCCAAACTGGGAAACCAGCCGTCCATCGCCTGAGTTTTGTGGCCCAAACTCAGAAAACCATCAGCGCCCAGGTTTTGAGGCCCAAACCTGGAAACCGTCCACTCGGTGGTTTTTCTGTGGCTCAACCACCACACCGAGCCGTAGAAGGGATGCACCGCCCGTGCACCCTGTCCACCGACACACGTCCTCAGGTCCTCGACCTGAGCAACACCGTGACCGCAAGTCTTCGCTCATCGCTGTCCCAGGCTGTCAGCCACCACAGCTGATCCTGAGGCCACCGGTCCCTCAGTCCAAGCCTCACGTCCGCCCTTCGCCACTCTCGGTCCATCGGCACGGCACGTCTCTACTTGACCTTCACCTTGCTCTCGATCACTGTATCCGTGCTCGACACCTGCACAACACAAGCCAAAGAACATGCGCATCATCCTAGTTGACAATCACTCATCACTCAGAGACTCGGCATACACCCATGTATCCGCAGATCTGGTGAGATCCACTTCCAGCTCCCAAGAGAGAAGGTACGCTGTTACTTTAATAGCTATGCCACTAATGAACAGGAAAAGAAAAACCACTTGAGGAGGAGGCGCTGTACATCCCAATGCAACAAGAACCAACTAATCAAGGATGGATGGGCTTACTATGAAGGAGAAGTCACCAGGAGTGAAGACATCCCACTAAAGGAAATCAAGAACGATAAAGTAAAGGAGACAAGTCCATCAGTCAAGCAAGTATGGAAGAAGAAAGAGAGTTCTACTGACGTGCAATCATCGAGGTCCTCCTCAGGATCTGCTGATGCACCCAAGGAAGAATAAGGAGCGTACAAGGAGTCTTGTTCGATAGACTATAAACATCGAATCCTCGCCGAAAGGTAACTCGGTAGTTATCCATATTCATTAGCATTAAATTCATCATTACATAATTAGTAGATTTAGCATAATCATTTTACTATTAGTATCATATTTACTTCTTAGTAATCAAATCTGCATTAGAAAACAAAATAAAAATATCTAAGCCCCATGAGAGTATTATACTTTCTGTGGAGGCGTAAAAATACATTTGCATATTTACTTCTGCATTGCATTCATCCATAAAAACAAAAATCCAAAAAAAGAGACACTATGAAACACTGCTGAAACTCTGCTTAGTGAAAAGGAAGAACATAAATAATCTTAAGAGCTTCAAGACAACTAGACAAATGGGAGGAATATTTATCAATAACGCTTAATCAAGTTCCACTAGTTGTGTTGTCTATCTTTGAATTCAGCAGGAAGAGAAGAAGAGAAGGACTCAAGAAACCGCTAACGGTCCACTCATCTTCTGGGGAAAAGACTACGTCAAGATCCAGCTTGGGGGAAAGCACCCTCAGTTATCACGATAAGTATCACAGCTATTTTTATTTACTATTATTAGTTCGGTTTAGTTAGATCAGGTCAATAAACATAGAAACTCATAAAAAGATAAATAACTATTAGAAAACTAAATAAAGATATTATATAATGAATAAATGTCTAGGTGGATATAAACTTAATGTTGCTCATGATGAAAATGATGAACAATTGCTCCGCCATAATTCTTTTCAAGTACCTAGTGTTCAACCTTAAATTTTCTTGAGTCATCACATCGGCGCGTCCGATGCCCCTTTTAGCGGCGCAGATCGTTCTTCAACAGACAGTAGGGACCCACGTGTCATCATTCTCTTTTGTCACTCTCGCGCCCTCGAGCACGAACCCGCTGCCGCCAGCGCCCGTCCTCTCTAAACCCTAACGGTTGACACTGGTTATCTATCACAATTAAAGTATAAATAAATATGAAAAGGGCATGAATTCAATCACCAAAAAAGGTTTAAGGTTTTAATTGACAATATTCCATGAGTTTTGGTGAACTGTGATTCTGCAGGGACTAAACCAGGAAATCAACACAGATTATTTCCCCTAGAAGGAAACCGACGGGAGATAACCGAACCGACGCATCAGGAATATTCTAGAAGGATCTAGAGGACACCAGAAGACACCAGGAGGTCGGGCACCCCGAGAGGCGGCCAGGAGGGACCGACCGGTCCCACCACTAGACCGGTGGGTCGGCCCCTGGGCCCGATGGACTCCGCCTTCTGGAACCTTCCTCCACCGCCTACGAGGATGCATCTCAGCCTTACCTAAGGTTGGTTTGATCCAATGGCCACAGTTCCTCGCTCAGGGCTATATAAGCAGCCCCAGACCCCCTCTCCAGAGCATCATATCAGATAATCAATCATCATGGTTTGATCAAGGCATCATTCATCACAATTAGATCAGGCTATCACCAGAGAAGGAGATCAATCAGAAGCTCTAGAACTACATCCACCTAGATTAGTTAGAATAGGATTAGAGGAGGCAAGCTTCGCTTGGATTCCAGATCTAGTCACGAGAAGGCTCGGTAAACCCAAGATCTTCTCTCTTGTATTAACATTATGGATCAACTTCATAATTACTCTTCTTGTTCATCATTGTTTATGTTGTAGTTCGTCGTCTAGTTCTAGTTCATCATCTAGTTCATCTTCTAGTTCATAATCCAGTCCTAGTTCATGTTCTAGTTCGTACTATAGTTCTTCTCGATGATCTAATTCACCTTATTGTTCATCTCTATGTTCTAGATAGCAATACAATTGATACGACTAAGACATCAACAATTATATTCTTATTTATATTGCTTATAGTATGCTTTGATTATATATTTGGTATAGATAGTTCACCATTATGTTTATACTCATGTTCGTATAGCGCTCATCTTAATGATCATTGGGTGGGTGATAGATGCTGTGTAGGCGTGGTGCCTATACACTATTTATCTATGAATGCGTCCTACATTCCGGATAGAGTGGTAGATCGCGGGTGTGACACTCCTGTTGAGTCCTTTGTATTCCACCTCCTGAATGTAGTGTTCAGTATGGCTCAGTTAACTCATGGTTTAGGGGTTACTCTGTTTGGCAGCTTTACTTTGGAGTTGTCTCTTGATTATAAATATGATATGACCAAGCCTATGATTGCCAGATATGTTTGCACTAATCAATGTATGCTATTACTGGTAATTAGAATAAATTAGGAATATTTCTTATTAATGCTTGTTCTAATCATCACTTACTAGGTAGTACTTGTGGCGGAACCGCCCTGATTATATGAGCTCAAGTATTATCTTAGCCAAATCCGTTTGACTTCAACTGATACTTGAACCCATATAACCCCGGTAGTCCGGAAATCTCGAAGGATTTCTAACACCATACATCATACAGGATCTCATCGTTCAAGGATTACATTCGTAAAGATACATCACAGCGAAAACGAAAATGAATTTAACACCAGAGTGCGGAATTTAAAACGGAGTTATTACAATACTGAATTTTGAAAGTGCGGAAGCTGAAGTAGTTTGAAACACGACCACTACACATGTGGTCCAAATAAAACATTGTTTGATAAACCAACTCACACAACTCTCTCTTCCCTTTTCAGATAATGTGCCACTAGAAGTCTCAGACCAGCAAAAGAAAAAGGGAAGCTTCTGGACGACCCTGCCCTGGGTCTACTCCTCATCACCTTCCACCGGGTAGAGGCAGTGCTTACAATAGCCAAAGTAGACCTGGCCATCTGCAACAAACGGGATAAACCATGAGTATGGGAATGTACTCAGCTAGACTTACCCGTCCAACTGAAAATAAAGACTCCAAGGGTATGCAAGGCTTTTGAGGTAGAGCTGGGATCTTTCAGTTGCGAAAAGCTTAATTTTAGATAAGAGGTAATTACTGATAATGATGAGCTATTATTTTTAGACCTATTCCTTAATTCTAGGTTTTTCACCTGTACTAGAGCACTCACTTGAATCTACCAATCAATAATATAACCATATCCAGTTGACTTATCCACATTTTAGTTGAACCTTTAAAACATCACATGGAGTTGTATCGTGGTGAAGCTCGCCATAGTTTCCCACTAACCGGGGGAGACGGCGACTCGAATCGAATTCCAAACCAGCTGGTGAAAGACCTTTAATACCAGCCCACACTTTCCCCGTCGGGTCCATGCATTGGGCAACCGCTCGATGCTTGTTCTTGGTGGTAATCGTAGCGGCTCACAGCACGGACCGCCCAATTGGAACCTGGCGATGGCCTCACGCAGCAGATCGCAATTTCCATACTAGAGGGCACGACACGGGTTGAGACCGGCCCGAACAGCTTCTAACCGGCTTTGGGGTCGATGATTACGGCACCGACATATCCCTAAGTAAAAGGGCGCGTTCAAAAATGAACGAGGGCCAACATCGATACAAACCTACACGATCCAACGGACGGATTGCTCCAAGTTTCCAAACTTGTGCCTTGCCTTCCCGTTGACCGTATTTCACTACAACTCAGGTTCTTTTCCACGATAGCAAATATAGCCAACCGTGATCCGGTAACTACCCATCAGGGTATTACGGAAACATCCTCAACTATTACTTTTATTCAGCAGGCTAAGCAATTCTACATTATAATAGTAAGTAACAGGATAACAAGGTGGGTAATAATCAATAATCAAGGAACGATAATGCAGCAAGTAGGATTCAATCAACTCCTATACCTAATGCATCACAATATAAAAGGACTCAAGTAATTTAATTATAAAAACTGGGAGACTTAGAATGCTCCGGGGCTTGCCTTGGGTGAAGACCGAGGCCTCGTGGGAGGGGCACTCGGGCAAGTTAGTGTCGCTGGCGGGGTCGACCTCCTCGGCTTGCTGAAGCTCCAGAATCTACTACTCGGCGTTTGCTTCTGGCTCCTGCTCGGGCTCCGGAGGGGTCGATCCTATTGCATGCGACGAATAATAAATATTTGCAATGCGGGTGCAAGATGTGTGGTATAAGAAGAGCATTTCTTGCAAACCAACAAAACCAACTTGTTGAACCACTTTTGACATTGAGGTAAATACTTATTTAATTCATGAAACAAAATCCTTTTATTCACCTATTTCTTATTTAATAATTCAAACGAAATTCAGGTTTGAACTGCAAGTGCATTTTTCTGAACTCAAAAAAATCCACAAAATTTCAGAAGACAATTAGCACTCTCAAGACTCTACTGAATAAATTCCAGCCAAAAATAAAATACAGAACTGCAGATACAAAAATAACAAATAAACTACTCAAAAGGTACTTTGAACTAGCTCCTTATCGAAAAAGTGCCAAACAACAGAGTTCATAATTTTCCTGGCTTCTTTTCCTCAAAAGCATTCTACTGCAGAAAACTTGTGGCCAGAGCATAAACATAAAAGCCTACACCAAATAAACAAATCTATCCCAAAATAAACCACTTGAACTACAACCCTACTAGAAAAGGGTGATAAACTCAACTTCATATTTTTCCCAGATTCTACTTCACATTTTATGCTTATCGAGAAAGTTCCATGAACAGAAACATTATATTATTTCTTACATGAATTTCCAAAGAAAAACACAGAAAAGCACATTTGTAAAACAACATCAGATTTCATCACATAACAGATCATGCTTACATTTTTCTTAGCTTGGACATCATAAACAGAGACTATACAAATTTTCCCATATATTATTTCAGCATATAAAACACCTTAACATTTATTCTTAAGAAATCAGCCAAAAAGGACTTTTAATCATAACAGAAATTTTTTCCACATAAACAGTGCATCATATATTTTTCACAGGTGTAAAACATGATAATAAACTTACACAAAATTTTCCAGGAATTAACTCAACCAGAAAACATATATAACCATTTATCTTAGCAAGAGCATATAAACTGGAATAAATGAAAACAGTAAAATAAACTTCTGCCAAAAATACTTTCATATTTTTCCATGGTAGATCTACTCATAAACAAACTAGCAAAACTGAAATTTCATATTTAACAGAGCTACAGATTGATTATAGCAAAATTAACAAACTTAGTTACTGAGCAGAAAACTAAAAAAAAGAAAAACTTTATTCTAGCCCAAACGGGGCTTTCGGCCCAGTCCAACTCGACCCAACCTGGCTCGAGCGCACGGCGGTAGGTGTGTGTTCGCTCGAGGCCCGGCTCGAACGAGACAGTGCCCGAGGGTTCGCTCGAGGCCTAGCTCGAGCGAGATGATAAAAACAAACGTCTGTCCGAGGCATGGCTCGGAGGCTCGGGCGAGACGGAAAACAATCGCCCGTCCGAGGCCTGGCTCGAGGCTCGGAGGTGGATAGGTGTTCTCACCTTGCATTGACTCGGTGAAGCTGGACGGGAGATACGAGGCTCGGCGAAGGTTCGGGTGGTGTAGAACAATGGCGTGCACTCCCGGTCGTCGATGGCGGCCGAGAAATGGCACTTCTCGTTCTGGCAGTGGTGGGGCTCCGGCGGAGTGGAAGCGGGAGCACTGTGCGGTCTAGATGATGGCGGAGTTGTGGCCGGAGTTAATCGGCCGGCGGTGGCTCAGTGAGGGCTGAAACGTGGGGAGGCGCTCTCGCGGTGGCGTGCAGTGGCCAAGGCGAGGTGAGCGCTCGGCCTTGCGTTCGCGGGCAGGAGAGGGAGTGAGAGCGAGAGCGAGGGGGGCGCGAGTGAGGAGTGAAAAAGAGAGGAGTGCGGGTGCGCGGGGTTTTGGTCGTCGGAGCGGCGGACGGCCGGTCGTGGCGGGGGCCACGGCGTGGCGTGCGGCGCGCGCGGGCAGCAGGGCTCGGCAGGCGAAGCGAGCGGCGACTGGCGAGCGGGGATCATGGCGTGATCGAGCGAGCAACGATCTTGCGGCGATAGGGCGAGCGGGATACGGTGCAGGCGAAGGCGGCCACGCGGCGCTTGCGGCCGGCGTACGGCACGGGCGTCAGGCGGGCGGCGGTAAGCGGCGCGCGCGGCGCGCGGGCGAGTGCGGGAGCGGGCCGGTGCACGCGAGCGGTCGAGCTGGGTCGGCGCGCGCGAGTTGGGCCGAAAGGCCAGATGGGCCGAAAGGTGGGGCGCGGGAGAAATCGTTTTCCTTTTTCTTTTTCCAAAGATTTTCCAAAGTTTGACCACTCAAAAACAGTTTCAAAAACTCCAAACCAGGCTTTGACCCAAATATAAAAGTTTCTCAAAATAATTTTCTCTACAACTTTCATATAAGACACTTTTTCTGAAAATCATTTTTACAACCTCCACATAAATAAAGCCAGTTTTGCAACATAAACCATTTTCTTTGCCTCATTTTTATCTGATAAACTATTTTGAACTAGGTCAAAAACTCCAACTCTATTTTATAAAACTCTTTGCCCAAGCAGAGATCCACTTAAATCATTGAGTCACATAGAAATCCAAATCCAAATAAATAAACAAAAGACAAAAGCACTCTCATGCACATGAAATGATGCAATGCATTGCTTATGCTTCTTAGTAGCTAATTGCAATTCCTAATGCAGTGCTTGACACTAGGGTGTCACAGTACTGTTCTAGGATTATCTTTGATTGTTCTGCTCTCTGTTACCATTTATCATTATCATTTATCATTACTTTACTATCTGATCTCTGTTTAGAGTAATGAGTGTGTTATCAGTCTTTATCATAAGTGTGTGCCACATTAATTGCTGTTAAGTCCTCATTAGTTTAGTACCATCATACTTTGAATTGATTAGTCTCTAGGCTAAATATAAATAATGATACCTGAGACTAGCTTGGGTGAAATGCTTCTACAACGGGTGTATTTATCTGTGCGCTTGTGGGTAAATATTTATCTTTAGATCCAGTGCTCTGATATAATCACATTGCTAGCTTCATGTTAGGGATGACAACTTGAGGTTAAACGAAGTTAGTAGTGTCCCGTACACTTCTTAGTGCCTTCACTAGGTTATTGTTTATGAGGTTCATTCTTAGAGTGATTCCATTAAGGAGTGTCAACACTAACCCTAGACGCTCGCGCCCTCAGCCCGCCGCCGGCCCTCGAGCTCGTGCTCCTCGCCACCGGCCCTCGCGCTCGTGCTCCTCGCCACTGGCCACCGAGCCTTGCCCCATCCCGCCATGTGCGCCGCAGCCGCTGCCTCAACCGCTCGCCGGAAGCCTCGCCGCAGACCTCACCGGAGAAGCTCTCGGTGTTCGTTCATGCTTCGCCAGACCTCGTCCCCGAGCTCATTCACATCTCCGGTGACCTCTTCTCTGGCTTGTAGATCTACTAACAGTGAGCATACACCCTCTCCAGTTTCCACGCCCCCCACATGCTCGATGAAATGCCCCTCTAGCCGTTCCTCCATGTTTTGACACTGTTTCACTTCAAATCTTTTGCAGTCTCGTTCGGTGTGATACGTGGGTGCCCAAACGTTGGTCCTTATCTTATTCTTGGTCGGTTCGTCGGATCATCAGTGTCGGTGTTTGTTAACCGGCAACTCGTCTCGGGGTTCCCAAACGTTTGTTCGGTGGGGATCGGCATATGCAGAACTCGATGGTAAACGCAGAGACAAGGATTTATACTGGTTTGGTCTGCTGAATAGCATCCCTATGTCCAGTTTGGAGGGAATCTTATATGGCACCCTGCGCTTATGGGTGTCTGGTTGTGTACCATGACCCCTTGTTGTCTATGTGCCCATTGCCCCGATCTAGCGAGCTCTGCCTCTCTTTATATAGTCCAGGAGGCAGACTCCTAGTCATTTACATCTTAGGAGTCCTAATAGGATTACAAGGTAGCAATACTACTAGGATTACATGGAGAGTCCTAGTTGGACTAGGTCTTCGCCCTTCCTTGCGGAGTATCTGGGGACTCTGTCCCACAAGCCCCCGAGCTCTTCATGGTTTATCGGTGAAGTCATCTTGAGACTCTTGGCTTTGATGAAGCGTCATCCGAGTACCTTCTGAGAGAAACCATAAAGTGCTCTTGAAGTCTTCTAATGGTGTGCGCTTTCTGAAAAGCGCACCCATTAGGTGTAGCCCCCGAGCCTCTTGCTGTTTAGCATAAAGAGCTGGAGGGTCTTGTCTGAAATTGCTCCAATTCCTTTCGAAGAAATTTGGATGCATCATTTAGGGATATATATCCCGCAGCCCTCGAGCCTAAAATCGACTACTCGGAGTCGATTGTAGGATCTTGTAGACATCCTCAAGGGTGCAACCGAGTAATCTCTCGAAGACAAGGATTGCCATCTGTTTGTCGCCGAGTCTTTGAATGCTTGTAATTTTGATCTTTGATCTGTGAATCCGAGCCCCCGAGCGTAGTCGAAGTGAAGCCGATTAAGCTAAGGCAATGATCGAGCCCCCGAGCTTAATGCTGACTACTCCGTGGAGGTGAAGAAGCTTGAAGGAAGTAGGATATTGGTGAGCCCAAGGCTTCGGGTGGGTAGTCTCCTCACCGGAGACCCTGTATCACCCCCACCTTGGAACTCCCAAATCATCATAACCATGTTTGAAGGCTCGTTGCAATAGCATGGTGTCCGAGTGAGGCAACCCTCAAGGGCGTACCTCACCCAGCGGCGTAGTTACCGAGTGAGGCAGCCCTTAGGGGCTTACCTCACCCATTGGCTTGGTGTCCGTGTAGGGCAGCCCTTAGGGGCGTACCTCAACCGGTGTTGTAGTCCATAACTTTTTCCCTACAAAGTAGACATACAAAAATATGTAGTAAATGATATTCATGATATCAAGTCAGGAGCATGTCCCAGCATTAACAAATGCATATGAAATTTTTTGCATCTTGCTCTTGCTAGGTTGTTTAAATCACTCGAGTAGTGGGCCTGTGACGTTTAAGCACCTATCCTGCGTGTCGAGCTTTATTTGTCGAGCGTGAGGTATAGGCTTCACGGATTAAGGCTTCCACTTACTCAAGTAATTTAACAACTTGCTAAGAGAAGATTATAGCAGTCATGCTGCGCGAAAAGAGAGCACACTCTGAGTGTACATTGTACACCCGTGAGGTGTTGCCCCGACTACAAGCTTGGGGCTATATGAGTAGCCGGAAATGCAATTATGATGTGGTTGTAGCGGCTCACGATTAATATTTGGAGATATTAAAAATATTAAAGCGTGACTTAGCTTGGTTGATGCCGAGTTGAGTGGTCAGCACCGCCGAGTGGGATAGTCGGCACCGTCGAGGGGAGTAGTCGACATCGCCGAGATATCCGAGTAATGGATGCCTTGGTACTCGGACGACTTGCTTATTACTCGGATGACTTGTTTGCAGCTCGATAACAACTTGATGGTTTAACGCCTACTCGACAGCTTCACTTGTGGCTCAATAGCTCGCTTTATGGCTTAGGCAACTTGATGGCTTGCTCGCGGTTCAATAGCAGCTCGAAGGGTCGCTTGCTTACGACTCAATGGCGGCTTGATAGCTCGCTTGCAGCTCAACAGCAGCTCGAGGGCTCGCTTTTGTGGCTCAACGATAGCTTGATGGCTTGCTCGCGGCTCAACAGCAGCTCGAGGGCTCGCTTACTTGCGGCTCAACGACAGCTTGATGGTTCACTCACAACTCAACAGTAGCTCAAGGGCTGACATGCGGCTCATGGCTCACTTGCGGCTTTACGATATCATGATGGCTTAACGACTGCTCGACAGCTCACTTGTGGCTCATGGCTCACTTGCGGCTCTCGGCAGCATGATGGCTCGATGACTCGGTACCCAAACATTGTGGATATACGAGTAGCTGGTTGTCGATGAAGTCGATTAGTCGGAACAGCTCCTCAGCAGATTCTTGATCGAGCCGGGTTGTTGCCGAGTAATTCTTGATCATCTGGATCTCGCTCCCGACTAACACATTGAATCCGAGTGGAGTAGTCGGTCGAGTCTGGGTAGTCGGAAGTACGCGCAGAGTCTTGTTGTCTATAGCTCGGCGTACGCGCAGAGTCTTGTTGTCTGCAGCTCGGCTTGCTTGCAGTGTGGATAATTTTGCTTGCATGTGAATTGGTAAAATCAGTCCAGCTAGCTAGCTAGGAACCCGAGACTTGTGCATGCTCTGGCTTTCCTCCGTGATGCATGCACACGATAGATTAGTTTCTTCTTTTGTCCACGTCTTGCTTGGTTAGGTTGTTATGCATGGAGCCTCCGTCTTGATAAATTCCCTGTTGATCTGGTTGAACCCATTTTGGAGTTGTAATGAGTAGGCGTGACCGCAACGGGAACCAACGCTTGGGTGTTTATGCTTGAGGCTCATCATCGAGGCTGAGAAGACAACCCCATGGCTGAATGGAGCAAGATCGATTTTGCTTTGACCGTTCGAAAGCAGAATCAACGCGACATTAGCTTCTCCGTGCGTGGCGTCTCGTCTTGTGCTGGTCGAAGAGATCGTCTTCCGCCGTCAGAAAATTTGATCTTGAGGTCCGTCGAGATCTTGATCGCAATTGCGCCGAAAGTCCCCTACCTGGCGCGCCAACTGTCAGTGTTTGTTAACCGGCAACTCATTTCGGGGGTACCCGGACGATTGTTCGGTGGGGATCGACGTATGCAGAACTCGATGGTAAACGCAGAGACAATGATTTATACTGGTTCGGTCTGCTGAATAGCATCCCTACGTCCAGTTTGGGGGGAATAATATCTAGCGCCCTGCGCTTATGGGTGTCTAATTGTGTACCATGACCCCTTGTTGTTTGTGTTTGTCTCTGTCCCGATCTAGGGAGCTCTACCTCTCTTTATATAGTCCAGGAGGCAAGAGTCCTAGTCGGTTACAATCTTAGGAGTCCTAGTAGGATTACAAGGTAGCAATACTACTAGAATTACATGAAGAGTCCTAGTTAGACTAGGTCTTCGCCCTTCCTTGTGGAGTACCCGGGGACTCTGTCCCATAGTCAGGTAGCAAAGCCCGACTCCTCTCTTATCCCTATATGCTTTGCTTCCATAGGCTCTTCTCGTTTTTAGAATATATTATTCTTATATATATCCCATCTATTCTCTTGCAGCAAGTCAGTGACACAGGCTTGACAGTTGGCATTTGATCAGTGTCAGCGAACCCGGGGCCAAGCCCGCGGGTAAGGATCGAGGCCAAGCCTCGTGAGTGTCAGTAGCAGTTGCTCAGTGTCAGGGGGAGTCTCTGCCAGTATTGCTTGTCAGTTGAGTCTGTCAGTTGATCTCCAGTGACAGTTGCTTTCTCAGTGGCAGTTTAGCTTCTTCAGCAGCAGTTTTTTCTCTGTTCTTATCAGCTATACGCTGCAAGAACGTCGGCGGTGCTCCAGGGGACTCTCCTCCACGTCCTCCTCCTTCCGGTCAGCGACCCGAAAAGGGGAAGCTGACTACGCGCAGGAAGCGCTCCAGGGCCAAGCGAGAGGCCGATCAGGTCCGTGCAGTTGCAGACGCTGCAGAGCGTGCTGAGCGGGGAGGCCGTGGTGGCAGCTTGAGGATTGGGGATCAGCTTACGCCAGAGAAGAGGAGAGAAGTAGAGGAGGTTGAGTGTCGGCACGGCTCAACGTATAGCTCCCTTATGGCCGCCGGTCGCCGGACCACGTTCACCTCCCAGGCGTAGAGCCCCAGAGTTCACAGCAGGGTCAGGCAGAGGCCGAGACTCCAGAGGCAGAGGCTGAGGACGAGGTGCCAGAGGAGGTGCCCAGGTGTTGGTCGTCCCGTCGCAGGACTGAGGTGCCACCCTGGCCCGACGTCCCTCTACGGGGTGCACGTGCTCCATCGAGGCGTCCACCTCCACCGATTTCGCGACTAGACCTCCGTGCTTCCACCTGTTCATAGATCTAGACTCTTTGCTTGGTGCGAGTTGAGCAGTGGTTTCCGAGGGAGCGTTAGCAGCAGGCAGGGCCCGAGTTCTACACTGTCCTGCAGGAGGACTTCTACCAGGGGTACAGGAACGCCGGGATCAGTCTGCGTTCCCAGCGTGTTTGCTCTTTGGAGGCCTTGGTTTCAGCAGCAGAGCAGCTACGCCCCGTTCTCACTTACCTAGCCGGTTTGGCAGACCTGTTGGGGCAGTCTGGCTCGTATATCGAGGATTGGGTCTTCCAGTTCTACGCATCATTGTGGGTGCACCCTGACTGTCAGACGATTGAGTTTGCTTTCAGATGGGAGCACTACAGGTTGTTTATGTCAGAGATCCGGGATTGGTTCGACCTTCATCACTCTCAGACCCGGATCCACGACCTGTGTTACGACAGGACAGAGCCACCGAGACACCCTCACGGTGGAGAGCAGCCGACCACCGACTTAGTGCGCCCGTGCTTCAGAGAGCCTTTCGGGGACGGTTCGAGCCGAGCGCCGAAGGATCTCACTCTTGCGGCTCGGATCCTCCACAAGCTCCTTAGGCGTACTCTATTACCAGAGTTGGCATCAAAGAGGGTATCTCTCGACTTTAGCTGTGGTTGCTCGCGTATCTGATTCGGCAGCAGGAGTTCGATATTATGGATGTGATTATTTGTGAGATGGAGGACATAGTGGCAGAGGGCATCAAGGCCCGCAGGGAGCTACCGTATGCGCACTGGATCTCCTATATTCTTTGGAAGGTAGCTACCACGACAAGGACAGACTCTTACAAGCTCAGCGACCGTGTTCCCCGCATACAACATGAGTCAGCTTTTGGGACACGGTCGGGACCGCCGGCAGCAGCAGGAGGCTACGACCAGCTCAAGATAGCGGCCAGAGGTGCCAGAGTCAGCTCAGCAGCAACACAAGACAGTCAGAGTTCTCGTGGAGCAGGAGCTTGCCGAGTTAGAGGGAGAGGGACAGTATGTTGCCAAGGACCCCACCGATAGCTCTGACGAGGACTACCAGCTCCCGCCTCGCTTTTAGCCTCGCTCTCATGACACTGAGGCCGGGTCGTCTGGTACCTCTGATCCAGCACTCCTTGTGATACTATCTCGGATGGAGGAGCCGCAGCGAACGGTCACACAGGACGTCCAGCGTCTCGCCCAGGAGCAGCAACGCCTCGCTCTGGCACAGGCCTTGGCACAACAGCAGGTCCAGGAGAGGTCCGATGCAGTTCAGCGTCAGATGATGGAGCTCCAGCAGCAGACTTTGACCTTCATGGAGTGTATCATGAGAGGACCTCCTCAGTGGCAGTGGAAGCAGCCTCCCCTGCAGCAGTAGATTCAGTGGCAGCCACCTGTTCCACCTCCGCCGCCGCAGACTCAGTAGCAGCAGCCGTAGTTCTCGGGACACTCCTAGTCCACCTGGTATACTACACAACCTGGAGGGGCCCCACTATTTAGTCCGCTTCACACAGGTTTTAGACCACGTCCGACAAAGTCTTTGTTCATGACAACTACTTCTGTGATGCGTGACCTGTCTGCGACCTTTAGCGAGCTCATCGGGATGCCCACTCCAGTCTTCCCCGGTTCAGCTCAGACGATGACGGCTCCCATGACTTCCACCACTGAGACTCTTCCGAGCTCCATCACATCCTCTGAGCAGACTGAGCCAGTTCCGTCAGAGCCTACTCTTTCAGTTCAACCGGAGTTGTCTGTTATACCCGAGCTTCCGCACTCCGATACTCAGGTTGACACAACTACCGAGACAATGACAGAGACAAAGCCGACAATACCAGAGCAGGCCGAGCAGACTCAGCAGTCAGTGCAGGTTGAGCCGCCACAGCAGACCCGGACCGCTTCTCTAGCACTTCCATCTATAGAGGGTCAGACTGCCGCCTCGTCTTCGTAAGACTCTGAGGCGCTTCTGCAGCAGTTTGAGTTCTCCCAGCGCACTCCGGAGACCGCACCTGACTCGTCTGCGCCACCTCCGCCCTCCGACGCTTAGTTTGGTGTTTGACGCCAAAGGGGGAGAGTGGTCGAGTATAGCGATAGGGGGTGATGTGAGAGGGATTTGGATCTTTTGATGTGTTATTTTTCGCATACGCTCTTTGCATATCGCATCTTTTGCACTAAGTTTATGCTTATATATTTGTACTATGGACCTTTCGACATGTATGTGCTCACTATGATATCTTATATGACATGTCATTTTGTTTCGCTCGATTGCTTGCGCTTAATTCTCACTTGTTATGTATTCGGGCTCTTTTACTCTTGCACTTGCTATTCACTCTAACTTTTTGAGTGTAGGATGTTGGCATGATATGTATGAGCTTGTCCCTAATCATTTTCTCTTATTCATTGCAAGTTCATACATGTCATGATTTGAAAACCTCTTCTCTCTATACTCGAGGTCGTGTTGTCATCAATCACCAAAAAGGGGGAGATTGAACGCATCTTGGCCCCTAGTGGGTTTCGGTGATTGGATGAAACACAAGATTACGGTGACTAACGTGTGTTTTGCAGAAACAAGGATGAGTTAGGTCACGGTAATGGTGACGATACGGGCATATGGAGTTCATGTCCCCTGACGATGGAAATCATTTCGATTTTCAAAGGACGGACGACGAAGACGGTGGTAGACTAGGCTAAGTGTCATAGTGTAACACCCTGATTTAATTTTTCCCCAATTGAATAAAATAAATTAGAAATTAAATAGGTTGTCTATTTAATCAGAGGAGGAAAATAAAATTTGTTTATCATTTTCATGTTGCATTCATGCCGTTGCATAATTTTATTGAGTGGTAAATAAATTTATTAAACCCGAATAGGGCGAATCGGATTTATTCTATTTAGAAAGCAAATAAAGGATTTATGAAAATTTTACAAATTTAAACTCAAGTTTTCTTTTCAAAACCTAGGGAAAATATTTCTAAAATATTTCAAAGTGATTTTGATTTCAAACTGATTTGAATTTGGATTTCAAAATGAACTTGGAAAAAGATTGGAAAGTAAAAACAAAAAGGAAAGAGAATTGGCAACGGGCTCATTTTCTTTCCCTAACCAAGCCCAACCCGTTTTCCCCTCCCTCTCGTCCCCGGCCTGCTCGGCGCCCCCTGGCCCAGCGCCGCATCCCGCCTCCCTCACCCCAGGCCCGCGCCACTCCCTCCTCCTCCCGGCCCACTCACTCAGCCGGCCCAGCTGCCGCTCGCCCTAGCCCACCTCCGGCGCACGGCACCGCAGCGGCCCGCGTGCGCCCCTCCCTCCCTTCTCTCTCTGACAGACGGACCCCGCCGGTCGGGTCTATCCCCTCCCTCTCGCACGCGTCTCTCCTCCGCACGGATAGCATCTGCTATCACCGCCCGCCACCAGCCCCTCCGAACCCTCTGGTCGTCCAACCGAACTAGATCGCGTCGCCACCCCTTTCCTTCCTCGCCTACAAAGAGCTCGCACCCTAGCTCCTTTCTTTTCCCCTCCGGTACCCGAGTCCCCTCGCCGCCATTGCCACCATTGCCGAACTCGGCATTAGCCCCAATCCCTTCCTGAGAGCCCTCACCGCCTCTCCCACTGCCACCGTCGTCCTCGCGGAGCCGCACCGCATCCAGGGAACCCCTCACCAGTGGACGGTTGCGCCGGGAGCTTCACGGCATCAACCACGCCGGAGAGGACGTACTGCCCCGCCACGGACACCGCCCTTCGGCCTCCGACCGACGACCAGGGACCCGTCATTGGACACGCGGTGAGCTTCCCATCCCAACCCGTCTTTTTCCGTAAGCTCTACTGGCCCTAGGACCCCTCCTGAGCCGCACCGGCGAGCTCTGGCCATGGCGCCGCCGTGTCCTCTGGCACCGGCCGGCGAAGCCAACCCTCCCCTTTCCTTTCCAGCCGTCCGATCCGAAATCGATGTCCCAGATTAGATTAGATCTTGAACCGGTATGCACCTGGTTCACCGGTGCCGTGGACGCAGTCCACTCACGCCGCGTCAGCGGTCCACGGAGCACGTGGCACACCAACCCAATCACGCGGTGACACGCGGCACGACGTGGCGTCCACGCAAGCATGCACGCGCCGGTATTGGTGGTTTTGCAGAAAACCCCTTCACGTTTTTAGAAACCAACCCGCACTCCTATCGGCACTGTGCACTGAGTCATGGAGAACTTACAGTTAGGCCCCTCCATTTGCGCCAAAACGAGGCGCAGTCCACCACATCGCTCCGCCTCGTCGATCTAATCACAGCCACACGTCGCCAGATCGACGGCCGAGAATAGCCGATACCCCTTCGCCGGTGCATTTTGCTAAAGAGACCCCCGTTTTCTCCGAAATCAACCCGCCGTCCATCCGGCACTATTCACTGAGTCACGGAAACCTTGCATCCTAGCCCCTGTACTTCACGGTAAATGACGCCCAGTCCAACCGCCATTTTCTTTTCTGTTTTATTTATTTAAAATCCGCAAATGAGTTAAAACTATTTACAGAATTGCCATCCAACTTCAAAACCCCATAACTTTTGCGTTTTAACTCCGATTTGACCCATTCAACTTGCGTTAGATTCATAATTTCGTTCTCTACGCAGTAGAACTGTTGGTTTACTGTTTTGATACTGTTTGTTGTACTGTTATTTATTTTTGCTTTGTATGTGCCATGTATGTTGATTGGGCCAGAGAGTGCGGAGTACGAGGACGCTCCCGACCCTTCCTGTGACCCTGCAGATTCGACCCAGCCCGAAGGCAAGTGTCCTTGAACATCTTGCACCTACTTCATTTTACTTTTGGTACTAGAGTAGTTAGATCTTGTAGACGCATGCTTGTCATTAATTTGAATCCCATGTTATGGTTTACTAGATTTTGATCTATTATCCTTGTCGCCTGTTTTGGGATATTCGGGTAGGTGTTTTGCTTAGCCCTGCAGTCAAGTTTGGGTTGGGAGGTAAACATTATTAATCTTGATTAATGAACTATGAAACAGGGTGGATATGGTAATTTTGTAGTAACATGGTTATTAGGTAAATCCGGCAGGATGGAACCGTATTGGTGGTTTTGTGCCGTGGGACTCGGCAGCTGCTTTTGGTTTTGGTTCGGGGCTCGTGCTAGACATATCCTGCCTGGATCCCTAGGACCCGGTTCTTGGACAAGTAACCCGGCAATACAGCGCAACCATGAGATCTGGATGGGCTGGACCTGGCTAATTAATTAGTTTTCCTCTAAGTTATGCTACACGGGGTTTGTTTAGTGGCTCAAGAGGGGTCCCTTGGGGTCGTTGACTTATGGACAGGGGAGAAACCTTAGAGTACGTGTAACACAGACTTGGAGGGACTTTGTAAAGGCCTTGCAGTGCAACCTGCTATGCACCTTGGCAGTGTTTAGCGTGACGGGACCTGCACGACTCATGGGTAACGATGTGCAACCTCTGCAGAGTGTAAAACTGATATATCAGCCGTGCTCACGGTCACGAGCGGGCTTGGACTTCTTCGAGATTAGTTGGTTACTGGTTACTGTTTCGGGTCATCTGATGGACATCAGGTGCGGTTGCCTGATGGACTTCAGGTGTGGGTACTTGGTGCAACTCCAAGTGCGGTTGCTTGGTGTGACTCCAAGTGTTGGTTACTCGGTGTGACTCCGAGTGTGGTCTTGCTCGGTGCGACTCCGAGTGTTGTTACTTTACTACAGAGTCTGTCTATAACCTAGTAAATAGGTGCATAGAATTAATAGGATTAATAGGATGTGTCGCTTTAGGCGCTTGAGTCAAACAAAGTCAGCCTACCTTTGTTATAAGCCTCATAAGCATATATTTCCTACACTTGCGGAGTACATTTCGATGTACTCACCCTCCTCTTTGTTCCCCTGCTACCCCACCGAGACGCTGGCGATTACGGAGACGCTGGTGGCTACGTTCACGAGGAGCCGGAGTATCCAGAGGACGGTGGCTTCGACCCTGACGACCTGTACTAGGATGGCGCTACCCCCGGTCGACCTTCCTGTGGAGATGGAGTCCAGATTTCCGCGATTACTTCAGAGTCTTCATTCGAGTTAGATGTCGAGAGAGTCTGTACTTTTTCTTTCAGACCCGAGGGTCATTTATGTAATAATATTCGATATATTAATAAAAGCATTGTTTTGATATTTACTATGATGTGGATATATGTATGAAAATTGATCCTGGCATACATATATTGTGCTCCAATTTTGTTCTTAAAATTGGGGTGTCACAGAGTGGTATCGGAGCCGTGTTGACCGTAGGACGCTACCCTAGTCAGTCGTCGAGTTTACAAAACTATTTTAAAAGCCCCATCTTTTTTCTCACTTCTGTAGGCCCTTTCTCTGCTGAAAATTCAAACTTTGTTTCAAAGTAGGTCCTCCAATAGTAGGATGCCCACCATAATTGTTTGAACTCGTAGCACGTTGATTGACATGTACTTGTGCACATGTATTGATTTGGTTCTTTGTAATGATTGTTGGTGTGTTGCGACCGTCAGGTTGCAGCGACATCATTTGTTAAAATGTTTTACTAATCGAAATAATTAACCAAACCAGGGTTGCTATATATCTATCTATCATATCTCACTCTTACTCCTGGAAAATGTAACAGATGGTTGACACCAGGAGCAGCGCGGGTAACGCCGGTCACGCTGGCGGGAGCGGGGCAGGTGGCAACCAGCCGCCTCATCCTCATCCACCTCCACCTCCGCCTCCGTACGACCCACTCCAGATGGCCCAGGTGCAGAATGAGATGATGCAGAACATGGCCCAGATCATGCAGCACATGCAGCAGATGGCGCAGGCTGCTCAGGGTGCTCAGGGTGCAGGAGTCGCACAGCCACCCCGACCGGATGACACCCTCAGGAGCTTCATGACGACGCGCCCTCCAGTGTTCCACCACGCCATAGAGCCAATGGATGCAGACGATTGGCTCGAGACGATTACAGGCAAATTGCAGCTTGCCCATGTCGGGGACCTTGATAAGGCCCTCTACGCCTCGCACCAGCTTCAGGGCCCGGCGAAGAACTGGTGGACTGCGTACACCGCAGCTCATGCGGACGCCGACTCGATCACTTGGGAGGAGTTCCGCAGGGCATTCCGCGACCAGTACGTCCCTTTCGGCGAGATCAGGGTGAAGCGCCGCGAGTTCCAGGATCTCAGGCAGGGCGCGATGACAGTGCGTGAGTATCTCACGCGGTTCAGCCAGCTGTCCCGTTACGCCCCAGATGACGTGGACACAGATGATAAGAAGCAGGAGTGCTTCAGGCAAGATCTCTGTCATTCTTTCATATTAAATATAATCCTCATATACCCTTGTTCATTCCTTTTGTTACCTGATCAATAATGAAATTGTTATCTGCTTCAGGCATGGGCTTAACCCAGGACTCCGCTATGCCCTAGCTTCAAATGAGTATTCCTCATTTCAGAAGCTGGTTGACCGTGCCTTCGCAGTGGAGAAGGAACGGAAGGACCTCGATGCTGATCGCAAGAGGAAGATGACGTTCCAGGGACAGTCCTCCGGCAGCTCTACTCGTCCCCGCTACGCTCCACCTGCCTCAGCTTCCAGGCAGATTCCCCAGCAGCAGCAGTACCGACCGCCCCAGTCCCGGCAGCCCGCTCCCCAGTACAGGCATCCAGCTCCACAGTATCAGGCTCCACCTCAGCAGCAGCAGCAGCAGCAGCCACGCCAGGCTCAGGCACCTCGCCAGGGTCTTCCAGCTCCGCAGCAGCCCCGTCCAGCACAGGGGGCAGGTCAGATTGGCCCGTGTTACAAGTGTAACCAGATGGGACACTTTGCCAACAAGTGTCCGTTGAGGCAGCCAGCTCCACCGCAGTCTCGTCCTGCAGGCCAGTCCCAGAGCTACACTCGTGGTCGTGTGAACCACGTGACGGCAGAGTCTGCTCAGACGGCACCAGATGTGGTGTTTGGTACGTTCCTTGTTGACTCTCACCCAGTTACAGTCTTGTTTGATTCTGGAGCATCTCATTCGTTCATATCAGCACCCTGCGCATCTAAATATAATATGAATAGAGTGTTAATGAAAAAGCATCTGCTAGTGAATTCTCCTGGAGGAGAACTAATATCGAGGCATGTGTGCCCGAATGTGAGCTTAACCATAAGGGGGGTAGTCTTTCCCACCTCTCTTATTGTTCTGGATTCCCAAGGTATTGATGTCATTCTGGGAATGGATTGGCTACGCAAGTACCAGGGAGTCATTGATTGTGCTCAGAGGCTCATCACAGTGAAGCATCCAGATGGCACGGAGATTGTGTATCGAGCACCGACAAAGATGATAGAAGAAGCCAGAGCATATGAGGCTGTCGTGGTACCTGATATCCGAGTTGTCAAGGAGTTCCCAGATGTCTTCCAGAAAGTGCCAGGTATGCCACCTGATCGTGAGATTGAGTTCTCTATTGATTTAGTTCCTGGCACTGCACCTATATACATGCGACCATATAGAATGGATGCCGAAAAGCTAGCCGAGCTGAAGACGCAGATCCAAGAGCAGTTAGAGAAGGGGCATATTCGTCCTAGTACATCCCCATGGGGAGCCCCTGTGATCTTTGTTCCGAAGAAGGATGGAGGTCTGCGGATGTGCGTTGATTACCGCGCATTGAATGAAGCTACCATCAAGAACAAGTACCCGATTCCTCGCATTGATGATCTGTTTGATCAGTTGAAGGGTGCTCATGTGTTCTCAAAGATTGACCTGCAAACAGGTTATAACCAGCTGAAGATTCGTGAAGCTGATATCCCGAAGACGGCGTTTGTGACTCGATATGGGCTATATGAGTACACAGTGATGTCCTTCGGCTTGACTAATGCCCCAGCTTTCTTCATGTATCTGATGAACAAGGTCTTTATGGAGTTTTTAGATCTATTCGTCGTGGTGTTCCTTGATGATATCCTGATATTCTCGAAGACTGAAGAAGAACATGAGAAGCATCTGAGATTAGTGTTGCAGAAGCTCAGAGAGCATCGGTTGTATGCAAAGCTGAGCAAATGCGAGTTCTGGTTGAAGAAGGTTGCATATTTGGGGCATATCATCTCAGAGGGTGGTGTATCAGTGGATCCAGGCAAGGTCCAAGATATATTGGACTGGAAGGTACCTGAGAGCATTACTGAGATTCGGAGTTTCCTCGGTATGGCAGGATATTATCGCAGATTCATTGAGGGATTCTCCAAGATCGTGAAGCCGATGACGAGATTGGCTGAGAAGGGTGCCAAGTTTGTATGGTCCCCTGAATGCCAGACTGGTTTTGAGGAGCTGAAAGCGAGATTGACCTCTGCTCCTATTCTTGTCATGCCAGATGTCCAGAAGAACTTCACTGTGTATTGTGATGCTTCGCGACAGGGTCTGGGAT
The DNA here is from genome assembly GCA_009763385.1 of Coix lacryma-jobi var. lacryma-jobi. Taxonomy (NCBI): domain Eukaryota; kingdom Viridiplantae; phylum Streptophyta; class Magnoliopsida; order Poales; family Poaceae; genus Coix; species Coix lacryma-jobi. The sequence continues at coordinate 68,512,768 of CM019831.1, read as the reverse complement.
GTGTGCTTATGCAGGAAGGTCGGGTGATTGCTTATGCCTCGAGACAGCTCAGGAAGCATGAGCTGAACTATCCTACACATGATCTGGAGTTGGCAGCAGTTGTTCATGCTCTGAAGATCTGGAGGCACTATCTGATGGGCAAGAAGACGGAGATATACACCGATCATAAGAGCTTGAAGTACATCTTCACCCAGCCAGATCTAAATCTCCGCCAACGGAGATGGCTAGAGTTGATCAAAGATTATGATCTGAGTATCAACTATCATCCGGGCAAGGCGAATGTTGTAGCAGATGCCCTGAGCAGAAAGGTCTACTGCAATGTGCTTGAGATCAAGGAGCAACAGCCCGAGTTGCATGAGGAGTTTGAGAAGCTCAACTTGGGTATTCTTGGTCATACTGATGCAGTGGCCTTGGAGGTTGATTCGACCTTGGAGCGTGATATTCGAGCAGGACAGCTCACTGATGAGTACTTGCTAGAGATCAGACAGTTGATCAAGGAGGACAAAGCCCCAGGGTTCACAGAGGATGATCAGGGTGTCTTATGGTTCAGAGGCAGGATCTGTGTTCCTGATGTGAAGGCTATCAAGGAGATGATTCTGAGGGAAGTTCATTATTCAGCCTACTCTCTCCATCCAGGTAGTACCAAGATGTACCAGGATCTAAAGCAGTATTACTGGTGGTATGGGATGAAGAGGGATGTAGCAGAGTACGTGGCCTTGTGTGACACATGTCAGAGGGTTAAGGCCCAACATCAGAGACCAGCTGGTTTGCTACAGCCCCTGCAGGTTCCAGAGTGGAAATGGGAACAGATCAGCATGGATTTTATCACTGGTTTGCCCAGGACACAGTCCGGATATGATTCCATTTGGGTCATAGTTGATTGCTTGACCAAGGTTGCTCATTTCATTCCAGTCAAGGAGTCATATCGTGGACCACAGCTTGCAGAGTTGTACATGTCCCGTATTGTGTGCTTGCATGGTGTGCCGAAGATCATAGTATCTGACAGAGGTACCCAGTTCACATCCAGGTTCTGGAGGCGGTTGCATGAGTCTATGGACACCCGCCTCAGTTTCAGTTCAGCTTATCATCCTCAGACCGATGGTCAGACAGAAAGGGTGAATCAGATCCTTGAGGACATGTTGCGAGCTAGTGCACTCCAGAATAGCCAGAGTTGGGATAAGAGTCTTCCTTATGCAGAGTTCTCTTATAACAACAGCTATCAGGCCAGTCTCAAGATGTCCCCCTTTGAAGCACTGTATGGCAGGAAGTGCAGAACACCTCTGTTCTGGAATCAGGTTGGAGAAAGGAAAGTCTTTGGCCCTGAGTCTATAGAGGAAGCTGAGGAACAGGTCAGACAGATCCGAAGCAACCTGAAGACAGCTCAGTCTAGACAGAAGAGTTATGCAGATGTCAGACGACGTGAGCTGGAGTTCCAGATTGGGGACTATGTCTATCTGAAGGTGTCACCCTTCAGAGGTCTTCGGAGGTTTAATGTCAAAGGAAAGCTATCTCCGAGGTTCATTGGCCCTTTCAAGGTGATTGACAAGAAAGGTGCAGTTGCTTATCAGCTGGAGTTGCCTGCACGTCTGGCAGGTATTCATAATGTGTTCCATGTATCCCAGCTGAAGAGATGCCTCCGAGTTCCAGAGGAGCAGTTGCCACTTGAGGAGCTTGATCTGAGAGATGATCTGACATTCTCTGAGCCGATCAAGATCCTGGACACGATGGAACGGGGCACTCGCAACAAGAGGATTAAAATCTGCAAGGTGCAATGGAAGCATTACTCCGAAGAGGAAGCCACATGGGAGAAGGAAGATGATCTTCGGGCAGATTTTCCTCACCTCTTCGCCGACTCTTCCTAATCTCGAGGACGAGATTCTTCTAAGGGGGGTAGGTTTGTAACACCCTGATTTAATTTTTCCCCAATTGAATAAAATAAATTAGAAATTAAATAGGTTGTCTATTTAATCAGAGGAGGAAAATAAAATTTGTTTATCATTTTCATGTTGCATTCATGCCGTTGCATAATTTTATTGAGTGGTAAATAAATTTATTAAACCCGAATAGGGCGAATCGGATTTATTCTATTTAGAAAGCAAATAAAGGATTTATGAAAATTTTACAAATTTAAACTCAAGTTTTCTTTTCAAAACCTAGGGAAAATATTTCTAAAATATTTCAAAGTGATTTTGATTTCAAACTGATTTGAATTTGGATTTCAAAATGAACTTGGAAAAAGATTGGAAAGTAAAAACAAAAAGGAAAGAGAATTGGCAACGGGCTCATTTTCTTTCCCTAACCAAGCCCAACCCGTTTTCCCCTCCCTCTCGTCCCCGGCCTGCTCGGCGCCCCCTGGCCCAGCGCCGCATCCCGCCTCCCTCACCCCAGGCCCGCGCCACTCCCTCCTCCTCCCGGCCCACTCACTCAGCCGGCCCAGCTGCCGCTCGCCCCAGCCCACCTCCGGCGCACGGCACCGCAGCGGCCCGCGTGCGCCCCTCCCTCCCTTCTCTCTCTGACAGACGGACCCCGCCGGTCGGGTCTATCCCCTCCCTCTCGCACGCGTCTCTCCTCCGCACGGATAGCATCTGCTATCACCGCCCGCCACCAGCCCCTCCGAACCCTCTGGTCGTCCAACCGAACTAGATCGCGCCGCCACCCCTTTCCTTCCTCGCCTACAAAGAGCTCGCACCCTAGCTCCTTTCTTTTCCCCTCCGGTACCCGAGTCCCCTCGCCGCCATTGCCACCATTGCCGAACTCGGCATTAGCCCCAATCCCTTCCTGAGAGCCCTCACCGCCTCTCCCACTGCCACCGTCGTCCTCGCGGAGCCGCACCGCATCCAGGGAACCCCTCACCAGTGGACGGTTGCGCCGGGAGCTTCACGGCATCAACCACACCGGAGAGGACGTACTGCCCCGCCACGGACACCGCCCTTCGGCCTCCGACCGACGACCAGGGACCCGTCATTGGACACGCGGTGAGCTTCCCATCCCAACCCGTCTTTTTCCGTAAGCTCTACTGGCCCTAGGACCCCTCCTGAGCCGCACCGGCGAGCTCTGGCCATGGCGCCGCCGTGTCCTCTGGCACCGGCCGGCGAAGCCAACCCTCCCCTTTCCTTTCCAGCCGTCCGATCCGAAATCGATGTCCCAGATTAGATTAGATCTTGAACCGGTATGCACCTGGTTCACCGGTGCCGTGGACGCAGTCCACTCACGCCGCGTCAGCGGTCCACGGAGCACGTGGCACACCAACCCAATCACGCGGTGACACGCGGCACGACGTGGCGTCCACGCAAGCATGCACGCGCCGGTATTGGTGGTTTTGCAGAAAACCCCTTCACGTTTTTAGAAACCAACCCGCACTCCTATCGGCACTGTGCACTGAGTCATGGAGAACTTACAGTTAGGCCCCTCCATTTGCGCCAAAACGAGGCGCAGTCCACCACATCGCTCCGCCTCGTCGATCTAATCACAGCCACACGTCGCCAGATCGACGGCCGAGAATAGCCGATACCCCTTCGCCGGTGCATTTTGCTAAAGAGACCCCCGTTTTCTCCGAAATCAACCCGCCGTCCATCCGGCACTATTCACTGAGTCACGGAAACCTTGCATCCTAGCCCCTGTACTTCACGGTAAATGACGCCCAGTCCAACCGCCATTTTCTTTTCTGTTTTATTTATTTAAAATCCGCAAATGAGTTAAAACTATTTACAGAATTGCCATCCAACTTCAAAACCCCATAACTTTTGCGTTTTAACTCCGATTTGACCCATTCAACTTGCGTTAGATTCATAATTTCGTTCTCTACGCAGTAGAACTGTTGGTTTACTGTTTTGATACTGTTTGTTGTACTGTTATTTATTTTTGCTTTGTATGTGCCATGTATGTTGATTGGGCCAGAGAGTGCGGAGTACGAGGACGCTCCCGACCCTTCCTGTGACCCTGCAGATTCGACCCAGCCCGAAGGCAAGTGTCCTTGAACATCTTGCACCTACTTCATTTTACTTTTGGTACTAGAGTAGTTAGATCTTGTAGACGCATGCTTGTCATTAATTTGAATCCCATGTTATGGTTTACTAGATTTTGATCTATTATCCTTGTCGCCTGTTTTGGGATATTCGGGTAGGTGTTTTGCTTAGCCCTGCAGTCAAGTTTGGGTTGGGAGGTAAACATTATTAATCTTGATTAATGAACTATGAAACAGGGTGGATATGGTAATTTTGTAGTAACATGGTTATTAGGTAAATCCGGCAGGATGGAACCGTATTGGTGGTTTTGTGCCGTGGGACTCGGCAGCTGCTTTTGGTTTTGGTTCGGGGCTCGTGCTAGACATATCCTGCCTGGATCCCTAGGACCCGGTTCTTGGACAAGTAACCCGGCAATACAGCGCAACCATGAGATCTGGATGGGCTGGACCTGGCTAATTAATTAGTTTTCCTCTAAGTTATGCTACACGGGGTTTGTTTAGTGGCTCAAGAGGGGTCCCTTGGGGTCGTTGACTTATGGACAGGGGAGAAACCTTAGAGTACGTGTAACACAGACTTGGAGGGACTTTGTAAAGGCCTTGCAGTGCAACCTGCTATGCACCTTGGCAGTGTTTAGCGTGACGGGACCTGCACGACTCATGGGTAACGATGTGCAACCTCTGCAGAGTGTAAAACTGATATATCAGCCGTGCTCACGGTCACGAGCGGGCTTGGACTTCTTCGAGATTAGTTGGTTACTGGTTACTGTTTCGGGTCATCTGATGGACATCAGGTGCGGTTGCCTGATGGACTTCAGGTGTGGGTACTTGGTGCAACTCCAAGTGCGGTTGCTTGGTGTGACTCCAAGTGTTGGTTACTCGGTGTGACTCCGAGTGTGGTCTTGCTCGGTGCGACTCCGAGTGTTGTTACTTTACTACAGAGTCTGTCTATAACCTAGTAAATAGGTGCATAGGATTAATAGGATTAATAGGATGTGTCGCTTTAGGCGCTTGAGTCAAACAAAGTCAGCCTACCTTTGTTATAAGCCTCATAAGCATATATTTCCTACACTTGCGGAGTACATTTCGATGTACTCACCCTTCTCTTTGTTCCCCTGCTACCCCACCCAGACGCTGGCGATTACGGAGACGCTGGTGGCTACGTTCACGAGGAGCCGGAGTATCCAGAGGACGGTGGCTTCGACCCTGATGACCTGTACTAGGATGGCGCTACCCCCGGTCGACCTTCCTGTGGAGGTGGAGTCCAGATTTCCGCGATTACTTCAGAGTCTTCATTCGAGTTAGATGTCGAGAGAGTCTGTACTTTTTCTTTCAGACCCGAGGGTCATTTATGTAATAATATTCGATATATTAATAAAAGCATTGTTTTGATATTTACTATGATGTGGATATATGTATGAAAATTGATCCTGGCATACATATATTGTGCTCCAATTTTGTTCTTAAAATTGGGGTGTCACACATAGGGTGTTGGAGGACACTTAGTTAGTCTTAGATCTTTGTTTTTCCTTTGGTCGTACTATAAAGGGGAGCATGAATTAGTAGCTTTACCTAGATGAGTCTATCGAGGTAGGTGTGGTGCACACTTGTTATTTCATAGCCCTAGGTAGCTCATAGAGAGACCTTACGTCGTGAGGATGAAAAGTTGTTAAGGCCGCGTCATGATCCGACATAGTTTTGCTTGTGAAATAGGCATCGGACGCTGGCCTGGTGGGCTTCAGACGCGCGTTCGATGCTCACTAGACTTGGGTCAGTCTGGTGCGTGGCATCGGACGCTCCGATGTTGTCACATCGGACGCGCCCGTGCCACTGTTCACTTGTGAGTGAACTTGAGGGTGCATCGGACGCTGACATCGGACGCTTGCAGAGAGGTTCCAGAGAGGTCTGTTTCGCATCGGACGCGTCCTTTGTGAGGACATCGGACGCTGCCCAGTGTCCGATGCTCCTTTAAACAGTCTGACAGGTAGTACAGTTGACCGTTGGGTCGAGGGCATCGGCGCGTCCGATGCCCCCGAAAAATGACCTGTTCAGTGCTCTATTGGATGGCCGGTTGAGGGGGTATTTATACTCCTCCCTCTCCTCCATTAGAGTGTTCTTGCCACTTTCCTCTGCTGAGAAACATATTGTGAGTGTGAGAAAGAGCAAGAGCCCTAGTAAGGTTGAGAGAATTGCTAATAGAGATAATTAGTGACCTCCTAGTGAGAATTGACTAGCAAGTGTGCATCCATCCATCTCTTTGTCCTTGTCTTGGTCAAGTGAGAGTTCTAGCTTGTTACTCTTGGTGATCGGCATCACCTAGACGGCTTGGTGGTGATCGTGAAGCTTGGTGATCATCCGGATGCTTGTGGATGACCCAAGGAGGCCTATGACCGGTAGTGAGCGATTCACCGGGTCAGAGTGGTGAAGAATCAGCTCATAGTGAGCACTTGATCCTTGCGTGGATCAAGGGGGGGCGATACGCTTGCGCGGGTGCTCCAACGAGGACTGGGGGGTGTGCCAACACCTTGATACCTCGGCAAAAAGATCATCGTGTCATCTCTACTCTCTTAACTTACGCATGTACATTTGAGCAATTCAATTACGCAATTTACTTGTTGTTCATTCGTACTTGAATTGCTTTGCTAGAGAAGAAATGGCATAGTGATAGTCTTTTGTGCGGTAGAGTATAGAGAAACACACTTCTAGGCACAAGGGGTTAATTGGGCCTGGTAGGTTTTAATTTGAGCTAAAATTTTAGAAAAGCCCAATTCACCCCCACTCTTGGGCATCTTGATCCTTTCACCTGTGAAAGGTGACTTGGTCATTTTGCCTAGCAAACAAGCCTCACATGTCTCCTATGATTCAAAATCAAACGAAGTTCGAAATCCATCAACATGGAGCCTCTTCATGCGATTCTCGCTTATATGACCCAAATGACAATGCCACATATAGGTAGGAGTTAACTCATTAAGTCGAGGCCTTTTAGCAGTTACATTATAGATAGACATAGGTGCATCATCAAGATTTAAAATAAACAACCCATTCACAATGGATGCAAAAGCCACAAACATATCATTCTTAGAGTTCACACAACCATTGTCTTTACTCGCAAATGAATAGCTATCCTTTATCAAACATGAAGGTGACACAATGTTATTATTCAACTCCAAAATAAATCCTGATGGGAGGTGTAGTTGCATCGTCCTGATGTTCAACGCAGCAACTCTTGCATTGTTGCCACACGGAAATCAACCTCCCCTTTTCCAACGCTTCTACTTCTTATCATTCCCTGCATCGTATTGCAAATATGAGCAACCGAGCCGGTATTAAATACCCAAAAATTAATATAAGAGTTAGCGAGGAAAATATCTGTAACATAAACAACAAGTGTATGAGCAGCGGGAGTACGTTTACCACCACCATCCTTCTTCAAGGATGCTAAGTACACCTTGCAGTTTCTCTTCCAGTGACCTTCCCATTACAATGGAAGCACTCAGAATCAGGAGTTGGTCCAACAGCGTTAGATGCAGGAGGGTTTGGCTTAGAGATCATGTAACACCTTAGGTGTTTACATGAATAAAATATTGCCATGTCATCATAAGCATTTCATAGCATCATGTGCTAGCTCACCTTGAGATGCATTCACTAAAATGAGTTTAATTCCTAATGTGTGAGCATCTTTGTTTATATGCTTGTGATGCAGCTCAAAAACCTAATTTGGAATGTCATTATGAAGTAACTTGTGTTCATTCCCAATTGACTAGAGTCATTTAAAGGCATGAATCCAAGTTCAACATTTCAAAAGGATCTAAAAGTTATTTAGCTTAAAAATGGGAAAAATCATTAAATTTCTATATAAGTTAATTAGCCTTTTCTAGTTAACTCAAAATCTATGCATAATTAGGGGTCAACCCTAGAAGCTTTTTGGTAGATCTTGAGGAGAGGTACAACTTTGGTATTCAAAGTTTTCAAAGTTTCTGTACAAAATTCCAAGTAATTATGAATTTATTCAAACCCTGGAAATGGTCCCCTTTTGATTTTAAACTTGCATTTCAAAAACTATTTGAAATCTGAGTTTGAGGTCTACATCAAAGTTGTAGAGAATTTCAAAATGAACATTTCATACATTGACTATTGTTCAAGTGGCAATGCAAAATCAAAAGTAATTTTGCTTCTACTGCAAAACCCTAGTTCTGTCCCCTTTTCAAATTTCAATTTGAAATGGAATTGAACTATTTTGATCAAATTGACCTAATTCCATTTGAAATCAGCCATAGGGTGTTGAAGCAAAGTTGTACAACTTTTCAAACTCTACATTTCATATTTTGGCAAAACTTGAAGTATAGTTCAAATTTCAAAAGTAATTTCGAAAATTTCAGAAAAGGGGGAGAGAGCAAGGAACAGTGCATGTAGGGGGGAAGCTCCTGGAGCTCGCCAGCGAGCTGCTTGATCGCGCTGGGGAGCTCACCTGAGCCGGACCAACAAGGTCCATGTGCAAAAGCTCTCCAGGGCGCTTGGTCATGACCTGAGTCACTGGATGGTGGGGAGCGGCAACCATCTTCCCATGTCTACAAAAGAATGGCAAACAAGATCCTTCTCCATGGATAACTTGGGCAATCCTTGGATTAGTCCAAGTGAACTAAGTCCTGCAAGCAAGTCGAAGCTCAGATGTCCTAGTCTCCTATGCCACTTCCAAAGATCAGAGGAGGAGGGTCCAGCCAAAAGACAATGAGAAATGCCAAAAGACTCCGAGAAATCCGCACGAAAGACTTTCCCAAAGGGCGAAATCACACAAACAAGATTGCCCTGAGGATCCAAAATACGACTGATATTCGGCTTAAAACGAATCTCATAGTCGTCATCAAAGAGTTGCGAAATAGAAAGAAGGTTAAAATGCAAGTTAGAAACAAGAGCAACAACGTGCAACACAAAGTGCTCATTAACTCGCACCGATCCACGAGACAATACTTTACCTTTGCTATTGTCGCCGAAGGTGATAAACTCCTTTCCGGCGACTCGACTAAGACTGGAGAACCACTTGGCGTTTCTGGTCATGTGCCTCGAGCAACCGGAATCTACCAACCAAACGTTCTCCAATCGTTTATCGTACATCAATAAAAAGACATAGGGTGAGCATACGGTCCAACACTGGGGTTAGTGAAGTAGGAAGAATACCAGTGTTGGGCCGGCTGCTCAAAAGAACGGTCAGCAGAAAAACCATTTCTAGCATGCCTACGGGGAAAGCGATCACCACGCTGAGGAAAACGTGGTCCGCTAAGGGAGGAGCGTCCATCGCGATACTCAAAACGCGGTGGTGGAAAACGCTCAACTACAAAGCCACCGCCATGGGGTACATAGCCTACAACTGCAGACTCCCACCGGACACGACCTCCTCGCGGCCTAGGCCTAGGAACTTGAGGTTTTGGACCTCTAGGCCTAGCAGCACGCCTCTGAACATTAGGCACATGTACATCATGGAAAGGATGGTACATGTCCGTGTTGTTCATCTCCTTTGCATGGCGCGCCTCTCTCTTGCGCCGAAAGCAAAACTCACTCAAGTGTCCATCTTTCCCACAGTGCTCACAATGGTACCTCACCGCTCTCAAAGGGGGTTGTTGGTACTCACGGTAGTGGGTGTGGATCACTTTGCCCTTCTGTGGCATAAGCTCCTCTTGGATGGGTGGCATGGTGTCTAGCTTGTTCTTGAGGTGGTTTGGTTTTGGAGCCCATGATTGTTTCTTGGTTGGAGCTCTCGGAGGTTCCACAAATACACCATCCTTGGTGTTAGGCTTGAGAGGCTCTTTGGGTGGAATCTTGGTAAGCTTGGGAGTAGTGGTGGAGTTGGGCTTCTCACATGGGTTTAGACCACTCGACTCTCCAATCTTCCCAAAAGATGAAACATCAACACCCTGAGCAAAGCCTACACCTGGACCTCCAGCAGCATGCTTGAACTGGGAGATCATCATCCCAAGCTGCGGCTCACCACTCGACACCCATGACAAGATGGTACGAAGGTATGTATTTTCCTCCTCGGTTTGCATCTTGTCATGCTTCACATTCGCAATCTCCATCTCCAAACCCCCACAAAGAACGCACCTAGTCACACACGTGCTATCCGAGTTGGCCTTCTCAAGAGAAACAATCTTGGCATTTTTCTCTGCCAACTAGGATTGCAAGCCCGCACAGGACTTGCACGCACCCAACTGCAAAGATCTAGCCTTTAGCTCATCCACCTCTCCTACCAACGCTACATACTTACCTCTCAAAGTGAGAAGGTCAGTCATGTGCATGGTGCACATATCACACTCAACCTCCTCAGAGACAACTAAGGTGGACTTGGCAAACTCAAGCTCCTTCACCGTGTCCTCCCACTTCTGCCTAAACTCCTTACGCTCTCTAGCAGCACGCCTAAGCAGTTTATCTTGACTAAGGAGAGCGGCAGTAAGTTTCTCAACCTCAGTAGAAAGCTCATCGGGGGTCAGAGATACCTGGGAGGTGTCATCATCGTCGTCGTTCCGAGGGATCTGCTCCAGCTCGCCGTCGACCTCCTTGTCGAGGGCCATGGTGCTGAAGCCCTCGTCGTCGGCGAAGAAGCAGAGGCCGTTGAGCTTGTCCTCGATCCTCTTCTTCTTCTTGGACTCGTCGTCGCTTGAGGAAGCGGAGTCATCATCCGAGTCATCGACGTCACTGAGGGTGGCGAAGAAGGCATGATGCTTAGCCTGGGCCTTCTCCAAGTACTTCGTCTTGATGTACTCCTTGTTGAAGCCGCCCTTCCACTTGTGCTTCGCGGGGACGTACTTCTCCTTGCGCTTGCCGGAGTCGTACTTGTGCCCATGATCTGCCTTGCCAAAAACTTGCTTGTTCTTCTTCGGGCAGTTGGCGATGAAGTGGTTAGGGTTGCCGCACTCAAAGCATCCTGCGTGTCCTCCTCCGCGGCGACGGTTCATGCGGTTGTTGTGGAACCACGAGAACCGGTTGGCGAGCAAAGCTAGCTCGTCATCCCCCAAAGACTCCAGCTGCTCCTCTGTGATAGAAAAGAGTGAAGAGAGTGCAAATCCTCCAGAGGGGTTAGCAGAAGAGCCAGAAAGCAAAGCCATCGACGGGCCAGAAGGATTTTCATAAGAAGCCCTTGCCATGGCATCGATCTCACTGGACTTGAGCTTACTGAAGAGCTCGTCGCACGTGAGTGTCTCATAGTTAGGCGATTCGATGATCGCCTGAACCTTGGAATCCCACACCGACCGATCAAGAGTATGGAGTAGCTTGAGAGCTCTCTCATGATCGTCGAAAGGCAACAGCTCCTTGTTAGCCCTCATCATGTTGACAATCACCTGAAAGCGAGTGAATAAACTTTCTATGCTCTCACCAGGCATGTGTCGAAAGTTCTCATACTCTCGCTTGAATGACTCATAGAGACGGGTTTTGACTTGAGTGGTTACCTCATGGAAACGCATGAGGGTAGCCCAAATCTCCCGAGCCGTAGAGAGGTGAGAAACACGATCAAACTCACTCATGCTCAGACATGAGAAAAGAGCATTACGGGCTTGGCTATTGGCATCGTGCTCATCAATCTGATGCTGAGTAGCACGAGCAGCCAAGACCACGTAATCGGCAGAGTTGCAAAAATCCCAGATGGAAGCACCCAAACTCTACAGATAGGCCGACATGCGTATCTTCCATACGCATAGTTCCTCCCATCAAAAAACGGCGGTTTGCCCACGCCACGATCCATGTCGCCTTCTGTGGATCTGGAATCGGCTAAGGTGGAATATCCTTAACCCGCTCCGATACCAATTGAAGGACCGAAAGTGGTACCAGAAAGTGACCAGAGGGGGGTGAATGGGAGCTTTAAATTTCTTTTCAGAAACTTATCGCAACTGTCTCCAGAATCAACCCCAAAAGCAAAACCGATGCGCGTGATGTCCACGACCCAAGAGAATGGGTGAATGTTCCCTAGGAACACAGCAGGACACCACAAAAATTCCCTCACCCAAGTTCACGCAGGTCAACTAGTGACAGGATGAACTTTGGGTAACCTCAACCTCCCCCGAGCAACGCGAGGGGGATTCAGGCTATTTTGTAAAGCGAGAAGTCCGATTTCTGTAGAGCACGAAGTCAGGAATCCAACGCAACAAGTGGATCTCAAATCGAAAGTCGGACGAACAAACTGCGGACGAAAACGTGCAATTCAGCACTGACCGGACTCTGCTTGTGTCCGGTCACTGACCACCGGATGCGTCCGGTCAAGCAAAACTCGATTTGGTACCTTACTATTTCTGACCGAACTCACTGAGTCTGAGCGTCCGGTCAGGAGTCCAGCGTCCGGTCACACACGCCAAAACTGATGAACAGTAGTAAGGGCGAGTCCGGTCACTGATCAGTCATGCGTCCGGTCAAGGTCTCGCAGAACACCACAAACGCATTCAACGACTGGACTCTCAGACGTGTGTCTGGTCGCCCCGTGCCAAGCGTCCGGTCACCCCGAAACCTGCTATTCGTCCACTGATTCGACTTGAACTCACCCGAAACAAATCCTCTAAGGATCAAACTTGGTGAGACAAGCCACAATGAGGATAGTGAGCTATCTCTAAGAGATCATGGCTCGAACCTATCTCCAAATCGATGAATCGAAGAAATTCGGGAAACGGGGGAAAAACTTGACCCGAAACGAAAATCGATCGATCTACTAGCTCGTGAGGTTAGAGGTGAATTCCTTCGGTGGAAAGAAGTGCCTCACGATCTAGAACAACTTGGTTCAAATGGATTTGCAAAAGTTGCACCAAGAAGAGAGATCAATCAACGGGAAATACATGGAGAAAAGCAACCCGCGAAGAACACGAACAAAACGCGAATCACAACCACGAATTTGCAACCGTGTGGCTACCACACGCTACAATAGTGAGATTACGGTCTCACTTCCTCAAAATCTCACGGGCACTGTAACACTCTGGTGTTAAGCAGACTAAAACCTGACATGTCATCATATGCACTGGCATTTCATTTGAGTTGATAACCTAATTATGCATTCACTAAAAACAAGTTTTATGCTTTATGCTTGTGCTTAGTGGATAAGGAGTGTTTAAGTTTGCAACCCTAAGTTTATGTTTTTATGTGGTGATTAATGCTTTTATGCTATATAAGGGTATTATGGTAATTTCTAATATAGTAATGGAATCTTTACCAAATCTTGGTATTCTGTCTCAAAGGTGTATTTGGAACATGTTTCAAGTCACAATTGAGGTATAATTCAAATTTTGGTTGGAATTCATTTAAGTAATGTTATTAATTTGAAAATCCTGTTTTATCCCCTTTCTTATCAATTAAAATCTAAAAAGAATTTGAGTATGCTTCAAAAAGCAAAGTTGCTCCATTTTTGATAAGGATCAACTTTGATGTATAAAGTTTTTCAAGTTCTTATTCAAAATCAAAAGTAAGTGTGAAAATACCCTTTTGCCCTTTTTGTCCCCTTTTGATTTGCAAACCCTAATTCAAAATCTAAGCATATTCTGCATTTGTTGCAAAAATAAAAGATGTTCAGTATTGAATTCTGAGCATTTGATATTTTAACATATTTTCAACTTATATTAAAAAATCTGAAGTAATTTCAAATTTTCCGAAAGGGTATAAAGGAGAAGGGGGAGATAAGCTTTCTTCCCTGTTCATGGCGGTGGACGGCCGAACCTGGAATGACCGACGCCAGCGCAAAGGCCGTCGATCTCTCCCGAATGAGCGCGCGACTAAGTCCGTGGCGATGTCAAGCAGCTGCTGGCGCTCTCCCTCGCGTCGTGGCGCCTCCTCCTGCGCTCGCCGTCGCCATTTTGCCACCAAGGCGCCGACGGGAACAATCCTAACTCAATCCCAAATTCACCGCACCCAAGCGTCCTCATCCTAATTGCCCGCGGTTATAACCTCCCTACCTCCTTGCGCACCTCCAGAACCCATCCTTTCTACTTCTCCTGCCTCAGAGAGCTCGTGCTCGCCGGTTTTCTTCCCGCCGGTTGAAAACGCCGCCGAACTCGACCTCACCGTGGTCAGGCCAACCGGGCACTCCTCTACTCTCCCTGTTTCATGTTTCTGTTTCACCTTGACTCCAGAGCGCTCATCGGCTCGGTGGTTTTCCTTTTGGTGCTCAGGTCTCGCCGGAACATCGCTTGCCTCGCCGGAGTTCGCCGCCGCGAGCCACTGCTCCGTGGACCTTGCCTTCCCGTTCCTCCTCCGCTCGAACCAACTACACAGGCAGTAGCAGGGTAAGCTACTAGAGCTTCCTAGCCCCTCCGTTCTACTGCTACCGGCCTAGGTTCGCCGGAACAGTTTATTCACTTTTATAATAAGTGACTACTTTAAAGTTAATTAATTGTTTGATGTATGCTTTGTTCGTAAGTACGATTCATGCATCATGATTGATAACATATATTTAACCTTCCCTCTTAGAAGTTGTATCTAATAGAGTCTATATGTCTATCTAATTATAAAACTTTGTCTCTTAATCTTGGAACATATATAGTTCTAATATTCAAAACAAATATATTTTTAGCAGATGGCCCGTACCAAACAGACTGCACGCAAGTGTACCGGACCTCGAGGTGTTCCTCGACACGTTCTTGCCCCAAGAGATGATGAAACCGCAGATAGTGTGGGAAGTAACCAGCCAGTGGTTGCTTATGAAGAAGGTGAAGGAAGTAACAGTGCCTCGTCACAACTTCAGGCAGAAGTAGACCGCCTGTACATGGAGTTGGCAAGGGCAAATGGAGAAAGGATGAGGGGCACCAGAGAGAGGGAAGAGTTACGTGAGCAGTTGCAGTACCACCATGAACAACATCAAGAGTATGAGTGCAAGTGGAGGAAGGTCGTCGAGCAGAGGAATCGGGCACGAACCCGAGTAGATGTAATGAGGAACAATCAGAACCTTATGCAAATCCATCATGCTGACCTACATAGGCAGGTGGAGGACCTGACTGCACAGCTGCAGCCAGAATCTGCTACGCCACCTACTCCGGAGACGGAATCTGAGGTGGAAGCAGAGGAAGAAGAAGATGAGGAGTTAGAGCCGGTGGAGTATGAAGTCTTATCTAGGGAAGAGTGATAGATCTAGAGGTTAAGTAGACATGAGATGTTTTATAGCGTGATCTTTCTGGCTTTGTAACCTAGTTAGTCAGAAAACCTCTAGTATGGTCAGATGTGTAAGATAGTGGTTTTAGTAGTCCTGCCCAAGAGCGGACTTGTATGATAAATAAGTTGATCATGGTATGCATGTTATGATGTATAACTATGAATGTTAATCAAGGTATGGTTTGTTTTAAACAGATGCCTGTTAACACTCGTGGCGCTAGTGCTTCCCATGGTGGGGATGATATCCCTAATGCACCACCAGTTCCACCCTCTTTGGCTGATGCAATTGCAGCATTGGTCAATGCAACAACTCTGTTAGCACAAAATCAGAATGGTGGTCAACGTGGTCGTGGCCGTAATAACAGAGAAGAGACAACCTATGTTGACTTCACTGATACCCGTCCTCCAGTGTTCACTAAAGCTGATGAACCTCTTGAAGCTGATGATTGGCTCCGCACCATGGAACAAAAATTCAGTCTTATTAACTGCACTGAAGTTCAGAAGCCAGCTTTTGCAGCTCAGCAACTTCGAGGAGCCGCAGGGGTTTGGTGGGCAAATTTACTAGCTGTTCAACCAGCCGGCCACCGAATCACTTGGGCTGAATTCAAGGAGGCCTTTAGGGCTCATTATATTCCAGATGGAGTTATGAAGATGAAGCTTGAAGAGTTCTTAGCTCTCCGTCAGGGAAATGAGCCAGTTTGAGGCTATCACCGCACCGTAGTAATGAATGGGATCTTTATGAAATGAGAACGAAAGATGTGGTATACTTATGAAAGTTTGAGAATCTTTGGATAGTTATAAAGTTTAATCTTGAGTTAAAACTTGTAAATAGGCTTTACTTTTAGTAAGCTTTTATGCAAAAGAAATGTTTTGATCTTGCTAAAGCCTTATCTTGAATCCCTATAGCCTTCATACCTGAGTCTTCTCCTCTTTTCTAGACAGTTAAGTCTTGTTAAGTACTTTTGTACTCAGGGTTTGTTAACCTTTGTTGCAGGTGAGTTCATTGATCATCCTTTTGGTGGTCAATGTTTCTTCACTCTTATGGAGGAGAGTGATAATGACTCTGATGTTTGACCTTGGGCATGTAACCTAAATTGTGTGGTATATGTATTATGAAGTTCCGAATCTTTTATGTAATAAGTACTTATGGGTTGCAAACTTTTAAATCTAAGTTTCGATCTATGTTATATAACCTTTCCGCTTTTACTGTGATTTATCTTATCTATAAAACTGTTGTAATACTGTGATGCTTGATGAGGGAATTCCTGAAAGGAATGTAACGTGGATGATTTGGGTCTCCGAGGACACCCGACAGATCTCTTGAGTCATTTGGAACTCGTGTACGCCGATCAGAAGTCTTTAAGACAATGACAGGTGCATGTGGGCCACTTAATTCAGGAGGTTCTGCCACAGGCACAGAGGTATTGTTCTCTTCTCTGTGGATCTCAGTTCGCTACAGCAGGGAATAGGGAGAGCAGGAAACCCTAGAAGCAAAAGAGCAAACGACTGAGATAGAATGGGAGGAGGGTGTCTCCCTCTACTTATCCTAATTCTAATTCCTACTCTACCCATCTCTAATTACAGAGCGAACCAGCTAAACCCTAGGGTTATTCTGGACCAACTCGAAGATGTTGGTGATCCGACGGCCACGCCTGCACAACTGGTAGCGTTGTCTCGACGCAACCTCACCGATTGCCGCCACGTGCCGCCACCGCTCCGCTTGTCCTTTTCCCGGACTTCGCCCCCGGTTTTGAGGCCCAAACCGGGAAACCAGCCTTCACGACCAACCCCCGGTTTTGAGGCCCAAACCGGGAAACCAGCCGTCCATCGCCTGAGTTTTGTGTCCCAAACTCAGAAACCCGCAGCACCCAGGTTTTGAGGCCCAAACCTGGAAACCGTCCTCAGCCCGAGTTTTGTGGCCCAAACTCGGAAACCATCAGTGCCCAGGTTTTGAGGCCCAAACCAGGAAACCGTCCACTTGGTGGTTTTTCTGTGGCTCAACCACCAAACCGAGGAGGGGATGCACCGCCCGTGCACCCCGTCCACCGACACGTGTCCCCAGGTCCTCGACCCAGGCAACACCGTGCCCGCAAGTCTTTGCTCATCGCTGTCCCAGGCTGTCAGCCACCACAGCTGATCCTCGGGCCACCGGTCCCTCAGTCCAAGCCTCACGTCCGCCCTTCGCCAGTCTCGGTCCATCGGCACGGCACGTCTCTACTTGACCTTCACCTTGCCCATGATCGTTGTATCCGTGCTCGACACCTGCACAACACAAGCCAAAGAACATGCGCATTATCCCAGTTGACAATCACTCATCACTCAGAGACTCGGTATACACCCATGTATCCGCAAAAGGTGTCAGACGCTTTGGAGTAAAAAGAAAGCTAGCGCCAAGATTTGTGGGGCCATATAGGATTGTGGAAAGGAGGGGGGAGGTAGCTTATCAGCTACAGCTACCAGAACATTTAGAGGCTATATTCCCTGTATTCCATGTGTCGCAGTTAAAGAAATGTCTTCGAGTACCAGGAGAAGAAGTACAACCGGCCAATATCAAGCTGCAATCTGATCTCACCTACTCAGTGGAGCCGTGCTGGGTGCTTGATGAAAAGGAGAGAATAACTCGTGGAAGAATAGAAAAGCAATACAAGGTATCTTGGAGTGAGCAAGATGATCGAGATGCCACTTGGGAAACGGACGGCTATCTAAAGGAGGTGTATCCTTACTTTTATAAGAAATGGTCAGTAACTTAAAATCCCGGGACGAGATTCCTTTAAGGAGGGGAGGGCTGTAACACCCCTGGTGTTAAGCAACCCTAAATTTCATAAGTTGACATCTCATGAGCATAAAGCATCATCATCTCATGTTGCATTCTTTTTATAAAGTGTCATTTCATGTGATGGTTTTTACTGTTGAGCATGGTGTGATGCTTGTTTGACTTGTTTTTGGAGTGGTTGAGTTCCTTAGTAGCTTAACCTTGTTAAGGAGTCAAAATGAAGCTAGGTTTATGTTGGCCACTTTGGCTAACCAAGCCTTTAACCTTAGTTGCCTTAAGAGAGCCCTAGGAGTCCTTTTGCTTGACTGACTAAGACCTCCTAGATAGGAGCTTTGCATGGTTGTGGGCCCTTAACCAAAAGTGTGTAGATTTTAGAGTAGAACAAAAGTTGTTTTAGGACCAACTCATGAAAATGAGTTTAACAAGGTGTTTTAGGACCCACAAGGCAGAAATGGGGGAGTTTTGACTTAGAAAAATTCTCCTAAGTCCTAACTACTGAAACAGTTTCGCCTGGTGATCTTTGGAGCTTTCTTGAGAGCAATCCAGGCTGAACCAAAGCTTGATCTTGTAATCAAAGTTGTAGTCGGCATATAGCTCTAACCAAAGAATCAAACGGTGTGTCGTTTCATCAAGTAGTTAGAGAGTTAATCACGTTTGAAAACGCGCTGTCAGGCGCTAATCGGCCGACTGAAATGGCCGTTTCAGCCGAACGACGCCGCGATCGTGGCCGACCGGCCACAGAGCTTGGCCGCCGCGTGGCGCCCGACGCTTGGTGAACCCACGTCCGTGCGCGGCGTGGCGAGCACAAGGCCCGCCCGCCTGCACATGCACAGCCAAGCCGCTCCACTCCCTCCGTTCTGTCCCTTCTCGCTCTCGCCGTCGCCCGAGCAAGGTAAGCGCCGCCGCGAGTCCACTAGCGTTTCTCGCCGCTCCGCCGTGGTTCCACCCCAACCATCCCGCCAAACCAAGTCGCTGTGACTCGCTCCACCTCCTGCCCTAGCTAGCTTGCGCCGAGAACCCCTGGGTAAGCCGCGGAGCACGCGTCCGCCGTGTCCGCCATGGCCGGCGAGCTCGGTCCACCGTGGCGAATCCCCTTTTCGAGCTCGTCCGTTCGTCCTGGCTAGCGTTCGCGAGTCGCCTTGGCCCGTAGGAGACGTTGGAGGTGTTGGTTTGGCCGATTAGGGTTTGGTAGTGGCCGTACGTCGCCGTCCGCTGCCGGCTCTGTTCGCCATGGACGACGAGCCGTGGTCTCGGCTGTTTCTCGTGGCAACCCTAGCTTCTTTGCTTCGATTAGGGTTCGCTAGGGTTTGGGGAGTGAGAGATGGCCGTCGGTTTGCTTCGGGAAAGCCGGAGATGGCCGGCGTGGCGAGCTCCCGCCACCGCGGCCGCCATTCTCACCGGCGAAGCTTGCTCCGTTAGTGCACTAGGCCTTTTAGTGGTGTCGTCGGGTGTGGAAGGTCGAGGGGAGTCCGCCGGTGGTGTCCGTTTCACCGGAGGAGCCGCCGCCGACGAGCATCGCCATGGTCAACGTCGGCCTCTGCTCTGTGTGTATGACATGTGGGGCCGGTTTGACTCGGGGGCCTGTTGGCAGTTCTTAGCTTCACTAAAGATAGAGCTAGGCAACTATCCCCGGTAACGGCCCAGAAATGCTTGTTGACACTAGCCAACGTCGTTACTAGGAGCAGACTATGGGATCTATTCCAGGCAACGGTGTTAGACGTGCTTGAAGCAAGTCCGGTCACTATACCTAAAGGAGTGAAGCTAAAGCAGCTATCTACTAATGCCAAGCGGGGTTGTCAATCCCGACACTAGTAGGAGCTAGCTAGAGAGATTGCAATCTACCAAGAGGAGATTCTGCAAGCGCACAGAACTATCGTAGTAGCACTTCGCCTGGGAGTACCAGGTGTCGATTTATTTGATCCCAAGGGAAGGCTAGGGTGGTGTTTGAGTAGAGTCAAGGAGGGGATGAGAGTCGAAGAAAAGAGAAAAGGAAAAAGGGGAGAAGGGAAAAGAGAGGATGGAAGGCTAGAAAGAATGTATGGGTGGATAGGTAAGGATGATATGGATGGCTAAAGTAAGGTGGATGGATAGGTAGATAAGAGGAATAGGATAACTAAGGGTAACTAAGATAACTAACTACTAACTAATAACTAATCCTAGATAACAACATAGCAAGATAACTACGAAGCAAGATAGTTACGAAGCAAGGCAGGCAAAAGTCAATAAAGCAACTAAGTTGAGTAAAGTTTTATTCCTATCTTGTCAAGTATCAAGGCGTACTAGCTTTTACCACTTACTTAGGTTGAACGCTAGCACAACGAGCCTTACTGTTAAACTGGGCCAACTACGTGGTGGAATTCAAGGCGCACAGGGCTGTCACCACCTGCTTGCTACCATAGCTATCCGGGGGTCCAGCCGTATCTGAAGGTAAGTCTATAACTAAGCACCACGCTTAACTATATTCTAACTATCTCTATCCTAGCTTTGAATAGAGACACCCTTGCGGACGTCAGAGCAAATACTTGACTTAATAAGATAAACACTAAACTAACTAAGCAACATATTGGCAAAGATCAAACACTAAGCTCACTAGAGATTAACTACTATGGCTAAGTGAATTGAACTGTAGGATAGCTAGGTCACACTCAAGGTACTTGATAAAGTAATACTGAAAGTAATACTGAAAGTAATGCTTAAAGTAATACTACGATAAAGATAAGTGTACCTGAGATACAAGAGAGCAAACCAGACCAGAGACGTCGGGAAATCAACCGACCTCCGATGCCAGTCGCTCGCACCCGCTTCTCTCTTAGCAAGCTCTACTCTCCTTTTACCAAGAACTTAGGCTGAGCTGTGCTAAACTAAGAGCCGCACTGTAGCGAGGGCACTAGAGCTATATTGTCTCTACTAGCTAACCTACTTGCCTAAGCTCTCTGAGCTTCTAACCTAACTCTCACTTGCTTCTCATGCTTCTTGGTGTGGTATATGATGGTATATCTGGGATATCTGAGATATGAATGAAGTGATGCCTCAGGGGGGTATTTATAGCCTTGTGGAGTGAGGGGGGTACTTATAGGGGGCAGCCAACCGACCTAGGGTTAGGTCAGGTGGCGGGCGCCACCCCCTACTGGCGGTCGCTAGTCCCCTGGCCGTTGGATGCATCATCACTGATCCTACGGCCTCCAGGTGGTTGTCCAAGGCGGTTTGGAGGTCGGTTGCATGTCCTAGCAACCGACTTAGGTCATGATCCACGCCACTCCCCTCCGTAGCCCTCCAGTCAAACCGACCTAGTGACCAAGGGCCAAGATTTGGCCTTGGGGTGGTCACATGGATCAGTGACGTGGCAGGGGGATGGTTTGGGCCAACCCAAGTGGCGGGCGCCACCTAGGGGTGGCGGGCGCCACCCCCCTAAGGCCCAACTGGGCTCTGCTGAGTGGGTTTGGCCTCTGGTGGTTCAAATGTCCAAATTTGGTCCAAATTCCTACATTCAAATAAAAATCTATGGACATGTGGAATTTGGTTAGTTTGAAACCTATTTGACTACATTTCATGCCTTTTTGGTGAATTTTAGGGCAGAATATTGATGGTAAAACAAGTGTTTAAGGACCATCAACAGGGCCCACCAGTCAGTTGCTTGGGTCCCGGTTGTCAGTGGCTTAGGTGCAGTAGTGTGGGTGCGTGTAGCAGTTTAGCCTGAAGGGTTTTGTTTAAATAGTTTTTAGAAATGTTTGTAGAGTTTGTTTAATTCTTATCTTGAGTTCTGTGAATGCTAAAATTGTGAAATAAGTTTTATTAAGTTTGCTTTGATGAGTTCTATGCATGAAAAATATAATATATCCATTTTGTGATAAATTTATGTGTAGTTATATTGAATTTATGTTTAGGCTGAAATCTTGTTAAATGCATGACAAATTGTGTACTGCTCAGAAAAATATGATTCTTGTTTTGTTAGGTTTGTGTTTATGAGTAGTCTCTGGGAAAAATATAATATGAGGTTGTTCTGTGGAATATTTTGGCAGTAGCAATTAAATGGATTAAATGCTGTTTTCTTGTATAATTTGTAGTAATTAAAATATGAAGAATATGAGCTTAAGAATTTTTGTATACTGCTCTTGTGCTAAGAAGTTCAGTAAAAAAATGGGAAATTTGTTGTTTGACACTTTTTGCTAGGGTGTGTAGTTCAAAGCACCTTTTCATGTTAATGTTTGTCTTTTTCATAGAGCATAGAGTTTAAGTCCAAATGGGTTGAAATGTGGACAGAGGACTAGATTACATGCTATCAACTTCCAGTAATTTCTGTAGATTTTTCTGAAGTTGTGACCTGAAGGTTGCTGTTCTAGGCTAAATAAAATGCTTAAATAGTAGCAAGTAGTTAAGTGATAATAGGATGATGTTGACTACCTTGTTGAAGAAAATGAAGTAGATGACATGTGCTTATCTCCTGAGTTATCTTGTTCCATGTTGCATCACCAATGCATCCCATGTGCATTCATTTTTATTTATGCGTGTTATGCATCATACAGGATCGGTAGTGGAGATCCAGAACCCGCAGCCACCGGAGGAGCCGCGGCCCGGAGGAAACCCAGGACGAGAGGACCGAAGAAGGAGACATCGAGGACCTACCTGAGTGCCGTGATCACCAACCCTCCGACTTCGAGCGAGGCAAGCCCTGGAGCATTCCCCCTCCTATGGTTTGCAAATACAATTACAAAATTAACCTGATATGTTTGTTGCATTAGGTTATAGGAGTTGAATGATACCGTTGATGCATTACTTACTTATCCTTGTCCACCTGCAATTATTAGCTTGATATCCCTGTTAAGTCTAGGCTCGTTTATGCTTAGCCTGCTTAGACCGGTAAAAGTCGGGTGATTACCTGTCTCCCACATATAGGTGGATACTGATCATGACTAGCCTGGTGCTATCATGGAAATAACAATGTGATAATTAATTTGAGACCGGGCGGGATGTAGGAGCAACAGGACATGGGTTCTGTGTGCTAGTAGTCTCCTGTCTGTGTCGATTAGGACCCGACGAAGGCACACCTCAGTCATTTTGAACGCGTCAATCACTTAACGGAGTAGGTCGGAGTACCTCCCGTGAAGCCGAGTAAGGCTATTATGCAAAAAGGTAAGCATAGTCAACCCAGATATAGCGTTGCATACTCCTTGGTGTCACTTTATTTCTGGTTTTAGACGGGTAAGTCTAGCTGAGTACCTTCTTGTACTTAGGGTTTTATCCCTTGTTGTTGCAGATGGACAGTGCTTCTTTGGCTACTATGTGAATTGTCTGTATCCAGTTGCGGGTGATGAATAGACCATGGGCATGGTCATCTCTTATCCTCTCCTGATGCTTTTGTGGACTGATCAGGTAATGGCACCGTATTGTGAACTGTGAACTTATGCTTTAAAACTATGTTGCTTCCGCTTTGAATTTCCAAACTATGGTTTGTAATAATTGTTGAACTCCGATGTATTTGAACTATGTGCGAACTGAATGTACCTCGTGGACATGTACGTTAATTTATTACAATCTTGGCTAAAGTTGAATGTTTGAAATCCTTCGAGATTTCCGGACTACTGGGTTTGTACGAGCTTAAGTATCTGTTAATCTCTGTGAAAACAGGGGTTCGGTGCTTAATTTGGTATGAATTGGTCGGTTCTGTCACAGCCATATCCTTGATGTACTGAGTCAGCCGCCTGGGTGCATCTTTGGCTCGATCAATCAAGGACTAATCGACTCCTTCAGGGCGCGGGATCATACCCAGCACAGGCTCAATGGCAAGCTCCAATGCCTTCAAAGAAGCTTGCGAAGTCTTCAGAGACTCTTGAGACTCCTTCAGTTGCGCTTGTACCGCCTCCAGAGCCTCCCGCGACCCTTCGTCGATTTCAAAGCCTGCAGGAGGTCTCGGTCAGCACCCTCACGCATCAATTTGGGCTCTTGAAGACTACTTTGCGCATTAGCATATACCTCTTCGAGCTCTGCCTCCTTCCGGTTGAAAGCATTTTGCCACCCGGAAGCCAGCGTGTTTACATCTGAAAAGATATCAGTCGGATAAATGTCATCAGTCTGCAAAAAGCAATAAGGACTCGGGACAGTGTTTTCAACTTACCAGCCAACTGCTTCTTGGAAGACTTCTTGAGCTCCCTTAACTTTTGCTCCAAGGCAGCATCTTTGGCAATCAGCGCAATCTCTCGATTGTTAGCCGCATCACGCTCGTCAACAGCAACCTTGAGATTATTTTGCAACTCGTTGATGTGGTTGTGCAGGAGCTGAGTGGCCACCTTTTAGCTAATCTGATCTTGGGCGATGTAGTCTTTGAGTCGCTGATTCTCACCAGATAGCTCTTGACGAATTCGAGTGATCTGATCGGTGACCTTTACATCAAAGCCCTGTACAGAGACAACTGAAGGACCGAGGAGCTACCCGAAAGCGACCAGAGGGGGGGTGAATGGGAGCTTCAAAATTTCCTTTCGGAAACTAGATGCCACTGTCCCAAACTCAACCCCAAAAGCGAAACCTAGAGCTTGCTAATGTCCACGACCCTAGATGTAGGGTGGATGCTTCCTAGAAGCACAGCGGGACACTAGACAACCCTAGAAAGCCAACGCAAAAGACGGGAATCAAATCCGTCAACGAACGAACGAACCGCGAACGAAGACGCGCGAAACTGCAGCGACCGGACTCTGGCCTGCGTCCGGTCAGCAGGGACCGGACGCGTCCGGTCGTCAGAAAACAGCTCTGGGAGCTCTCTGTTCGCGACCGGACGCACGGAGCTCAAGCGTCCGGTCGTTCACTGAGCGTCCGGTCAGATGAGACAAAGACACGGGAACAGTGCGAGCAGCGCGTCCGATCAGTTCCAAAAACCAGCGTCCGGTCGAGCAAAACGAAACACCGAAAAACGATCGGACTCACCAGAGGGTCCGGTCACTGGGCATCGGACGCGTCCGGTCACAGAAAAACGTTTCTGGAACCTTTCTGTTTCTGACCGGACTCACTGAAGGGAGCGTCCGGTCGATTTGAACAGAGCGTCCGGTCAAGCAAAAGAACTCAGACAGAGTTCAACCACCGGACGCACTGTAGCAGCGTCCGGTCGTTGAATGAAGCGTCCGGTCACCCCGCGAATTCACTGTTCGTCCACCGATTCGACTAGAACTCACCCAAAACAAATCCTCTAGGGATCAAACTTGGTGAGTGAAGTCACAAAGAGGTTAGTGAGCTATCTCTAAGAGATCATGGCTCGAACCTAACTTCAAATCGGTGAATCGAAGAATTTCGGGGGAAGGGAAGAAAAGTGACCCGAAACGAAAAATCGATCGATCTCCTAGACCGTGAGGTTAGAGGATGATTCCTTCGGTGGAAAGAAGTGCCTCACGATCTAGAACAACTTGGTTCAAACGGAATTGCAAAAGATGAACCGAGCAAAGAGATCAAGCGACGGGAAAATCGTGGAGCAAAAAGGATTCCGCGAAGAACACAAGCAAAACGGAAATCACAGCCACGAACTCGAATCAAGGACGCAAATCAACCCATCGATCAGTGCTCCAAGGTGAGGATACGGCCTCACTTCCTCGAATCAACAGTACACAGAGTGGAGTCTCTCTGCGGATCTCAACTAGCTAAAGCAGAGGTGTGGGAGAGTGGAAACCCTAATGCTAGGAAGCAAATGACTGCGCTAACTGAGATTGAGATAGGGAGGAGGGTGTCTCCCCTAGACTACTTATACTAACCTAGCCTAAGCCTATTTCCTACTCTACCCCTCTCTACTCTAATTACAGAGCGGGCCAGGAAAACCCTAAGGCTAATCTGGTCCACCCGCTGGTGGTAGGTAGATCCGACGGCCACGCCCGCACGGTCTTCCGCGTCGCCTCCACGCAACCTTCAGATCGCCGCCACGTGCCGCCACCACTCTGCACCCCCGGTTTTGCGGCCCAAACCGGGAAACCAGCCTTTTCCATCAGCCCCCGGTTTTGAGGCCCAAACCGGGAAACCAGCCTCCAGCCCGAGTTTTGTGGCCCAAACTCGGAAACCCTCAGCGCCCGAGTTTTGAGGCCCAAACTCGGAAACCGACCCACTCCCAGGTTTTGAGGCTCAACCTGGAAACCGTCACGCCCAGGTTTTGTGGCTCAACCTGGAAACCCAGCACCCAGGTTTTGAGGCCCAAACCTGGAAACCGTCCACCGTTGGTTTTTCCCGGGCTCTACCAACAAACCGGCGTCGTAGAGGGGATGCACCGCCTGTGCACCCCTTCCACCGACATGATCGCACTTCTCCGCTTGTCGCTGTCGCAGGCTGCCAGCCACCACAGCTGATCCTCCGGCCTCCAGTCCATCAGTCCAAGTCCACGTCCGCCCTTCACCGTCCGATACATCGGCATGGCACGTCCGCCGCACGGCACGCCCATCCTTCATCGCGCCCGGTCCGTCGGCACGGCACGTCGCAACTTGACCTTCACCCGCCATCGATCACTGTCTCCGTGCTCGACACCTGCACAACACAAGCCAAAGAACATGCGCATCATCTCCGTTGACAATCACTCATCACACAGAGACTCGGCATACACCCATGTATCCGCAATCTCCCCCTTGATGAGTGCATTGTCAACTCCACAACAAATCATGAATAAGAAGAAGGAGGTAGGAAGGAGTGGGAAGAGAAAACCCAACCAAATGACCCAAAAGCCTAACAAAAGCCGAAGAAGGTCAAGTGGATGAAGCGAAAACTTGGTCCCCAAAGACATGGGCAACGGCTCGACGCAACCAAGCAAAGCAAAGCTAGCCCTCAAGAAGAGGTAGAACAGGCTCAACACCGCTAGCAGATACCAATTGAAGATCGGAGGACAACAGAGGCAAAATGCTAGTCCCTCAAGATAGAGGCACAGAGGCTCAACACAACTAGCAAGAAAATCACTCCGAACCAATTGGAAATCAACCCAAACCAAACGGGAAAGCACACCAGACGATACCAATTGAAAGCCAAATGAAAAAGCTTATGAAAGCTCATGAAAAGCTAGGAACGTTTGCTAGTCCCTCAAGACAGAGGCAACGGCTCAACACAACTAGCAAACTCCCCCTCGACAGATGCAAGCAACTAGGTCAAATGATTTGCATAAAATTTCTCCCCCTAGTTGAAAATGCACTTATCAAGGCCAAAAGGTATCGGAGAAGCAATTCTCTTCACATAAACTCCCCCTAACCACAAGATCTCCTTCCACAATGCATATGGAGTCAAAATGCAAGTTAGGAGCTTCAAGTATATAGTCAAAAGAGTGCAAAGATGCTCTAATCAGTATAGCTCCAACATCTCAATTAAGCACTCAAATAGCAAAGGCTCAAACTGATCACTTATACGAAATATGAAGCATCTGAGCATGTGAGCAGTTTTAAGCCAAAAGGATAGTCACCATCAAAATAGCACTAGACATGTATAGAAGGAATCCAAACAAGTGCTAAGCATATATACAAGGTGAACTACCCCTAGCAAAGTTCAATCATCATGCATAGGACTGAAGCATATACTTGTGATTTCAAATTCATATCGGAGTTGCAGCGGTAAAAGAATTCACAAGTTCATTTTTTGGCATGTGATTGCGAGAGGTTGAAAGCTTGTCATTGCCTAACTTTTCAACCGTGCGAAGCCTATGCCGAAGCAATCAGAAGCTTAAAGCAACGGTTTCGGTCATACACTACATGGCTCAAGTTTAACTCAAGGTGCAATGAGAAACAGTCTCAATACCATGAGGTGTTGACAAGCAATCCCATCTCGATCTTTTCAATTCAACGATACTTGGTTCAGATTTTAAGCAAGTTATGAACAACCAAGCAAGTGAATGACTCAGAACTAGAGACATAGCAACCTAGCATATATGAAAAGCAGGAATGGACTCAACACACCCTACACATGCTAGTTGCATATCTCAATGGTGAACATTTTCAGATTTACGTACATTAGGCATAATTCACCATTCCAAAAATAGCTCGCTCATAACATGTAACAGTGATCAGAAAGAGCATAAGCTACAAGCATCATCATAAGTATCGGAGCAATACTAACAAGAGCATAATTACATTCTAGTGAATATAGACATGAAGCTCAAAATGTAAATGCGTATGCCCGACACAAAACTGAAAGAAAGAAGATACCAAATGGAAAGACTCAAGAAACTCAAAAGAAAAGAGCCTCAAAATAAAAGAGTCAGTCTGTACATCTCAAAATGCTTCCCCCATCTAAAAGGGGAAACACACACCAAGCTCACCCCTCAACCTATTAAAGGTTGATTTGTCTAAAGGCTTGGTGAAAATATCAGCCAATTGGTGATGAGTATCGACATGGCGAAGGTCGATATCACCCTTCTCCTGGTGGTCTCGCAAGAAATGAAAGCGCACATCAATGTGTTTGGTTTTCGAGTGAAGCACGGGGTTCTTAGCAACGCTAATGGCACTCGTGCTGTCACAAAGCAAAGGAACTCGAGTAAAGCTTAAACCAAAATCACGCAAAGTGGCCATCATCCAGAGTAACTGGGAACAGCAGCTAGCCGCAGCAACATATTCAGCCTCCGTGGTAGACTGAGCGACACTAGACTGCTTGCGAGAAGACCACGACACCAGAGAAGATCCAATAAACTGGCAAGTCCCAGAAGTGGACTTGCGCTCGGTGCGACAACCAGCAAAATCAGCATCAGAAAAGCCACAAAGCGAGAGGGTGGAGGAAGCAGAATACCAAATCCCGAACTCAGGCGTGAAACGAAGGTACCTGAAAATCCGCTTCACCGCCTGACGGTGAGAGGTGCGCGGCGACGCCTGAAAGCGCGCACACAGACACACCGCGAACTGGATGTCCGGGCGTGTCGCCGTGAGGTAGAGGAGCGACCCGATCATGCTGCGGTACTCCTTCTGGTCCACTGCTTCTCCATCCACATCTGCATCCAGGGCAGTCGTCGTCGACATGGGTGTTGGAAGAGGCTTGGCCTCACCCATATCGAACCGCTTTAGCAAGTCCCTCGTGTACTTGCCCTGGTGCACAAACGTCCCCTCTCGGGATTGCTTAATTTGCAACCCGAGAAAGAAAGTCAGCTCGCCCATCATACTCATCTCGAACTCCCTGCTCATAGTATCTGCAAACTTGGCAACCAAAGCGTGAGAAGAACCACCGAAAATGATATCATCCACGTAAATTTGGACCAAGAGAGTATCTTTGCCTTGCTTGAGGAGAAAGAGCGTTTTATCTACACATCCCATTTTAAAACCCTTAGCTAGCAAAAAGGTTTTTAATCTCTCATACCAGGCTCTAGGGGCTTGTTTCAAACCATACAAAGCTTTGTGAAGTTTAAAGACATGGTTTGGAAACTTGGGATTTTCAAAACCGGGGGGTTGCTGGACATAGACCTCCTCCTCAATGTAGCCGTTTAAGAAGGCACTCTTGACATCCATTTGAAAAAGTTTGAAACCCATGGATGCAGCATAAGCCAAGAGTATCCTAATAGCCTCCAAACGAGCTACAGGAGCGAAGGTCTCCTCATAATCTATCCCCTCCTTCTGACTATAACCCTTCGCTACAAGCCGGGCCTTGTTTCTCACAATGTGGCCCTCCTCTCCTTGCTTGTTTTTAAATACCCATTTTGTCCCAATAGGTTTACAGTCAGGAGGTGGTGGCACTAGAACCCAAACCCGATTTCGCTCAAAGTTCTCTAGCTCCTCATGCATGGCATTGACCCAGTCCGGATCCGTCAATGCGTGTCCAACATCTCGGGGCTCAAAAGACGCAACAAAAGCAGAATGAGCAAAGTGCGAGATGTGCTGTGACCTGGAGCGAGTAACTCGCTCGTCGATGTCGCCGATCATCTGTTCAGGGGGGTGCTGGCGCTGGATATGTCGTGGCGCCTCCCGGGAAGAAGTGACCTCCCCCTCAACAGCAGCTGGTTCCACCCCGGGTACAAAAGGTACCGCGCGAGGTGGAGGATCCCACGGCCCCCAGGAAGAAGAAGTGTCGGGGCCGTGAGTCGTCGTCGAGGCCGCTCCTTGCGGCACGGCAGGTCGAGGGGGTGCTGGATCATCTATACCTTCAGCACCCTCGTCCTCGTCATCAAAAAGAGGTTCTCCAACCTCATGATCACCTGCACGCTCAAAACGAGAAGAAGGACAAACAAGAGTCTCGTCGAAGGTGACATCTGATGTCTCCATGACTCGGTTAGTGTCAAGGTTAAGTACACGATAAGCTCGAGTGTGAGTGCCATAACCCAAAAACACACCGTCAGAAGAACGAGACTCAAACTTGTCCAGGTTGCCTTTTTTCAATATAAAACAGTGGCAACCAAAAACTCTAAAATAACTCACCTTGGGCTGGCGACCAAAACGCAACTCATAAGAGGTCTTCTTCAAAAACGCTCTCAGAAAAATGCGATTCGAAATGTAGCATGCAGTGTTCATAGCTTCAGCCCAAAAGCGCCTAGGAGTCCTATGCTCATCGAGCATCGTCCTGGCCATCTCAACAAGGGTCCGATTCTTCCTCTCTACAACACCATTTTGGGGTGGTGTATAGGGGGAAGAAAACTGATGCTCCAAACCAAGGCGGTTACAAAACTTCTCAAAATCCGAATTTTTAAACTCGGAACCATTATCACTCCTAATCGCTCGCATCGAGTTCAAAGGGAACTCGTTCTGAAGACGCAAAATCAGATTGCGAGCGAAGGAGAAAGTCTCGGTCTTCTCAGCTAAAAAGAAGACCCACGAATATCTCGAAAAGTCGTCAACAACAACCAAAACATACCACTTGCCACCAACCGAGCTCACCCGAGCCGGACCAACAAGGTCCATGTGTAAAAGCTCTCCGGGGTGCGAGGTCATGACCTTAGTCACCGGATGGTGGGGAGCAGCAACCATCTTCCCATGTCTGCAAGAATGGCAAACTAGATCCTTCTCCATCGAAAGCTTGGGCAATCCTCGGATTAGGCCAAGTGAGCTAAGTCTTGCAAGCAAGTCGAAGCTTAAGTGACCGAGCCTCCTATGCCACTTCCAAAGATCGGAAGAAGAAGGACTAGCCAAAAGACAGCGAGAAGATCCAAACGACTCCGAAAAATTCGCACGAAAAACTTTCCCAAAGGGCGAAATCAGACATACAAGATCGCCCTGAGGATCTAAGATGCGACTAAGGTTCGGTTTGAAACGAATCTCATAGTCATCATCAAAAAGTTGCGAAACAGAAAGCAAGTTAAAATGCAGGTTAGAAACAAGAGCAACATCGCGCAACACAAAGTGCTCATTAACCCGCACAGTTCCACGGGACAATACCTTACCTTTACTATTGTCGCCGAAGGTTATGTACTCCTTTCTGGCGACCGGACTATGGCTGGAGAACCATTTGGCATTTCCGGTCATGTGTCTCGAGCAACCGGAATCCACAAGCCAAATGTCCTCCAACCGCTCCTCCTACATCAATAAAAAGACATAGGGTGAACATACGGTCCAACACTGGGGTTAGTAAAATAAGAAGGAAACCAGTGTTGGGCCGGCTGCTCAAAAGAACGGTTAGTGTAAAAACCATCCTGTCTAGGAGGATAGCGATCACCACGCACAGGAAAACGTGGTCCGCTGGGGAAGAAGCGCTCACCGCGAAACTCTACCTGCGGTGGGACAAAGCGCTCAACAAGGCCTCCGCCACGGGGTCCATTACCTGCAAAAGCAGGACCCCGTCGGGCACGCTCTCTACGAGGTCTACGCCTAGGAGCCTGGGGCTCAACTGCTCTAGCGTCTCTCCTCGGAGCTCTCTCCTGCCTAGGCCTAACAAACTGAGGTCCTGGACCTCTAGGCCTAGTCTCCCTCCTCGGGGCTCTCATCTCCTGCCTAGGCCTGGGACCCTGACGTCCGGACCTAGCAGCTCTCCCCTGGGCCTTCGGTACATGTCCACCATGAGCTGGATGGTACATGTCCGGGTTCTCCATCTCCCGAGCCCTGCGCGCCTCTCGCTTGCGCCGAAAGCAGAACTCGCTCAAGTGACCATCCCTCCCACAAAAATCACACTGGTACCTCACCGCACGCACAGGGGGTTGTTGGTGACCAGGGCTGTGGGTGTGGCTCACTTTGCCTTTGCCCTTCTGTGGCAACTCCTCACGAATGGGTGGCATAGCATCAAGCTTGTTTCTGAGGTGGTTTGGCTTGGGTGCCCAAACTGGATTCTTGGGAGGAGCTCTCGGGGGTTCCTCAACCACACCATCTTTGGTGATAGGCTTGGCTGGCTCTTTGAGTGGAAGCTTGGCAAGTTTGGGAGTAGTGGTGGAATTGGGCTTCTCACATGGGTTCAGACCACTAGACTCTCCAATCTTACCAAAAACTGAGAGATCAACACTCGGGCCAAGACCTACACCAGGGGCACCAGCAGCTCGCTTGAATTGGGAGATCATCATCCCGAGCTGCGGCTCACTACAGGAGACCCATGACAAGATGGTCCGAAGGTATGTGTTTTCTTCCTCGGTTTGCATCTTGCCATGCTTCACATTTGCAATCTCCATCTCCAGCCCCTCACACAAAGCACACCTCGAGACACAAGTGCTATCTGAGCTGGCCTTCTCTAAAGACTCAAGCTTGGCATTCTTCTCTGCCAACTCAGATTGCAAGACAGGACAAGTCTTGCACGCACCCAACAGCTGCGGCCTAGCACGGAGCTCATCCACCTCTCCAACCAACGCAGCATACTTACCTCTCAGAGTGAGAAGGTCAGTCATGTGCGCGGTGCACGACTCGCACTCCGCCTCCTCCGACACTACCACGGTGGACCGAGCGAACTCAAGCTCCTTCACCGTGTCCTCCCACTTCTGCCTAAACTCCTTGCGCTCTCTAGCGGCACGCCTAAGCAATTTATCTTGGCTAAGGAGGGCAGCAGTCAACTTCTCAACCTCGGAGGAAAGCTCGTCGTAGGTGAGAGATACCTGGGAGGTGTCGTCGTCGTCGT
This sequence comes from Coix lacryma-jobi var. lacryma-jobi, assembly GCA_009763385.1. Taxonomy (NCBI): domain Eukaryota; kingdom Viridiplantae; phylum Streptophyta; class Magnoliopsida; order Poales; family Poaceae; genus Coix; species Coix lacryma-jobi. Next base: position 68,479,982 of record CM019831.1, on the reverse strand, counting down.
CGTTCCGAGGTGTGTGCTCCAGCTCGCCTCCGACCTCATCTCCGAGCGCCATGGTACACAGGCCTTCGTCGCCGGCGAAGAAGCATAAGCCGTTGAACGTGTCCTCCAGCTTCTTCTTCTCGGACTCGTCATCACTCGATCGAGCGGAGTCGTCATCCGAGCCGTCGACGTCGCTGAGCGTGGCGAAGAACGCACGCTGCTCAGCCTGCTGCTTCTCCAAGTACTTCTTCTTGATGTACTCTTTGTCGAAGCCGCCCCGCTTCTTGTGCCTTGGGGGAACGTGCTTCTCCTTGTACTTGGAGTCGCGCCTGTGGCCGTGATCGCCCTTCCCCAGATGCTTGTTCTTCTTCTTGGGGCAGTCGGCGATGAAGTGGTCGGGGTCGCCGCACTCGTAGCATCCCGTGCGTCCTCCTCCTCGACGGCGGTTCATGCGGTTGTTGTGGAACCGCGAGAACCGGTTGGCAAGCAAAGCCAACTCGTCGTCTCCCAAAGACTCCAGCTGGTCCTCTGTCACAGAAAAGAGAGAAGAAAGCGCAAAGCCAGCTGAGGGGTTAGAGGAAGAGCCGGAAACCAAAGCCATGGACGGGCGAGAAGGATTTTCAAAAGAGGCCCTCGCCATAGCATCAATCTCACTGGACTTGAGCTTACTGAAGAGCTCGTCGCAGGTGAGGGTCTCATAGTTCGGCGATTCGATGATTGCCTGAACCTTGGAGTCCCACACCGAACGGTCAAGAGTGTGCAAAAGCTTCAAAGCACGCTCATGATCGTCAAATGGCAACTGCTCTCTGTTAGCCCTCATCCTGTTGACAATCACCTGAAAGCGAGCGAATAAACTTTCTATGCTCTCGCCAAGCTGATGTCGAAAGTTCTCATACTCTCTCTTGAACGACTCGTAGAGTCGGGTTTTGACTTGAGAGGTGCCCTCATGAAAACGCATGAGGGTGTCCCAGATCTCCCGAGCCGTAGAGAGGTGAGAAACGCGATCAAACTCACCCATGCTCAAACAAGAGAAAAGAGCATTACGGGCTCGGCTATTGGCATCGTGCTCATCGATCTGCTGTTGATTCACACGAGCAGCCAAGACCACGTAATCAGGGGAGTTGCAAATATCCCAGATCGAAGCGCCCAAGCTCTGCAAATAGGCCGACATACGTATCTTCCAATACGCATAGTTCGTCCCATCGAAAAACGGCGGTTTGCCCACGCCGCGATCCATGTCGCCTTCGGTGGATCTGGAACCGGCTAAGGTGGAAGATCCTTAACCCGCTCCGATACCAATTGAAGGACCGAGGAGCTACCCGAAAGCGACCAGAGGGGGGGTGAATGGGAGCTTCAAAATTTCCTTTCGGAAACTAGATGCCACTGTCCCAAACTCAACCCCAAAAGCGAAACCTAGAGCTTGCTAATGTCCACGACCCTAGATGTAGGGTGGATGCTTCCTAGAAGCACAGCGGGACACTAGACAACCCTAGAAAGCCAACGCAAAAGACGGGAATCAAATCCGTCAACGAACGAACGAACCGCGAACGAAGACGCGCGAAACTGCAGCGACCGGACTCTGGCCTGCGTCCGGTCAGCAGGGACCGGACGCGTCCGGTCGTCAGAAAACAGCTCTGGGAGCTCTCTGTTCGCGACCGGACGCACGGAGCTCAAGCGTCCGGTCGTTCACTGAGCGTCCGGTCAGATGAGACAAAGACACGGGAACAGTGCGAGCAGCGCGTCCGATCAGTTCCAAAAACCAGCGTCCGGTCGAGCAAAACGAAACACCGAAAAACGATCGGACTCACCAGAGGGTCCGGTCACTGGGCATCGGACGCGTCCGGTCACAGAAAAACGTTTCTGGAACCTTTCTGTTTCTGACCGGACTCACTGAAGGGAGCGTCCGGTCGATTTGAACAGAGCGTCCGGTCAAGCAAAAGAACTCAGACAGAGTTCAACCACCGGACGCACTGTAGCAGCGTCCGGTCGTTGAATGAAGCGTCCGGTCACCCCGCGAATTCACTGTTCGTCCACCGATTCGACTAGAACTCACCCAAAACAAATCCTCTAGGGATCAAACTTGGTGAGTGAAGTCACAAAGAGGTTAGTGAGCTATCTCTAAGAGATCATGGCTCGAACCTAACTTCAAATCGGTGAATCGAAGAATTTCGGGGGAAGGGAAGAAAAGTGACCCGAAACGAAAAATCGATCGATCTCCTAGACCGTGAGGTTAGAGGATGATTCCTTCGGTGGAAAGAAGTGCCTCACGATCTAGAACAACTTGGTTCAAACGGAATTGCAAAAGATGAACCGAGCAAAGAGATCAAGCGACGGGAAAATCGTGGAGCAAAAAGGATTCCGCGAAGAACACAAGCAAACGGAAATCACAGCCACGAACTCGAATCAAGGACGCAAATCAACCCATCGATCAGTGCTCCAAGGTGAGGATACGGCCTCACTTCCTCGAATCAACAGTACACAGAGTGGAGTCTCTCTGCGGATCTCAACTAGCTAAAGCAGAGGTGTGGGAGAGTGGAAACCCTAATGCTAGGAAGCAAATGACTGCGCTAACTGAGATTGAGATAGGGAGGAGGGTGTCTCCCCTAGACTACTTATACTAACCTAGCCTAAGCCTATTTCCTACTCTACCCCTCTCTACTCTAATTACAGAGCGGGCCAGGAAAACCCTAAGGCTAATCTGGTCCACCCGCTGGTGGTAGGTAGATCCGACGGCCACGCCCGCACGGTCTTCCGCGTCGCCTCCACGCAACCTTCAGATCGCCGCCACGTGCCGCCACCACTCTGCACCCCCAGTTTTGCGGCCCAAACCGGGAAACCAGCCTTTTCCATCAGCCCCCGGTTTTGAGGCCCAAACCGGGAAACCAGCCTCCAGCCCGAGTTTTGTGGCCCAAACTCGGAAACCCTCAGCGCCCGAGTTTTGAGGCCCAAACTCGGAAACCGGCCCACTCCCAGGTTTTGAGGCTCAACCTGGAAACCGTCACGCCCAGGTTTTGTGGCTCAACCTGGAAACCCAGCACCCAGGTTTTGAGGCCCAAACCTGGAAACCGTCCACCGTTGGTTTTTCCCGGGCTCTACCAACAAACCGGCGTCGTAGAGGGGATGCACCGCCTGTGCACCCCTTCCACCGACATGATCGCACTTCTCCGCTTGTCGCTGTCGCAGGCTGCCAGCCACCACAGCTGATCCTCCGGCCTCCAGTCCATCAGTCCAAGTCCACGTCCGCCCTTCACCGTCCGATACATCGGCATGGCACGTCCGCCGCACGGCACGCCCATCCTTCATCGCGCCCGGTCCGTCGGCACGGCACGTCGCAACTTGACCTTCACCCGCCATCGATCACTGTCTCCGTGCTCGACACCTGCACAACACAAGCCAAAGAACATGCGCATCATCTCCGTTGACAATCACTCATCACACAGAGACTCGGCATACACCCATGTATCCGCAACAACAATATAAGTACTCAAGTGAGACTACAACATACGCAGAGGAAAGCCCAAAGGAATTATCTCCACAAATTGATAAAGCACTTTGCTCAACTCCTTCAACCGGGTAAGATCCTGGTTGTAGCCCATAACGTCAAGTGTTGCTCCTTGGCACAAGGACTCGGGAGCAGCTTCGAACTCTTCTTGCGGACGAGCTGAAGTTTCAGCGTTGACGTCGGCCAAGACCAACTCCAGAGTTGGCTCGTCTGGCTGTCGAGTGCGGAAAAACCACTCATTCATTACTCGATCAAACTCCAATTGAGCAGGAGAACGGAAGATTGAGTATGGTACACCAACCTGAGGCAAAGGAAGAACGTCCGCTTCAGGTGCTACATCCACTTGAATACCGGACGGAGAGGAGTCGGGCAGAGGATCTACCTGGCTAAAGATTAGGAGGGCGCTAGATTCATCTTTGTCCTGCGTCTCCGACTCCTCCACCGTCCGAGTCTCAGGGACAACGCTAGAGGGCGCTGCGGCCGGCTTCGTTTTCCTACAACAAACAAGTATCCATGCTAGTACCAGAAATAGTGGGAACTCCAAGGAAAGTTTTGTGACTTACTTCATGAGCTTCAATGCCCGCGGCAGCTTCAAGAGCGGCTTCTTCGGTTGCGGGTCTAGAGCCGGAGCTTCTTCAGGAACCACACCGCTCGAAGTTCCCTGGGCTGTTTCAACATCTGGATCAACCAAAGATATAAGACAAGGGTTTATTAAAATCCAAGCACAGAAAGACTCTGAAAGTACTCGGGTTTCCCCTTACCAGGAGCACCCATATTACAGTGTTTTTCAGCCAATTCTGTTGACAAAAGAACTTTTCGACAAGCACGGCGATTACCAGTGCGAGCCTTCTTTGGGACAGGCTCTCTGGCTTCTTGAAGTGGAGTCGGAGACCTCTTCCGGCTACTCTCGGCTTCTGGATCTATGAGCACGACATCAGAGTCAGTTTAATCTGAGTCAAGCCAGTCAAAGTCACTGGGAGAGCTTGACTCTTTTCAAAGGTCCTCACTTCGGATGGGACCTTTAAGTGCTATGCCTCCGCCTTCCTGAGTCGCCGGGGGCAAGGGTGGACAGTCATTGCTATTCCTCCCTTGGCCCTATAAAGAAGAAGATATTCAAGTCAAGTCAGAAGGATATCTACCAAGAATCTGAAAGACAAGATAACCCAACTACTTACCTCTAGAGGAGGGTTGATGGCGGAGAATGTCGCCATCACTGGAACAAGATGTTCACGGCTCTTCAACAACCGGTTCATCCTCCTAAGAATCTCATGGTTTGGCAGTTGCTCGGCATCATGACGACCCGGATCCTTTACGCCCAGGTACTCGAAGCCAAAATTGGCTCATTGTTGGAGCGGGTGGATTCAGCGCGCAATAAAATTTTGGACGACGGTGTACCCGTTCAATCCACTGAGCTTCACCCATCTATCATGTCAATTAGAGGTCTGACAGTCTCTAGCTCTTTGGCAGTAATCCTGTCCTTCCACTCACGACACTTCTGAGGCGGCCACCCATCATGACGACGGAGAGCTGGCGAGGGGTTGGCTATGTAAAACCACCCGGCAGCCCAGTCTCGGATAGATTCCGATAACTCTACAGTAATATACTGACTAGCTACCTCTAGCCTAAGCTGGATGCTAGCCCCTCCGACTAACTCTACGTTAGCGTCACTGGGTTGACACTTCACCTAGAAGAAGTAGCGGAATAGAGTAAAGGAAGGGCAGATTCCCAGAAAAGCCTCACAGAGATGAGTAAAGATAGCAATGTGGAAGGAGGTGTTGGGAGTAATATGGTTGAGAGTCAAACCATAGTAGTGGAGCAACCCCCGCAGGAAGTCAGACGCTAGGAGCCCCAATCCCCGCTCCACGAAGGACTTAAACATCACAATCTCCGTCGCGTTAGGGGCTGGCGCGCGGTGATCAATCGGTACCCTCCATCCATCCAGTGGCTGGGATCGGAGCAATCCTTGTTGCGCTAAGTAGGCCAACTCTGCCTCTGTGGTATCCGGCTGCTTCCAGGCCAGCACATCAGTGGGTGGGCATGGATGGTGCAGTTTCCCCCCGGTGGTGATCTTCGCTTTCTTCTTCTCAGCCGTAGACTGCTTTTTGGGACCCATGTTGATGACGAGGGACTTATTGCGCATCAACTAAGGGATTGGCTACGAGGATTTGTTTGCTCTGAGGGCAATGGCTAGATGGAAGCATAAAGAAACCACATGACCGACGATGGCTTATTATAGATCTGTTTCGATAACCGCTCATCTTTTCCAAATGGCGTTATGAACCCGTCTAAAACCCTAACGACTGGGGGGACGTTTCAGATGGTGTCAGAGGCAGTGAACAGGCACACCGCAATCAGACAATGTTACTTCTTTCACAAGATACATTAAGTACTCGGAGAACAAGACAAAGGACTCAGAAAATATTCCAAGTACCCGGATCTTATTTATTATTAATCGGAATTACAACAGAGATACACGGAAACATCTTGAGATACAGCAACTACCAGTACAAGTACAATCAGGATGTAAAATGCTACTCTAGTGTAATCAAGGTACAGAGTCTTGATGCCTAGCGCACCAAGGACTGAGTTCAGTGAGACGCAGTAAAGCAGACACAGAACCTTGGGTAGACACTATCTTCTCAGTGCATCCCAAGGTGGGTTTAAGGCACCGCCCTAGTTCTCAAGGAACTCGGGGGTAGGCCCTAACCCTAGCGCCCTTTTGACAACCTGTGACTCCGAGGTTGTCTACGAGTGGTAGTCACAAGAGTTCTTCTAGGCGCACCTCTGTATCCCTCTGCTCGTGACCACTTGGAAACCACCCTGGCGGATGGTCCCTTCACAAGAGTTCTTCTGGACACATCAACTATCTTACATAAGGAAGATACCCGGGGGCTCGGACATCTCTGCTACAGATACTACAATGCTCTTGGGACTAAGAGAAGTCATATATTCAAGAAAGCTATGGGTTCCTTGTTTCCTAGGCAGGGTATTTATAGGCGGATCATCTTGGTCTATGGACATTGTCCACGGATATAAGTGACCGGGGTATCAATAATTTTCCCTATGTACTGTTGCACATGTGAAGCCTGGTATCAGTGATGGGTTGATTCCCATGTGTACTTCAAGCAGAAGACGACAAAGTTTGCAGTTGCGGAAAACGACAAGAACTATAAATACGTTCAGATGGAACAGTCATTGGTCAATTATTGCTGACTTCACAATAATGTTTATTCAGTGGGGGGTGATACGGGATGTTTGATGAAAACATTACCCACCTGAAGCTGGATATTTATTACTCGGATGGATTAAGTAATAGATCAGTGTCGTGTTTCAAATCCTCAAAACATTTATGGATTACCCGGTACAATATTGAAAGACCCCAAGAACCGATTACTTAGTACCCGGTACTCAGGCTCGGGGGCTGCAGGGTATATACCATAAAGGAAATGTTTTTTCTTACCCAAGGATTACTCAGAAAGGACTCAAAACATCCTCAAAGTTATTATAAATAACAAGAGACTCGAGGGCTACACCCTATGGGTGCACTTTTCAGGAAAAAGTGCACGCCATGGAAGTTCTTTACCTATGGAGCACTTCAAGATTTCTCAAAGACATTACTAGGAGATTCTTAAAGAGAAACCAGAAGATAACGTTTAGAAAAAATGATGAAGAGCTCGGGGGCTTGATGGACCAGGATGTCAGAGATATCATCAGAAGATGATCACTCCGACTAATCCCGGATGGCACGGGAGATCCGAAGACTTGATACAAAGTGTACTTGGATTATGACTCTCGCTATAACTTAGTCGAGTTCTTAAAGGAAGTCTTGTAATTAGAATAGGACTCCTCTGTTGTAATCGACTAGGACTCGGTCTGCGCTATGCTTCACTCGGATATATAAGGGGAAGCAGGCGCAGGCTCCTATCATTGAATCTTGAATCATAACACAAGGCACACGCCGCACTGGATGTAAGGTATTACGCTATTTAGCGGCCTGAACCAGTATAAATCGTTGTCCCTGTGTACTCGCCGAGTTCTACGAACGCCGATCCCCACCGAACAAATCGTCTGAGATCCCTCAAGACGAGTTGCCGGTTAACAAACACCGACAACTTTGCAACATTGTTTTCTCAGCATCCGTTGCCAGCGTCCGATGCTCCTTCAACATTTGGTAGTGGCTAGGATTAACCATCAGACGCCCGACCCAGCGTCTGATGCTGCCGCTAGCAGCGTCCGATGCCTCTAACTCAACATCTTTCACTTTCTAACTTCTACCCTTGCTCCCATGTGCCAACACCAAAGTGTTTCAACACTTGTGCACGTGTGTTAGCATTTTATAAAGCATTTTCCAAGGGTTTTATTAGTCACTCACTAGGTCTAAAGCATCGATATGTTAGAGAACTCCTAGTGGCACTTGAACACCGCATAAGCCGTGAATTATCTCCTCTTAATAGTACGTCTATGCATCCTAAATGTGATCACACTCGCTAAGTGTCTTGATCACCAAAACAAAGCACCCTATAGGTTATACCTTTGCCTTCAGGCCTCTTTGCTCCATCTCTTCTCGCCTTTGTTTCACTAATGGTAGAGCACTTGATCACTTTGATTGCATGTGGCCATCACCATCCTCCATGGTTGCCACCTTGCTTGCTCCACCACTTGGCTTGGTCTCAATCCTTTCTTAAAAGCTACACACTTGCTTAGCAATAGGATTAGAACAAATAGGTTTCATCAATTAGACAAAACCAAACTAGGGCTTTCAATCTCCCCCTTTTTGGTAATTGATGACAACCTATACAAAGATATGAGTAACCATATTGATAGTATTAGCTCTCCCTACATATGTGCTATAGAGTTTGGTTCTAAATTTGGCACATATGTATGGATATGAAATGTGGGTGAGCAACACTATCAATGATGATGCTAAGGCATAAGAATGGACCTTTGAAGCGTGATACCAATCGGAGTGCACATGTTATACCATCCTTAGCATCATTTGTCACTAGACATACAACAAAACTCAAGAACCCTGTGAGATCAGCATAATAATAAGGCTCTTGAACCACTTGAAATATAGGTATGTCTAGTTGCCATTCTATACATGCTAGTGAATCAATTCATCAATCAAGTCCTATCACTAGCATTCACCACATAAGCATGAATATCAAAATAAAATAGCTTATGCAATGCAAACAATCATTTGAATATGCTCAACTCGAATGCAACATACATGTTCATGAGCTTGCTCCCCCTATTTGTATGCTTAGGTTCCATTTGAAAACTTCTTAGCATGTCTCTTTTATCTTTGGTGTCTCCCCTTTATCATATCTTTGTTGCATTTTCTCCCCCTTTCTCAACAATTAACATAAAGGTGGAGCAAGTTTTAAAGAAAGGAGACAACTTTTACCATGAAATTTACATGAGGGGATCATACTAAGTCAAGTTGTGGCTTAATCTAGCTCATGAGCATAAGACATTTAACACGGTTTGCTCTAGAGTAAGCTTCTTCACACATCTTGCAATGGTTATCTACCGAGGGGTATGCCCAAGGTAGTAGATTAGACGGCGGAGGCGTGCGAGACGTCTGCAAAGCGTAAACACAGGGACTAGAGACGGTGATTTAGACAGGTTCGGGCCGACAAGTTGTCGTAATACCCTATGTCCTGTGTTCTGGTGGCTGGTTTGTATTGCTGGATTGGAATATGACGTGCGATCCGATGGGATCTCAGTTGAGATGAGAGGGGGTCCCTGCTCGCCTTATATAGTGGGGGAGCAGGGTTACAACTTGCCGAATCCTAACAGATTACAAACGGTTCCTTTTGGCAAGGAATCCTGGTCTATCTATCAGGATCTTCTTTGTAGAGCAAGTCATCGGGAGAGTCCTTGGCGGTTGCGACAACTTGGTCGCAGACCGCAAGGCCTCCTGGTTGGGCCATCTCTGCAGAGCAACCCAAGTCGTGCCATGGGGGTATACGAGTGTAATATCCCCACGACTAGTCCCCGAGCACTTTGCATCCGTTGTGCGGGGCATCGCGAAGTCTTCCGAGCAGGTCGAATCTGGTCGTGCGTCGATGGAGGTGTCTTCCGACCAGGTCGCCTGGTCGCGGGTGCACTTGTAGTAGACTTCCGGCCATGTGGATCTGGTCGCAGATGTCGCGGTCATAGTTGTAGCCGAGGTGCGTCCGCGTGAAGGAAACAGCGTCGTCCTGCAAGAAGGATGCAAGGTGCTGCAAGATAAAAATTTAAAGATCTTTCATCTGGTGAAGTGTATCCACTTGGGACGCGGCAGGACTGTAGGAGCCGACGACGTCCCAGTAGAAGTCCGAGCTAGTCCACACCAAGCTGCGACAAAAAAGAAAAACAATACATTCACCGCGAGGTGAAGTGTATCCACTTAGTCCCCGAGCTTGGGAGTAGGTGCTGTAGGCATGTGGTGTCAAGCTTGCAAAACGAAACAGAGTCAGTTTATGAAAGAAAAATGACATGTGTACACGTAGTCCCCGGGCCTGTTGTAAGAAGCAGCGTGGTTCTTGTAGCAGGGCCAAAGAAAGTGTGTTAGGAACGAGGGGGAAGTCCCTGAGGGTGAAGTTGAAGATCTGCAGTCCCTAGGAGTAACTGTAGCGCCAGTCAGTAACTATAGAGGTTACTGGTTCCCTGAAATGATTATCATAACTAGCAGATGTGGTCAGTACCCGTGCATCAACACCACATTTACTAACAGAAAGTAAGTAAAATCGAGAAAATGATGAAGGCGAACGGGCATGCCATTTCGCAAACCGTCGGCCCAGCGGCCCATAAAGAAGAGCGCGGCGGTCGTGCGCGCGTCTGGTTGCCGTAGGCGACGTGGCGGTAGTGGGGGTGATGGGCACGGACTCCCAGGAACCTTGGAGCTGAAAAGTCGGTCTGGACTGTATAAAAAGGCGAGGAGGACGGCGGCGGGTCCCCACTTGCTCATTCGCTCACACCTCGTTGCCTTCGTACGCTTCATTTCCTTCTTGCGCACGAGTCAGGCCGAGCGCAAATTTCCTGTAGCTCTAGATCTAGATCCTAGCTCATCCTTCATAGCGGTCGATGGCGGGCGCAAGGCGTTGTGACACCCCAATTTTAAAAACAAAATTGGAGCACAATATATGTATGCTAGGATCAATTTTCATACATATATCGACATCAAAGTAAATATCAAAACAATGCTTTTATTAATATATCGAACTTTATACAAAAATGACCCTCGGGTCTGAAAGAAAAGTACAGACTCTCAGTCTAACTCTAATGTAGACTCGCGGAAACTGGACACCATCTCCACAGGAAGGTCGACCGGAGGCTGCACCATCCTAGTACAAGTTGTCGGGGTTGTATCCACCGTCTTCTGGGTACAAGTTGTCGGGTCGTATCCACTGTCTTCTTGGTACTCCTGCTCCGCGTACGCGTAGACTCCAACGTCTGGGTGGGTAGCAGGGGGTTCAAAGAGGAAGGGTGAGTATATCGAAATGTACTCCGCAAGTGTAGGAAATATATGCTTATGAGGCTAAAAACAAAGGTAGGCTGACTTTGTTTGACTCAAGCACGTAAAGCAACACATCCTATTAAAATCCTATATCCTATGCACCTATTTGAAGTCCATCAGGCAAACCACACCTGAAGTCCATCAGATGACCCGAACCAGGTCATTACAAGGAGTCCTATGTGTATTAGTTCCATAAGTCACGACATAGAAAGCTACTTTCCATAATAACACCAGGTCTGCGCCCGAGCCTGGGAGTCACTCCCGTACCAAACAGTAACCCGCGTAGAAGAAGCCTCTGTGCCCATGTCATATGGGACTAATGACCACATAAGGCTTCTCTAACGAACCAGAACAAAACCACCAACTAATCTCGAAGAAGTCCAAGCCGCTCGTGACCGTGAGCACGACTGATATATTAGTTTTACACTCTGCAGAGGTTGCACATCGTTACCCATAAGTCATGCGTTCCCCGTCACGCTAAACACTGCCAAGGTGCACAGCGGGGTCACACTACAAGGCCTTTACAAAACTCCCTCCAAGTCCATTTTACACGTTCACTAAGGTTTCACCGCTCACAGTGGATATACACACCACTGTAGAAGCCCCCTCTTATGCCACAAATCCGACCCGTGTAAACCCTCAACTTGGAGGCAATTAATTACTTAGCCAGGTCCGTCCCATTCCAAACCTCATGGTTGCGCTGTTAAGCCGGGTTATAGGCTTCGAGAACTGGGTCCTAGGGATCCAAGCAGGATAAATCTAGCACAGGCCCAGAACCAAAAACCAAAACCAGCTGCCGAGTCCACGGCACAAAACCACCAATACGGTCCATCCTGCCGGATTTACCTACTCACCAAACTACTCATTACCAGACCATGTTCCATAGATCATTAATCAGAATTAATTATAATTAACCATCCCAACCCAAGACAGCAAGGCTAAGCATGACTTCTACCCAATCCATCCCAAACCAGGTGTCAAGGAAAATATAATCAAGTGCTAGTAAACCATATCATGGGATTCAGTTTAAGACTGCATGCAACTACTGGATCGACTCTACTCTAAACTCAAAAGTAAAATAAATACAGGAGCAAGATGTTCAAGGACACTTGCCTTCGGGCTGGGTCGAATCAACAAGGGCACAATCTTGATTCTGGGGTTCCGCGTAGCTCGCACTCGCTGGATCAAGCATCATCACATGGCCTAAACAAACATATAAGAAACAATACATCATATAGTAGTAAAATGGTATATAAACTAATCTACTGCGTAGAGCTCATCGTTACGAATCTAACACAACTAGAACGGGTCAAAACAGAGTTAAAATGAGCAAGTTATGAGCTTTTGAAGTTTAGGGACAGTTTGATAATTTAAAATGATCTACTTTTAAAATGCTTTTCAAATCAGTGACAAAAAGAAATCATTTGGACCACAAAATCATTTTATTTGAACTAAACAGAATTATTTATAACAAAAGCATTTTCAGAATTATTTTTCTATGAGCAAAACACATTAAAAGACTTTTCTCTCACAACTAAAAAGACTAAAGAGTGGACATTCTTTGGTGCGGCAATCGTTTCGCTTCGTCGCTCCGCCTACCTTGCGATCCCGCGACGCATGAGATGACGCGCCGCCAGATGGGACCGCCTTCCTGCGATGGAAAACACGGCGATCGCGCAAGAAATCTAGCAACGCGCTCCTGTCCCGTGCAATACGCGGCGATCACGCAGAAGGTAATCGCTCTACTGTGTTTCCTCCTTCTCGCTCTACCTTCCGTGCCGCCGCCTCCTGTGCTTCCTCACGCGTACGCCCACGGAACCTCCCACGCCGTCTCCCCTACCACACGCCGCTGCTCACCTACGCTCCCTCCCTGCCGTGAAGCCACTTGTCCATGCCTCCCTCTGTGAGGGTTACGAGGATGCTACGCTAGCTGAAAACAAAATTTTCGACCCCATAAACCAGGAACTACTGCAAGTTATAGATCACGAGATTACCACTAGACGCGCAGATGCAGCGGAAGACGTCTCGGTGTGGACATGCGTGTCGCAGCGATGTCGTGTAGATGTTCACGTCCGACCTTCACGTCTCCACGTGCGGTTCGTCCTTGTGCTCCAGATGCAGCACCTCCGAGGTATCCCACACGTACAGGGAGGAAGCGTCACGCCTCCAGACTGCTAGGTCTGCGAGGAGCAATTAGGCGCGGGCGAGGGGTGGGCGACGGCTGTCAAAAGACGTGTGTCCACCCTGGTCGCCCCACCTCTCTATATATATAGGCGTCCCTAATGAGCCCACTGACCTGGAGGCCCATTAGCAAACCCTAATCCCGGTCTAATTTGAGTCCAACTCGAATCAGGCTTCTAGCCCCTTAAGCGTGCGACCCTATGGGTTCACGTACACATAGACATGGCCCGAGTACTCCTACTCGCCCGATAGTTGACAGTGGCCTCCAGCAAGACGTGTCAACTCCTATGTATACGCAAAGATCATATCTGACGAACCACCACGATCACATATATGTAATTCCCTTTCCACACAATATTTGGTCCAACTCATAGGTTAACACTTAACCTAAGCACGGCCATACATTTTATGATCCAATCATTTGAGTGGTCCAGTGATATCTCTCTCACATGGAGAGGGGCAAATCTCATCTTGATCGTCTATGTCTCACATCATATTTTTTGACAAACCCGAAGGGCTATCTTTATAACTACCCTGTTACGAAGTAGCGTTTGATAGTCCCTAAGTAAGTCGATTCATATCTTGAGTACATACCACAATCTCATGTCTAAGGACATAACATACATGATGTGTGAAGAGATAATAAGAACATCTCATGCTGGGTCAGTCCAGCCCCATGTCATACATGTGCCCACATTATTAGTTTGACATCTCCATGTCTATAACTTGTGAAACATAGTTATCAACTAATACATGTGCTGATCTAATATTCATGTGTGTCCTCACATGAACTCCGATCAGGGACAACTATCGAATAACCATATCGAATAACCATACAAGTAAAAGAGTTTTACAGACAATTCACATAATTGACAATCAATACAAGTTGTCTTTAATGGATATTCAATGAACACATAATACATCATGGATACAATAAAAATATCATCATCTCTATGATTACCTCTAGGGCATATTCCCAACACCCTCGCTGCCGCGAAGCTGCTCGCCGTTCGCGCCGTCCTCCGCGCTCATCCCCGATTCGTGGTCGATGGATCACCGAGAAGACCATTCCACTGCCTTGTCGAGAAGGAGAAGGACCCGCCCCGTCGACCTCACCGTTTGAGCCCACACAGTCATCCTCGGTCCGCCATGATCTGCGTCCTTGCCCTACCCCGATCCGCCCCTCCCCCATATTTCCCAGATCGGCCGCTGGCCACCGGTACTACAGGAAGCTATCACATCGTGCATCCCGTTCCCTTTCCCACACGCTCACCGTGATCTAGATCTCGGTCGTCCGTCCGTCATCATCGGCCTTCGATAGTGGCCGCCGCACCACCGCCCGTGGCCACCGCCCTTGCGCCATTGTCTTGGTCGGCCCTTTGACGGTGGCCAGTAGCCACGATGGCAGAACGCCAGGTATGCCTTTCCGTTCTCTTCCCTTCCTTCGGTGCATCCTTCGGTGCATAGCTGGTGCGTGATGAGGTACTGATGAGGAGCAGTGAATGGGGGGCGGTGGTGCTGTCGGCAAGCAGCAACGTGGCAGTGCTGCTGCTGTGAGTTCCAATACTGAACACAGGTTCTGCTTGAACTTGTTATGTATCTCTTCCATTTTATTTGATTTCACATGCAAGTATATTAACCAACGTTAGAGAAATATGTTCATGGTTTGTAGCTCTACAATCTTTGTTTTGGGGTATAGGATATATTTTCAAATGTTTTAAAACATGTAAGGTCCTAAAGTTTGGTAATTTTGTTCCTGATTTCAGAGTTGAGCCTGTTGCTAATGTTTCACCAACTTGATATAGGCCATTTGATATCCCAAAGTTTTGTACTATAGATATGTTCAAAATTTTAGATAAGTTTTTTTTATGAATCTTTGAAATTTAGCTCCCAAAACTGAATGTGAATGTTGTGTCTGAGTTTATTGATGTATGTATTGAATTAACTTTGGCATTGCTAATGCTTCCCGGTGTGGACTGAGGCGCGGCTGCCGGGGGCACTGTCACTGAGGCGCGGCCACCCAGGGCACTACCATTGCCAAGGCGCTGAGCACAACGGTGCGGGAGGGATGGGTTGGCGCGAGTGGGAGGGCGACGGCAATGGGGCTACAACGTAGGCACAGATGTGGACGACTGTCAGAGCAGGGGCGCTCGGGGATGAGGAGAAGTCGGGCCGCCAGAGCGCTGCGCGGGCAGCAGCAACATTTTTCCCTTGGGGAGGAAGGGTGGGGAGGGTGAGGCTGACAGGGTGGGTGCGAGATGAGGTAAGGAGAAATGGCACAACATAATCGATCACCATTAAAAGCAATGGGAAGAAAAGCAGGCGCAGATGCATATTTACCTCATTATAAGGGTCTATTTTCTTTGGGACAAGGGTGGGGGTTTAAGAAAGTGTTAAACTCCAAACAAGACTGAAACAATACTTGTAACTCTGACCGAAATGTCAAATAAAATCCAAACAACTTGAAGCACTCATGCATCTAAAATAAGTAGTTAAGTTTTTAGCTAAATCAAGTGTTTTTTTGTTGTTTGTAAGTACTTCGTGCAGAAAAAGGAAGCAGCAGGGAAGATAGAGAGCATTAGTGACATGATTTTTGTTCTCAGATGTAAGCCTACATGCAATTTCAATCCTTATTTTAATTGCTGACTGCAGATAGGATGTCACGCCAATTAGTTTGATTCCTCTAGATGATCAATATAACTTGTCATCGATTAAGTAATAAATCATGGTGACTAACTTGCACAAAGTTTTACTGACTTACATCAAAAGAATAATATGCACCAGAAACAATTTTAATTATGTCTATGCTTTGCACGAGGCTCTTTTAGATAGTTAAAAGAGAAATCAATGATTTGTGATTGGGGTAGTGACAGAGATGTTGTTTAGATTATGCTTCTTTGTGCTAATTTCTATGGACCTCTGCTTATTGAACACATGTTTCATCATCTGACAACTCAAAATTGTTCAAATAAGTTTCAAACTTTTTTTGATGCAAAAAGGTTTGCCTATATAGGGCGCATTATTGGAATTAGTTTTTATAGGGCGCATTCCAAATCTGCACTATGAATGTGGCAAAATCAAACTGCAAGGTCTAATATGGTCCAGTGTAAATAAATCTGGTTCCATTTACGAGTCAGCTAATGTTGGTGTTGTTTTTATATGGCTTTGTGCAGCTCTGGTTTTTCGGTGAGAGTAGGTGTTACCCTTTTGATCTTCATTTTTATAGACGTCGGTGCAAAAGAAAAAAAAACCTGACAGCTCATCATTTTGAACGACCACCAGAGGGGAACCATGCCTGGCGCTGCTGTGAGTCCAACCATCTACCATTATGCCTGGCGCAGCCATGAGTCCAACAATCATTTTGTTTTTGTTATGCTGCAGGGAGAAGTTTTTGGGTTGATAATGGTTATATCATTACCCTTTCTAGAGCCACCTGGTAGAGACATGCCTCAATCCGGCAATGAGGATGACGAGTAAGGCCATGTTCGATTGTTTCAGATTAATTCTAGGTGAATGTTTTGCTTCACAAATTTGTACTACATAGGAAAAGTTCTAAGCCCCAAATGTCTCGCTCCGGAACAACCGGCGAGAGAATCCAACTGAGATCGGCCTCAATCCGGTGTGTGGATTCACGTCACGACAAGCTCTCTTTAATTGTCCTATGAAAACTATAAAGCTTGCTAATCTGTCCTGGTTTGTGAATGGATGGGTTCCTTGGGGTTAACATCGGTTTTGATATTCAATAGTACAAAATCATATAATTTTTTGTTGACACATAATCTGCAAAGAGGACTATGACTACGAGAGGCTGAGAGATGTTGTTAATAGACTTGTTTCCGAGAGGTTACCAACAGCAAGTTGTCGCCTTTTGTTAAGGTACTCTCTCAGGTTAAATGATTGTGTGTTTAGCTATTTTCCTTTGTTTGCTGGCTTAAGTTCCTTCATAACTTTTTTTGTGCCATGTCTTTCAAAAAAATATGATACTGCGGATTCAATTTTTATTAGAGTACCGAAAGGATCAAGAGGGGGGGGTGAATTGGGCTTTTCTAAAACTTTAGCAAGAATTAAAACCTATTAAGCCCAATTAACCCCCTTGTGCCTAGAAGTGTGTTTCTCTCTATTCTACCGCACAAAAGACCAAGTCTATGCCACTCCTGCTCTAGCAAAGCAATTCAATAATGAAAGTACAACAAGTATAATGCGGAATTGAATTGCTTGAAAGTAAATGCGTAAGTAAAGGAGTAGAGATGACAAGACGATCTTTTTGCCGAGGTATTGAGGTGTCGGCACACCCCCTAGTACAAATGTAATTATAACATTATTAAATAAATTTTATAAAACAAATAAATACAGTTTGTAAACATTTTCGTTGTCTAAAACAGATTAACAACATAATTAGTTAGATTAACAAATTTTATAAACTACAAGAAAATCATTTTAAGCCAATCCTCCTCTGATCTAGACCGAAACAAAAATAACCATAGTTTTCGAGGGCTAGCTTGGAAGATGATATAGACTCATAAAACAATAGAAGAAATAGATAGAAAGGCAGGGGGTAGACCGCAAAACAGCGTAGACCGGTCTGCACCCTGCTGAGGTGGCGTTGACCGGTGACGTGGCGGATCTTGATTGGTTGACGAGAGGTGATGTGGCAGGGGCGTTGACCCTGTTGACTGTGGGTCAACAGAAGATCCGAGCCGCTCTCTTCAGATCGGGCGGTGGGGAAAGGACCTGTTCCTCCCGAGCAGTGCAGAGGCGCTCCCGGCGGCGCTCTCGCCGGAGCATCGCCGGAATCATCCCTCCGGTGGCCGGAGATCGACGACGAGCAGCGGAAAGAGACGCAGGGTGCTAGGCGGACTCTCCTGTGGTGACGAAAGCGACGGCGAAGCAGTGCGGTGGGAGATCGAGGAGCTCTGGCCGATTCGGCCATGGTGGCAGCGGCGGTCGGTGCTGGTCGAGGTGTGCTGGCAGAGAAGGCCCAGGGAGGGTGGAGACGAGGGCGGCATGGAGTTCCGGTGCCGGTGGAGCCATCAGGGCGCCGGAGGTGGCTTTGGTGGGGTGATCGGGCGAGTTCGACCCGATTGGCTATGGCGGCGGCGGCGGTCCGTGGAGGCGATGGGGAGGGTGAGAGGCTCGGAGGATGGCCGGTGAAGGCGCGATGTGAAGTGAAGATCCCGATGGTGGCTTTGTAGGGGAACAAGCGAGGAAGGAGGGGTCACTCCCGGAGCTTGGGGACGGGCCGACCATGGCGGCTTCGGTGGCGGACGCGGCCGAGAGAGGTAGAGGCTCGGTGGGCGCGGTGCGGCTGCGGTGCGGAGGGAGGAGCTCGGGATGGCTTTATAGGGTTAGAGGCTAGGGCGGAGGGAAGGGGGCTCGGTCGTTGAGAGGCGCTGGCGGCGCCGTCCGCTTCATGCGATCAGTTGGGGAAGAAGAGCCCCTGAGGATGACACACGGGGCCCTCACGTCAGTGGCGTAGGGGAGGGAAACAACACGGGGTGGGCTGTGTGACACTCCAATATCAAGCACTGCATTAGGAACTACATTTAGCTACTAAAACCCATAAGCAATGCATTGCATCATTTCATGTGCATGAAAGTGCTTTTTGTCTTTAGTTTATTTATTTGGATTTGATTTCTATTGGACTTAATGGTTTCAGTGGATTTCTGTCTTGGCAACTAATTTTATAAAAGAGACAATACGGAGTTTAATACTTTTTATGTTGACACCTTGATCTAGTTCAAAATGGTTTGACAAATAAAAAAATGTGAGAACAAAATGATTTATAGCTCAAGAATTAGCTTTATTTCTGTGGAGGTTGAGAAAATGCTTTTGAGCAAAAGTGTCTTATATGAAAGTTGTAGAGAAAATTATTTTGAGAAACTTTTATTTTTGGGTCAAAACCTAGTTTGAAGTTTTTGAAACTGTTTTTGAATGGTCAAAGTTTGAAAAGTTTTCAGAAAAAGAAAAAGGAAAACATTTTTCTCCCGCGCTCCACTTTCGGCCCAGTTGGCCTTTCGGCCCGCCAGCGTCACGTCGGCCCGCTCGCCGCGCCCGCGCCACGCACGCGCGCCCCGACCGCGCGGCCGCGCCGTACGCCGGCCGGAGCGCCGCGTGGCCGCCGGTTTCTACCGCGCATCCGCTCCGCCCAATCCGCGCGCGATCTTCTCCACCGGATCACGCCAACAATCCGCCTCGCCCACTCCCGCTCCACCTCGACTGCCGCGCCACCTCGCTGCTCCCGCCACTCTGCGTGACGTCGCATCGTCGTGGCCCCCGCCATGACCTCGCATCGCCGCCGGCCAAGCCCGTGGGCAAAGACCCCGCGCACCGCACCCCTCTCCCTCTCACTCTCCATTCGCACGAGCCGCACCCCCAGCTCTTCCCTCTCTCCCACAAACGAACACGAGCCGAGCGCTCCCCGTTCGTCGCCATTCACCACGGCCTTTCCCCTCTCTGTTCCGGTCACGCCCGAGCTCCACCATCCAATCCACCTTGCACCAAGCTCCGCCTTCGCCCTGCACACACGGTGGGCGCGAAGGAACCACCGGCCGAGCTCCACCGCGTCCGCACCACCGTCTCCCCCTTTTCGGTCGCCACCGACGCCGGAGAGCGCCAGCCGCCGTTCCGCATCAACCAAAGCTCCACCGTCTCCCATCTTCACCGTCGAGCTTCGTCACACCAAGGCAAGGTGAGAACACCCTTCCGCCTTAACGCTACCGTTCCCCATCTCTCATTCTCACCCAGCCGAGCGCCATGGGCGCTACCGTGGCCCGCACACGTGGACAAGCTCCTCTGGAGTTTTGCCGGCCAAACCAACCCACCTAATACCTCTCTTAGGGTTCGCTGGTTCTCCCCATTCCTTCTATTTGGCCGGCGACCGCCGGAAACGACCAAGCCGTGCCTCGCCGCCACCATCGCTCGCCATAGCTCGCCGTCGGCGAGCTACGACCATGCGCTAGCCCAACCATCACCACCACTCGGTCCGCCTCGTCGTGGGGAACACGCTGAGCACCACCTCACCGCCGGCGACCTCGCCGACGGCGAGAACCGTGCGGTCAAACCCCCTCCCCTGCTTTCTCTCACTGACTGATGGGCCCCATTGACCAGCGGGTCCCAGGCGTCAGCCACCCACGGTCTATAGACCGAGTCCACGCAGGCCTGGCTGGGAAAGTTTAAATGATTTTCCTTTTTGTTTTATTTTTTTCAGAAAAGCTTGTTATTTTTGTGTAGCACGTTTTAATGATCCAAATGAAGTACTTTCAGTTTTGGTAGCTTGTTCATGAGTAGATCTATCAGGGAAAAATATGAAAGTATTTTTGGTAAAAATTTATATTGCTGTTTTTATTTAATTTAGTTTAGGAGCTTTTGTTTGAAGAAATGAGTTTATATGTTTCTTGATTGAGTTAATTCATGGCAAAATTTGAGAAGATTTCTTATCATGTTATGAATCTGTGAAAAATGTATGAGGCACTGTTTGTATAGAAAAATATCTGTTTTTGGTTTAATGTCCTTTTTGGCTGTTTTCTTAGAATAAGTGTTAAGGTGAGTTATATGTAAAAATAAAATATGGAAAAATTTGTGTAGTCTCTGTATGTCCTGCTTTAGCTGAGAAAAATGCTAAGCATAGGTTGTATGGAAAAATGTGAAGTTGCTGTACAAGTGTGTTTTTCTGTGGGTTTCTTAGGAAATTATTGTAGAAAAGAATATAATGATTCTGTTCATGGAACTTTCTTGATAAATATAAAATGTGGAGTAGAATCTGGAAAAAATATGAAAATAAGTATAACACCCTTTTCCAGGAGGGTTGTAGTTCAAATGGCTTAATCTGGAGTAAATTTGTTTATTTTGTGTAGGTTTATGTGTTTATACTTTGGCAATAAATTTTCTACAGTAGAGTGATTATAAATAGGTGAATCTGGGAAAAATATGAAACTTGTTGTTTGACACTTTTCATGTGAAGAGTTAGTTCAAAGCATCTTTTGAGCAATTCATTTCATCTTTTTGTACCTGCTGTTCTGTATTTTATCTCTTGCTGGAATTTGGACAATGAAGTTCAGTTAGTATTAGTTACCTTCTGAAATTTTTGTGGATTTTTTAGAGTTCAGAAAAATGTACCTGTAGTTCAAACCTGAGTTTCTTTTGAATTAATAAATGAACAATGGTTAAATTAATAGTTTTCTTTATGTGATAATTAAGTGTTTTTCCTCAATGTCAAAAGTGGTTCAATAAGTTGGCTTTGTTGGTTTGCAAGAGATGTTACTCTTCATACCATCCTTTTTCGCACCGCGCATTATATAATTATTACCGCATTGCAATAGGATCGACAGTCCAAGAGCCCAGTCAGGAACCGGAAGCAATGGCCAAGAAGGAGATTCCGGAGCTACCCCAAGCCGAGGAGGTCGACCCCGTGCAGGACTCTAACTTACCTGAGTGCCCCGCTCACGAGGCCTCAGTCTTCTCCCAAGGCAAGCCCCAGAGCATTTTAAGTCTCCCAGTTTTTACAATTAATCTATTTGAGTATATTTTACTGTGATGCATTAGGTATAAGAGTTGATTGGATCCTAATTGTTGCATTACCATTCCTTGATTATTGATTATTACCTGCCTTGTTATCCTGTTACTTATTTATATGTAGAATTGCTTAGTCTGCTAAATAAAAGTAGTAGTTAAGGATGTTTCCGTAATACCCCTGGTGGGTATTTACCGGATCACGATTGGCTATATTTGCTATCGTGGAAAAAGAACCTAAGTAGTAAAGAAATACGGTCAAATGGAAGGCAAGGCACAAGTTTGGAAACTTGCGGCAGTCCGTCCGTTGGATCGTGTAGGTTTGTATCGATGTTGGTCAGAAGAACGAGACTCAAACTTGTCCAAGTTGCCTCTCTTAAGTATAAAACAGTGGCAACCAAACACTCTAAAATAACTTACCTTGGGCAATTTTCCAAAATGCAACTCATAAGAAGTCTTTTTCAAGAAGGCTCGGAGAAAAATGCGATTGGAAATATAGCATGCAGTGTTCATAGCTTCGGCCCAATATCGCCTAGGAGTCCTATGCTCATCGAGCATTGTCCTGGCCATCTCTACAAGGGTCTGATTCTTCCTTTCTACAACACCATTTTGTGGCAGTGTGTAGGGGGAAGAAAACTGATGCTCTAAACCCAAAGAGTTACAAAACTTCTCAAAATCCGAATTCTTGAATTCGGAACCATTATCACTACGAATAGCTCGCATGGAGTTCAAAGGGAACTCATTCTGAAGATGTAAAATCAGATTGCGAGCAAAAGAGAAGGTCTCGGTTTTCTCAGCTAAAAAGAAGACCCACGAATATCTCGAAAAATCATCAACAACAACCAGCACGTACCACTTCCCCCAACCGAGCTCACCCGAGCCAGACCAACAAGGTCCATGTGCAAAAGCTCTCCAAGGCGCTTAGTCATGACCTGAGTCACTGGATGGTGGGGAGCGGCGACCATCTTCCCATGTCTACAAGAATGGCAAACAAGATCCTTCTCCACGGACAACTTGGGCAATCCTCGGATTAAGCCAAGTGAGCTAAGTCTTGCATGCAAGTCGAAGCTCAGGTGACCTAGTCTCCTATGCCACTTCCAAAGATTAGAAGAGGAAGGTCCAGCCAAAAGACACCGAGAAACTCCAAATGATTCCGAGAAATTCGAACGAAAGACTTTTCCAAAGGGCGAAATCAAACATACAAGATTGCTCTGAGGATCCAAAATGCGACTGAGATTTGGTTTAAAACGAATCTCATAGTCATCATCAAAAAGTTGCAAAACAGAAAGAAGGTTAAAATGCAAGTTAGAAACAAGAGCAACATCACGCAACACAAAGTGCTCATTAACTCGCATAGACCCACGAGACAACACCTTACCTTTGCTATTGTCGCCGAAGGTGATAAACTCCTTTCCGGCAACAGGACTAAGACTGGAGAACCACTTGGCGTTTCTGGTCATGTGCCTCGAGCACCCGGAATCCACCAACCAAACGTTCTCCAATCGTTTTACCTATATCAATAAAAAGACATAGGGTGAGCATACGGTCCAACACTGGGGTGAGTAAAATGGGAATTATACTAGTGTTGGGCCAGCTGCTCAAAAGAACGGTTAGTAGCAAAACCATTCCTACCACGCCTACAGGGAAAGCGATCACCACGCTAAGGAAAAAGTGGTCCGCTAGGGAAGGAGCGCTCACCGCGATAGTCAAAACGCGGTGGGGGGTAATGCTCAACAGCAAAGCCACCGCCACGGGGTCCATAGCCCACAACTGCAGGCTCCCGCCGGGCACGTCCTCCTCCCGGCCTAGGCCTACGAACCTAAGGCATTGGACCTCTAGGCCTAGCAGCATGCCTCTGAACATTCGGCACATGTACATCATGGAAAGGATGTTACATGTCCGTGTTGTTCATCTCCTTTGCACGGCGCGCCTCTCTCTTGCGCCGAAAGCAAAACTCACTCAGGTGTCCATCTCTCCCACAATGCGCACAATGATACCTCACCGCTCTCATAGGGGGTTGTTGGTACTCACGATAGTGGGTATGGATCACTTTGCCTTTCTGTGGCATGAGCTCCTCTTGGATAGGTGGCATGGTGTCTAGTTTGTTCTTGTGGTGGTTTGGTTTGGGAGCCCATGTTGGTTTCTTGGGTGGAGCTCTCGGAGGTTCAACAAACACCCCATCCTTTGTGTTAGGCTTGAGAGGCTCTTTGGTTGGAATCTTGGTAAGGTTGGGAGTAGTGGTGGAGTTGGGCTTCTCACACGGGTTCAGACCACTCGACTCTCCAATCTTGCCAAAAGATGAAGCGCACTCAACACCCTGAGCAAAGCCTACACCTGGACCTCCAGCAGCACGTTTGAATTGGTCAATCATCATCCCAAGCTGCGGCTCACCACTAGACACTCATGACAAGATGGTCCGAAGGTATGTGTTTTCTTTCTCGGTTTGCATCTTGTCATGCTTCACATTGGCTATCTCCATTTCCAAACCTTCACACAAAGCGCACCTAGTCACACAAGTGCTACCCGAGCTGGCCTTCTCAAGAGACACAATCTTGGCATTCTTCTCTGCCAACTCGGATTGCAAGCCTGCACCAAGCATCGAGGATCTAGCTCTAAGCTCATCCACCTCTCCTACCAACACATTATACTTACTTCTCAGAGTGAGAAGGTCAGTCATGCGTGTGGTGCACATCTCGCACACACCCTCCTCGGAGACAACTACGGTGGACTTGACAAACTCAAGCTCCTTCACCGTATCCTCCCACTTCTGCCTAAACTCCTTCCGCTCTCTAGCAGCACGCCTAAGCAGCTTGTCTTGACTAAGAAGGGCGGCAGTAAGTTTCTCGACCTCAGTAGAAAGCTCATCGGGGGTCTGAGATACCTGGGAGGTGTCATCATCGTCGTCATTGTTCTGAGGGGTCTCCTCTAGCTGACTGTCGACCTCCTTGCCGAGGGCCATGGTACAAAAGCCCTCGTTGTCGGTGAAGAAGCAGAGGTCGTTCAGCTTGTCCTCGATCTTCTTCTTCTTCTCGGACTCGTCGTCGCTTGAGGAAGCGGAGTCGTCATCCGAGTCATCGACGTCACTTAGTGTGGCGAAGAAAGCACGCTGCTCGGCCTGGGCTCTCTCCATGTACTTCTTCTTGATGTACACCTTGTTGAAGCCGCCCTTCCGCTTGTGCTTGGGAGGGACATGCTTCTCCTTGCGCCAGCCGGAGTCGTACTTGTGGCCACGATCGCCCTTGCCTGACACTTGCTTGTTCTTCTTGGGGCAGTTGGCGATAAAGTGGTCCGGGTCACCACACTCAAAGCACCCAGCGCATCCTCCTCCACGACGACGATTCATGCGGTTGTTGTGAAACCGCGAGAACCGGTTGGCGAGCAGAGCCAACTCATCATCTCCCATGAACTCCAATTGCTCCTCTATGACAGAAAGAAGAGAAGACAAAGCAAAGCCTCCAGAGGGGTTAGCAGAAGAGCCAAAAAGCAAAGCCATCGACGGGCCAGAAGGATTTTCATAAGAAGCCCTCGCCATGGCATCAATCTCACTGGACTTGAGCTTACTGAAGAGCTCGTCGCACGTGAGGGTCTCATAGTTAGACGATTCGATGATCGCCTGGACCTTTGAGTCCCACACCGACCGATCAAGAGTATGCAAAAGCTTCAGAGCTCTCTCATGATCGTCGAAAGGCAACAACTCCTTGTTAGCTCTCATCCTGTTGACAATCACTTGAAAGCGAGCGAATAAACTCTCTATGCTCTCGCCAGGCATGTGTCAAAAGTTCTCATACTCCCGTTTGTGCGACTCGTAGAGACGGGATTTGACTTGAGAGGTTCCCTCATGGAAACGCATGAGGGTAGCCCAAATCTCCCTAGCCGTAGCGAGGTGAGAAACGCGATCAAACTTCATCATGCTCAAACATGAGAAAAGAGCATTATGGGCTCGGTTATTGGCATCGTGCTCATTGATCTGTAGCTGAGTAACACGAGCAGCCAAGACCACGTAATCATCCTTGTTGCAAATCTCCCAGACAGAAGCACCCATGCTCTGAAGATAGGCTGACATGCGTATCTTCCAATACGCATAGTTCGTCCCATCAAAAAATGGCGGTTTGCCTACGCCGCGATCCATGTCGCCTTCGGTGGATCTGGAACCGGCTAAGGTGGAAGATCCTTAACCCACTCTGATACCAATTGAAGGACCGAGAATGCTAAAGCAAGGCGCCCAGAGGGGGGTTGAATGGGAGCTTCAAATTTCTTTTCGGAAACTTGTTGCCGCTGTCCCAAGAATCAATCCCCAAGAGCAAACCTAGAGCTTGCAAGTGTCCACGACCCTAGATGTAGGGTTGATGCTTCCCAGAAGCACAGCGAGACACTACACAACTCTAGAGACCCAATGCAAAAGTCGGAAATCAAAACCGACAACGGACGAACGAACTGCGGACAAAAACGTGCTGAAGACACAGCATCAGACGCTGGCCTGCGTCCGATGCAAAATGACACGTTCTGGAACCTTACTGCATAGGCATCAGACGCTGGCTATAGTGAAGCCCTAGGGTCCGATGTTCGAGCCTCGGACGCGCCGATGGCAACGGACGCTTCGATGGTCAGCGTCCAATGCTCCTTAAAAACACTGTTAGATGATACGTGGCATCGGACGCGTCCGATGTGATGAACACAGCGTCCGATGCTCCCGACGTCAGCGTCCGATGCCCCCGAAACTGTACTGTTCTTCCGCGGATTCAACCCGATCTCCTCCGAATCAAAAGCTCTAAGGCTAAGACTTGGTATGAGGAGTTCCAAGGAAGTTAGTGAGCTATCCCAAAGGGATCATGGCTCGAACCTAACTCCAAATCGGTGAATCGGAAGAATTCGGGGCAAAGGAGACAAAACTCGATTCGAAACGAAAATTGACCAATCTACTAGCTCGAGAGGTTAGAGTCGAATTCCTTCGGTGGAAAGATGCGCCTCACGATTTAGAACAACTCAGTTCAAACGGAATCGCAAAAGACGCAACGATGAAGGAGAACAATCTCTGGGAAAATCGTGGAGAAAAGCAACCCACGAAGAACAACTCAAACGCAAATCACAACCATGAATTTGCAACCGTGTGGCTACCACACGCTACAACAGTGAGATTATGGTCTCACTTCCTCAAAATCTCACGAACACAAAGGTATGATTGTCTTCTCTATGGATCTCAGTTCGCTACAACAGAGGATGGGGAAAGCAGGAAAACCTAGAAGGCAAAATAGCAAATGACTGAGATAGGATGGGAGGTGGGTGTCTCCCTCTACTTATCCTAATTCTAGTTCCCACACTACCCCTAACTAATTATAGAGCGAACCAGCTAAACCCTAAGGTTATTCTGGACCAACTCGTGGTAGGTGGTGATCCGACGGCCACGCCCGCACAACTGGTACCGTTGCCTCGACGCAACCTCACCGATTGCCACCACGTGTCGCCACCGCTCTGCTCGTCCTTTTCCTGGACCTCGCCCCCGGTTTTGAGGCCCAAACTGGAAACCAGCCTTCACGACCAACCCCCGATTTTGAGGCCCAAACCGGGAAACCAGCCTTCCATCGCCTGAGTTTTGTGGCCCAAACTCAGAAACCCGCAGCGCCCAGGTTTCGAGGCCCAAACATGGAAACCGTCCTCAGCCCGAGTTTTGTGGCCTAAACTCGGCAAACCCGCAACACCCAAGTTTTGAGGCCCAAACCTAGAAACCGTCCACTCGGTGGTTTTTCTGTGGCTCAACCACCAAACCGACGCTGTAGAAGGGATGCACCGCCCGTGCACCCCGTCCACCGTCACGTGTCCCCAGGTCCTTGACCCGAACCACGCCGTGCCCCGCAAGTCTCCACTCGCCGCTGTCCCAGGCTGTCAGCCACCACAGCTGATCCTCAGGCCACTGGTCCCTCAGTCCAAGCCTCACGTCCGCCCTTCACCGCTCCCGGACCGTCGGCACGGCACGTCTCTACTTGACCTTCACCTTGCCTTCGATAACTGTATCCGTGCTCGACACCTGCACAACACAAGCCAAAGAACATGTGCTTTATCCCAGTTGACAATCACTCATCACTCGAGACTCGGCATACACCCATGTATCCGCACATGGTATGCTTATGCTTGTTGTGTAGCCATGCCTCTAACCAACCCGTAGATCCAAGTTTGGCCTGTGTTGCCTAAGCCTTGTTTGTTTGGTACCCTTTGTTGTGAAGGCCCTTGTTTGTTTGACCAGCTGTAAGGTCCGAATTGGCTAGAGGGGGGTGAATAGCCTAATTAAAAATCTATAAAATCACTTAGGCAAACACTATTAGTATACCAAATGGTGAAGCTTTTTGCGCTAGCCTAATAGTGTGTTGCAAGCCACCTATCCAACAAATCTATCTAATATAACTATGGCACACAAGCAATTAGAGCTAGAGACTAATGCGGAATAAATAAACTAGCTCTACCACAACCACGATCAAGATAAACAAGTGTGTGCAAAAGATGGTCTATGTAAACTAATCACAACTAGCTACACAAAGTATATGACAAAGGATGGACAACAAATAATAGAATCTACACGAATGAAATAGCTCGAAGTAAATGCACAAAGTAAGTGAGCTAGATAGAGGTTGTTTTACCGAGCCTTCGGGATCGCCTGGTAGAAAGCCAATCACCGGTGAAATCCACTCGTGAAGCCAATCACCAAGAAAGATGCACAGTCACAATAAGCACATGGGACACCAATATTTATCCCGAGGTTCACGTGCTTGCCGGCACGCTACTCCCTGTTGTGTCGACCAACACTAGGTGACCTGGTGGCTAATTGACACAAAGCCAAGCTCACAAAGAACGCCACAAGAATCTACCACTAGCGAGGTAGCTCAATGACACGAGCAACCCACTAAGGATGCCTCTTGCCTCTCCGGCAAGGTGAGGCTAAAGTTTTGTGATCAATGTTCCAAATACTTTCATTCTATGGCTACTCTTTGAGAACATATATGATGAATGATTGACTTTGATGAGGAAGGTTTGAGGCTTTTACCCGGTTGAGTCTATATATCGCTATGCGCTTAATGTTTATGACTAACCGGTGGCGTGAGTTGTGTTGTGTTTATGTGTTGGCGTGGGTGTGCGACATGTGTCTCTTGGCTGTGTTGATGTGCAGGTGTGGAGCTCGGATACAGTGGTCTATGGCGAGGTGAAGGTCAAGTAGAGACGTGCTGTGCCCACGGACCGGGAGCGGTGAAGGATGGGCATGTCGTGCGGCGGACGTGTCATGTCGATGTACCCAGAGTGGTGAAGGGCGGACGTGAGGCTTGGACTGCCGGACCAGAGGGCCAGAGGACCAGCTGTGGTAGCTGGCACGTGGCATCGGCAAGCGAGAGCACATGGGGATGTGCGGTGCATCGGCCGAGTTGGGAGGAAGACGTGGCGTCGTGACACTTGGCGGGAGGTCGGACACGGGCTTGCGTGCGGCGCAAGTGCCGTCGGCCGAGTCAAGGAGGATGGCGAAGGCGTTGTGCCCGACGTGGAGGCTGGACATGCATCGGCATCGGTGCCGGTGGTCGGGGTGTGCGAACCACATCCTGTCTACGGTGCGGGATCGGTAGCTGAGCCTCAAAAAGCTACCATCGACGGTTTCCAGGTTTGGGCCTCAAAACCTGGGGTGGCCGATTTCCGAGTTTGGGCCTCAAAACTCGGGGTGGACGGTTTCCAGGTTTGGGCCTCAAAACCTGGGCTGGCGGGTTTACCGGTTTGGGCCTCAAAACCGGTGGTGGTCCGAAAGGACGGTCGACGCGTGGTGGCGTGGAGAGGCTGGTGCGGCGGCGAAGCTATCCACGAGGAAGGCGCGGTGGTCGACGTGACGGCACGTGGCGGCATCAGGGAGGTCCCGTCGAGGCGAAGCTACCAGATGTGCGGGCGTGGCCGTCGGATGAAGATTGACCGGACTAGACGGTTTTACCCCTGGGGGGTATTTGGGTTGAGTGTTTAATGTAAGGGCGTTTTGGTCTTCGGACGTGCGCCTATATATCTGAGGGGGGCTACTAGGGCAGCCGTATCCTTGGGGAACTCTTGGTGGTGTCTCTCTCATTTTGTTCCTGTGAGAGAAGGCTAGGGTTAGGGAGAGTTGGCTCTTGTTCTTGAGCTTTTTGCCATCCAAGCTTTGATTTGCTAGGAGTGGCTTGTAGCCCGACACCAAGTGATTAATCAATTATCCATTCCTCTGAATCCAAGGATCAAATTTGTGGTTGAATTCGCGTTTTGAATTTGTTCTTCGCGTTCTTCTTTTCTCCACGATTTTCCCCTCACTCGATCTCCCTCTACGCTGCGTCTTTTGTGATTCCGTTTGAATCAACTTGTTCTTTGATGTGAGGAGAACATTTCCACTGAAGGAATTCATCCCTACCCTCACGAACAAGTAGATCGGCTCGAAATCGGTTTTGTTCTTCCCTCTTCCCCTTTTCTAGTGTTCTTTGGATTTCTCATAGTTTAGTTGGATTGAAGCGATGATATCCTAGGATTAGCTTCCCAACACGTAGAAGAACACTTGGGAGAAGTTTGGTTGCAGCCCCGTTCGATTTGGTGAAGATCCAATCGATTTTGGTTTTGACCCGTGGTGTTTTTGGGTTTTCTGGGAGGTCGCGGACAGTCCGCCATATTGTCGCGGTCAGTCCGCGCATCGCGGCTTCAGCCGAGCAGTGGCTGTTGGCCTCGGGCTTTTTCCCCTCGGGTGACCGGCGGACAGTCCGCCAGTGTTGGGCGCGGACAGTCCGGGCCCGAGCAGGGACTTTGCAGCAGCATTGCTGTTTTTCTTCGTAGCCGGCGGACAGTCCGCCAGGACCCTCGGACAGTCCAGGGTCTTCATCGGACGCTGCTACAGGCAGGCATTGGACGCTCTGTGTTCACTGTTCACGTGAACCGCGGACAGTCCGGCGTGCAAACCGCGGACTATCCGGGACCTATCCAGGGTTGTTTCAGAACAGTTCGTTTTTGGGCTTTTTGTCGGCGGACAGTCCGGCCCCCGTGTGGCGGACAGTCCGGCCTTCGCCGGACAGTCCGGGAGCCTGACGGCGGACTGTCCGGGATTCTGCAGCTTGTGCAGTTTTAGTGCGTTTGTCCTCCCGGCTTTTCCGGTTCACTTCCGGACTTCTCGTTCGCTCCTAGAATTCACCTAGGAACCTCTCTAGATATCCTTGCTACGCGTTAGCATCGGTATTTGAAAGAATCTCGACGTAGCCCTCTATCTACGTCTGGGAGTGGTCTTTTAGGCACGAACTTGGTTCGGGGTTTTGAGAGTTTTGGTTTGCTCTCTTGTGTGGTGCCTCGCTGTGATCCTAGGGATCATCCACCCTCTTTCCGAGGGTCGTGGGCATCACGTTTGAGTCCGAAGCTTTTGGGGTTGATTTTGTTGGGACAGAGGCCGTAATTTCTGAGAAGAAATTTTAGGCTCCCATTCACCCCCCCTCTGGTCGCCTTGCTTTAGCATTTTTGGTTCTTCAATTGGTATCGGAGCCAGTTAAGGATCTCCTTCACCTTAACCGGTTCCGGATCCGCGAAGGCGACCTTTTGAGAGCGGTTTTGTTTCCGACTTTGCTTGTCGAGGTGTTGAGTTTTTGTTTGGCTAACACTAACAGTGCTTTTTGAAGTAGCACCAAGTTCTTCTTCAAGTATGTCTTTGTCTTTCAGCTTGAACGTTTCCAAGGATGACATCTTGGGAAGAAGGAGGAGTGCAGTTGATGAGAGGGATCGCGAGGTGAACGATCTGCTGAACCTTCTACGATGTGACGAGCTTTCACCGGAGGATCTCCTATGTCAACTTGGCAAGGCCAAGAGAGGTACACTTGCTCATGGACTTGTGACCTTGCACAACCTTTATGAGGCTCGTTCTAGTTTTGTTGAGCTCTGTAGTACCTTGCGTAGAAAGGTCGAAAAGTTGAAATGCTCCATTGCTAGTTTGAAGTCTAGTGCCTCTTTGCCTTGCACCTCTTGTAGTGACATGGTTAGGAAGAATGATGAGCTAGGCTTTTCTCTTGCTAGCTTAAAATCTGAAAATGACATGTTGACATCCAATGCTTCCAAACCATGTCTAGTTTGCATTGACTTGGGTAAGGACCTTGATTGTGCTAAAACTGAAATAGCCTTGCTTAAGTCAAATGCTTTGTTACCATGTGGTTCTTGTGAGTCTTTGTGTACTGAAATTGATGAACTAAAATTGACTCACTCCACATGTGTAGATGAACTTGAGCATGCTAGGGATGAAATTATTGAGATAAATGCTAGGCCTTGTAGCTCATGCTCTTTGAATAAGAATGCTTGCCTTACTTCTTATGCTATTCATGATTCTTTGCTTGATGTGAATGGTGATGTTTCTTCCACCGATTTCATTTGCACATCTTGCACTGATTTAGAAAAAGAAGTTTTGGCTTTGAAAGCTATGCGTGATGATATGAGCGCCAAGTTGGTTGAGCACAATGATATGAGTGCCAACCTTGAGAAAGAAAACAAGCTCTTGCGTACCACATATGCCGAGTGCATTAGAAAGGAGATGGAAAATCTGAAAAACACTCCTTGTGGTACTTGTGACCGCCTCATGTTTGAAAATGAGGTTTTGGCCAAAAGATGCAAGAGTCTTTGTGCTAAGTCTTTTGAGTCACGCATTTCTTCCAACTCCGATGTTGACATTTCTAAGTTTGCATCTTTGCAACCGGAGTTGAGTTCTTATGCTGCGCGTGAGTCTTTTGACTGTAGCATTAGTGTCAAGGTTTCAGATAGCTCTTTCATAGCTACTCCTAACCTTGCTGTGTCTTCGAGTGATGTCCAAGGGACTTCTCTTGACAAGGGTGCTTCTCATATTTTTGGGACTCGTGCTCCCAATCCGGTTTTTCATTGCACCTTTTGCAAGAAGGATGGACATTCGCTCGATTTTTGTTTCCGCCGTGTCAAACACGAGCGACGTATTCGAGCTAAGGCTTTTAGGAAGCCGCGTAGCCCTTCTCATGGCACGTGTGCTCCTAGTGTTGGCACCAAGTTGAATGTTGATGCTTCTTGTTCTAAGTCCCAAGGGACTTCTCACTTGTCGGAGAATGGTGTGCCTTCCAGTAGGCCTTTGTACCATTGCTCTTTTTGTGAGAAAGATGGGCATCAAGAAAGCTTTTGCTATCGGCGTGCCAAACGTTTGCGCCAAGCTTGCTCTTCTAGGACATTGGTGGTTCATAGCCCTTCTCATGGCATGAACGCTTGTGTTCCTAGTAAGAAGCCCATTTTTGTTGATGGGTTTTGTGACTCCTTTTCTAATGGGATAGGTCATGGTCGTGGACATGTCTCTAGTGCTTCTTCTCTTGGTCCACGTCATGCTTCTCATGGTGCTTCTATTGGTTCTTCTACAAAAACCTTGGAAGATATTTGCCTCTTTTCCCGTGGTACGACTCGTTCTTCTCCTCGAGTTGTCCTTTTGAGGAATGCTTCCAAGGGTGTTTCACAATTGCATTTGAACCAACATTTGCATCATGCTAACCCACAAGATAAGTTGAGTTTTGTGACCAAGTCTTGGGTTCCCAAGTATATGCTTGCTAACCCTTCGGGATCCAAGACTCGGGTTACTTTGTCCTCTTGTGTGTAGATATGAGGACGCGGGGTAGAGAACATGCGCCTGATGGGACTTGGTCTTTTAGATGTGACCAAGATTTGATGGTTCTCTACACCCCGCTTAGATTTGCCTCCAAAGAGGCTTTTGCAGTTTGGTGAGCTTTCTGTTACACTCATACCTTGTACATTCATGGTCTATTTCTTGTGGTATGAGATGGTGTTTCATGTGCTCACTTGTATAGTTCTTGCATGTACATTTTTCTTTTGTATCATGTTTCGTTTAGTCTAGCATGTGTTATCTCTTGTATATCATGTCATGCTAGCTTTGTGTACAGCTTTGGTGGTTAATCCGCTTTTCATGCTAGTTTGTGATCCTCATGAACATTGTGCCATGTTTTACCATATTACTTCATGAGCTTGATTTGTAGTGGTATGATGTTCATTAGGTATCACTTTTTAGGTGCTAGTTTTGGTTAGCTACATGTATCCTGTTGATATGATTAGTTTGAGCACTAGCCTTTCCACAATTTTATCATGTTACATGCTTTTGGATCTATTGCTATCATTATCTTGCATTGTAGCATGTGTTGAGGCTTAGTCTATGTTTGGGTTGATCATGTCTTTAGGCTGCATTTTGCTATACAGTGCTTTATCCTGTTGCATGGTAGTTTTGACTAGTTTGAGTTCAGATATCCTTGCGGTATCTTTCATAGGTAGATCTCTTTTTGTTGAGAGCTCACCTTATGCTTATTATGTGACTAACCATTTTCGTGGAGACCTTGAGGTCACACTGGATGAGACAATGCCTTGTGTTTTCTTCTGCTTTTGAGTGTGCAGGAGAACAGGAGCCTGGAGAGAGCATTTCGGCTCACGGACCCGATCTCACTTCTTCCACGACTTGGGGTTCCGTTCGAGCAGTTCTCCAGCGAGCACTAGCTGCACCTGTGGGAGCGATAGCATCAGGCGAGGGGGAGACGATTTCGGCGGGGCAGGTGCCCCGAAGATTTCAGCAGATTCAGGCGTCCCCTCGAGTATCACACCAGTAGGCGGTCATGCGTATCATGAGGTACCCCGACACACTTCTGAGTTCGGTTTCTGGTACTCTTCTTCTCCGACCTCTTTTTGCTGTGTGGTCTTTTTGATGAGGATTTTGCTTGCTGTCGCTTGAGCATTTCCTGGCTCTTCGCTTGTGAGTTTGATGTGTGTTTCCCTTTTAGTTGGGGAAGCATTTTACTTGTTGTATCTTAGTTGGGCTTCTCCGATGCCCTTTTGCTTTGGGTTTTTCTTGTAGACTAGTTTTTGCTACGATCCTTGTAGGCTAGCTTCTGCATGCATTTCATCATGTATATCTTGCATTTTAGAGCTTCATGTATATAGTAATGAGAATGAGATTATGCTCTTTTTGGTATGCCCTGCTCATTCATGATGATGCTTGTAGCTTAGGCTCTTTTTGATCACTTGATACATGTTATGAGCTAAGCTATTTTTGCAAATGGTGAACTTGACTAATCAACTATTAAACCTTTAATTAGTTCACCATTGAGATTGACAACTAGCATGGGTAGGATGTGTTGAGATCACTTGTGCTATCTTTTGTATGCTAGGTTGCTATGTCTCTTGCATTGAGTCATTCACTTGCTTGGTTTGTTCATGTTTACCTTGTGCTTAAAATTTGATCCAAGTCTAAGTGAAATGAAAAGATCGAGATGGGATTGCATGTGTTAGCACATTACGGTATCGAGACTGTTTCTCATTGCACATTTGAGTTAAACTTGAGCCGTGTAGTGTAAGACCAAAACCGGTGCTTTAAGCTTCTG
The DNA here is from genome assembly GCA_009763385.1 of Coix lacryma-jobi var. lacryma-jobi. Lineage (NCBI taxonomy): Eukaryota > Viridiplantae > Streptophyta > Magnoliopsida > Poales > Poaceae > Coix > Coix lacryma-jobi. The sequence goes on along the minus strand of CM019831.1, from coordinate 68,444,914 downwards.
ATTGCTTTTCTTGCATAGGCTTAGCCCGGTTGAAAAGTTAGGCAATGACCATGCTTTTAACCTGTCGCAATCACATGCTTTAAATTGAACTTGTGTTAATACCGCTGCAAATTCCGATAAAAAATTGAAAATAACACAAGTTTATGCTTCATTCTATTGCATGATGATTGAACTTTGCTAGGGGTAGTTCACCTTGTATACTTGAGTTAGCACTTGGTTGATTTCCTGTCTTTTCATGCTAAGTGCTATTTTAATGGTGGACTCCTTTTCAAATGGTTTAAAACTGCTCATATGCTTAATTGTTCATATTTTGTATTCATTTGATCAGTTTGAGCCTTTGTTAGCATTTGTATTGATTGCTACACTTTCAGGGCAGCACCCTTTTGAGCATCTTTTCATTCTGATTGCTATACACTTGAAGCTATTGCATTGTGCATATCATGCATTTTCAGCTTAGTGTACATACCCCCAGCTCCGATACACTTTGTGGTCACTTTCAGTGCTTTTCATTGCCCCCATATGCTTTTGATTGATGACTCGTCTTGTGTTTGTGTCAACCTTGTGGAAAAATGTCAAATCTCCTTAGCATGTTCCCTTTTGTCAAGGAGGAGAAGCTGTTTGCAAGGGGGAGCTTGTGTGTTGGCACAAAGGGGAGAGTCATGCATTTTGGGGAGAGCTTTGAGCAAGGGGGAGTTTAGCTTTTCTTTTTTTATGTTCTTTTTCAGTCGGTATAGCTCTTTTATGTGTTTCAATTGGTATCCATCTTTTGGTTTGGAATGCAATTGGTGTCATGAGCTTTGTTGCATAGCTTTTGTATATAGGCTTGATTTCAGGGGGAGTTGCTTTTGTCTTGCTGCTTCTCCGCGTGCTCCGAGTGACTGTGCTCCATTTAGTGTTGAGCCTCTCTTGTGGTTTTTCTCAGTCGGTATTGAGCCTGCTAGTCGCGTTGAGCCATTTTTGCCTCTCTCTAGAGGGACTAGCAGTTTTTGCTTGGTATTTTCGATTGGTATGGATCCTTCAGCTAGTTGCGTTGAGCCTATGTGCCTCTGTCTTGAGGAGCTAGCTATTTTCACCAATTTTTTGGCTGCTTGTGATTGGTATCGAGTCTTCTACTAGTTGTGTTGAGCCTCTGTGCCTCTATCTTGAGGGACTAGCAGTTTTCGCATTTCAATGCGTTGTTTCAGCCTCATTTGGTGTTGAGCCTTGAGCTAGTGGTGTTGAGCCTTTTCTGCCTCTTCTTGAGGACTAGCTCATTTTTGACTTGGTTGCGTCGAGCCGTTGCCCATGTCTTTGGGAACCAAATTTTTCGCTCTGTGTGATCGAGTTTTGCTCTTTCATGAGCTGTTGCTCCGATCGCTTGCTTGGTTGCATTGAGTCGTTGCCCATGTCTTTGGGGACCAAGTTATGTTCATTTCAAATTGCCCCCTCTTTAGCATTCCTTTGACTTTTGGGCATTTGAATGGATAATCTTCTCATGACAAGTGATTTTGTGCTTTGCCCTTCTATGGCTTTTGATCACTTGAATGAGATTTTCGGTTTTGGTATCTCAAACCATCTCTTGTGCCTAGTTTTTGTCAATTCAATCATCAAGGGGGAGAAAGAGAAAGAGAAAGAAAAAGAGGGAGAAATCTTGACCCTAGTGAATCCAAGTGGATAAGTACCTTGGTTTCTTTTGTGATGATTGTTTGACAATTTATTTGAGATTGGTTTTTGAGTACCTTTTGGGATTTCATGAAACTCTTGTTTCTCTTGACTCTTCGGTTGTGTGGAGGCTTTGCCCGCTTTTCCCGTTTCCTTCGGGACCGAGAGCTTTTATTTGAGTTTTCATGATCTTTCCTCATCTCAAGTAGCCTTGTGTTTGCTTTTGCTTGGCTTTTGGGCACTTGAGTGAGGCTTGCCTTCAAACCCTTCCTTTTTGGTTTATTTTTAGTCAATGCATTCATCAAGGGGGAGATTGAGAACATATATGATGAATGATTGACTTTGATGAGGAAGGTTTGAGGCTTTTACCCGGTTGAGTCTATATATTGCTATGCGCTTATTGTTTATGACTAACCGGTGGCGTGAGTTGTGTTGTGTTTATGTGTTGGCGTGGGTGTGCGACATGTGTCTCTTGGCTGTGTTGATGTGCAGGTGTGGAGCTCGGATACAGTGGTCTATGGCGAGGTGAAGGTCAAGTAGAGATGTGCCGTGCCGACGGACCGGGAGCGGTGAAGGATGGGCGTGCCGTCCGGCGGACGTGCCATGCCGATGTACCCAGAGCGGTGAAGGGCGGACGTGAGGCTTGGACTGACGGACCAGAGGGCCAGAGGACCAACTGTGGTTGCTGGCACGTGGCATCGGCAAGCGAGAGCACATGGGGATGTGCGGTGCATCGGCCGAGTCGGGAGGAAGACGTGGCGTCGTGACACTTGGCGGGAGGTCGGACACGGGCTTGCGTGCGGCGCAAGTGCCGTCGGCCGAGTCAAGGAGGATGGCGAAGGCGTTGTGCCCGGCGTGGAGGCTGGACATGCATCGGCATTGGTGCCGGTGGTCGGGGTGTGCGAACCACATCCCGTCTATGGTGCGGGTTCGGTAGCTGAGCCTCAAAAAGCTACCATCGACGGTTTTCAGGTTTGGGCCTCAAAACCTGGGGTGGCCGGTTTCCGAGTTTGGGCCTCAAAACTCGGGGTGGACGGTTTCCATGTTTGGGCCTCAAAACCTGGGTTGGCGGGTTTACCGGTTTGGGCCTCAAAACCGGGGGTGGTCCGAAAGGACGGTCGACGCGTGGCGGCGTGGAGAGGCTGGTGCGGCGGCGAAGCTATCCACGAGGAAGGCGCGGTGGTCGACGTGATGGCACGTGGCGGCATCAGGGAGGTCCCGTCGAGGTGAAGCTACCGGATGTGCGGGCGTGGCCGTCGGATGAAGATTGACCGGACTAGACGGTTTTACCCCTGGGGGTATTTGGGTTGAGTGCTTAATGTAAGGGCATTTTGGTCTTCGGACGTGCGCCTATATATATGAGGGGGGCTGCTAGGGCAGCCATATCCTTGGGGAACTCTTGGTGGTGTCTCTCTCATTTTGTTCCTGTGAGAGAAGGCTAGGGTTAGGGAGAGTTGGCTCTTGTTCTTGAGCTTTTTGCCATCCAAGCTTTGATTTGCTAGGAGTGGCTTGTAGCCCGACACCAAGTGATTAATCAATTATCCATTCCTCTGAATCCAAGGATCAAATTTGTGGTTGAATTCACGTTTTGAATTTGTTCTTCGCGTTCTTCTTTTCTCCACGATTTTCCCCTCACTCGATCTCCCTCTACGCTGCGTCTTTTGCGATTCCGTTTGAGTCAACTTGTTCTTTATGTGAGGAGAACATTTCCACCGAAGGAATTCATCCCTACCCTCACGAACAAGTAGATCGGCTCGAAATCGGTTTTGTTCTTCCCTCTTCCCCTTTTCTAGTGTTCTTTGGATTTCTCATAGTTTAGTTGGATTGAAGCGATGATATCCTAGGATTAGCTTCCCAACATGTAGAAGAACACTTGGGAGAAGTTTGGTTGCAGCCCCGTTCGATTTGGTGAAGATCCAATCGATTTTGGTTTTGACCCGTGGTGTTTTTGGGTTTTCTAAGAGGTCGCGGACAGTCCGCCATATTGGCCGCGGACAGTCCGCGCATCGCGGCTTCAGCCAAGCAGTGGCTGTTGGCCTCGGGCGTTTTCCCCTCGGGTGACCGGCGGACAGTCCGCCAGTGTTGGGCGCGGACAGTCCGGGCCCGAGCAGGGACTTTGCAGCAGCATTGCTGTTTTTCTTCGTAGCCGGCGGACAGTCCGCCAGGACCCGCGGACAGTCCGGGGTCTTCATCGGACGCTGCTACAGGCAGGCATCGGACGCTCTGTGTTCACTGTTCACGTGAACCGCGGACAGTCCGGCGTGCAAACCGCGGACTGTCCGGGACCTGTCCAGGGCTGTTTCAGAATAGTTCGTTTTTGGGCTTTTTGCCGGCGGACAGTCTGGCCCCCGTGTGGCGGACAGTCCGGCCTTCACCGGACAGTCCGGGAGCCTGACGGCGGACTGTCCTGGATTCTGCAGCTTGTGCAGTTTTAGTGCGTTTGTCCTCCCGGCTTTTCCGGTTCGCTTGCGGACTTCTCGTTCGCTCCTAGAGTTCACCTAGGAACCTCTCTAGATATCCTTGCTACGCGTTTGCATCGGTATTTGGAAGAATCCCGACGTAGCCCTCTATCTACGTTTGGGAATGGTCTTTTAGGCACAAACTTGGTTCGGGGTTTTGAGAGTTTTGGTTTGCTCTCTTGTGTGGTGCCTCGCTGTGATCCTAGGGATCATCCACCCTCTTTCCGAGGGTCGTGGGCATCACGTTTGAGTCTGAAGCTTTTGGGGTTGATTTTGTTGGGACAGAGGCCGTAATTTCTGAGAAGAAATTTTAGGCTCCCATTCACCCCCCTCTGGTCGCCTTGCTTTAGCATTTTCGGTCCTTCACTCTTACCTATAGAAGAAATTTGATTGCCCAAGTGCAGGATGATTATGGAGTCTTCCTTGTCAACCATGAAGATAAAGCCAATCATTTTTTGTGGTCTTTCAAGAACAGAATGGGGGTCTCTGACCAATCCACTATGCTGTTTGATCTGCCTTCCCTGGTTCAGCAGGCTTCGAAGGTGGATCTGGACAGTCTTGTGCAGCCCTTCCTCAATGCTGAAATTGATAATATCATTAAAATCATGCCTTCTGACAAAGCTCCTAGACCTGATGGGTTCAATGGTGTTTTCATAAAAAAGTGCTGGCCCATCATTAAAGAGGATATATACAAAATGTTTAGGGATTTCTATGATGGCTCCATAAATCTCTCCCCAATCAACAGCTCCTATATTGTGCTAGTTCCAAAGGTCAATAATCCGACTTCTGCTTCTGACTACAGACCCATCTCTTTGTTGAGTTGTTGCGTGAAAATGTTGACCAAGTTGATGGCTGAAAGACTTCAAAAGATTGTGCTCAATTTTGTCCACAAAAACCAGTTTGGCTTTATTAGGCAAAGATCTATACAGGACTGCCTTGCTTGGAGTTTTGAATACATTCATCAATGCCATCAATCAAAACAAGAAGTTGTTATTATTAAGCTTGATTTTGCCAAAGCTTTTGACACTGTGGAGCACTCAGTCATTCTGCATTCGCTCTCTGTGTTGGGTTTCCCCTCAAAATGGATTCATTGGGTGGATTGCATTCTCTCTTCTGGGTCTGCTTCTGTCCTTCTTAACGGTGTCCCTGGGAAGAATTTTGCATGCAAGAGAGGGGTCAGGCAAGGAGATCCTCTGTCCCCTTTGCTCTTTGTTCTCGCTGCTGAAATCCTCCAGTATGTGATTAATGGTTTGAAGGATAGAGGTATTTTCAAGCTCCCCATTCCTCAGCCCAGCTCTGACTTTCCAATAGTGCAATACGCTGACGACACATTACTGGTCATGCAACCTGATGCTCGGCCGCTTTTCTGTCTCAAAGCAATTCTGAATTCTTTTGCCTCCTCCACCGGGCTCAAAGTTAACTTCAGCAAATCAAGCATATTTCCCATTAATGTGTCATTAGAGAAAATAAAAATTCTGGCTGGAACTCTTGGTTGCCAGATTGGCACTTTGCCTTTTACTTATCTTGGTTTGCCAATTGGAACCACTAAGCCTAAGATTGTAGACTTTGCCCCTCTGCTGGACCGGGTGGAAAGAAAGCTTTCTGCTTGCTCTACCCTGTTGTCGTACTCTGGAAGAGCAGAATACATCAACACTGTCATTACCCCTACAGTTACTTATGCAATGTGCTCCTTCAAGCTTCATAAGGGTGTTATCAATGATATTGACAGAATCAGGAAACAATGTCTTTGGAGGGGAAATTCTGAGAGAAAGAGAGGTGGTAATTTGGTTGCTTGGGAGCTAGTTCAGAGGCCGAAGAAGAAGGGGGGCCTTGGGATAAAAAATCTTCAACTACAAAATGATGCCCTCCTTATGAAGCAGCTTCATAAATTTTATTCTAAGCATGATACTCCTTGGGTTCATTTAAGTTGGTCCAAGTATTATGATGGAAGAGTTCCCCATGCTCAGAGAGACATGTGGTCTTTCTGGTGGAAAGATGTTTTCAGCTTAAAAGAGATCTATGGACACATAACCTCTTGTATCCTGGGAAATGGCTCTTCTATTCTTTTCTGGAAGGATAAATGGGCTGGTGATTGTCTTGAGAATCTTTATCCCAATATTGCTCAATTTGCAAGAAACTCTGATATTTCTGTTAAAGCTGTTTCTGAGGCTTCCTGTCTTGAGGAGCTCTTTGACATTCCCATCTCTCACGCTGCTGCCCTGGAGCTACAGGAGTTAAGGATCCTTGCTCAGGATTTTTCGGTTTCTGATGTCCCTGATGGTAGGGTCTTTTGTTGGGGTAATAGTATCTTTGCTGCTTCCAAGCTCTACAGACTTGCTTTCTCTGAGGTACAGGTGCCTGCTTCCTTTGGCTTGGTCTGGAAATCTAAGGTGACCCCTAGGGTCAAATTCTTTGCTTGGTTAATCTTGTTGGACAGGCTTAACACTAGAAGTGTGTTGGTTAGAAGAAATTTCAATGTTCAACCAGACAGTCTTTGTGTGATGTGCCCTGACAGACCTGATGAAACGATCTCCCACCTTTTCTTTGAATGTGACTTTGCTACAGCATGCTGGGAGAAACTTGGGATTAATTGGGTTATGGATGATAACCTGCACAGTATGATTATCAGGACCAGGCAACAAGCTCATCTTCCCCTCTTCATGGAAATTTTTCTCATTGCTGCATGGGAGCTGTGGAAGATTAGAAACAGAAAGGTTTTTGATGGTATTCAACCAAGTTTTAGCAAATGGCTTCAGAATTTTAAGGACGAAGCTGCTCTCCAATCCCTTGTTTCAATGAAGTTCTTAGGGCTCAAATTTCTCTCTGGCTCAATGCTTTGTAACTAGTAGTAGTCTGCTCTGTTCCTAATTGGCTATAGCCTCATCCCTCTTCTCTTCTCTCTTCTTTTGCTCTGTGTAAGTTTTTTTTCCTCTTCTTTGTACTCTTGTTGTTCTGTCTTTAATAAAAGTTATTTGAACACCGTGGGGATCTCCCCCACGGTTTTTGCGTCAAAAAAAGGTGAGGCTCCAAAACCTCTCACAATCACGAATGGTGGTGGCCAAGAACAATCTCCTTCTCTTGCCAACTCCACCTCAACGCCTCCAAGCCGTCTAGGCACCGGCAAATGCCAAGAGTAACAAGCAACTCAAAGCTGATGCGAAGAACTAGTGCCACTAGAATGAACTCTTTTCAAATCTTAGCACTAATCACTCAATCTCACTTAGTTTGAACAAATCAACACTAGAGATGAGTTGGGAGGCTTGGCTATGCTCACAAGAATGCTTAGGGGTAAAAATGTGCAAGAGAGAACCTATGTGAGCCGGCCAAGCCACTTAAATAGGCCACTCAAGTCGGCCTAGCCGTTGGGCAGAAAACAAAACCATCAGACGCGCCGGTATCGGGGCCATCGGACGCTGCCCCAGCGTCCGATGCTCCGATGAGCACCACGTGTCCCCCAGATACGAATTCAGTCCATCAGATCCCAACGGTCAAAACTCTTCGTGCCACGGTTAAAGTGACATCGGTCGCGCCGATGCCACTGCCCTTTTTAGCTCTTTTCTATGCCACATCAGACGCGCCTCCACTGTTACATCGGACGCTCAACCCCTGCATTCGATGACCATGCAGAGAGGTTCCAGAACGCTCCTAAACACATCGGACGCGACCGATGGTTTGGCATCGAACGCAGGCCAGCAGCCGATGCTCCCTGCAAAGCTTGCTCGCGCCACGTCATCACCATCGGACGATGCAACAGTGATTCCTCAGTGTCTGTTGCCAGCGTCCGATGCTCCTTCAGCATCAGTCTATAGCTAGGGTTAGCCATCGGACGCTTAGCCCAGCGTTGAATGTCGCCGCCTGCAGCGTCCGATGCTGCTAACTCAGCACCGTTCGCTTTCTAACTTCTACCCTTGCTCCCATGCGCCAACAGCAAAGTGTTTCAACACTATGCACGTGTGTTAGCATTTTGCAAAGCATTTTCCAAGGGTTTAGTTAGTCTCCCGCTAGGTCTAAAGAATCAATATGTTAGAGAACTCCTAATGGCACTTGAACACCGCACAAGACATGAATTAACTCCCCTTAATAGTATGGCTATGTATACTAAATGTGATCACACTCGCTAAATGTCTTGATCACCAAAACAAAGAGCCCTATAGATTATACCTTTGCCTTCGGGCCTCTTTGCTCCATCTCTTCTCTTTTTCATTTCACCAATAGTAGAGCACTTGATCACTTAGTTTCATGTGGCCATCGCCATCCTCCATGGTTGCCACGTTGCTAGCTCCACCACTTGGCTTGGTCCCAATCCTTTCTCATAAGCTACACACATGCTTAACAATAGGATTAGACCAAATATGTTTCATTAATTAACCAAAACCAAACTAGGGCTTTCACCAGCCATGTTTAGTTCCTGCTAACCTCAGTATTTGACCATAACTTGTCTTGCCCAGTTATGTAGACCATGCCCAAATCCTTGTTGTACCCCTCGGTTGCCTTTTGTTTCTGCTTGGCCAAATCAAGTTCATGAAATCTTTCGTCTTGTTAAGACCTTGATGTGCATAAGATGTATCCTTGTTGTCTTGTGTCATGTTTTGTCTAGAAATCACCTCCTTGTTGATTTCCAAACCTTGCGATCATCCTTGTTTTGCTAGTTTATGCCTTGCATGTGATGCCTATCCATGCAAGATTTATCTGTCATGATGGATTTCACACTGGTTGCGGATTCAATAATGGTGTCTTGGTTAAGAACTAATGGTGTCGCGACGAAACCGAGAGCCTCATGTGGCTGCAGACACATGGTTGTGCTGCTCGGCACGCGCTGGTATCCTGGTTTGTAGTCAAGATTCATTATGAGACTACATCGATGTGTTATCTTTCATGAAGCTTTCTCTTTGTTATCTCCTATATTCCTTTAGAAAAATCCTTTTTGTCGGCTCGGATGTGGCAGTATTTCTTTCTAAAAATGGCAAAGAGGATGACTTTTTAAGAATCAGTCAGTGATGAAAGCAGTAACAGACTATAAGAGGTGGTAGACAAAGGACTCTATTTGATCAACCGCAAGATTCAAGTATCATATATGGTCATAGTGAAGCAAAGTGGCACAGAATTCCTAAAAGTGGACAAGTAACAACTAAGGAATGAGCAACAGAAATGGTGTGTTATTAAACCAGATACCTGAGGTCCAACGGTTTTCTGTCTAAACTTAATGCATATATCTGCATGATGATCTTGTAATCAACCCAATCTTCTCAAATGTGCTTGATTTTCTGCTGACTTTGGTGGTAACTATGTGCATTGATATCCGACAGTGCTTGGAGTAAAAGCTAAAACCTTGGAGCTTTATAAGTGTTGAGACACAACTGATTAGTTTCGACCATTGAAAAGCTAATCTCCAGTTCAGAAATGACTCTTTGGTAGCTATGAAGGCTATGTCTTGCAAAACAATGTTATGCCAGAAGTCTGCAAACCAACTGATATTATTTACGGTACATGTAATTCCAAGTCTCTGTCCTGTTCCAGCTAACTTTATCTGGGAGAAATTTCAATGATAATACAAGATATTACACCAGCATAGCAATTCAGTCAGAATTATACCTGAAGTAAGGACTGCCTGGTAATACATTTGAGTACTATGGAAAGACTTATTCCAAATTATTTTGGATGAAGCTAGAAAGGACATTCAGAATCAGTCCCTTATTCTTGAGCAGTCAAGGTGTTCTACCAAAAATCAACTCTGAGTGTTTACACCAGATTTTGGACCAAAAAGGATTATTATTTTGTAAGCACAAGCGGCTGGTTTACTAAAGAGAGAATCGGCCAGAAAAAATAAAAGAAGCCTGCTTGATCCAGACATGACCAGAAAGGTTCATATGGGCCAGACGTGACGAAGACGTGTTGGTCTCAGCCAAAGAGTTCAGGTCCGGATCGACTTTTTATTAGCATGGATCCTAGTCGTGTTAGAATAGGAGTCTGTCGGGTTATAAATAGTTACAATTTTTTGTAAAAGAGACATCTCAATCAATCAATACCTCGGCCACCGGCCAAAACCATAGGAGTAGGAGTAAGGCAGAACTCGGCGGAACCTTCAATCAGGCAGGGCTGTATCGGCTAGACCGACCTCCGGTTTGCTTGTAAGTTTCACCAATGGCTCGTGTTATCGTTCAATAAGGCTGTATTTGGCATCGACCAAGCTCTTGTTCAACCATGACATGGGTTAGTTATCGGTTTAAGTTTGCCTTTTGTAAGACTGTCTTGACTCTGATCAATCTCTTGCTTTAGTCGATCTTGACTAGTTATCGACTCTATTAGCTTTGGCAATCTAATAGATCCATTAAGTTATCGATATTGTTTATGCTTTTCAATGTTTTCTTTAGATTTAAACAATATCCTGCCAATCAAGATTGACGAATTAGCTTAAACTCAAAAGTTGTTTAGTCTTGGCTATACTAAGTCCTTTCATGCTCATACCAAGGAAAATAGCCGATCTAATCTTATCATCAACTATTTCGTCAATCTTGATTGTTACATGTTGTGCGTTCAAGATATTAGTTCAATCTATGGTTTGATCTGGGAACAAGTAAGCTTGGTTTAACATGCTTATTATGGTTGTATTTCTGATCCCCACTAATATGCATGCTAGGTTAAATTTATTTGATCCTAGATTATGTCATGTTTTTTACAAATAGATCTTGTCCGTGCTTCATGGACCCTGTATCGGCTAAAATAGTCGATCCAGTTACGCTTTCTTCATAGTGTATATGTTTAAATGGCCTAAAGCTTGTGAATCTGCTTTTCGTATCGAACGTGATTTAACTTGGTCATCATTATGGCTGCATGGAGACACCCCACTGTCGATGTTTGTTGACGCTCACTAATGCTCATAATTAACCATCAACTATTGCATGAAATGACACTAAATGAATCACAAAGCATACTTGTAGGGTTTGAAACTAACAAGTTCCACGGGTTTTGGTGCTCTCACTTGTTTTGTAGGACATCCATGTTTTTACCATATAAAAATATCTCAAGTGATGAAACAGAGCACACCATTGCGAAGACCTCGTCGAGACGATCGAAATGGACATATGATTTGCTATATTTGGAGTCCCGGAGCGAGAGTCCTCGATGGATATGACTTGGAAGATTCTAGAACATTCTAGAACATTCCAAAAGACACGAGAAGGCGACCCACGGAAGGCAGGGCCCACCTGTCATAGAGTTAGACCGACCGGTCTCCCTGGACCGACCGGTCGGGTATTGGGCCCAATCTGCTCCTCCTTCGCGTGGCGCACTCCAACCGACCTCTTCGACGCGTTTTGGCCCATTAAGGCCCAAGTGCATGTGGCGAAGGATTTAGCCCCACATCGCTTGCCCAAGGTGGAGGGGAGGCCAGGAGCCCCTATATAATAAACCCAGGACCCCCCTGAGATCATCATCATCATCTGTGTTGGGGAAAAGGACCCTCGGCAAAAACGCCGCCCGATATGGTGCCAAGAACAACCTTCGCTTGGTCTTTGTGTCCTCGCGAGGTCCCCCTCCTTTCGGGATCAATTTCCTAACCTTCGGACGTGAGTTCGACCCTCGGTGCTCCCTTTTGCACTCCCTGCAGGTTAAGGCTTCGCGGCACGGCAGGCGACCCTCGCCGGGTCCCAAGGTCGCTCTACTCAGAGCGGGCCAAGCAAGCGGCGAAGGTCGCGGGCCAAGGGCGACCGAAGTCGAAGGTAGACGAACAAGTCGAAGGTCCGGCGAGCAGCGAAGGTCGCGGGTCCGAAGGCGAGCACGAATCGAAGGTCAACGCCTCACCATCCCATTCCCGAAGGCGGTCTGAGTCAGGTGGCGGCGCACAGGGGGAAAGCTGGCTAGGGTTTCAGCCTCTACTATGTACTTACCTTTTTACCCCTCCTCCCTGCGTGGAGGCAAGGAATCTTTGTTGTACCCTTTTGTAATTTGACCTGCACTCCTTGGTGTTCACTATAAATACCAGGGAGTGAACAGTGTGAAGGGGGGACTTTTTGGGATTAGTGCACTACAGCATTAATCGAGTTCAAAACCTTCGCTTCTACTTTAACTTCCGACGCTTGGCCACCTTCGCTGTTCTCTCTGCACAAGTGCGGGGGTTCGGCAAGTGTGCTCACCAACAATTTGGCGCCGTCCGTGGGGATCGAAAGTTTGACATGGCAGGAAACAGAAGAGCTCACCCAGCGAGGGACCAACGTGTAGCCAGAGAGTCAGCAGCGGTGGTCCCTCCTGCGGAAGAAATTATGCAACCCTCGGGGGGAGAGAACGTCACCCCGGAACCCCAATCCCTGGGCCCCCAGGTCCGAGTGGCGACGCAACCGCACCCACACACTTCGGGAGAAGGAGAGGGAGAAGAAGAAGAGATGGGCCTCGAGGCCCTTGAAAGGCTCGAGGCTGAGCTGCAAGAGAAGAAGAGGCGCTTGGAACAGCTTGAGAGGCATAACCGATTGCGCTCGATCAGATAGAGGGCCGACGAGGCCAGGGAGCAGCTTCGCCGTATGGAGGAATCCCTCGCTGCGGCGGAAGCCGAAGCCGAAGGCTGGAATGATGAGGAGATACCCCCGCTGCAAGAGGGGAATGAGGAGCCGAATCAAGATAACCTTCGTCACCATCCACCACCCCCACCACCACCATTGTTCCATTTTTTGTTTTTCTTTTGGACTAGGACCACATCCGCCAAGTTTTTCTACTAGCCAACTGCGCTGAGAGATGCTGAAACCATCGTCAAGCAGTGCGAGGGTTGTCAACTGACAGCAAAAAACCAAAACACCCCAGGGGCTCTCACAACCCTCATATGCCCAACTTGGCCTCTGCAAAGGTGGGCAATGGATCTCGTGGGTCCACTACCGACGGCTCCGGGGAAACTTCGCTATGCGGTGGTAGCAGTGGAGTATTTCACAAAATGGACTGAAACAAAACCGCTGTCCTCCATAACCTCCCTCGCAGTAAAAAAGTTTTTTTGGCAGCAAATATTTTGTCGTTTCGGAGTTCCCCAACATCTAACCGTCGACAATGGCACCCAGTTTGACAGCGAGGTTTTCAAAGAATTCTGCGCACAAATCGGAACAATTCTATGCTTCGCCTCAGTCCGACACCCGCAATCCAATGGCCTAGTCGAAAGAGCCAACGCAACAATCTTCCAATCCATATCCAAAAAGTTGCAAGGCAGACCCAAAGGCAAATGGGCAGACGAGCTGACTTCAGTCACCTGGTCTCACAATACCTCCGAATGCAGAGCAACCAAATTCACACCCTTCAAACTTCTGTTCGGCGAAGAAGCCGTGCTACCAGAGGAGCTAAAATACGCTTCACCAAGAACAACCCTCGCAAATGATGAGTCAACTAACCTGATTGACAAAGACTTACTAGAAGAAACAAGATGCAGCGCAGTGCACAACCTTCGCAAGTATCAGGAAGAGACCAAAAAATGGAGAGATAAAAAGGTCAGAATCAAAAACTTGCAGAAGGGTGACCTCGTCCTCATCCGTAAACAAAACGCCAACATGGCCGGAAAATTTCAGCCTAAGTGGACAGGCCCATTCCTGATCGCAGAATGCAATCGTCCAGGCTCTTTCCATCTCTCCGACAGCGAAGGCAATATCCTACCACACACCTGGAACATTGACGACCTTCGCAAATTCTACCCATAGCGGAGCCTTAGCGAGCCCTCGCGATATGTAATCTTTGTCGCATATTACGTTATCTACATTCATGTACTTAACAAAAACAGGAGCTGCACTCTTTTTCCATACGAAGGGGCGTAAGGTTGTTTAACGAGGCAGTATCCAAAGCATTAATACAGGTTAGAACCCCCAAAAAAGTAAAATCTCCAAAACATCGAAAAAGCGGGTCTCCTTCAAGAGCGCTACATTCGATGAAAACCTGCTAAGATTGCTTCGAAAAACATTACTTTTCTTTTCAAAGCAAACTTCACCTCCGCCTAAGATAAGGGGAGGCGCGAAGTCCCAAAAAGTCGAGCACCCTGGCACAAACGACAGGGGCTCGCAAAAAAGCAAACTTCACCTCCGCCTAAGATAAGGGGAGGCGCGAAGTCCAAAAAAGTCGAGCACCCTGGCACAAACGACAGGGGCTCGCAAAAAAGCAAACTTCACCTCCGCCTGAAATAAGGGGAGGCGCGAAGTCCAAAAAGCCGAGCACTCTCGCACAAGCAAAGTCAGGCCTCGGGCGGGCGCGCATTCTCCGTCTCGCCCAAGCCCTCCAAGCCAGGCCTCGGGCGGGCCCACATTCTCCGTCTCGCCCGAGCCCTCCAAGCCAGGCCTCGGGCGGGCCCGCATTCTCCGTCTTGCCCAAGCCCTCCAAGCCAGGCCTCGGGCGGGCCCACATTCTCCGTCTCGCCCGAGCCCTCCAAGCCAGGCCTCGGGCGGGCCCACATTCTCCGTCTCGCCCGAGCCCTCCAAGCCAGGCCTCGGGCGGGCCCACATTCTCCATCTCGCCCGAGCCCTCCAAGCCAGGCCTCGGGCGGGCCCACATTCTCCGTGTCGCCCGAGCCCTCCAAGCCAGGCCTCGGGCGGGTGCGCATTCTCCGTCTCGCCCGAGCCCTCCAAGCCAGGCCTCGGGCAGGCCCACATTATCCGTCTCGCCCGAGCCCTCCAAGTCAGGCCTCAGGCGGGTGCGCTTTCTCTGTCTCACCCGAGCCCTCCAAGTCAGGCCCCGGGTGGGTGCACTTTCTCCCGCCTCGCCCGACCAAAGTGGCACCCTCGACCAGCAGAGTCTCGGCATAGCAACTGTCGCAACGTTTTGCAAACCGCAAACTCCAAACCATCGACCTTTGTAGCACCCTCGAAAGAATGACTATAGACGTACGGGTCGCTGTCCTCCCCAAATCAGCGTGTTAAAAAGCATTGCGCAAGCCTCGCAAAAGAAAAAGGGGGTGTCGCTGTTTTTTCAAAACAAGCTCACAAAGAGCAAATGCGCGAGCCTCGCTAAAGAAAAAGGGGGCGTCGCTGTTTTTTCAAAACAAGCTCACAAAGAGCAAATGCGCGAGCCTCGCTTAAGAAAAAGGGGGCGTCGCTGTTTTTTCAAAACAAGCTCACAAAGAGCGAATGCGCGAGCCTCGCTAAAGAAAAAGGGGGCGTCGCTGTTTTTTCAAAACAAGCTCACAAAGAGCAAATGCGCGAGCCTCGCTAAAGAAAAAGGGGGCGTCGCTGTTTTTTCAAAACAAGCTCACAAAGAGCAAAGGCGCGAGCCTCGCTAAAGAAAAAGGGGGCGTCGCTGTTTTTTCAAAACAAGCTCACGAGCAAATGCGCGAGCCTCGCAAAAGAAAAAGGGGGCGTCGCTGTTTTTTCACAACCTTCTCATACATTCACAAAAAATCTTTACAACGACAGTTAAATCACTAAAAATTACAAAAATTTACAAGGAACCATCGCTCCCTTCGATTAGCATCAAATCATTGGGGCCCTCGCTAACTTCTTCGAACTCCGGCTCTACCGCAACAACGGGCCCCCACAACAAAGGAGTTGTCGGCACAATCGGCAACTCACCAGTCAAAACCCTCGCCCGATACATATACGTGCGGCGTACTTCATTAACCTCCAACGGTTCCTCCTTCGGAACCACCAGCGACCCACCGGAGTCCACTGCAAGATTGCTTCGCCCAAATAGATAGTCCAACGCAGTGTTATCATCGATATCATCATCTAAAACGGCTTGCGAGGTCGAAGACGGACCAAACAAAAAACGCGTAGCTTGCCGATCAGTAAAGTCCGCCTCACGCCAAAAGCTGCTCGACCTACTATTCTTCAAATCATACCTTCGCACCTTTGACCACCAAAAACGCTCGAAGGTCAACGAAGGATGTTTTAACTTTGCACAGGCCCACGACTCACCAGTTATAAAAACATCCTGATAGTTAAGCGTTAACGGTGTCACGTCAAAAACCTCAAGCATGGTTCCATCAGGAACCTGCATTCACATAAAACAGTAAAAAACATCTCAGCATTCTTCAAGTCATCTCAGGCATCGCTGTTTTTCCTTTACAAAATAACTCATCCTTACAACCCTACGTGCGCACACCTGCTCGGCTTCATCAAGCTCGGTCGCCACAGCTTGCCAGCGACGGTCTCCGCATCTCCAGCAGATGCCTCCCTCGCAGCCTTCTCTTCTTCGGCACCTTCGCCGGTGATTGCGGTTTCTGCGTGTCCCTCAACCGCCACTGGTGGCACCTCCGCAGAGCTGGGAGCTTGAGCGGCTTCGGAGCTGCCACCAGCTTCAAGGACAGCAGACGGCGAAGGCATCGCCTCCCTCCGAGCCTGCAAGAACCAAAAGGACAAAACAAATCCCTTTTTTAACTCAAAAAAAACACACACAAACCTGATGAGTAGCCTCGGCAGCCTCATCAAAGGCAAGAACTCGGCCGCCGCCCGCAATCCAAAATCGACGAAGGAACCGCATCGCGCAGTTTCGGACCTCGGCGTCGTCTGTCTTCATCTGTCGCACCTCATCGACGGTGGGGAAAGTATGGTTGGGTTTCTTAATTTTACGAAGGTGCTCACAGTCCGCTTGGCGAAGCGTCCCAGCCATCGCCAGCGCCCCGGCATACCCTCCAAAATCAGCAGCATTCCCAACCAGCGAGCTAAATACGTCCAACTCGTTACTTAACCAACCTTGGAAAGCCTCCGCGCTGACTGTAGGAAGTGGCTCCCCGGCTGAACCTCCGGCTTCAGTCAAGCATGTGTCTATCTTAGCTTTAACCCTAGACAGACTCTCACGCCAAGCCTCGGCCTGGGTTGCCACCTCCGTTGACAACTTTTCTGCGCGCTCGTTTGCAGACGCCAAGTCTTTATCTTTTTGCCGTCCTGCAGCGAGGAGCTCCGCACTGGTCCTCGCAGCCTCTTGCGCTTCTTTCTTCCACTTCTCAGCCTCCTCTAAGATGGCTTTCAGCTCTGCATCCTTGTCCTCCAAGCTCTGGCGAAGCTCCTTGTTGGTTTTCTGCGTGTCTTTCAACCTGTCGTTCAGATAATGAAGATTGTAACTAGACCTTCGACGCGCCGACCGGTTGAGGAGCATCAGCTCAGCCACTTTTACATCAATATCATCATGAATATTATCCAAGGGCTCGCTGGCGAGCCGAAGCTCCGCTTCCGGCAGACAGACCCGGTTAAACACGCGACCTAGGAATCGCCTTTCCTCCGGAGAGCACGGCAAACGAGTCGCCTGAAGGTCCGCGCTCGTGTACAGATGGGTCGCCGGGTCAGTAACGCCAAGCTCCTTCGCGTAGTAAGGAAGGCTTGTCCGGCTGGCTCCGCCATATGGCCTTTTTCCAGGCACCGGGTCCGATTCATGGTCACCTTTGACTTCGGATCCCTCGACCCAAATATGCGTGCCGGCGTAATCGGGCAGTGACCCTCGTCGAAGGCTCTCTCCCTCCAGTTCCCGCAACACTTCTTCAACATCTTTGGCAGCCGCAGCAACAGCACTGGACGAAGCTATCCTTTTTCCTCGGGTGTCCCCAATAGAAACATCTTTATCGGAGTCATCCTCGCTGCTGGATGAATCGCTGCCCTCGCTAGATGACTCCTCTCCCCCCCTTTCCTTTTCCTTTTCTCTCTCTTCCTTGTCGGTGTCTTCGGAGACGCCTTCGTCATCCGAGGCCTGAATTAAAGCTCCGATACCGCCCACGCGGGGCACCACTCCTCCAACCTTAGCAAAGCCGCGGCCGCTCGAGGCAACGGCCGAGGATGTGGAAGTGCCCGAAGCACCAACAACAGCTGCGACCCTCGTCGCCAAAACCTTCGCCCGGCCGCCGGGACCGCCGCGCCCACGGCCACGACCCCTCTTCGGCCGAGAGACAATTTCCTCATCTCCCGCAGCGGCACGCTTCCTCTTCTTCGGAGCATCTTCGCTCGACGGAACGGGCCAGTTTGGATACTGAATGCCAAGAATGTCAAACAGTCTATTAACTCGACCTTCGGCGCCTATCGCGCTGTGTATAGCTTTATTTTCCAACGTTGACAATTTGCCAACTAACTCCTCCACCCACTGCTGCACGCGTTTATATATAACCTCGAGCCCATCCTCTCGCATGGGAAATTTCTTGAAAACATTCGCCCAGACCTTGTTCAAATCAACCTTCGGTCTCTTCAACCCCTTGCCCTGGTAGCGAGGGTCATCCTCAACCTCAAACCATACTTGTTTCTCGCAAAGAGGCCAGATCTTGGCGCAACAGTACTCTTCAACTAGGTCGCGGGCGCACTGAGAGCACGAGACAACCCTCAAACAATCAACAGCCGCGTGTGCTTCGCCGTCCATCTTGGCCTTCGCGCTTACATCCCCAAGAGGCGGGAGCTCACCGCACAGCTCCGCCACATCACTGAGCTTATAGTAAAACCAAAATTCCTGCCACCCGCTGGTCCACTTGTTCTTCTGAGCTTGCACTGGCAACTCCGACCCAGCGCGGTGGCAAAATGTGTACACAGCAAATTGACCCAGACAGCTTTTACCCTCGCCACAATCAATCTTCCGAGGCTGCATGTGCACCCGATGAGTGCGAACAAAACCTTCGACATTTGGAGCAATACCTTGGGAACGACACGCCCACACATACACTGACAAGGTGTCAGCTGATGAAACTTCAGGTTGAACCTTCGCAGCACAGAGGCCACGAAGGAGTGGGCCGGGAAGCGAAGGCCAGCCGAAAAAAATTCTTCAAACACTATAACTTCATCCGCACCCGCCTTCGGCACCGTCTCCCCTTCGCTGGTCCTCGCCTTGCCCTCCTCGATCCAACCCCACCTAACATAAGACGCAATCTCCGATGCGCACACTCGGCTGAGTCCAAACTCGAAGGTAATCCCCTCTTCCGCCGAAATAGGGGAAGCAGCACGAACAGTCTGTTTCAGCCTAGCCATCTCTCTAATCGCTAACACCTTCGCGCAGCGAATGCTTGCCTCGACCCTCGCAATCAAACTAAAACAAACCTTCGCTACAGGCAAATTGCAACAGCAGGGTGGCTAGGGCGAATGAGGGTACGTCCTTTACCGCACACCTACCCCTCCTATTTATAGACCAAGCGGCCGACACTCCCGCGACAGTATCGGCATGACAATCGAAAAACGCGGCGCAAAAAACAAAACGGACCTCAACAGTACGAACTACAGTACAACGATACGGCCCAAAGCAGCCGCGGGCGTCGCTGCCAAGGGTCCCTTTACGTTTTCCCGTCCAAAATGCGCTGCTTGGGCCTAAAACTCCGTTCTTTAGATCCAAGGCAACGAGGGGCTACTGTTGGGGAAAAGGACCCTCGGCAAAAACGTCACCCGATATGGTGCCAAGAACAACCTTCGCTTGGTCTTTGTGTCCTCGCGAGGTCCCCCTCCTTTCGGGATCAATTTCCTAACCTTCGGACGTGAGTTCGACCCTCGGTGCTCCCTTTTGCACTCCCTGCAGGTTAAGGCTTCGCGGCACGGCAGGCGACCCTCGCCGGGTCCCAAGGTCGCTCTACTCAGAGCGGGCCAAGCAAGCGGCGAAGGTCGCGAGCCAAGGGCGACCGAAGTCGAAGGTAGACGAACAAGTCGAAGGTCCGGCGAGCAGCGAAGGTCGCGGGTCCGAAGGCGAGCACGAATCAAAGGTCAAAGCCTCACCATCCCATTCCCGAAGGCGGTCTGAGTCAGGTGGCGGCGCACAGGGGGAAAGCTGGCTAGGGTTTCAGCCTCTACTATGTACTTACCTTTTTACCCCTCCTCCCTGCGTGGAGGCAAGGAATCTTTGTTGTACCCTTTTGTAATTTGACCTGCACTCCTTGGTGTTCACTATAAATACCAGGGAGTGAACAGTGTGAAGGGCGGACGTTTTGGGATTAGTGCACTACAGCATTAATCGAGTTCAAAACCTTCGCTTCCACTTTAACTTCCGACGCTTGGCCACCTTCGCTGTTCTCTCCGCACAAGTGCGGGGGTTCGGCAAGTGTGCTCACCAACAATCTGGGAGTCTTTGCAGAGGCGTCCCTCGAAGGACAACCTCTCCTCCCTAGAGAATTAGGTTTAGATTTTCCAATGTAATAGCTTAGCTCTAGTCGGGAGTTAGGGAGAGCAGAGCTGCGCTCCGGTTCCGGAGGAGTCTTCAGAGGTTCGGTATGCCTTTGTATCTTTTCTTTGTAAGACTTATGCTTTAATATATTTATCTTCTCTAATTATTTTATGCCTTTCATATATGATTAGTATAGTTGTTATATCTTGGCATGGAATCTCCGCTCGTATTGAGTGCTCTAGTTATATGCAGTAATTAGAGTAGTAAGCGTTAGTGTAGACTTGGTGTCTAGACTAGGGTTGACCTGAGTTTGCGCCCAATCCTCCGGATAGTTGTGGTAGCTACAGGGGTGACAGCTTTGTAGATTGTTATAATCCACCATGTTAGGATTGGTGTTTTCGTAGAGCTTTTTGGCAGCCTTCTCCCGATTACCCTTTTCCTAGTCTTTTTCGAGAATCAGAAAGGTACTGTTGCTCCAAAGTGCCAATGTTTATAACTTCTATATCTTTTCATCCTTGTTACCTTAGAACCCAAGTAATAGAGAAGTGCATAGGAACCTTGATCTCTCCCGTTGTCCTCCCACTATAGTTATCTATTCATTTATCATGAATTTTCTCTTTGATGTGCTTTTGTTATCATATATATCATATACTCCTGCTTTAGTCTAATTAGTACTCTAAGTTAGTTGATGCATGATAGTGAGTTATCAGATTCTTGACCCTAGCTTCCCTGTGGTAAAATATAAATAACGATCCTGGAATACTCCCGGTAAAATGCTACAATGATGTTCTGTGCGCTTGCGGAATCTTTCATATTCTATTTGCGTTAACAAACGTCAACAAGCATTTTTGGCGCCGTTGCCGGGGAAGCAATTGATGTAAAGATTTTGATAATGATCTTGATGTCTGCTAATTTAGTGTACCAATAGCTTTAGTAGGATTACCCCTTGTTCTGTTGAGTGTGGAATAGACAGGACATCAAACGTCGTTTCGACCTTATGGAGAGCTTCCACAAGAATGAAGAACCCAGGGTGCCTGAACATTCAAGATCCATCATTAATCCTGGAACCCTGCCATCTCACAGGTTTGTGTATACATATATATTATTAACCATGTGTAGATCGGAGAAAAGGTCGCCGTCACAACAATTCAA
Source organism: Coix lacryma-jobi var. lacryma-jobi (assembly GCA_009763385.1). Classification (NCBI taxonomy): domain Eukaryota; kingdom Viridiplantae; phylum Streptophyta; class Magnoliopsida; order Poales; family Poaceae; genus Coix; species Coix lacryma-jobi. The sequence goes on along the minus strand of CM019831.1, from coordinate 68,423,660 downwards.
CTCTCATCTCATGTGACGGATAGTTACGCTGTGCCACTCACAAGTCCCAGTTGTGAGTCATGGTAAGTATGATCAAGGTGAGACAGTCTTGCTCATGGACTTTAAACTTTATGAGTAGTTATCTTTTTAATTTCTTGCATTCCACTGCATGTTTACTTTTAATCATTCATCCACTCCATTTAGTTTAGGTTTCCTTTTATCAAATCCACATCATCTTTAGTTCCTTATATGCATTCATGTCATCCGCATCTAAAAAAGAAAGAAAAAAAATATTCCTCACTGTGATCATACTTTGTCATCTCTTTTTGAATAAATCTCTGTTATGCTCTCGTGCTATCTTTGTTTACCATAGTATGTTTTGGTTTGAAAGTACTTAAATTGAGTACTTTCATAGGCTTTTAAAATTAAGCGTGGTGCTTAGGTTAAATAGTCTACCTTAATCAAATTAGACACAGAGTTTGGTTTGATTATTGATCTGAAATTAGCTTGTGTAGACATTGGATATTTTGTTAGACTAACCCCTGCAGAGAACTCTAAATACACTTTGGGAAAGTCCTAAGATGAATTCACATCAGAGATGAAGCAAGGCATACGATGAACTGCACAAAGAAGACTCAGCTCATTCATCATGGATGAAAGAACTGTGAGTATTAAAGTTTATTTCAATTTATCTTCTACTGCAAGTTATCTTTTGCCTTGAACCATGTTAAAATGCAGCCAACATATAAAACGCTAGTCTATGCTAAAGTAATCTTAAAATTATCTTTTCATTAGCATGGATGAATAACACATAGTTGTGGATAACAACCCATGTTTCAAATTCAGCACAATCCTTAGGGTATATGTCCACTAACATTTTGTAGGAGATGAGATTTGCTTGTTCATGGTGTGAACTTAAAGATCCAAAACCCAACCCGTAGATAGACAAAACTCATCATCGGACAAGTCACTAGTGATGTCGAAGGCAACCAAGCTTTGAGCCATCCCAAGGCCTAAGCCAGGACACTGATGACGAATAGGATGCAACTCACCCCGTATGGGTCAATCTATGCCTACACTCAGCATTGTCAAAGACATCAACACCGACACCAACAACAAATATCAAGGTGATGATATACCACTACATTATAACATCTATGTGTCGTCCGAAGGAAGTCTGTTGGTGGTTCACTATGAAGACAAGCAGTGGAAGTTCTCCTCACTTCTAATTATTTCAACACAAGAGCTAGTTTGGGGGATGAGGTGGAAGAACTTCAACAACAACAAGACCTACAATTTCAACTCATGAATATGTTGTTGAAGAAATATCCACCTACTTCACAAGCCAGCTTGGAGGAGTCACAATTCCGTTGTCTAGATTTGCTTCACGATCAAGGAGAGGAAGGAGAAATCCAGCTTCAACACTTTGATAAGTACAAGCCACTGGACGCTGCCCCAGCCAAGAAGAAGAATATGATCCATCACTCATTCTTGGAAGAACGTTCTTGAACACCGCCAATGTTGTCATCTATGTCAGACCTGGAGACGTCCACTTTTGGATCTTCGATCAAAAGGGTTGCTGCTTCTTTAACAACTACACCACTTATGAGCAACCGAAGAAAACCAAGAGAAGACGTTGACTCAACCGACAAATGAAGAACCAACTACCAGGAATTGAGGGAGACATCATGAAGGATGAAGCCACTGCACTGCAAGAATTCGAAGATGGAGAGATAGTACCCGAGCCTAAAAATCAAGAGAATAGTTGACAAAGTCTCCATCGTCTGGACCTGTTGAGAACAAGACTCAGCGGGCCCACTGTGAGATTGGCAAGAGAAGACAAGCTAGTCATGAACAACAACCAGCTAAACAAGAGAAGCTTCCACAAGGTGATTTGACACCATCACTCTTCAATGATAAAGGTAACATCTCAAGGTATGTGACCATCATTTTAAAAGCTTCTCCTTAATTCTGGTATGTGCATAAATAAGAACCAAACATGTTTTAGTAGCACATTAATTGATCCAACCTAATCAACTCCACATGTTCAGTTCTTTACTCTTTGTTCCTAGCTTTACTCTCTTAACCAATGAGCTAAAATGTTATGCATCTAACCTTTGGAAGATCCAATCATGAAAAGATCGACACATTATGCATAGATTATCTTCCTTAGGTTAAGCAATCTGATCTGTTAAATATTTTACGATGCTACTTTCATGCTCATCTTCTGATCTTATCACTCATGTTAAGTTTGAATAGAACACATAAACAACAAGTTTATCTTGTACACTGTGCCTAAGGTTAGAGAGGAATGAACAAAACTTTTGGTTCTGTTGGTGTTTTTCCACCAACAGAGCTCATGCACATGATCTCTACCTTGTCTTTATGAGCAGGATACACTCTTGAGCAAAAGAAGGAGGTGTTTGTCAACTCCCAAATTCTACAGAGTGAAGGTTCCGGATCTAGAAGAACATACACACTAAGCAAGATGCTACCAGCTTCCATAGCTAATGCTTCACTTCAATTGTTGGGCGAACGAAGAACATGAGTGACACCATATCAAGAGGTGTAGTTATCAAGGTCTACATATCGAGATCAAATGATGCACCTCAAGAATGAACATGGTGAGAAGTCCTGTTCAGAGGACTTAAAACATTGAACCCTCGCCGAAAGGTAAAATCGGTAGTTATCCATATTTATCTTTTCTGCATTAGTTTTTGCATGTTTAGTTTTCATCATCATCTCTCCATAGCATATTTACTTTTCTGCATTAGCGTTCATAAAAAAAGAAAGAAAATAAAAATATTTTACTTTTTGCACTGCATCATAAAACTTAAAGCCTCATGTGAATAATTCTATGGTGTGTAAAAACCCAAATGAAATATTCACCGTGGTGGCATAAAAACAAAAAAATAAATATGCATACATTCATCCTATTGCATTTTCTCTTGCATCTAAAAAATATTAAAATATAAAAATATTGAGAAAGAGATCTTACTCAAACTCTGGACAACTAAGGCTTGAGTGGCCAACCACTAATGCTTAATCTATTCCACAAGTTTTGTTGTCTATTTGAGTTTCATAGGATTGAATGACCAAGAAAAGCTGACGAGCAAGTGGATGTTCCAAACACTGTTGGAGCACTATTTCAACAACCATCAATATCAATCAATGCTCCGATAGAGGAACAACATTTTCACTGTCAGCCCGCTACATTGCAAGATCGAACGACTACGTCAACATTCAGCTTGGGGGAAGCACCCCCGTGTATCCAGGTAAGTATCCTTATCCTCTTAAGTTTTTATTTCTATAAATAAATTCAAAATACAAAAAAAATGTGAGCACATGAAGGCTCAACACTATTACAACAACATCGAGTTTGGGGGAGGAGCACCCCCGTTATCTTCATGATTCACGTATGTCTTACTATTATCTTAGTGTTTTTTAGTAATAGGTTATAGTGTGTGTTAGATTAAATAAATAAAGCATGTCTAATCTGAACTCTCTCTCTAATTTCTTAAAATGGAAATGATGAATAGTTGCTCTATTGTATTTCTTTCTAGTACCTAGCCTTTAAGCATGAGTTCTCCTAATTAATAATGCTTTAAAATAAAATTAAACACATGGGTAGCAAATGCTTGATCCAGAGTCTAGGTAATTGATAAATATGATATGTGATGATCTGAGCTACTGTTATCTTGTTCTGAAACAACATTAGAGTTCTGGAGAATTTCTAATATTAATATGATCAGTAATTGCATTGAGTTAAATTAAGCTTTGTTGACCCTGTGAGAAGTTATCATACTATTGAATTGAGATCATTTACACATTTCATCCATCCTCCGCATAAATGCTCATGATTATTTGTTCCAATCCTCTCAAAAGTTTGTTGGAAGCATGTGGCTATTGAAAAAAAAGAAAAAAAATTCTGAGGAAATAAAAATGGACAAGTGTCTGAAACCTCAAAAAGAAAGATCCCGAGGAAATAAAAAGGACAAGTGTCCGGAACCTCGAAAAAGAAAAATATATATATAAAAAAAATCGGCACGTGCCCGATAGTAGAATTAGGCTGATAGCCATGTGTTTCTAATAGATAAAAGAGAGTGATATATTCAAAAGAGCATCCGCCTCCATTTTCCATACACATGCACTTCTCGATTCAATGGTATGGTTAACTTTCTCTTTGGATCCATTGTTTAATTTGACAACATATGTTCTTAAGCTTTTTGAAAATTCATAAAAACTCCGGGATAATGGTGAAGTGAAAGAGCTAGAGACATAGTGCTTGATTTGATCGTTCTATCTTTCAATTACTCAAGATTCAAGGTAAAGTACTAAGCCCTGTGATAAATAATATGATCCAAATGAGAACTTTTGTTTGAATGCATGTGTACTTATTAGAAGTGCAGATATTGCAGCAACTCCTGATCCATTGTTGAGTTTGACTTGCTAAGGAACTAGCAACGGTTAAGCTAGGGGAACTTGTTGACGCTCACTAATGCTCATAATTAACCATCAACTATTGCATGAAATGACACTAAATGAATCACAAAGCATAGTTGTAGGGTTTGAAACTAACAAGTTCCACGGGTTTTGGTGCTCTCACTTGTTTTGTAGTACATCCATGTTTTTACCATATAAAAGTATCTCAAGTGATGAAACAGAGCACACCATTGCGAAGACCTCATCGAGACGATCGAAACGGACATATGATTTGCTATATTTGGAGTCCCGGAGCGAGAGTCCTCGATGGATACGACTTGGAAGATTCTAGAACATTCCAAAAGACACGAGAAGGCGACTCACAGAAGGCGGGGCCCACCTGTCATAGAGCTAGACCGACCGGTCTCCTCCCTGGACCGACCGGTCGGGTATTGGGCCCAATCTGCTCCTCCTTCGCGTGGCGCACTCCAACCGACCTCTTTGACGCGTTTTGGCCCATTAAGGCCCATGTGCATATGGCGTAGGATTTAGTCCCACATCGCTTGCCCAAGGTGGAGGGGAGGCCAGGAGCCCCTATATAATAAACCCAGGACCCCCCTGAGATCATCATCATCATTTGGGAGTCTTTGGAGAGGCGTCCCTCAAAGGACAACCTCTCCTCCCTAGAGAATTAGGTTTAGATTTTCCAATGTAATAGCTTAGCTCTAGTTGGGAGTTAGGGAGAGCGGAGCTGCGCTCCGGGTCCGGAGGAGTCTTCAGAGGTTCGGTATGCCTTTGTATCTTTTCTTTGTAAGACTTATGCTTTAATATATTTATCTTCTCTAATTACTTTATGTTTTTCATATATGATTAGTATAGTTGTTATATCTTGGCACGGGATCTCCGCTCGTATTGAGTGCTCTAGTTATATGCAGTAATTAGAGTAGTAAGCGTTAGTGTAGACTTGGTGTCTAGACTAGGGTTTACCTGAGTTTGCGCCCAATCCTCCAGATAGTTGTGGTAGCTACAGGGGTGACAACTTTGTAGATTGTTATAATCCACCACGTTAGGATTGGTGTTTTCGTAGAGCTTTTTGGCAGCCTTCTCCCGATTACCCTTTTCCCAGTCTTTTTCGAGAATCGGAAAGGTACTGTTGCTCCGAAGTGCCAATGTTTATAACTGCTATATCTTTTCATCCTTGTTACCTTAGAACCCAAGTAATAGAGAAGTGCATAGGAACCTTGATCTCTCCTGTTGTCCTCCCACTATAGTTATCTATACATTGATCATGAATTTTCTCTTTGATGTGCTTTCGTTATCATATATATCATATACTCCTGCTTTAGTCTAATTAGTACTCTAATTTAGTTGATGCATGATAGTGAGTTATCAGATTCTTGACCCTAGCTTCCCTGTGGTAAAATATAAATAACGATCCTGGAATACTCCCGGTAAAATGCTACAATGATGTTCTGTGCGCTTGCGGAATCTTTTATATTCTATTTGCGTTAACAAACGTCAACAATGTTCAAGTTATTTTATCGACCTATTAGTTATTACGGCTGCATGGAGACACCCCACTGTTAATGAGTAGAATTGTCGATATGATTAGTCGATTCACTAGTTTTATGTTGTCTTAACATGTATATAGATCTTTATTTCCTCATATGATAAGTTAATCGGTTGTTCTCTTTTATGATGTTCTTTTATATTCTTAATAGCCGTTTTGCTTTTGTTTATATCAATGTTATAATGTTTTCTTTGGAGTTGACTTTGTAGTCAAAATCCTACGATAATGGCTATATCAGAGCCACATAATTTGGAACTGTCTGGCATCAAACCGGTAGGTTCCAGGATTTGATATCTTTTTCTTCTCCTTATCAATTGTAGGTCAAATTGACTGGGTGGGTTGCAAATTTTGAAAGAAATCGGGTTTGGGTCAAGTTTGCGATTCCGTTTGAACAGAGATGTTCTAGATCATGAGGCACTTCTTTCCACCGAAGGAATTCACCTCTAACCTCATGACCTAGTAGATCGATCGATTTTCGTTTCGGTTCAAGTTTTTGAAAACCCATTTTGTCCCAATTGGGTGACACTTAGAAGGGGGAGAAACTAGAACCCAAACCCGATTTCTTTCAAAATTTTCTAACTCCTCATGCATGGCATTGACCCAATCCGGATCCGTCAAAGCGTGTCCAACATCTCGGGGTTCAAAATCAGCAACAAATGCAGAATGAGCAAAGTGAGAGATTTGTTGTGACCTTGACCGAGTGACACGTTTGCCGATGCTGCCGATCATCTATTGAGGCGGGTGTTGGCGCTGGATGTGTCGTGGCGCCTCCCGAACTGATGTAGCCTCCCCCTCAACAGCAGATGGCGCCTCCTCGGGTACAAAAGGTACCGCTCGAGGTGGCGGATCCCACTGCCCCCAAGATGAGGAAGTGTCGGGGCCGTGAGTCGTAGTAGAAGCCGCTCCTTGCGGCACAGCAGGTGGAGGGAGTGCCGGATCATCCATACCTTCAGCACCCTCGTCCTCGTCATCAAAAAGAGGCTCACCAACCTCATGATCACCTGCACGCTCAAAACGAGAGGAAGGACAAACCATGGTCTCGTCGAAGGTGACATCGGATGTCTCCATGACTCGGTTAGTATCAAGATTAAGTACACAATAAGCGCGAGTGTGAGTGCCATAACCCAAAAATACACCGTCAGAAGAACGAGACTCAAATTTGTCCAGGTTGCCTTTCTTCAATATAAAACAGTGGCAACCAAAAACTCGAAAGTAACTCACTTTAGGCTGTCTTCCAAAACGCAACTCATAAGAAGTCTTTTCAGGAAAGCTCGAAGAAAAATGCGATTGGAAATATAGCATGCAGTGTTCATAGCCTCGGCCCAATATCGCCTAGGTGTCCAATGCTCATCGAGCATCGTCCTGGCCATCTCTACAAGGGTCCGATTTTTCCTCTCTACAACACCATTCTGTGGTGGTGTGTAGGGGGAAGAAAACTGATGCTCCAAACCCAAAGAGTTACAAAACTTCTCAAAATCCAAATTCTTGAATTCGGAACCATTATCACTCCTAATAGCTCGCATCGAGTTCAAAGGGAACTCGTTCTGAAGACGCAAAATCAGATTGCGAGCAAAGGAGAAAGTCTCGGTCTTCTCAGCTAAAAAGAAGACCCACGAATATCTCAAAAAGTCATCAACAACAACAAGCACATACCACTTCCCCCCCAACCGAGCTCACCCGAGCCGGACCAACAAGGTCCATGTGCAAAAGCTCTCCAGGGCGCTTGGTCATGACCTGAGTCACTGGATGGTGGGGAGCGGCAACCATCTTCCCATGTCTACAAGAATGGCAAACAAGATCCTTCTCCATAGACAACTTGGGCAATCCTCGGATTAGGCCAAGTGAGCTAAGCCTTGCAAGCAAGTCGAAGATTAAATGTCCAAGTCTCCTATGCCACTTCCAAAGATCAGAGGAGGAAGGTCCAGCCAAAAGACAACGAGAAATTCCAAATGACTCCGAGAAATCCGCACGAAAGACTTTCCCAAAGGGCGAAATCACACAAACAAGATTGCCCTGAGGATCCAAAATACGACTGAGATTCGGTTTAAAACGAATCTCATAGTCATCATCAAAGAGTTGTGAAACAGAAAGAAGGTTAAAATGCAAGTTAGAAACAAGAGCAACATCGCGCAACACAAAATGCTCATTAACTCACACCGACCCACGAGACAACACCTTACCTTTGCTATTGTCGCCGAAGGTGATAAACTCCTTTCCGGCGACAGGACTAAGACTGGAGAACCACTTGGTGTTTCCAGTCATGTGCCTCGAGCAACCGGAATCCACCAACCAAACGTTCTCCAATCGTTTTACCTACATCAATAAAAACACATAGGGTGAGAATACGGTCCAACACTGGGGTTAGTAAAGTAGGGAGAATACCAGTGTTGGGCCGGCTGCTCAAAAAAACGGTTAGTAGAAAAACCATTCCTAGCACGCCTACGGGAAGATCGATCACCACGTAGAGGAAAACGTTGTCCGCTAAGGGAGGAGCGTCCATCGCGATACTCAAAACGCGGTGGAGGGAAATGCTCAACTACAAAGCCACCGCCACGGGGTCCATAGCCTACAACTGCAGGCTCCCGCCGAGCACGACCTCCTCGCGGCCTAGGCCTAGGAACTTGAGGTTTTGGACCTCTAGGCCTAGCAGCATGCTTCTGAACATTCGGCACATGTACATCATGGAAAGGATGGTACATGTCCGTGTTGTTCATCTCCTATGCACGGCGCGCCTCTCTCTTGCGTCGAAAGCAAAACTCACTCAAGTGACCATCTCTCCCACAGTGCTCACAATGGTACCTCACCGCTCTCAAAGGGGGTTGTTGGTACTCACGGTAGTGGGTGTGGATCATTTTGCCCTTCTGTGGCATAAACTCCTCTTGGATGGGTGGCATCGTGTCAAGCTTGTTTTTCAGGTGGTTGGGCTTGGGATGCCATGTCTGTTTCTTGGGTGGAGCTCTCGGAGGTTCAACGAACACACCATCCTTGGTGTTGGGCTTGAGAGGCTCTTTGGGTGGAATCTTTGTAAGCTTGGGAGAAGTGGTGGAGTTGGGCTTCTCACATGGGTTCAGACCACTGGACTCTCCAATCTTGCCAAAAGATGACACATCAACACCCTGAGCGAAACCTACACCAGGACCTCCGGCAGCATGCTTGAACTGGGAGATCATCATCCCAAGCTGCGGCTAACCACTAGACACCCATGACAAGATGGTCCGAAGGTATGTGTTTTCCTCCTCAGTTTGCATCTTGTCATGCTTCACATTGGCTATCTCCATCTCCAAGCCCTCACACAACACACACCTGGTCACACAAGTGCTACCCGAGCTGGCCTTCTCAAGAGACACAATCTTGGCATTCTTCTCTGCCAATTCGGTTTGCAAGCCCGCACAAGACTTGCACTCACCCAACAGTAAGGATCTAGCCTTTAGCTCATCCACCTCTCCTACCAACGCCACATACTTACCTCTCAAAGTGAGAAGATCAGTCATGTGCGTGGTGCACATCTCACACTCCTCCTCCTCGGTGACAACAACGGTGGACTTGACAGATTCAAGTTCCTTCACCGTATCTTCCCACTTCTGCCTAAACTCCTTGCGCTCTCTAGCGGCACGCCTAAGTAACTTGTCTTGACTAAGGAGAGCGGCAGTAAGTTTCTCGACCTCAGCAGAAAGCTCATCGGGGGTCAGAGATACCTAGGAGGTGTCGTCGTCATTGTCGTCGTTCCGAGGGGTCTCCTCAAGCTCGCCGTCGACCTCCTTGCCGAGGGCCAAGGTGCAGAAGCCTTCGTCGTCAGCAAAGAAGCAGAGGCCGTTGAGCTTGTCCTCGATCCTCTTCTTCTTCTCAGACTCGTTGTCGCTTGAGGAAGTGGAGTCGTCATCCGAGTCATCGACGTCGCTGAGCGTGGCAAAGAACGCACGCTGCTCAGCCTGGGCCTTCTCCAAGTACTTCGTCTTGATGTACTCCTTGTTGAAGCCGCCCTTCCGCTTGTGCTTCGTGGGGACGTACTTCTCCTTGCGCTTGCTGGAGTCGTACTTGTGCCCACGATCCGCCTTGCCAAAGACTTGCTTGTTCTTCGGGCAATTGGCGATGAAGTGGTTGGGGTCGCCGCACTCAAAGCATCCTGAGCATCCTCCTCCGCGGTGACGGTTCATGCGGTTGTTGTGGAACCGCGAGAACCGGTTGGCGAGCAACGCCAGCTCGTCATCCCCCATGAACTCTAGTTGCTCCTCTGTGACAGAAAGAAGAGAGGAAAGTGCAAAGCCTCTAGAGGGGTTAGCAGAAGAGCCAGAAACCAAAGCCATCAATGGGCCAGAAGGATTTTCATAAGAAGCCCTCGCCATGGCATCAATCTCACTGGACTTGAGCTTACTAAAGAGCTCATCGCACGTGAGGGTCTCATAGTTAGGCGATTCGATGATCGCCTGAACATTGGAATCCCACACCGATCGATCAAGAGTATGGAGTAGCTTGAGAGCTCTCTCATGATCGTCGAAAGGCAACAGCTCCTTGTTAGCCCTCATCTGGTTGACAATCACCTGAAAGCGAGCGAATAAACTTTCTATGCTCTCGCCAGGCATATGTTGAAAGTTCTCATACTCTCACTTGAACGACTCATAGAGACGGGTTTTGACTTGAGAGGTTCCCTCATGGAAACGCATGAGGGTAGCCCAAATCTCCCGAGCCGTAGCAAGGTGAGAAACGCGATCAAACTCACTCATGCTCAGGCATGAGAAAAGAGCATTACGGGTTTGGCTATTGGCATCGTGCTCATCGATCGGAAGCTGAGAGACACGAGCAGCCAAGATCACGTAATCGGCAGAGTTGCAAATATCCCAGATGGAAGCACCCAAACTCTGCAGATAGGCCGACATGCGTATCTTCCAATACGCATAGTTCGTCCCATCGAAAAACGGCGGTTTGCCCACGCCGTGATCCATGTCGCCTTCTGTGGATCTAGAACCGGCTAAGGTGAAAGATCCTTAACCCGCTCTGATACCAATTGAAGGACCGAAAGTGGTACCAGAAAGCAACCAGAGGGGGGTGAATGGGAGCTTTAAATTTCTTTTCAGGAACTTTAAACTTTTGTCCTGAAAATCAACCCCAAGAGCAAAACCGATGCGCGTGATGTCCACGGCCCAAGAGAATGGGTGGATGTTCCCTAGGAACACAGCGGGACACCACAAAAATTCCCTCGCCCAAGTTCACGCAGGTCAACTAGTGACAAGATGAACTTTGGATTCAGGCTATTTTGAAAAGCGAGGAGCCCGATTTCTGTAGAGCACGAAGTCAGGAATCCAACGCAACAAGCGGATCTCAAATCGCAAGTCGGACGAACAAACTGCGAACGAAAATGCGCAGGACAGCACTAACCGGACTCTGCCTACATCCGATCACTGACCAACGGACGCGTCTAGTCGGTGAAAACTCGCTCGGGAACCTTACTGGATTGGACCGGACTCTGGTTGACAGTGCGTCCGGTCTTGACCTATGCGTCCGGTCACATAAAACAAAAGCAATGAACAGTGTGACCGTAGCGTCCGGTCGAACACAGAGTGGAGCGTCCGGTCAAGAGACGAAACAGAGCAGAGAGCTGTTCAACGACCGGACTCACTCTCCAGCGTCCGGTCACCCCAAGCCGAGCGTCCGGTCACCCCGAAACTGGGCAGTTTGTCCACCGATTTCACTCGATCTCACCCAAAACGAATCCTCTAGGGATCAAACTTGGTGAGATGAGTCACAAGGAGGATAGAGAGCTATCTCTAAGAGATCATGGCTCAAACCTATCTCCAAATCGATGAATCGAAGAAATTTGGGGGAAGGGAGAAAAACTTGAACCGAAACGAAAATCGATCGATCTACTAGGTCATGAGGTTAGAGGTGAATTCCTTCGGTGGAAAGAAGTGCCTCACGATCTAGAACATCTCTGTTCAAACGGAATCGCAAAAGACGCAACGAACAAAGAGATCAATCGACGGGAAAATCGTGGAGAAAAGCAATTCGCGAAGAACAAGAACAAAACGCGAATCACAATCACGAATTTGCAACCGTGTGGCTACCACACGCTACCATAGTGAGATTAGGGTCTCACTTCCTCAAAATCTCACGGGCACAGAGGTATTGTTCTCTTCTCTGTGGATCTCAGTTCGCTACAGCAGGGATGTGGGAGAGCAGGAAACCCTAGAAGCAAAAGAGCAAATGACTGAGATCGATTGGGAGGAGGGTGTTGTAACACCCGAGATGTTTTTCGCTAGTTGAGCGGACAGTTTAAAAACAAACATGGTCTGTCAGGTGATGATCGAGAGATAATTTCTAGTATTGTCAGTGATGACTGAAGATTTGGAATCAACTCCGGAAATAGAGTCTCTGTTTAAATTATTCCAGAAATAATTAACAGTGCAAGTAAATAATGATTGCCTAATTTCGGAATATTCAAGATTACGGCTAAACATGACTTTTCTATATCCCTCACCTCAGTTCCTGTCTATAGTGACTGGTAGAAAAGTTTCGCGAAGTTTGGAATCAAAAAGTCACATGAAATGACGAGTCACAGCTTTACCTATAATCAGGAATTAAGTGAAGGAAATCAGTTGGTTCAACTGAGTCTTGCAGTTATGCCCAATCAACTCTATATGGACTCATGGACAAACGTTATGAAAGATCTATGTTGAGAAGCCGAACAGAAAATGTTCCGACCGACGAGAGACCGTAATTTGGATCCTACCGGGTGACCGCTTTGACCGGAGTTGAACGGTATTTTTGGCTGTTCGCATGTCAGTGCGCCTTAAACGAAAGTTGTAGTACAGATCGAAAGGAACAAATTTCGTTTTATGGCCGAGACCTGGATCGGTGCCAAAAATAGTGAAAACGAGCTCGCAAGACGGAGTATAACGCAGTTTTCACGTTCCAGAAATCAGTTAAGTCTATATCGCGGAATTCGGAATTTCGGTCACCGCGAAGCTGCCGTCGACGATCATTACCGGGCAAACCATTGGGAATCTGACCAAGTGCCTTTAACGAAAGTCGGAGTACTCGGCGAGACGATGACAACAAAATTAGTTTCGTCGGAATCGAAGTCTGTTTGATTAGTATTTGGAATTTTTGATCTTGACCGAAAGTTTCCGGAAACCAGCCTTTTTAGGAAAGAAATTGGAGAAAAATTTCTCGGCAAATTTTCCCGTGGCCGGCCGGCTCTCGTCCCGAGGCCGCGCCTGCCCCGAGGCCTATCGCGCCTCTCCCCATTGGCCAGCAGGGGCGGTGCCCTCTGCCCCCTCCACAAGACATGAGACCGAGCCCGGTCTCTTTTCCCCTCTCCATTTTTCTCCTCCGCCTTCTCCTCATTGCGCTCTCTGCCTGGTTCCTGCCATTGCCGAGCTTCAGGGAGGCAGCATCCAGCGAGAGCAGCAGCCCTCCTTCCCTGGCTGGCGCTCCTGCCTCCTCCCTGCCATCTCCCTAGCGCCCCTCCTCTCCTCCCTTGGCCACGGCCCTTTCTACGCGCTCCTGCAGCAAACCGCGAGCCCCAGGCCGCGCCCCTCTGCGCGCCCTCTGCAGAGCCGGCAGCACCAGCACAGCAGCAGCTAGCAGCGCCGACCGGAGCAGCAGGCCGGCCAACGGCAGCAGCACAGCGACCCGAGTCCCAAACCCTAGCCCCGAGCTCCCCCTCCGTCTCCGTCGTCTTCCCATCGATCTCCCGTGAATCCATGGTGAAAGGGTGTTTTAGCGAAGCTGAAACTCTTTATCGGGTTTTTATGTAATGTGGCATGACTCATAGATTTGCTAATTAATCCTTGGTTGTTTTCTGCAGAGTCCAGGGGTCCAGATGCAAGATCTGTTTATTATTCACGTTTTTGTTTAATTAATAAATCCGATGGAATTTGTAAAATGCGTAGTAATTTGTGTGTTTGTCTAAAAATTGCAAGTGAGCACTTTTTGGAATCCCTGCGAGTAGCTCTATCCAGTGAATGTCTTATATGATGTATGTTAGTGGAAAGTTTCTGCTGTGAGAAATTATTTGTGTTAAATAGAATTAAATAGGAAGAAAATGATATCTATTGTTGTATAGCTTAGATTGCTGTGAAATTTTTATGGTAGGCTTGTTATGTGTCATGTGTGCCGTGATAAAAATTTCAGGATTTCTTGTGCATGTATGAATTAGTTATAAATTTATCTTGTTTTCAGGTCATTAAATGAATTAAAATGATTTATGATAAATGTTTGCATGTAAAAATGGAAAAGGTAGTTCCACTGCATTTCTATGATATTGTTGTAGCTTAGATAATTTTATCATGGCCATGTGTTTACAGAAAATATGATTTATGGAATTTTGTTGCTCTCACATGCATCTTGTGAATTAAACTTGCCATGTTTTTAATAAATAATTTATAAGACCTGAGCATATAATCTTTTTACAGTAGTCATGATTTGGCATTATCTATCCTCAGTAAAAATATGAGCTCCAAACTATATGTTTGCAACATCACTTAAAGATAATGCCTATGTTTAATAATTATCTAGTTAAAAGAAATATCGCAATGGATCAACATGTATATAATTATGTGCTTGTCTTTGTTGCATATAGATCTGAGATAAATGATGTGTGCTCATGTTTATAATAAAATTAATGATTGTTCAAAGCTTATATATGTGCTCAAATGATTAACTAAACAAGAAATGAAATGAATTGTTAAAATGTTGAATTGTTGCATGCACAATTTCTGTAGTGGTGATTAGGTCGTAAAGAAAATAATGTTTTCTGTAGATGTGTTCTATACAAAAATTGTAGATAACTTCCTTATATTGTTTGTCCTAAAATTTCATGATTTTAGGCCATGTGGTTTAGGAGTTATAATTTTTGTAAGTTGGCTGTCAGGTTTTGCATACCTTCTGTGCAGATCTGAAAGAATGAATTGTTTGGCTAGTTTAAGTTATGAATCATGTATTTATGTTAATAGAAGAGTTGTAGTGTTTTTCATAATCTTTCTGAATTGTCTTGGATCACTATTTTTTGTAGTTTAGAACTTGAGTTACATGTGTTTAAAGTTAGAAGTCAGAATCTGTCCAAGTCTGGACAGATTTACTTGTTTGAGTTAGTTAGCCTTGTTAACTGCTTAATCATCTTGGGATGATTATAAATAAGTTGTAGACAACTTAATAAGCTTTCTAAAAAGTCTTATTTCAAGTCCTTGGGTGCTTTAGATCTCCAGTTATGGCTGTTTGAAGATGAATATAATATTCTGTCCAAAGTTTGGACAGAAGTGCTTACCTGTTATGTTTGGTCTTTTTAATTGTTGAATCATGCTTAAGTGATAATAACAAAGTTGAAGATAATTTCATTGGCTTTCCAGAAAGTCTAGGATCACTTTGTTTGGAGGTGTGTAGCTTCAGTTATGTCTATTTAAAGTACCTACTGTATGGCTGTCCATGTTTAGTAAATAAACCCGAGTTGATTGCTATGGCTTAATGTTGCTTATGTGATCCTTGATGCTATGTAATAATTTGATAATGTTTAGTTTGTGCATTTCATGTTATTAAGTTAATCAACCTGATATATAATATAAATATGTTAAATAATGATGGTTGACATGCTTAACTAATATAGGAGTTGTATGCGCATATATGTGTTCCATTTGTGTGATGTGTGATGTAGTCTTGATTGATTGTTATAGTTAGCCTCTCTGAGTGCCTAATGAACCGTGTCACACTTTTCTTTAATATTAACCTGCTGAAATGATTATGCCATGTTGTGAGTTAGAGTTATGCCTTCTTTTCGTAGTTATCCTTTTTGCTTATGCGAAGTAATTAGTGCGCCTTACGTTTGCTTCATAAGCGTTTCCCTTGCATTCATACGCTTGCCTTGCGCATCTCATTTAGGTAACGGTAGATACATCGTGAAGGACGTGATGATGAGGCTAAACCCGAAGACGGTGTTTGGTGGATTCTCCCGAAGATGCGGAGTTAAGCAAGTGCTACAACGGAGATGCCCGCCAAGCGAGTATCATCTAACAAACACTAACCTAGTGTTGGTTCCCAGGCAAGCCCCGGAGCATCCTTAAGTCTCCCAGTTTTTATAATTAATTTACTTGAGTATTTTATATTATGATGCATTAGGTATAGGAGTTGATTGAATCCTACTTGATGCATTATCCTTCCTTGATTATTACTTACACCTGCCTTGTTATCCTGTTCGTTATTTATAATGTAGTATTGCTTAGTTGCTTAATAAAAGTGGTAGTTAAGGATGTTTCCGTAATACACCTGGTGGGTATTTACCGGATCACGGTTGGCTATATTTTGCTATCGTGGAAAAGAACCTGAGTAGTAATGAAATACGGTCAACTGGAAGGCAAGGCACAAGTTTGGAAACTTGGGGCAGTCCGTCCGTTGGATCGTGTAGGTTTGTATCGATGTTGGCCCTCGTTCATTTTTGAACGCGCCCTTTTACTTAGGGATATGTCGGTGCTGTAATCATCGACCCCGAAGCCGGTTAGAAGCTGTTCGGGCTGGTTTCAACCCGTGTCGCGCCCTCTAGTATGGAAATGCGATCTGCCGCGAGAGGCCATCGCCAGGTTCCAATTGGGCGGTCCGTGTTGTGAGCCGCGACGATTACCACCACGAACAAGCATCGAGCGGTTACCCAATGCATGGACCCGACGGGGAAAGTGTGGGTTGGTATTAAAGGTCTTTCACCAGCTGGTTTGGAATTCGATTCGAGTTGTCGTCTCCCCCGGTTAGTGGGAAACTATGGCAAGCTTCACCACGATACAACTCCATGTGACATTTGATGGTTCAACTAAAATATTGATAAGCAAACCTGATATGGTATTATGTATTTGTTTGCTAGATTCAAGTGAGTGCTCTAGTACAGGTGCAAAACCTAGAGTTTAAGGAATAGGATAAAAGATGACTGCTCATATAATTAAAATGATGAACCCTTTATCTCAAGCTCCTTTTTGTAAATAAAGCTAGCCAGCTCCACTGTTTATATCAGCCTTGCATACTCCTTGGTGTCTCTTTATTTTTGGTTTCCGACGGGTAAGTCTAGCTGAGTACATTCGAGTACTCAGGGTTTTATCCCACCTTGTTGCAGGTGAAGGTTAGGTCTGCCGAAAGGTGATGACCAGTGCCGGTGGGCTCGGCAGTTCCCTACTTCTTCTCTTTATGCTGTTGTTGGAGGATGTCACTCAAGCTAGCAAAGTATTTCAACTTATGTTATGGTATTTATTCCAAAGCTATGTTGTTTCAAAGTAAATCAACTTGTATTATTATTTGTGAACTCTTTGTAATTTTATTTCCGCTGCAAAGCTCCGTGAACATGATTTGTATTTGCTTGACCATGCGATCTTGGCTGAGATGTTGAAAAAGTTTGAAATCCCTCAGGATTTCACGGACTACCGGGTTTATATGGGCTCAAGTGTGCTAATTCAGCTGCTCTGGCAGAGGTTTTTGCACTTGTGCTCTTATAAATTGGTCGGTTCTATCACAGGTGTCTCCCTCTACTTATCCTAATTCTAATTCCTACTCTACCCCTCTCTAATTATAGAGCGAACCAGCTAAACCCTAGGGTTATTCTGGACCAACTCGAAGATGCTGGTGATCCGAAGGCCACGCCCGCACAACTGGTAGCGTTGCCTCGACGCAACCTCACCGATTGCCGCCACGTGCCGCCACCGCTCCGCTCGTCCTTTTCACGGACTTCGCCCCCAGTTTTGAGGCCCAAACCGAGAAACCAGCTTTCACGACCAACCCTCGGTTTTGAGGCCCAAACCGGGAAACCAGCCGACCATAGCCTGAGTTTTGTGGCCCAAACTCAGCAAACCCGTAGCACCCACGTTTTGAGGCCCAAACCTGGAAACCGTCCTCAGCCCGAGTTTTGTGGCCCAAACTCGGAAACCCTCAGCGTCCAGGTTTTGAGGCCCAAACCTGGAAACCATCCACTCGGTGGTTTTTCTGTGGCTCAACCACCAAACCGAAGCCGTCCACTTGGTGGTTTTTCTGTGGCTCAACCACCAAACCAAAGCCGTAGAGGGGATGCACCGCCCGTGCACCCCGTCCACCGACACGTGTCCCCAGGTCCTCAACCCGAGCAACACCATGACCCGCAAGTCTTCGCTCGTCGCTGTCCCAGGCTGCCAGCCACCACAGCTGATCCTCGGGCCACCAGTCCCTCAGTCCAAGCCTCACGTCCGCCCTTCGCCACTCTCGGTCCATCGGCACGGCACGTCTCTACTTGACCTTCACCTTGCCTCTGATCACTGTATCCGTGCTCGACACCTGCACAACACAAGCCAAAGAACATGCGATCAAACCCATTGACAATCACTCATCACTCGAGACTCGGCATACACCCATGTATCCACACAATTAGCAAAGCAATGTCTGCCACGCTGATTGCTCACAATGAGACTTTCCTCAACAGTCTCTCAAATGCCATTAAAGAAGCTTTCAACTTGAGTAACGATAAAAGAGGTCCGGCATATACGGTCGGGAACAATCTAGGGGCTGGAACTTCTAGAGGTCCGCAGATGAACGGTCCCAATGGCAATGGAAATCAAATGATGGTTAGCCCGGGGGGCATTACGCAGCAACAATTGCAACAACCGAATATGAGTAACAACATGTACTCATCGGCTACAAAAATAGCTCCACATGCAAGAAGGATTACTGGAGATTTCAATGCACCACCTTATCAAGGGAATGTAACGCCTGGTGATGTTCCTCCTGGATATCACTACGTATCATATTTTTATACTTTGGATGCTCATGAGAATCCAGGGTATCAAAATAATACCTTCAGGGGGCAAAGCATCGACTATCAGGGGCTAGTGAATCAAGTGGATCAGTTGATGAGTCGAGTCACCGATATGGTTCAGAAGCAAATTGGTTTGACACCGAAGAATACATTGACCGACTATAAGGAACCATATCCAGAATGGTATGATCAAGTTGTCTTCCCTCCAAGGTACAGAGTTCCTGATTTCACCAAGTTCACAGGAACAGGATCAGTTACAACCATGGAGCATATAACTCAGTTCTTAGTCCAGCTTGGGGAAGTTGGTGACGAGCCAGCACTTAAGGTCCAAATGTTTCCTCTATCTCTATCTGGCTCAGCCTTTTCATGGTTTTCATCTATACCACCAACTCCATTCAAAGCTGGGAGGATTTGGAGAACAAGTTCCATAAATATTTTGACTCTAGAGTCTGCGGATACATGGGTGTATGCCGGATCTTGAGATGATGAGTGATTGTCAACTGGTTTGATGCGCATGTTCTTTGGCTTGTGTTGTGCAGGTGTCGAGCTCGGAGACGTTGATCGAAGGCAAGGTGAAGGTCAAGTAGAGACGTGTCGTGCTGATGGACAAGGAGCGGTGAAGGGCGGACGTGAGGCTTGGACTGACGGACCGGTGGCCTGAGGATCAGCTGTGGAGGCTGACAGCCTGGGACAGCGACAAGTGAAGACATGTGGGTGGACGGGGTGCACGGGAGGTGCATCCCTCTACGGCTTCGGTTTGGTGGTAGAGCCCCAGAAAAATCACCGGCTGGATGGTTTCCAGGTTTTCGCCTCAAAACCTGGGTGCTGGCCAGTTTCCGAGTTTGGGCCTCAAAACTCAGGTTGAGGACGGTTTCGAGGTTTGGGCCACAAAACCTGGACGATGGCGGGTTTGTGAGTTTGGGCCACAAAACTCAGCCTGAGGACTGGTTTCCCGGTTTCAGCCTCAAAACCGGGGGGAGGTCCAGGAAAAGGACGGATGGCGAGTGGTGGCATCAGGTGAGGTCGCATCGAGGCGAAGCTATGTAACAGAACCGACCAATTTATACCAGATTAAGCACCCAAATCCCTGCTTTCACAAAGATTAATGTGTACTTAAGCTCGTACAAACCTAGTAGTCCAGAAATCTCGAGGGATTTCAATGCATTTTAACAACGGCCAAGATCGTAATAGATTAGCGTACATGTCCACAACATACATTCAGCTCACACATAGTTCGATTACATCGGAGTTGAAACAATATTAGAAACCATAGTTTGAACAGTAGCGGAAGCAACATAGTTTTAAACATAAGTTCGAAATGTGCTTAATACAGTGCCATCAGTCTGATCAGTCCACAAAAGCATCAGGTGAGGATAAGAGATGACCATGCCCATGGTCTATTCATCACCCGGAACCGGGTACAAGCAGTTCTCATAGTAGCCAAAAAAGCACTGCCCATCTACAACAACAAGGGATAAAACCCTGAGTACAAGAAGGTACTCAGCTAGACTTACCCGCCATAAACCAGAAATAATGAGACTCCAAGGATTTATGAAGGCTGTATCTGGGGTTAGCTAAACATACCACTTTGCAAGAAAGCTTTCTTAAGATAAAACTCCATTTGGGTATCGGCGGTCACTTTTATAGTTAACCCTGGTTAACTAGGTTTGCACCTGATCTAGAGCAATCACTTGGCCAATTAATCAAGCAAGAGTAACTATTTCATCAATAGCCTTTCAGATTAATCATCATAACCATCTTTAATTCCATAAGTTACTACGGTAACACATGCTCAGTCAAGTTACTCACTGTCCAGGAGGGATGGCGATTATAATCGATTCCTACCCAGCTGGGGATAAAAGGTCGCACACTCGCCCGACACATCCGGCTACGGCAGTCGTAAGCTGCCACTCAGGAGATTCGAGAACACAATTCGCGGGACGGCCATGGGCCCTTCTACATCGGGGGTTATCTCAGTGCCAGGTCGCTCAAGCTATAGCTGCCCACGGTCATGCCAGATCGATCAGGCCCTGCCTGCCCTCGGACCATGCCAGGTTGTTCAGAATAGTTGCCCACGGTACATCTGAAGCCCTGGGTGTTAGGCGTCAACATCTCCATCACCGGCTCGAATAGCCTTCCTCGGCTTCACGGGAGGTACTCAGACCTACTCCGTTAAGTGATTGACGCGTTCAAAATGACTGAGGTGTGCCTTCGTCGGGTCCTAATCGACACAGACGGGAGACTACCAGCACACAGAACCCATGTCCTGTTGCTCCTACATCCCACCCGGTCTCAAATTAATTATCACAAGGTTATCTCCACGATAGCACCAGGCTAATCATGACCAGTATCCACCTACTGCGGGAGACTGGAAATCACCCGACTTTTACCGGTCTAAGCAGGCTAAGCATAAATGGCCTAGACTTAAGAGGGATATCAAGACATCAATTGCGGTGGACAAGGTATGATAGTAATGCAGCAACGGTAGCAATCAATTCCTATAAACCTAATGCAACAAACATATCAGGTTAATTCCATAAATAGTTTGCAAACCATAGGAGTTAGATGCTCCGGGGCTTGCCTCTTTCGAAGTCGGAGGGTCGGTGGTCGTTGCACTCAGGTAAGTCTTCGACGTCTCCTCCTTCGGTCCTCTCGTTCAGGGTCTCCTCCAAAATTGGCTCCTCCTGCGGTTGCGGGCTCTGGGTCTCCACTACCAGTCCTGTATGATGCATAGTATGTATGAATAAAAAAATGAATACACATGCGGTGCATGAGTGATGCAACATGGAATAGGATAATTCAGGAGATAAGCACATGTCATCTACTTCATTTTCTTCAACAAGGTAGTCAACATCATCCTATTATCACTTAACCACTTGCTATCACTTAATCATTTTATTTAGCCTAGAACAGCAACCCTCAGATAACAACTTCAGAAAAAATCTACCGAAATTACTAGAGGTTGACAGCATGCAATCTAGTCCCCTGTTCAATTTTCAAGCCATTTGGACTTAAACTCTATCCTCTATGAAAAAGATAAACATTACCATGAAAAGGTGCTTTGAACTACACACCCTAGTAAAAAGTGTCAAACAACAGATTTCTCATTTTCTTCTGAACTTCTTAGTACAAGAGCAGTATACAAAAATTCACAGGTTCATATTCCTCATATTTTAATTACTACAATTTATGCAAGAAAACAACATTTAATCATTTTAATTGCTACTGCCTAATTATTTCATAGAACATCTCCATATTATATTTTTCCTAGAAACTACTCATCAACACAAATCTAACAAAATAAGAATCACATTTTTCTGAGCAACACACAGTTTATTATGCATTTAACAAAATTTCAGCCTAAACATAAATTAAATACAACTGCATAGAAAATTATCACAAACTGGACATATCATATTTTTCATGCATAGAACTCATCAAAACAAACTTAACAAGACTTATTTCACCTTTTTAGCATCTACAGAACTCAAGATATGAATTAAACAAACTATACAAGCATTTCTGAAAACCATTTAAACAAAAACCTTGAAAAACCTTTCGGCCTAAACTGCTATGTGCACCCAGCTCGACTGTACCCAAGCGACTGACTAGCAGGCCCTCGAGTCAACCTGACCCCACCTGTCACCTGCACAGAAACAGGGGAAGAGTTGACCGCGGCGAAGCTCGCCGGTGGCGACCCCTCCGGCGAAACCACCACCACCACTCGACTCCTCTCAACAAACCGCATCGATTGATGCCCCTCACTGGCCCAGCATTGCGACGGATCAAGCTCCCATCGCAAATGGTGGCCACGGCGGCGCAGGCTTGCCACGCCGGCCGGCTCCGACCACGACGAGCTAAACCAACTCCCGAATCCTACTCCTCAGACCTCCACGGACCTAGCGCAAGGCTTGGGAGCTAGGGTTTCCACCCCGAACAATCCCGACCACGACCATGCCAACTCCGGCGACCATGGCGAGCGGCGGATGGTGGCGTACCGCCACTACCAAACTCTAATCGACTAAACCATCACCCCCTACTCCTTCCACGAGCCTCCCTGACCCTCGAACGCGAGCTAGAACGGAAGGATTCGCACGGAGGGAGGGCCGACCATGGCGGACCGAGCTCGGCGGTCATGGCGGCCATGGCGGGAACTCACCCCGTGGCTTACCTAGGGCCTCTCACGGAGCGCTAACGGTGGCACAAGGTGCGGGGCTTACGGCGAAGCGGGCTAGGTGGTTGGGTTAGCGGTGGTGCGGCGGGACGGCGGCGAACGGCGACGAGCGCTCTGCTTCCCCCCCCCCCTTTCCCCCCGGGCGACGGCGAGAGCAGAGGAGGCAGGCAAAGCGGAGGGAGTGGCTTCTCATAGAGCGAGGGCGAGCGGGCGGGCCTTGTGCTCACCACGCCGCGCGCGGGCACCGGCTCGCCAGGTGTCGGGCGCCACGCGGCGGGAGATGCCCGACACGGTCGGCCACTGAGCTCGCCGATTCAAACTGAATTGGGCGATTCAGTTAAGCCCTGGCAGACTGACGGCCGGATTTCAAACACGATTATCTCCTAATCCACTCGATGAAACACTAAACCACTTGTTCCATTGAGTAGAGCTATGCGCTGACTACAACTTTGGTTAAAAGACTACACACTGGTTTAACGTGGATCACCCATGAAAATGGCTCCAAAGATCGGCCAACGTCACTGGTTAGCAGATTAGGACTTAGAAGAATTTTTCTAAGTCAAAACCCTTCTTTTCTGCCTTGTGGGTCCTAAAACACCTTGTTAAACCCATTTTCATGAGTTGGTCCTAAAACAACTTTTGTTCCACTCTAAAATCTACACACTTTTGGTTAAGGGCCCTCAGCCATGCAAAGCTTCTATCAAGAATGTCTTAGTTAGTCAAACAAAAGGACTCTTAGGGCTCTATTAAGGCAACTAGGGTTCGAGACTTGGTTTGCCAAAAATACCAACATAGACCTAGCTTCATTTTTACTCCTCAACAAGATTAACCTACTTAGGAAACTCAACCACTCCAAAAACAAGTCGAACAAGCATCACACTATGCACAACAGTAATAACCATCACATGAAATGACACTTTACATAAAGAATGAAACATGGGATGATGCTTTATGCTCATGAGATGCCAAGTTATGCATTTAGGGTTGCTTAACACCAGGGGTGTTACAAGCTACCGGATGTGCGGGCGTGGCCATCGGATCGACTACACTTCGAGTTGGACAGGAATACCCTTAGGGTTAGCCTGCTCGCTCATTAGCAGTAAGGGTTGAAGGGGAATAATTGTATTAGGCTATATTAGGAGAGCTAACCCCTCCCTCCATTCCATCTCAGTCATTTGCTATTCTCCTCTAGGGTTTCTTGCTTCCCATTCCCTGCTGTAGCTACTGAAATCCGCAGAGACGGCTAATCATACCTCTGTGTATTTGGATTTTGCGGAAACGGGACCGGATTCCTGTTGTCTCCTCGTGGGGATGATTTTCAGCTGGCAATTGAGATTGTGATTCACGTTCTTGAGTTGTTCTTTGCGTTTTGCTTTTTGTCTCAATTTTCCTGTCGCTCGATCTCCCTCTCCGTGCATCGGGGTCCAGTCGGAGCAGTGGCTGTTCGCCTCGGTGTTTTTCTCCTCGGGTGACCGGCGGACAGTTTGCCGTTGACAGGCGCGGACAGTCCGGGCCCAAGCAGGAAGGTTTCACCAGCTTTGTTGTTTTGGCTTTTTGGCCGGCGGACAGTCCGCCAAGGGAACGCAGACAGTCCACCCTTGACGTGAACAGTCCGGGACCAGCAGTCCGGACAGTCCAGGATCCTGCTGTGTGTTTGTTTACAGTGTGTTTGCTCTCCCGGTTTTTTTGCTTCATTTCCAGACTTCATGTTTGCTCCTAGAGTTCATCAAGGAACCTCTCTAGGTATCTTTGCTACTTGTTAGCATAGGTATTTGGAGGAATCCCGATGTAGCTCTCCATCTACGTTTGGGAGTAGGTCTTTTGGGCTTGAACTTGACTTGGAGTTTGTGAGCTTTTGGTTTGCTCTCTTGTGTGGTGCCTCGTTGTGATCCTAGGGATCATCCACCTTCTATTTGAGGATCGTGGGCATCACGGTTGCGTTCGAAGCATTTAGGGTTGATTTATGGGACAGAGGCCAGAGTTTCGAAAGAAATTTATAGGCTCCCATTCACCACACCCCCCCCCCCCCCGGCCCTCTGGTCGCCTTGCTTTAGCATTCTCGGTCCTTCAATTGGTATCGGAGTGGGTTAAGGATCTTCCACCTTAGCCAGTTCCAGATCCAGAGAAGGCGACATGGATCGCGGCATGGGCAAACCGCCGTTTTTCGATGGGACGAACTATGCATATTGGAAGATACGTATGTCGGCCTATCTTGAGAGCATGAGTGCTTCAGTTTGGGACATTTGCAACTCTACCGATTATGTGGTCTTGGCTGCTCGTGTGACTCAACAGCAGATCGATGAGCACGATGCCAATAGTCATGTCCGTAATGCTCTTTTCACTTGTTTCAGCATGTTTGAGTTTGATCGTGTCTCTCACCTCACCACGGCTCGGGAGATTTGGGCGACACTCATGCGTTTTCATGAGGGAACCACTCAAGTCAAAACCCGTCTCTATGAGTCGCACAAGCGTGAGTATGAGAACTTCCGACACATGCGTGGCGAGAGCATAGAAAGTTTATTCGCTCGCTTTCAGGTGATTGTCAACAGGATGAGAGCTAACAGAGAGCTTTTGTCATACGACGATCATGAGAGAGCTCTCAAGCTTCTTCACACTCTCGATCGGTCGGTGTGGGACTCAAAAGTTTAGGCGATCATCGAATCGTCTAACTATGAGACTCTCACTTGCGATGAGCTCTTCCGTAAGCTCATGTCCAGTGAGATTGATGCCATGGCGAGGGCTTCTTATGAAAATCCTTCTGGCCCGTCAATGGCTTTGGTTTCTGGCTCTTCTGTTAACCCCTCTGGAGGCTTTGCACTTTCTTCTCTTTTTCTGTTATAGAGGAGCAGCTGGAGTTCATGGGAGACGACGAGTTGGATCTGCTTGCCAACTGGTTCTCGCGGTTCCACAACAACTGCATGAACCGTCGCCGCGGAGGGAGTCGAGCTGGATGCTATGAGTGTGGCGACTAGGACCACTTCATCCCCAACTGCCCAAAGAAGAACAAGCAAGCCTTTGGCAAGGGCGATCGTGGTTACAAGTACGACTCCGGCAAGCGCAAGGAGAAGTACATCCCCGCAAAGCACAAGCGGAAGGATGGCTTCAACAAGGAGTACATCAAGGAGAAGTACTTGGAGAAAGCCTAGGCCGAGCAGCGTGCTTCTTCGCCACGCTCAACGACATCGACGACTTGGACAACGACTCCACTGCTTCAAGCGATGATGAGTCTGAGAAGAAGAAGATCGAGGACAAGCTAAACGGCCTCTGCTTCTTCGCCGACAACGAGGGCTTCTGAACCATGGCCCTCGGCGATGAGGTCAACAGCGAGATGGAGGAGATCCCTCAGAACAACGACGATGATGACTCCTCCTAGGTATCTCAGAACCCCAATGAACTCTCTGCTGAGGTCGAGAAACTTACTGCTGCTCTTCTTAGTCAAGACAAGTTGCTTAGGCTTGCTGCTAGAGAGAGGAACGAGTTTAGGCAGAAGTGGGAGGATGCGGTGAAGGAGCTTGAGTCTGTCAAGTCCACCGTTGTAGTCACCGAGAAGGATGAGTGTGAGATGTGCTCCAAGCACATGACTGACCTTCTCACTTTGAGGGGGAAGTATGCTGCTTTGGTTGGAGAGGTGGATGAGCTTAGAGCTAGACCCATTTTGCTTGGTGCATGCAAGTCTTGTGCAGGCTTGCGATCTAAGTTGGCAGAGAAGGATGCCAAGATTGAGTCTCTTGAGAAGGCCAACTCAGGTAGCACTAGTGTGTCTAGATGTGCTTTGTGTGAGGGTTTGGAGATGGAGATAGCCAATGTGAAACATGGCAAGATGCAAACCGAGGAAGAAAACACATACCTTCGGACCATCTTGTCATGGGTTTCTAGTGGAGAGCCGCAGCTTGGCATGATGATTGCTCAATTCAAGCGTGCTGCTGGAGGTCCTGGTGTTGCTTTTGCTCAGGGTGTGGAGAGTGCTACATCTTTTGGGAAGGTTGGAGAGTTTAGTGGTCTTAAGCCGAGTGAGAAGCCCAACTCCACCACTACTCCCAAACTAACCAAGATTCCACCCAAAGA
This sequence comes from Coix lacryma-jobi var. lacryma-jobi, assembly GCA_009763385.1. NCBI lineage: Eukaryota > Viridiplantae > Streptophyta > Magnoliopsida > Poales > Poaceae > Coix > Coix lacryma-jobi. The sequence continues at coordinate 68,396,702 of CM019831.1, read as the reverse complement.
GCCTCTCAAGCCTAACACCAAAGATGGAGTGTTTGTGGAACCTCCAAGAGCTCCACCCAAGAAACAAACATGGGCTCTAAAACTAAACCACTTGAGGAACAAACTTGACACCATGCCACCAATCCAAGAGGAGCTCATTCCACAAAAGAACCAAGTGATCCACACCCGTGGTGGTGGCTTTGTTGTTGAGCGTTACCCCCCACCGTGTTTTGACTATCACGATGGACGCTCTTCCCTTTTGGACCATGTTTTCCTGTGCGTGGTGATCGCTTTCCCCATAGGAATGCTAGGAATGGTTTTTATACTGACCGTTCTTTTGAGCAGTCGGGACAACACTAGTAATCTTCCCGTTTTACTCACCCCAGTGTTGGACCGTATGCTCACCCTATGTCTTTTTATTGATGTAGGTAAGTAGATTGGAGAATGTTTGGCTTGTGGATTTCGGGTGCTCAAGGCATATGACCAAAAACTCCAAGTGGTTCTCCAGTCTTAGTCCAGTCACCGGAAAGGAGTTTATTACCTTCGGTGACAATAGCAAAGGTAAGGTGCTATCCCGTGGTTCTGTGCGAGTTAATGAGCATTTTGTCTTACGTGATGTTGCTCTTGTATCGAACTTGCATTTTAACCTTCTTTCTGTTTCTCAACTTTTTGAGGATGACTATGAGATTCATTTTAAGCCGAATCTCAGTCGTATTTTAGATCCTCAGGGCAATCTTGTATGTTTGATTTTGCCCTTTGGGAAAGTCTTTTGTGTGAATTTCTCAGAGTCTTTTATCATTTCTCGCTGTCTTTGGCTGGATCCTCCTCTGATATTTGGAAATGGCATAGGAGACTTGGTCACTTAAGCTTCGACTTGCTTGCAAGGCTTAGTTCACTTGGCTTAATCCGAGGATTGCCCAAGTTACACATGGAGAAGGATCTTGTTTGCCATTCTTGTAGACATGGGAAAATGGTTGCCGCTCCCCACCATCCTGTGAATCAAGTTATGACCAAGCGCCCTGGAGAGCTTTTGCATATGGACCTTGTAGGTCCTGCTCGGGTGAGCTCGGTTGGTGGGAAGTGGTATGTGCTTGTTATTGTTGATGACTTTTCGAGATATTCATGGGTTTTCTTTTTAGCTGAGAAAACTGAGACTTTCTCTTTTACTCGCAATTTGATTTTGCGACTTCAGAATGAGTTCCCTAAGAACTCAATGAGATCTATTCATAGCGATAATGGTTCCGAGTTTAAGAATTCCAATTTTGAAAAGTTTTGTGACTCTTTGGGTTTAGAGCATCAGTTTTCTTCTCCCTACACACCGCCACAAAATGGTGTTGTAGAGAGGAAAAATCGGATCCTTGTTGAGATGGCTAGGACGATGCTCGATGAGCATAGGACTCCTAGACGATATTGGGCCGAGGCTATTAATAATGCATGCTATATTTCCAATCGCATTTTTCTCCGTGCTTTCTTGAAGAAGACCTCTTATGAGTTGCGGTTTGGGAAGCAACCCAAAGTGAGTTATTTTAGAGTTTTTGGTTGCCATTGTTTTATACTTAAGAAAGGCAACTTGGACAAGTTTGAGTCTCGCTCTTCTAACGGTGTATTTTTGGGTTATGGAAATCATACTCGTGCATATCATGTACTTAACCTAGATACTAACCGAGTCATGGAGACATCCGATGTCACCTTTGACGAGACCATGCTTCGTCCTTCTTCTAGATTTGAGTGTGCAGGTGATCATGAGGTCGGTGAGCCTCTTTTTGATGATGATGAAGATGGAGCTGAACAGATGGATGACCTAGATCTTCCTCCACCTGCTGTTCATTTGGGATCGACTTCGACCATGACTGCTCATGGCCCCGACCCATCTTCTTCCACTACATGGGGGTCAGTCGATCCACCACCTCGGGGTTTGCCAGTGATACCCGAGGAGGCACCAGCTACTGTTGAGGGGGAGGTCACTTCAGCTAGGGAGGCGCCATGACACATCCAGCACCAACACCCTCCTCAACAGATGATCGGCAACATCCACGAACACGTAACTCGGTCAAGGTCACAACAAATCTCTCACTTTGCTCATTCTGTATTTGTTGCTGATTTTGAACCCCGAGATGTTGGACACACTTTATCTGATCCAGATTGGGTCAGTGCCATGCATGAGGAGCTAGAAAATTTTGAGAGAAATCGGGTTTGGGTTCTTGTTCCACCTCCTCCTGAGTGTCACCCTATTGGGACAAAATGGGTTTTCAAAAACAAACAAGGAGAGGATGGTCATGTTGTGAGAAACAAGGCCAGACTTGTAGCCCAGGGGTATAGTTAGAAGGAGGGGATAGACTATGAGGAGACTTTTGCTCTTGTAGCTCGTTTGGAGGCAATTAGGATCCTCTTGGCTTTTGCTGCATCCAAGGGTTTCAAATTTTTTCAAATGGATGTCAAGAGTGCCTTCCTAAACGGCTACATAGAAGAAGAGGTGTATGTGAGACAGCCCCCCGGTTTCAAAAATCTCAAGTTTCCAAACCATATTTTGAAACTTAACAAAGCTTTGTATGGTTTGAAACAAGCCCCTAGAGCCTGGTATGATAGGTTGAAAAGCTTTTTGCTTGCTAAGGGTTTTAAAATGGGATGTGTGGATAAAACTATTTTTCTCCTAAAGCAAGGCAATGACACTTTGTTGGTTCATATTTACGTGGATGATATCATTTTTGGCGGTTCTTCTCATGCTTTGGTTGCCAAGTTTGCAGATACAATGAGCAGGGAATTTGAGATTAGCATGATGGGCGAGTTGACATTCTTTCTCGGGTTGCAAATCAAGCAATCCCGAGAAGGGACGTTTGTGCACCAGGGCAAGTACACTAAGGACATAGTGAAGAAGTTTGATATGGGTGAGGTCAAGCCTCTTCCAACACCCATGTCGACCACGATGGCCCTAGATGCAGATGAGGAGGGAGAATCCATGGATCAGAAGGAGTACCGAAGTATGATCGGGTCACTACTGTACCTGACGGTGACACGCCCGGACATTCAGTTTGCGGTGTGTCTTTGCGCACAATTTCAGTCGTCGTCGCGCACCTCTCACCGTTAGGCGGTCAAGCGCATTATGAGGTACCTTCGTTTCACTCCAGAGTTCAGGCTTTGGTATTCTGCTTCTTCTACCCTCTCTCTTTGCGGTTAATCTGACGCTAATTTTGCTGGTTGCTGACTTGATTGCAAGTCCACTTCTAGGACTTGTCAGTTTTTGGGCTCTTCTCTTGTTTCTTGGTCTTCTCGCAAGCAGTTTAGTGTCGCCTAGTCTACCACAGAGGCTGAATATGTTGCTGCGGCTAGCTGTTGTTCCAAGTTGTTGTGGATGATGGCCACTTTGCGTGATTTTGGTTTGAGCTTTTCATGAGTTCATTTGCTTTGTGATAGTACTAGTGCGATTAGCGTTGCTAAGAACCCTGTGCTTCATTCTAATACCAAACACATTGATGTGCGCTTTCATTTCTTGTGTGACCACTATGAGAAGGGTGATCTCGACCTTCGCCATGTCGATACTCATCATCAGTTGGCAGATATTTTTACCAAGCCTTTGGACCAAACAACCTTTGCTAGGTTGAGAGGTGAGCTTGGTGTGTGTTTCCCCTTTTAGTTGGGGGAAACATTTTAGTTATTGTATCATAGACTGACTTCTTTTGTTTTGTTCTTGTTTAGTCTTTACATTTCATCATGTTTTCATCTTTATTTTTTTTGAGCTTCATGTCTATAATCTTTAGAATGAATCTATGCTATGATTAGTGTATGCTCCGATGATATATGATGATGCTTGTAGCTTAGGCACTTCTTGATCACTGATACATGTTGTGAGCAGCGCAATTTTTCTCAGAACTGTGAATATGCTTAATCAAACATAAAATTTGAAACTTGTTCACCATTGAGATTAGCAACTAGCATGTATAGAATGTGTTGAAGTTACTTGTGCTATTCCTATATGCTAGGTTGCTATGTCTCTAGTTCTGAGTCTTTCACTTGCTTGGTATGTTCATATTCTGTTAAAATTGAACCAAGTCTAAGTGAATTGAAAAGATCGAGATGGGATTGCTTGACAGCACATCACGGTATCGAGATTGTTTCTCATTGCACATTGAGTTAAACTTGAGTCGTGTAGTGTAAGACCGAAACCGTTGCTTCAAGCTTCTGATTGCTTATGCATAGGCTTAGCTCGGTTGAAAAGTTAGGCAATGTCCAGTTTTCAACCTCTCGCAATCACATGCTGAAAACTTGAACTTGTGTATAAACACCGCTGCAACTCCGATAAAATTTGAAAACACAAGTCTATATTTCCGTCTATAGCATGAAGATTGAACTTTGCTAGGGGTATATAGTTCACCTTGTATACATGTTTAGCATTTGCCTGACTTCCTGTCTATGTATGTTTGGTGCTATTTTGATGGTGAAACCCTTTCTGTATGGCTTAAAACTACTCACTATGCTCATATGTCCATATTTCATATTATGTGATCAGTTTGAGCCTTTGTTGGCGTTTATACATGTTGTTGAGCAGTCGGATCAACACTCTTTAGAGCATCTATACATTCTATAGACTATATACCTGAAGCTGCTAACCTGCATTTGTGACACATATGCATTTGCTCTTTCCTTTCAGGCTTCCTTGTTTAGCCTTGTTTTGTGCATTATCAACTAAGGTGGAGAAACTTGACAAATAGTGTCCTAGTTGTGTGCATTCTTGAAGGGGGAGTTTATGTCCAGGGGGAGCTTTGCTCGTTTTTCTTTGACGAGTTGGTTTCTTGAGAAGTCTTCGGTGATTGGTTTGGAGCGGTTTCTCACCTAATTGTGTTGAGCCTTTGCCTCTTTCTAGAGGAACTAGCTGACTTACTCAGTTTTGGCTTCTTTGCTCTGAACTTCTCACTAGCGGTGTTGAGCCCGTTCTGCCTCTTCTTGAGGGCTAGCTTTGCTTTGATTGGTTGCGTCGAGCCGTTGCCCATGTCTTTGGGAACCAAGTTGTTTTGCTCACTCCATTCGACTTCTCTTGGCTTTGCGTTGCTTCTGGTCGATTGGTTGAGTTTGCTTCTTCCTTCTTCTTTTCTTCTATTCCATATGATTTGTGTTGGTAGTTGACAACGCACTCATCAAGGGTATATATGGCCATCGGGCCGTGCCGGCCCGGCCCGTCGGCCCATCGGGTCGTGCCAGCCCGGCACGGCATCGTGCCACTACGGGCCGTCGTGCCTGACGGGCCGTGCCTGTGTCGTGCTCGTGCCTGGCCTTCGGCCCAAGGCACGGCCCATGGGCCGTTTTGCCGTGCCGGGCCGCCCGGTGGGCATGACTAATTTCACCGGGTCGTGCCGGCCCATGGCCTGGCCACAAAAAAACCCCTCAATTTTCACCGGGCCGTGCCGGCCCATGGCCTGGCCGTCACCGTAGTCGATGCCGAACAGGACGACTGCATCATCATGCAGGTCGTCATCGTCCTCAACCTCCAGGTCGTCGTCCGGGTGACGGGTGAGGTCCTCGCCATCGCAGAGGGGCGGAGATGGCTGCGCCTCCGACCCTCGCGTTGCGGTTCCAGCACCAGCACCGGACGGGGACGGCCGAGGCCGACCCCGACCTCCATCTCCAGCACCTCCCCTCAACGGGCGCTTTGGCGGCCTGGCCATGTCTACTCCAGAGGAGGAAGACAAGGCGTCAGGCACCAACCTGCAAGAAAAGAACAGAGGAAGAGGACAAGAGCAGAGAGATCAGATCACATATAGTTAGGGTTAGGGTTAGGGTTAGGGTTAGGGATGAGGAGGGAGGACGAACACGAACCTGCGCTCCGGAGCCCGGTGCCGGAGAAGAAGGAGGATAGGCAATGATTAGGATCGACGGCGATGGGGGGAGGAGAGACCGCTAGGAAGACCAACTCACATGGTTCACCGAGAGCGAGAGGAGAGAGCGAGAGGGGAGGAAAGGAGGGAGGAAAAGGTTAGGGAACTCCGTCGTCGAGGAGTGGACAAGCACCGGCGAGGTCACCGGAGTCGGAGGGCGCAGACGAACTCGAACCGGAGCCGGGGACGATGCAGAGGAGACAGGCGACCTCACCGCCTCTCACAGTCTCACCAGAGTAGAGAGGTGAGAGGTCCACGGCGGGCGGCGGCGGCGACTGCGAGAGGCGACCAGGGCACCAAGCGAGAGCGAGAGCCAGGCGAGACGGCGAAACCGCGAGAGCGAGAGCCGCGGCGGAATGGAATGGGGATTGGGGAATGGGGATTAGGGTTAGGGTTTGGGCGAGAGCCGCGGCGAGCGGCATATATGCGGCCAAGGGGGCGGGGCGCCGGGGCAGGCCGGCAGGCCTCTTGGGTCGGGCCGCCACCGGACCGCCTACACCTACTGGACCGTGCCCGGGCCGTGCCACGGGCCATGGTGGCGGCCCAAGCACGGCCTGGTGGCCCGTGCCGTGCCGGCCCAGGCACGGTGGCTAGCGGGTCGTGCCTTCTCCGTGCCGGGCCATTCCACCGGGCCGTCAGCCGGGCCGCCGGCCCGCGGGCCGGATGGAAATCTATAATCAAGGGGGAGATTGCGGATACATGGGTGTATGCCGGATCTTGAGATGATGAGTGATTGTCAACTGGTTTGATGCGCATGTTCTTTGGCTTGTGTTGTGCAGGTGTCGAGCTCAGAGATGGTGATCAAAGGCAAGGTGAAGGTCAAGTAGAGACGTGTTGTGTCGATGGACCCAGAGCGGTGAAGGGCGGACGTGAGGCTTGGACTGACGGACTGGTGGCCTGAGGATCAGCTGTGGAGGCTGACAGCCTGGGACAGCGACAACTGAAGACATGTGGGTGGACGGGGTGCATGGGCGGTGCGTCCCTCTACGGCTTCGGTTTGGTGGTAGAGCCCCAAAAAAACACCGACTGGATGGTTTCCAGGTTTGGGCCTCAAAACATGGGTGTTGGCCGGTTTCCGAGTTTGGGCCTCAAAACTCAGGCTAAGAACGGTTTCAGGTTTGGGCCACAAAACCTGGGCGATGGCGGGTTTCTGAGTTTGGGCCACAAAACTCAACCTGAGGACTGGTTTCCCGGTTTCAGCCTCAAAACCGGGGGGGGTCCAGGAAAAGGACGGACGACGAGTGGCGGCACATGGCAGCATCGGGTGAGGTCGCATCGAGGCGAAGCTACTGGATGTGCGGGCGTGGCCATCGGATCGACTACACCTCAAGTTGGATAGGAATACCCTTAGGGTTAGCCTACTCGCTCATTAGCAGTAACGGTAGAAGGGGAATAATTATATTAGGCTATATTAGGAGAGGCAACCCCTCCCTCCATTCCATCTCAGTCATTTGCTATTCTCCTCTAGGGTTTCTTGCTTCCCATTCCCTGTTGTAGCTACTGAGATGTGCGGAGATAGCTAATCATACCTCTGTGTATTTGGATTTTGCAGAAACGGGACCTGATTCCTGTTGTCTCCTCGTGTGGATGATTTTCGGCTGGCAATTGAGATTGTGATTCGCGTTCTTGAGTTGTTCTTCATGTTTTGCTTTTTGTCTCAATTTTCCCGTCGCTCGATCTCCCTCTACGTTGCGTCTTTTTCGAATCCACTTGAACCAACTTGTTCTTTGAAGTGAGGAGATCATTTCCACCGAAGGAATTCAACTCAAACCTCACGAACAAGTAGATCGGGTCGATTTGTGTTTTGTGGTGACTTTTTCGTTCTGGCACCCTTCTCTTTGATTTCCCGGAGTTTGAGTTGATTTCAGCGGATGATTTCATTGGACTAATCTTCCAACTACCTAGTGATCATCTTCTCCAAGTTTGGGATCAAGGGTTTTTTATTTGGATCGAATTTGAGAAGATTTGGGAGAGGGGCGATTGAAATCGCCCTCTCTAGGTGCTCGCGGACAGTCCGTCGTGGATGACGCGGACAGTCCGCGCATCGGGGTCCAGTCGGAGCCGTGGCTGTTTGCCTCGGTGTTTTTCTCCTCGGGTGACCGGAGGACAATCTGCCGTTGACAGGCGCAGATAGTTCGGGCCCGAGCAGGAAGGTTTTAGTAGCTTTACTGTTTTGGCTTTTTGGCCAGTGGACAGTCCGCCAAGGGACCGCGGACAATCCACCCTTGACGCGGACAGTCCAGGACCAGCAGTTTGGACAGTCCGGGATCCTGTTGTGTATTGGTTTACAGTGCGTTTGCTCTCCCGGTTTTTCGGCTTCATTTCCGGACTTCTTGTTTGCTCCTAGAGTTCATCAAGGAACCTCTCTAGGTATCTTTGCTACTTGTTAGCATAGGTATTTGGAGGAATCCCGACGTAGCTCTCCATCTACGTTTGGGAGTAGGTCTTTTGGGCTTGAACTTGACTTGGAGTTTGTGAGCTTTTGGTTTGCTCTCTTGTGTGGTGCCTCGTTGTGATCCTAGGGATCATCCACCTTCTATTTGAGGGTCGTGGGCATCACGGTTGCGTTCGAAGCATTTAGGATTGATTTGTGGGACAGAGGCCAGAGTTTCGAAAGAAATTTTTAGGCTCTCATTCACCCCCCTTCCTCTGGTCACCTTGCTTTTGCATTCTCGGTCCTTCAGAGTCTTGGAAAAATGAGTTGTGGATCTAGTCGATATAAGACAGGGAGGCAATGAATCTGGATGCCAATATCTTCAGAGGTTCAGAGATGTAAAGAATCAATGCTATACCTTAACGTTGTCAGATTCAGAGGTGGTTAGCATTGCAATTCGAGGGCTAATACCAGCCACCAGAGAAAAGGTTGGATTCGTTTGTACTAGTATGGCTGATTTGGCCAAGAAAGTAGCAAATATCGATGCTCAGAATAGATATAATGAAGTTTTCAAGCCCAAGAAAGCCTTCAATGCAGAGAGTTCCTTCTTTTTACAACAGGAGGATGATACCAGTGATGAAAGTGAAGATGAAGTGGCTGCTGTTGACTGGGCTTGGAAAAATAGTGAATACATGCCTTCGGCAAAGGCTAAAAGCACTGAAAAAGATGTGAAATACAGCTTTGATATCACTAAAGCCGATAAGATATTCGATTATCTGTTGGAGAAAGGTCAAATCAAGTTGACTGGAAACCACAGTATTCCATTGGTTGAGGAGCTCAAAAATAGAAGGTACTATAAATTCCACAATTTTGGTACTCATACTACTAACGATTGTAGAGTTTTCAGAGATATGATCCAAAGAGCCATTGCTAAGGGGAGGATTGGCTGAGAGAAAGCCAAAAGTATGGGCATCAATGGCCATCCCATTCTAACAAACATGGTAGCTCCTGCACCTCGAAGTGAGATAAAGGTTCTGACTTCTAACAAAGCCAAAGCAGCTAGGACAGTCGATCCGAAGAAACAACTAACAACTAAGGAGTATTAGGAGATAAAAGGAAGAAAAACACTGATCAATATGATCTACCTGAGACTTCAAGAGCTGGTCAAGCAAGGAGACATTCGACTGTCAGAGTTCTATTGAACAAATGGCAACGTCAGAAGGAAAGAGATCAAATACATAGGCAGAGGGACAAACAAGAATATCAAAAGTGGCTTGAATAGGAGGAATATAGAAGATCTCAAGAGGAAGAAAGGCCTATCAGAGATGAAGAGAAGAATCATTGGGATTGCCCTTTCTTCAGACATTGTTGGAATAAAGGTTTAAAGCTTCCTACTCTTCGTAATTGCCCGGAATGTAGTGAACAATATTGGGAGTATAGGCAGTCGAGAGATAACCATTGATCTGTGCATGAAAGATTAAGATTTGAAGGAACAGATCGGCGCATAAAAATGAGAGTGTTCATGATCGGCTTGGAATAAAGTTAGCCGATCAAGATCATCCATGGCAAGAAGGACAATGGTGTCCGGCTGGTTTGACTAAAAGCCAGAAACGACGAGTTCAGAGACTAAGGAATGATGAAATTCAGAAGAAGAGACTCAAAGTCTGGCAGGTGAAGCAGATAGCTGATAAGAGAGAACCATCGGCTAATATTTCTGCTCTGTTTATGTTACCTGCTGAATTCAGATCTACTGATCATGAAGAGAAATCTGATGATGAAGAGATAGTTGCTTAGTAGATCTATCAAGCAGAAGGGGCTACGTTTCAAAAGCCTAAAAAACATTCTCATCTAAAGGCTTTAGATTTGAAGGGGTTTGTCGACGGAAGGCCTTTGAGCAAGATGATAGTTGATGGAGGCACAACTGTTAACTTAATGTCATATGCTACCTTGAGAAAACTTGGAAAAGCTACAGAGGACTTGACTCAAACCGATATGAGGTTGACAGACTTTGTTGGGAACGTATCGACTACCAAAGGTGTTGTATGTGGGAATTAACAGTTGGCAGCAAGAGTTTGCCTACTACTTTCTTTGTAGACGATGCAAAGGGTTCATACAACGTACTTCTTGGAAGGGATTGGATCCACGCTAACTGTTGTGTTCCATCTACCATGCACCAAAATGTGATACAGTGGATCGGAGACACTATAGAAGTGGTACCAGCCGATTCAAATGTGAGCATTGCATATTCTGATCCTAATGATTGGAACTTCAACAATGTAGAGTGCTTCTCTAGGAAAGTTCATGAGGAAGGTTTCATCGAGATGTTTGATGATGGCCAACAGCCGATCCAAGCAGTCGGCTTTAAAAAATATATCTGCGGATACATGGGTGTATGCCGGATCTTGAGATGATGAGTGATTGTCAACTGGTATGATGTGCATGTTCTTTGGCTTGTGTTGTGCATGTGTCGAGCTCAGAGACGGTGATCGAAGGCAAGGTGAAGATCAAGTAGAGACGTGTCGTGCCGATGGACCTGGAGCGGTGAAGGGCAGACATGAGGCTTGGACTGACGGAACGGTGACATGAGGATCAGCCGTGGTGTTTGACAGCCTGGGACAGCGACAAGTGAAGACTTGCGGGTGGACGGGGTGCACGGGCGGTGCATCCCTCTACGGCTTTGGTTTGGTGGTTGAGCCCCAGAAAACAATCGGGTGGATGATTTCCAGGTTTGGGCCTCAAAACCTGGGTGCTGGCCGGTTTCCGAGTTTGGGCCTCAAAACTCGGGTTGAGGACGGTTTCCAGGTTTGGGCCACAAAACCTGGGTGATGGCGGGTTTATGAGTTTGGGCCACAAAACTCAGCCTGAGGACAGGTTTCCCGGTTTCAGCCTCAAAACCGAGGGGACGTCTAGGAAAAGGACGGACGGCGAGTGGCGGCACGTGGCGGCATCCGGTGAGGTCGTGTCGAGGCGAAGCTACCTGATGTGCGGGCGTGGCCGTCGGATCGACTACACTTCGAGTTGGTCAGGAATACCCTTAGGGTTAGCCTGCTCGCTCATTAGCAGTAGGGGTAGAAGGAGAATAATTGTATTAGGCTATATTAGGAGAGGCAACCCTCCCTTCATCTTATCTCAGCCATTTGCTACTTTCACTTAGGTTTTCCACTTCTCCCACATCCCTGTTGTAGCTACTGAGATCCACAGAGACAGTGAATCATACCTCTGTGTATTTGGATTTTGCAGAAACGGGACCTGATTCCCGTTGTCTCCTCGTGGGGATGAATTTCAGCTGGCAATTGAGATTGTGATTCGCGTTCTTGAGTTGTTCTTCGCGTTTCGCTTTTTGTCTCAATTTTCCTATTCCTCTATCTCCCTCTACGCTGCGTCTTTTTCGAATCCACTTGAATCAACTTGTTCTTTAATGTGAGGAGAACATTTCCACCAAAGGAATTCATCTCAATCCTCACGAACAAGTAGATCGGGTCAATTCAAGTTTCGTGGCGATTTTTTCATTCCTACATCTTCCCCTTCGATTTCCGGGCGTTTGAGTTGATTTGAGCGGATGATTTTTTAGGGATAGTCTTCCAACTACCTAAGGATCATTTCCTCCAAGTTTGGGATCAAGGGATTTTGATTTGGTTTGGATTTGAGGAGATTTGAGAGAGGGGCGACCGAAATCGCCCTCTCTAGACAGCCACGGACAGTCCGCCATTGGGGCGTGGACAGTCCAGGCGTCGGGGCTGCGAGCAGTGGCTATGTGCCTCGGTGATTTTTGCCTTGGGTGACCGGTGGACAGTTTGTCGTTAAGGGTCGCAGACAGTTTGGGACCCGACCAGGGAGGTTCAACAGACTTGCGTTTTTGGCACTTTGGCCGGCGGACAGTCCGCCACCAGACCGCGGACAGTCTGGCTCAGGGCAGACTGTCCGGGACCATACCCGCGGACAGTCCGGGATCCTGCTGAGTGTTGGTATTTTGTGTGTTTGCTCTCCCGGGTTTTCTGCTTCGGTTCTGAACTTCTCGTTTCCTCCTAGAGTTCACCAAGGAACCTCTCTAGGTATCTTTGCTACTTGTTAGCATCGGTATTTAGCGATTTCCCGATGTAGCCTTCCATCTACGTTCAGGAGTAGGTTTTTGGGCTTGAACTTGAATCGGTGCTTTCGAGTTTTGGTTTACTCTCGTTTGATGGTGCCTTGCTATGATCCTAGGGATCATCCACCTTCTTTCTGAGGGTCGTAGGCATCACACTTGTTTTCGAAGTTTTTGGGGTTGATTTGTTGGGACAAAGGCCGAAGTTTCGAAAGAAATTTTTAGGCTCCCATTCACCCCCGCCCCCTCTGGTCGCCTTTTGGTAGCATTCTCGGTCCTTCAATTGGTATCGTAGCGGGTTAAGGATCTTCCACCTTAGCCGATTCTAGATCCACAGAAGGTGACATGGATCGCGGCGTGGGCAAACCGCCGTTTTTCGATGGGACGAATTATGCGTATTGGAAGATACGCATGTCGGCCTATCTTCAGGGCATGAGTGCTTCGATTTGGGATATTTGCAACTCTGCTAATTACGTGGTCTTGGTTGCTCGTGTGACTCAATAGCAGACCGATGAGCACGATGCCAATAGCCGAGCCTGTAATGCTCTTTTCTCTTGTCTGAGCATGTCTGAGTTTGATCGCGTTTCTCACCTCGCTACGGCTCGGGAGATTTAGGCGACTCTAATGCGTTTTCATGAGCGAACCACTCAAGTCAAAACCCATCTCTACGAGTCGCACAAGCGAGAGTATGAGAACTTCCGACACATGCCTGGCGAGAGCATAGAAAGTTTATTCGCTCGCTTTCAGGTGATTGTCAAGAGGATGAGGGCTAACAAGGAGTTGTTGCCCTTCGACGATCATGAGAGGGCTCTCAAGCTCCTTCATACTCTTGATCGGTCAGTGTGGGACTCTAAGGTTCAGGCGATCATCGAATCGTATAACTATGAGACTCTCACTTGCGACGAGCTCTTCAGTAAGCTCAAGTTCAGTGAGATTGATGCCATGGCGAGGGCTTCTTATGAAAATCCTTCTGGCCCGTCGACGGCTTTGGTTTCTCGCTCTTCTGCTAACCCCTCTGGAGGCTTTGCATTATCCTCTCTTCTTTCTGTCATAGAGGAGCAGCTGGAGTTCATGGGAGACGACGAGTTGGCTCTGCTTGCCAACCGGTTCTCACGGTTCCACAACAATCGCATGAACCATCGCCGCGGAGGAGGTCGAGCTGGATGCTATGAGTGCGGCGACTCGGACCACTTCATCGCCAACTGCCCAAAGAAGAACAAGCAAGCTTTTGGCAAGGGCGACCGTGGCTACAAGTACGACTCTGGCAAGCGCAAGGAAAAGTATGTCTCCGCAAAGCACAAGCAAAAGGGCGGCTTCAACAAGGAGTACATCAAGGAGAAGTACATGGAGAAGGCCCAGGCCGAGCAGCGTGTCTTCTTCACCACTCTCAGCGACGTCGACGACTTGGACAACAACTCCACTGCATCAAGCGATGATGAGTCCGAGAAGAAGAAGATCGAGGACAAGCTGAACGGTCTTTGCTTCTTCATCAACGATGAGGGCTTCTGCACCATGGCCCTCGGCGATGAGGTCGACAGCAAGCTGGAGGAGATCCCTCGGAACGACGATGACTCCTCCCAAGTATCTCGGACCCCCGATGAACTCTCTGCTGAGGTCGAGAAACTTATTGCTGCTCTTCTTAGTCAAGACAAGTTGCTTAGGCTTGCTGCTAGAGATAGGAAGGAGTTTAGGTAGAAGTGGGAGGATGCGGTGAAGGAACTTGAGTCTGTCAAGTCCACCATTGTCGTGATTGAGGAGGATGAGTGTGAGATGTGCTCCAAGCACATGACTGGCCTTCTCACTTTGAGGGGGAAGTATGTTGCTTTGGTTGGAGAGCTGGATGAGCTTAGGGCTAGACCCGTGTTGCTGGGTGCGTGCAAGTCTTGTGCAGGCTTGAATCTGAGTTGGCAGAGAAGAATGCCAAGATTGTGTCTCTTGAGAAGGCCAGCTCGGGTAGCACTTGTGTGTCTAGGTGTGCCTTGTGTGAGGGTTTGGAGATGGAGATTGTGAATGTGAAGCATGACAAGATGCAAACCGAGAAAGAAAACACATACCTTCGGACCATCTTGTCATGGGTGTCTTGTGGTGAGCCGCAGCTTGGGATGATGATTGCCCAATTCAAGCATGTTGCTGGAGGTTGGTGTTGGTTTTGCTCAGAGTGTGGAGAGTGCTACATCTTTTGAGAAGGTTGGAGAGTATAGTGGTCTTAAGCCGAGTGAGAAGCCCAACTCCTCCACTACTCCCAAACTAACCAAGATTCCACCCAAAGAGCCTCTCAAGCCTAACACCAAAGATGGAGTGTTTGTGGAACCTCCAAGAGCTCCACCCAAGAAACAAACATGGGCTCTAAAACCAAATCACTTGAGGAACAAACTTGACACCATGCCACCAATCCAAGAGGAGCTCATGCCACAAAAGAACCAAGTGATCCACACCCAATATCGTGAGTACCAACAACCCCCTATGAGAGCGGTGAGGTACCACTGTGAGCACTATGGGAGAGATGGACACTTGAGGGAGTTTTGCTTTTGGCGCAAGAGAGAAGAGTGTCGTGCAAAGGAGATGAACAACTCGGACATGTACCATCCTTTCCATGATGTACATGCGCTGAAGGTTCAAAGGAGGGTTGCTAGGCCTACAGGTCCAATGCCTCAAGGTCCTAGGCCACAAGGAGGTTTTGCCCGGCGGGATCCTAGTTTTGTAGGATATGGACCCCGTGGTGGTGGCTTTGTTGTTGAGCGTTACCCCCACCGCGTTTTGACTATCACGATGGACGCTCTTCCCTTAGCGGACCACGTTTTCCTATGCGTGGTGATCGCTTTCCCCATAGGAATGCTAGGAATGGTTTTTATACTAACTGTTCCTTTGAGCAGCAGGGACAACACTGGTATTCTTCCCGTTTTACTCACCCCAGTGTTGGACCGTATGCTCACCCTATGTCTTTTTATTGGAGGATTTTACCTGTATGCCATCACAAAAAATGACCCCAACCCTCAGGTCCCTGAAAGATCAAAGCGAACCTGTGTGTCCACACTACTGCACGATGGGCCTTTAGCCCCGGTCCAAAATGGCCTTTAGCCCCGGGCATGGAGCTGGGGCTAAGGAATCGGGACTAAAGGCCCGACCTTTAGCCCCAGTTCCACGCCCCGGGGCTAAAGGGGGGACCTTTAGCCCCGGTTGGTAATACCAACCGGGACTAAAGAGGTCCCGAGCCGGGCCCCGATGGCTGGCCTCTTTAGTCCCGGTTGGTATTACCAACCGGGGCTAAAGACCCTAGGGGGTTGTCCTCTTTTTTCTTTTTTCTTTTTCTTTTCTTTTTTCTTTTCAATTGGTTATTGTTTTCGGTTTTACAATTACATTAGGTTTTCTAATATGTTTTCTTTGCTGCTATAATATATTATACATTAGGGTTTCAAATACATATTCTTCGATGCTAATGTATGTATGCGCGTATATATACACATAAAATTTACAAATACATATGAAAACTATATATATATTGATCGAGCTACCAGCTAGCTATACATATTATATGTATAATATATTTATGCACATAAAATTTACAGCATTATCCATGCATGCAGCCTTGGTATTTACAACATAAATATTGACCGCCACTTAAATATCATACAAATGGTCATCTTGGTTTGGTTTCACTGGTTCTTCCGGGTTATAGTAGAACTCGGTGCCAGTTTTGAGGACATGGTCATTAAGAAATCCTGCGATTGTCTCTTGAATTCCTTTGAGTCGCACCATTTCCAACACCTGGTTCTTCAACCATAAGTCCTTCAATTTGCAAAAAAGGAAAAATGCATTAATATACATAAGATTTATTTAATAGAAATAAAAAAATACATGGGATTATTATTATGTATACATGTTACATACTTTTTGTCTCTCTACAGGAGTTCTTTTCGCATACACCGAGAGAAACTCGCAAACGTAGTACCCACACAAATTGTTCCCTGGTGGTTGCCATAGAACCCACTGCACGATGTAAAAAGATTACTATCTCGTCATCCCACGCGTGTGATGAAGCATGCTACAGTGGTAAAGACGCGGAGAGCTAATAATACAACTTACTTGCAATTGGATAGGAGGAGGAAGTGCCACTTTCAAATCCGGACGGTGTTTCGGAACGAACCAGGCCCAAACGCTGCACAATAAATGGATCATAATTAACTATTGTAGATTTAAAGTGTAGAAATCAATATTTAGAGATCGAAAGTTACCCCTGGATAATGTCTATGATA
Source organism: Coix lacryma-jobi var. lacryma-jobi (assembly GCA_009763385.1). Taxonomy (NCBI): domain Eukaryota; kingdom Viridiplantae; phylum Streptophyta; class Magnoliopsida; order Poales; family Poaceae; genus Coix; species Coix lacryma-jobi. Next base: position 68,380,145 of record CM019831.1, on the reverse strand, counting down.
TCTTGGTAATCTCCCAGTGGTTTTCTCAATGAGTCATAGATTAGCAATTGAGTTTCGGAGAGATCGATGACAATCAATATCCAGTGAAAGCTGCATTAATTTGCTTATATAGTCAACATATTAACGAGAATTGAGTAAGTAAAATTAAATATGCACATGATAACAACACCCACCTAAAGTTGTAGGGGAAGAGTATATATCTTTTGTTCTTTTGGTTGATCAAGAACCTCCGGAGATTCTCTCTATTTCATTTCTCCATATATCATAGCCGGAATCTTTGTTTGGGAGCGAGAATATGATATATGGATCAATGAAACCAACTTCCTTGTCATTTCTACGTACGAGGTCTCTCATCATGTTCCTGACACACTAGCTAGTGTTAGTATAATTACATTTACATATACATATGCTAAGTGAGATTATTAAAACGAAGGATCACTTACAAACAAAAGCAGCTGACTAGAGATTTGTCTAGAGCATCCAGGTGGCATAGCTGGTGTAACTCAGTGAATTGGACAAGTATGATATCATCGCCACAAAAGTAATGATGGTCTCTAATTCTAACGCAAATCCAATCATCCGCTTTTTTGCTACACGCTGCCATGTACCACTGGTTTACCAAGTACATTTGAGTGCCAAGTTCTGTGAGGGCCGCAGGGTTGTATAGACTCTGGCCATATACATAATTCTTCTTCTAGTGATCAATTTCTGGAGCACTTTCAATGGCTGATTCACCGAGCATTTGGGACAAGGTTAGACCAGTTTCTGCGAAAAATGCATCAAGATGCTCAGGATCCACATCAAGTTGTTCTAGCGCTTTCATGTTAGAACCATATTCATTCGCAATAACTAGTGGGGGCACTGATTGTTTTGATTGTTCCCCGAGCTATGGGACACCCTTGTTTGCTCTCTTCTGTGACTTGGTGATAGTGCGGTCATAGTCTGATAGTGGCGATTTCTTACGAGAATCACGCACCTTTTTCTGATGAGCATCCACCTTTTTCCTGAGCATATCAGGACGTACAAAAAGGTACGGCTTCTCTGGGTTTTTCTTCGCTTTAATTTTAGCCGCGGTGTCCGCCCAGAATTGGTCCAAATGTGCTTTCGCTGCAGCATTAGTTTCCTCATCAGTCATCTCATATGGAAGTTTCGTGATCTTAGGAATAGGTTGTCTTCTTTCTGAAGAGGCTTTCTTCTTCAGTGGCGGTGGGGCCGATGCCTTCATTTGTGTGGCTGGCCTCTTCTTTGGTGTAGTCGGTGACGGGGATGAAGCCCGTGGCGGTGGAGGAGATTGGGCCAGTGGCGGAGATGGAGCCCGTGGTGGAGGAGATTGGGCCAGTGGCGGAGATGGAGCCCGTGGTGGAGGAGATTGGGCCAGTGGCGGAGATGGAGCCCGTGGTGGAGGAGATTGGGCCAGTGGGGGAGATGGAGCCCGTCGTGGAGGAGATTGGGCCAGTGGCAGAGATGGAGCCCGTCGTGGAGGAGATTGGGCCAGTGGCGGAGATGGAGCCCGTCGTGGAGGAGATTGGGCCAGTGGCGGAGATGGAGCCCGTCGTGGAGGGGATGGAGCCGGTGGGGATGTAGCTGTGTGTTTCATTGCATCGCCTGCAGCACTATGACTTAGGTCGGGACAGGTCCTGCTGTGAAAACAACATGGTATGCAGTCACAATTATATTTAAGCCAATACATAACTAGTGAAAGAAAAATGTTTCATTCACTTTCATCCGCACCTAGGGTTAGTTTGTTGAGGAGGAGGTGATGCCCCAGGAATAATGATATAGCGCTTACGCCAACATATGAATGCCTTCTCCGCTTCTCCTAAAGTCTTCTCACCATCACCTCCTTCAATGTCAAGAGTCACATTGCTATGCCCTTTCACTACTCTATCCACCGAGACACTAGCATAACCAGGTGGTACTAATGCTCCATGGCATCTTGGTGTCTTCGTAGGGTCAATAGGAGATACCACACCAATAGCCACCATTATTGTGTCATTCCCCTGTGGAATGTGCAGCTCACATGTCGTGAGAGGATCAGTGATGTCATCCACGGGGAAGCATAGCCCTACGTCACCTTGAATCGTTGGCACCTCCGTGGAAGCGCAACTGCTTTTCAACTGACCAGGGGGGCTGATGTTGACTCTTGGCTCTGATGCAGATTGCCTTTGGAAGGAACTTACTGCTAACTGCACTTGCCTTTTGATTTCCTCACTCATTTTGCCTTCAAGTGCTTTTTCTCGCTCTACCGCTTCACGAGCCGCGGCCTGTGACTGCATAACCATTTCCTCCATCCTTCGCATCCGCTCTGCCTCGTCCTCCTTCTTTCTTGCGCGGCTTCTATAGGTCTCTTTGTCTTTTGGGAAGGCATGCTCCCACGACAACTCCCCATAGCCTCTTGTTCTCCCGCCGTGTTCAGGATTCTCCACGGCATATGTCAGCTCATCCTTTTCTTTGTTCGGCTGTCATGCGCCACTGTCAGCCATGTCTCGAGCATAAGCCAATCTTTCGGCTGCTCTTTGGAGTTTTGTGCCATACACTACATTTCCTGTCTGTAGGTCCAAGCTTCCTCCACGACCAAAAAACCAATACTTGGCGCGCTCAGGCCAGTTGATTAATTCTGGTTCGATGCCCTTGGCTAGAATCTCCCGTTCCATTCTTTCCCACTTAGGAATGGCACTCTTGTAGCCACCTGATCCCAAGTGATGGTGGTATTGTTTTTGTCGGGCATTTTGTTGGTTCCTTCGGACCCATGCCTCACCCTCTTCTGATTTCTTAAATTCTACAAATTCATCCCAAAAAGGCCTCAACTTCACATAGGCCTTAGTGTTGAAGTCCGGAGTTAGGTCCTTCTTGATAAATCTGTTGTATAAGTTCTTCTTCCAGCCCTGGAATAGTGTTGCCATTTTCTTCATAGCCCACTCCCGAAGTTTTGCTTTCAAATTTGTATCATCTGTTTCAAGCGTGAAATGTGCAAGGACATCTGCCCAAACCAGATCCTTATCAAGATCAGAGACGAAACTTATATGAGGAGCACTTGTCTTTTTCTTCCATTCACGAGCACTGATCGGGATCTTATCCCTTACAAGGTACCCACAGTGGCCAACAAATTTCTGTGCATGTTCTCCAAGTACTTGGCCTGTTTCCTCGTCGAATTCTGAGATAATGTACCGGCCATCCAACGGCTTCTTCGGACCTCGTACGGTCCTACTCTTCCGGGTAGTCGTTGTCGATCCGGAGGGCTACGTATGCAGGAACAGTATATTATAAATACATTTATAAATTATTTAGAATAAAATGTGCACATAGAGAGTGTACTTATACCTCGCCAGTATTTTCTTGCATGATTTCTTCACAATCAGCAAAGTATTGACTGTCATCATCTACTTCTTGATTATTGTTGTCATCACCTGCTGCTAAATCTTGATTAGCGCTGCTGTTGATTAAGTCGTACATTTCCTCCTCCATGTTGTCAACTGGGTCGGCCATTTCTGCGAATAACACGATAACATGCAGAATAACATATCTAAGTGACATACCGACATACACGACCATATCAACGCGACCAATCTCTTTTTATCTACATGTGTAAACATATATTTTGTTAGATTAAAAAACTTATATATTTATTTTTTTCTATAAATATATATGTATTTATATTCATTTTTCTATAATCATTTTTCTATATACAAGTGCACACACTACTTTTTTTCTCCGCAAACAGTAAACAAACGCACACACCCTGTCCACACACGCACACGACCAGCGCTCACAGACACAGGAAGGACACGGCGAGGACACGGCGAGGCCACACGGCGAAGACACTTTGGCGAGGCACGGCGAGGCACGGCGAAGACGACGGCGACCGAGAGGACGACGGCGAGGCTACACGGCGAGGCACCCGGCGAGGACACGACGGCGGGGCGAGGCACGGCAAAGACGACGGCGACCGCGAGAGGACGACGGCGAGGCCACACGGCGAGGCACGCGTGCGGCACAGGCCGCACGAGGCACGGCGAGGGCGGAGAGCGTCGCGGGAGAGGACGACGTACGGCGACACGACGAGGGCGGAGAGCGGCGCGGGAGAGGACGACGGCGAGGCACGGCGAGGGCGGAGAGCGCCTCGGGAGAGGACGACGGCGAGGCGGACGTCAGCGACGGAGATCGAGGAGGACGGCGGCGCGGCACTGGATCGAGATCGGAGACGGCGTGGGAGGCGGCGGCGCTGGAGTTTGACGTCGATCTGAGGAAGGAGGAACGGCACTGTGCCCTATATACGCGGAGAGGCTTTAGTCTCGGGCGGTGACACCACCCGGGACTAAAAGCCCTTTAGTCTTGGGGCGTAAGGCCGCCCGAGACTAAAGGTTCAAACCTTTAGTCCCGGGTTGGCTTACGACCCGGGACTAAAGGTACCTTTAGTCCCGGGTGGTATAACCGCCCGGGACTAAAGCCGTTTCTCCCGCCAGTTTTTTGGGTTTGCTGTATTTTGCGTTTTGTATTAAGTTTTCATTATATAAATATGTTGTAATATTGTTAATTGCATAGTAAATTAAATATTAGGCATAAAATTTCTTAAAAATAACAGTTGTATTTCCTTTTACCTTATTTTATAGTACAAAAATTTGTAACATAAATTCTTTTCTTTTCTTATAATAACAAATATAAATGTAAATAACAATTCATATTTTGTTAATGCAAAAAATGTAATGTTAAATTTAAATATCTGAAACAACTGGTTCTCGATAGGAAAATAAATTTTGCATTATCTGAACGTTAAATTTTGGGTTTTGGGTTGTTCATCTTTTATTGTTCAAATTCAGCAGACGGGTATAGTAATCATTATTAACCATGACTATCCATAATCATTATTAACCATGACTATCCATAATCATTATAATATAATAAATTAAGTCATTTCGACACCGACATCAACGAATCGAACCTATCCATAATCATTTATTAATTACACAAAATTGTAATACATAATATTAGTTAAAGCATAACTATATATCAAGCGGGTACACTGGTGATCTTCTTCTTGACGTATGTCCCTTGGTTATGATCATGTCGTAACCATGGAGTCTCCTCAGCATTTAGCAAAATGCTTGGATCTTTAGTCACACTGAAGGGCGGTATTCGGTCACCCCTTTCATAATCTTCTGACATGTCTGACTTGTCCCCAATTCCCACGATGTTTCTTGTTCCTGAAAGAACTATGTGGCGTTTTGGCTCTTTGGTTGATTTATCGTCATTTTTTCCTCTCTTGGGTTTTGTAGACATGTCTTTCACGTAGAACACCTGATTCACATCAGCAGCAAGGACGAATGGTTCATCTTTGTATCCAATATTGTTGAGATCCACTGTTATCATTCCATACTCCTTGTCAACTGTTACTCCGGCTCCGGTCGTCTTGACCCATTGGCATCGAAACAAAGGGACTTTAAAATTAGGTGTGTAGTCTAGTTCCCAAATATCCTCTATGCGGCCATAATATGTTTGCCTCTTCCCAGTTGGGTCTGTGGCATCTACGCGAACACCACTGTTTTGGTTCGTGCTCTTTTTATCTTGGGCAATGGTGTAAAATGTGTTTCCATTTATCTCATACCCTTTGTACGTGAGGATGTGCCACGATGGTTGCCTAGCCAACAAATATAGTTGCTCATCAATATTGTTATCATTCAGACATTCTTTTCGCAACCAAGTGCTAAAAATATTCATGTGCTCACGTGTAATCCAAACTTCATTCTTCCCAGGAAATTGGGATCGTAGGAACTTCTTGTGTACCTCGATATATGGATCCACCACGGATGCGTTTGAAAGAACTGCGTAGTGCGCTTTATTGAAATAATCATTCCACGTACCGATATATGTTTTCTTCCCTAGTGTCCCCTTTCCACACAGCCTCCCCTCGTGCCGCGATTCAGGAACACCAATCGGGTGAAGGTCAGGAATAAAGTCAATACAGAACTCAATGACCTCCTCTGTCCCATAGCCCTTGGCGATACTTCCTTCTGGCCGAGCACATTGGTGAACATATTTTTTCAGTACTCCCATGAACCTCTCGAAGGGGAACATGTTGTGTAGGAACACAGGACCGAGAATATGAATCTCCTTGACCAGGTGAACTAGGAGGTGTGTCATAATATTAAAGAAGGATGGAGGGAACACCAACTCAAAGCTCACAAGACATTGAACCACATCATTGTGTAGAGTAGCAAGTTCTAGTGGATTAATTGTCTTCTGAGAAATTGCATTGAGGAATGCACATAGCTTCATAGTGGCCAGACGTACATGTGAAGGTAGAATTCCTCTTAAAGCAACCGGAAGCAATTGCGTCATAAGCACGTGGCAGTCATACGACTTTAAGTTTAGAAATTTCTTCTCTTGCATATTTATTATTCCCTTTATATTGGAGGAGAATCCAGATGGGACCTTGATGGTGTTTAGGCATTCAAACATGATTTCCTTCTCTTCATTGCTAAGAGTATAGCTAGCAGGTCTTAAGTAATGGCGTCCATCATCTGTCTTCTCTGGATGTAGGTTGTCTCGTTCTTTCATGCGCTGCAAGTCTTGTCATGCTTTAAGTGTATCCTTAGACTTCCCATACACACCCATGAATCCTAGAAGGTTGACACAAAGATTCTTTGTCAGGTGCATCACGTCGATCGCGTGGCGGACCTCTAGTACATGCCAATAGGGTAGCTCCCAAAATATTGACTTCTTCTTCCACATGGGTGCGTGTCCCGTAGCGTCTTTCGGAACAGGTTCACTGCCCGTCCCCTTTCCAAAGACTACTTTCACATCCTTGATCATCTTAAATACATCTTCCCCAGTTCTGTTGCGAGGCTTGCTCCGGTGGTCTGTCTCACCTTTAAAATGCTTGCCTTTCTCTTCTAACCTGGTGATTAACAGCAAGAAATCGACGATGTCCAAGGTACACTACCTTTCTACATCTTTTCAAATATATACTATCCATGTCATCAAAACAATGTGTGCATGCATTATATCCCTTGTTTGTCTGTCCTGAAAGATTACTTAGAGCAGGCCAATCATTGATTGTTACGAACAACAATGCTCGCAGGTCAAAGTGTTCTTGTTTGTAATCATCCCACACACGTACACCTGATTTACTCCATAAAAGTAGGAGTTCCTCAAGTAATGGCCTCAAGTAGACATCGATGTCGTTGCCAGGCTGCCTCGGGCCTTGGATGAGCACTGGCATCATAATGAACTTCCGCTTCATGCATAACCATGGAGGAAGGTTGTAGATACATAGAGTAACAGGCCACGTGCTATGACTACTGCTCTGTTCCCCAAAAGGATTCATCCCGTCCGTACTTAAACCAAACCTTAAGTTTCTAGCGTCTTTTGCAAATTCCGGGAATTCTCTATCTATTGCTCTTCACTGGGACCCATCAGTAGGATGTCTCAACATGTTGTCTACTTTACGGTCTTCTTTGTGCCAGCACATCAACTTTGCATGGTCCTTGTTTCTGAACAGACGTTTCAGGCGTGGTATTATAGGAGCGTACCACATAACCTTGGCAGGGATTTTCTTCCAGGGACGTTCTTCACCCTCAACATCGCCAGGGTCATCTCGCCTGATCTTATATCGTGACGCTTTATATACAGGGCATTCATCCAAATTCTCGTATTCCTTGCCACGGTACAGGATGCAGACATTAGGACATGCATGTATCTTTTGGATTTCTAAACCCAAATGACAGACGACTTGTTTTTGCTTCGTACGTAGTGGCGGGCAATTCGTTTGGCTTCGGAAGCATCTTTTGTTTTATAATCTTCAATAATTGTCCAAATGCCTTGTCAGATACACCATTCTGTGTCTTCCATTGTAGCAACTCAAGTGTTGTACCCAACTTTTTTTGTCCATCTGCAGCAGACGGATATAGTAATTTCCTGTGATCCTCTAGCATACAGTCAAACTTAGTCTTCTCCTTTTCACTTTCGCAATCTCTTTGTGCATCACGAATGACATCACCAAGAGCATCATCTTTAGCGAGTGTGTCTTCTGCACTTGCATCTTCTTCACCTTCCCCCTTTGCAGTATCACCAAAGTCACTGTATTGAGCAATAATGTCATCGTCAGGGTCCAATTGTTCTTCTTCACCTTCTTCCATCATAACCCCAGTTTCTCCATGCTTCGTCCAACAACTATAGTTTGGCATGAAACCCGACTTGAACAAGTGTGAGTGAAGACTCCTTGAGCTAGAATATTCCTTCGAATTATTACAAATGGCACATGGACAACACATAAAATCATTCCGCTTGTTTGCCTCGGTCACTCTTAAAAAATAATGCACGCCGTCAATGAACTCTTTTGAGCGACGATCCGCATTGTACATCTAGTGACGTGTCATCGTCTGTATTATATGACATATCACATAATTATATCTCTCATTCTTATAAACAAATAAAATTATATGGTATATATCACATAATTAAATTATAAGGTATATATACTAATTACTTTAATGAAATAATTTAAACCAGTCATATTTTGTAAACTAAAGTATTATATATTTCTAAAAGATTAAAATAAACTAATTAAACCAGTCATATTTTGTAAACAAAAGTATTATATATTTCTATTTTTTGTAAAAAAATGATTTAAATGATCTTTATTTCTCTAAAAGATTAAAATAAACTAATTAAACGGTCATATTTTGTTTTTAGAGTACTAATTTGAACTATCAAGTCAATGAACTGAAAATAGCTTAAAAAACATATATACAAGTGGCGGCTACAAAAATGAAAAACTGAAGTTAGTAACCTTTCAAGGAGTCAATGGCGGCGTAGATGTGATGAAATAAATCAATCGCCGGAGATGTGTTAACAAAAAAAATCACCGGAGAGAGCCAACAAGCAAGTGACTGAATGAAGAAAAAATGAATACAGGAGCTCGGGCACAGCTGGAGGTGGAAGAACAGTTCAAATATAGGGAGAGACATTTAGCCCCGGTCCTTATTCCCAGCCGAGGCTAAATGCCAACATTTAGCCCCGGCTGGATACAACAACCGGGACAAAACCTTTTAGTCCCGGTTGGTAACACCAACCAGGGCTAAAGATGCCAACATTTAGCCTCGGCTGGATACAGCAACTGGGGCAAAACCTTTAGCCCCGGTTGGTGTCACCAACAGGGGCTAAAGGTCAATCCTTAGCCCCGGTTGGTGACACCAACTGGGGCTAAAGGTCCCTCTGACAAATGAGCCGTTGGGCAGGGGTTATCAACCGGGGCTAAAGACCTTTCTAGTCCCGGACGCAAATTTTTCCGTGAGTAATGCTGATTTTGCAAATCGTCCAAAGGGCTGTTCTCCAGTAGTGCCAATCTCATTTTGGTTTTGTGTCACGTGCCACTCCGTCCGGATTTCGGTTAGATTTCACCATTTGGGTGCACTGACAGGTAGGTCCGAGCCGAAAAAAAGACCAAAATACCCTCTCTCTCCCTCATCCTCGCTGCCAGATTGATCCTGTAGATTCGGAAAGCGGGGCTTGCAGCGGTTTTTTGTTTTGCAGCCCTAGCCCAGTGCATGCACCCTGCACCGGGGCCCGGGGACTGGGAGGGCCGGCCGGGGCGTGGGCGCGCTCATCGCGTACGCTAGGCTTGGCGCCCAACTTTGTTGCCAACGCCGGTTGACGCCCCTCTGGCCGGTTACCCTACTTGCCTTGCCGGCCTCGTCTGCGGTCTGCCCCCTGCTCGCGCTTGTAGTTTTGCGCGTAGCCGCAGCGTGCGCTGGATCAGTGCCGCTGCCGCATGCAGTGCCGTCGCCACTCGGATCGGCCCAGCCAGGCGGCAGCAGACACCGTCCGTCCGTCGTCCTCCTGCCCCACCGGCCACCGGCCAGACCGGCCCGCTCGCGGATGATGCGAATCCCTGTGGCATCCTTGTACGTGTAGAGTATTGTTAATTTAGTGTGTTCCTGATGGGGAAGGCCGGAAAGGGGATAAAATGAAGTGGATGCATCATGCATGTGTAGTATACACTGCTGTAGAGTCTCAACCACGTACGATCGAGCACGCCGGATGCGGATAAAGGGGGTGTCTGGCACTGACACCCTAAAGTTTAGGCACCAAAGTTTAGTGAGGGTGACTTTAATGATAGTGTTAAAAGTGACTTTTAGTGGGAATGTTTGGAACTTTAGAGACTAAAAGTGACTAAACTTTACAAACACCCACAAAGTTGGCACTGTGCACCAGTAAACACTGTTGTGAGGCTGAGCACCAGTACAAGTACAAGCAAGAAATGTTTATTACCTCGATCATTTTTCTACTCCAATGCAAGTTATTACTACGCTTCATGCAGGTACCGAGAAGCTGCATGCAGCGCAGCTGGGCTAGCTTGAGACGCGCGAGAGAGAGATACAACAAGTACGAGACCATGAGTGATGATCCAGCTACTATTAGTACAGTATATTTATTTCTACATTCACCGAGTCATCCCCGCGCGCTCGGCCAGGCCACGTCGCCCCAAATTCTCTCATTGGTCAGCTCGCGCCCGCTACTCGGTTTCTCTTCCCCTCCCCACGCATCGTTCAATTGGCCTCCTCTCTTCTTTCTCTTCCGTCTCGCTTTCCCTCTCTTTCTCTCTCCAGTGCGCCGCGCTCTCCCTCTCTCGCTCCTCGTCCTGGCCGGCAGCGCTCACTGCCACGGCGCGCCGGCCACCGCGGCCCCCCCCCCCCGCTCCGCTCTTCCCTCGCGCGGGCTCCTGCAGCCGTTTTGCGGCGCCACACGGCGGCGCCAAGTGATGCAACACCACTCCTCCACCGGCCCCCGACGGGGCCCGGGCATCGCGCCGCCTCTCCGCTCCGCCCCCGACCGCGGCACATTGGCTGGCATCGCCGCCACGCCGATCTAGGGTTTCGCCTCCTGTTCACCGGCGGCCGGATGCGAAGGTGCCTCACCCTCTTGTCCTCTTCCCCTCCCTCTCCCTCTCCCCCTCCCTGTCTTCCGCCCCGACATCGCCGTCGCGACGAGCTAGGGTTTGGCGCGGCGCCACCGGGGCGGTGGTCACCCTCCGCCGCGAGTCCTCCACGCCCCGCGTGCGCTGCACGCTCGTGGCCACATGGGGTCCCGGCACGGCGACGACAATGACCTAGGGTTTCTTCCTCTCTCTCTCTCTCTGGCGTCGTTGCGGCGATCCACGACCGCGGCAGTCTCCCTGCGCTGCGCGTTTTCATGGCCCCGGCGCCAGGGAAGGCGGGCACGGTGCGCCACACCGCCCTCTCTCTCCCCTCATCCGGTGTGGCAACCCACCGTCCGCCCCCAGTGGGGCAGTGGACCTTTTCCACCAAAGTGGAGCGTCGTGGCCGCAGTGCAGCGTGAGCGGCTCCCCTCCCTCTCCCTCCATCTTGATCTACCACTGGGTTGTCGTGCGGCCAGCGCAGGCAGAGGCATGATCTGACTGAAGAGACATCCTCATTTTTCCCCATCTCCCTCTCTGTGCCCGCTCATGGTGCATATGCCCGGTGCTGGTCGGTCGCTGTGTGCCGCGATGGGCACAGACCGTTCTCAGGTGCTCCCGTTCCTCTTATATTTTCGGATCTTGCTTTTGCCTCTCTGATTCTTGACTTTCATGACTACGATTTATGTCCTAGGGTTTGGCCTACAATGGTTGTTGTTTAAATGTATGCCTTCTCTGTTTCATCTGTTTGAGGATGCCATGAATTGGCAATCGCATTGGTAGCTAGCTAAAAGATAAAAGGTATCCAGTGGTACTGACATTGCTGATTCTATCTTCATAGCTGCTTGCTTCTCAGGTGCCCTTGATGGTGTGTTGTTGATCACCAAAACTATGCTAAGGGCCTCTTCACTTATGATCTGTTGCTTTTGGCATTGGCCACTTCATGTGATGTATTACTCATTGGTTAGGATCTGATGTTGTAGGCACTTGACATTTGTCGTCCTGTTTGTTTTTTAGCCTATGATGAAAATTCCATACTCATTCCTCAAAGATATGCTCTGATGTTCATCGCCTATGAGGTACTGGGCATGACCTGTTACTTATATATGCAATTCCTGATGATAAATCAATTGTGAACATGCCTTGAAGCTCCACGTTGATGAACAAATGATGATTGCTATGGTTCTGAGGCCTCCAAAAATGCAGTTTTTGTTCAAAAAAAATTGTAGCCTTTGCATTGCTACTGCCATTGTTATTTTACAGGTTTCTTGTGATTAAGTGATTCCTCTCTACAAGCACAGGTCATGCATGTTGTCACAGTTTCTACCTTTTGTTTTCATACGTGACTATCTCATAGTTCCTTATATTGATTTACAATACTATTTGTTATGGGAAATAGCTTTACATTCTGTCCTCGCTATTCTTTATTTCCCTACTAAATCTGTATGCAGTCACTATCATATATGCAGCATCTTCATAGTGTTTCACAGCGCATTTTTCATTCGATTTTTTGACATATTTTGTACCTGCTTAGTGATAATTATGCCAATGATCAATTTATCATTTCTGGGTTTTCCATCTCTTGGGACCTATTCTGTTTTCTGTTCAATGGAGCCGTTCATAGTGTTCCACAGCGCGTTTTTCATTCGTTTTTTGGCATATTTTGTACCTGCTCAATGGATTTTTGCCATATTTGTTTTGGCATATTTTGTACCTGCTCAATGAGGTTGGCACATTTTAAGTGTCCGCTGTGCTTTTCAAGCGTTGTCGGTCTGCCATTCGTTGAAGCATAGCGGCCCCAGGTATCCCTATGGACGTGTGGCTTGATCTATCATTGTCCTCTCTTTTTTCTCCCTTTTCTCTCTAGTGTGTGCTCTCCTTGCAAGCCGGTCGGCCTCACCACATGTGTCGATCTGGCTTGCTGGCATTAATTGCTGTAGGAGCCCCACATCGTTGCGTCTGGTCTGTTGCGCATGGCAGAGGTGCGCCCTCTCCTCTTCCAAGCCTCCTATTTCCTTAGCTCCTTGTCCTTGCTGCAAGGATCATGGCCGTACTCCCCTGAGCTTGTTTGCTCCTATTTTTTGGTTTCTAAATATGCGGATCATGTGAAAAACTGATATCCTCCATTGTACGAGCTGATGGTTTTTTTTCCAATTTGGAGGTTACTTACTGAGGTTTTGGGGTTGTGGGATGACGAGCTTTTTAAGACTGAGACAATGGAATTATGCAGTTATGTTTACTTCTTCAATTTTCCATAATTCTTATTGTTTGCAAAAGTTACATGTCGATGGTGCTTAGTTATACCATTCTTCCACAATTCTTGTTATTTGCAACACTTTCGCGATGATTATGCCATTCTACCCTGCCAGTTCCCTCTTGTATGTGTTGTTTCGGTTTCCTAAATTTTTTAAATTCTGTGCAGTTGGTAGTGAGCATGGATCCATTGTCAGTGATGTCTTTACTTCACATAATTGCTTGGTTATTATAGCACTGACCACACACCAATGCCAATGATGTATTTATTTCTATGTGTGTCTGTCCAACTCCTTGCAGGTCTGAAACATTTGAAATTAAGTTCCTGTCAATAGACTAAACTCGATATTTAAACTGAATTTGTTATACATATGATTGTTCGCTACGTGTGGTTTCTTCTACATCTGCTTCATTATGCCAGCGTGTGGTTTCTTCTACATCTGCTTCATTATGCCAGCGATTTTTTTGTCCAGACATTATTGTCTGCCTATTTTTTTGAGGGTCATTTCTAGATGCATACCTATTTTTGGTCACTTCTAGAAACACATGTTGGCAAATTCAAACTCTTCTAAGAAGTTGGGGTTCCTGGGCAGCGTCATGTTTATTTCGTGCTTCACCTGTCCACCTATTCCCTACTCTCCCCTCCCTCTTTCCCTCCGTCTTGATGGATTTCTGTTGCCTCTAATTTTTTTTTTAAGGTTTTCTTTGTAATATTTTTTCCCCATGATCTTGCCTCTTCTTAGTCCTGTTTTGAAGTTCTATATCGCAAGTGTTCAATTTGGACATAGCTCCATTACTTGCTCCACACTATTTGGGATATCCATTTTCTTTTATTAGTTGGTTTTGATCGTTGTCCGTCGATATGTGCAATGCAAATGCAGCCTCCTACCTTGGTACGTTCTTCTCCTATTATTCCTCCTATTATTCCTGTTGCCTACATTCTTTTCTTTAATTCCTACTCTGCAGATATTTTCTGAACTATATTTATGGCCTTTGCTATCTCAAATACGATATTGCTTTTAACTAATATCAACTCTGCAACTGCCCATCTAATTACTTTACAAAATGGAATATAACTTTGTTATATGGATATTCAGATTATGTTTCCCCTTAAGTTTTGGTTTCATGGTGATGATGGCTCAAAACAGTAGCTACGTGTTCTAACTTTGCATTATAGGGTTTATGGAGGTTGTCCACTGTGCTTATCAAGCGTTGTCGGTCTGCCATTCGTTGAAGCACAGTGGCCCCAGGTATCCCTGTGGACGTGTGACCTGATCTATCCTTGTCCTCTCTTTTTCCCATTTTTCTCTCTCGTGTGTGCTCTCCTTGCAAGCCGGCGGGCCTTACCGCATGTGTTGATCTGACTTGCTGACACTAATTGCTATAAGCGCCCCACATCGTTGCGTCTGGTCCGTTGCGCTTGGCGGAGATGCGCCCTCTCCTCTTCCAAGCCTCCTGTTTCCTTAGCTCCTTGTCCTTGCATCAAGGATCATGGCCGTACTCCCCTGAGCTTGTTTGCTCCAATTTTTTGGTTTCTAAATATGCGGATCATGTGAAGAACTGATCCTCCATTGTACGAGCTGATTGTTTTTTCCAATTTGGAGGTTACTTACTGAGGTTTTGGGGTTGTGGGATGATGAGCTCTTTAAGACTGAGACAATGGAATTATGTAGTGATGTTTACTTCTTCCATTTCTCCATAATTCTTATTGTTTGCAAAAGTTACATGTCGATGGTGCTTAGTTATTCCATTCTTCCACAATTCTGGTTGTTTGCAACACTTTCGCGATGATTATGCCATTCTACCCTGCCAGTTCCCTCTTGTATGTGTTGTTTCGGTTTTCTAAAATTTTAAATTCTGTGCAGTTGGTACTCACCATGGATCCATTGTCAGTGATGTCTTTACTTCATATAATTGGTTGGTTATTCTACCACTGACCACACCCCAATGCCAATGATGTATTTATTTCTATGTATATCTGTCCAACTCCTTGCAGGTCTGAAACATTTGAAATTAAGTTTCCGTCAATAGACTAACCTCGATATTTAAACTGAATTTGTTATACATATGATTGTTCACTACATGTGGTTTCTTCTACATCTGCTTCATTATACCAGCGATTTTTTTGTCCAGACATTATTGCCTGCATATTTTTTGGAGGTCATTTCTAGATGCATACCTATTTTTTGGTCACTTCTGAAAGCACATGTTGGCAAATTCAGACCCTTCTATATTTTTTTGCCTATGATCTTGCCTCTTCTTAGTCCTGTTTTGAATTTCTATATCGCAAGTGTTCGATTTGGACATAGCTCCATTACTTGCGATATAGAAGGGTCAATTCCTTATCTGCTAAATGTATGTTCTAGAGCCTGAGTTTTTGGATCAGATAAGCTCCAAGGAACTCACTATTTTCTGGGGTTTCTTGGATTTATTTCCTCAGTGGTTATGATCTGATGGTCTCAGTATTTATCATTTGCCATTTTTTCCTTCTTTGGCCTGTGATGAAAATTACATCCCAATAGCTCAAAGATATGATCTGATGTTTATAAGGCCTGTGATGAAAATTCCATCCCAATAGCTCAAACATATGATCTGATGTTTATACGCTTGTGAGGTACTTAGCATGAATTGGTACTTATGTCATGCAATCTCTGAGAGTAGACCAGTTACTGACATGCCTTGAAGCTCCCAGTTGACGAACAAATGATGATTTGTATGTTTCTGAGGCCTCTAAAAAATGGTGTTCATAGTTAAAAAGGTTATTTTCCTGGTCCCACAACACCTGTGATCAAAATTCCATCTCAATTGCTCAAGGATATGATATGATGTTCATATGCTTGTGAGGTATTGGGCATGACCTGGTACTTATGTCATAAAATCTCTGAGAGTAATCCAGTTGTCGGCATGCCTTGGAGCTCCAAGTTGATGAACAAATTAAGATTGGTATTTTCTGAGGCCTCTAAAAAACTTGTCTTCGTAGTAAAAAAAAATTAATTTCCCCGTTCCCTCAACAGAGAGTTTATAAATCTTTAAAAGAAAATGTTGGTTTTCAATGACAAATGTCACTACGAATTACTATTATTTAGCTAACTATTTTGTCTCCATGATATAAGCATTGCGGTTGTATATCCAATTTCTATAGCAAATTCATATTTTGGCTGTCAGCTCATTATGTTCAGAGGCCCTAGAGGCTTGCAGGTTCCAGATCAGATTGACGGTGAACCGTTCCAAATCAGATTGACGGTGAACCACCGTTGGTTTTCAAGGATAAATGTCAGTACGAATTAATATTATTTAGCTAACTTTTTTGTCTCAATGATATAAGCATTGCAGTTGTATATCCACTTTCTATAGCAAATTCGTGATCCATCCTCCTCTTTGGATTCAGTCAAGGCAACAGATAAGGTAACACAAATTTATTTTTTCAAGCTGTTCTCGAATATTTACTTTACATGGCACGAACTAAATATGGACTATCAATTTTCATACAGGAGGATTCAGTGCCATCTTGGGGGAAGTCTTGCTCCATTTTTCCTTCATTTGAAGGTTTTGTCCTCGGTGCGTTATTTAGTTTCATGGTTGCGTATTCTTGGATCTTTTCATGCCAATTCTTATGGTGTTTATATCAGCTCTATTAAATTTATCTCCATACTCTCGTGTGCTCCTTAACTCAAGGTACAACCACTCTCTTTCCATCTCTTTTTCCCTCATATAATTGCACTATAACTATTTGCAGATGCAACAATATCAGTATTAGCTATACTAAAATGTTATCATGTAGCAGATCTGTTATCATGTAGCAAATCTGTTATAGCTATATTAAAATGTTATCATATAGCAGATCTGTTATCATGTAGCAAATCTATTATGGTTAAATATAGCCAATATTAGAACCCGGATCTTATACAGGTTCATCTAACATAGCTGACCCTTTCTCCTTTCTTGGATTGAATAATGCGGATTAGAGAACACAATGATGAAAACAGTCGGTCTTACCTGTAAAATGTTAGGGGAGTGCGTGGCTGACGGTCTGAATCAGTTCAAAAAAAATTTAAGACATGTGAATATTTGTCATTTCTCATAATTCTTAGTAATAACATTCAGATGTGATGGCCTACATACTCCTATAGCAAGGCATTGAGCTCAGACTGCTCTAACATGCACTTTGACATGTTGAATTAAATTTAGTCTTTCCTTCCGTTACGCACTCAATAATTCTCAGTTATGTGAACACAAGGTGTTATGTTTTCTAACACTATGTACCTCCAGGTGATACCTCAATGGCTTTGAGGAGGAGGTCGTTGGGCTAGGACCTCAGTCGCTTTGCATTCTTCAGTGCACGTACCATTCCATAACTTTCATGATTTTACTTTCTATGGGCACCGCTAAAATCACTATTCTAATTGTAATGTGCAAGTATTTATTTCGAAGAAACTTTGAAGATCGGTCTGACCACTGGGGGCCCTTACCATTTGAGTGACATAGTAAGAGCACACATGTGCCATAATATCAGATAGATGCCATATCTATGCCATGTAGATTTCAGTTCTAAATACGGTACTAAAATTGATGCACACCTGCAGTACAGACATGTTTGGAGTTGCAGTGCTAAATCCTTTCATCCTAGACAACTGCCACAAATCTCCCACTTTTGTGAAGTTAAATTGCAGATTATTGCCTTTTGCTTCGCTGACCATTACAAGCAGTGTAACATAATTGTCAGGTTGAACAATATTCTGAATGAAGGTGTTTCTTTCTGCAATTTTTTTCCTTTGCTTCCTTTGCATAGCTTTCCTTCTCTATTCACTCTTTTTATTTGGCTACATACTGATAATGGTCTTACTGTACCTAAATACTAATCACTGCCACCTCTTTTATCTAAAAGACTAAAACTGCAAAAACAGACCCTCGCGGATGTTATCCACCCTACAGATCTAGCATCGGCTGCCAACATCCACATGAATAAGATCTCTTACAGTTTCTGTGGTTTTATTCCTGTATGCAGGATCAGATTAGATGACCATATTGATGTCAGCTGCAAATTCCCTTATCAGCGGGCTTTTGCCTTCCTAACTAATAAACACTCGCATTTTTGGATTTCATGACCAATGAAGATTCTGGATCTGATGACCTCCCAGAGAATGATGAAACCGTCATAAATCGCTTACCACCAATGTTATGAAGGAGTAATGGAACTGGTAACAGTGTTTGTAGAATCTTATTTTTATTAGTTCTGAACTAGAACTATTAGAACTTTAGCCATCAATTACCTCTCTGCCAAACAACTCAGAATGTCTTTATGTACTCACTAAGCTCTACTATCTTGGTGCGACGGAACTTTGTATCATCACCTATGTTATAACAAAACTTTATTTCCAAACTTGCTGTCATGTATATAGTTTCCGGTGTTAATATCCGCTGCTCAAATTTATTAATAACAAACCGTATTACTTTCCGGTCAGCGTGTCAAACCGTATTGCTTTCCGGTCGGTGCGCAGGGGCGCGCCGCTCCTACTAGTATAGTATAAACATGCATGCATATAGATGACGAAACCAAGCCCGATTTCCACGAGGGGGGAAGGAGGAGGCAAGCATATGCGTGCGTGTGTGGACGCGCGCCGCGTTAAAAACAACTCCCCCCACAGGCCACAGGGGACTGTGGGAGTATGACCGCCGGGGGTGGGCTGCGGTGGATCGTGTCGGCCTCGGAACAAAGATTCCGGGGGCCAAAGCATGGAAACGTGTATTCCGCCTGTCACGGAGGAGCGCCCCGCGCGGCCCCGCGCCGACTCGCCGGCTGCACCCACATGCTCGTGCCGCGCCTGCCACCGCCAGCCAGCCAGCCTGCCTGCCGCGGATCCGAGCGTGCACACGGAGCCGGCCCGGCCGGTGGTGATCCATATGCGGGAACGTACCATGCTGCAAGCCCCGCCTGTCCGAATCTACAGGATCAATCTGGCAGCGAGAATGAGGGAGAGAGAGGAGAGAGAGAGAGAGGGTATTTTGGTCTTTTCTAGTTTGGACCCACCTGTCAGGGCGCCCAAATGGCAGAATCTAACGGAAATCCGGACGGAGTGGCATGTTAGACAAAACCAAAATGAGATTGGACACACAGGTTCGCTTTGATCTTTCAGGGACCTGAGGGTTGGGGCCATTTTTCACGATGGCATACAGGTAAAATCCTCTTTTTATTGATGTAGGTAAGTAGATTGGAGAACGTTTGGCTTGTGGATTCTAGGTGCTTGAAAGCCCTAGTTTGGTTTTGGTTAATTGATGAAACCCATTTGGTCTAATCCTATTGCTAAGCATGTGTGTAGCTTATAAGAAAGGATTGTGACCAAGCCAAGTGGTGGAGCTAGCAAGGTGGCAACCATGGAGGATGGTGATGGCCACAAGCACTCAAGAGATCAAGTGCTCTATCATTGGTAAAATAAAGAAGAGAAGAGATGGAGCAAAGAGGCCCGAAGGCAAAGGTATAACCTATAGGGCTCTTTGTTTTGGTGATCAAGACACTTAGCGAGTGTGATCACATTTAGGATACATAGTCGTACTATTAATAGGAGATTATTCACGGCTTATGCGGTGTTCAAGTGCCACTAGGAGTTCTCTAACATATCGATGCTATAGACCTAGTGAGTGACTAACAAAACCCCTTGGAAAAATGCTTTGCAAAATGCTAACACTCGTGCACAAGTATTGAAACACTTTTGTGTTGGCGCATGGGAGCAAGGGTAGAAGTTAGATAGCAAAAGGTGTTGAGTTATCAGCATCGGACGCTGGCAGCGGCAGCATCGGACGCTGGGCCAAGCGTCCAATGGTTAACCCTAGTTTCTGTCAGAAGTTGAAGGAGCATCGGACGCTGGCAACGGACGCTGAGGAAACACTGTTGCAGAGTCCGATGCAGGTGACGTGGCGCGAGTTTGTCTTCTAGGAAGCATCAGACGCTGGCCTGAGTCCGATGCCACTCCATCAACGCGTCCGATGTGTTTTGGCCCTTTCTGGAACCTCTCTGCATGGTCATCGGACGCAGGGGTTGAGCATCCGATGTGATGGTGCCGGAGCATCCGATGTAGCGCAGAAAAGAGCTAAATTGAGCAGCGGCATCGGAGCGTCCGATGCCTGGCATCGGCGCGTCCGATGTCACATTAACCGTGGCGTGAAGGGATATGACCGTTGGGATCTAACGGGCTGAATTCATATCATGGGGGCACGTGGCTCCATCTGAAGCATCGGACGCTGGGGCAACGTCAGATGGTTGAGCATCGGCGCGTCTGATGCCTCCGTTTCTGGCCCAACGGCTAGGCCGACTTGAGTGGCCTATTTAAGGGGCTTGGCCGGCTCATTTGGTTTGACTCTTGCACATTTTGATTCCTAAGCATACTAGTGAGCATTGGCAAGCCTCCCAACTCATCTCCCAAGTTGATTTGATCAAACCAAGTGAGATTGAGTGATCTAGTGTGTAATTTGAAAGAGTTCAATCTAGTGACACTAGTTCTTCGCATCGGCTTTGAGTTTCTTGTTACTCTTGGCATTTGCCGGTGCCTAGACGGCTTGGAGGTGTCGTGGTGTTGTTGGCAAGAGAAGGAGTTTATTCTTGGCCACCACCGATCGTGATTGTGAGAGGTTTTGGAGCCTCACCTCGCCGGAGCGGCAAGAGGCATCCTTAGTGGATTGCTCGTGTCATTGAGCTACCTCACTAGCGGTAGATTCTTGTGGTACTCTTCGTGAGTTTGGCTTTGAGCCGATTAGCCATCGGGTCACCTAGTGTTGGTCGACACAACGGGGAGTAGCGTGCCGGCAAGCACGTGAACCTCGGGATAAATCTTGGTGTCCCGTGTGCTTATTGTAATTGTGCATTATTCGTGGTGATTGGCTTCACGATTGGATTTCACCGGTGATTGGCTCTCTACTAGGCGATCCCGAAGGCTCGGTGAAACCACCTCTATCCAGCTTGTTTACTTTGTGTATTTACTTTGAGCTATTTCACTTGTGTAGATACTATCACTTGTTGTATATCTCTTGTTATATTTCTTGTGTAGCTAGTTGTGGTTAGCTTGCTTAATCTATCTATTGCACACACTTGTCTCATATACATTTTGTATACCATACTTATACTAGAGCTAGATAGTTTTATTCTGCATTAGATATTGGCTCTATGTGATTGTGTGACATAGATATATTACGTAGAATTGTTGGATAGGTGGCTTGCAACACACTATTAGGCTAGCGTGTTATAATAATAGTGTTTGCCTAAGTAATTTTGTAGATTTTTAATTAGGCTATTCACCCCCCCCCCCCCCTCTAGCCAATTTGGACCTTTCAGTGCTCAAGGCACATGACCGGAAACTCCAAGTAGTTCTCCAGTCTTAGTCCAGTCACCGGAAAGGAGTTGATTACCTTCGGTGACAATAGCAAAGGTAAGGTGCTATCCCATGGTTCTGTGCGAGTTAATGAGCATTTTGTCTTACGTGATGTTGCTCTTGTATCGAACTTGCATTTTAACCTTCTTTCTGTTTCTCAACTTTTTGACGATGACTATGAGATTCGTTTTAAGCCGAATCTCAGTCATATTTTAGATCCTCAGGGCAATCTTGTATGTTTGATTTCGCCCTTTGGGAAAGTCTTTCGTGCGAATTTCTTAGAGTCTTTTGGCATTTCTCATTGTCTTTTGGCCGGATCCTCCTCTGATCTTTAAGTGGCATAGGAGACATGGTCACTTGAGCTTCGACTTGCTTGCAAGGCTTAGTTCACTTGGCTTAATCCGAGGATTGCCCAAGTTACACATGGAGAAGGATCTTGTTTGCCATTCTTGTAGACATGGGAAAATGGTTGCCGCTCACCACCATCCTATGAATCAAGTTATGACCAAGCGCCCTGGAGAGCTTTTGCATATGGACCTTGTAGGTCCGGCTCGGGTGAGCTCAGTTGCTGGGAAGTGGTATGTGCTTGTTGTTGTTGACGACTTCTCGAGATATTCATGGGTTTTCTTTTTAGCTGAGAAAACTGAGACTTTCTCTTCTACTCGCAATTTGATTTTGCGACTTCAGAATGAGTTCCCTAAGAACTCGATGAGAGCTATTCATAGCGATAATGGTTCCGAGTTTAAGAACTCGGACTTTGAAAAGTTTTGTAACTCCTTGGGTTTAGAGCATCAGTTTTCTTCTCCCTACACACCGCCACAAAATGGTGTTGTAGAGAGGAAAAATTGGACCCTTGTTGAGATGGCTAGGACGTTGCTCGATGAGCATAGGACTCCTAGGCGGTATTGGGCCGAGGCAATTAACACTGCATGCTATATTTCCAATCGCATTTTTCTCCGTGCTTTCTTCAAGAAGACCTCTTATGAGTTGCGATTTGGGAAGCAACCCAAAGTGAGTTATTTTAGAGTGTTTGGTTGCCACTATTTTATACTCAAGAAAGGCAACTTGGACAAGTTTGAGTCTTGCTCTTCTAACGTTGTATTTTTGGGTTATGGTAATCATACTCGTGAATATCGCATACTTAACCTTGATACTAACCGAGTCATGGAGACATCCGATGTCACCTTCGACGAGACCATGCTTTGTCCTTCTTCTAGATTTGAGCGTGCAGGTGATCACGAGGTCGGTGAGCCTCTTTTTGATGATGAGGAAGATGGAGCTGAACAGATGGATGACCCAGATCTTCCTCCACCTGTTGTTCCTTTGGGATCGACTTCGACCATGACTGCTCGTGTCCCCGACCCATCTTCTTCTACTACATGGGGGCCGGTCGATCCGCCACCTCGGGGTTTGCTAGTAATACCCAAGGAGGCACCAGCTACTGTTGAGGTGGAGGTCACTTCAGCAAGGGAGGCGCCACGACACATTCAGCGCCAACACCCTCCTCAACAGATGATCGGCAACATCCATGAACGCGTCACTCGGTCAAGATACAATGAGCAGGGAATTTGAGATGAGCATGATGGGCGAGTTGACATTCTTTCTCGGGTTGCAAATCAAGCAATCCCGAGAAGGGACGTTTGTGCACCAGGGCAAGTACACCAAGGACATAGTGAAGAAGTTCGATATGGGTGAGGCCAAGTCTCTTCCAACACCCATGTCAACTACGACGGCCCTGGATGCGGACGAGGAGGGAGAAGTTGTGGACCAGAAGGAGTACTGGAGTATGATCGGGTCGCTGTTGTACTGGACGGCGACACGCCCGAACATTCAGTTCGCGGTGTGTCTTTGCGTGCGATTTCAGTCGTCGCCGCGCACCTCTCACCATCAGGCAGTCAAGCGCATTATGAGGTACATTCATTTCACTCCAAAGTTTGGGATTTGGTATTCTGCTTCTTCTACCCTCTCTCTTTGCGGTTACTCTGATGTTGATTTTGCTGGTTGCCAACTTGATCGCAAGTCCACTTCTGGGACTTGTCAGTTTTTGGGTTCTTCTCTTGTATCTTGGTCTTCTGACAAGCAGTCTAGTGTCGCTCAGTCTACCACAAAGGTTGAATATGTTGCTGCGGCTAGTTGTTGTTCCCAGTTGTTGTGGATGATGGCCACTTTGCATGATTTTGGTCTGAGCTTTTCTCGAGTACCATTGCTTTGTGATAGCACGAGTGCGATTAGCGTTGCTATGAACCCTGTGCTTCATTCTAAGACCAAACACATTGATGTGCGCTTTCATTTCTTGCGAAACCACTATGCGAAGGGTGATCTCGACCTTCGCCATGTCGATACTCATCATCAGTTGGCAGATATTTTTACCAAGCCTTTGGACCTATCAACCTTTGCTAGGTTGAGAGGAGAGCTTGGTGTGTGTTTCCCCTTTTAGTTGGGGGAAACATTTTGGTTATTGTATCATAGACTGACTTCTTTTGTTTTGTTCTTGTTTAGTCTTTGCATTTCATCATCTTTGCATCTTTACTTTTTTGAGCTTCATGTCTTTAGAATGAATCTATGCTATGACTAGTGTATGCTCCGATGATCTATGATGATGCTTGTAGCTTTGGCTCTTCTTCATCACTGATACATGTTATGAGCTAAGCTATTTTTTCAGAACTGTGAACATGCTTAATCAAACATAAAATTTGAAACTTGTTCACCTTTAAGATTGGCAACTAGCATGTGTAAAATGTGTTGAAGTTACTTATGCTATTCCTATATGCTAGGTTGCTATGTCTCTAGTTCTGAGTCTTTCACTTGCTTGGTATGTTCATTTTCTGATAAAATTGAACCAAGTCTAAGTGAATTGAAAAGATCGAGATGGGATTGCTTGACAGCACATCATGGTATCGAGACTGTTTCTCATTGCACATTGAGTTAAAGTTGAGCCGTGTAGTGTAACACCGAAACCGTTGCTTCAAGCTTCTGATTGCTTATGCATAGGCTTAGCTCAGTTGAAAAGTTAGGCAATGTCAAGTTTTCAACCTCTCACAATCACATGCTAAAAATTCGAACTTGTGTAGAATCACCGCTGCAACTCCGATAAAATTTGAAAACACAAGTCTATGTTTCCTTCTATAGCATGATGATTGAACTTTGCTGGGGGTAATTCACCTTGTATACATGTTTAGCACTTGGTTGACTTCCTGTCTATGCATGTTTGGTGCTATCTTGATGGTGAAACCTTTTCTGAATGGCCTAAAAACTACTCACTATGCTCATATGTTCATATTTCGTATTTGGTGATCAGTTTGAGCCTTTGCTGGCATTTATACTTGATGTTGACTAGTCAGATCAGCATTCTTTAGAGCATCTATTCACTCTATAGACTATATTCCTGAAGCTGCTAACCTGCATTTGTAACTCATATGCATTTGCCTGATTGTGCATTTTCAACTAAAGGGGAGAAATTTGACAAATCATGTCCTAGTTGTGTGCACTATTGAAGGGGGAGTTCATGTCAAGGGGGAGTTTGCTCGCTTGATGAGTTTTCAATTGGTTTGGAGCTGTTTTCAGCTAGTCGCGTTGAGCCTTTGCCTCTTTCTGGAGGGACTAGCTGATTTACTCAAGTGTGGACTTCTTTGCTCTGAACTTCTTGCTAGCGGAGTTGAGCCCGTTTTGCCTCTTCTTGAGGGCTAGCTTTGCTTTGCTTGGTTGCGTCGAGCCATTGCCCATGTCTTTGGGAACCAAGTTGTTTTGCTCACACCATTCGACTTCTTTTGGCTTTGCTTTGCTTCTGGTCGTTTGGTTGAGTTCGCTTCTTCCTTTCCTCTATTCCATATGATTTGTGTTGGTAGTTGACAATGCACTCATCAAGGGGGAGATTGCGGATACATAGGTGTATGTCGGATCTTGAGATGATGAGTGATTGTCAACTGGTATGATGCGCATGTTCTTTGGCTTTTGTTGTGCAGGTGTCGAGCTTGGAGACGGTGATCGAAGGCAAGGTGAAGGTCAAGTAGAGACGTGTCGTGCCGATGGACCCGGAGCGGTGAAGGGCGGATGTGAGGCTTGGACTGATGGACCAGTGGCCTGAGGATCAGCCGTGGTGGCTGACAGCCTGGGACAGCGACAAGTGAAGACTTGCGGGTGGACGGGGTGCACGGGCGGTGCATCCCTCTACGGCTTCGGTTTGGTGGTTGAGCCCCAGAAAAACCACCGGGTGGATGGTTTCTAGGTTTGGGCCTCAAAACCTGGGT
This sequence comes from Coix lacryma-jobi var. lacryma-jobi, assembly GCA_009763385.1. NCBI lineage: Eukaryota > Viridiplantae > Streptophyta > Magnoliopsida > Poales > Poaceae > Coix > Coix lacryma-jobi. Next base: position 68,354,370 of record CM019831.1, on the reverse strand, counting down.
GCTGGCCGGTTTCTGAGTTTGGGCCTCAAAACTCGGGCTGAGGACGGTTTCCAGGTTTGGGCCACAAAACCTAGGCGATGGCGGGTTTCTGAGTTTGGGCCACAAAACTCAGCCTGAGGACTGGTTTCCCAGTTTCAGCCTCAAAACCGGGGGGAGGTCCAGGAAAAGGACGGACGGCGAGTGGCGGCACGTGGCGGCATCCGGTGAGGTCGCGTCGAGGCGAAGCTACCTGATGTGCGGGCGTGGCCGTCGGATCGATTACACTTCAAGTTGGTCAGGAATACCCTTAGGGTTAGCCTGCTCGCTCATTGGCAGTAGGGGTAGAAGGGGAATAATTGTATTAGGCTATATTAGGAGAGGCAACCCCTCCCTCAAACTTATCTCAACCATTTGCTACTTTCACTTAGGGTTTCCTGTTCTCCGACATCCCTGCTATAGCTACTGAGATCCGCAGAGACGGCGAATCATACCTCTGTGTATTTGGATTTTGCGGAAACGGGACCGGATTCCCGTTGTCTCCTCGTGGGGACGAATTTCGGCTGGCAATTGAGATTGTGATTCACGTTCTTAAGTTGTTCTTCGCGTTCTGCTTTTTATCTCAATTTTCCCGTCGCTCGATCTCCCTCTACGTTGCGTATTTTTCAAATCCACTTGAATCAACTTGTTCTTTGATGTGAGGAGAACATTTCCACCGAAGGAATTCATCTCAATCCTCACGAACAAGTAGATCGGGTCAATTCAAGTTTCGTGGCAATTTTTTCGTTCCTACATCTTCCCCTTCGCTTTCCCGGAGTTTGAGTTGATTTGAGCGGATGATTTCTTAGGGATAGTCTTCCAACTACCTAAGGATCATTTCCTCCAAGTTTGGGATCAAGGGATTTTGATTTGGTTCAAATTTGAGGAGATTTGGGAGAGGGGCGAGCGAAATCGCCCTCTCTGGACAGTCACGGACAGTCCGGGCATCGGGGCTGCAACCGGAGTAGTGCTTGTGTGCCTCGGGTGACCGGCGTACAGTTCGCCGTTAAGGGTCGCGGACAGTCCGGGACCCGGCCAGGGAGGTTCAGCAGACTTGCATTTTTGGCACTTTGGCCGGCGGACAGTCCGCCACCAGACCGCGGACGGTCCGGCTCAGGGCAGACTGTCCGGGACCATACCCGCGGACAGTCCGGGATCCTACATAGTGTTTGTTTTTTGTGTGTTTGCTCTCCCAGCTTTTCCGCTTCGGTTCCAAACTTCTCATTTGCTCCTAGAGTTCACCAAGGAACCTTTGTAGGTATCTTTGCTACTTGTTAGCATCGGTATTTAGGGATTTCCCGACGTAGCCTTCCATCTATGTTCGGGAGTAGGTTTTTGGGCTTGAACTTGAATCGGTGCTTTTGAGTTTTGGTTTGCTCTCGTTTGGTGGTGCCTCATTGTGATCCTAGGGATCATCCACCTTCTTTCTGAGGGTCGTAGGCATCACGCTTGTATCCGAAGTTTTTGGGGTTGATTTGTTGGGACAAAGGCCGAAGTTTCGAAAAAAAATTAGGCTCCCATTCACCCCCCCCCCCCCCCCTCTGGTCGTCTTTTGGAAGCATTCTCGGCCCTTCAATATCTAATGGATTATCCAGTCAGCAAAGACGAAAGCAAGATGGGTGAAGGTTTTACATCGGCCAAAGAACTAGGAGTTGTTAGACAATGACAAGTCGAGGTCGATGTATTTTTAGGAGTTATGTTTGATTTTGAGTTTGCACAGGGGTTTAGCCCTTTTGTAATTTTATAGCCGATACTAAGGTATCGCCTTCAGAATAAAATAGTCGATATTGAAGAAGTATCGCCTTTAGAACATTCAATGGAGAAATAAAATCAAGGAAAATTCTGAGAAACTCAGAAACAATACAAAAGGTGTCAAACATAAATTTATTTGAAGCCTGACGATGCAGGAATAGTTTGCAGATTTTCAGTTTGTTTGGACAGATAAGACCAAATCTATAGAAGAACGTTAAAATAAACTAATCTAGATGGAGCTTGTTCAGAAGGTCCTCTAGGTGCGCCACCTCCGCCACGGCGAGCCCCAACGGCTCGAACTCCTCCACTAGCTCCCTGAAGTCGTCCCTTATTCTAGTACCAACGAAGGAGGGGCGACTTCCCCGGAGATTTCAGCACCGCTGAGCTCTGCTCCAGCCAGGGCGAAGGTGGCACCATGACTGATGGCGTGGAGAACTAGCTCCCTGGTACGCACCCCGATGTCCTTAAGGCGCACCTTCAATGTCGCCCCTCGGGCGTTCACAAAATCGGGGATAGTCGTGGCCAGCCCCGGGAGCCAGTCGAGTTGATGTTGGAGCTTTGCATTCAGGCAAGGAGGGATTAAGGTTAAAGATAGTCGATTCAACTAAACGTGAGAACAGATCGGCTAAATATTTGAACAAGCAATCATAAAAAATCAACCAGAATAAACTCGACTGGTGATTGTTGATTTTGGTTGAAAGGCTATTTATAAAGAATAATAAAGAAAGCGAAACCATTGATTTTGGTTGCTGGTTGAAAAAAGGAGCAGTCGACGGTTGAAGAGAGGAGATGCCGAGGAATAAGGCGATGGATGTGTGGTGTGTTCAGGGAGCCGACGTTTTGTATTTATAAAGAATAATAAAGAAAGCGAAAGGACGTCAGTTTGAAAGGCTTCAGATCTAAATCATACGGTGAATCGACTAAGTAGTAGATACAAAAGCCGTTTGAATGCCAATCGGCTAAAAACAACTGAGACATATGAATGGCATCGGTTGAATAGCTAATGAAACATCGAAGGTTTTGACAGAATTAAATATCATTTACAAGACTGGATTTAGAAGTCAAGGTTACAGAGCAATAATCATCGAGTGAAGCTACATATTCAACACTGATCTCAGGGCGTCCAGAGCATTTAAGCGGATGCTATCTATGTCAGCCATTTCCTTTTGGTCTTCTTCACTTGAACCTGGGATTGGCTTCTTTTTAATTTTGATATCCTGGAGCTGACCATGAAAGAGTGTATCTTCTTCTTCTGCTCATGAAGTGCAGTTGGGATTTTATCCAGATTTTCTTTTTCAAGTCTAATCTGCTCATTGACGGTTTGGAGTCTGCTCAGTAACTGATCTCTTTTGGCCTCTAGGGAAGACAGATTGCCGATAAGGACAATGGAGTTGGAATTTAACTGATCTATGGTATCCATTGCAGTAACCATGCTAGAGATACATCGTTGCTCCTGTTCTGGCAGATATGCTTGAGCTTCACGTGCTATGAGCTTAGCTTTGGCTTTGGAAAACATTGATCTAAGAAATTCTATGTGAGCAACAGAAGTCAAAGCTTCCTTCAAATCATCTGGTATATCATCCTTAACCAAGTCAAGAATATCCCTGATCCCTTTGGCATCTTGTACCAAATCGGCTATGTTAACTTCCAGGAGGCGAAGTAGTAGTTGAAGCCGAGCCCTGACTTCTTCAGAGAGTTTTCTTGGGGACTTTGGAGCAGAAGTTTCTTCTTCATCCATATAGTCTTTCAAATCAAAAGAGATGACAGGAGAAGAGGGCTGCCTTTGTTCCTATATATTCAAATGTGTGAATAACTGTGGACAGGACCTATTAAAGAAAGGGATAGTATTCGAGGTACCTGTCCAAATGGGATAATTTGAGATTCAGGAGCAGCCGATGAAGACTCAGGGAGTGTGTCTATAATAGGTTTTCTCAGATTTGAAGACAATTATTGCAGATATAAGACCATCGGCTAAAATTATACCTGGTTGAGGAGGTTCTTGTTCAAATTCAGGAAGATGGAGAATTTCATATTCAACATTTTGAATGTCAGCTTGCTCCTTGAGGTTAAGAAGCCAGAAATAAGTTTAGAAATTACAAGCTAGGAAAAAGAGAAAAGAAAATAATTTTTTCTTACTTCTATCGTGACCTCTTTGATCAGTAACTGTCTGCCTTCAGAAGTGTTCTTCTTCTTTTTCTATGACGTGATCTTGGTATTTGGCTTGTCAGTCTTTGGCTTCTTAGCTTTGGAAGGACCAACTTCCTTTATGAAAGTACTGAGGGGTTGGTCATCAGAGATCTCAATAGTTTTCCTCTTAATAATTGTTTTTATGGTGGGAGCATCACAGCCAATTCTTGGATTTGGACACCATATGCTATAATTTACTTTGGGAGGGCTTAAACTGATCAGATCCTACAAGCATTCACAATAGTATCGGATGATTGGATATCAAGAATATAAGTTTTGAAAGGGATAGGAGCAGAAACATACTTCATCGGTTGCCTGAAAGTCTGGGTCCAACTTTAGGCAATAAGTGGATACAACCTCATTGAAGAGATGGATGCTCCATTGCTGCCACCAGTTGTTGAAAGAAGATGAGGAGAAAGGCCGACAATTCCATTCTTTGACCATCTTTAGAGAGATAGACTGCTCCAGCTGGAAAATTCTGTTGTATTCTAGAGCAGTACTACTGCTTCCCTTGGTCTAAGCTTGTCGGCAAAGAAGAGAGTTGGGGGCACTTGGCCAAAGCCCATCTGTCTAGTTGCTATGACAGGGTGGAAGAACTCGCAAGACATTGGGGGTTTCTCCCTGCTATGTCTGATTTCAGTGGCCAAGAGGCAAGGTTTCATTAACTGACATAAAATCTTCAGGGCCTCATCATCACATTCTCTTTGAAATCTAAAAGAATGTGGGTTTTCAAGCTCTGCAATGTCTAGGCATTGGAACCAATTGAAGATAGCTATGGAAAAGCCCCGATAGAAAGTTTTGAAGAAGAAGCCGATTGATTCATCAATAGTTATCATAGCAGCAGCTTCTCCGAAAGAAGTACACCTTCTCATCTTAGCTTCATCAGCTAATTGCTTCTCTTGGTCCTCTGAGTAAGATGAAGGGAAGGATAGGGTTCTCAAATCTGGAACTGTCAATCTATGAAAGTGAAGGTTGAGCCAGAGCTGAAGTAGCCACCAAGGTCCAGTTATTGATGGGATACCTTCATTTTCCATTAAACTCTAAGAAACTTTATTCAGCATACTGTATAGAGCACCTAGAGGATATTTTCCCAGAGGAATATTTGAATTCACGGGCAGCATCTCTGCTAGTGCCAAGAAATTTGAAGTTGGACCATAGTTTTGCCCACAGAATAAGTATTTCTCCAGCCACATGTTCAGAAAAATTATATGCTCTCATTCTGAAATGCTGGACTGAGGGGTGCTGAATGAAGCAATGTAGCCAGACCAGCCACCAGATTTAAGATTTCCAAGCTTGATAGAAGGCTTGACTTGAAGGTTGTGAGGGTTGATGGATCTAGTGACATTTAAGCCGGTCAGCATGTGCACATCGGCTAAAGTTGGAGTCATGGGCCCTTGCTTGAACATAAAGGCGTTGAAGGTGCCAGACCAAAAATAGCAAGCAGCCTTCAGCATTGACTCATTTCTTCTCATATCAGCTAAAGACAGAGTAATGCATTGATCCAAATTATGGAGAATCCAATCTGGTTTCTTCTTGGCTTCTACTTTAATTAACCAATCTCTCCAACCTGAGATGATTGATGGCCAATTCCTAAAAGGGGTCTTTCCCCAATGTTTTGACTGCAAATCTAAATTCTTAAAGGGAATCCTTTGGGTTTCGGCAATAATGACATCGGTTGGGTGAAGGTTGCCTATCGGACCGAGAAAGAAATCATGTGGGCTATTATGTATGGGGATGAGGATTTGGTCATGAAGCACCTGAAGATTGAAAAAGATGAAGGATATACAGAGCGAAGGATCATCAAAAGGAGGAGATGCTGAGACCGAATTTCTTACCTCAGGGATGGAATCTTGAGTCGCCATTTGATTTGCGGAAGCACTAAACCTGAATTCTTGGAGATTTTTACTCGAATTGAGTGGCGGCGGACTTGTTCAAAAGCTAGGGTTTGAGATTGGCTTTGAAAAGAAAGACAACGATTGGAAAGAAGGCTCGACTGATCAACTAAAGAGGGGGCTCAGTTGATCGGACCATAAGGAGAGGAGTAGCAATTTTTGAATAAAATAAATTTTATCCTAAAATTGGGGGGCATATGTTTACACAAGATTTTTGACAAAAAGGATTATTATTTTGTAAGCACAAGCAGCTGGTTTACTAAAGAGAGAATCGGCCAGAAAAAATAAAAGAAGCCTGCTTGATCCAGACACGACCAGAAAGGTTCATATGGGCCAGACGTGACGAAGACGTGTTGGGCTCAGCCAAAGAGTTCGGGTCCAGATCGACTTTTTATTAGCATGGATCCTAGTCGTGTTAGAATAGAAGTCTGTCGGGTTATAAATAGTTAAAACCCGATTTTTGTAAAAAAGACATCTCAATCAATCAATACATCGGTCACCGGCCAAAATCCTAGGAGTAGGAGTAAGGTAGAACTCGGCGGAACCTTCAATCAGGCAGGGCTGTACCGGCTGGACCGACCTCCGGTTTGCTTGTAAGTTTCACCAATGGCTCGTGTTATCGTTCAATAAGGCTGTATTTGGCATCGACCAAACTCTTGTTTAGCCATGACATGGGTTAGTTATCGGTTTAAGTTCACCTTTTGTAAGACTGTCTTGACTCTGATCAATCTCATGCTTTAGTCAATCTTGACTAGTTATCGGCTCTATTAGCTTTGGCAATCTAATAGATTCATTAAGTCATCGATATTGTTTATGCTTTTCATTGTTTTCTTTAGATTTAAACAATATCCTGCCCAATCAAGATTGACAAATTAGCTTAAACTCAAAAGTTGTTTAGTCTTGGCTATACTAAGTCCTTTCATGCTCATACCAAGGAAAATAGCCGATCTAATCTTCTCATCGACTATTTCGTCAATCTTGATTGTTACATGTTGTGCGTTCGAGATATCTGTTCAATCTACGGTTTGATCTGGGAACAAGTAAGCTTGGTTTAACATGCTTATTATGGTTGTATTTCCGAACCCCACTGATATGCATGCTAGGTTAAATTTATTTGATCCTAGATTAGATCATGTTTTTTTACAGATAGATCTTGTTCGTGCTTCATGGACCCTATATTGGCTAAAATAGTTGATCCAATTATACTTTCTTCATAGTGTATATGTTTAAATGGCCTAAAGCTTGTGAATCTGCTTTTCGTATCGAACGTGATTTAACTTGGTCATCATTATGGCTGCATGGAGATACCCCACTATTGATGTTCAAGTTATTTTATCGACCTATTAGTTATTACGGCTGCATGGAGACACCCCACTATTAACGAGTAGAATTGTCGATACGATTAGTCGATTCACTAGTTTTATGATGTCTTAACATGTATATAGATCTTTATTTCCTCATATGATAAGTTAATCGGCTGTTCTCTTTTATGATGTTCTTTTATATTCTTAATAGCCGTTTTGCTTTCGTTTATATCAACATTATAATGTTTTCTTGGGAGTTGACTTTGTAGTCAAAATCCTACGATAATGGCAATATCAGAGCCGCATAATTTGGAACTGTCTGGCATCAAACCAGCAGGTTCCAGGATTTGATATCTTTTTCTTCTCCTTGTCAATTGCAGGTCAAATTGACTGGCACACTTTGAAAGTCGTTCTCACCAAGATTTGGCACCGCCATCTTTTGAAAGGTCCAGGAGGTCAAGACCTTGCTCTACACGGCTTCTGAGGACAGTGGTCGAGTGTGTTGGTACTCTTGTCCGAAATTTCGTGTCAACATTGAGAAGTGCACATTGATGACAAATTGAAGGGTCAAACGTCAGAGTTCAAATTATGTTCCTACATTGCTGAGGGAATTTGAGAAGATTGCTCGACGACCAAGTTAATTCAACAAGTCAGTTCCACTAAGTTGCAACTGCATCATGAAGAGAATGATGTTCATCTGCTTAGTAGTACAGAGATTCAAGAACTTGGTATTTTTACCCAAGAGGTTGCATCAAATTCAACCTTGTTGACTATCGCTGCTTAAGAAATAAGAAATTTTTGTAAAGAAGGATCAGTGAAAGTGTAGAATTAGTAGAGTCAGCTATCACATTCACCGCTCTCTTATCAGATTTAGATACTATAGTGTTGTCATCAGACAAAGAGAATTGCACACATAGAACCTTATGTAGATTTCTATCGATTGTTATCCGATTAATCAAACTTTCATAGAGGTATAAACAGTGGTTGCAGTCAGTCAGTTCTGCCATCTCAAAGAAGTGTTTTTGCTATAAGCTCAATCGGACGAAGATTCTATATTTGTAGTAATATTATCTTGGATTCCTTCCAAAGTAACAATGCAATTTTGGTTTCTTGGTCAACCTAACAGTGATGTCTTGAGTGCACCTCAATGTTCAATGGAAATCAGTGAAGAAAATTCTTATGGCAAGAGCTAGTAATTGGAAAATGACATGAAAGATCAAAAAGTTGTTCTGTTCATAACAATTTTTGTTTTGTTGAAGAAGTCAGTATCTTGAGCTGCCAAAAGCTTGTGATTAAGGATAGGTGCTATACTCCTCTTCCCTTGGAAAAGTCTTTCGTCCGGAATCTCGGGACGAGATTCTTTTAAGGGGGCGAGGGCTGTAACACCCCAGGTGTTCGTCGTCAGCTGAGCAGTCAGTTGAGCACATACATGGTATATCAAACGATGATGAAGGACTAAATTCAAGTGTGGTCAGTGATGACAGAAGTTTCGGGATCAATGTCAGAGGCAGAACCTTCGTTTGAATTATTCGGGAAATAGTTAACAAATCCAGTTAATAATGATGGCCAATTTATAAATATTCAGGATTAATGCTAAACATGACTTTTTATGTGACCCACCTCCGTTCCTATCTATAGTGCCTTATGAAAATGTTTGGTGAAGTTTGGAATCAAAAAGTCACATGAAATGACGAGGCACAACTTTGCCTATAATGGCTGATTAATTGATGGACATTGTAACAGAACCGACCAATTTGCACCAGATTAAGCACCGAATCGCTGCTTTCACAGAGATTACAAGTACTTAAGCTCGTACAAACCCGGTAGTCCGGAAATCTCGAAGGATTTCAAGTCATTCAACTTTAACCAAGATCGTAATAGATTAGCGTACATGCCCACAAGGTACATTCAGTTCGCACATAGTTCAAATACATCGGAGTTCAATAGTTATTACAAACCATAGTTTTGAATTCAAAGCGGAAGCAACATAGTTTTGAAACACAAGTCCTTAGTTCACAATACGGTGCCATATGCCTGATCTGTCCACAAAAGCATCAGGAAAGATAAGGATTGACCATGCCCATGGTCTAGTCACTGCCCTCGACGGGATACAGACAGTTCTCGCAGTAGCCGAAGAAACATTGCCCATCTGCAACAACAAGGGATAGCACCCTGAGTACGAGAAGGTACTCAGCTAGACTTACCCGTCATAAACCAGAAATAATTGACACCAAGGATTATGCAAGGCTGTATCTGAGGTTGGCCACACTTTCCTTTTTGCATAAAAGCATTTTATTATTAAATAATCATTATTAGAGCATTAGCAGTAAATTTTATGTAGTCAACCTGATTATCTAGATTTGCACCTGATCTAGAGCAAACACTTGACTACTTATTCAAGCAAGAGTGACTATTTCATCAAAAGCCTTTCAGATTCACCAACCATAACCATCATTAATTCCATATATTACTACGGTAACACATGCTCAGTCAAGTTACTCACTAACCAGGAGCGATGGCGATTATAATCGATTCCTACCAGCTGGGGATAAAATGTCGCACACTCGCCCGACACACCCTGCCAGGTGGCCGTTGGCGACCACTCAGGAGGTTCGAGAACCCAAATCGCGGGACGGCCATGGACCCTTCTACACCGAGGGTTATCTCAATGCCAGGTCGCTCAAGCTAATAACTGCCCACGGTCATACCAGGTCGATCAGGCCCTGCCTGCCCTCGGACCATGCCAGGTCGATCAGAATAGTTGCCCACGGTACATATAAGGCCCTGGGTGTTAGGCGTCAACGTCTCCGTCACCGGCTCGAAACACCTTACTCGGCTTCACGGGAGGTACCCGCACCTGCTCCGTTAAGTGATTGACGCGTTCAAAATGACTGAGGTGTGCCTTCGTCGGGTCCTAATCGACACAGACGGGAGACTACTAGCACACAGAACCCATGTCCTGCTGCTCCTACATCCCGCCCGGTCTCAGATTAATTAACACATCGTTCTCTCCATGATAGCACCAGGCTAAACATGTTTAGTATCCACCTATATGCGGGAGACAGGAAATCACCCGACTTTTACCGGTCTAAGCAGGGCTAAGCATGTAATCGAGCCTAGACCTAACAGGGATCACAGGATAATATTTGCATGTGGACAAGGATAATTAATCAATGCAGCAACGGTATCACACAACTCCTATAACCTAATGCAACAATCATATCAGGTTAACTTGTAAACGGTAATTTGCAAACCGTAGGAGAAAAATGCTCCGGGGCTTGCCTCGCTCGAAGTCGGCGGGGCGATGATCACGGCACTCTGGCAGGTCCTCAGCGTCTCCTTCCGGGATCCCCTCCTCGGTTGTCTCCTCCTGACGCTGCTCCTCCGGCGTGTCTTGGGCTTCCACTACCGACCCTGCATGATGCGGTACATGAATGAATAACATGAATGCACATGGGATGCACGGTGATGCAACATGGAGTAACAATTCAGGAGATAAGCACATGTCATCTACTGCTACTCTTCAACAAGGTAGTCAACATCATCCCAACTATTTAACCTATCAAGATCAACTTGTTAAGCGATGTTGTCACCACATCAAAGTCTACTTAACGAGCTTATTACCTCTAATTGCTTGCTGAAATAAATCTATTTACACATGCTTTAAACAGCAACCTAACCTAGACAGCTTCAGAAAAATCTACAGAAATTACTGGGAGTTAACAACACCTAATCTAGCTCCCTGTCCAAATTTCAACTCATTTGGACTTAAACTCCATCCTCTATGAAAAAGACAAATTCTATCATAAAAAGGTCCTTTGAACTACACACCCTAGCAAAAAGTGTCAAACAACAGATTTCTTATTTTTTTGCTGTGCTTCCTAGTACAAGAGCAGTGTGCTTAAATTCTCAGGTTCATATTCTTCATATTTTAATTACTACAAAATAAACAAGGAAACGACATTTACCCATTTTACAAGCTACTGTCAAGTTAATTCACAGAACAACCTCATATTATATTTTTCTCTGAAACTACACCTTCATACAAACCTAACAAAACTGGAATCACATTTTTCTGACTTATACATAATTAGTTATGCATTTACAAAGTTATCAGCACTTTTCTAAATTAAATGCATCTACACATAAAAGTATCACCAAGAATGCATTCAACAGTTTTCACTGATAGATCTAAACATGCTTGACCTAACAAAATTTGTTTCACAGGATTTGGACATAAAATGAGCCTTGTAGGACTTTTTGAAGCCTTTACATGGATTCTGCAAAACATATTTTAAAAGAGAACTCAATCCTAACGCACGGACTTCGGCCGAGGCACAAGGCACGGCTTCGGCACACCCGGCGCGACTCGTCCGAGGCTTCGACGTATATTACCGATTCGGCTGAGGCTCAGACACCTTTCTCCGATTCGGCCGAGGCTCACTGACAGCCGAGGCTAACTGACTCAACCGAGACTAACTGACTCAAGCCGAGACTAACTGACTCAACCGAGACTTGACTTGGCTCGACTCGACCGAGGCTTACACAACCGACCCGATCGAGGCTCGAGGCGAAGGCTCGGCGCATCCGACTTACCGAGGCCTTCAGCACCCAAGCTCTTCCCTTTCTCTCTTCCTTACTGCCAGTCGGGGCCCGCTGGTCAGGGTGACCAAACTTCCGAGGCCAAGCTCGGCACGTAACCGCGCGAGGCCAGGCTCGGCGGTCAACGGCGGAGTTTTGCGCCGTGGTCGTTGACCGGCCCTAGCTCGTCGACGGCGACACTTCTGGCGACACTGAGACCACCATTGGGTGCGGGTTTGCGAGGCGAACACAACTAACCGACTCGCTAAGCCAGAGGGATACCGGAGCAAGCTCGACGGCGGCCATGGCGGAGCGGCGGCTCTGCGACTCGGCGGCGGAACTCTTCCCGGCGGCTTGCGACTCGGCGAGGTTAGCACTAGCCCAAGCAAGACCTAAGCGACCTATTGGAGCAACTCTCGGGCTTCGGCATCCCCGGCATTGTCCGGCGCGATGCACGGCGGCGGTCCATGGCGGACACGGCGGCGACACGGCTCGGTTCCGGCTGAAACACGGCGAAAGAGAGGTCTCCAACTAACTCTAAGCTACCGAGGAGGTAGAGAAGACTAGAACAGGGCTCAGCTCAGGGTAGCATGGTCGGAGATGACCGGTCCACGTGAAGGTCACGGTGGCGGCCATGGCGGAAGCTTGCGGATGGCGTCCGCTGTTCCGGCGGCTAGAGAGGAAGAGAGGGGAAACCAACCCTTACCGGAGAAGGAGAAGATTAGGGCGGAGAAGCTGGCGGGAGGAATCGAACGGCGGTGCGGCGAGTAGCGAGTAATCGCTCGCCGGAGTTCGGCGGCAATGGCGGTTCGGGCTAACTGGAGAAGATGGTGGAGTGGCTGGCGCGCTGGTGAGCGAACGCTCTCTGGCTTGCAAGCGCAAGGCGGACGAAGGCAAAAGGAACAAGTGCCTGGGTGCATCGCACCTGGCCAGTTCCCGTCGGGGGAGCTCCCGACCGGGCGCGGCGGCGTCAGGTGTCGCGCTCCACGCGGCGAGCATGCCCCGAGCTCCCGGGCGACGTGGCGAGTTCGGGCGCAAACCACGGGCGGTGATGACGGTGGTTTGGCCGGCCGGCGAGGCGGTTTCTGCCGGCGCGGAGGGAGCGGCGTCCGCGAAGGAGAAGAAGGAGAGACTGACAGGCGGGGTCCACTGGGATTAAACTAAAGAAGTTTTGTTTCAAACTTTGATGCTCCATAACTTCTAAACTAGACCGAACTAGGAAAAGGTCCCAACAGCAAAGTTGCTTAGAATTTTGTAAGGAACAAATCATCCTTAAGGCTCCAGTCCAAATTCTGTTGTTTAAAAGAAATTTAGTGCTAAACCATTTTTCTAATGCAAGAAATCCTAACTCAAAAGCTTTTTCTGAGAAAGTGCTTTAAAGCAAAGTTGTTCCCTTCATCAAGATCTACAACTTTGTTATAAGGCACTTGGTCAGAAACAGAAAGCATAACAAGGTTACACTAGAGACCAAACAAGGACTTAAGCATTCAACAAACAGATGCACATGAAATGACGAGATGCTATGCTTATGCCATGCCAAATTGTGCAATTAGGGATTGCTTAACACCGGGGTGTTACAGACATCATTTGGGTTTAACCAAGTATTGCAATTATGTCCAATCAACTATATATGGACTCACGATCAAAAGTTATGAAAGTTCCGTGTTGAGCAGACGACCGGAAAATGTCCCGACCGACGAGAAAACCTATATCAGACCCTATCGGGTGACTGCTTTGACCAGCTTTGAACTGCATTTTCGAGTGTTCGCATGTCTGTGCCCTCTAAACAAAAGTTGTAGTACAGATCGAGAGGAACGAATTTTGTTTTATGGCTAAGACCTGGATCAGTGCCGAAAATAGCGAAAAAGAGCTCACAAGATGGAGTACAGCGCATATTTCAGGTTCCGGAAATTGGTTTAGTCTGTAGTGCAAAAATTGGAATTTCGCTTACCGCGATGCTGCCATTGACGATGGTTACTGGGAAAACGATTGGGAATTTGACTGAGTGACTGTAATGAAAGTCAGAGTACTCGGCGAGACGGCGACAACAAAATTGATTTCATCGAAATCGAAATCCGTTTGAGCAGTGTTCGCAATTTTGGAGTTTGACCGAAAGTTTTAGCAAACATGCCATTTTGAGAAAGAAATTTAAAAAAAATGCCGAGCTCCTCCACCTGTTGCCGCACCAATAAAAGGCTGGCTGTGCCTCCGGTCTCTCCTCCCCTTTCCCATTCTCGCAAAAAAAGAGACCGACGCTCTCCCCTCGGTTTCCCTTCTCTCGCTCTCTCTGTTCTCCATGGCAGTAGCTCGAGCTCCCTCCTCCCATGGCTGTCGGCGAGCCTCTTACTCTCCCTGGGGCTCCTTCTCTCCTCCCTGGCGAGGAGGCGCTCTTCCTATCCTTCCCTCTCCCTTTGCCCTCCTGCTTTTCCCTTCCTGCGCCCTGTCCAGAAGCCGCGACCCTTGGAGGCCGCACTCTTTCTGCGCGCCCCTCTGGCCGTCGCAGCCAGCAGTGCAGGAAGGAAGCAGGCAGCAGCAGCGGCCAGAGCAGGGCCAGCGCCAGCGCCAGCAGCAGGCCGGCCACCAAGCCCGAAGCCGGCCCTTTTCGTCGTCTTCCGGAGCTTTCTTCCGTGAAATCCACGGTGAAGGACCATCTAGTAAAGCTGAAACTCTTTGTTTGTGTTTTTGTGTAATATTGCATGACTCATTAGATTTGCTAACAAGTTCTTAATCGTTTTGTGCAGATCTGAGGGTCTCTGATACAAAAGTGTTTTCTGTTTTTGTTTTTAATTAAAATGGTAAATTTGGATGAAACTTTGAAAATGCATAATAAATTGTATGGTTGTCCAAATATTGCAAGTGAGCACTTTTTGGAATTCTTGTGAGTAGATCTGTTCAGTGAATGCATAATATGTTGGGTGTTAGTAGATGTTTTGTATTGTGATGATTTATTTGTGTTAAATAGGTTTAAATAGGAAGAAAATGATATCTGCTGTTATGATGCTTATATTCTTGTGCAATGTTTATGGTAGGCTCCTCATGTGATGTGTGTGCTGTGATAAAAAATTTAGATTTATTGGTGTATGTATGATTTAGTTATGAATTTATCTTGCTTTCAGCTCATTAAATGAATCAAAATAATTTATGCTAAATGTCTGGATAAAAAAATAGAAATGGTGGTTCCACTGCCCCTCTATGGTATTGTTGTAGCTTAGATAACTTTATTATGGTCATGTGTTTGCAGAAAATATGATTTGTAGATTTATCTTGCTCTCACATGTATTTTCGTGACTTAATCTTGCCATGTTTTTAATAAAGAATCTATAATGTTTGAGCATGTGATCTTTATACAATAGTCATATTTTGACATGATCTATCATCCATAAAAATATGAGATCCAAATTTGATGTTTGTAACATCACTTAAAAATAATACCTATGTTTAATAATTAAATAATTAATAGAAACATAGTAATAGATGAACATGTATATATTGATGTGTTTGGCTTGTTGCATTTTATTATGAGATAAATCATGTGTGATCATGTTCATGAATATTAGAAGTGTTTTTATAGCTCATATATGTGCTCTCAAGTTCACCAAATAAGTAGTGAAGTGAGTTTATTAATTTGCTGAAATGGTTGCATGTGAAAGTTTCTGTTGTAGTAATTAGTTCATGATTTAAATGATGTTTTCTGTAGATATGTTCTATACAAAAGTTGTAGATAACTTCTCTATATTTCTTGTCCTAAAATTTCATGATTTTAGGCCAAGTGGTTTGGGAGTTATAGCTTTTAGAGGTTTGTTGTAAGGTTTTCATTGTTTTCTGTGTAGATCTGAAAAAGTGAACTGTTTGACTAATTTAACTTATGAATCACATGTTCATGTTAATAGAAGAGTTGTAGTGTTTTTTATAAGCTTTCTAAATTGTCTTGGACCATTATTTTTGGTGGTCTAGAACTTGACTTACATGTGTTTGAAGTTAAGATTCAGAATCTGTCAAAGTCTGGACAGATCTGCTTGTTTGTGTTGTTTGACATTGATAACTGCTTAATCAACTTGAGATGATAATAAATAGGTTGTAGACAACTTAATAAGATTTCTAAAAAGTCTTATATCAAGTCTTTTGGTGCTCTAGATCTCTAGTTATGACTGTTTGAATATGAATGTGATATTCTGTCTAAAGTTTGGACAGAACTGCCTTGCATATAATGTTTGGTCTTCTTAATGATTGAATCATGTTTAGGTAATAATATAAACGTTTTAGATAATTTCATTAGCTTTCCAGAAAGTCTAAGATCACCTTGTTTGGATGTGTGTAGCTCAAGTTATGATCCAATCATCTGCTTGTTGTGTTGCTATCCAAACTGTGTGCATAAACCCAAGTTGATTGCTATAGTTTAATATTGCTTATGTGATCTTTGATGCTATGTCATGCCTTGTTAATAATTCATTTGTACATTCCATGTTTATAAATTAATCAACCCAATATAGTATGTCAATATGTTTACCATGTTTAATTAAAATAAAAGCTTTATGTGCATGTAGGTGTCAAGTGGGTGGTGTATGTAATATAGTCTTGATTGATTGTTATAATTAACCTGTCTACATGCCTAATGAACCTTGTGTAACACCTTAATATAACCATAAGAGTGTGCTATGTGCGCGCTAAGTTAATAGTAAAGTTATGCTTTCTCTTGTTTAATTATCTTGATTGCTTATGTGAAATATTTGGTAATGCTTGTGTTGTGTGCCTTGTGTTTGTTTCGTGAGTGTTTGCCTTATATTCATACGCTTGCATTGTGCATCTCATTTAGGTGCGGTAGATACGCCGTGAAGGACGGGATGGTGAAGCTAAACCCGAAGATGGTGTTTGGTGGATGGTCCCGAGGATGCAAAGCTAAGCAAGTGCCGGAAGTGGAGATGCTTGCCAAGCAAGTGTCACTTAACACTAACCTAGTGTTGGTTCCCAGGCAAGCCCCGGAGCATTCTAAGTCTCCTACCCACTCCTTTTATAAATGCAATTGAGTTAATATAATGATTGTTGCATTAAGTTATAGGAGTTGTGTGAAACTGTTGTTGCATTACTTATCCTTACCTTGATTAATTGAGATATACTCCCTTGTTACCCTGCTAGGTCTAGGCTCGACTTATATGCTTAGCCATGCTTAGACCGGTAGAAGTCGGGCAACCTTCATGTTACCCGCGAGCAGTAGGTGGTTACTTGATCTTTTAGCGGAAAATTGCCAGTACGTGAGATAACTGAGTGTTGTGGATAATGGAGATCGGCAGATTCCTGTAGTGTTGTACTACAACATTTCTAGCCGTGTCGAATGGGAAAAATAGTATCATCTTATGACGGTCTTCTTGTCATGTTGAACGCATGCCCCACATTTAGCTGGAAGGATAACTCGTTCCGACCGCGAAGCCGCACATTTTACCGGACCGGTTCTCGGGTCCCACGCATCTGCTGAAGCCACGAAGGGGGTATTGGGACCCGTGACACGAAGAGTAAGACCCGGGGGATGGTGGTTAAGTCCAACCCCTTGGCAGTCGGGCTTGCCTCCGGGTACGATGGTGGCGGTTGAGGTCGCGGCTTCCTGGAACAGTGTTGTGGTTATCTGTAGCTCACCTTAGCGGGTGAGTGTGGTTTGTGTGGGGAATAAAATCACCAGTTGGTTAGGAATCGATTATAATCGCTATCACTCCTGGACAGTGAGCACTTCACTTGAACTCTGATCGGTTTTGATACTGAAGGTTAAGAACATGTGACAGCTATCGTGGCACTGTTGGCAATTGCTAATTGATCTGCTTGTTATTATATTGTGGTGATTGCTTAATCACTACTCATGATTGTTCTAGAACAGGTGCTAATCTAGTTGAGTAGGTTAATTATCTATCTAAAACCTGCAGCTAGTAAGTAAAAGATCATGATGCTTTATTACTTATGCTTTTATGCAAAACTTTGGTCATTGCCAGCTCCAGTTCCCTACTTCGTCTCTTATACTGTTGTTGGAGGATATCACTCAAGTTAGCAAAGTATTTCAACCTATGTTATGGTATTCTTTTCAAAGCTATGTTGTTTCTTCTAAATTAAGTGGAACCCAACTTGTATCTTTATTTGTGAACTCTATTGTAATATTATTTCCGCTGTAAAGTTCTATGGACATGATTTGTATTTGCTTGACCATGCGATCTTGGGTGAGATATTGAAAAAGTTTGAAATCCCTCAGGATTTCACGGACTACCGAGTTTATATGGGCTCAAGTGTGCTAATTTAGCTGCTCTGGCAGAGGTTTTCGCACTTGTGCTCTTATAAATTGGATGGTTCTGTTACAGCTACCGCAACTGGTCTTTCGGCCTCCTGGTTCATCAGTCCAAGCCTCACATCCGTCCTTCGCCACTCCCGGTCCATCGACACGATACGTCTCTACTTGACCTTCACCTCGTCATCAACCATTGTCTTTGTGCTTCACACCTGCAGAACAACACAGCCAAGAGACATGTTGCCCACTCACGCCAACCCGTGAGTCTGTTAATCAATCACTCATCACAATAGCCCGAACCACAAGGGCACATATCAATCTTATGTTCACAAAACTTTTCTTAGTAATGTTACACAATAAAATAATAATTCTTTTTTTTCACAATAAGGCCTTGTTTAGTTGGGGTTGTGAAAAGTTTTCACATGTCACATCAGATGTTCCGATACTCATTTAGTCTATTAAAAATAAACTAATAAAAAAATAAATTACATATTCCGCCTGTAAACCGTGAGACGAATTTATTAAGACTAATTAATTATAGCACAACATTGTCAAAACATAAACTTATTAAGCTTAAAAAATCGTCTCGTAAATTACACTCAATCTGTGTAACTAGTTATTGTTTTAGTCTACATTTAGTACTTCATGTATGTGTCAAACATTCGATATGATAGGTCAAAAGTTTTTGCGGTGGGAACTGAAGAAGATCTAAAACTTGAAAATACAATCCTAGGTTTGAACCCACTGTTTATACACTAATAACGTTGCTACTCCCTTCGTTCTTAAATAATTATCTTTTCGCTTCCTGAGAAACATCTTTGACTAAATATATATTAAAAAAATATTGATATTCATCGTATATAATTAATATTATTGGAAAGATGTTTGAATATAGTTTTTAACAAAATTATATGGAGATACAAATGTTGCATGTATTTGCTATAAATTAAATCAAATTTGTGACACGAACATCAATGACAGTAATTAATTAGGGTTGCATGTGATAGAGGTCTATATAACCTGAAGCTAGCATATTTTATCTTTTTACTGGCAGCGTCTGTCAAAAACATCTTATCTTTGTTCCGGTAGCATCAACGATACACAGGAGCAAGAAAACTGTAAGCATATCTCAACTTTCCACTAGCGTGTCTTCGTAGGTGAAACTAACCTGCAAAATCGGTCCAACAACAATGACAAACCATACCGATATCACCCCATGTCTGTTTCGCCCACTGTAGGTGCCTACCATCACTTGATCTCAACCGCACATTCACCTAATCCCACTTCATATTCCACATTCCATAATCATGCTGACGTGGCACCCTGGGACGTGGTCACCCAGGCCTGTGTACACCCGCTGGGTTCGCCTAGGGGCGGTCCCTGTTGACTGGGTGGGTGGTTCGGTAGTTGGCGCAATGGGATCGCGGCCGCGCGGTGAAAAGAAGCGGGGCCGCGAGGGGAGGAGGAACAAAACGACTGGCTGTCCGAACGGGGACGCCTGGTTCCTCTCATTCCCCTTCCACCTTTCTTTCTCTCTCCTCCCACTGCTCGCCCTCTCTCTCTTACGCGCGCGTGACAACCTCCCTCCACGGGCGCGCGGCACGGGAGCAGCAGCACCCACCGACTGATCGCCGGTGGGGCGGGGCGGGGGCGATCTGATGCCGGCGCGGCGGTGATGGCAGCGCCGTCCGGCGGTGGTGGCGGCGCTGCGGGGGAGGGCTCCTCCTCGGCCGCCGCAGCTGCGACGATCGGGGCCCACGGGGTGGACCAAGGTGAGCAAGCCCAGCTCCTGCTCCTCCTCCTCGTCGTGGGGCTCAGGTGTTGCGAAGCGTTTGTGCTAGAGCGCGGGTGGCCTCGGTCGGATTGGGCGAGCCCCGTGGTGGCTGTAGCTGTTTGGTCGGGTCCGCGGGCGAGTTATGTTTCATGACGAGTAGTGGTAAGGAGTCTTGGATCGCTTGCGCGTGCGCTGGCACGTAGAACGGGCAATGCCGAGGTCGCGTGGGTGTCGGTTCTGCGTGCTGCGTTGGAGGGGTTCAGTTAGTTATTATATTGTGTGGCGGTGGTGTTATAACCCTGCAGTCGGTGCCTGTCCCAGTAAGCGATTCACTGAACACTATGCATTTTGGCGTTTAGCCGATTCAAGAAATTGATCGTGTGTGTGATTGGGCGGTAGGCTGTCGAAAGACTGTCTTTAAGTGCAGTTTCATGGCTGGAGGATTGATTTGATTGACACACTATATCAATGCTGTTGAGTTTGCTGTAGGTGCCTACTACCTAGTGCTGCCTATTTTACTCTTTCGAACTTGCTAATCTTTGCTGAGTTTATCATGTGTTGTAACTAGCGTATACTAATTAGAGGTGTTTTCTAGTGAAGAAGGAGCACCCTCAATTGGGGAAGTTCACTCTTCATGTAGGATAGAGAATGTCTCTTAGTGTATTGGGAAACTTAACACTTTTCATGTAAGGTAAGATAGGGAAGGACAATTAGTTGCACTTCCTGTTTACCCAGACAATGCTGTCTTGTTGTGCTGTACAGCTTCAGCTTGTGTAAGATTTGGCATTGAGAGGATGCCCACAATTTTATTTGGAAGTGATCTTCAAGTTGGATGTTAATGGTTTTGCTCATTTGCTGAGGTTGCCAGTAAAGGCATGGGGCTGCTGCTGTTTCTTACTTTGTTTGTTCTTGGAGGACAGGCACTTGGGTTTTGTTGTTTTGAGCCTTTGGAGTTCTTTTTCTGCAATATCGACATTACTAAAATGAAGTGCCAGTGCATTTGCTGTAGGTGTGGAGTGCTGCCTATTTTACTCTTTCAAACTACCTAATCCTTGCTAGGTTTATAATGTGTGGTGACTAGGAATACTGATCAGTGGTGGTTTTTAGCGAAGAAGGAGCATCCTCAATTGGGGAAGTTCACATTTTTCATGTAGGATAGGGGAGATCTCTTAGTGAACTGGGAAACTTCACACTTTTCATGTATCATAGGGAAGGACAAATGGTTGCACTTCATGTTTACCCAGTCAATGCTTTCCTGGTTGTGCTGTAAAGCTTGTGTAAGATTTGGCATTCGAGAGGAGGCCCACAATTTTATTTAGATATGGTCTTCAAGTTGGATGGTAATTGTTTTGCTGAGGTTTCCAGTAAGGGCATGGGGTTACTGCTGTTTCTTTAGTGGAAAGGTCATATTTTGTTTGTTCTTGGAGGATAGCCACATGATGTTTTGATCCTTTTGAGTTCCTTTTCCAAAATGCTGACATGTCTAACATGAAGATGGGCATTTTTGTGTTCTTGGAATTTCTTGTATCAGGAACTCAAGAATGACGAATAAAGGCAATTAACTGATTTATGGATATTTATATTCTGAAAGACACTAGAGAATATAGGTGGGGTAGGTTATTTCATATTTGCTAGTATTCTTGCTGCAACTTGTGCTTCATCCGTTTCTGAAGATGGTTACCATAATGTACTTGTGCTTAGAGGATCAGTATTTTTTTTAAAAATAATTGAACGTAGCGTTTTTGACGGAGCAGCTCCAAACTTGGCTCGAGCTCTGATCGCTGCTGGTGAGGAGCATCGCTTATGGTCTATGGCAGGGGCTCGAGGGCTTTCATTCTTTACTGTCCTCCTCCCTGGTAGTTAGAGTGTTTGACTCTATATTGGTCGCCTTGTTGATCTGTCACGGGCGCAAATGGTGGGGTGTGAGGGCGTGCATGTGTGTGTTTGTGGTGTTGTTTGGGCTCTTGCGCGCTGCTCTCCTGCGTTTTCGAGAAAAAAATAATAATTTAATTTTACTCTACTTATCCTGGATTAAAATCTGAATTTCCTTTCCCTGGGATGATGATGAAATCTACAATATTTATCTTGCTTAACTACTCACAGTTAATTGCATTACATTTGCCTTCCTTGCATGATGTTTGCACTGATGGATTCATGACTTCCAATCATTTTTGAAGTAATGTACACAGTTTCGCTGGAACACGAAAGATTGTATTAGATGTTGGTTAATGTTTATTGATGTGGCAGCTCATTGTTTTTTAGTATTGTACTTTCCCAATGCCCTGTTCTTGTAGTTCTAAGCATGGTTTTATATTTGTTCTGTTTTTATGGGTTCTATACATGACAAAAATAAGGCTTGTCTTTTGTAATAGTGTAACAGAAGTGATTGAGGACATTTTTCTTTCTGAAAAGCACAAAATGCGATCCTTTTTTCGTTGCCATTTCTGTTGTTTTGTGATGATATTTATGGTGGCTCTCTTTAAACAATATAGCCCAAATTTTTGATTGCCTCCTCACATGACATAGTATTCCTGATCTAATGAATTGGCGGGTCATGAAGGTAACACCATTGATTGCCAGGGATAGCTCCTGTGCTGCATTGAAGGGTTCCTTTTCGACAGGGGAGACTTCCTCTTCAGCCGCTGCAGTTGCTATAGCTGTTGCATCTGCCATTCTGGTGTGATCTTACCATCCTTGTGTTGAATTGAGTAAGAGTGCTGGAATAGTGAATTGATTAACTTGGCTAACCCTAGGAGGGTAGCAATATAGTCATACATGGGCCTCATGGGCCTAATACTCTCATACTCCAACACCCCCCGCAGTCTGAACTACCGGCGCAGCGGAGTTTCAAAACTGAGCACGAAAAGAAGCACAACAAAACACACGAGGCCCCCCACAGACTCAACTAGCCACTAGTGATGTTGAGGCTGGAGCGAAACTCAGAGAACGTCGAGGACGGGAGACCTTTGGTGAAGATGTCAGCAAACTGGGAGGTGGTCGGGACGTGGAGAACCCGAACATCGCCGATGGCCACCCGATCGTGGACAAAGTTGAGGTCGATCTCCACATGCTTGGTCCGCTGGTGCTAAACGGGGTTGGTGGAGAGGTACACCGCACTAACGTTGTCACAGTAGACCAACGTGCTCCGGGTCAGGGGACTGTGGAGCTCACCAAGGAGTTGCCGGAGCCAGGAGGCCTCAGCCACGCTGTTAGCAACAGCGCGGTACTCCGCCTCGGCACTGGAGCGGGAGACCACCGGCTGGTGCTTGGACGACCAGGACACCAGGTTGCCGCCAAGGAAGACAACATAGTCGGAGGTGGACCGGCGAGTGTCCGGACACCCGGCCCAGTCAGCGTCGGTGTAGACGACAAGCTCGGTGGAGGCAGACCGGTGGAGGAGCAGGCCGTAGTCGATAGTGCCGCGGAGGTAGCGAAGGAGGCGCTTGAGAGCCGTGAGGTGAGGCTCGCGCGGATCATGCATATGAAGGCAAATGTGTTGAACTGCATATGTAATGTCCGGGCGGGTGAAGGTGAGGTACTGAAGTGCCCCTGCAAGACTCCTGTACGCAGTGGGGTCAGTAACTGTGGTGCCCTCGGTCTCTGACAGCTTGGCCTGAGTGTCAACTGGGGTGGAGCAAGGCTTGCAGTCAGTCATCCCAGCTCGCTCCAGGATATCAAGAGTGTACTGCCACTGGTGAAGAAAGAGACCCCCTGGACGAGTCTCAACGGTGACCCCGAGGAAGTGATGGAGCACACTGAGATCCTTCATAGCGAACTCCTACTGAAGAGAGGTGATGATCCGCCGTAGCAGTGTCGGGTTGGAGGCTGTGAGTACAATATCATCAACATAGAGCAGCAGATAGGCAGTCTCCCCGCCGTGGTGATAGATGAACAGAGAAGTATCTAACTTGGCCTCCACAGACCCCAATGTAAGCAGAAATGCAGCGAATCGAGAGTACCACGTCCGAGGGGCCTGCTTGAGGCCGTAGAGTGACTTGTTGAGGCGACAGACCAGGTCAGGGCGAGAAGAGTCAACAAAGCCCGCGGGCTGACTGCAGTAGACCGTCTCAGCAAGTGTCCCGTGGAGAAAGGCATTTTTGACGTCCAGCTGATGCACGGGCCAGGAGCGAGAGAGAGCCAGTGAGAGAACTGTGCAGACTGTAGTTGGCTTCACCACTGGACTGAATGTCTCATCATAATCAACTCCAGGCCGCTGAGTGAAACCCCTGAGAACCCAGCGAGCCTTATAGCGCTCAAGAGTGCCATCAACTCGCCGCTTGTGTGTCCAGATCCACTTGCCCGTAACGACATTGGAGCCAGGTGGACGGGGCACCAGATCCCAGGTCTGGTTGGCAAGAAGAGCCGCGTACTCCTCTTTCATCGCACCATGCCAGTGAGGGTCGACCAAGGCGTCGCGCACGGAAGCGGGTACCAGAGAGACCTGCGGCTCGCCGGGCGTCGCAGTGAGAGCCCGGGGCCGCAGCACCCCCGCCGCCTGCCGCGTCACCATGGGGTGAACATGACGCGGGTGGCGGTGAAGAAGAGGCGGGTGGTACACGGGGGGCTCAACCCGAGCAGCCGGCGGCGTAGGCGTTGACGGCGGAGAAGAGGACACTGGAGGGGACCGAGGTGGCGACGACGGCGATGGGTCCCGCACCGGGGGCGGGGAGGCTGCCCGCGCACGGCGCTGGTAGACACGCACTGGCTGGGCGAAGCGCGCGGGAGGTGCCGAAGACGCCGGTCCTGCGGCGGGTGCAGGGTCAGACACAGCACCGGGGGACGTGGCCGTCGGACCGGCGCAGGGTGCAGGGACCGGTGCAGCCCCGGAGGACGGCGAGCCAGGGCACGGGCCCGACGGAGGGCGCGGTAGAGCAGGAGAGCCGGGGCACGGGCCCGGGGAAGGGCGCGGTAGAGGACCTGCAGGGCAAAACGGCAAAGGTGGCTGGACCACCGCATCAGTGGGAAAAAGGGAGAAGAGGTCAAGGTCGGAGGTGGGTGGTGGGGTGGTGGTGGGAGGGGAGGTGGTGGTGGAGAAAGGGAAGACGGACTCGTCGAACACAACGTGACGAGAGATGAGGACGTGACGGGAGGAAAGGTCAAAGCAACGGTACCCCTTGTGATCCGGGGAGTACCCGAGAAAGACACCGAGTCGACTGGGGAGCCAGCTTGTGGGGAGTAGTGGCAGCGGTGTTAGGGTAACACGCACACCCGAAGACACAGAGGTGATCGTAACGTGGAGGTGTACCAAAGAGGGCGTGGTGTGGGGTGGGAGCGGGGTAGGCAGTGGAAGGCAACCGATTAAGGAGATAGGTGGAGGTGTTCAGGCTCTCGGCCCAAAACTGAGCGGGAAGTGAGGCCTGGAGCAGAAGAGTGCGCATGGTGTCATTTGTGGTCCGAATCATGCGCTCAGCCTTGCCGTTTTGGGAGGAGGTGTAGGGGCAAGACATGCGTAACTGGACACCATAAGAGAGGAAGAAAGTACGAGAGGTAGTGTTGTCGAACTCACGCCCATTGTCACATTGGACGACCTTGATGGTGAGGCCGAATTGAGTGGAAACCCAAGCGAAAAAGTGAAGGAGCATGGGGAAAGCATCAGACTTGGCTTGCAAGGGAAAAGTCCAGGAATAATGAGAGAAATCATCAACCACCATAAGATAGTATTTGTAGCCAGAAATGCTAGGGACAGGAGATGTCCACAGATCGCAATGGACAAGGTCAAAGATATGAGCCACATGGGAAGAAGAGGTAGGAAAAGGAAGACGAACATGACGGCCCAGTTGGCACGCGTGACACAAGTGCGCATCAGAATCCCGAGGACAAGGAATGTCGGAACTACGACGAAGCTGTGTCAAAGCATCGCGGGCAGGGTGACCAAGGCGACGGTGCCAAGTAGTAGAGGAGGTGGTGGTGGCGAAAGCAGCTGACGGAGGGGAAGGCGAAGATGATGGAGCGGAAGCAGGAAACCGAAGAGTGTAAAGGGGCCCGTGCTGTCACAGCGGAGAAGAGGACGCCGGGAAGCCAAATTCTTTACAGTGAGACCAGAAGGGTCGAATTCAACAGAGCAAGAGTTGTCAGCTGTGAAACGACGAATAGAAAGAAGGTTGTGAACCATATTGGGAGCAACAAGGACATCGGGAAGAAGAAATGAGCCATGAGTGTTAGCGGCACCCACGGACGTGACCGGAAGGCAAGAGCCATTCGCGACCATGATGGACGAAGGGTGTGTCGAAGAAGGAGGGTGAATGGAATAAAGGAGACCAGGGTTGGGAGTGGTGTGGTAGGTGGCTCCCGAGTCAGCGATCCAGTCGGAACTGACTGGAGGTGTCAGGCCTAGGGTGCTGAAAGAGCGGGCCAAGGCCGTCGGATCCCAAACGACATGCCCTGGCAGGGTCCCGGGGGGGGGGGGTGGAGTCCACGGCGACGGGAACGGAGGAGCTCCCGGGACAGCCCCAGCGAACATGGCTGCCGATGTGTGCATGGGGCGAGAGTCGCCGCCGGCCGCTTGGAACCATGGGTTGTTGAAGGAGGACCAGGGGGCACCCCAGGTAGCCGGCGGAGGCATCGGTGGACTCCCACGCCCCCCCACCCCCGCTCGGCCCGGGAGGAGGAGGACCAAGAAGGGACGACGGAGGCGTAGGCGACGGTCGGGGGTGCGACGAACCGTACGAGGTGGAACCGCCGTCGGGAGGCCCGAGGTTGGAGTCCGCCGCGGGTGGCGGTGCGTGGAGCACGAGGAGGCTAGCGCCGGATGGAATATTGGGGAGCAGCGCCAGGTCGAGAGGAGGAAGCGGTGGTGCCCACCAGCCAGCCGGGAAACCGCCTTCCGCGGCCAGGGAAGGGTCGAGCAGGGGCGGAGGTGGCATGGATGCGGCGGTGGAGGCCAGCAGGGGCGGTGGCATGGATGCGGCGGTGGAGGCCAGCAGGGAGCTCGCTCCCTCGGGAATGGTCTGCAGAGCACCGGGGAGAGGCGCACCCTGCAGGGAAGGGCCGAGCAGGGGCGGAGGTGGCATGGCCGCGGCGGTGGCCAGCAGGGAGCTTGCGCCGGGAAGGGGCACGCCCTGCAGGGCGCCGAGGAGGAGAGACCCCGCGTCCCCTTGCGCGCGGTCCGCAGCGGCTGCTGTGTGGCCGCCCGCGCTGGAGCCGAGCGCGCCGTGGCCGCCCGCACCGGAGTCGGCCGCGCGAGGGCCCTCTGCGCCGCCCGCGCCGGCCGCAGCCGCGCCAGGGCCGAGCGCGCCGTGGCCGCCCGCGCCGCCCGGAGCCGCGCCAGGGCCGTCGGGTCCGCCCGCGACGAAGAAGGCAGCGACGCTGGGTTGCGCGGCTGCGAGCTGGGCCCAGGATGGAGAGGGAAGAGGAGGGAAGGAGAAGAAGTAGGTAGGGGGAGAGTGGCCGCCGGCCATGGCCGCGCCGTCGACGGCGGCGGCGCTGGGCAGAGTTGAGGCGGCGGCTGGAAGATGAGAGGGAAAAAAAAGAAGCTAGCTCGATACCATGCTGGAATAGTGAACTTGGCTAACCCTAGGAGGGTAGCAATATAGTCATACATGGGCCTCATGGGCCTATACTCTCATACTCCAACAAAGAGATCTTTTTATTGGGTAGAGGATTGCTGTGTATCACCGGTACAGGATTTGGTGATATGTTGATATGGGGATGGGTATGGCAATGCGTCAATTGTCCGAAAAGAAGGATATGGCGATATGCTGAATATATAAAATATATAGTTAAGACAATTGCATTTGCATGTTCTTAGAGAAAGGATCTAAAGGATTGAAGCAATTTCAACATGACATATTAAGGAAGGACCAAAGTTATGGAGTAAACGAACACGTAGGCAATGAACTGACTGGTTAGTTGTCACCATAGCTAGAGTACCTTTATCTCTTGACCTCCAGCGGTAGCCCAGTCCCAATGGGCAAGACCTTGAGATCCAGGTGGTACCACTCACTCACTGGGCACGTGCACTCCCAGTGGTGATGCTAACCCCTGGCTGCATGTGCTCCTGGTGAGGTAGTGACGCTCGCTGTCCCCTGGAGGCCACATGCAAGGGGTAGGAGCCAAGATAAGAGCATCTCCAATTGTTTGGAAAAATTGACTTGAGAAAAGTTGTCATTTAGCAACTTGCTAAAACTTTTGGCAAGTAAATTTTTCATGTATCTCCAATAGTTTGGTAAAAATAACATAGAAAAGTATTCTAACTTGGTAAAAATAACATAGAAACGTCGGATAGCAAGTGAAGCTGACTTGGTAAATATAGCAAGTAGATGGCCTCCGATTCCAACTTGGAAAAATTTAGCAAGTCATATACCAATCTGTTGGAGAACGTTTTTTCTTCTTTTCCCAATAAAACAAGGATAACAAGTCATTTTTCCAAACTATTGGAGATGCTCGGCATCAGGTGTTTTTGGGTTGAGACTTGATATAATGGATGGGCTACTGCTGTTGGGCTTGAGTTGTGAAATGAGGTGCTATTGGTCTAGCACAGTAGCCCGTATATCAGGAAGATGTATTGTGCCATATTGACCGACTTATCACGAGCTGAAACTGTCCATTTTTTGTTTCATTTTCCGAATATGCGCATTGGGCCGTATCTCGCTGTATTTGCCTGTAGAAATGTCTTCCAATATCTTTGGTGGAGTCAATTAATTCTGTGTTGTTCACTGCTGCTACCAACAACTCCGGAAGCCCATTTTACTCGTCTTGAAGCTACATAGCTTCAATTTGGCTTTAAAGAGCTGGCACATGAAACGATAACTCAAAAGTTCTAACAAATAATTCGATAAAAAAGATGGAAAGCTCCCAAAGGACTGCAATTTTCATCCAATTATACAGACTTGACTCTTTTCTTGAAAGGTGGTTTGATTCTTGATGGTTCAATCATTTTTTTGTTGTCATTTAAAACTCTGTAAAGCAAACAAATAACACTTCTGTGGTTATTTCATGAATTAAGTTTAGTTTTGTCCTTTTTCTTTTCTTTTCTTTTGGGGGAAATAAAAGCAAACAAATAGCTCTTCTGTGTAAAGCACAAAATTTGTGCCCTTTGTTCTGTTTCACTTGCTGTCCTATTTTATGGTATTAGTTTTCTGTGCACGGTTCATTTTACATAGTTAGATTTAGAATTATTGACAAATCAAATATTACACATGGGAGCACAAACTGGATTCTGCATTTCTGCTTTCTCTCCTTATCATCTCAGCATCATATAACACTTTTCTGGTTTGCTGCATTTTTGAAATGAATAATTACTACTATTGTTATGTTTCAGTCGCAGAGGAGATGTGGCAGATGAATTTAGGAGAATCCATGGAACTGGGGCCATACCCAGAGCGTGTTGGTGAGCCAGACTGTAGCTATTACATGAGGACTGGCATGTGCAGGTTTGGGATGACCTGTAAATTTAATCACCCAGCAGACAGAAAGCTGGTAAATCCATTCTTCTACCCTTCTTTCAGGCATTAGAGTATATAATATTGTTGTGACTGCCTTATTTGATTTAGTTTCATATGGTTCTCATTTCTGAGGCATCTAGAATGGTCTCAATTCCAATTGTGCATTCTGCATATGGGTGTACTCATGGAGTGCCTACCTGGAAGTTGCTTTATTGCTCAACTGATCCGAAAAAGAAACAAAATGTTAGTACAGTTTGAAGTGTTTTGGCACTGAGGATGTATATATACTGTATTTGGAAATCTAACTAACTCGATAATGTGAAAGCTACTTGGCTGCTGATTTTAGATTCTCCAGTTGTAATTTTGAGTTGAAACTTAGCTTGGCAAGCTTATTTTCATACGTATTAATAATTCTAGAATCTCCAATGAAACTTAGCTTGGCGAGTTTCATATGCGTTACTAGTTCTTCTATTGAAAAGTTTCACCTTTTCCATTTTCAAGCTATGTGAATTTATATATGGAGCTTGCTGGACTGGCTTATCCATCAGAATTCTCATAACATCACATGATCGAGTTATCTTATTAAGTGATGCCTGAAAAACTGTTTAGGAAATAGGGTTTGATTCTTGATGGTTTGTACACAACTTTTCAACCAAGATACCCTAACTTGACATTGAAACAAGAGTGTTTGGAGCTGAAAAGTGATTTATTTATTCTAGAGACTAACTTGGATGCTAATAGACCATAAGACCGAACTCACATCTTTGGTACGTCATGTTAGTTACTGTAGTTGAACTGTGAAAAAAATACAGCTTATAAAACTTGGAATATTTCATGAAAATTTGGTACTTGGAGATTATTTGATGATACGTACGTCATGTTAGTTACTGTAGTTGAACTGTGAAAAAAAATAGAGCTTATAAAACTTGGAATATTTCATGAAAATTTGGTACTTGGAGATTATTTGATGATGCTTAATATCTTGGAGTATAGGCATTAGCTTGGCTGTCAAAAAATGAACTGTGGACATTATTTGATGATGCTTTATAACTCGGAGTAGACATTAACTTCGCTGTCAAAAAGTGAACTGTGAGTACAACGCTGTCTAGATATAGGAATTTTGCTTCCTGTGGATGTACCAAGTTGCTTTGCTAGTGTAGAGAAACACCTCACCCTCTTAGGGGGTGGGGGGGGGGGGGGTGGGGCTGTTATATATATAGCCCAATGGGTCTGGACATACGTTGTATGCAGGATTATACATGAGTACAATACATGTCTAACAGCTAGCATTAGGAGAACCACTATTCAAGCGACATTGAGACAAATTGGGGATATGAGAGCCATCTGCCTCATGTTAGAGGCCCTATTATAGTCATACTGTCCATTTTATTTTGGGCTTCTCGTCACGAGGTTATAGTGCACAAGTTATATGCTGCAATCTTTATTTCCTTGACCATTCAAATATATAGTTTGGCCAAATGAAATTGTACGGGTGGGTCATCATGAAAACATATTCAATCCTGTATTTGTTTCCATGAATATGTTTTCACAACTACCTAAATATTTTGCAGCGTTAAGTCTGGTAAAAGATTGGAAATGTTGCAGTGACCACATGTTGCAGCATTGGTACTAGTTTTTTGTATTGTAGTGATTCCTTTACCAAGACTATTAATTGCTCTGGTATATTCTCTTGGGTTTTATCTATGAGAGCTACTCGTTGAGTCATATCATGATTAACATGTAGGCTGTTAATTTATCGCTCTTTCTTTTGTTGGAACATGCTTCTTTGTCCTACTGCTCATAATTTCTACCCAAACTTGTGAATAATGATTTTAGTGGTCTGACTATTAGGCTGTTGCTGCTGCAAGAATGAAGGGAGAATATCCTCAAAGAATTGGGCAGCCTGAATGTCAAGTGAGA
Source organism: Coix lacryma-jobi var. lacryma-jobi (assembly GCA_009763385.1). Lineage (NCBI taxonomy): Eukaryota > Viridiplantae > Streptophyta > Magnoliopsida > Poales > Poaceae > Coix > Coix lacryma-jobi. The sequence goes on along the minus strand of CM019831.1, from coordinate 68,323,300 downwards.
TTCCTTGCTTCTAGTTTCCCCCCTCTGTTTCTTTAGAAAATGCAAAATATGACTGCTTATTTATATCCACCTATGCCTCAATGCTCAGGAGGTCCTACACTCTTACCATGAATTGTTACTTGAGATATCTAGTTTAGGACTTTAGATCACTATTTTAGACGTTTAACTGTAATTGTCTTCTTGTGCTTCAAGCGTCGTACAGCTGCATATTGATAGGTCCTTGCTGAAGTTTTGTTAGAATCTGATACCCCTAGTTATGCGCAGCAGCCTTCGGATCTTTGAAAGGATGTTGCGAATATGACACAAGTTAGCACCGTATCAAGAACGATGTAGTCGAATCGCGTAGAAAACCCTAGATGATGATGAAGCAACCACGACAAGAGATTAGATTTGGCGAAGACGACCGCAAATTCTATTAGCACAACTCCAAAAAGAGTAGAAGAGATTGTCGCTCTCTCACAACCCTAGTTGACCCTCCAGGACCCACCGATTCTTGCCCTAGTGCAATAGAACTGTGTAGTCTAATTCTCTTGAGCGCTCCTAATTGCTCCGTACAAGCCTTGATGAGACCCCTTGTGCTGGCTTATCTTTCTTGATCTTGTTGTGATGCCTATGGCCTCTACCCCTTGATTTATATAGTCCCCTCCAAGGCCCTCATACATGTAAAAAAGGAGTCCTACTCCTAGTAGGATTCTACACTCAAGACCTAGTAGAACTAGAAGTCCTAATAGCACACCTTTTTGAGTCCTATTCTAAGTAAGATTTGAGTCACCATACAACAATCTCCACCTTGACTCTAATCCTTTGAAGTTATTGTGCTCCTCCAAGAATTTGCTCCAAATCGGCTCCTTTTTTATTTATACTCTCACCTCGAGAGTGCCCCCACCACAGAGGCTCATGCACATCACCACAATGTGCTTGTCAGTTCCAGGCTGGACTGTCGGAACCTTCCATCTGAGAGCTCCATTGTTGTGTAGTTTGGTTAACCACACCACCTTCTCCTTTGGCCCTCCATGCCATAGATTTGTACCGCCTTCGAGCTCCACTTACTCGTTGGTACTGCGTGGTTGGTCCGACCACGTCTTCCTTCATCCAACAACTCGTAGCTTCGCCTCTACGATTGTTAGATTTTGCAACCGTCTTTGTAGCCTTGCACCACAATTGAGATTTGAGCACCTGCCGTTGACGAGACGACTTCCTTCTCCTGATCAGGATTTTTACCAAATCTCCCCATGGTTGCACCACCCATAAGATTTCCTATCACTCGGTATCCTTCATTAATCCAGATACTTTTCATAATTACCTGCCCTTTGCAAGTAACTCGCATGACTCCACCTTGAAGTGATAATTCACAACCTTGGAGTTCTAGCGATCTCACAGATATTAGATTCTTTTTCAATCCCGGGATATACCGAACTCCCGTCAGTGTGCAAAGTTTTCCATTATGCATCTCCAATGTAATTGTCCCCACCTCAGTGACTGCATACTCCTGACAATCCGCTAAGTGAACAATTCCATTCGCTGAGTGTAAAAATCCTTCGTCAAACATCTCCCTCACCGAACATATATGGAAACAACTTCCTGAATCTAATATCCAATCATGAATAGTACCTGGTTGACTGACGATAAGTACGTCACCTTCATCCTCACTTGCCACTAAGCATGTTCCTCTCATAGTCTTCAAACTTGACAGTCCTTTATCATGTGACCCTCCTTGTCACATAGATAGCCTGTATGTTGTTCCTTGCTCTTGCCTTTCTTGTTCACATGGTTCTTAATTTTTCCTGCTCCAGTTGAAACAGTCAAAGCTTGATCACCCGAGAATGAAGAATCTTGCGGCTTCTTCAAGGACTCTGCCTCCAGTAGATATGCAACTGTCTCGTTGAAGTTGAGAATGAAGAATCTTGCGGCTTCTTCAAGGACTCTGCCTCCAGTAGATATGCAACTGTCTCGTTGAAGTTGAGAGTAGTCTTCCCGACGAGAATATTCATCAATAGCTGCTCCCACAATGGTGGTAAGGATGAAGCCAATATGACGACTTTATCGTTCTCCTCAATTTTCTCATCCACACTAATCAGCTGCGTGACAAGCTTGTTGAAGACATTTAGATGGTCGACGAATCGTGTACCTTCCTCCATGCGTAACCAAAATAGTTGACGCTTCAGTACCCACCGATTTGTCAGCGACTATGCCATATACAACTCTTCTAGGCTCTTCCATAATTTCGTCGGTGAATTCTCCTTAATTACCGAGTACTTTACCTCATCGGAGAGGACATAGTCGAATTGTACTGACAGCCTTTCGCTCCATCACCTTCCATTCTTCATCAGTTATCTTGTCCGGCTTGGTGCTCTTGAGAGCATCAATCAATCCTTGTTGGACAAGCACATCTTGTACCACGCATTGCCACACGCTGAAATTCCCTTTTCCATCAAATTTCTCTACTTGATTCCACATCCCTGACATCGTCTTAATTTTATGCGTCCTAGCCCTGTCAACCTTCTCACAAAATCAAATCAATCTGACCTTGGCTCTGATACCACTTGTTAGAATCTGATACCCCTAGTTATGCGCAGCAGCCTTCGGATCTTTGAAAGGATATTGCGAATATGACACAAGTTAGCACTGTATCAAGAACAATGTAGTCGAATCGCGTAGAAAACCCTAGATGATGATGAAGCAACCATGACAAGAGATTAGGATTTGGCGAAGCTGACCGCAAATTCTATTAGCACAACTCCAAAAAGAGTACAAGAGATTGTGGCTTTCTCACAACCCTACTTGACCCTCCAGGACCCACCAATTCTTGCCCTATACAAGAATCTAGTGCAATAGAACTGTCTAGTCTAATCCTCTTGAGCGCTCCTAATTGCTCCGTACAAGCCTTGGATGAGACCCTTTGTGTTGGCTTATCTTTCTTTATCTTGTTGTGATATCTATGACCTCTACCCCTTGATTTATATAGTCCCCTCTAAGGCCCTCATACATGTAAAAAAGAAGTCTTACTCCTAGTAGAATTCTACACTCAAGACCTAGTAGAACTAGAAGTCCTAATAGCACACCTTTTCGAGTCCTATTCTAAGTAGGATTTGAGTCACCATACAACAAGTTTTTTAGTCAAATGAATATATATAACACTAATAATACATCATATGGTCCTAGAGTATGTGTTGTAGTTGAGTTTGATATCTGTTAGTGTTAGCAAGGTGTGTGGGCTGGCCATATGGGCCTGGGCGCCCACCTTCTAGGTTTATAGTAGTTGATTGTGTATTAGGCAAGGTTCTCCTTGATTGGGTGCTTTGTATAAACCCTTCATCGATCCTTGTCTATATATGTGTACCCCCATCATATTCAATCTACTAATTTCCCTGCCATACATTGACTTACATGGTATCTGACACCTAGGTATCTTTTTCGTTGCCCTCTGCTCACGCGCCGGCATCCAGCCGCACAACAATTCCTCGCGTGCCGACAAACCGCCGCGCTGCGTACCTTCCCCACGCGATTCGCGCATCCGCTCGCGCCGTCCCGCGCGTTCGCCTGCGTCGCGATCGCGACCTGCACCTCCGCTCGCACCGCGCGCCCGTCCTCGCCATGCCTCCCACCCCGCCGGCCTCTCCCAAGTCCGAAGATGATGCAGCCAAAGCCGCTTCCTCTTCCCTCACCGATGCCCAGGCTGAGCAGCTCGCCCTACGCCTCGCTCAGGAGAAAACCAACGCGGCTGCTGCCGCCGCTCAGCGTCGCGATGCCGCTCTGGCCCGCGCACTGCAGGCTGAGGAGGAAGCGCGGCTGCCACCAAGGAGCGCGACGCTGTTGCCAAACGCGCCAGCGAGGCCCTGGCACGCGCCACCAAGGAGCGGGCGGCCGCTGCGGTCCCTGATGACGTTGAGTCCTCCGGCGCCGCCCATGAGCCCGCTGATCTCCAGTCTGCCATGCTCCTTCACGAAGCCCTCGCGCTTCTGAATCTGCACGCTCAGGTCGTCGTTGTCAACAACATCCAGAGCCTAGTCACCATCGTCCTCGACGTCGACTTCGACAACTTCAACAGATGGCGCGATCAATTCTTGCTGACCCTTGGGAAGTTCTCCCTCCAGGACCACGTCCGCTGCAATCCTTCGGTCCCTGTCTCTCCGTACTGGGCACGGATGGACTGTGTCGTCAAGTCCTGGATTGTTGGCACGCTCACCGATGACCTCGCCGAAGTCATCTCCGCTCAGGGCTCCACTGCTCGGCACGCTTGGCTCGCCGTTGAATCCCAATTCCTCAGCAACCGGGAGGCACGCGCCATCCACCTTGAGACGAAGTTTCGCAACTTCGTCCACGGTGATCTCTCCGTCACCGACTATTGCTGCCGCCTGAAGAAGATGGCTGACAAGCTCACAGCTCTCGGAGAAGTCGTTACAGATCGCACTCTTGTCCTCAATGTGATATGTGGCCTCAACGAACGCTTTGCTCATGTCGGGGCGCTCCTTCGTCGTGCTCGTCCCTTCCCTACCTTCCTGGAAGCACACGACGACCTCATCCTCGAGGAGCTCACCTTGGAGAACAAGAAGGATGTCCCTGCCACAGCGCTCGCTGCTTCCACTACCTCATCTTCGCCTAGTACGGGCTCCGGGGGCGCTGGTGGCTCCAAACCCTCCAACAGCCGTCGCAACAGGCGTGGCGGTGGCAAAAACAGCAGCAACAGCCCTACTGGCCATGGCCAGGGCCAACGTTCTGCTCCAGGTGGACAACAACAACCGTCATAGCAGCAGCAGCCGGCTGCTGGCACCCAGCAGCAGCAGTTGGCTGGTGCAGGCCAGCCTTGGCCTTCCGTCTACAACCCCTGGATGGGGAGCATCCTGTTAGAGTGCGCAGTGGAAATCGACCCTGGTTAGAAAAACCGGGAAATCTCAAGGGTCACATATGACGGGGGAGCCCGTTAACGTCTCTGAGATCACACGGGTTGTGTGTGATATGGAGAGTTGGACTCGGGGCCTGGAGAACTTCTTCCGAAGATAAACACGGGGTTGTGTGATGTGAAGAGTTGGGTCTGATGTGTGACGGGGGAGATTGTTTGGTTTAGTCCCACATCGGTAATTGATGGTGGGGAGCATAACTTATAAGGCGGGGGCAGCCCTCACCTATCAGGCTAGTCTTTTGGGTTGAGTTTGGCTCAAGGCCTGAATTTGTTGTGGGCTCCGTTGGACCTGGGCCCGAGGGGCGCCGGTTCGTGGGTATAGCGAGCTGAGCCAGATTTCTCTACGCACTCTAACAAGAGGTATTCAAGATCATGATCGGAAAAACCAAGAAAATCTTAAGGGTCACATGTGATGGGGGAGCCCGTTAACGTCTCGGAGGTCACACGGGTTGTGTGTGATATGGAGCGTTGGATCGGGGCCTGGAGAACTTCTTCGGAGATCACACGTGGTTTGTGATGTGAAGAGTTGGGTCCGATGTGTGGCGTGGGAGATCGTTAGGTTTAGTCCCATATCAGTAATTGATGGTGTGGGAGCACGATATAAGGCGGGGGCGGCCCTCACCTATCAGGCTATTTTTTTGGGTTGAGTTAGGCTCAATGCCTAGATGTGTTGTGGGCTCCGGTGGACCTGAGCCCGAGGGGTGCTGGCTCATGGGTATAGCGAGCTGGGCCAGATTCCGCTGCGCACTCTAACACATCCAGATGTGGCCAGGTGGGCCTCGTCCTCCGCTGGCGCCTCTCCCCCTGTTGGAATTGGCACATGTAATTTGGGGCTAGATCTGATATTATTAGCCTTAAAGGCAAAGTAAACTGCACGAATACATATATAGGGCAGCAAACTTGGCTGCCAAGGGGCTTTAGTAAAAGCTAACTTGGTTGCCAAGTTGATGCTAAAGTACAACATATTCTAAAGTAGATACTAAGAATATTCCTTATAGATAAGCACAAGAGTTAAAGGGGTCTATCAATCTCCCCCTAAGTCTTGTGTGTGTGCTTCTGGATAACCTGAACCATCCCAATCTTGGCGCGGAGCTCCTGGAACTTGACTCGCCCAAGGGACTTGTTTAGGAATCAGCTAGCTGGTCTTGCGTGTTGATGTATCCAGCCTTGATGCTCCCCCAGGCAGTCTCGGATGAAGTGATACCTCACCCTGACGTGCTTACTGCGCTCATGGAAGACGAGGTTCTTCGCCAAAGCCAAGGCGGACTTGCTGTCCACCCTCAGCTCCACTGGTGCTGCATCTCTGCCAATGAGATCGTCGAGCAAGCCAGATGGCCTGAGTCGTAGCGGTAGTGGCTGCGGTGTACTCTGCCTTGCAGCTGGACAGAGCCACCACCTGCTGCTTGACCGACGGCCAGCTAATCAGACACTTGCCGAGGAAGAATAGCGTCCCGCTGGTGCTCTTGCTCGTGTTAATGTCGTCGGTGTGGTCACTGTCGCTTTACCTGATGAAGTGCGCCGCATCGGGGCACCTCGGGTAGTGCAGGCCCTAGTCGGAGGTACCGCAACGTAGCGAAGAATCCTCTTGACAGCTTGCTGATGCTCCGTCGTCGGTCGCTGCATGAACCGACTAATGTAGCCCACGGCAAGCGCCAAGTCCGGCCGCGTGTGGACGAGGTAGCGAAGGTTGCGCACAATGCGCCGGTACTGCGTGGCGTCAACCTTCTCTGACGTGCTATCGCGGCTCAGCTTTAGCCTCTCCTCCATAGGAGTGTGGGCTGGGTTGCAGTCGGTGAGCCCGCCCAGCTCGACGATGCGCTTGGCGTAGGCGGTCTGGCGAAGGGAGATGCCTGAGCTATCCTGGTGGACCTCAATTCCTAGGTAGAAAGAGAGGAGCCCCAGGTTGCTCATCTGGAAGACGGTCTTCATCTCCGCCTTGAACGCCTCAATCTCGTCCTCCTTGGTCTCGGTGATCACCAAGTCGTCGATGTAGACGCCCACCAGCATGGCGTCGCCTCCTTTGCCCCGCCGGTAGACAGCAGCCTCGTGAGCACTCTGTTGGAACCCCGTTTGCTTGAGGGTGGAGTCCAACTTGGCGTTCCAAGCTCGAGGCGCCTGCCGCAAGCCGTAGAGGGCCTTGCGCAGCCGAAGAACCTTGTTCTCCTTGCCGGGGATGATGAAACCCAGCGGCTGGCGGACGAAGACCTCCTCCTTCAAGTCGCCGCTGACAAAGGCAGACTTGACGTCCATGTGGTGGACGCGCCAGCCGTCCTGGGCTGCCAGAGTGAGAAGAAGGCAAATGGACTCCATGCGTGCGACGGGTGCGAAGGCGTCGTCGAAGTCGACTCCCTCCCGCTGAACGAATCCGCGCGCCACAAGTCGTGCCTTGTGCTTGATCACATCACCAGCCTCATCTTTCTTGAGCTTGAACACCCACTTTAGGGTGATGGCGCGATGGCCGGCAGGGAGATTCGCTAGCTCCCACATGCGGTTCTGCTCGACAGCGTCCATCTCTTGCTTCATCGCGGCGCGCCATGCCCCATCTCCCTCTGCCTCAGCGAAGGAGCGGGGCTCATCGTCGTGTGCCAAGTGCAGCTCCCCCTCGAAGTCGTGTTGTGCCAGTCTAGGGACGGGCAACTCGCTGAGGAGGTTGTCCATGGTGCGGTAGCGTAGAGGCTCGTCGTCGTGGTAGGCGTGGACGCGGTCCTCATCGTTGGTCAACGGGGTGGCGAGCTCCGCCGTGCGCTGCTCGTCGTGGACCGGAGCTGCAGTGGCCGATCCTGGTGGTGTGGCCGCCGGTGCAGGAAAGCGTGGAGTGGCCGGTGCGGGAGATCCAAGAGCTGGTGCAGGAGAGTGTAGAACAACCGGTGGTGCAGAGTGGGACGTAGCCGGTGCTGTAGGTGGCGAAGCGTGGGGCGTGGTCAGTGTCGAAGGTGGTGGAGGACTCGCCGGAGCTGGAGGCGAACGAGGAGTCGTGGCGGGCGAACTCTGTGAAGATGAGCTGCTAGCTCCCCCGGCTCCCTCAAAGTGGACGTACTCGACGACGAAGTCTCGGAGAGTCGAAGTTGAGCCGTCGTCCACCGCCTTGTCCCACGCCCAGCCTCGTCCCTCATCGAACACGACGTCACGTGAGATGCGGACGCGCTGTGTCGCGGGGTCGAGGATGCGATAGGCCTTGACGCCCTTCGCGTAGCCGATGAAGACCCCAGGTGCACTCCGGTCGTCGAGCTTGCCGACGTGGCCGAGCTCCATGGCGAGCGCGAGGCACCCGAAGACGCGAAGGTGGCTGACCGTCGGCTTGCGCCTGTGCCAGGCCTCGTACGGTGTCTTGCCGTCAAGCGCCTTGGTGGGCGAGCGGTTGAGGACGTGGACAGCCGTCATCACCGCCTCTCCCCAGTAGATCGCCGACAACCCTCTCTGCTTGAGGAGGGCGGGGGCAGTGGCCACCACTGTCTGGTTGCGGCGCTCGACGATGTTGTTCTGTTGCGGGGTGTATCGGGCGGAGAAGTGGCGTTGGATCCCCTCGTCGGCGTAGTACGCCGTGAACTAAGCCGCCGTGAACTCGCCGCTGTTGTTTGTGCGCAGCACCCGAAGCTTGCGGCCGCACTCCGCAGCAGCCCCCTTGGTGTCGAGCAGGACAGCCCACATGAATCGGGACACGTCGTCGACGAGGAGGAAGTAGCGCCGTCTTCCAGGTGTAGCAGGGGTCACGGGGCCGTAGAGGTCGCCATGTACGAGCTCTAGCTTCTCCTTGGCTCGGCAGCTCGCCTGGCGAGGGAAGGGAAGTCGGCGTTGCTTGGTGACGACGCAGGTGTCGCAGAACTACACGTGGTCGACGTGCGGCATCCCCCGGACCATCTCCTTGTTGTCCAGCTGCTTCAGGGCCTCAAAATTGAGGTGCCCAAAGTGCTCGTGCCACGCATCGTCGTCGCGGCGAGCAACAAAACAAGAGGGGTTGCACCACATGCACGTGAAGGACGTAGAGGCGATTCCTCCCTCTGTTCACCTTGGCAAGGAGCCTGCGACTGGGGTCCCAAATGCGTAGCACCCCGCGCTCGATCTCCACGCGCGAGCCGTTCTCTTCCAGCTGTCCAAGCTGATGATGGAGTTCCTCAGCGCGGGGATGTAGTAGACGCCGATGAGTAGCCGATGTTCTCCGGTCTTGGCGGTGAAGACGACCGAACCGACTCCCTTGATCTCTACGGCGGAGGCGTCCCCGAACTTGACGGAGCTCGCACGCCGGAGTCCAAGTCGGAGAAAAACTCCCGCCGCCCGGTCGTGGTGGGTGGCGCCGGTTTCGAGGTACGAGCCGTCGATCTTGTCATCGCTGGCGGAGCAGAGGAAGGCGTGGGCGCGCGGCTCGTCGAGGTGAAGTGAGGCGGCGGTCGGCGCAGGAGAGGAGCACAGCTCAATGTCCCCGTGGATGAAGAACAGAGCCGACTCATCACCCTCCTGTGCCTGCGCGACGTGAGCCTGACCGCCACGCCTCGCCTGCCGGCAGTCCCTGGCCCAATGGCCGATCTTGCCGCAGTTCTTGCAGATGTCATCCTAATTCGCCTTGCGCTCACCGTCGACGTCGTCAGGAGCGCCACCACGTGCCTGGGGAGCCTTGTCCCGCTTGCGCGGCCGGAGCTACCGGCTTCACTCCGTTCAGATTGCTTTATGGCGAGGAAGCAGTCACCCCGGAAGAGGTAAAACTAGGTTCATTCCGGACCGAAATGGCTCCAGTAACTCAGGAGCAAAGGCATCTCGAACTTGACACCATCGAAGAGGTAAGGCTGCAAGCTGCAGACAATCTCGAAAAATACCACGCCGGAACGAAGCACCACAGGGACAAGACCATAGTCCGAAAGGACATCAAGCCTAGAGACATGGTCACCATTCGACAGCCGGACAAGCAAGGTAAGCTGCAGTCGCAATGGCAGGGCCCTTTCATTGTGGCAAGCATGGCGGCACCGGTTGTATTCCGGCTGCTGAACGACAAGGGCGAAGAATCAGCCCACACATGGAACGCAAGCAACTTGCGCCGATTTTACCCATAGTTTGTTTTCTCAAACTTCGATGTAAGTTTTTCCTTGTTTTTTGCTTTCACCTTTTTTTAATCAAAATCGACTGCACTCTTTTTCCTCGCCGGGGACGCCCTTCATCGGGGTGCGAGATTTTTTAACGAGGCAGCCGAATGTAACCGCTACATTTTGAAAGTACTCGTAATCCCCCAAAAAATATTATGCGGCACACCAAAGGACGAAATCAACCGAAAATAAGGTTGAGACATTCGTCATTCTGATGTGATGAACGAGAATGTCGGTTGGGTGGGCGAAAGTATTAGTCATGTAAATGTATAGTGTTGTATACATTGTATTTGGACATGTATCCCAAGCCCAATTGGGCTATATATACAAAGGTCACCCCCCAATCAGGGTGTGTGGTGTTTCCCCATTCCTGTGTCTCTCTACATGGTATCAGAGGGATACGATCCTAGCCTCCTCTGCTTCCGCCTTCAATCGCGCGCGCGCAATCAGTGCACGCGGCCTCCTCCCTCCCCGCTCACGCGACGCGGCGCCGTCCTCCCTTCGCGACGCGGCGTCGTCCTCCCCTGCGGCTCCCCCTCCACTCCCGACGCGGCGCCGTCTTCTCCTACGGCTTCCCCCCCCACCCCCCCGCCCGCGCCGCCCGCCGTCGCATCCCCTGCTTCCGTGCGGCCGCCATCGGAGCCTCGTGAATATCCCCTCCTCTGCTCGCGTGCGACCGCAGCCGCCGCCTCGCGACATCTCCTCCTCTGCTCGCGTGCGGCCGCCACCGCCGCCTCGCGACCTCCCCTCCGCCACAGCCGCTGTAGCACGCGGCGCGATTTCCACCCCGCGCCCCACGCGCCGTTCGTCCCTTTCCCAATGGACACGAGTGCTGCTCTCTCCTCCGGCACCCTGCCAGCCACCGGTGAGGCAACCATGGGTGCCACGGCCGCCGGCATTGCTGCTCCCATCGTGGCTCCTACGCCACGGTGAACGTCAAGGCCCATGTTCCGATCACGCTGGAACTCACCTCCAACTATTCGAAGTGGGCGTTCCTCTTCAAATCCTTGTGCGGCAAATTCGGGCTTCGCTCGCACATTGATGGTACCGCTCCTTCTCGCCCTGAAGACCCACAGTGGGACGCTGCGGAGTGCTGCGTTCGTGGCTGGCTCACCGGCTCCGTCGACGACTCCGTCCTCGACCTCGCCATGGAGGACGCTGATCCGACTGCCCGCGACCTGTGGGTGGCCATCGAGGCGATCTTCCGCGCCAACAGGGAGCCACGTGCCATATACCTCCTCAACGAGTTCCACTCCATGGTGCAGGGCGACTCCACTATCTCAGCTTACTGCCAGCGCCTCAAGATCAAGGCCGACGCCCTCCGCGACGTCGGCCATCCCATGAAGGACTCGCAGCTCGTCCTCGCCCTTCTGCGCGGCCTCAACCCTCGCTTCTCCAACACCGCCGATGACATTGCCAACTCGGCCGTGCTTCCCACGTTCGCGAGAGCCCATGACATGCTGGTTCTCAAGGAGCTTCGCCTTGCCAACGACGAGAAGACTGTCGTCAACACCGCCCTCCTCGCCAAGGCTGGCTTTGGCTGCACCAGTCCGGGCGGGTGCCGTTCTACCACAGCCGGGGCCATCTCTGGTGGCTCACACAACCCTCACAACACCGGCTATGGCAGCAGCAACAAGGGCAGCGGCGGTGGGAAAGGCAAGGGCAAGGGCAAGCGCGGTTCGGGCGGCGGTCAGCACCGCGGAGCTGGACACCTACAACCTGGACAGTATGGACCCATGGGCCCCTGGGTCTGCTACAACCCATGGGCTCCACAGGGCCTTCCTCCGCCTCCGCAGGGCCCTAGCGGTTGGCGCCCCGGTGTCCTCGGCGCCCCACCTCAGGCTCACACGGCGTACGCGCCGGTGCAGCCCCCGACGACCTTCGCACCACTTCAGGTCTCCCAGCCGGCTCCTATATGGAACCAGGCTGGCCTCGTCGCCGCGCTCAACCAGCTGCACCTCCAGGACCAGCAGCCCTGGGTGATGGATTCCGGTGCCTCATCTCACATGAGCGCCACAGATGGTATACTCTTTTCCGGCCATCCTTCCTCTCATTCCTCCATTACTGTTGGCAATGGTCACACTCTTCCTATTTCCTGTCGTGGCGAGTCTGTCCTTCACACACCAGCGTCCACTTTCCCACTTCATAATGTTCTAGTCGTTCCATCCCTAGTGCACAACTTGCTCTCGGTTCGTCAGTTCACTAGAGATAACAATTGTTCTATTGAATTTGACGCTCTTGGTTTTTCAGTCAAGGATATCCAGACCAGGCGCGTGATGCTTTGCTGCAATAGTGCTGGCGACCTTTACACCATTCCTGCCACATCTCCCGCGCCACACGCCAGCATCGCCATCTCCACCGACCTCTGGCATCACCGTCTTGGTCATCCCAGCCCCGCCACCATAAACATTCTTCGCAATAGCGCATCCATCAGTTGTAATAAAGTAGCCCATACTCTATGTCATTCATGTCAGCTTGGCAAACATGTGCGGCTTCCTTTCTACCATTCCAGTTCATTTAGCACTATGCCTTTTGAACTTGTTCATTGTGATGTGTGGACATCTCCGGTCACTAGTATTTCGGGTTATCAATACTATCTCGTCTTACTTGATGACTTTACTCATTTTTGTTGGACTTTTCCCCTCGTTCGCAAATCTGAGGTTGCAACCCATATTACAAATTTCTGTAATTATGTCTCCACACAATTCAGCCTCACCATCAAAGCCATCCAAGCTGATAATGGCACCGAATTTGTAAATAATACCCTCCGCACTTTTTTTGCCTCTCGTGGTATTCATTTACGTCTTTCGTGTCCATACACCTCTCCACAAAATGGCAAGGCTCAGCGCACCCTTCGCACACTGAACAACATTAGCCGCACCATGCTCATCCATGCGCACATGCCTGCACCATATTGGGCTGAGGCGCTCACCACAGCCACATACTTACTCAACAGGCGCCCATCAACCGCTGTTCGCAATGCCATTCCCTATGTCCTACTACACCGTAAAACACCCGATTACTCCCAGCTCCGAGTTTTTGGGTGCCTCTGCTATCCCAACATGACCGCCACGACTCGCCACAAGCTCGAACCCCGATCCACAGCTTGTGTCTTCCTTGGCTATTCATCCTCTCACAAGGGGTATCGTTGTCTCGATCTTTCAACGCGGCGTATCATCATCTCACGTCACGTTGTGTTCGACGAGACTTGCTTTCCCTTTGGACTTCACCCATCCGGGTCCTCGTCGAGCGACCTGGATTTTTTGCTTGCAGGAACAGTTCCAACGCGCCTCCCTACGGTCTCTAGCACTGCTGAGCGACCACGCCCCTCTCCGGTGGTCCTGGAGGAGCCGGCGGATGACCCTGCGATCCTAGTGCGCGGGCCGGTGCTGGCTGCAGCCCCTGCTGCACCACTGGCTGCTCAACCAGTGGCTGCTGCTGCTCCACCAGCGGCTACTGCTGCTCCACCAGCAGCTGCTGCTGCTGCTCCACCAGCCCGGGACATCCACTTCAAGTACAGTCGTCGTCCCCGGGCCCCGACGCTACCAGCGGAGCAGCCTCAACCATCTGCAACAACAGAGCAGCATGCACCATCACCTGTTGTGCAGCCTGCTCCGACATCGTCCATGCAGGCTCCCGCACCAGCCCCTGCGTCGTCGGCTCCCAGGATGGTCACCCGGTCGCAGACCGGGAGTCTTCGTCCCGTTGAGCGCTACGGATTCTCCGCCACCGTCTCCACCGCCTCACTGATACCGGCGACCTACCGCAGCGCCTTGGCCGATCCTCAGTGGAGGGCTGCCATGGCCGATGAGTACAAGGCACTCGTCGACAATGGCACCTGGTGCCTCGTTCTTCGCCCCCTGGTGCTAATGTTGTGACCGGCAAGTGGATCTTCAAACACAAATTCCACTCGGATGGTTCCCTTGCCCGGCACAAGGCTCGCTGGGTGGTTCGCAGCTTCTCCCAGCGCCACGGCATCGACTACGATGAGACGTTCAGCCCCGTCGTCAAGCCGGCCACGATACGCGTCGTCCTCAGCCTTGCTGCTTCGCGATCCTGGCCGATCCACCAGCTAGACGTGAAGAACGCCTTCCTCCACGGTCATCTGGCGGAAACTGTGTATTGCCAGCAGCCTCCCGGCTTCGTCGACCCTGCTCGTCCTGACGACGTTTGCCTTCTGCAGCGTTCCCTATATGGCCTGAAACAGGCTCCTCGGGCCTGGTACCAGCGATTTGCTGCCTACCTACGGCTACTCGGCTTCGTCGCTTCCGTCTCCGACACGTCCCTCTTTGTGCTCAAAGAGGGGGACGCCACAGCCTACCTGCTCCTCTACGTCGACGACATCATCCTGACAGCTTCTTCGACTGACCTGCTGCAGCGCATCATGGCACGCCTCCACTCTGAGTTCGCCATGACGGATCTCGGCGCCCTGCACCACTTCCTCGGCATCTCCGTCACGCGATCATCAGAAGGGCTCTTCCTCTCACAGCGCCAGTACGCTGTGGATCTCCTACAGCGGGCGGGCATGGCCGAGTGTCACTCTACAGCAACACCGGTTGACACTCGTGCCAAGCTATCTGCGACCGACGGCGCTCCAGTTGCCGATCCGTCTCAGTATCGCAGTCTCGCCGGCGCCCTACAGTACCTGACGCTCACCCGGCCCGACCTCGCCTATGCGGTCCAGCAGGTGTGCCTCTTCATGCACGATCCCCGCGAGCCTCACCTCGCGCTGATCAAGCGCATCCTTCGCTATGTCAAGGGCACTCTGTCGACCGGTCTCCACCTCAGCTCCAGACCGGCCGACTCCCTGACGGCATACTCCGACGCCGACTGGGCAGGCTGTCCGGACTCCAGGTGCTCTACATCCGGCTACTGCGTCTTCCTCGGCGACAACCTGGTTTCTTGGTCTTCCAAGCGCCAGACGACGGTCTCCCGCTCCAGTGCTGAGGCTGAGTACCGCGCGGTAGCACACGCCGTGGCCGAGTGTTGTTGGCTTCGTCAGCTCCTTCAGAAGCTTCACACGCCGCTTACCTCTGCGACCGTCGTCTACTGTGACAATGTTAGCGCCGTCTATATGACAGCTAACCCTGTCCATCATCGTCGGACGAAGCACATAGAGATTGACATTCACTTCGTCCGCGACCATGTTGCCTTGGGACAGGTTCGGGTGCTTCATGTCCCTTCGACTCATCAGTTCGCGGACATCATGACCAAGGGCCTACCTGTACAGTTGTTCACTGACTTTAGGTCCAGTCTTTGCGTCCGGGAACCTCCCGCTGCGACTGCGGGCGGGTATTAGTCATGTAAATGTATAGTGTTGTATACATTGTATCTGGACATGTATCTCAAGCCCAATTGGGCTATATATATAAAGGTCACCCCCCCCCAATCAGGGTGTGTGGTGTTTCCCCATTCTTGTGTCTCTCTACAGAAAGAGATCCTCCGCATCCACCGACAATCTCGAAAGCCTGCGGGCTATACAAAAACCGACCCTCCGACAAAACGAGAGAGCGGAATGAAAGCCTACGGGCTATACAAAAACCGACCCTCCGACAAAACGAGAGGGCGGAATGAAAGCCTGTGGGCTATACAAAAACCTACCCTCCGACAAAACGAGGGGGCGGAATGAAAGCCTGCGGGCTATAAAAAACCGACCCTCCGACAAAACGAGAGGGCGGAACGAAAGCCTGCGGGCTATACAAAAACCGACCATCCGGCAAAACGAGAGGGCGGAACGAAAGCCTACGGGCAATACAAAACCGACCCTCCCCCAAGCAAAAGGGGAGAACGGTAGCAGAGGCCAAGCTAAGCAGCCCTCGTGGGGCGACAAGCAGTAGTTGCAAAAGCATAAATGCCATATTAACTTTTCACCTACCAAACGCTCACGAGTATAGACAGGAGAGTAAAAGCAGTCCTCCCACTACAGGAGCAAGGCGATATAAATAGACACCAATATGCAAGCCTCCCAACCATTCAAAACCACAAAATCTTTCCAAGTATCAGTCCCGTAAAACTTGCACAAAAGCAAAGTGCGAATAGGAAGCATCAGGAGCCACGCTTTCGCTTTTATGATTGTGTCATCGGCATCGCGTTTAGCCAGCCCCACCAATCCAGTAACTTTAGGCGAAGGCCCTATCAAGTGACATGTCCATCCCAAGCTGCGGCTAGGAGGTGGGCGAAAGCAAGCATGCCGCTAGATGACAACAGTAGCAATATCGTAATCATAGTCGATTATAAAACCCACACCTCGTCGCACTCATAAAGACACTTTTGGCAAAAAGAATTATCAAGCGTCTTTACTATCGGCCGAGGGGCTCGCAACGAAAGCGCCCTCGCGCGAAAGCTACCGCCCCTCGTCTAAATGTGTGGGGGCGAGCGCGTCTTTACTATCGGCCGAGGGGCTCGCAACGAAAGCGCCCTCGCGCGAAAGCTACCGCCCCTCGTCTAAGTTTGTGGGGGCAGGCGCGTCTTTACTATTGGCCGAGGGGCTCGCAACGAAAGCGCCCTCGCGCGAAAGCTACCGCCCCTCGTCTAAGTGTGTGGGGGCGGGCGCGTCTTTACAATCGGCCGAGGGGCTCGCAACGAAAGCGCCCTCGCGCGAAAGCTACCGCCCCTCGTCTAAGTTTGTGGGGGCAGGCGCGTCTTTACTATCGGCCGAGGGGCTCGCAACGAAAGCGCCCTCGCGCGAAAGCTACCGCCCCTCGTCTAAGTGTGTGGGGGCAGGCGCGTCTTTACTATCGGCCGAGGGGCTCGCAACGAAAGCGCCCTCGCGCGAAAGCTACCGCCCCTCGTCTAAATGTGTGGGGGCGGGCGCGTCTTTACTATCGGCCGAGGGGCTCGCAACGAAAGTGCCCTCGCGCGAAAGCTACCGCCCCTCGTCTAAGTTTGTGGGGGCAGGCGCGTCTGTGCTATCGGCCGAGGGGCTCGCAACGAAAGCACCCTCGCGCGAAAGCTACCGCCCCTCGTCTAAGTGTGTGTGGGGCGGGCGCGTCTTTACTATCGGCCGAGGAGCTCGCAACGAAAGTGCCCTCGCGCGAAAGCTACCGCCCCTTGTCTAAGTGTGTGGGGGCGGGCGCGTCTTTACTATCGGCCGAGGGCTCGCAACGAAAGCGCCCTCGCGCGAAAGCTACCACCCCTCGTCTAAGTTTGTGGGGGTAGGCGCGTCTTTACTATCGGCCGAGGGGCTCGCAACGAAAGCGCCCTCGCGCGAAAGCTACCGCCCCTCGTCTAAGTGTGTGGGGGCGGGCGCGTCTTTACTATCGGCCGAGGGGCTCGCAACGAAAGCGCCCTCGCGCGAAAGATATCGCCCCTCGTCTAAGTGTGTGGTGGTGGGCGCGTCTTTATTATCGGCCGAGGGGCTCGCAACGAAAGCGCCCTCGCACGAAAGCTACCGCCCCTCGTCTAAGTGTGTGGGGGCGGACGAGTCTTTACTATCGGCCGAGGGGGCTCGCAACGAAAGCGCCCTCGCACGAAAGCTACCGCCCCTCGTCTAAGTGTGTGGGAGCGGGCGCGTCTTTATTATCGGCCGAGGGGCTCGCAACAAAAGCGCCCTCGCACGAAAGCTAACGCCCCTCGTTTGAATGTGTGGGGGCGGGCGCGTCCTTACTGTCGGCCGAGGGGCTCGCAGCGAAAGCGCCCTCGCGCGAATGCTATCGCTCACCCGTGGATGAACGAAAGGAACAAAGCTCGTATTTTCAAAAATATGCGAATATGCATATAACAATGACAACGCCGAAAAGATAAGAATGACAACAACCCCCTTTTACATTCAGTCTTCAGTTTTCAAGCAAATTCGTACAATGCGCTCAAACTCGCAAACTAATCCAGCGAGCGAAGCAAGATGCTATATCGCCACGCATCCGGCGAAAGCACGGCGTCCTCGGGCTCCACCTTAACAAACGGGGCGTCTTCGAGGGCTGATGGCGCACGCGACGCCTCGCGCCTTTTCCGCCTCGCCTCAAGTTCGCGCCGGTCAAAGTTTTCGTAAAAAGCGCATAAGCGCTCCTCCGTGCGCTTAAGCTTCTTAGCGCGCTTATTCAGATAAGACGAAAGCGACGCCATCGGAAACCTAGAGCGAAAACTCCTCCACAAGTCACCTCCGACACAGAGATCGCCTGATCTAATCATTAACGGGCAGATGTCGAGAACGTCCGGCGTTCCCGCATCCGCACCCTGTTCAAATACAACATTCAAGTTTAAGTTCAAGTCTTACACAGCAACAAGTTTGGCGAATACTACCAACACATAAAGCGGGCCCTAATCATTCATCTACCGCATCTTGAGGAGCACTCGTGTCGCGAGAAGCAGCAGCGGCTGAGCTCTCGGGGTCCTCCTCATTCGGCTGGGGCGGGCTCGTTTCGTCCTCCGGCTCGGCTTCGCGCGCCCGCCTCTCCGAGATAAAGTCCGAAAACACCTTTCGGATGTGCGCTTTCTCCTCCGGAATCTGCATCAGGGGCGATAGCTCAGAAGAGGCGTCATTCACCCCATAAAAAGGGAAAGAGAGAGAGAAACACCGAGCGAAAGCATAAGCGATTGTCAAAAGGTACCTTCCCGCGACCCAAGGCGGACTGCATGAGCGACATATCGTTCCCACCGGCCAACCAGAATTCATCAAAGAATCTTTTGCCCAGGACTTTCGCCGCCTCAGGGGTGCGCTAGTAGTAATCCACCTCCTTCACCGAAAGGTTGCGATATGCGAGCAGCCAGCGTCAACAAGGCTATGGCCGATCGCCTTGATGCCAGTAACGGCGGCGTAATCTCGGCCGAGGGCCATGTGTCCCTCAAGCGACTCCATCTCGGAACGGATCCAGCCAATAAGGCTATCGACGTTATGCTCTGAGAGATTTTCCGCCTCGACGCCGATGCTCCGAAGGCACTCGCGGAATCGAGCCACCGCCTCCCCAGCGGAAGTCAGGAGCATCTTTTCCCTTTCGGCCTGGGCGGCCCGCAGCTGCGAAAGCTCTTTCTTGAGATTTTCAACCTCTCTCTGGCTTGCCTTCCTGGAGGAGCGCTCATCATCGGCCTTCTTGGTCTGCAACTCAAGGTCGGTGGCGAGTTTCTTCACCTGCGCGTCAAATTTCTTCACTTGTGTATCAAGTTCCTGTTTCTCGCGCTCGATCTTGCGAGTATAGAGATCTCTTTGGTTACTCTGGCTGCGAGCGACAACGGCAGCCTGCGAATAGCAGCGAAACAGCGGTCAAAGCATAGACCGAAAGAGCCACAAAGCCTGAAGCGAAAATCTAAAACTTACGCTTGCCAGGTGAAAAGATAGGGCGTCGTCGAGTTTCAGGCTGCTGACTTTCAGGAGATCTCTTTCGATCTCCGGCGCGACGAAAGCTTTTTGTGAGAATTCCACAAATTTAGTCACCTCCTCGCTACCGCCAGGAAGGATTCCAGCCCGGCGATAATCAAGTCGGCAGGCGAGTTGGGCATCTGAGGACGCACCTAAAGAACGAGCAACGCGATAAGACTCTTCTTTCGCTTCGTCAGTTTCATTCGACGAGCTCAAGCCAGTATAAAAGCGCGGGTTCTCGTAGTCCGATGGCACCCCGTCGAGAACCAACCGCCCGTAACCCAAAAGCTGCCCCTCCATTTCCTGTGTCAGTCGAATGCAACGCGGCGAAAGGCGTAGCTTACCTTTCTCAACAGCAGCAGGAGCGGACATTTTCAAGGACGCACTCCCTCTTTCGCCAGCAGCAGTCTTTTCGCCGGGCGCCCGAGCAGAGGCTTCAGGGCGTGGAGTTTTCGGTTTCTTTGCCGGACGCTCCGTGGCATCGGACGGACCTGAGGGTTTCCGCGAACCGATCTTCGCAAAAGTCGGCATGTCAGCGACCGAAGCATCGTCATCGAAGGCCGTGTGCGAGAGAGGCACGCTCGGTTTCTTCGGAGCCAAAAAAACACGTAAAAAACGTATATTAATAAATAGATAAGACGCTTAATCGTAAGTCTCGAAAACAGTAGCTGGATGCGAAAGCGACTTTCATGGGCGCGCGAGGCGAAAGTAAATAAATTCGGAAGCAGAAACTAACCACCCTCGAGTGATCGAAGGGATCAACATCGGGGATTGATTCCAGTGCCCCATTCCGGCTCTTAAGCAACGGCTTGGCAACTAAACGACCAATGCGAATGTCTTCAACCTCAGCAGCTTTTCGCCGAGGGATCACACCGCTGCGCCCCCCACGCCGGGCCACAGCCTTGCCTCTCGCCCTCGGGTTTTCAGTCTCTTCCTTGCCTTCATCAACCAGAGGCCTTTCGACATACTTGACGCCCATCGCGTCGAAAGCCTGGTTCAAGCGACGGCTGCGGCCGAGGTTGCCAAGCTGGAATTCGCTTTCCTTTCGCAAATATGGCCCGCAAATCTTCCTCGTTTCGCTTACGATGTGCTTCACAAAGCTTTCGTCATCAGCAAAATTTGCGGGTCTCTCAAGCAGAAGAAGAGGGGACCGATATCCGTCCTTGTCGAAAAAGCCTTGGAATGAGGACGCGCTGCACAGCGGGTTCATCCCAATAGCCATCCATTCCTCGACCAAATCCCGGCTAATCTGAAACCGCGCAGTGAGTGCGAAAGCATCTCCGCAGCGAATGGCTTCCCTGTCATTCAGCGCCACCGGCGGAAGATGCCTCCCGGGGTATCTTTCCAAAACCGAAACAAGCGGAGAGGCTTTCTTCTCCCCCTTGCCCAGCTCGAAAACGACGGTTTCGTCCGAACAAACTCGGTAGTAGAACCAGAATCGATTCCAGTCTGGCCACTTATTCCGATAGGTAAGCGAAATGGAAACGCTACCTCGGGTCTTCCGCGGTACGAAGTTAATACACCCAATCTCGCTGGGCAGCTCGCCTCCCAGTAAAGGGTCATGCACTTTCGTCGGTCGACGGTGAATGTCGTAAAACCGCACGAAAGCGTCCGCTCGCGGCTTGCAATCAAGCATCTTCATCGCTTGAGCGAAAACGCCGAGTCGGACGAAAGCGTTCGGCGTCAGCTGATGGAGCTGTATCTCAAACCCTGAAAGGACGTTTGAGACAAACTCTTCAACCGGAAAATCTAACCTAGCAGCGAAATAGTCGCGAAAGACGATAGCTTCGTTCGGCCACGGGACGGGCACCTCTTCGTCTCCAGGGACGCGGCAATTCGCCAAATGGTCCGCCCTCAGAGGCCCCTTGTCGGCCAGCGTCTGCAAACTGGCAGCCGTCATTCGTGAAGTGCCGAGATAAAAAGAACAATCGGTAGGCACCGAAATCAAGCCAGAATCTCCGTCGTCTGACAAGCTCCCACTGTGACTCAGGACACGCGGAGCTCCCCGGATCCAATCGATACGTCAGCACTACTTTCGCGGCGGGAGGACCCAGAGCTGCCACCGCTTTCGCTAGAGCTCGAAGTCGACGTCGAACTGGAGGACGCCATCTAACATGGCGCGGAATACGAATGAACAAAAATGATGCATGCGAAAGGGAAAGAAAAGGAAAGTAACGGCGATAGCACGGAAACTTAAATAACCAATTCGAAAGCATGAGGCAAAGGCAAAAGAGAGTTACGCACCACAATCGTTGCTTAGCGAGTGATCGGAGCAGACACCAATTGCTTTCGCCAAAAGCGAATGACGTGAGGCTTCACGAGCGAGCGGCAACGGGGCGGGAATGCGTCAACTAGCCAGGTAGCCTCCCCGCCGAAGCCCTCACACTTTTATACGAGCGGACAGTACACGGTTTTCGAGGAAGACGAAAAGACGTTTGGGCACGCAATACGAAGCATCGCAATAGCCTGACAGACGCCACGCGGTGTCAGGGGAGCGACAAGACATTCAGGCGCGTGAATCGAGGCGTTTATAAAAAAATATATATAAAAAAACTCGGCTTCGAAACGAAGCAAAGGTTCTTTGGACGGGCGTAGGCGCCTAGCGAAAGGACACGGTCGAAGCTCGCAAGCTTATAGATCCGGCCGTGAGGGGCTATTGTTGGGACGGTACCCAGACCGCAGGCGCCTACAACCCGCAATACCGAAGGATGACGGAGTTTTCGTGCGGATGTGCGCATTCGCGCGGAAGCACGCGTTCGACTTCGGCCCCGCAGGACCGAGGGAAGGCGGAGCTTTCGTGCGAAAGGAAGCATTCGCGTGGAAGCACGCGTTTCGGCTCGCGGATCAAGGGAAGGCGGAGCTGTCGTGCGAAAGGGAGCATTCGCGCGGAAGCACGCGTTTCGGCTCGCGGATCAAGGGAAGGCGGAGCTTTCGTGAGAATGGTTGTAATTCGTGCGGAAGCACACATTCGCTTTCAGCTCGCAGGACTGGGGCAGGACGAAGTTTTCGTGCAAAAGGAAGCGTTCGCGCGAAAGGAGCCCGGCGTTTCCGGTGGGAGTTTTCGTCATTCATGACTTTGGTTTTTCATAGGTTTTCGCAGGACGCCGGAAGCCTGGGTCGAAGGGAGCGGGCCCACCGGTCAGGAAAAGGAGCCGGAGGACGCTGGGCCCGTCAGAGGGCGAAGTTACGATGATGCCCCTCGTGCCGGAAGAGGCGGCGTACAACCATGGAGTAGTTGAGTAGGGCATCATTGTAATTGTAACAGAGTGGTTGGAAGGGTATTCTTGTACTTTCTAACTGATCTGGATTGATATAAAAAGCTCCCAGCCTCCCAAGGGAAGGGGGGGAGAACACTGTTCACTTGACCTGACTCCCTCTCTTACTGCGTTTACTTCCACTTTCGTTCTGTGCATTCGCTCGTGCGACAACCTGCTGTTTCGGGGTCTCGGTCTCGAAACAACAAGTTTGACCCTGCTGGTTGTTCCGTGAAGGCTCTTTCCTCCTGGACCGAGATCGTCACGTGCAATAGCTCCGGGCCGCTCTGCCCTCTGGGCCTTCCTCCAGCACATTCCCTTGTCGCTCGGGCTCCTTCATCGCTGTGGCATCGACGTCTCGGCCACCCTGGTCATGCCGACTTGCGTCTAGTGTGTCGTGTCAGATAGAAGATTGCTCAGAGTTATGTCATGCATGTCAGTTAGGGCGCCATGTTCGTCCGCCCTTTCATGTGTCCACTTCTCGTGCGTCTAGCATGTTTGATCTCATCCATTGTGATTTATGGACATCTCCAGTTGTCAGTGTCTCTGGTTATAAATATTATTTGGTCATACTTGATGATTGCACTCATTATTTATGGACTTTTCCTTTGCGCTTTAAATCTGACACTTTTATCACACTTGCTCACTTCATAGCCTACGTCTCCACTGAGTTCGGCACCTCCGTCAATGTCGTTCAGTGTGATAACGGGAAAGAGTTCGACAACACCAGTGCTCACAACTTCTTCCTCACTCAAGGCATCCATCTTCGCAAGTCTTGCCCCTACACTTCACCCCAAAACAGTAAAGTTGAACGCATTATTCGTTCGATCAATAATGTCGCTCGCTCCCTGCTGTTTCAGGCGTCCATGCCTCCCTCCTATCGGGCTGAGGCTCTCTCCACGGCGACATCACTCCTTAACATCTTGCCCACCAAAACCCTGCAGCACTTTACACCGCACCTTGCCTTGTTCGGCACACCCCCAGTGTATGATCATTTGCGCGTTTTTGGATGCAAGTGTTACCCGAACCTATCTGCCACAACTCCTCATAAGCTCGCACCTAGGTCTGTTCTCTGCGTCTTTCATGGTCACCTGCATGAGACGGCCTACTGTCGGCAGCCCCCTGGCTTCGTCAACCCAACGCGCCCTGACGCCGTCTGTCTCCTTCAGTGCTCCCTCTACGGCCTCAAGCAGGCCCCTCGGGCGTGGCACCAGCGTTTTGCCACGTACGTTTGCCAGCTCGGCTTCGTTGCCTCTGCCACCGACACCTCCCTCTTCGTCTTCACTGAGGGCGGTGCCAGTGCCTACTTGCTGTTGTACGTCGACGACATCGTCCTCACGGCCTCCTCGGATGCTCAACTCCGCCGAATCATCGACCGACTTCACTCTGAGTTCGCCATGACGGACCTTGGGGTGCTACATCACTTCCTGGGGATCTCCGTCACTCGCTCCTCCGACGGGCCAGCAGCACTACGCAGTGGACCTTCTTTAGAAGGCAGGCATGGCCGAGTGTCACTCGACGTCGACACCTGTTGACTCTCGTGCCAAGCTCTCTGCATCGGAGGGCGCTCCCGTTGCCGACCCTGCTACATACCGGAATCTCGCCGGCTCTCTCCAGTACTTGGCGCTCACTCGCCCTAACCTGGCGTATGCTGTGCAACAGGTGTGCCTCATGCATGACCCGCGCGAAGCTCACCTCGCGTTGATCAAGCGCATCCTTCAGTACGTGAAGGGCACGCTGTCGGCTGGCCTCCACATCGGCATTGGGCCTGTCGACAAGTTGATTGCATACTCCGACGCTGACTCGGCAGGGTGCCTAGACTCCCGCCGCTCCACATCAGGCTTTTGCGTCTTCCTCGGCGACAGCCTGGTGTCCTGGTCGTCCAAACGGCAAACCACGGTGTCCCGGTCTAGTGCG
The DNA here is from genome assembly GCA_009763385.1 of Coix lacryma-jobi var. lacryma-jobi. NCBI lineage: Eukaryota > Viridiplantae > Streptophyta > Magnoliopsida > Poales > Poaceae > Coix > Coix lacryma-jobi. Next base: position 68,298,865 of record CM019831.1, on the reverse strand, counting down.
GAGGCCGAGTACCGGGCTGTTGCTCATGTGGTCGCAGAGTGCAGGCTTCGACAACTTCTTCAGGATCTTAACGTTCCCTTGCAGGTCGCCACAGTTGTCTATTGTGACAACGTCAGCGCTGTCTATATGACAGCCAACCCAGTCCACCACCTGTACCAAGCACATTGATATCGACAACCATTTCGTCCGTGAGAAGGTGGCTCTCGGCGAGGTTCGCGTTCTCCATGTGCCGTCCCAATATCAGTTCGCTGATATCATGACAAAGGGTTTGCCGATTCAGCTGTTTGAGGATTTTCGGTGAAGTCTCTGCATCAGGAATCCTGACGCTTCGACTGAGGGCGGGTGATAGATATGTACATTAGGCAAGTGTACACTAGGCAAGTGTACATTAGGCAAGTGTATATTAGGCAAGTCACATTAGGCAAGTGTATATTAGGCAAGTCACATTAGGCAAGTGTATATTTAGTGTGATTTGCACCTGCCATGTATTGCATGTACACTCAGCCATATTGGCCCTATATATGAAGGTCCCCCCCCCCCCCCCCCCCCGATGGGAGTGTGGTGTTTCTCCTAATCTCTCTGTTCTCTCTGTAATTCTACAGTTACATAATTGGTGAATTTGCATTTTTATTGTTTTCATATCCCCCTTTTTTTAGTACTATCTGAAGACTGGTACGTGTAAGTTTGGAGCAACTTGCAAGTTTCACCATCCCCGAGAAAAGGCTGCAATGGCATCTCGAGTTCAGTTGAATGAACTGGGCTACCCACTCCGCCCGGTTTGTTCTGAATTTCTATTACGATTCACAATATTTGATGATATGGATGCATAGTGGTGCCACATTTCTATGCAACTTTTTTGCAAGATTTGTGTCGTTTACTTGAATTTAATTACTGCAGAATGAAAAGGAGTGTGCTTATTATTTAAGAACAGGGCAGTGCAAGTTTGGAAGCACGTGTAAGTTTCATCATCCACAACCATCCACCATGATGGTTGCTGTACGGGGCTCTGTTTATTCACCCGGACAGTCTGCAACTTCTCCTGGACAGCATGCTTACCAAGGGGCTGTAACAAGCTGGCCCTTGTCGAGATCTGCTTCTTTCATTGCAAGTCCAAGGTGGCCAGGTCATTCAAGTTATGCACAAGTGATTGTTCCTCCTGGGCTTGTTCAGGTCCCAGGGTGGAGTCCTTATACTGTAAGTTCCCTGACCTCTGTTTTACTTTTTACATAGCCTAACAAGTTATATTTCATCACCTTATCACATGGCACTTGCTCATTTGTTTATCGAGAATGTTACGAAAGATTGCAAACTTGTTTTTAGTAAAAAAAAACTTTGATCACATGTTACCTATACCGAACCGATTTTAACAAGGCATAAGTCTGACCGGTGTCAGTACCTCTATCGCTCAATTGACCCAAGATCTTTGGCTGGGTCAATGGCCAGTAAGGATCTGCTAAATGCTTGGCTACAGTTTTTTTTGTTTTTGTTGGTTCCTTTTATTGTCCTTTATTTAGCTATGGAAATAAGGGGAATTTTGTTTATCCATTAGCTATGAAAATTCTTGTGTTCCCATTAAGGCCTTGTTGGGCTGCACACAAATACACCTCAATCCACGTGGTTTGGAAGGAATTGAAGTGTAATTTAATTCAAGTTACACTTCAACCCACGTGGATTGGAGTGTATTTGTGCAGCCAAACAACACGTAACTGTTTGTTGGTTTTTAATGTGTGAAAGTTCCAGGATTACAATTGATTATCTGAAGGTTTAATGTTTCAAGGCCAACCAGATTTGGCATGGAGTCGGCATAAATTTGGCTACTCTTTTTTATGCATCTACACGTAAAAAGCACAACATCCTCCCATTCTCTCTCCTTAATTCATGAACTTCAAGCATGTCCAGCTGATCAAAGTATCTAATGGGCTTACTAATATCATGTCCTTTCTTCTTTCAACAAATAAATATGTTAATCTGGCCACTAAGTACCATCACATCACCTAACTATGAATACTAATGCCATCAATGTATCCTCCTAATCACCAAAGATCACATTATTTAGAACATGCATCTCTTGTGTATGGTTGCCTGTGATCATAATTTCTGAGGTAGCATTACCCTGACTGTTACCTAATATTTTCGTCATGCTACATTTCATTTGACCTTGAGCACTTGTGATTATGGTGGCCTACTTTTATCGTAACCATAATTGAAAAAACCTAACTGCGCTCTTGTATTGATCCGCACATAGATTGTTTTAATATTAGTGATAAAGTTCGCCCATGTGGACACTAGAATGAGGCATAAAAATGTTACGATGATGTGCAGAGTCAAATTTAATCATGATTTAAAAACTGTAAATAATTAGTCATGTACTTATATTATTCTCTTCCTTTGATCATATTGAGGGTAGGTATCCAGGGCTGACTAGTTGAGGGAGCACCCATATTAGGTGTCATTACTGCGATGTTTCATTTCTAGAACCCAAATTACATCTTAATCTAGAAACATTCCATGTTCAAAACCTAATCCAGAGGGATTCCTAATTCATGGTAGATACCTAAATTCTGTAATGCCTTCTCCTGTCTATTTTGTTGTAAAACTTAGCATCTTGATAAGGATCATTGTCTTTTTCATGTGAAATTTTAGCTTACTTTCTTCCTCATGCTCATGCTGGTGTGCTTGCCTAGGGTTATGAGCTCAGAGCTTGTACTTGGACTATGAATTATCTATGTCCTCTTTAGAGTTACTGGCTGCTCTTGAATCATTTTTATAGTTTTCATGTAATTTATGAAACATTAGTTGTTTTTTTTTTCAATTTTGTAGGCGCAGATTGGTTCTTCATCCTCGGATGACCAACAACGGACATCTGGAGCTCCCCAATACTATACTGGCTCGCGCCAGAGTGGAACACCTGGCATAGGCGATCAAGGGATGTTTTCATCCTACCAAGCAGGTTCTGTTCCTGTTGGACTTTATGGAGTACAGAGGGAGAACGTATTTCCTGAGAGACCTGACCAACCTGAATGTCAGTTTTATATGAAGACCGGAGACTGTAAGTTTGGTGCTGTATGCAAGTTCCATCATCCTAGGGAGCGAATAATTCCTACTCCCAATTGTGCACTGAGTCCATTAGGCCTACCTTTGCGCCCGGTAAGAGTTAGTATACATGTATTTAAGTTAAGTATGCTCTCTAAGATGTGTATTGCAATTTTTTGGGTAGATTTGTCTGGTTATCTTGGCTTTGTATTTTTAATCAAACTAAAGCATATTGCTACTTGGGTTAACGGAAGCTTGTCAGAGTATTGGTATTGACATGGCAATTGTTATCCAAAAGATCTATATCATATTCTTTTTTTTTCTCGAAAACGCAGGAGAGTTGCGTTATATTAAGAAGAAGAAAAGGGGGCAAGAGCCCAAGAACAACAGTCTTTACACACCACACACACACCTATGGAAGCAGTAATACATTTGTGCCAGTGACCAAGCACATAGGCCGACCACATCAAAAGCTATACACTCTACCCCCGGGGGGAGAGCAGTCAGGAAAGTGAGCCCTCGAGCCCCTGCCATGGACCACCAGTGACGCTCTCTGATCAGAGAGGGTGGCGGCCGATGCAGTTGTGCAGCTGCTGCATGCAGCCGGAGCGTCAATGCCCCTCTGAAGGGGCTTCTGTGGGGCGGCGAGACAACGGTGTGGGTGGTGAAGGTTGGCAGGAGGTCCAACTTCGCGACCCGGCGTTCGTGTTAGAGGGCTCTTGGGCGAAAGCCTTGGCGACGGCGATGCTGTTAGGCGTCGCTCCCCTGTTGAGGGCGTCGTGTTTCCTGTCTAGCATGTATTCCAAGGGTGAAAACCCGGTCCACGTTGGACATGCGACGGTGGCGCCATCGGCGTCACTCCCTTCTTGAAGGCGTCGCATTTGGAATATCGTTACGGTATCGATGCAATGCAAGGGTTCGCGATTGGAAGTCGGAGCTGCTCTTTGGTGCTCGAGCTTGGCAACGATGATTGATGGCGGCCGTTAGCTTCGGACTCGTCTGTTGGTGGATAGGTGGGTGGTCTGCCATGGGAACTCGGAGATGCTGGTAGCTTTGCTTCCATACTCGGCAACGATGACTCATGGCAGTGTGTCGTGTTTGTGCTCAGCCGTGTTGCGTGGGATGGTTATCCCTACAGATGTCTCTTTTGCATCTCGTCTGGCTAACCTTCTTGTACATTTTTATTCTTTTGTCTTAATTGAGCGGCAGAGCTCCTGCCTTTGTTTCGAAAAAATTGCGTGGGAAGAGCTGCTGGACGAGCGCCGCCCAAGCCGCCTGCATGGACGCGATGTTGCGGTTGATGTCGCGGATCGCAGCCGCTAACGACTCCAACGTGATCGACGCTCCGGAGCGGGTAGAGCCATTGGAGATGGGATCTGGCAGCGGATTATTTCCAACCTAGCATCTCCGATATCAAATGTTATGCAGCTGGTACAAGGAGAGAGTTGAGGCAGTAGATGGGATCGTGGTGCTACAGTATGTGGGTACCGTTTACGACTGTAGTGGTGGCGGTTGCTAGGGTTGCGAGGGCGAGAAGTCCGGCCAGGGGGCCTTTGCCCACGGCCGGGCAAGAGGGAAGAGGTTTCCTTCTTAATTCTTGTTTGATTAGATTGATACATCTCTCCTTCTACAGAGAGGTTTAGTTGACCCCTAAACAAGCTCTAATTAACCCTAACGGGCTTCCTCGAGCTACAACCTAATAGACTCATAACGATGACACGACTCGACACAAACCTAACACGTGCAAATAAAAATAAGTCTTTTACATCTCAACTTATTTTAATATGTTTAAACTGAAATAGATATGAACTCTTTATTGTTGTGGCCTCTTCCATCGAAGGTGGACACCATGTACAACCACCTAGATCCCATAGAGATCACTTGGACGAAAGAGTTGCATGTGTATGGCCACCTGGAAGAGGTCGCAACAACGACAAGCGGAGCCGACCTCGTGGTGGCCGATGGCGGAATGTAGAGGTGCTATGTGGTGCGCTCCCGCCGGTGACCCCATGCCTTCTCCCCGTCGGACGGCCACTGGTCTGCACCGCATAGAGAAGAGCAGAGGGCTATCGATGGAGAACGGTGATGAAGGGTGCACCTCCCCAATCGCTGCTGCCGCAGACTTTGAGTTAGCTGCTGTCATGTGTCGCCGACCAGATCACCCTCCCCAACCGCCGACGCTGCACCTCCGCCGCCACCCACCTCCGCACCACCGCCGTCTGCTGTCGCTACAACCGTGACCATGGGCGACTCCACCAACCTGCGCGCCATCACCGATGCCCTCAAGGCGCTGCAGACCACGGTCGAAGCTAACGCCAAGGCCATCGCTGCCCTAACAGCCGATCGCTCGTCCTCTTCCGGCGCCAAGTTGGGATCAGGAGACACCCCCTCCACCGATCGACCTCCCCGATTCCAGAAGTTGGATTTTCCGCACTACGATGGCAAGTTTGATTCCCTGATCTTCACCAACCGATGTGAATCGTATTTCCATCAACAGAGGATCATGGAGGAGGAGAAAGTCTGGTTGGCCTCCTACAACCTGGAGGAGGGTGCCCAGATGTGGTACATCCAGGTGCAGCAGGACAAGGGCACTCCGACCTGGCGCCGCTTCAAGGAGCTCCTGAACCTGTGCTATGGGCCGCCGCTGCGTTCGGCTCCCTTGGCCGAGTGTCGCCGCACCGGCACCGTCGCGTCGCGGAGTACCAGGATCGCTTCCAAGCCCTCCCCCCTCGCGTCGGACCGCTCGAAGAATCGCAGCGGGTGCAGCTGTTCACGGGCGGCCTCCTTCCGCCACTCAGCATCGACGTACGGATTCAGAACCCGCAAACCCTAGCGGCGGCGATGAGTCTCGCCCGTCAGTTCGAGCTTCGGGAGCAGTACACGTCCTCGACGCCCCGGAACACGCCCCAACCACTCCTTCCAGCTCCACTGAAGCCGCTGGCCCTGTCGGCGCCGCTGCAAAAGGGGACCCCTCCGACCACCATCACGCTGGAGGGCTGAACCATCAAGCGCCTGAGCCAATTAGAGCAGGACGAGCGCCGCCGCCTCGGGCTGTGTTACAACTACGATGAGAAGTTCACCCGCGGCCACAACAACATCTGCAAGAAGCTCTTCCTCTTGGAGGGCGTCGAGGAGGACGATGAGGACCAGGCCGCCGATGACCCAGACGTGGACGCGACCACGGAGTCTCCCATGTTTTCTCTGCAGGCTGTGGCGGGCGTCGCTTTCACCGACACCATGCAGATCGCCGTCACGTTGGGGCCGGCGTCCCTCGTCGCGCTGCTGGACTCGGGCAGCACCCACAATTTCATCTCAGAAGCCGCGGCGCACCGGACCGGGCTGACCATCCAGCGTCGTCCCCGTCTTACCGCCATGGTTGCTAACGGCGAACGCGTTCCGTGCATGGGCGTCATTTGCCACGCGCCGCTCCACGTCGACGGTGCCCCGTTTCCAGCCGATCTCTTCGTCATGCCACTCGCGGACTACGACATCATCCTCGGCACCCAGTGGCTTGCGGGGTTGGGGCCGATCGTGTGGGACTTCGGCGCCCATTCCTTGTCTTTCACCGTCCAGGACCGGCAGCTGTGCTGGCGCGGCCTTGCGGGACCGGTGCGGGCCGCGGCCAGCGTCATCACCGCCAGCAGCTCCCTCATGGAGGAGCTCCTCGTGTCCTTCGCCGACGTCTTCGAGGAGCCACGGGGTCTACCTCCCCAACGCAGCCGCGACCACAACATCACCCTGCAGCCCGGCGCGCCACCGGTGGCGGTTCGCCCATACCGCTACCCCGCCCTGCACAAGGATGAACCGGAACGTCAATGTGCAGCCATGCTGGAGCAGGGACTCATCCGGCGCAGCTCGTCGGCGTTCTCCTCTCCGGTCCTCGTCAAGAAGGCCGATGGTTCGTGGCGTTTCTGCGTCGACTACCACGCGCTGAACGCCATCACCGTCAAGGACGCCTACCCCATTCCGGTCGTAGACGAGCTCCTCGACGAACTTCACGGCGCCCGCTTCTTCACCAAGCTTGACCTACGCTCGGGATATCACCAGGTCCGGATGCGGCCTGCGGACATCGACAAGACGGCGTTCCTCACGCACGACGACCTCTACGAGTTCCTGGTCATGCCGTTTGGGCTCTGTAACGCCCCGGCAACGTTCCAGACCCTCATGAACGACATCCTGCGCGCTTTCCTCCGCCGGTTTGTGCTTGTTTTTTTTGACGACATTCTCATATACAACACCTCGTGGGCGGATCACTTGCGGCACCTGCGCGTCATCCTCAGCATATTGCGCCAACACCGCCTCTTTGTGAAGCGGTCCAAGTGCTGCTCCTTTGGTGTCAACTCGGTCTCCTACCTCGGGCACGTCATCTCCGTGGCGGGCATCGCCATGGACCCAGCCAAGGTCCAGGCCATCCACGACTGGCCTCAGCCCCACTCCGCACGGGCTGTGCGTGGCTTCCTCGACTTGGTGCGCTACTACAGGAAGTTCGTCCACAACTACGGCACGGTCGCGGCCCCCCTCACGGCGCTCCTCAAGGAGGGGTTTGCGTGGAACGACGACGCGGCGACCGCTTTCAGCACCCTCAAGGCCGCGGTAACATCAGCCCCTATGCTGGCCTTGCCAGACTTCTCCAGGCCATTCATCGTCGAATGCGACGCGTCGACACATGGCTTTGGGGCGGTGCTCACCCAAGACGCGCACCCGATCGCCTTCTTCAGCCGTCCGGTGGCTCCCCGCCATCGTTCCCTCGCCGCCTATGAGCGAGAGCTCATCGGCCTCGTCCACGCCGTTCGCCACTGGAGGCCGTACCTGTGGGGGCGCACGTTCCTCATCAAAACGAATCACTACAGCCTCAAATACCTCCTCGACCAGCGGCTCGCTACCATCCCGCAGCATCACTGGGTGGGTAAACTGCTCGGTTTCGACTTCTCCGTCGAGTACCGGTCGGGCGCCTCGAACACGGTGGCTGACGCTCTCTCGCGCCGCGACACCGACGAGGGCGTGGAGGGAGCACTACGGGCTATCTCGGCGCCCCGCTTCGACTTCATCGCACACCTGCACCACGCCCAGGCCATCGATCCCGCGCTGGTCCCCATCCACGACGAAGTCCGCGCTGGCGCAAGGTCCTCTCCATGGACGGTGGTCGACGACATGGTCCTTTATGATGGGCGGTTGTACATTCCGCCAGCCTCCCCTCTCTTGCAGGAAATTGTGGCGGCCATTCACGACGATGGGCATGAGGGCGTGCAACGCACTCTCCACTGACTCCGGTGTGACTTTCACTTCCCCAACATGCGGCGTGTGGTGCAGGACTTCGTCCGTACGTGCGTCACGTGCCAGCGCTTCAAGGCGGAACACCTACATCCGGCGGGCCTTCTTCTCCCACTGCCGGTGCCCACCGTCGTATGGGCAAACATCGGCCTCGACTTCATTGAGGCGCTACCTCGGGTGAACGGGAAGTCGGTCATTCTCTCAGTCGTCGACCGCTTCAGCAAGTACTGCCACTTCATCGCTTTGGCGCATCCATACACCGCCGAGTCGGTGGCCCAACCTTTCTTCGCCGACATTGTCCGGCTCCACGGTGTTCCGCAGTCCATAGTGTCGGAACGCGATCCGGTATTCACTTCGACGTTCTGGCGCGAACTCATGCGCCTCGTGGGGACCAAGCTGCACATGACGTCGGCCTTCCACCCTCAGTCCGACGTCCAGACGGAGGCCGCCAACCGCATCATCGTGATGTATCTACGCTGCTTCACCGACGACCGTCCGCGGCAGTGGTTGCGCTGGCTCCCCTGGGCGGAGTATGTCTACAACACGGCGTACTAGACTTCTCTTCGTAAGACGCCGTTCCGCGTCGTGTATGGCCGCGACCCGCCCACCATTTGCTCATATGAGCCGGGTGATACGCGTGTGGCCGCCGTCGCGTGGGACATGGAGGAGCGCGAGGTGTTCCTCGCCGACGTCCGCTAGCGCTTGGAGCAGGCCCAGATAGTCCAGAAACGGCACTATGACAAGCAGCACTGGGCCGTCTCCTACCAGGTGGGCGACTGGGCACTTCTTCGCCTTCGCCAACGGCCGACCGCGTCCCTACCTGAGGCTGCCAAGGGGAAGCTCAAGGCCCGATTCATTGGGCCCTAACGCGTCTCCGAGATCATCAACGCCGTGGCTGTGCACCTGGAGCTTCCTCCGCAGGCTCACCCACATGATGTGTTCCATGTCAGCACGCTGAAGAGGTTCGTCGGCCCTCCACCCGCCGTTCCACTGCCCCTGCCGATCATCCACTACGGAGCAGTCGTTCCGGAGCCTCTGCGAGTCGAGCAAACGCGTCTAGCACGCGGCATGCGCCAGCTGCTCGTCCACTGGAAGGGCGAACCGTCTACCTCCGCGACATGGGAAGGCCTCGATGAATTCCGCGCCAAATACCCAGCATTCCAGCTCGGGGACGATCTGGACCTCGAGGGGGAAAGAGATGTCATGTGGGGCCGCTCTTACGTAAGACAGCGTCGAGCCCGCGACGTCCGGAGGGCCAGCCAGCGCGCGATCGACGCGTCCCAGGAGGCAGGCGTGATCGACGGGAGTGGCTAGGAGTAATTTTAGGAGATTGTTTCCATTACGTTTGTTTACTTTCCGTTTTAGCCAAAGGCTATTTATCTTGTAATCACGACACTTTTGAGGACTAAGCAATACAATACCAATCTTATTCCCTTTCTCTTCTCAACGACAAGCCGACGGCAGAGGGGCAAAACCTCGCCGGCAACGACGAACCAAGGCTACGAGTTCCGTAGCCGAGGGCCAGCTACCCTAGGTCCCGACGCCCTTGACAGCTGCCCGCAGGGAAAACAGCATGCTGAAGGATCGAAAGTGCTACCAGAAAGCGACCAGTGGGGGGGTGAATGGGAGCTTCAAATTTTCCTTTCGGAAACTTGTCGCCACTGTCCCGAGAAACACCCCAAGAGCAAACCTAGAGCTCGTATGTGTCCACGACCCTAGAGATAGGGTGGATGCTTCCAAGAAGCACAGCGAGACACTATACGACTCTAGAAACCCAACGCAAAAGCCGGAAATCAAAACCGACAACGAACGAACGAACCGTGGACGAAACTGCGCAGACTCAGCAGCATCGGACGCTGGCGGCAAAGCACCGGACGCGTCCGATGCGAACAGGACACTTCTGGAACCTTACTGGACCAGCATCGGACGCTGCTACAGTGCAACCCTAGCGTCCGATGCCTGACCCCCGGCGCGTCCGATGGCAACGGACGCTCCGATGGTCAGCGTCCGATGCTCCTTAAAGAGCACTGTCAGACGACACGTGGCACCGGACGCTCCGATGATTTGAGCTCAGCGTTCGATGCTCACGAACTCAGCGTCCGATGGTCCCGAAACAGTACAGTTCTTCCGTGAAATCCACTCGATCTCCTATGAATCAAAAGCACTACGGCTTAGACTTGGTATGAGGAGTCTCAAGGAGGTTAGTGAGCTATCCCATGGGAATAATGGCTCGCATCTAACTCCAAATCGATGGATTGGAATAAATCGGGACTAAAGGAGCAAAACCGATCCAAAACGAAAATCAACCGATCTACTAGGTCGTGAGGTTAGAGATAAATTCCTTCGGTGGAAAGAAGTGACTCACGATCTATAACAACTTGGTTCAAACGGATTTCCAAAAGACGCACCAAGCAAAGAGATCGATCGACGGGAAAATCGTGGAGAAAAGCAATCCGCGAAGAACACAAACAAAACGCGAACCACAACCACGAATTTGCAACTGTGTGGCTACCACACGCTATAATAGTGAGACTACGGTCTCACTTCCTCAAAATCTCACGGGCACAGAGGTATTGTTCTCTTCTCTGTGGATCTCAGTTCGCTACAGCAGGGATGTGGGAGAGCAGGAAACCCTAGAAGCAAAAGAGCAAATGACTGAGATAAAATGGGAGGAGGGTGTCTCCCTCTACTTATCTTAATTCTAATTCCTACTCTACCCCTCTCTAATTACAGAGCGAAGCAGCTAAACCCTAGGGTTGTTCTGGACCAACTCAAGGTAGGTGGTGATCCGACGGCCACGCCTGCACAACTGGTAGCGTTGCCTCGACGCAACCTCACCGATCGCCGCCACGTGCCGCCACCGCTCTGCTTGTCCTTTTCCTGGACGTCGCACCCCCGGTTTTGTGGCCCAAACCGGGAAACCAGTCTTCACAGCCAACCCCCGGTTTTGAGGCCCAAACCGGGAAACCAGCCGACCGTAGCCTGAGTTTTGTGGCCCAAACTCAGCAAACCCGCAGCACCCAGGTTTTGAGGCCCAAACCTGGAAACCGTCCTCAGCCCGAGTTTTGTGGCCCAAACTCGGAAACCATCAGCGCCTAGGTTTTGAGGCCCAAACCTGGAAACCGTCCACTCGATGGTTTTTCTCTGGCTCTACCACCAAACCGAAGCTGTAGAGGGGATGCACCGCCCGTGCACCTCGTCCACCGACACGTGTCCCTAGGTCCTCGACCCAAGCAACACCGTGCCCGCAAGTCTTCGCTCTTCGCTGTCCCAGGCTGCCAGCCACCACAGCTGATCCTCGGGCCACCGGTCCCTCAGTCCAAGCCTCACGTCCGTCCTTCGCCACTCTCGGTCCATCGGCACGGCACGTCTCTACTTGACCTTCACCTCGCCTCTGATCACTGTATCCGTGCTCGACACCTGCACAACACAAGCCAAAGAACCTACGATCAAACCCGTTGACAATCACTCATCACTCGAGACTCGGCATACACCTATGTATCCGCAATCTCCCCCTTGATGAGTGCAATGTCAACTACCAACACAAATCATAATGGAAACAGAAGAAGGAAGGAAGGAGAGGAGAGAACTCGACCAAATGATCCAAAAGCATAGCAAAGCCGAAGAAAGTCAAGTGGAAAGAGCAAGACAACTTGGTCCCCAAAGACATGGGCAACGGCTCGACGCAACCAAGCAAAGCAAAGCTAGCCCTCAAGAAGAGTTAGAATAGGCTCAACACTGCTAGCAGATACCAATTGAAAAATCAAAGCAAAATGCTAGTTCCTCAAGACAGAGGCATATAGCCTCAACACAACTAGCAGAAAGCTTGACATCAACTGAAAAGCCCGAAACCAACTGAAGCAAAGATGCGACTGCTAGTCCCTCAAGATAGAGGCCAAGGCTCAACACAACTAGCAAAGCGCTCCGAACCAATTGGAAATTTCAAAAATTTATCACGAGCAAACTCCCCTTGCATGGTGCACACAACCGATTCCTCTCTCCTTAGTTGAACATGGGAGGCATGATTTGTCCAAATTCTCTCCCTTAGTTGAAAATGCACCATCAAGTGAAAAATGCAACAATAAGTCTCAATCAAGGTCTCCCCCTGGGAAAATGCACCATCAAATGTGCCAACAAGAGAAGTTCTCCCCCTTCCAAAATGCATATGAGTCATAGTGCAAGTTAGCAGCTTCAGGAATATAGTCAAGAAAATGCAAAGATGCTCTAAACAGTATAACTCCAACGACTCACTGGAAAGCATAGCAAAGTGAGCAGTTTTAAGCCAAAAAGGTATTCACCATCAAAATAGCACAAGACATATATAGACAGAAAATCAGACAAGTGCTAAACATGTATACAAGGTGAACTGCCCCTAGCACAGTTCAATCATCATGCTATAGAGTGAAACATAGTCTTGTGTATCCAAATTTTATCGGAGTTGCAGCGGTTAAGATTACACAAGTTAAAATTTCAGCATGTGATTGCGAGAGGTTGAAAGCTTGTCATTGCCTAACTTTTCAACTGTGCGAAGCCTATGCAGAAGCAATCAGAAGCTTAAAGCAACAGTTTCAGTCATACACTACACAACTCAAGTTTAACTCAAAGTGCAATGAGAAACAGTCTCGAAACTGTGATGTGTTGACAAGCAATCCCATCTCGATCTTTTCAATTTACTTAAAACTTGGTTCAGATTTTATTGACAGAATATGAACAGACCAAGCAAGTGACAGACTCAGAACTAGAGACATAGCAACCTAGCATATATGAAAAGCACGAGTGAATTCAACACATCCTACACATGCTAGTTGCATATCTCAATGGTGAACATTTTTAAGTTTTATGTTTGTTAAGCAGATTCACCATTCAAAAATAGCTCAGCTCACAACATGTATTAGTTATCAGAAGGAGCAAAAGCTACTAGCATCAGCATATAGTATCGGAGCACACTAAACAGAGCATAATTACATTTTAAAGATTATATACATGAAGCTCAGAATGTAAAAGCGTATGCTGAAATGCAAAAGGAAAACAAAGCAAACGAGAAAATAGTCAGTCTATGATACAAGATCCAAAATGTTTCCCCCATCTAAAAGGGAAAGCACACACCAAACTCACCCCTCAACCGATTAAAGGTTGATTCGTCCAAAGGCTTGGTGAAAATATCAGCTAACTGATGAGTATCGACATGGCGAAGGTCGATATCACCCATCTCATAGTGGTCTCGCAAAAAGTGAAAGCGCACATCAATGTGTTTGGTCTTCGAGTGAAGCACGGGGTTCTTAGCAGCGCTAATCGCACTCGTGCTGTCACAAAGCAAAGGAACACGAGAAAAGCTCAGACCAAAATCACGCAAAGTGGCCATCATCCAGAGTAACTGGGAACAGCAGCTAGCCGCAGCAACATACTCAGCCTCCGTGGTAGACTGGGCGACACTAGACTGCTTGCGAGAAGACCACGATACAAGAGAAGAACCAATAAATTGGCAATTCCCAGAAGTGGACTTGCGCTCAATGCGACAACCAGCAAAATCGGCATCGGAATAACCGCAAAGGGAGAGAGGGTGGAGGAAGCTGAATACCAAATCCCGAACTCAGGTGTGAAGCGAAGGTACCTGAAAATGCGCTTCATCGTCTGACGGTGAGAAGTGCGCGGTGACGCCTGAAAGCGCGCGCACAGGCACACCGCGAATTGGATGTCCGGGCGTGTCGCCGTCAGGTAGAGCAGCGACCCGATCATGCTTCGGTACTCCTTCTGGTCCACAGCTTCTCCATCCTTGTCCGCATCCAGGGCCGTCGTGGTCGACATCGGTGTTGGAAGAGGCTTGGCATCACCCATATCGAACCTCTTCAGCAAGTCCTTGGTATACTTGCCCTGGTGCACAAACGTCCCTTCTCGGGATTGCTTAATTTGCAATCCGATAAACAAAGTCAGCTCGCCCATCATACTCATCTCGAACTCCCTGCTCATAGTATCTGCAAACTTGGCAACCAAAGCGTGAGAAGAACCACCGAAAATGATATCATCCACGTAAATTTAGACCAAGAGAGTGTCTTTGCCTTGCTTGAGGAGAAAGAGCGTTTTATCCACACATCCCATTTTAAAACCCTTAGCAAGCAAAAAGGTTTTTAACCTATCATACCAGGCTCTAGGGGCTTGTTTCAAACCATATAAAGCTTTGTGGAGTTTGAAAACATGGTTTGGAAACTTGGGATTTTCAAAACCGGGAGGTTGTTCAACATAAACCTCTTCTTCTATGTAGTCGTTTAAGAAGGCACTCTTGACATCCATTTGAGAAAGTTTGAAACCTTTGGATGCTGCAAATGCCAAGAGTATCCTAATAGCCTCCAAATGAGCTACAGGAGCAAAAGTCTCCTCATAGTCTATCCCCTTCTTCTGACTATAGCCCTTCGCTACAAGCCTGGCCTTGTTTCTAACAACGTGACCATCCTCTCCTTGCTTGTTTTTGAAAACCCATTTTGTCCCAATAGGCTTACAGTCTGAAGGAGGTGGAACTAAAACCCAAACCCGATTTCGCTCAAAGTTTCTAACTCCTCATGCATGGCATTGACCTAATCCGGATCCGTCAAAGCGTGTCCAACATCTTGGGGCTCAAAATCAGCAACAAAAGCAGAATGAGCAAAGTGAGAGATTTGAGACCTGGACCGAGTGACACGTTCGTCAATGTTGCCGATCATCTGCTGAGGGGGGTGTTGGCGCTGGATGTGTCGTGGCGCCTCCCGTGCAGAAGTGATCTCCCCTCAACAGCAGCTGGTGCCTCCCCGGGTACAAAAGGTACCGCTCGGGGTGGCGGATCCCACGGCCCCCAGGATGAAGAAGTGTCGGGGCCGTGAGTCGTAGTAGAAGCCGCTCCTTGCGGCACAGCAGGTGGAGGGGGTGCTGGATCATCCATACCTTCAGCACGCTCATCCTCGTCATCAAAAAGAGGCTCACCAACCTCATGATCACCTGCACGCTCAAAACGAGAAGAAGGACAAACCATGGTCTCGTCGAAGGTGACATCGGATGTCTCCATGACTCGGTTAGTATCGAGGTTAAGTACACGATAAGCTCTAGTGTGAGTGCCATAACCCAAAAATACACCGTCAGAAGAACGAGACTCAAATTTGTCCAAGTTGCCTTTCTTCAATATAAAACAGTGGCAACTGAAGACTCTAAAATAACTCACCTTAGGCTGTCTCCCAAATCGCAACTCATAAGAAGTCTTTTTCAAGAAAGCTCGGAGAAAAATGCGATTGGAAATATAGCATGCAGTGTTCATAGCTTCGGCCCAATATCGCCTAGGAGTCCTATGCTCATCGAGCATCGTCCTGACCATCTCTACAAGGGTCCGATTTTTCCTCTCTACAACACCATTTTGGGGTGGTGTGTAGAGGGAAGAAAACTGATGCTCCAAACCCAAAGAGTTACAAAACTTCTCAAAATCCGAATTCTTGAATTCGGAACCATTATCATTTCTAATAGCTCGCATCGAGTTCAAAGGGAACTCGTTCTGAAGACGCAAAATCAGATTGCGAGCAAAAGAGAAAGTCTCGGTCTTCTCAGACAAAAAGAAGACCCACGAATACCTCGAAAAGTCGTCAACAACAACAAGCACATACCACTTCCCCCCAACCGAGCTCACCCGAGCCGGACCAACAAGGTCCATGTGTAAAAGCTCTCCAGGGCGTAGTGTCATGACCTGAGTCACTGGATGGTGGGGAGCGGCAACCATCTTCCCATGTCTACAGGAATGGCAAACAAGATCCTTCTCCATCGACAACTTAGACAATCCTCGGATTAGGCCAAGTGAGCTAAGTCTTGCAAGCAAGTCGAAGCTCAAATGTCCTAGTCTCCTATGCCACTTCCAAAGATCAGAGGAGGAAGGTCCAGCCAAAAGACAACGAGAAACTTCAAACGACTCCGAGAAATCCGCACGAAAGACTTTCCCAAAGGGCGAAATCACACAAAGAAGATTGCCCTGAGGATCCAAAATACGACTGAGATTCGGCTTAAAACGAATCTCATAGTCGTCATCAAAGAGTTGTGAAACAGAAAGAAGGTTAAAATGCAAGTTAGA
Source organism: Coix lacryma-jobi var. lacryma-jobi (assembly GCA_009763385.1). Taxonomy (NCBI): domain Eukaryota; kingdom Viridiplantae; phylum Streptophyta; class Magnoliopsida; order Poales; family Poaceae; genus Coix; species Coix lacryma-jobi. The sequence continues at coordinate 68,282,484 of CM019831.1, read as the reverse complement.
AATAAGAGCAACATCACGCAACACAAAGTGCTCATTAACTCGCACCGACCCACGAGACAACACTTTACCTTTGCTATTGTCATCGAAGGTGATAAACTCCTTTCCGGTGACAGGGCTAAGACTGGAGAACCACTTGGCGTTTCCGGTCATGTGCCTCGAGCAACCGGAATCCACCAACCAAACGTCCTCCAATCGTTTTACCTACATCAATAAAAAGACAGGGTGAGCATACGGTCCAACACTGGGGTTAGTGAAGTAGGAAGAATACCAGTGTTGGGCCGGCTCCTCAAAAGAACGGTTAGAAGAAAAATCATTCCTAGCACGCCTACGGGGGAAGCGATCACCACGTTGAGGAAAACGTGGTCCGCTAAGGGAAGAGCGTCCATCGCGATACTCAAAACGCGGTGGAGGAAAACGCTCTACAACAAAGCCACCGCCACGGGGTCCATAGCCTACAACTGCAGGCTCCCGCCGGGCACGTCCTCTCCGCTGCCTAGGCCTGGGAACTTGAGGTTCTGGACCTCTGGGCCTAGCAGCACGCCTCTGAACGTTCGGCGCATGTACATCATGGAAAGGATGGTACATGTCCGCATTGTTCATCTCCCTAGCACGGCGCGCCTCTCTCTTGCGCCGAAAGCAGAACTCACTCAAGTGTCCATCTCTCCCACAGTGCTCACAATGGTACCTCACCGCTCTCAAAGGGGTTGTTGGTACACACGGTTGTGGGTGTGGATCACTTTGCCCTTCTGTGGCATAAGCTCCTCCTGGATAGGTGGCATTGTGTCCAGCTTGTTTTTCAGGTGATTGGGTTTAGGAGCCCATTGCTGGTTCTTGGGTGGAGCTCGTGGAGGTTCTTCAAACACCCCATCCTTGGTGTTAGGCTTGAGAGGCTCTTTGGGTGAAGCTTGGTAAGTTTGGGAGTAGTGGTGGAGTTGGGCTTCTTACTTGGGTTCAAACCACTCGACTCTCCAATCTTCCCAAAAGCAGAAACATCAACGCCCGGAGCAAAGCCTACACCAGGACCTCCAGCAGCTCGCTTGAATTGGGAGATCATCATCCCGAGCTGTGGCTCACCGCTAGACACCAATGACAAGATGGTCCGAAGGTATGTGTTTTCCTCCTCGGTTTGCATCTTGTCATGCTTCACATTAGCGATCTCCATCTCCAAACCCTCACACAAAGCGCACCTAGTCACACAAGTGCTACCCGAGCTGGCCTTCTCAAGAGACTCAATCTTGGCATCCTTCTCTCCCAACTCGGTTTGCAAGACTGGACAAGACTTGCACGCACCCAACAACAGGGGTCTAGCCCGGAGCTCATCCACCTCTCCAACCAAAGCAGCATACTTACCTCTCAAGGTGAGAAGGTCAGTCATGTGCTTGGTGCACATCTCACACTCACCCTCCTCAGACATGACCACGGTGGACTTAGCGAACTCAAGCTCCCTCACCGTGTCCTCTCACTTCTGCCTAAACTCCTTGCGCTCTCTAGCAGCACGCCTAAGCAACTTATCTTGACTAAGCAAGGCGGCAGTAAGCTTCTCGACCTCAGCAGAAAGCTCGTCGTGGGTGAGAGATACCTGAGAGGTGTCGTCGTCGTCGTCGTCGTTCCGAGGAGTGTCCTCCAGCTTGCCGTCGACCTCATCACCAAGGGCCATGGTGCAGAGGCCGTCGTCGTCGGCGAAGAAGCAGAGGCCGTTCAGCTTGTCCTCAATCCTCTTCTTCTTCTCGGACTCGTCATCGCTTGAGCAAGCGGAGTCGTCATCCGAGCCGTCGACGTCGCTGAGCGTGGCGAAGAACGCACGCTGCTCAGCCTGGGCCTTCTCCAAGTACTTCTTCTTGATGTACTCCTTGTCGAAGCCGCCCCTCCGCTTGTGCCTCGCGGGGACGTACTTCTCCTTGCGCTTGCCGGAGTCGTACTTGTGCCCATGATCGCCCTTCCCAGATGTGTGCTTCTTCTTGGGACAGTTGGCGAAGAAGTGGTCGGGGTCGCCGCACTCAAAGCATCCTGAGCATCCTCCTCCGCGGCGACGGTTCATGCGGTTGTTGTGGAACCGCGAGAATCGGTTGACGAGCAATGCCAACTCGTCACCCCCCAAAGATTCCAGCTGGTCCTCTGTGACAGAAAAGAGTGAAGAAAGTGCAAATCCTCCAGAGGGGTTAGCAGAAGAGCCAGAAACCAAAGTCATAGTCGGGCCGGAAGGATTTTCATAAGAAGCCCTCGACATGGCGTCAATCTCACTAGACCTGAGCTTACTGAAGAACTCGTCGCACGTGAGGGTCTCATAGTTAGACGATTCGATGATCGTCTGGACCTTTGAGTCCCACACCGACCGATCAAGAGTGTGAAAAAGCTTCAAAGCCCTCTCATGATCGTCAAAAGGCAACAACTCTTTGTTCACTCTTATCTTGTTGACAATGACCTGAAAGCGAGCGAATAAACTCTCTATGCTCTCGCCAGGCATGTGTCGAAAGTTCTCGTACTCCCGCTTGTGCGACTCGTAGAGACGGGATTTGACTTGAGAGGTTCCCTCATGGAAGCGCATGAGGGTCGCCCAAATCTCACGAGCCGTGGGGAGGTGAGAAACGCGATCAAACTCGGACATGCTCAAACAGGAGAAAAGAGCGTTACGCGCTCGGCTATTGGCATCGTGCTCATCCATCTGAAGCTGAGTAACACGAGCAGCCAAGACAACGTAACCGTCCCTGTTGCAAATCTCCCAAACAGAAGAGTCCATGCTCTGTTGATAGGCTGACATGCGTATCTTCCAATACGCATAGTTCGTCCCATCAAAGAACGGCGGTTTGCCCACGCCGCGATCCATGTCGCCTTCTGTGGATCTGGAACCGGCTAAGGTGGAAGATCCTTAACCTGCTCTGATACCAATAGAAGAATCGAAAGTGCTACCAGAAAGCGACCAGAGGGGAGTGAATGAGAGCTTCAAATTTTCCTTTCGGAAACTTGTCGCCACTGTCCCGAGAAACACCCCAAAAGCAAACCTAGAGCTCGTATGTGTCCACGACCCTAGAGATATGGTGGATGCTTCCAAGAAGCACAGCGAGACACTATACGACTCTACGACTCTAGAAACCCAACGCAAAAGCCGGAAATCAAAACCGACAACGAACGAACGAACCGCGGACGAAACTGCGCAGACTCAGCAGCATCGGACGCTGGCAGCGTCCGATGGCAAAGCACCGGACGCGTCCGATGCGAACAGGACACTTCTGGAACCTTACTGGACCAGCATCGGACGCTGCTACAGTGCAACCCTAGCGTCCGATGTCTGACCCCCGGCGCGTCCGATGGCAACGGACGCTCCGATGGTCAGCGTCCGATGCTCCTTAAAGAGCACTGTCAGACGACACGTGGCACCGGACGCTCCGATGATTTGAGCTCAGCGTCCGATGCTCACGAACTCAGCGTCCGATGGTCCCGAAACAGTACAGTTCTTCCGCGAAATCCACTCGATCTCCTCTAAATCAAAAGCACTACGGCTTAGACTTGGTATGAGGAGTCTCAAGGAGGTTAGTGAGCTATCCCATGGGAATAATGGCTCGCATCTAACTCCAAATCGATGGATTAGAAGAAATCGGGACTAAAGGAGCAAAACCGATCCAAAACGAAAATCAACCGATCTACTAGGTCGTGAGGTTTTCGATAAATTCCTTCGGTGGAAAGAAGTGACTCAAGATCTATAACAACTTGGTTCAAACGGATTTCCAAAAGACGCACCAAGCAAAGAGATCGATCGACGGGAAAATCGTGGAGAAAAGCAATCCGCGAAGAACACAAACAAAACGCGAACCACAACCACGAATTTGCAACCGTGTGGCTACCACACGCTACAATAGTGAGATTACGGTCTCACTTCCTCAAAATCTCACGGGCACAGAGGTATTGTTCTCTTCTCTGTGGATCTCAGTTCGCTACAGCAGGGATGTGGGAGAGCAGGAAACCCTAGAAGCAAAAGAGCAAATGACTGAGATAAAATGGGAGGAGGGTGTCTCCCTCTACTTATCTTAATTCTAATTCCTACTCTACCCCTCTCTAATTACAGAGCGAACCAGCTAAACCCTAGGGTTGTTCTGGACCAACTCAAGGTAGGTGGTGATCCGACGGCCACGCCCGCACAACTGGTAGCGTTGCCTCGACGCAACCTCACCGATCGCTGCCACGTGCCGCCACCGCTCTGCTTGTCCTTTTCCTGGACGTCCCACCCCCGGTTTTGTGGCCCAAACCGGGAAACCAGCCTTCACAGCCAACCCCCGGTTTTGAGGCCCAAACCGGGAAACCAGCCGACCGTAGCCTGAGTTTTGTGGCTCAACCTCAGCAAACCCGCAGCACCTAGGTTTTGAGGCCCAAACCTGGAAACCGTCCTCAGCCCGTGTTTTGTGGCCTAAACTCGGAAACCATCAGCGCCCAGGTTTTGAGGCCCAAACTTGGAAACCGTCCAATCGATGGTTTTTCTCTGGCTATACCACCAAACCGAAGCTGTAGAGGGGATGCACCGCCCGTGCACCCCGTCCAACGACACGTGTCCCCAGGTCCTCGACCCGAGCAACACCATGCCCGCAAGTCTTCGCTCATCGCTGTCCCAGGCTGCCAGCCACCACAGCTGATCCTCGGCCACCGGTCCCTCAGTCCAGCCTCACGTCCGCCCTTCGCCACTCTCGGTCCATCGGCACGGCACGTCTCTACTTGACCTTCACCTCGCCTAATCACTGTATCCGTGCTCGACACCTGCACAACACAAGCCAAAGAACCTGCGATCAAACCCGTTGACAATCACTCATCACTCGAGACTCGGCATACACCCATGTATCCGCACATGCCCACCACATGTGAGAGAAACTGCATGAACAAGATCTCCGACGCAGCAGATGAGATCAAGGTCATTTGCATGGCGTGGCACTACTTGAAGCAGCCGCGAAGGGGTGTCAGGCTGAATGACCTGCAGATCACGCATCTCCCGCACCCGGCGACGCGCTAGGAGGCTGCGAGCAGCAGCCTGTAGTCGCACCGCTGCCGACACCTGGTGCGCAAATGACGCCCGACGGCTGGTGTCCACCTTTGCGTAGCGAAGCACGGCCTGGAGGAATTGTGAAGGGGTGCGGGGCTGAATCAGCTGTAGATCACATAACCGCCACACCCGTCGACGCGCTAGGAGGCTGCGCACCGCCGCCTGCAGCCGCACCGCCACCGATATCTGTTGCTCATACGACTCCTGACGGCTGGTGTCCGCCTTTGCGCAGCGAAGCACAGTCTGGAGGAACTGCGAAGGGGTGCGGGGCTGCTGGACCGCGGACAACACCTTGTGCGCGGTTGCTGATGGCCACACGGAGGTGGCGCTGGTGTAGACCAGAGCGGCCACCGAGCTCATCGCCCATGAGGGAATTGGTGACGGCGAGGACGGCAAGCGGAGAAGGTGGAGGGACACACCAGCGCCCGAGGGGAAGGGCTGCTGGACGAGCGCCGCCCAAGCCGCCTGCATGGACATGATGTTGCGGTTGATGTCGCGGACCGCAGCCGCCAACGACTCCAACGTGATCGACGCTCCGGAGGGGGTAGAGCCATTGGCGATGGGATCTGGCAGCGGATTATCGGAACCTGGCATCTCCGATACCAAATGTTATGTGGCTGCTACAAGAAGAGAGTTGAGGCACTAGATGAGATCGCCGTGCTACAGTACCCGCGGGTACTGTTCATGATTGTATTGGTGGCGGCTGCTAGGGTTGCAACGACGAGAGAAGTCCGGCCGCAAGGCTTTTGCCCACAACCGTGCAAGAGGGAAGGGATTTCCTTCTTAATTCTTGCTTGATTAGAGAGGTTTACTTGGCCCCTAAGCAAACGACCCTTATCTCTAATTAACCCTAACAAGCTATACCATCAGCCCAGGCCCAATATGCCCATGACATACTACATTTATCTCCTGGTTCTCTTATCATAATTTTTAGGGGAACTAGTGATGCTAAGCATAATTCTTGCTTGGGGAGCTATACAGCTCTTTCAAGAGCCAATCCTGAATGAGATGTTTTTGCGATGTGTACTCTTAATGCGAGACTGCTAATCGAGTTGGCCTTAAATTTTAGGATCGGTGTGGTATTAATTTCATACAGCAGTTGCTATTTTTTTGATGCTGATTGGTCAATTCATTGCATGATGGCTCGCTCCCTTGATCTGGCTGTGGTTTGCTTGCTAATTTTTGTTTATTACCTGTTAGTTCTGTTTGACTCATGATATGAAAAACTACTATCACACAGTTCAGCTGAACATGATCCACTTTTGTCCACTCATTATTTTAGTATCTGGTAACTACATGCTTGAGGCTCAGTATCTTGGGTTATGCACTGGATACCTTGCCATGGATTTTATTGTAATATATACTGTCACTTATCCTTTTCCATTATCTTTATCTTTGAAATTGTACTTATTACCTATGGTTACCCACAGGCTATGAACCTTAAAACTAATGCCAAGGTTGATACCATGCAATACTTGACACTGGTGGTATAATGCAAACATGCTATACATACATGCTGCTTAAAAATCTGTTTTTTCTGCTTACAGGAAGAGCCAATATGCAGTTTCTATAATCGCTATGGCATGTGCAAGTTTGGTCCAAATTGCAAATTCGATCATCCAATGGGAAGTGCTATGTATGACCATGCTTCATCGCCAAGTAGTGAGGCCCCAACTTCTCGGCGTATGCTGGCACATGTACCATCACATCCAGAAGTATCACCTGACAGTGGCTCGGGAAGGTCTCGGAGGATTGCTCATTCTGATTCCCAGCAAATACCCTCTGTTGAAAGGAGCACTGAGAGAGAGGCGTCATAAGCCATCCTCGGTGTCTTCGTTCTTGCTGCCTCCCATTCTTGACCGGAGTAATTATCTGCAACAACATTTGAGGATCCGAAGCTGTACAGGTCTTTTGCCTCACCTTTGAGCTTTACATACCGGAGCTTGCTTCAACATGTATTGCATTCAGGCAGGAAAAAGTTCTTGCCTGTTCGGGATACTCATTTGCCCCCATTAAAAACGGGAACAAACCTACCTTATTTAAACATATGTATGGAACCAACTCACCTCTGGACATTAAAACCCATTCGAGTAATGTGCCCTGGTCCCGGTGTTGCAGTTATAGAGCTGTGTTTCGATGGACAAAGCTTTTGCGAAACTGACTGGGGATGCGCAAGCATAACCTCTTTTGTTAATTATTGTCTCGTTTTTCTTAGCATTTCTTTTTTCATAAGGGCAACCCCGCACTCTGAAAGTGTGCGTGTTGAAGATTGGGAAATAATGGGTTGTCATCATATGCTCTGTATTACCCACCGTATTAAAACTCGGTTACTTGAGAGTTATTTTATCTTGGTGGTTCTAGCTTAGTCGGTCAATTTGCCTTGAAATTTTGATTCTAGATCCTGTACAAACTGCCCTTGGTGCTTTTCTGCGATTAAAATGCAAGATGACATGATGCTAATGATAAAATGATGGTGGAGTTTTGATTCTGGACCATGGTAACTTGTTCGACCATAATATTGAGCGAAGTTCACACCCATTTCTCCCACAACTAAAAAGGTTAAAAAAGGAGACAATCATTTGCTGCTATAAAATTTCGCTTCCACACTCTTCGCTCTGGTTCTCTTTTACTCCTTGAAATCACATCGCCTCAATGGTGTCGTGTGTCCGAAATTGGAGCCTTTTTCCTGTATGTCATTATGAAAAATGGCCTCAACCCTGACCTCTCTGAAAGATGAAAAAGCGTTGTTATATCATAGTTCATCTTTATTTTTGCCCACATGCCACTCCGTCTATTTTAGCTCCTCACAGTATCAAACGACGCAGAGAAAAGACACTAATGTCCTCGGTCTTGCTATGTACTCCGCTGCACAGGGTGGCGCAGCGCGCCACACGGCGGCCACCGAGTTATTCGACGACGGCAAGGGCGCCCGTGAAGGCCGGGGCGGCCTCGTAGTGCCCAGAGGACCCAGCGACGACGACCATCGTCATGAACTCCTGGCGGTGGAACCGCTTATGCTTGTCGATGAACGCCTCCACCGTGCGCTGGAACTCGTCGGCGTCGTTCGTGCCCCAGCAGCATGCCCGTGTGTCGCGCGACGACACGGACGACCGCCGCTGCCCGTTCTCCGACTCGGACTGCCGCAGCTCGGGGGCCGGCGGGGACGCCGCGGGCCCATCTTCTCCGACCCGCTCCGCCTCGGCATGCGCGCCAGCTTGCTCACCTGCTTCCTCGTGCTGGTGGCGCTGAACATGGTGCCGCTGCGCTTGGACGGCGCCCCGGAGCTGTTGAGCATCACCTTGGTGTCCCGACCGATGTAGACGGCGACGCCAACGGCCCAGGCCGTGTTCTTGAGCTCGCAGCCCCAGAGCATGATGTTGGAGGGGCCGAGCGAGACAGCGCGGCGGCCGTCGAGGTCGACCGTGGGGAGGAAGCCGAAGATGTTGCGGTTGGGCCGCTCACACCTGATGACCCCCGCGAGCGCCTCGGTCGGCGTCGGCATCGTCTCCTGCATGCTTGGCGTACCGCGTCTTGAGGTTGGACTCGCCGTCCAGGTTGATGGTCTGCATGTAGGCGACGTGGGGTCGCTCGTGGCCAGCAGCACAAGGTCGCACGCACAGCGTCTCGTTGGCCACCACGCGCAGCACCTCCCCGACCCGCACCTCCTTTCCAGCGCCTCGGCATGAACACGCCGCCCACCAGCACCGACGCGGTGCGGCCGTCCTCGTTCTTGTCGGACCGGTGGCGCCGCCAATCATCGTACGCGTCCTTTACCGCCGTCACGCCGAGCACGAACACCAGCGGGAGCATGTTAGCAGCAGTACAGAGGAAGAGGAATAGCAGTAGGGGTAATACGTCTAGAAGCAGTGGAAATAGGAAATCTAGATACAATTGAGGAAGACTTGAGGAGGAAGATGAATAGTAATCAACTCGGGAATGTATTCTGATAATTCTTCTTCCCTTCCTTTGGCGACCAAGTCCACTTATGTAGCTGGAGGTTCTTCTTCCCTTCCTTTGGCGACCAAGTCCACTTATGTAGCTGGAGGAGTCCCACTTGCCAACCGCTCTAGGGCCCACATGACAGTATACTGACATTCCCCTCTCCTTGAAATGCGGCTTGCCCCCAAGCCGCTGAAACTGTAGCGAGTTTGGATCATGATTCGGAATCCGGAATGACAATCACTTTGTCTGCCTGTGAGCTCCATAGCAGTAGACAGACGGCCACATAGCAATACCAGCATGAGAGATATGCGACCAAGTCCACTTGATCTGCATTTTCCAGTAACAGAATGCAGTCCTTCCAACACTGCAAACTGAATTCATAATAGATTGACAACATTAGGCCTATTCACAGAACAACTGAAGGATGGCCAAGGTATTGGTCGACGGTGAACACCATCACTCAACAGCTCAAACTGAATAGGTGGTGGCCATGGAGGTCTGTACCCACCAGACTTGGTGGCACTCAGTAGCACACCATTGGTAACACACTCAATGTCCAATTGCATCTCCTCAACCACAACATGCAGGAAGCCACCAATATACTGAGTAAATCCATCTTGGATTGAACCTTTGGCAACAATGACTGAAATTGTACCAGTGAAGAAATCGGATATAGCATGCATGGCACCAGAATTATGATCCAAGCCAAAACTGAATGTGTAATACCTGACAGAGCACCTCTCAACCATGTTGAACGACGACCATAGTATAGGCCGTAACTCAGCATCACGACTCAGCAATATGAGTTCTGAAGGTGGAGGCCACGGTCTGTGCTGCTTGTACAACAACCTGTTGGGCAAGGAGCTAGAAACCTCGTAGGAGAGTCCCCGGACCTCGACGTAGAGGAGCTGCTTGCTCTCGCTGGAGGCGATGCGGTGGCACTGATCGGCGTTGAACTGCACGACGACAGTCTTGAGCTCCTCGTAGCCGGTGGAGGCGAGGACCCTCTCGATGTACTTGGGGCCAAGGGAGCGGTCGACGCGGCAGAGCAGCTCGCCAAGGAAGTCGGAGAAGATGCCGAGCCTGCCGGTGCTGGGGCCGACTGCGCAAGCGCGCTCGAGCCTGTCCACAGCAATGCAGACGTGGTCGCTGGTGGCGACCCTCAGTGACACCGGCATGACGACGTGCACGTCGTGACTGCGACCCAACGTCGAACACCCTGTGGGTGATATGCGGGAGGTAACCAAGGCGGACGGTGCAGCGTACAGGTAGGAGTCCCAGTTGTCGGCGACTGCCAGGAGATCGAGGTGGGCGGAGAAGCTGGCGTCGAACCGCCCCTGCTTGGAGACGGGGTACCCCAGCGAGCGCGGCGGCCATGTAGCAGCCGAACCAGCCGGCACAGGCGAGCTTGGGCGAAGCCGAGACTGACGAAGCAGGGCACACCATGTTCGGCAAAGCCAAGGGGGACGAGGCGGGGCACGCGGTGGTCAGCCAAGCCATGGTGGGCGCGGAGGAGCACGCCGCGGTCGACGAAGCCATGGCGGACGCGGAGGAGCTCGTGGCGGTCGGCGTGGCCGAGGCAGGCAGGGACGAGCACGCCATGGTCGGTCAAGCCGTGGTGGGCGCGGAGGAGCGCGCCGCAGTCGACGAAGCCATGGCGAACGCGGAGGAGCTCGCGGCGGTCGGCGTGGCCGATGCAAGTATGGACGAGCACGCCATGGTTGGCCAAGCCGTGGTGGGCGCGGAGGAGCGCGCCGCGGTCGACGAAGCCACGGCGGACGCGGAGGTGCTTGCCGCTGTCGGAGCTGACACGGACACGGTGGAGCTCCTCGCGGTCGGCGACGGATCTGCATCCTCTCGCGCTCGATGGTGAGGATGTCCTCCTCGGTGGCGAGGCGGACGAGCTCGTCCGTTGCGGCGCTGGATCGAGGAGGATGCACCCTCGAGAGGTCCGCAGGCTTGCGCTCTCCCAGATCCTGGCTTCCTTCGACGTGCTGCTCCTCCGTGGTGGTGTCGTTCTCCACAGCCGCGCAGACCACGTCCACCTCCCGATGCAGTGCCCCGCGAGGTTCCTCGGATGTGGGGCGGAGCGGCTCGGAGGCGAAGGGAGCGAACTCGGAGTCGTCAGTGTTGGAGGAGATGGCGTCGAGCGCGGGCGCGAAGGGAAGGGCAGAGATCTCGTCAAGGAGTCCGCCCCAGTTGTCCACAACCACTGGTGCGTCGGTATCCGCGGCGATGAGCTTCTGGTCGGCGTCGAGCGGCGCGTCGGGGTCGGTGGAGGTGACCTTGTCGGCGATGAGGCCGTCAGGGGTGCTGGAGAGGAGCTCGGAGAGCGGAATGTGGACCTTGCCGACGTCGCAGTCGTCGTTGTCCGCCCACTCGCTGTCCATGGGGAAGAGGACGCGCTCCTCCGTGGTGTGGGCGGGCTGCTCGAACAGCCCACCCCAGTTGTCGGCGACGATGGATCGCGCCTCGCGGTGCTGCTCGCCGGAGTCATCACCTTCGTGGAAGAGACCGCCCCAGTTATCGGCGACTATATCGGCTCTGACAACGGTGGGCTGGATCGGAATCGGGACAGGGACATCCCAGGAGGCCTCCCGCACGCAAACTTGCTTGGCGGGTGCCCACCTCGCGTCGAACTTGTCACAGAGCTTGCGGATTTCATCGAGAATGAGTTGGGTAGAAGGGGAAATCTCGGAAGCTGGATTCATGGCGCTAGGGACCGAGAATCGACGGCTTTGATAGCAATTGTTAGCAGCAGTACAGAGGAAGAGGAATAGCAGTAGGGGTAATAGATCTAGAAGCAGTGGAAATAGGAAATCTAGATACAATTGAGGAAGACTCGAGAAGGAAGATGAATAGTAATCAACTCGGGAATGTATTCTGATAATTCTTCTTCCCTTCCTTTGGCGACCAAGTCCACTTATGTAGCTGGAGGAGTCCCACTTGCCAACCGCTCTAGGGCCCACATGACAGTATACTGACAGAGCACGAACGTGGCCGACGAGAACAGCAGGAGCACGATGGCGTTCCAGAGGACGAAGACGAAGCGGGCGTTGAGGAGGAGCGACCCCACCAGCCGCAACATGGTGACGGCAGCCGACAGCACGCGGGACGACTACCAGGAGAGGAACGCCAGCAACGCGAGGAGCTCCCCCACACGCAGCATCCGGTACAGTAGGCGCAGCCGCAGCGCTGCTCCGGCGGCCGCCATGGCTATCGTGGTCTCCTCTTCCTCCTTCTCCCAAGGTCTTCTCCACCCGCCTCCACTACAGTCACGGTCAGAGCTTCGAACTAGGGTTTTTTTCGGCGAGGGGCATGTTACGGATTTTTTCGGCTTGGTCCCACGCATCAGGGCGTCCAAACGGCGGAAAACAAACAGAACCCAGACGGAGTGACATATGAGCAAAAACGAAGATGGACGATGATATACGTGCACGTTTTCATCTTTCAGGGAGCTCAGGGTTAACGTCATTTTTCATAATGACATATTGGTAAAATCCTCTGGAAATCGCCCTCGCCCTCGCCACACCCGCCGTGAAATCACCATCTCCTCCCTGCACTTGCCCTCGCCATCCATGGGCTCAACCATGCCGCCCCGATGCCGCCTCATCTTCCTCCCTGCCGCACTCGGCCATGCTGCCTCATCTTCCTCCCCGTCGCACCCATGCCGCACTCGGCCATGCTGCCACACCTGCGTGCTCACCTATGCCGCCGCCTCCTCGTGCTGTGGCTAAGAGAAGAGCTCGTCGACCCACTCCGATTGTACAACATCTCTTCTCCCCTCCTCTCTTCCAAATCGGCATCACAGGTGGATTCGTACCTCCCGTTGTATGGTCGCCACTGCTGTCCACTCCTCCGCCTCCCTAGTAGCCACATGCTGCCATTGCCACTTGTGACCCTGACAACGGTCGCTGCACCGGCGGTGAGGACGGTCACGGAGGGACCCATGCACGGGCTTGGCCTTCCGTTAATCATGCGTGTGTTGCGTGTGTTGGTGCTTGGTCTTCCGCTGTGCATCGAGGTGTGGTGAGTCACTCGGCGGCGCGCACCACACAGACGATGGGTGGTGTGGTGAGGCTGCGATGCTGGCGCATTAGCAGTGGAGACAGGGTGCGAGTGCGAGGCCACAACGCCTACGCATCGAGTCGTAGCGGGCCGCGCGATTGAGTCCGATCTGTGCCTCTCCCATTGTCATATTTTTCTCTATGTAGGGGTGAGGCTCACCCTCCTGAACTCTCGGTGGTCAGTCCCCATGGCGGCAGTAGGGACAACGTGGATCTTGGTTGCAAATCAGTGTACACCAGATGTCAAATTTCTTTTTGTGTTTTATACTCAGTTTAGATCCAATTTTTTGATGCCTTATTACTGCCGTGTGCCGATCCGAATTTTCTACGATGGGGGCAATGCATGAGTTCCATGAGCTGCTCGTGGAGAAATCATCCATCCATATCTACATCGTGCATCAACCTGGAGGTTTGTGATATCAACCAGAAGATTTGTGATTTCCTTAGGTTATGTCTATTAATTATAGATCATATCGATGCTTTTGGGGATTTGTGCTGTTGTGTTAGCAACCTCGCTAGAATGATTCACAGATACCTCGATTCAGGGGGAAATCGGAGTACACAACCTCAGGGGGAGGGAGGTTTGGAGTTCAGCAGAGCAATCTAGGAGGATGGAGGATAGGATTGGGAGAACTCGAGAGATCAGGGAGGAAGAGAAACAGTAATTGAGGAAGAGGATGATTCTGTATATTCTCAATATTCGATGGTCCCTTCCTTGGCCTCCTCCGTTCCCTTTGTAGCTGGAGCCCAGGCAGTGATGGTCAGCCTTGGCCCACATCGCAGACACTCCTGACATTCCCCTCTTCTTGAGATTCGGCTTGCCCCCAAGCCGATGGAAAAGTGTGGAACCGCCGGGATCCCAAGAGAACTGTAGAAATTCTTGATGAAGTGGTACATGCCATGAGGTTATTGTCGGACGCTTGGGAGCATCAATGGTGCATCTAGTTGAAGTCACCGGGATCACTGCAACTGTATCTCCACTGAACACCCATATACGAAGGCCATATTGTATAAGTTCAGGATAGATATGCAGCATAGATCTTTCGTTGTTCCCCCAATGAGTATTAACAGCTTCACTGCAGGTCACCCATTTTGATTTTCCAATGACTGAATTAACATGAAGTGTCTTTTGAACCTCAGCTAGAATGAAGTACACAATTGAATACTTCACAGTGCATGGATCATACTGCTCTCCCATTTTACCAGCAGAACATAGCCTTTTCACCACTTTGTTCTTCAAGGAGGCAAAATATGCATGGCATATAGGTGTGAAGATGCTATATGAAGCAATGTTTCCAGCTTTAGTACTATTTGCAATATCCAGAATCTTATCACACCATTGAGAAGAGCATGCTACAAATGTCCTCCGCTTGCTGGCATATGAATTGGTCCTGAGTAAAAGCAGTTACCAAGTACTTGCCATACACAAGGATTGAGAGTAAGTTGTAGTCCCGGCAAGTGTGCATATAATTATATGTGACTGTAAAATCAGTGTTCTCATTCATAAGTGCTACCAGAGCAAGCAAACGGCAAGAACATCTCACAATTGTAATTTCAAGAATTCCTCTTTCCATCAGAGTTGCTGGCACATCAACAACACACATCCTTGCAACTGCAATTGGACAAGACTAAAATAGTGGTTGCATATTAGATGTTACTGTAACCATGAGACGTTCTCCTCCCACCAGAAATACTCGTTTGAGCATGGATGCATTTAGTATAATCAGGCCCCGTTGACTAACACTAAATAGCAGCACAACTCTCTTATCATTGATGAGATGCAGGTGAATTATAACAGCACGAAATGATTGAAGCCAGCAAACTATCTCCCTACAATTGAGCTCATCTTGCACTGCACCTTGAAGTAACTCAAGACAATATTTCCAACCCTCTTGATATTTCATACAATGGAAGAATATGACCCTACACTAGTGCACTGCACAGCGAAACACATAACTCACTGATAACTGAAACCATATCCCTTTGCTTTGGGGAGGTGGCCAAGGAAGCTTTGGCCAGAGGCCACCAGGTTCAGGTGCAAGCAATTTCCCAACCAATATTCTATCCATACCTTGATCAGTAAGCCTTTGAACATGAGGTGGTGGTGGCCATGGTTGCTGCTCAACCCAATCTGGTGAAAATAACATCCACCAGCTCTCCACATTCACATCACAACTCCCAAACACCATAAGAACCTCATGTGCATCAATGGAGAGGCATGGTAGAAAAACTCCAACAGAGTGGACAGGGTTGATACTGGTAGTGATGTACCTGTGCTCAAAGCTGTTGTCGACCATGGCGGATACCCAAGTTGGAGAAGAACTGCTTATTGTTGTAGTCAACATGAAAGTGGGACCACTGTGACAATACATCGAACAACTTGTGGGCACGTAGTCATCAGTACCGCCGGTGGCCATGTCGAGGCAGAAGACAGAGAAGGCAACAGACGGTGCGACTCTCAACCTGGCAGAGGTTCCAGTAGTCCGGGGAGTCCAGAAGCTCGGCGTAGGCAGAGAAGTTGCATAGCTTGAGCTCGGCCATTTCATTCCAATGGAGCATCTCCTCCGTGAGCACTCTGACGGGGTCGTCGGCAAAGCTGCGGTCGCTGGCTGGGTGAATCATCGAACAGGTGGCCTGCGCTAACCCCGCAACCACCACCGAAGCCAGCAGCCCACCACCTGCTGCGCCTATAGCATCAGCGCGGAGCGCGGCAGCCACTGCGGGTGCCTGGCCGATGCGACTGACGGCTTGGTCCCCTCGGTCGTGTGGCACGTTGAAGTGAGAGACGCTGGACTCTGGGTCATCGTCGAGGAAGCTGTCGTAGTCACCAAGCAGGGTTCCGCGGAGCGCGCACTCGATGGAGCCGAGGCGAACAAAGCGGAGTAGGCAGGGGTCGTCTGGTGCGAAATCGATGCGGATCCGCTGTGTGTCCGTGCTGACAAACACAGGCTCAATGGAGGTGTACTCGGTGGCTGCAGCGTCGATGGCGAGCTGCTCCGGGTAGGCGGGGTTGTACTCGAGCACCGATCTGAGGCACGACGACTTGGAGCCGTGGGGCAGCGCGGTGGCGACCTTCTGGACGGTGTCGAGCAGCGAGTCGTGGTTGTCGGAGAAGGAGTTGGAGATCTGCGAGTCCTGGAGCAAGTCGAGCATGTTGTACGATGCCTTCTCGCGGCACTCCAGTGATGCGAGCTCCTCGGCGTCCCACTGAAGGCCAAGGTCGTCGCTCGAGGCCGGGGACGCCAGTGCCCCAAACTCGAAGCAGGGATCCTCCACCGCAGCGCCAACGTGTGGCGTCTGATCCTCGAACACCTGGAAGGCAGCCTCCATGGCATCGAAGCGTGAGGACAGGCTCTGCTCGAGGCGGTCGAACCGCTGGGTCAGAGATTGGTGGAAACCGCGAAGCGCGTCGAAGATCAACTGGAAGTTGGGATCCATGGAGTGGCGGTGGTGGATTTCAGATCAATGGCTCTGAATATCAATTTGTTAGCAACCTCGCTAGAATGATTCACAGATAGCTTGATTCAGGGGAAAATCGGAGTACACAACCTCAGGGGGAGGGAGGTTTGGAGTTCAGCAGAGCAATCTAGGAGGATGGAGGATAGGATTGGGAGAACTAGAGAGATCAGGGAGGAAGAGGAACAGTAATTGGGGAAGAGGATGATTCTGTATATTCTTAATATTCGATGGTCCCTTCCTTGGCCTCCTGGTTCCCTTTGTAGCTGGAGCACATGCAGTGATGGTGTGCCTTGGCCCACATGGCAGACACTCCTGACATGTTGATAAGTCCATGGCACAATGAATCATTCAAGCTATTTTTATCCTTTTTAATGATGATTCACCAAGTTCCTTCACATTAATTCATCTTAATTTGGATAGCTCTTTTTCTCGAATATTGATTTTTTTTATTTAGGTAGCTTTAGCCTCTAGCTTCGCTCTGTGTTCATGCTTTCATCAAGTCTGTGGATATAGCGTGAAAATAAATTCATTGCTTGTTTGATTTTATAATAGTAACTGCCTCTATTCAGATTATTGTAAGCTTTGGTTTTGTACCAAATGAAAAGCAGACTGTCTTCTCGTATTCTACCAAATAAATTATGTGTTTAGGTACGACTCGGCAAGATCATTGAGATGCTCTGGTTTTCAGTCGTACATACATTACTAGATGAGTAGCTCGACTTACTGTTTTAGTCCATTGGGATTTTAGTAGTATTGCAGTACCAATATGATTTACCTCAAAGTGGTGTTGAAAGACCGCCAGTTTATGACATTTTGTCTATTAAAATCTATAGTTATGTTTTACCATTCTTGTGCATGGTATATGGTATATCCATTTTTCATAAATAGGGGTGAACAAAACACATAACATCAACTACGTCTCATTAAATGTACCTAAGGATAGAGAAGAATAAATAAAGTCTGGTTCTGTTGGTGTTTTCCCACCAACAGAATCCATACACTTCATCCTTGCTTTGTTTTCGCAAGCAAGGATACTTCGAGCAAAGTTTGCAAGAGTTTGTCAATTCCCAAAAATTTACAAGTGAGAGTTCGGAATGTTGGCATTTCTTAGCGTCACCACTAGAGATAGGGTTTAGACCATCCCTGGTAATGGCACTAGAAATGTTGTGGTGACTTTCAATGTCATTACTAGGATTCAAGATTGATTTTAAGGCACCATTAGAATCCTAACAATGGCATGAGAGCCACTGAATCGGTAAAACAATAATGTTTACATATATGAATCCACAAGCGCACGAAAATAACATCGTAGCATTCACCGGAGGATGTTCAGGTATCGTTATTTATATTCGCCGAAGGAAAGGTGTAGTATAATGATTCTTAGTATGGACATGAATGGGATGGCATCCCTGCATAATAGACTAACTACTCATAAGAGGGGTAAGCATGGTATTTCAAGATAGTGGACACACACAAACATGCAGTGCTCTCCGGGATAGAAATAGAAGATAACCAGTAAAGAATAAACGACTAAAGAATGATTTACACAAGAGCAAGCATATCCTAGTTATAGTCTATGTAAATGAATAACAATTAATCATACCATGTATTTGAGTTAGAACTAGGGCTAAGCATAAGATGGATCAGGAGATCTTCGAGTACTAGTCCGCCAGCAATCTCGAGAGGCAATTTAGACTTCTACACCCCAGATGAACGTGGGGGATTACAAGGGACGAACAGAGCTGTCACCACCTGTTGCCTACCCCTCAACCGTGGAAAGGGAAATGTATCTACCCATCCCCGTGTATCCTAGCACCATGGCCACATACATAGAAATTGAAAGATTTGTGGGAACGATTGATTATATTCCACATATGTCACATGAGTACAAATAGGGGCAGCTGGGGTGGCATGCAAGCCTACCGCACGGGCCCAATTACATCTACAATTATGGGCCTAATTACATTAGTCTAACACTGCCCCTCAGTCTAATCTGGAGCATCGCTAATGGTTAGGCGGGACCTGAACTCCTGGAACAGCGAGGTGGGAAGGCCCTTGGTGAAGACGTCGGCATACTGTGATGTCGTAGGAACATGAAGTACCCGAGCATGGCCGAGGGCAACCTTCTCCCGAACAAAGTGGAGATCAATCTCTACATGCTTTGTCCGTTGGTGCTGTACAGGATTGCTGGAGAGATATACTGCACTGACGTTATCACAGTAGACAACGGCGGCTCGACGGGGCGGTCGATGAAGCTCAATCAGCAGCTGTTGCAACCAAGTCGCCTCGGCGACGTCATTGGCCACAGCGCGGTATTCAGCTTTAGCACTGGAGCGGGAGACCGTGTGGTGACGCTTGGAAGACCAGGATACCAGGTTATCACCAAGAAACACTGCGTAGCCTGAGGTGGAGCGGCGAGTATCTGGACAGCCAGCCCAGTCTGCATCCGTGTACACAACAAGGTCAGTTGGTGACGAGCATCGCATGGTCAAGCCGAGAGACATGGTGCCTTGCAAATAATGCAAGATCCTCTTGAGAGGTGAGGTTCCCTGAGATCATGCATATAGAGGCACACTTGCTGAACTGCGAAGGCAATATCTGGACGGGTGAAGGTCAAGTACTATAGGGCTCCAACAAGACTTTGATACTGCGTGGCATCGGCAACAGGGGCTCCATCTGCGGACAATTTGGAGAGTAAATCAACAGGCGTGTTGCACGGCTTGCACTGACTCATCTCGGCTCGCTCCAAAATGTCCTGAGTATACTGTCGCTGAGACAAAAATAGGCCACTGGCAGAGCGGGTCACCGAGATACCCAGAAAATGGTGAAGCTGACCCATATCTGTCATAGCAAACTCTCTCTGAAGAGCTCCAATGATGTGTTGTAGGAGACCAGCGGAAGAAGCAGTGAGCACAATATCATCGACGTAGAGGAGCAGCAAGGTAGTGGCGGTCCCTCAGCGGTAGATGAAAAGCGAGGTGTCAGACTTAGCTTCAACAAAACCGAGTGTAGTGAGATGAGAAGCAAACCGATGATGCCAAGCACGCGGAGCTTGCTTCAAACCGTAGAGAGATTTGTTGAGCCGACAAATATAATCAGGGCGAGAGGAGTCCACAAAACCTGTGGGTTGACTGCAGTAAACCGTCTCGGTGAGTGTGCCATGCAAGAATGCGTTCTTCACGTCGAGTTGGTGAATGGGCCAGTCCGGAGAGAGAGCCAAAGAGAGAACCACTCAGACAGTGGCGGGCTTCACGACCGGACTAAAGGTCTCATCATAATTAATGCCAGGACGTTGAGTAAACCCGCGAAGAACCCAACGAGCTTTGTATCGATCCAAGGAGCCGTAAGCGAGAAGCTAGCTCCAGGTGTCATTTGCGAGGAGCACATCATACTCAGCCTGCATAGCTGAACCCCAATTGGGATCTGACAGGGCGTCACAGACAGAGAGGAAGCGGCGACATTGGTACAGCGTGGAGGTTGAGGCGATCCACAGGCTGTGCAATGCCGGACTTGCCACGAGTGCGCATGGAGTGCGCATTAGTGACAGGTGGGACAACAACGGGGTGGGTGTCGACCATGCGACCTGTGACCATGGCGCGACTGGCAACAACCTGAGCAAGGCGCTCAGGGGCAGCCGCACCTGGGGCACTCGGTGACGGGGGCAGCTCGACGTCGGCGGCGCTGCTGGCAGCGACCTGTGCTCGAAGCACAGGGACAACAGCGCCGGTCGGTGTGGTGGAGGGCCCGGGCGAGGTTCTGGACGTCCGCAGCATGGGTGACCCAGCCCGGCGTGCGACGACGCAGGGGGGTGTGCGCCCAAGCAGGACACGACGACGACGGCGGCGACCACGCAAGCGGGGGCGTGGGTGAAGGACCGAAGGTGTAACACAAAGGCGACCAGAGGGGGGTGAATGAGAGCTTCAAATTTTTTTCAGAAACTTTTAGCCTTTGTCCCAAGAATCAACCTCAAGAGCAAACCTAGAGCTTGATAGTGCCCATGACCCTAGATAAAGGGTGGATGCTCCCAAGAAGCACAGAGGGACACTACACAACTCTAGATACCCAACGCAAAAACTCAAAACCAAATCGGACAACGGATGAATGAACTGCAGACAAAAACGCTCTGATCAGCACTGACCGGACTCACTGCTGCATCCGGTCAATATGAAACCGGTTTGGGAGCTCTCTGTGTTAGACCGGACTCACGGCGACAGAGCGTCCGGTCACACCACAGTAGCGTCCGGTCAGCAACACGAAGCAATGAACAGTGCTTGGGTTGCGTCCGGTCACTGGGTTTCTGAGCGTCCGGTCAGTTACGTGCAGAAGGATCTCGGCCAGCCTTCAACGACCGGACTCACTGGTCAGAGTCCGGTCATCCCGAGGCCAGAGTCTAGTCACCCCGAAACCGTGCTGTTCGTCCACCGATTCAACTCGATGTCTCCCAAAATGAAACCTCTAGGGCTCAAGCTTGGTGAGAGGAGTCACAAGGATGATAGTGAGCTACTCCTAGGAGATCATGGCTCGAACCTATCTCCAAATTGATGAATCAAAGAAGTTCGGGAGAAGAGAAGGAAAAAGTCGATCCAAAATGAAAACCTACCGATCTACTTGTTCATGAGGTTTGAGTTGAATTCTTTCGGTGCAAATGATCTCCTCACTTCAAAAAACAAGTTGGTTCAAGTGGATTCGAAAAAGACGAAGTGTATAGGGACATCGAATGATGGGAGAATTGAGACAAAAAGCAAAACGCGAAGAACAACTCAAGAACGCGAATCACAATCTTAATTGCCAGCCGAAAATCGTCTCCACGAGGAGACAACGGGAATCCGATCCTGTTTCCGCAAAATCCAAATACACAGAGGTATGATTCACCGTCTCTGCGGATCTCAGTAGCTACAGCAGGGATGTGGGAGAACAGGAAACCCTAGAGAAGAATAGCATATGACTGAGATAGATTGGAGGGAGGGGTTGCCTCTCCTAATATAGCCTAATACAATTATTCCCCTTCTACCCCTACTGCTAATCAGCGACCAGGCTAACCCTAAGGGTATTCCTGTCCAACTCAAAGTGTAGTCGATCCGACGCCCACGCCCACACATCCGGTAGCTTCACCTCGACGCGACCTCACCCGATGCCGCCACGTGCCACCACTCGCCGTTCGTCCTTTTCCTGGACCTCCCCCCAGTTATGAGGCTGAAACCGGGAAACCAGTCCTCAGGCTGAGTTTTGTGGCCCAAACTCAGAAACCCGCCATCGCCCAGGTTTTGAGGCCCAAACCTGGAAACCATCCTCAGCCCGGGTTTTGAGGCCCAAACTCGGAACCAGCCAACACCCAGGTTTTGAGGCCCAAACCTAGAAACCATCCACCCGGTGGTTTTTCTGGGGCTCTACCACCAAACCGATGCCGTAGAGGGATGCACCGCCCGTGCACCCTGTCCACACGCAAGTCTTCACTTGTCACTGTCCCAGGCTGTTAGCCACCACGGCTGATCCTCAGGCCACCGGTCCGTCAGTCCAAGCCTCACGTCCGCCCTTCACCGCTCTGGGTCCATCGTCACGACATGTCTCTACATGACCTTCACCTTGCCTTCGATCACCGTCTCCAAGCTCAACACCTGCACAACACAAGCCAAAGAACATGTGCATCATACCAGTTGACAATCACTCATCATCTCAAGATCCGGCATACACCCATGTATCCGCAGTGGGCGCCCGAACAGGTGTACCTGTATGCACAAACCGTACTCCATGAACTGGAGCAGTTAGTTCGTCCTCATCGAGAAGAAAGTCCAAGGCGGAGGAAGCCATGGGGGTGGAAGACATTTCGGCGAAGGGGAAAAAGGACTCATCAAAAACGACATGTCGAGAGAGGATGATGCGATTTGACGCAAGCTCGAGACACCTATTGTTGGGAGCACACTTGCCGAACCCCCGCACTTGTGCGGAGAGAACAGCGAAGGTAGCCAAGCGTCGGAAGTTAAAGTGGAAGCGAAGGTTTTGAACTCGATTAATGCTGTAGTGCACTAATCCCAAAAGTCCCCCCTTCACACTGTTCACTCCCTGGTATTTATAGTGAATACCAAGGGGCACAGGTCAAACTACAAAAGGGTACAACAAAGATTCCTTGCCTCCACGCAGGGAGGAGGGGTAAAAAGGTAAGTACATAGTAGAGGCTGAAACCCTAGCCAGCTTTCCCCCTGTGCGCCGCCACCTGACTCAGACCGCCTTCGGGAATGGGATGGTGAGGCGTTGACCTTTGATTCGTGCTCGCCTTCGGACCCGCGACCTTCGCTGCTCGCCAGACCTTCGACTTGCTCGTCTACCTTCGACTTCGGTCGCCCTTGGCCCGCGACCTTCGCCGCTTGCTTGGCCCTTCGACTTGCTCGTCTACCTTCGACTTCGGTCGCCCTTGGCCCGCGACCTTCGCCGCTTGCTTGGCCCGCTCTGAGTAGAGCGACCTTGGGACCCGGCGAGGGTCGCCTGCCGTGCCGCGAAGCCTTAACCTGCAGGGAGTGCAAAAGGGAGCACCGAGGGTCGAACTCACGTCCGAAGGTTAGGAAATTGATCCCGAAAGGAGGGGGACCTCGCGAGGACACAAAGACCAAGCGAAGGTTGTTCTTGGCACCATATCGGGCGGCGTCTTTGCCGAGGGTCCTTTTCCCCAACACCTATAACCCTTGTGTTCTGAAGAGTATCCAAGGAACACGC
The DNA here is from genome assembly GCA_009763385.1 of Coix lacryma-jobi var. lacryma-jobi. NCBI lineage: Eukaryota > Viridiplantae > Streptophyta > Magnoliopsida > Poales > Poaceae > Coix > Coix lacryma-jobi. Next base: position 68,259,285 of record CM019831.1, on the reverse strand, counting down.
AGAGGGAGGAGCAAGGGGCAAGTTTATGAGATGCGGTGGAGGACATGTTAGGGTAACAAGCACACCCACAAACTTTGAGGTGGTCATAGGATGGAGGTTTAGAGTAAAGGGAGGCGTAGGGGGTGGAGTGTTTGAGAGTTTTGGTGGGGAGCCGATTCACTAAGTGGGTGGCGGTGTGAAGGGCCTCAACCTAGTAAACCGGAGGGAGCCTATCCTGAAACAGGAGTGAACACAAGATATTATTGATGGTTCGAAGAGATCATTCGACCTTGCCATTTTGCTGAGAAGTATATGGACACGACATGCGGAGTGTGGCACCTTGGGAGAGGAAGAACGTGTGGGCGATAGAGTTGTCCAATTCTTGGCCATTATCGCACTGAACACTCTTGACGATGGTGCCAAACTGCGTGTGAACATAAGCAAAAAAATTGGTCAAGGTGGGGAATGTATCAGATTTTAGGCGAAGCGGGAAAGTCCAGATGTAATGAGAGCAATCATCCAAAATAACGAGATAATATTTGTATCCGAACACACTAACAATGGTAGATGTCCAGAGATCACAGTGTATCAAATCAAAATTGTGTGTAGCTCTAGAGCTAGATGACCCAAAAGGAAGACGTACATGGCGACCAAGTTGGCACACATGGCACACATGACGAAGATCATATTTATTACAGGAAGTAACACTAGATTTTATAAGCTCGTACAAAGCTTCCCGCCCAAGATGCCCGAGACGACGATGCCATAGCGAGGTGGGTGCAGCGAGGAGTGCAGATGCGCTGGTGGGTGTGAGGTTGAACGGGTAGAGGTCGCCAGAGCTATTGCACCTGGCGATCACGTTCCTGGTTTCGAAATCCTTCACAGAAAGGTCAAACGGATCAAATTCAATGGAGCAATTGTTGTTGGTAGTAAAACGACGAATGGAGATAAGATTCTTAATAATGTGAGGAGTAACCAAAACATCGTTAAGAATAAGATTACGCTGCGGGAAGGAAAAGGTGTGTGATCCGGTGGCCGTGTCAGGAAGAAGTGCACCGTTGCCAACAATGATAGATGAAGGAGTAAAGGGTGATGGCAAGGAGGTAGAGGACAGGTTACCAGCATCTGCAGTCATGTGGGAGCCGGCACCGGAGTCGGCGTACTATTCATACGACGGTGGCGGTTGTTCTTGGCACCATATCGGGCGGCGTCTTTGCCGAGGGTCCTTTTCCCCAACAGTAGCCCCTCGTTGCCTTGGATCTAAAGAACGGAGTTTTAGGCCCAAGCAGCGCATTTTGGACGGGAAAACGTAAAGGGACCATTGGTAGCGACGCCCGCGGCTGCTTTGGGCCGTATCGTTGTACTGTAGTTCGTACTGTTGAGGCCCGTTTCGTTTTTTGCGCCGCGTTTTTTGATTGTCGTGCCGATACTGTCGCGGGAGTGTCGGCCGCTTGGTCTATAAATAGGAGGGGTAGGTGAGCGGTAAAGGACGTACCCTCATTCGCCCTAGCCACCCTGCTGTTGCAATTTGCCTGTAGCGAAGGTTTGATTTAGTTTGACTGCGAGGGTCGAGGCAAGCATTCGTTGCGCGAAGGTGTTAGCGATTAGAGAGATGGCTAGGCTGAAACAGACTGTTCGTGCTGCTTCCCCTGTTTCGGCGGAAGAGGGGATTACCTTCGAGTTTGGACTCAGCCGAGTGTGCGCATCGGAGATTGCGTCTTATGTTAGGTGGGGTTGGATCGAGGAGGGCAAGGCGAGGACCAGCGTCGGGGAGACGGTGCCGAAGGCGGATGCGGATGAAGTTGTAGTGTTTGAAGATTTTTTTCGGCCGGCCTTCGCTTCCCGGCCCACTCCTTCGTGGCCTCTGTGCTGCGAAGGTTCAACCTGAAGTTTCATCAGCTGACACCTTCATGTTTTACAAAGATGTCGGTGTATGTGTGGGCGTGCCGTTCCCAAGGTATTGCTCCAAATGTCGAAGGTTTTGTTCGCACTCATCGGGTGCACATGCAGCCTCAGAAGATTGATTGTGGCGAGGGTAAAAGCTGTCTGGGTCAATTTGCTGTGTACACATTTTGCCACCGCGCTGGGTCGGAGTTGCCAGTGCAAGCTCAGAAGAACAAGTGGACCAGCGGGTGGCAGGAATTTCGGTTTTACTATAAGCTCAGTGATGTGGCGGAGCTGTGCGGTGAGCTCCCGCCTCTTGGGGATGTAAGCGCGGAGGCCAAGATGGACGGCGAAGCACACGCGGCTGTTGATTGTTTGAGGGTTGTCTCGCACTCTCAGTGCGCCCGCGACCTGGTTGAAGAGTACTGTTGCGCCAAGATTTGGCCTTTTCGCGAGAAACAAGTATGGTTTGAGGTTGAGGATGACCCTCGCTACCAGGGCAAGGGGTTGAAGAGACCGAAGGTTGATTTGAACAAGGTCTGGGCGAATGTTTTCAAGAAATTTCCCAGGCGAGAGGATGGGCTCGAGGTTATATATAAACGCGTGCAGCAGTGGGTGGAGGAGTTAGTTGGCAAATTGTCAATGTTGGAAAATAAAGCTATACACAGCGCGATAGGCGCCGAAGGTCGAGTTAACAGACTGTTTGACATTCTTGGCATTCAGTATCCAAACTGGCCCGTTCCGTCGAGCGAAGATGCTCCGAAGAAGAGGAAGCGTGCCGCTGCGGGAGATGAGGAAATTGTCTCTCGGCCGAAGAGGGGTCGTGGCCATGGGCGCGGCGGTCCCGGCGGCCGGGCGAAGGTTTTGGCGACGAGGGTCGCAGCTGTTGTTGGTGCTTCGGGCACTTCCACATCCTCGGCCGTTGCCTCGAGCGGCCGAGGCTTTGCTAAGGTTGGAGGAGTGGTGCCCCGCGTGGGCGGTATCGGAGCTTTAATTCAGGCCTCGGATGACGAAGGCGTCTCCGAAGACACCGACAAGGAAGAGAAAGAAAAGGAAAAGGAAAGGGGGGGGGGGGAGAGGAGTCATCTAGCGAGGGCAGCGATTCATCCAGCAGCGAGGATGACTCCGATAAAGATGTTTCTATTGGGGACACCCGAGGAAAAAGGATAGCTTTGTCCAGTGCTGTTGCTGCGGCTGCCAAAGATGTTGAAGAAGTGTTGCGGGAGCTGGAGGGAGAGAGCCCTCGACGAGGGTCACTGCCCGATTACGCCGGCACGCATATTTGGGTCGAGGGATCCGAAGTTAATGGTGACCATGAATCGGACCCGGTGCCTGGAAAAAGGCCATATGGCGAAGCCAGCCGGACAAGCCTTCCTTACTACGCGAAGGAGCTTGGCGTTACTGACCCGGCGACCCATCTGTACACGAGCGCGGACCTTTAGGCGACTCGTTTGCCGTGCTCTCCGGAGGAAAGGCGATTCCTGGGTCGCGTGTTTAACCGGGTCTGTCTGCCGGAAGCGGAGCTTCGGCTCGCCAGCGAGCCCTTGGATAATATTCATGATGATATTGATGTAAAAGTGGCTAAGCTGATGCTCCTCAACCGGTCGGCGCGTCGAAGGTCTAGTTACAATCTTCATTATCTGAACGACCGGTTGAAAGACGCGTAGAAAACCAACAAGGAGCTTCGCCAGAGCTTGGAGGACAAGGATGCGGAGCTGAAAGCCGCCTTAGAGGAGGCTGAGAAGTGGAAGAAAGAAGCGCAAGAGGCTGCGAGGACCAGTGCGGAGCTCCTCGCTGCAGGACGGCAAAAGATAAAGACTTGGCATCTGCAAACGAGCGCGCAGAAAAGTTGTCAACGGAGGTGGCAACCCAGGCCGAGGCCTGGTGTGAGAGTCTATCTAGGGTTAAAGCTAAGATAGACACATGCTTGACTGAAGCCGGAGGTTCAGCCGGGGAGCCACTTCCTACAGTCAGCGCGGAGGCTTTCGAAGGTTGGTTAAGTAACGAGTTGGACGTATTCAGCTCGCTGGTTGGGAATGCAGCTGATTTTGGAGGGTATGCCGGGGCGCTGGCGATGGCTGGGACGCTTCGCCAAGCGGACTATGAGCACCTTCGTAAAATTAAGAAACCCAACTATACTTTCCCCACCGTCGATGAGGTGCGACAGATGAAGACAGACGACGCCAAGGTCCGAAACTGCGCGATGCGGTTCCTTCGTCGATTTTGGATTGCGGGCGGCGGCCGAGTTCTTGCCTTTGATGAGGCTGCCGAGGCTACTCGTCAGGTTTGTGTGTGTTTTTGTGTTTTTTTTTAGTTAAAAAAGGGATTTGTTTTGTCCTTTTGGTTCTTGCAGGCTCGGAGGGAGGCGATGCCTTCGCCGTCTGCTGTCCTTGAAGCTGGTGGCAGCTCTGAAGCCGCTCAAGCTCCCAGCTCTGCGGAGGTGCCACCAGTGGCGGTTGAGGGACACGCAGAAACCGCAATCACCGGCGAAGGTGCCGAACAAGAGAAGGCTGCGAGGGAGGCATCTGCTGGAGATGCGGAGACCGTCGCTAGCGAAGCTGTGACGACCGAGCTTGATGAAGCCGAGCAGGTGTGAGCACGTAGGGTTGTAAGGATGAGTTATTTTGTAAAGGAAAAACAGCGATGCCTGAGATGACTTGAAGAATGCTGAGACGTTTTTTACTGTTTTATGTGAATGCAGGTTCCTGATGGAACCATGCTTGAGGTTTTTGACGTGACACCGTTAACGCTTAGCTATCAGGATGTTTTTATAACTGGTGAGTCGTGGGCCCGTGCAAAGTTAAAACATCCTTCGTTGACCTTCGAGCGTTTTTGGTGGTCAAAGGTGCGAAGGTATGATTTGAAGAATAGTAGGTCGAGCAGCTTTTGGCGCGAGGCGGACTTTACTGATCGGCAAGCTACGCGTTTTTTGTTTGGTCCGTCTTCGACCTCGCAAGCCGTTTTAGATGATGATATCGATGATAACACTGCATTGGACTATCTATTTGGGCGAAGCAATCTTGCAGTGGACTCCGGCGGGTCGCTGGTGGTTCCGAAGGAGGAACCGTTGGAGGTTAATGAAGTACGCCGCACGTATATGTATCGGGCGAGGGTTTTGACTGGTGAGTTGCCGATTGTGCCGGCAACTCCTTTGTGGTGGGGGCCCGTTGTTGCGGTAGAGCCGGAGTTCGAAGAAGTTAGCGAGGGCCCCGATGATTTGATGCTAATGGAAGGGAGCGATGGTTCCTTGTAAATTTTTGTAATTTTTAGTGATTTAACTGTCGTTGTAAAGATTTTTTGTGAATGTATGAGAAGGTTGTGTAGTTTTGTGCAAACTTGCCTGAACGATTCTCGTAACGGAAAAAACAGCGACGCCCCCTTTTTCTTTTAGCGAGGCTCGCGCAACGCTCTCGTGAGCTTTTTTGGAAAAAAACAGCGACGCCCCCTTTTTCTTTTAGCGAGGCTCGCGCATTTGCTCTCGTGAGCTTGTTTTGAAAAAACAACGACGCCCCCTTTTTCTTTTGCGAGGCTCGCGCATTTGCTCTCGTGAGCTTGTTTTGAAAAAATAGCGACGCCCCCTTTTTCTCTAGCGAGGCTCGCGCATTTGCTCTTTGTGAGCTTGTTTTGAAAAAACAGCGACACCCCCTTTTTCTTTAGCGAGGCTCGCGCATTTGCTCTTTGTGAGCTTGTTTTGAAAAAAACAGCGACGCCCCCTTTTTCTGTTGGCGAGGCTCGCGCATTTGCTCTCGTGAGCTTGTTTTGAAAAAACAGCGACGCCCCCTTTTTCTTTTAGCAAGGCTCGCGCAATGCTTTTTAACACGTGATTTGGGGGAGGACAGCGACCCGTACGTCTATAGTCATTCTTTCGAGGGTGCTACAACGGTCGATGGTTTGGAGTTTGCGGTTTGCAAAACGGTGCGACAATTGCTATGCCGAGACTCTGCTGGACGAGGGTGCCACATTGGTCGGGCGAGGCGGGAGAAAGTGCACCCGCCCGGGGCCTGACTTGGAGGGCTCGGGTGAGACGGAGAAAGCGCACCCGCCTGAGGCCTGACTTGGAGGGCTCGGGCGAGACGGAGAATGTGGGCCCGCCCGAGGCCTGGCTTGGAGGGCTCGGGCGAGAAAGGAGAATGTGGGCCCGCCCGAGGCCTGGCTTGGAGGGCTCGGGCGAGACGGAGAATGCGCACCCGCCCGAGGCCTGACTTGGAGGGCTCGGGCGAGACGGAGAATGTGGGCCCACCCGAGGCCTGGCTTGGAGGGCTCGGGCGAGACGGAGAATGCGCACCCGCCCAAGGCCTGGCTTGGAGGGCTCGGGCGATACGGAGAATGTGCACCCGCCCGAGGCCTGGCTTGGAGGGCTCGGGCGATACGGAGAATGTGCACCCACCTGAGGCCTGACTTGGAGGGCTCGGGCGAGACGGAGAATGTGGGCCCGCCCGAGGCCTGGCTTGGAGGGCTCGGGCGAGACGGAGAATGTGGGCCCGCCCGAGGCCTGGCTTGGAAGGCTCGGGCGAGACGGAGAATGCGCACCCGCCCGAGGCCTGGCTTGGAGGGCTCGGGTGATACGGAGAATGTGGGCCCGCCCGAGGCCTGGCTTGGAGGCTCGGGCGAGACGGAGAATGCTCACCCGCCTGAGGCCTGACTTGGAGGGCTCGGGCGAGACGGAAAAAGCGCACCCGCCTGAGGCCTGGCTTGGAGGGCTCGGGCGAGACGGAAAATGCGCACCCGCCCGAGGCCTGACTTTGCTTGTGCGAGAGTGCTCGACTTTTTGGACTTCGCGCCTCCCCTTATTTCAGGCGGAGGTGAAGTTTGCTTTTTTGCGAGCCCCTGTCGTTTGTGCCAGGGTGCTCGACTTTTTTGGACTTCGCGCCTCCCCTTATCTTAGGCGGAGGTGAAGTTTGCTTTTTTGCGAGCCCCTGTCGTTTGTGCCAGGGTGCTCGACTTTTGGGACTTCGCGCCTCCCCTTATCTTAGGCGGAGGTGAAGGTTTGCTTTTTTGCGAGCCCCTGTCGTTTGTGCCAGGGTGCTCGACTTTTTGGGACTTCGCGCCTCCCCTTATCTTAGGCGGAGGTGAAGTTTGCTTTTTTGCGAGCCCCTGTCGTTTGTGCCAGGGTGCTCGACTTTTTGGGACTTCGCGCCTCCCCTTATCTTAGGCGGAGGTGAAGTTTGCTTTTTTGCGAGCCCCTGTCGTTTGTGCCAGGGTGCTCGACTTTTTTTTTGGACTTCGCGCCTCCCCTTATCTTAGGCGGAGGTGAAGTTTGCTTTGAAAAGAAAAGTAATGTTTTTCGAAGCAATCTTAGCAGGTTTTCATCGAATGTAGCGCTCTTGAAGGAGACCCGCTTTTTCGATGTTTTGGAGATTTTACTTTTTTTTGGGGGTTCTAACCTGTATTAATGCTTTGGATATTGCCTCGTTAAAAAACCTTACGCCCCTTCGTAAGGAAAAAGAGTGCAGCTCCTGTTTTTGTTAAGTACATGAATGTAGGTAACGTAATATGCGACAAAGATTACATATCGCGAGGGCTCGCTAAGGCTCCGCTATGGGTAGAATTTGCGAAGGTCGTCAATGTTCCAGGTGCGTGGTAGGATATTGCCTTCGCTGTCGGAGAGATGGAAAGAGCCTGGACGATTGCATTCTGCGATCAGGAACGGGCCTGTCCACTTAGGCTGAAACTTTCCGGCCATGTTGGCGTTTTGTTTACGGATGAGGGCGAGGTCACCCTTCTGCAAGTTTTTGATTCTGACCTTTTTATCTCTCCATTTTTTGGTCTCTTCCTGATACTTGCGAAGGTTGTGCACTGCGCTGCATCTTGTTTCTTCTAGTAAGTCTTTGTCAATCAGGTTAGCTGACTCATCATTTGCGAGGGTTGTTCTTGGTGAAGCGTATTTTAGCTCCTCTGGTAGCACGGCTTCTTCGCCGAACAGAAGTTTGAAGGGTGTGAATTTGGTTGCTCTGCATTCGGAGGTATTGTGAGACCAGGTGACTGAAGTCAGCTCGTCTGCCCATTTGCCTTTGGGTCTGCCTTGCAACTTTTTGGATATGGATTGGAAGATTGTTGCGTTGGCTCTTTCGACTAGGCCATTGGATTGCGGGTGTCGGACTGAGGCGAAGCATAGAATTGTTCCGATTTGTGCGCAGAATTCTTTGAAAACCTCGCTGTCAAACTGGGTGCCATTGTCGACGGTTAGATGTTGGGGAACTCCGAAACGACAAACTATTTGCTGCCAAAAAAACTTTTTTACTGCGAGGGAGGTTATGGAGGACAGCGGTCTTGTTTCAGTCCATTTTGTGAAATACTCCACTGCTACCACCGCATAGCGAAGGTTCCCCGGAGCCGTCGGTAGTGGACCCACGAGATCCATTGCCCACCTTTGCAGAGGCCAAGTTGGGCATATGAGGGTTGTGAGAGCCCTGGGGTGTTTTGGTTTTTTTGCTGTCAGTTGACAACCCTCGCACTGCTTGACGATGGTTTCAGCATCTCTCAGCGCAGTTGGCCAGTAGAAACCTTGCCGGAAAGCTTTTCCTACTAGTGCCCTCGGGCCATTATGTGAACCACATATACCTTCGTGGATGAGTTTGAGAATGTCATTACCTTCGGACTGTGACACGCACTTGAGCCAAGGTGAGGTTACCGAAGCTTTGAATAGGGTGTTATCCACAATCTTGTACCCCCGCACTCTTTGTTTTAGTCTGTTCTCTTCTTCTTTAGAGCTGGGTTCATGGAGTCCTTTGATGTAGGCCATGATAGGTGCTCTCCAATCCTCGCACTGAATTGCGCTGATCAGCTTGATGCTGACTTCGGGAGCTTCGAAGGCTGACCGAGTGGTGACCTCGTAGAACACATCCGGTGGAAGCTGTAGCTGCTGTGCGGCTGCTTTGGCTAAGCAATCAGCCTCGCTATTTTTGGTTCTTGATATTGCTTTTACAGTTATGCCGAGGAAGAAGGATTCTAACCTTCGAACATATTGAAAATATTTTTGGAGCTCTGGATCTTTTGCTTTGTAGTTCTTTTCAATGTGCCCCGCAATGACTTGGGAGTCTGTGTTGGTAAGTGCCCTTCGGACTGATAACGACCGTAGTCTTGAGAGTGCTAGAATCACAGCTTCGTACTCTGCTGAGTTGTTTGTGCACTTGAAGTCAAGCCTTCTTGCGTATCTTAGCTTCGATCCGGAAGGCGAGATTAGAATGGCCGAGGCACCGGCCCCAGTTGCACCCCATGCTCCGTCGACGTAAACGATCCAAAACTGGTCATGATGCGGCTCACCAGGGCGAGGGTCCGGAGTCCATTCTGCTATGAAATCGGCCAGTATTTGTGATTTGACTGCTGTTCTGCCGACGAAGGTCACAGCGTAACTGTTAAGCTCGACTGCCCACTTTGCTATTCTTCCCACTGCTTCGCTGTTTTTGAAAATGTTCTCGAGGGGGTACGACGAAGGTACCTGGATCTCGTGGGCTTGGAAATAGTGCTTGAGCTTTCTTGACGCCATAACGACGGCGTATGCTATTTTCTCAAGCTCCGAATAATTTTTCTTTGGGCCTTCGAGGGTTTCTGAAACGTAGTAGATTGGGGCTTGTCTGGTCTTGTTGTTTTCGCGGAGCTCCTTGATGAGGACTGCGCTTGCTGCGTGTGGCGAGGCTGCGACATAGAGTAACAATAGATCTCCCTTGCTTGGGCTGGTTAGGGCAATCAAGCTGGTCAGATACGTTTTCAGCTCCTCGAAGGCCTTTTGTTGCTGGGGACCCCAATTGAATGGAGCGTTGCTTCTGAGTGTTTCAAAGAAGGGTAACCCTCGCTCTGCGGATCTTGAGATGAATCTGCTAAGTGCTGCTAAACGACCGGTCAGACGCTGAGCTGCTTTCTTGGTTGCCGGAGGTTCCATGTTCATGATGGCATCAATCTTCTCAAGGTTAGCTTCGATTCCTCTGGCTGAAATGATGCAACCTAGCAATATACCTTCGCTTACCCCGAAAACACATTTTTCTGGGTTTAGTTTCAGTCCGGCGGACCGGAGGTTGCTGAACACCCTCGATAAGTCTGATATGTGGTTTTCTTTTAGTTCACTCTGGACGACTAGGTCGTCGACATAAGCAGAGACAGCGTGTTCATCCTTGAAAACTTCAGAGGTCATGCGAGCGAAGGTTGAGCCTGCATTTTTCAAGCCTTCTGCCATTCTTCGGAAGCAAAAGGTGCCCGAGGGTGTGATGAAGCTTGTTTTTTCTTCGTCCTCTTCATTCATCCAAATCTGGTGATAGCCTGAAAAGCAATCAAGGAGGGATAGCATTTGGCAACCTGCTGCTCTGTCGACCAGGGTGCTTATGTTTGGGAGAGGGAAGTCATCCTTCGGACAAGCTTTGTTCAAGCAAGTGAATCCACGCACATTCGCCATTTTTTGTTTTTCTTTTGGACTAGGACCACGTTTGAGAGCCAAGTTGGGTATTTGACTGGGCGGATGACACCTGCGTCCAGAAGCCTTTTTACTTCAGCCTTCGCTGCCTCCTTTCTTTCTTCTGACATTTTGCGAAGCTTTTGTTTGATTGGGCGACAACCTGTTTTGATGTTCAGGCTATGCTCGATCATTGATCTGTTGACTCCTTTTAGGTCTTCTGCGGACCAAGCGAAGGTGTCGGAATTTTCTCTGAGGAAGGTGACGAAGTTGCCTTCTGATTGAGGGTCTAGATTGGCTGAGATGATGACCTTTCTTTCGGCGTTACCCTCAAAGAGTTGGACTTGTTTGGTTTCCTCCTTTGGCGCTGCCTTCACTCTGTCATTGCAGACTTCACCCTCGTCGCTGATACCGGGGGTTTGAGGTTTTGACAAGTTGTGTACGTTACGTTGCCCCGGGGCTACGTTCCCTTCGGCTGCCCTTGCAATGTCTTGGTCCCCAAATACTGCGACCACACCCTTCGGAGCGGGTAGCTTCATGCATAGGTAAGCGGGATGGACGGCAGCATTGAATGCGTTTGTGACCCCTCGGCCAAAAATGGCATTGTATGGGTAGAACATGTCGACGACATCAAATGTTATGTGCTCAGTCCTACAGTTGATTTGGTCGCCGAAGGTCACGGGCAAAGAAATTTTTCCGACGGCTCTCACTTGTTGACCACCGAAGCCGTATAGGGGGTTGTCAGCAGGTTGCAGAAGGTTTCTGTCAAGCTTCATACTGTCGAAGATTGAAGCGAACAAGATGTCAGCGGAGCTTCCTGTATCGACCAGTATTTTGGTGACGGTCCACCCAGCGAGGTTGGTTTCGATCACCATAGCATCGGTGTGAGGGTAATCTCTTAGCTTCATGTCACTGGGATCGAAGGTTATGGGGATGTGAGACCAACGACCGAATCTATGTGGTCCTTCGACGGCCACATGGTGGACTCGTCTGGCATGTTCCTTCCTCTGCCGTTTGTTACCATGGTCCTCATTTGAACCTCCGGTGATGGCTAGAATCACACCGAAGGTTGAAGTTGGATTGTTGATGGTCGTTTGGCTCGGGGCTTTGGCTTTGACAGGTTGTGGTGCTGGTAAGGCGGGGATTGGCGGTGGTGGTGGCAGAGCGTTGGTGGCTTGGTGGGTTGTTGGAATTTGGTTTTGGGGGGTTGTTGGGCATGTGACTGTGTAAGGTGGGTTTTGGCGTTGTGGGATGGTGGTTGGTTGATAAGGGGTTTGGTTGTAGAGTGGGTAGTGAGTGTAAGTGGGTTGTTGCGAAGGTAGGCCATAGTTTATGGGGGTATATTGGTATGGGGGATTTGGTGGGTGGAAACTTGGTTTCCTGGTGTGGTTGATGATTCGGGTGTCTGACGAAACAACTTTCCTGGATTCCTGGTATTCTTTTCCCATGGCGAAGCATTCGCATTGCTTTGTTGTGTGTCCCTTTCCGAGACCACAGAAGTGACAATACATTTTGGCGGGGTCTCGTTGCTGATTCCGTTGATCTGGCGGAGGTGGTAAGCCTTGGGGGTTTTGGTTGATCGGAGGTTGAGTGCTCCGTCTGTGGTCTTCATAGTGCGGTAGTTTGTTGATAGCCCCAATGTTGCTTTGCTCTTGGCGGAGGTTGTTTTCTCTCGGATGAGGCCTCGGCTGCGGCTTTTGCTGTGACCTTCGAGCATCGGACTTCGCTCTAAAGTCCATATCAGCTCTACAGTATCTTTCCATTGTTTCATGCAACTCTTCGATGGAGCTTGCCGGTTTTCTGGCAAATTTTGAGGAGCATGGTCCTGGGCGCAGGCCACTGACTGCAGCGAGGATGACAGCCTCGTCAGATATCCCCGGGGTCCTCGCTCTGATTTGAATAAACCTCCGCCAGTAATCTTGGAGCGGCTCGCGCTCTTCTTGCTTGCAATTGAACAGCTCGATGGGGTTTGACGGGGCTAGAGTGATGCCCTTGAAATTTGTACACAGCTTGTCTCGGAGGGTGGCCCAGGAATCCACAGTTCCGGGGCGAAGGTTGTTGTACCATGTTTGTGCGATGTCTCGCAGAATGATGACAAAGGATTTTGCCATTGTTGATTCATCACCGCCTGCTGCGGCAACTGCTGCTTCGTAGCTCATGATGAACTGGCGAGGGTCGGAAAGTCCATCATAGCGAGGTAGGTTTTGTGGATTGTAACATGGTGGCCAGGGCTGAGTTTGGAGTATTTGGGAGAGTGGTGACTTTGGATCATACGGCATTTGGTGTTGTTGATGCCTTCGCTGAATGCGAAGGTTTTGTTCTCTCTCATCTGGGTAGAGTTGGCGGAAGTTTGGGTGTCTCACAGGATATGGCTCTGGGTGTACTGGTGGTGGTGGGGGTGGTGGATGGTGACGAAGGTTATCTTGATTCGGCTCCTCATTCCCCTCTTGTAGCGGGGGTATCTCCTCATCATTCCAGCCTTCGGCTTCGGCTTCCGCCGCAGCGAGGGATTCCTCCATACGGCGAAGCTGCTCCCTGGCCTCATCGGCCCTCTGTCTGATCGAGCGCAATCGGTTATGCCTCTCAAGCTGTTCCAGGCGCCTCTTCTTCTCTTGCAGCTCAGCCTCGAGCCTTTCAAGGGCCTCGAGGCCCATCTCTTCTTCTTCTCCCTCTCCTTCTCCCGAAGTGTGTGGGTGCGGCTGCGTCGCCACTCGGACCTGGGGGCCCAGGGATTGGGGTTCCGGGGTGACGTTCTCTCCCCCCGAGGGTTGCACAATTTCTTCCGCAGGAGGGACCACCGCCGCTGACTCTCTGGCTACACGTTGGTCCCTCGCTGGGTGAGCTCTTCTGTTTCCTGCCATGTCAAACTTTCGGTCCCCACGGACGGCGCCAAACTGTTGGGAGCACACTTGCCGAACCCCCGCACTTGTGCGGAGAGAACAGCGAAGGTAGCCAAGCGTCGGAAGTTAAAGTGTAAGCGAAGGTTTTGAACTCGATTAATGCTGTAGTGCACTAATCCCAAAAGTCCCCCCTTCACACTGTTCACTCCCTGGTATTTATAGTGAATACCAAGGGGCACAGGTCAAACTACAAAAGGGTACAACAAAGATTCCTTGCCTCCACGCAGGGAGGAGGGGTAAAAAGGTAAGTACATAGTAGAGGCTGAAACCCTAGCCAGCTTTCCCCCTGTGCGCCGCCACCTGACTCAGACCGCCTTCGGGAATGGGATGGTGAGGCGTTGACCTTTGATTCGTGCTCGCCTTCGGACCCGCGACCTTCGCTGCTCGACGCCCCCCAGATGTTGATGGGGACTTCAGTTCTCGGCAATGGCGTGCGGATGAAATGATTTTTCTTTCATTTGCAGCACGAATTTGTTCATGTACTTGGCCCTACTTTCTGTATCAACTGCATTGAAACATATATATTTCTGTATCAATGTAGTGGCAGTGCTTGACACTAGTGGGTCACAGCCCTTCCCCCCTTAAAGAAATCTCATCCCGAGATTTTGGTTACGTACCAATCTTTATAAAAGTGGGGTAGTTTACGCGTAAGTACTCCTCAGTCTCCCAGGTAGCATCGTTAGGTCCATGATTACTCCAGAGAATCTTGTAAGTTTTTACTTCACGGTTGCGAGTTACTCTGGTCTTGGTATCTAGTATCTCTTGCGGTTGTTCCTAATACTCCAGATCTGATCGGATAGCGATATCTGGGATTCGAACTTCTTCTCGTTCGGGTACTCGAAGACATATCTTTAGCTGCGATACATGGAATACTGGGAAGATTGCACTCATCTCCGGGGGTAACTGTACTTCATAGGCTACTTCACCTTTTCTGGCTATGATCTGGTATGGTCCCACATATCGGGGTGCTAACTTCTTCTTGATTCCAAAGCGTTGGACCTTTCTCATGGGTGAGACTTTAAGGTAAACGTAGTCTCCTACATGGAATTCCAAAGGTCTCCTTTGGGTGTCAGCATAACTTTTCTGTCGAGATTGCGCTGCCTTGATATGTTGCTGCACAATTTGCACAATCTCTTCGGCATCCTTTACATAATCTGACCCATAGAATCCTCGATCTCCTGATTCTACCCAATTTACTGGTGTTCTGCACCTTCGTCCATACAAAACTTCAAACAGTGCCATTTTTATACTTTCTTGGTAACTATTGTTGTAAGAGAACTCTGCTAGAGGTAACCATTTCTCCCATGATTCTCCCGAGGAAAGCACATATGCTCTAAGAATATCCTCTAAGATTTGATTTACTCTTTCCGTTTGTCCTGCGGTCTGGGGGTGGTAAGCGGAACTTTGTACCAACTTGGTTCCTAGCTCCTTATGCAACTGCTCCCAAAAACGAGCTATGAACTGGGGTCCTCGGTCAGAAAGAATCCTCTTGGGTATACCGTGTAAACTTAAGATGTTCTGAATGTACAGATTTGCATACTGGTGAGGTCGATATGTAGTCTTGACTAGTACAAAATGAGCCACTTTCGATAATCGATCCACGATAACCCAGATAGAATCGTGTCCCTTCTGGGTGACTGGCAGTCCTGTGATGAAATCCATACTAATCTCTTCCCATTTCCATTCTGGGATTGACAGCGGTTGCAATAGTCCGGCGGGTTTCAAATGTGTAGCCTTAATCCTGCAACAGGTATCACACTTGGCGACGTAAGCTGCGACCTTTCTTTTCATCTTAGACCACCAATACCTTAGTTTCAAATCTTGGTACATCTTACTACTTCCCGGATGGATAGACAATTTTGAACTGTGAGCTTCATTTGAAATTCTATCTCTCAGCTTTGTGTTCTTGGGTATGACCAACCTTTGATTATACCATAAGATCCCTTGCTCATCCACTCTGAAGTTCAACGAACTACTGGTTTCCAGTCTCCTCTTGACCTGATAGATTTCTTCATCGGTCTTTTGTTCTTCAATGATATCACTTTCCAGGGTACATTGTATGATGATATTATTTAGCAAAATGGGGTGCATTAGGTTGAATCCATCTTCCAACAATGGTTGCATGGAGTTGCAATGAGTCTTGCGGCTCAAAGCATCTGCCACTACATTCGCTTTTCTAGGGTGGTAATGCACTTTCAGGTTGTAATCCTTGATCAGTTCTAACCATCTTCTCTGCCTCATATTTAACTCGGGTTGAGTGAAGATATACTTCAAACTTTTGTGATCCGTATACACGTGACAAAAGTTGCCCATAAGATAATGCCTCCAATCTTGAGTGCATGAACTACTGCGGCCAATTCCAAATCGTGAGTCGGGTAATTCTCTTCATGCGGTCATAACTGATGTGAAGCATAGGCTATGACTTTTCCATTCTGCATAAGCACACATCCTAGTCCAATCTTGGACGCGTCACAAAACACATCAAAAGGTTTCTCCAGATTTGGTTGAGCCAAAACTGGTGCAGAAGTCAACAAAGTTCGTAGAGTGTGAAATGTTGCTTCACACTCTGGAGTCCATTCAAACTTCTTGTTTTTCTGAGTTAACTGGGTCATAGGCTTTGCTATCTTTGAAAAGTCCGGAATGAACCGACGGTAATATCCGGCCAATCCTAAAAAGCTACGAACCTCATGTACACTAGTGGGTGCCTTCCAATCCATAGCTTCCTGTAGTTTAGTGGGGTCCACAGAGATTCCCTCTTCTGAAAGGATGTGTCCGAGAAAGGATACTTTCTTTAACCAAAACTCACACTTGCTAAACTTGGCATATAACTTGTGCTCTCGAAGTCAGGTTAAAACAACTCGTAAGTGCTCAGCATGGTCTTGCTCGTTTTCAGAGTACACCAAGATATCATCAATGAACACCACAACAAACTTGTCCAATTCAGGCATAAAGACAAAATTCATCAGATACATGAAATGTGCCGGTGCATTTGTCAGTCCAAAAGACATAACTAGATACTCATAGAGTCCATATCTGGTGGAGAAAGCTGTTTTTGGTATATCCTCCCTTCGGATCTTGATCTGATGGTAACCTGACCTTAAGTCAATCTTGGAGAACACTTTCGCCTTGGATAACTGATCAAACAAGACATTGATTCGGGGTAAGGGATATTTGTTCTTTATAGTTACTGCATTTAGAGGTCTGTAATCCACACACATTCTCAATGTTTTATCCTTCTTTTTCACAAAGATGGCAGGACATCCCCAAGGTGACGAACTAGGACGTATCAAACCCTTATCCAAAAGCTCTTGCAACTGGGTTTTGAGCTCTGCTAGCTCGTTAGCCGGCATCCTATATGGCCTCTGAGAAATAGGTGCCATTCCAGGAACTAACTCTATAGCAAACTCCACATCCCTATCTAGCGGTAGTCCTGGCAACTCATTAGGAAAAACATCTGGGAACTCGCTCACCACTGGGATCTCAGCTATCTGCTTTGCCGTGATGTTGAACAACACTCCTATCTCATGGAGGTTTCGAGGTAGTTTAAACCAGAAGGTAGACCCGTTCTGGGGACTAACCATGGAAACTACCCGCTCTGCGATGTCAAGATTGACCTTCCAGAGTTTCATCCAACCCATACCCAAGATTACATCCAAACCTAGACCAGGGATTACTATGGGATCCACTATGGCCTTTTTATCCCCAAAAGTCATTTCCACTCCTTTAGCCATTTTACGGGTGGAGAGAACAGCTCCTGCAGAACTTATCTGATACCCCCGATCCAACTCTACTAACTCAAGATTACTTCTCATAACAAAATTCTCACTTATGAATGAATGCGATGCTCCGGAATCAAACAACACAACTGTGGGGTATTGGTTAACAAGAAATGTACTAGCAGTGACAGGTTCTCCTTCTGGCACTTCTTCAACAGTGGTGAAATGCACATTGCCCGTGCGAGGTCGAGGCTGGGTGTACTGTTTCTTCGGCTGGGGGCACTGACGAGACAGGTGTCCGGTCTGACCACAGTTGTAACATGGCCCGATCACATATGGGGTCCTTGGACCTCCCCGAACCTCCTGCCTTTGCCTTGTTCTGCATTAGAGGAGCGATGTATGGCTTCTGAAAGCTTGGACGAGGGCGGTTGGTGGTTATCTTCCTTTGCGGTGGACGGAATCTTGCTCCTGCAACTAGCGGGCGGTACGGGGTGCGTGCTCCGAAAGGGGTCTTCTGCTGAGACGAACCTCCTTCGTTCGCACGACGACGAGTCTCCGTCGCCAGCCTGCTATCATTGGCCTCCTAGTTCAGGCAGTTACTGACGAAGTCACTGAAGGTGGTGCGGTGACTGTTTCCCATCTTGGAGAGCATGGTAGCATTCATGCCACGCTTGAAGCTTGCAATCTTCTTGGCCTCTGTGTTCACGAAATCCGGGGCATAGCGAGACAGGTTGTGGAAGCTATGGAGATATTCCGACATTGACCTGGTCCCCTGCGACAGCCTCATGAACTCTGTGACCTTCATTTTCATCAAACCACTGGGGATGTAGTGGTTGCGCATAGCAGTGGAGAACTGCTCCCAAGTAACAGGTGCATTCGCTGGCAGTGATGCACGGTACTGGGACCACCATAAGCCTGCAGGTCCTTCCAACATGTGAGCGGCATATTCCGCCTTGAGCTCTTCAGTGAAGCGAAGAAGACGAAACTTCTGGGTGATGGAGTTGAGCCATTCATATGCCTCGAGCGGTTCAGTGGCTTCCTTGAACATAGGGGGACGAGTGTCCAAGAAGCCACAATATGAGCTGTATTGATTTGGCTCAGGCCCCTGACGTTGCTGATGTTGCTACGCAGTGTTGTTGGCAATGTTACAGAGTGTAGCCTCCATATGCCTTTGCATTTCCTCCATGTTCCTCTGGCTGCCCAAGAACTGCACGAAGAACGCTTCGGGTGTCATCGGCAGCGGTGGAGGTGGCGGCAGATTCTCCTCCTGCCCTGATCCTTGTCCACGCTGGCTGCGGGTGTGGGCTGGCATCTGCATATCCCATTAATGAGCAATAATTATGTGATGTTATATTGATCATGAATAAATACTGTGCTGCACATAATTCAAAAATTTAGCACACGACCAAGTATAAATACTCATTTCCATACAACATCACAGAATAATCGCTCGAAAATAAGAACGCAAACAACGAATTTCCATAAAAAGGTGCCAGATCGAAATCTGGAATTTGTCCAAAAGCCGTACATGCCATCATACAACTTAAAACACAAGACCAACACATGTTTGGTTACAACAAAAGCGGCCATGATCGAGCTAAACAAAAGAAAGAGACTCCTAGTGAAACTAGCACTCAAGCGTCTCCAGCGGCGGATGCGGCGTCATCCACATCGGCGTCAATCATCGGCTCGTCAGCATGGGCCTCATCTTCTGGTGGAACGTTTGGACCAAGCACTACTTCGTCCTGGGGCTCCAGGGCCTCATCAGCATAGGCCACGTCAGCTGCGGGGGCGGCGGCCTCCTGTGCCTCATGATGCATCTGGTGGATCGCCTCGTGGAGGTGGTCGATGTAGGTATGTTGATCATGCACATGCTGTATCAGGTGATGGGCACCCTCCCTGAGCTGATCAAGCGCGGTCCGGGCTTCATCCCGCTGAAAAGCTGTCGTTAGGTACATCTGCTCGGCGACAGTCCTGGCGGTGCTTTCTGCTCCTGCAGTGGCACGTGCCTCATCACGCTCCAGGGTGACCTGGTGTAGCCTCTCCTGCAGTCGGGCTACCTCGGCGTCAAACTCCTCCTGCAACTTCCTCTTGCTCTGGTAAGTGGCGGTGAGGGTAAAGGACACACTCTCCAAGCTGCGCTCCAAACTCTCACATATGCCCACCATAGCTCCTGTGGCGCTCATCGCAGATGTCTCACAAAAGAACCTCTCCTCTGCACCTCCTGTCAGAACCGAGTCCAAAGTCTGCCTCCAGTGCAATGGAAAAGGTGATCCACGAGGGAACACTCCTGCCATGGCACTAGCAAGGCCAACACCAAGTAAGTTGTCCTGTTGGCTCCATCCTTGGCACAACTGCCTCTGGTGATCTCTGTCCATCCTGACCAGTGGGGCTTGCTAGCCAAGGCTTTGACCTTGACCTGCACCATGACCAACGAATTCTGCCCATAGATATCCTTCTGCCAAGAATACCGGGGCTCCTGTCCTTCCTCATATCCCACTGCCTGCAGAATCCTCCAAAGGATGGTTGACAACACAAAGTAGGACAAGAATGTGTTCTTGGTCAACTTTGTGGCCAAGCGATGACGTGGGACTCCTCTGCCCCCGGTGGCCTTGCGAGCTGTCAACTTAGTCCGGGCCATCTGTAGAAACAAAAAGGCTTTCGAACTCTCGTGAGACGCATATTTAAGTTGGCAAATTTTTATAAGGGAAAAGGAACAACTTTTAATTAAGGGGAGGTAATGCAAGTGCAAGAACATAAACATGATGCATGATCGTACTTACGTTCTCACTCACTATTAATGACTCATAAGTCCTAACGTTCTAGTCGGTGGCAAGAACGATCTCTCATGCGTTATCTACTCGTTCTATTCGATCACGTAGTTAGTGTACCTGCAGAAGATTCATTTCAGCCTAAGCAAAATCCCAATGATAAAATAATTGAGTATTGGCCCATACGTACGGAGGTACATAGAAGCCAATACTAAACACCATGCACCAATCCAGAAAATATACCCAGCACTTGATACCCTCACACATGCTTGCGTAAAGCTAGCACATACTTGGTATAACAACACTCAGCCTAGACCGACGGTTGGACGGTCATGCCCTCATATCTCACCAAATCATTTTATGCATATTTTTGCAATCGACGCATTCTCTTTTCCCGAGAATGGACCAGCAAATGAAAAATCCAGCATGAAGCGATATCCCTGAACTCTGTTAGTAGTTAAGCCACCTGAATCCTAGTATAGGTCTTAAGGACAAGACTGGGCACATTTAGATTTTCAAAATAGTTTTTGAAAATAGTTTTAAAATACCTATTTTAGTTCAAAAATAGCTCCTTATGGATGCAATAACTTGAACCATGCTCTAATACCAGCTGTGGCGGAACCGTCTAAATTATAAGAGCTCAAGTACCGTCTTAGCCAAAATCAGCTGACCTCGACTCGTACTTGAACCCATATAACTCCGGTAGTCCGGAAATCTCGAAGGATTTCAAACAACTTACAACATACAGGATCGCATCGTTCAAGTACCACATTCGTGAGGATACAACAGTTGATAATTGAAATCAAAATTAACATCAGAGTGCGAAATCTTAGAAGTTATTACAACACTAAGTTTGAAATGCGGAAGCTTAAATAAGTCTGAAACACGACCACCACATACGTGGTCCAAATGAAACATTGTTTTTGATAACTCACTCCGACTTTTTCAAATAATGTGCCACCAATAGTCTTAGTCCAGCAAAAGCAAAAGAGAAGCTTCTAGACGACCCTGCCTTGGGCCTATTCCTCATCACCCTCCACGGGGTAGAGACAGTGCTTACAATAGCCGTAGTAGACCTAGCCATCTGCAACAACGGGATAAACCCTAAGTACGGGAATGTACTCAGCTAGACTTACCCGTCCAACTGAAAATAAAAGACACCAAGGGTATGCAAGGCCTTTTTGATGGAGCTGGGAATTTTAGTTGTGAAAAGCTCAATTTGAGGGGAGTAATATTTAATCGTGTCGATGAGCAGTCAAGTTTTAAGCCTATCTTTCGTTCTAAGTTTGGACCTGAACTATTACATCCACTTGAGTCTAACAATCAATAATATAAACATAAACATCACATGGAGTTATATCATGGTGAAGCTCGACATAGTTTCCCACTAACCGGGGGAGATGGCGACTCGAATTGAATTACAAACCAGCTGGCGAGAAACCTTTAATACAAACCCACACTTTCCCCGTCGGGTCGATGCATTGGGTAACCGCTCGATACTGTTCGTGGTGGTAATCATCGCGGTTCAAGCACAGACCACCCAATTAGAACTATACGATAGCCATTCCGAGGCAGATTGTGTTTCCATACTAGAGGGAGCGACACGAGTTGAGACCGGCACGAACATCGTCTAACCGGCTTTGGGGTCGGCGATTACGGCACCGACAACCCTAAGTAAAAGGGCGCTTTCGAAAATGAACGAGAGCCTACATCGATACAAACCTACACGATCCAACGGACGAGCAGCCCCAAGTTTCCAAACTTGTGCCTTGCCTTCCAGTTGACCGTATTTCATTACTACTCAGGTTCTTTTCCACGATAGCAAATATAGCCAACCGTGATCCGGTAATCACCCATCAGGGGCATTACGGGAACATTGTTTATTACTACTTTATTAAGCAGGCTAAGCAATTCTATATTTGCATAACTAACAGGATAACAAGGTAGCTATAAACAATAGCCAAGGAATGGTAATGCAACAAGTAGGATTAAATCAACTCCTATACGTAATGCATCACAATATAAAAATACTCAATTGATTTAATTGTAAATAATAGGAGACTTAGAATGCTCCGGGGCTTGCCTTGGGAGAAGACCGATGCCTCGTGAGAGGGGCACTCGGGCAGGATAGTTTCTGCTGCGGGTTCGGCTTCTTTGTTCCTGGACACCTCCTGGATCTCCTGCTCGACGGTTGCCTCCTCCTCCGGTTCGGTCTCCGGAACTAGCGATCTTATTGCAATGCGGTAAAATTAAATAATGCGTCATGCACTTATAGTGGATGTAATGTAAACATCTCATGCAAACCAACAAAACCAACTTGTTGAACCACTTTTGACATTGAGAAAAAATATTTATTTACTGTATTAAACAAAACCATTAATTCAACTATTTTCTATTTACTAATTCAAAGAGAACCCTAGGTTTAAACAACAAGTACCATTTTCTGTTTTCAGAAAAATCCACAAAATCATTGCTAGAGCATGAACATATAATTTTACATAAAATAACAATATTTATTTTAAAACAAACCCTTTGAACTGTAACCCTACTGGAAAAGGGTGCAATCCTCATTTTTATATTTTTCCCTAATTCTACTCCACATTTCATATTTATCAAAAAAGTTCCATGAACAGAAACTTCATATTATTTTCTACATGAATTTTCGAAGAAAAACTCAGAAAAGAACTCTTGTACTACAACTTCTTATTTTTCCATACAACATCCCCTACTTAATATTTTTCTCAGCTTCTACCAGGCATACAAAGAGCACATGAATTTTCCCATATTGTTTTTCTGCTTTCATTTCTCTAAACATTGAATTCAAGAAAACAGCTAAAAAGACATTTAAACTTAAACAATTACTTTTTTTACACAAGCAGACCCTCATATATTTTTCACAGATACTTCACATGATGAGAAACATGTACAAATTTTGCCATGAATTAATTCAACCAGAAAGCATGTAAACACATTTATTTAAGAACATGCACACAATTTGAATTAAATAAAAACAACACCATAAACTACTACCAAAAATATTTTCACATTTTTTCCTGATAGATCTACTCATGAACAAATTAACAAAACTGAAAGCACTCCATTTGGATCATTAAAACATGCTGCACAAAATAAACAAGACTTTCTGGAAAAACAAAAGAAATGGAAAATCATTTTCGAATCCCGGCTGGGCCTACGGTGGACTCAGCCCATACACCGAGAGCGGCTTACGTGCGGGGCCGACTGGGTCAACGGGCCCACTGTAACACCCGGTTTTCCGAAGAATACCAAGTGTCCTCTATATGTGTGCCCAAGAAGTCCACAAGACACATATAGCTACAAATATGGAATTTTCTCAAAGACAATGCTTAATTATATATCGAAACATAGATACAACAAGAGTTGCACTTAAAACAAACACAGAGCGAAAACTAATCTTCGGGACTCCAAACTCCACAGGGATGGTTGACTGGGGGAAACACTCGCCTAGAACTCCTGGAACACCTTCTGCAACTGCTCACTTGATTTCACCATCTGGTACCCATCCGGGATTTTCATTGATTATACGCAAAGCAAGGGTGAGCGCACCATACTCAACAAGTATAACATGAGGGATGCAAGGCTCAAAAGGCTAGACACGGCTGAACTGCGGAAAGCATTTTTAGTTGGTCATGTTTTATTTATTAGACCTATGTCACTAGGTTATGCTTAAGCTCCCATAGTGAAAGTATAATTAAGTATCATCAAGTTTATCATCTCCCACATTATTCATAGAACTGTCTCAAAAAGGATCCTGGCCGCTCATGTCCGAGAGCTCGGCTGATATATTAGCTTATTCTTAACTCTGCAGAGTGTGTACAACTTTACCCACGAGTCGTGATTGCCCATTGCCCGAGGCGGCCAATCTCTTAACTCAGTACCAAGGTAAGTCGATAGGGATCACTACGAAGTCGTTCCAACGTTGGTCTAACAAGTCATAGCCGCTAAGGTTTCCATCTCCCAAGAGTTATGAACACCTCCCCACTAAGGTAACATCCCATCCTCCAAAGTAATTACCCTAGTGGGACCGGGCCATAACTACATGGTATGCCCCTCTTGCCCTTTCGGTAAGCTACAGACGAGCTAGAACATTCAGAGTACTTAGCTAAGACCAGAGCCATGTAGTCCTCATGTTTGTACTGTAAATCCTGGGTTGCCACTTTAAGATTCAGAACCAACATTTGTTCCATAAATCATTAATCAAGATTAATTATCATTTTAATATTTGGTATTTGCAAGCTAAGCAGAACTACCCATATGCACAACCCAAGGTAACAAGGAATACAGGTTAATAAAGTTCTAGGTAAAATCTCTAGGGTTCATCATATTAGACACATGCATATGAAAATGTGATTAAAAGGTTGCTGGGAAACAAAGGAACTCATGTTACACTTGCCTTCCAAAACTCATGTTGATGGATCCACTTCTTCGAAGATCTTCTTCATGGCCACCTTGGACTGCTTGAACTATAAACGGGATCAAAAGACACCACACAAGCATCCATTCCCAATCACTACATGCAAACAAATAATATTTCTATTAGAACAGTACACCAAATAGTACTAAAACAAAAAAAGGTTACAAAACTATTATACGCATTTCTACAAACATGTGAGTGCAAGAATCACTCTAATCGGACTTAAAATGAGAAAGTTAAGTTGAAAACGAGGTTCAATGGCACTTTTGTAATAAAACCGAACTCATTTCTGATTTAAAACAATTAATTTCGCAATTTCTGCGCAGCCTAGGACGGCGGGTTCTATTTTCACAAAACTCAGGGGCTAAACCGAAAGAAAACAAAGCTTTTTAAAACAGAGATGGACTGCGGGTTTATTTCTGAAAACTCGAAGGGCTTTTCTGCAAAAAGCGCAGGTGCGGTCAGCTGACCGTGTCGCCGGCTGAGCTGGCAGCCACGTGGCGCCACCGGATTGGCGCGGTACACCACGAGGCGTGTGGACAGGGGTGCGGGAGCTGTGGACCAGGTCCACGGGCTCACGAACCCGACGCATACCCCTTCGGGGTCGGGATCTAATCCTGGCCATCCGCGAACGGATCAACGGCGCAGGTGGGTTGGGGGAAAAGCTGGCTGGCGTGGCGGCGCATCCACGGCGGCAGCCATGGATTCCGACCGGAACACGGCGGCGGAACGCCGGATCGGTGCTCCCGGCTTCCCAAGGCTACACCGAGACCACTAAGGTGACCAGCAGGACCTCGCGAACTCAGGCATGCGGTCGGTTTGGGTGGGGACGGCATCGCGGCGCAAGCACCCGTGGCGGCGCCATGGTTAGGAGCTCGGAGCTCGACGAAGTGGCAAATCCGAGCACAAAACTCAAATAAAAAGATATGGGGAGGGAGAGGAGATCACCACGGCTCGGTTGAGGAGGTTCGCGACGCCGGGGAGAGCTTGGTTGAGGCCGGTGTCGAGTTTGGACGGACTGCAGAGATGGAGAGGCTCGTTGTTAGGGAATAGGACCGAGGAGGGCTTCAACTGGGGGCTTTATAGGGTCATGGGGGTGCGGTGAAGGGGCGCTGGCGCTTCACCGAGGCCACTTGGTGGCCGAGTGGCCATTATAGCCACTCACCGTGGCGGTTTCGGAAGGAGAAGAGGCAACGACGGCGCACTGAGCGGCCATAGATAGGGGAAGAGGTTCGGGGACGCTGACAGGTGGGGCCGAGCGGTCAGGCGGACGCGAGGAGCGGCTGACGCGCGGGTCCAAGCTGTCAGCGGGCGCGGGGTGAGGGCGGTGCAGCGCGCGGTTGAGTGGGCCGTGGCGGGGTCATTGGGCCGGGACGCGCGGAGAAAACAGGGAGGGAGCGTGTGGACGGTGGGTGCAAGCGAGCAGGCCACAGTTCGGTTTGCCGAACGGGCCGCGAGATGGGCCAAGGAGAGGGCTTGCACACGCGGAATGGGAGGGAGAGAGCGTTGTGGTGCGGGCCAGGGGCGGGCCGCACGAGCGAGGGGAGAGAGGAGGAGGGTTGGGCTAGTTTCTTGGCTGGGCCGAAAGGATGAGGGGTGAGGGGAGAGAAAAGAAAAGGTTTTTCTTTTTGTTTTCAAAGCAAAACTTGTTCAAATTCAAACTAGGTTTGAATTCAAACCACTCAACACTATTCCTACACTCAAACAAATATATATGCACCGACATGAATGCAACAAAAACGTTTCTAAGCCCTAGGGTTCATTTTAATAATCCGAAAATTAATTTTTACCTAGGTGAAATGCTCAGAAAATTGAATAAACGCTCAAATTTATTACTAAATTAGGAAAATGAAATTTAGGGTGTTACAAATCTACCCCCCTTAGGATGAATCTCGTCCTCGAGATTCAGACGATGATTCGAAGAGATTGGGATGCTCTGATCAGAGATCTTGCTCTCTTTCCCAAGTTGCATCATCTTCTGAAAGTTGGCTCCACTGAACTTTGATAAAGATAACACACCGGGATAAGAGATTGATAAGGAAGATAGGATTAAACCCCAACGATCTAATCCTACAAACTTAAGCCTTAACTTCTAACTAGATGAAGATGTGGCCATCACTCCCACAACTCATCACAATCATGACAAAGATCCAAATCAATCATGATCATTAAGTAAAACATACAAACACTTAGTTGCACATAGCATACATAAGACTCAACTCGACACTCATTACTAAACGTTCTTATTCTATGAATGGCAAGTCTCCTATTGGACAACAAAGGTGACAACTTTATTCTAGGCCATGGTAAAACAAGATCTAAAAGTTTGAGTATCAAGAATTTGCAATAGAATAGAGATAAGGAGTTAAGCATAGATTGTAATAACTTACAAGGTAGAGAGAGAGAGTGAAGCAAAACTTTTTAAACGTCCATTTCTAACTAGGCTTGCGTCCTACAGTCAACATTGCTTTGATACCAATTTGTAACACCCGGTTTTCTGAAGAATACCAAGTGTCCTCTATATGTGTGCCCAGGAAGTCCACAAGACACATATAGCTACAAATATGAAATTTTCTCAAAGACAATGCTTTATTATATATCGAAACATAGATACAACAAGACTTACACTTAAAACAAAGCAGAGCGGAAACTAATCTCCGGGATTCCAAACTCCACAGGGATGGTTGACTGGGGGAAACACTCGCCTAGAACTCCTGGAACACCTTCTGCAACTGCTCAATTGATTCCACCATCTGGTACCCATCCGGGATTTTCATTGATTGTACGCAAAGCAAGGGTGAGCGCACCATACTCATCAAGTATAACATGAGGGATGCAAGGCTCAAAATGCTTGACATGGCTGAACTGCGGTAAGCATTTTTATTTGGTCATGTTTTATTTATTAGACCTATGTCACTAGGTTATGCTTAAGCTCCCATAGTGAAAGTATAATTAAGTATCATCAGGTTTATCATCTCCCACATTATTCATAGAACTGTCTCAAAAAGGATCCAGGCCGCTCATTACCGAGAGCTCGGCTGATATATCAGTTTATTCTTAACTCTACAGAGTGTGTACAACTTTACCCACGAGTCGTGATTGCCCATTGCCCGAGGTGGCCAACCTCTTAACTCACTACCAAGGTAAGTCAGCAGGGATCACTACGAAGCCTTTCCAACGTTGGTCTAACAAGTCGTAGCCGCTAAGGTTTCCATCTCCCAAGAGTTATGAACACCTCCCCACTAAGGTAACAGGCCATCCTCCAAAGTAATTACCCTAGTGGGACCGGGCCATAACTACATGGTATGCCCCTCTTGCACTTTCGGTAAGCTACAGACGAGCTAGAACATTCAGAGTACTTAGCTAAGACTAGAGCCATGTAGTCCTCATGGTTGTACTGTAAATCCTGGGTTGCCACTTTAGGATTCAGAACCAACATTTGTTCCATAAATCATTAATCAAGATTAATTATCATTTTGATATTTGGTATTTGCAAGCTAAGCAGAACTACCCATATGCACAACCCAAGGTAACAATGAATACAGGTTAACAAAGTTCTAGGTAAAATCTCTAGGGTTCATCATATTAGACACATGCATATGAAAAGGTGATTAAAAGGTTGCTGGGAAACAAAGGAACTCATGTTGCACTTG
Organism: Coix lacryma-jobi var. lacryma-jobi; assembly: GCA_009763385.1. Classification (NCBI taxonomy): domain Eukaryota; kingdom Viridiplantae; phylum Streptophyta; class Magnoliopsida; order Poales; family Poaceae; genus Coix; species Coix lacryma-jobi. Next base: position 68,231,546 of record CM019831.1, on the reverse strand, counting down.
GCTTCCAAAACTCATGTTGATGGATCCACTTCTTCGAAGATCTTCTTCATGGCCACCTTGGACTGCTTGAACTCTAAACGGGATCAAAAGACACCACACAAGCATCCATTCCCAATCACTACGTGCAAACAAATAATATTTCTATTAGAACAGTACACCAAATAGTACTAAAACAAAAAAAGGTTACAAAACTATTCTACACATTTCTATGAACACGTGAGCATAAGAATCACTCTAATCGGACTTAAAATGAGAAAGTTACGTTGAAAACAAGGTTCAATGGCACTTTTGTAATAAAACCGAACTCATTTTTGATTTAAAACAATTAATTTCGCAATTTCTGCGCAGCCTAGGACGACGGGTTCTATTTTCACAAAACTCAGGGGCTAAACCAAAAGAAAACAAAGCTTTTTAAAGCATAGATGAACTGCAGGTTTATTTCCGAAAACTCGGAGGGCTTTTCTGCAAAAAGCGTAGGCGCGGTCGGCTGACCATGTCGCCGGCTGAGCTGGCAGCCACGTGGCGCCACCGGATTGGCGCGGTCCACCACGAGGCGTGTGGACAGGGGCGCGGGAGCTGTGGACCAGGTCCGCGGGCTCACGAACCCAGCGCATACCCCTTCGGGGTTGGGATCTAATCCTGGCCATCCGCGAACGGATCAACGACACAGGTGGGTTGGGGGACAAGCTGGCCAGCGTGGCGGCGCATCCACGGCGGCAGCCATGGATTCCGGCCGGAACACGGCGGCGGAACGCCGGATCGGTGCTCCCAGCTTCCCAAGGCTACACCGAGACCACTAAGGTCACCAACGGGACCTCGCGAACTCAGGTAGGCGGTCGGTTTGGGCGGGGACGGCATCGCGGCGCAAGAACCCACGGCAGCGCCATGGTTAGGAGCTCGGAGCTCGGCGAAGTGGCACATCCGAGCACAAAACTCAAATAAAAATATATGGGGAGGGAGAGGAGATCACCACAGCTCGATTGAGGAGGTTCGCGACGCCGGGGAGAGCTTGGTTGAGGCCGGTGTCGAGTTTGGACGGACTGCAGAGATGGAGGGGCTCGGGGTTAGGGAATAGGACCGAGGAGGGCTTCAACAAGGGGCTTTATAGGGTCATGGGGGTGCGGTGAAGGGGCGCTGGCGCTTCACCGAGGCCACTTGATGGCCGAGTGGCAATTATAGCCACTCACCGTGGCGGTTTCAGGAGGAGAAGAGGCAACAACGGCGCACTGAGCGGCCAGAGGTAGGGGAAGAGGTTCGGGGACGCTGATGGGTGGGGCCGAGTGGTCAGGCGGACGTGAGGAGCGGCTGACGTGCGGGTCCAAGCTGTCAGCGGGCGCGGGGTGAGGGCGGTGCAGCGCACGATTGAGTGGGCCGTGGCGGGGTTATTGGGCCGGGACGCGCGGAGAAAACGGGGAGGGAGCGTGCGAGCGTTGGGTGCACGCGAGCAGGCCACAATTCAGTTTGCCAAACGGGCCGCGAGTTGGGCCAGGGAGCGGGCTTGCGCGCGCGGAATGGGAGGGAGAGAGCGTTGCGGTGTGGGCCAGGGGCGGGCCGCACGAGCGAGGGGAGAGAGGAGGAGGGTTGGGCTGGTTTCTTGGCCGGGCCGAAAGGATGAGGGGTGAGAGGAGAGAAAAGAAAAGGTTTTTCTTTTTATTTTCAAAGCAAAACTTGTTCAAATTTAAACTAAGTTTGAATTCAAACCACTCAACACTATTCCTACACTCAAACAAAATTATATGCACCGACATGAATGCAACAAAAACGTTTCTAAGCCCTAGGGTTCATTTTAATAATCCGAAAATTAATATTTGACCTAGGTGAAATGCTCAGAAAATTGAATAGACGCTCAAATTTATTACTAAACTAGGAAAATGAAATTTAGGGTGTTACACCCACCTGTCGGTGTGAGCCGAGCAGGGAAAAAGAGTTGACCGGCGATTACTCGCCGTCGGCGAGGTCGCCGGCGGTGAGGGCTAGCTCGATGTGTTTGTCTTGACGAGGCTGGTCAGGTGGTGGTGTTGGTTTGGCCGGCGCACGACCATAGCTTGCCGGTGACGAGCAATGGCGGGCGGCAGCGATGGTGGAGCTCGGCTAGGCCGTTTCCGGCGGTCGCCGGCTAAATTGACGAGTGCGTCGTGCTCAGTGAGGTCTATGGAGGAAAGCTAGAGGGTTGGTTTAGCCGGTGAGGTGTCCGAGGGGCTCGGCTTCGTGCACATGCCGCAGCGTCGGACATGGCGCTCGGCCGGAGAAGAGAGGGGGCTAGAGAGCGGTAGAGACCAAGCGGGGGGGGGGGGGGGGGTGTTCTCACCTCGCCTTTGCGTGATGTAGCTCGTCAGCGAAGGAGGGAGGTGGCGAAGCTCTGGGTGGCACGGAACAGGCTCAGGCTCCGCACGGCGTCGGTGGCGACTGCGGCGGGGCTCGTCGTGTTCCTGGGAAGGCGGAGCTCGGGGTGTGGCGCTAGCGTGCGCACCGGGTGTGCGGGGAGAAGGCGGGGTGGTGTGCGAAGGGAATCAGATGGAGGAGCTCCGGTGAGACCGTTACAGCGAGGGGGAGCTTGCGGGCTCTCGGTGTCAAACGGTGGCGAGCAGGAGGGTGTTCGACTCGCGTTCGTGCGTGGGAGAAGAGAGGGAGAGAGCGAGTGGTGTGAGAACTGGCAAGGAAGGGAAGAGGAGTGTGGCGCGCGGGGTTTTGGCCCTGGGCTCGGCCGGACGGGCGGTCGTGGCGGGGCCACGACCGGTGAGCGGCGATTGGCGAGGTAGGGTGCGGCAGCCGATGGCGGGCAAGGAGTGGCCGCGCGGGATCGCTTACGTGATTGGGGAGAGAAGGATCGAACGAGGAGTGGGCGAACGAGACTTGGAGCAGGAAAAGGCGGCCACGCGGCAGCCGGCCGGCGTACGGCGCTGCCGCGGTCGGGGTGACCGGCGCGACGCAGGCGGGAGCGACGCGGTGAGCGTGGGCCAGTGCGGCGCGGGTTGCGGGTGCGGACCTGGGCCGAAAGGCAAGGTGGGCCGAAAGTAAAGCGCGGCAGAAACGAATTCCTTTTTCTTTTTTCCCGAAAATTTTCCAAATTTGACCATTTCAAAATAGCTTCAAAATCTCAAAACTAGAATTTGACCTAAAAATAAAAGTTGCTCAAAATAATTTTCTCTACAACTTTCATATAGGACACTTTTCTACAAAATCATTTCTTGAGCCTTCACATAATTAAAGCCAATTTTGAGCCATAAATCATTTTTGTTCCCATATTTTTAATTATTAAACCATACTGAACTAAGTTAAGGTGTGAATAAGAAAAGTGTTATACTCAATATTATCTATTTTATAAAATTATTTGCCAAGACAGAAATTCATTTAAACAAACAAGTCCCATTGAAACCAAATTTCAAATAAGCAAACAAAGGGCAAAAAGCACTTCTATGCACATGAGATGATGCAATGCAATGCTCATGGCAATTTAGTAGCTAATGCTTGCTCCTAATGCAGTGCTTGACACTAGGGTGTCATACATTTCACCCCTTGTGGCTAGAAGTGTGTTTAATCTATCTACCACACAAAAGGATTTGCACCCTAGGTTTCAATCCTACTTTAGCATGACAATTCTAGGAATGTAAATAGAAAGAATTGAAATGCTCAAAGTAAATGCGTGAAGGACTAAAACGGGTGACCAGAGGGGGGTGAATGGGGGAATTAAATTAGGTGCACCCCGGGTTCACCACAATGCCTGTACACCCCCTTGGTGGATGATTGACACATGACAGAAAAAAGTATCATGCGGGCACCACGCAACATGCATGGGGACTAAATTTTGAAAATCGTCCACAGTATACGAGAACTTAATTGTTGCAAATTTTGTTGGACGTAGGATTTAGCTCCCTAGACACGAGTCAACAACCCACCATGGGGGAGGCCTTTTCCTATATGTCATTAAGAAAAATGGCCCCAACCCTGAACTCCCTGAAAGATGAAAACACGTCTTTATATCATCGCCCATTTTCATTTTTGCCCACATGTCACTCCGTCCGTTTTAGCTCCTCACGGTGTCAAACGACGCAGAGAAAAGACAGTAATGCCCTAGATCGTGCCAGCTATGTGAACTTACCCTGTATGCCATGCAGGGGGGAAGTGTTTTAGCGGCAACTCCCGTGAATGCTCAACGTGGCATAACTAGCCCAGATTAACAGTGGTGGGGGGTGGTTAATCCATCCACCCTAGTTAAGTGCGTCGCTTGCTGCCGATCTTTTTATTTTAATTTAATTAATTAACGCCCCCCAGATGTTGATGGGGACTTCAGTTCTCGGCAATGGCGTGCGGATGAAATGATTTTTCTTTCATTTGCAGCACGAATTTGTTCATGTACTTGGCCCTACTTGCTGTATCAACTGCATTGAAACATATATATTTCTATGATGAAAGATTTTTTTTTTAGGAAACAGGAGGGTTCACCCCCTACTAGAACTTTATTAAATTTTTGAAAGAAAAACACCAGACAGTTCTGGAGTACAAATTCAAGATACAAAAAAAGTGATGGAAAAATCAAGAGAATTATACAAAGCTTTCTAGCCATAAATCCAACATGGTTGATATTTAGCTCTTAGCTTAACTAGAGAATTTATTTTTAGCCTTGGCTGAACCTATTGACTGCTGTAGATTTCTGAAAATCAAGTCATTTCTAGCAGACCAAATTGAGTAGCACATAGATATAATGATCCTTATGGATGAAGTCCCTGAATGCAGAAATGGTTTGAAGTAAGTCATTCTGCACATATGGAGAGAGAATTGTGAGCTCAACTCAAAGGACATGAGCATGACCCAACCGAACCTCACTTGCACGAGCACGACACCACGCAAGAATTGTGTCAACCACATGCCTTCACCTTCCTCGCGTCTCTACTCCATGCCGATGCCAAGACCTCCTCCGCCGCTCGTCTCTTCAAATGCCAATGCCGCTCCCTTCCTCCAGCTCCATACCAACCAGCAGCAGGAGCTCAGGAGGATGGGTGACGCGGCCATCGCCACTGGTGTGCATTTGCACAAGGTCGAAGAGGAGCAGGAGCACATCTTCTGGAGCCGGTTCCCGCCCGTGGCCGTGCCGGACGACGTCACCGTGCCGGAGTTCGTGTTGGCGGGCGCCGAGGCCTACGCAGACAAGACGGCGCTCGTGGAGAACGCGCCGGGGGGCGGTCCTACACCTATGGTGAGGTGGCCCATGACGTGGCGCGGTTCTCCAGGGCGCTGCGGTCCGTCGACGTCCGCAGGGGCCACGTCGTGGTGGTGGCGCTCGCGAACCTTTTGGTGTACCCCGTGGTGAGCCTCGGGATCATGTCCGCCGACGCGGTCTTCTCCGGCGTGAACCCGCGCGCCGTGGGCAAGGAGATCAGGAAGCAGGTGGAGGACTCCGAGGCCAGGCTTGTGGTTGCCGACGTGGTGGCCTACGACAAGGTGAAGGACATCGGCGTGCCAGTGATCGACATCGGAGGGGACACGACGTGGCTTCCCGGCGCGATAAGCTTGGACGAGCTCCTCGCCGCGGCGGACCGCACAGGCGCGCCAGTGGTGGCGCTGGAACTGGCGCAGCAGTCGGACCTGTGCGTGCTCCCCTACTCGTCGGGGACCGGGGGCCGGCGCGGGGGCGATGGAGGGGCCGGAAGCCATGGCGTCCCAGACGGGGAGCGCGGGCGGGGCGCCCGGCGGCAGGGAGGGGCCGCCGGGTCTCCTGAGGATGAGGTGGTACGTGCGCGGGTCCACCTCGGGGGCGCCCGTCGGGAGCGCCGCGGAGATGGAGGATGCTAGGTTGCGGCGCCGGTTGAAGGCCTCCTGCATGGAGCGCGGGACCTCCGCTAGGGTTCGAGAGAGGAGTGAGTGAGAGGGGAATGAGAATCAGGCCAAGTCAACAGCGCCTCACGCCCCGAGGGGCATGTTGTGGATTTTTTCGGCTCGGTCCCACGCATCAGGGTGCCCAAATGACGGAAAACAAACAGAACCCAGACGGAGTGGCATGTGGGCAAAAACAAAGATGGACGGTGATATAACGGCGTGTTTTCATCTTTCAGGGAGCTCAGGGTTAGGGCCATTTTTCATAATGGCATACAGGGGGGTGTATAGGCATTGGGTTTACCCGGGGTGCACCCAATTTAATTCCGTGAATGGGAGCCTCAAAATTTCTTCTTGAGAAATAGATGGCCGCTGTCCCAAACTCAACCCTAAAAGCAAGACCAAGACTTGATAGTATCCACGACCCTAGTTGTAGGGTGGATGCTTCCAAGAAGCACGACGAGACACTACGCTAGTCAAGGAACCCAACACAAAAGCCGGAAACCAAATCCGAAATCAGACGAACGAGCAACGACGAAACAGTGAAGAACCAGTTGCATCGGACGCTGGCGATGCCAGAGCGTCGGACGTGTCCGATGCAAAATAAACAGTTCTGAAACCTTACTATTCCACCATCAGACGCTGCTACAGTGGAAGCCCAACGTCCGATGCCTTGAGCCCAGAGCGTTCGATGTACAATGGAGCGTCCGATGCCCAGCGTCTGATGCTCCCTCAAAATCCCAGATTTGGACACGTGGCAACGGAGCGTCCGATGCTACTTGAGTCAGCGTCCGGCCAAGAACACACCTTCTGATGCCTCCGAAAATAGCACAGTTCATCCACCGATTCGACCCGATCTCCCTCAAATCGAAAGCACTAAGGCTCAAACTTGGTGAGGGGAGTCACAAGCAAGTTAGTGAGCTACTCCTAAGAGATCATGGCTCTCTCCAAACTGCAAATCGGTGAATCGAAGAAAGTCGTGGTAAAGAAGCAAGAACACAATACAAAACAAAATCCTCCCGATCTACTAGTTCGTGAGGAATTAGAGAAAATCCTTCAGTGGAAAGATGTCTCTCATGAAGTACTAGAAGATGGTTCCAACAGATTTTCAAGTCATCCCTCAAATCAAGAAATCTCATGACGAATCAAAAGAGGGGAAACAAAGAACACGTAGAACAAAACGCGCATCAACACAAGATTTCGACCGAAAGTCTTCCCCATGAGGAGACAAGGAGATTACGGTCTCCTTTGCTGAAATTAGAGAATACACAGAGGAATTGTGTCGTCTCTGCGGATCACAAGCAGCTAGAGAGAGGGAGCCCTAACAGATGAATGTAGAGTCTATGAATGAAAATGCTGCAAGGATAGAGAGAGAGAGAGGAGGGGTGCCACTCTTATTTATATCCTATTACATATTTCCCCTTCTACCCCTAAATACAAGAGCAAACTAGCTAACCCTAGGGGTATTCTAGTCCAACTCTGTTAGGTCTTCATCTGACGGCCACGTGCCTTCTCATCCTTCGCTTCGCCGCGACGCATGCTCCAGGATGCCGCCACGTGCCGTCCCGACGACCGCCATGCCTTCTCACCGCTAGCTTCACCTCAACGCAAGTGTCGTGGTGCCGCCACGCATAGGAACCTCTGCCGGGTTTTGAGGCCCAAACCGGCAAACCCGTCAGCCTAAGTTTTGTGGCCCAAACTCAAAAACCCATAAGCCTAGGTTTTGAGGCCCAAACCTCGAAACCGTCCACCCCGAGTTTTGAGGCCCAAACTCAGAAATCGTCGAGGGTAGTTTTCTGAGGCTCAACTACCAAACCCGCGCCATAGACGGAGCGTGGGTCTCACGCCCCATCCATCGACACCGATGTCGATGCATGTCCAGTCTCCGCTGAGCACAACGCCTTCACCTTCCTTCTTGACTCGACCGACGGCACTTGCATGTCCCATGCAAGCCCGTGTCCGGCCTCCGCCAAGTGCCATGATGCCATCGTCGTCCGTCTTGACTTGACCGATGCAATCGCACATCTCATGTGCTCTTGCTTGCTGAAGCCAAGTGCCAGCTACCGCAGCTAATCCTCCGGCCGTCCGGTCCGTCAGTTCAAGCCTCACGTCCGCACTTCTCCACTCGCAGTCCATCGGCACGACACGCCTCTACTTGACCTTCACCTCGCCATCGACCAGTGCCTCTGAGCTCTACACCTGCACAATAACACAGCCAAGAGACATGTTGCCACTCACCCCTACCGGTGAGCCTATTGATCAATCAATCATCACAAAGGGCCAAACCACAAGGGCACATATCAACCTTGTGTTCGCAATCTCCCCCTTGATGAGTGCATTGTCAACACTCCGTACCAATCATCAAATCAAAAAAGAAAAAGAAAGAAGAGAGAAGAGAGGTGCTCATTCAAATGCCCACAAGCCAATAACCAAAAGCCGAAAGAGGGCAATTTTAAATAAGCAAAGCTTGGTCCCCATAGACATGAGCAACGACTCGATGCAGCGAAGCAAAGGATTGAAGCAAAAACTCTAAGAAGCAAAAACTCGATCACACAGAAGATCAGAACAAAACTCAACAAAGTACAACAACTCGATCTCAAGAGCAAAAACTTGGTCCCCAAAGACATGGGCAACGACTCAACGCAACCAAGTCAAAAACAAGCTAGTCCTCAAGAAGAGGCAGAACGGGTCCAACACCATTTGCTGAAAACTCCATACCAATTGAAACCCAACGAAAAAGGCAACAAAAACTGAGTGACTCCCCCTGAAAGCAAACCTAGACACAAAGGCTATGCGACAAAGCTCGATACCAATGGGAATGCGACAAACCTCGATACCATTGGGTTACCTAAACTCCTCCTAGACAAGTGTCAACAACCAAAACTCCCCCCTGCTATATGCCAACGCTTATCTATGCCACACTTTTCTCCCCCTTGTTGATTGCAATATGCCAACACTAAATAAGCACTATAAACTCCCCCCTTGGTGGCATATGCAAAGACAACAAGGAATGGCACAAAAAGAGTATCTGAGCACAAGCATGAGTATCGGAGCTAAGCAGGGTGCACACTAGGTTACACACGCATGAAATGCATAATGCACGAGCTTCAAGTATATAGCATCAGAGTGAAAAGATGCTCTAGTGAGTGTTGTCCCGACAAATTAGCTACAAAGAACAGGTGCTAGCAAAGGCTCAAACTGATCAATTGAATACAAAATATGAACAATTAAGTACATGAGCAGTTTTACGCCATTCAGAAAAGGGGTTCACCACTAAAATAGCACTAAGCATGAATAGACAAGAAATCAAGCAAGTGCTAAATCATATATGAAAGCTGAGCTACCCCTAGCAAAGTTCAATCATCATGCTATAGAATGAAACATAGACTTGTGTTTGATCAATCTTTATCGGAGAATTACAACAGTTATTAACACAAGGTCAAATTTAAGCATGTGATTGCGAGAGGTTGAAAGCATTGTCATTGCCTGACTTTTCAACTGGGCTAAGCCTATGCCAAAAAAGCAATCAGAAGCTTAAAGCACCGGTTTTGGTCTTACACTACACGGCTCAAGTTTAACTCAATGTGCAATGAGAAACAGTCTCGATACCGTGATGTGTTGACAAAGCAATCTCATCTCGATCTTTTCAATTCACTAGTCTTGGTTCAAATTTTAAGCACAATATGAACAAACCAAGCAAGTGAAGGACTTAGTGCAAGAGACATAGCAAGCTAACATATATGAAATAGCTCAAGTGACCTCAACACATTCCAATCATGCTAGTTGCCAATCTCAATGGTGAACATCTTAAAAGTTACATAGTTTATTAATCAAATTCACAATTTGCAAAAGATAGCTTAGCTCAAAACATGTATCAAATGATCACAAAGAGCCTAAGCTATAATCATCATGTAACATCAAAGCATACCAAAAAGAGCATAGTTTCATTCTCACTACTATAGACATGATGCTCTAAAATGCAATGATATACATGATGAGATGCAAACAAAAGCAACAAAGCTATTCTCTCAGAGCAAACCAAAGCTAAAAACTAAGCTATCAAAACAACAAATTGTACATCAGTCAAAATGTACCCCTATCTAAAAGCGGAAACACACAACAAGCTCACCTCTCAACCTAGCAAAAGTTGAGAGATCCAAAAGCTTGGTAAAGATATCGACAAGCTGATTGTGGGTGTCTACGTGCCTCATGTCGATGCCGCCTTTCTCGTAGTGATCACGAAGAAAGTGAAAGCGAACATCGATGTGTTTGGTCTTGGAGTGAAGGACTAAGTTCTTTGCTACACTAATTACACAAAGCAAAGGGACCCGACTGAAATCTAAACCAAAATCATGCAAGGTAGCAACCATCCACAACAACTGTGAAGCATAAGAAGCGGCAGCGACATACTCGACCTCAGTGGTAGACTGGGCTATGCTAGCCTGCTTGCGGGAAGACCAAGACACAAGAGAATAGACAAAGAACTAAGAAGTCCCAGAAGTAGACTTGTGCTCAAGCCAACAACCGGCAAAATATACATCGGAATAACCACAAAGTGAGAGGGTCGAAGAAGAAGAGTAGCAAAGCCCGAACTCAGGAGTGTATCAGAGATACCTCATGATGTGGTTGACCGCCTGCTTGTGGGATGTCCGAGGGGATGCCTGAAAGTGAGCACACAGAAACACTGCGAAGTGTATGTCTGGCCTCATCGCCGTTAGGCACAGGAGAGCCGATCATTCTCCTCTACTCCTTCTGGTCCACGGGCTCTCCATCGTCGTCCGCATCCATTGCAATAGTCATCGCCATGGGCGTCGTAAGAGGCTTGGCCTCGCCCATGTCGAACTTCTTCAGGACGTCCTTCGTGTATTTGCCTTGATGCACGAACGTCCCATCTCGGGGTTGCTTGATTTGCAACCTGAGGAAGAAGGTCAACTCACCCATCATGCTCATCTCAAACTCTCTGCTCATAAGATCCACAAACTTGGCAACAAGTGCATGAGAAGAGCCACCAAAGATGATATCATCCACATAAATCTGAACCCAAAAAGTGTCATTGCCTTGCTTGTGGAGAAAAAAAGTCTTATCTACCGTCCCCATTTTAAAACCCATAGAAAGCAGAAAGGCTTTCAAATGCTCATACCATGCTCTAGTGGCTTGTTTCAATCCATACAAAGCTTTTGAAAGTTTATACACATGGTTTGGAAACTTGGGGTGCTTGAAACCGGAGGGTTTCCTAACATAGACCAGTTCCTCTATATACCCATTTAGGAAAGCACTCTTGACATCGATTTGGTAGAGTTTGAACCCTTTCGAAGTAGCAAAAGCTAGAAGGATTCGTATGGCTTCTAAACGAGCTACAGGTGCAAAGGTCTCCTCATAGTCTATCCCCTCCTTCTAGCAAAAGCCTTGGGAAACTAATCTAGCCTTGTTCCTCACTACCATCCCATCCTCACCCTATTTGTTTTTGAAGACCCACTTGGTACCTATATGGTGGCATTCTGGTGGAGGTGGAACTAGTGCCGAGACATGGTTTCGCTTGAAGTTCTCTAACTCCTCATGCGTGGCATTGACCCAATTAGGATCAGAAAGTGCATGTCCAACATCTTTGGTCTCAAAAGAAGCAACGAATGCAGAATGAGCAAAGTGTGAGATTTCATACGCTCGCGACCGCATGACTCAGTGGTGGATACCGCCGATCATCTGCTGTGGAGGGTGGATCTGTTGAACGCTTCGGGGTGCCTGCCTCGCCGAAGTCGCCTCCCCCTTGCCAGATGTGCTCCCTGAGGTCTAGCCGATGCTCGCTGGAGAGGTGGCTCAAACGGACCCCATGTAGTGGAAGAAGTAGGAGCGAGTCCATGAGTCAAAGTCATCATCGCAGGGTCGATAGATGCAGCCAGTGGAGTCGGCTCGAGATCACCCCAATCGACATTCTCCTACTCCTCCACGAAGATGGTCTCTCCCAGCTCCTATTCTCCCGCAACATCAAAAGTAGAAGAAACACAAGACAAAGTCTCGTCAAATGTAGCTCGCAGGTCTCCATTATATGGTTGGTTTCAAGGTTATGTACGCAATAAGCTCGAGAATGCAATGCATAACCAAGAAAAATACTATCAGCAAAATGATATTCAAACTTGTCAAGATTGCCTTGCTTCAGGATGAAGCACTTGCACCCAAACAACCTGAAGAGGGACACCTTGGGTACCCGTCCAAATCGCAACTCATAAGAAGTCTATTTCATGAAAGCACGAAGAAAGATGCGATTTGAAACATGGCAAGCGGTGTTGATCGTCTCGGCCCAAAAACACCTAGGAGTCCTATGCTCATCGAGCATCATCCTAGCCATCTCAACAAAGGTCTAGTTCTTGCACTCAACAACGCCGTTCTGCTGGGGGACATAGGGAGAGGAGAACTGATGCTCATGTCCGAGAGAAGCACAGAAAGAGGCAAACTAAGAGTTGTCAAATTCAGTACCATTGCCACTGCGTATAGCTCTAATGGTATCGGGGATAAACTCAACTGTCAACCTCAAAATCAAATCTCGAGCATGCGAAAAAGCCTCATCCTTGCCCTCCATAAAGCACACCCAAGAGTACCTCCAAAAGTCATCCACGATCACTAGAACATAACACTTCCCACCCGTGGAGCAGACTGAAGCTGGACCAACTGTGTCCATGTGTAAAACCATGTCGGGTCGCTTAGTCATCATCTAATTCATAGGCACGCGACAACCATCTTCCCGTGGACAAGGGTGACAAACAAGGTCCTTCTGAAACTTAAGCTTGGGCAATCCTCGGATTAGGCAAATTGAACTAAGCCTTGCAAGCAAGTCGAAGTTCAAATGTCCAAGTCTCCTATGCCACTTCCACAAATCAGAAGAAGGACCTGCCACCAAACACCGAGAAGATCCAAAAGAGCATGAAAAATTGGCTCGAAAGACATGGCCACACAGAACAATCCAACAAACAAGATCGCCCTGAGAATCAAGAACTCTTCTTAAGTCGGTTTTAATGCGCACTTCAAACCTTTCCTCAAGAAGCTGTGAAACAGAAAACAAATCGAAGTGCAAGTTCGAGACGAAAGCAACATCCTTGAGAACAAAGTTTTTGTTGAGTCGGATCGACCCACGAGAAACAACCTTGCCTCTACTATTGTCCCCGAATGTGATATACTCCTTGTGGGACACGGGGTTTAGGCTAGAGAACCATGTAGAACGTCCAGTCATGTGGCGTGAACATCCGGAATCCATGAGCTACATGTTCTCCAACCTGAGTTCCTGCATCAATAGCAAGGCAGGGAATGAGCAAATGGCACAACACTGGGTTTAGTAAACTTTGAAGGATACCAGTGTTGTGTCATTGACCCAGAAAAGGTGTTGAGAACAGATATGATGAATGATTGACATTTATGAGGAAGGTTTGAGGCTTTTCCTGGTTGAGTCCATATCTCGCTATGCGCTTAATATTTACGACTAATCGGTGGCGTTGAGTTGTGGTGTGTGTGGGGATATTACCTCGGTATACCCCCATGGACCTACTTGGGCGGGTCACCAAATACGGCCCAGCCAGAAGGCCTTGCGGCTAGCGACCAGGATGTCGCAACCGCCAAGGACTCTCCTGAGGACTTGCTCGCCAAGGAAGATCCAGATAGATAGACCCGGATTCCTTGCCAAAATGAACCGATTGTAATTTGTTAGGATTAGGCAAGTTGTAACCCTACTCCCTAGCTATATAAGGCGAGCAGGGACCCCCTCCAAACATACGCGATATTCCAATCCAGCAATACAAACCAGCCACCAGAACACAAGACGTAGGGTATTACGGCGACCTGCCGGCCCGAACCTGTCTAAATCGCCGTCTCTCGTCCCTATGTTTACGCTTGTGTAGACATCTCGCACGCCTCCACCGTCTAATCTACTATCTTGGGCATACCCCATGGTAGACTGCCGACCATATTTCATCGACAGTTGGCACACCAGGTAGGGGTGTGTGCTACGACACCATGATCTGCCAAGCGGTCACTTTCCCTCGCTCCATGGTTCTTCCGGAGGCGGGCACTACTTTCCAGATTGGATCTATGATCTGGACTATTGGCGACTCCATCCCTACTCCGGAGACCGTGGAATCTGCGCAGCTTCCTGCACCGAACGCCTCGCCGTCAACCCAGCGTGTCATCACACCGGCACGTCGCGCGCCAAGAATCGTCCCCTGCGACGACCTGATCGAAGCCATCGACCGGACCAACCAAGGGATCGTGGAGTGCATCGACGCCATCGAGGTGGCTCGCGTACAACTCTCCAGCCGTCCTCGTCTCCAACAGTACCCACATACGCCATCGGGAGTTTTCAGCGCTCAACCCGCTCGCCGCCCCAGATCGGATCTGCATCCGGCTCGTCACCACGCTTCGTCAACAATCTCCATCCCCTTCGGACTACGCGGTGCGACATCCACGTTCCAGCAGCAGGCGCTGCGACAACTCTCCGACTAGCTCCAGTCCTTTGGATCCGACCAGCCCACGCGACCAGGCACCTGTGGCTCCAGTCGTCGGCATGGTCACTCTTCACGAGATCTCCGACGACACCGTCTTGGCGACTTCAGCATCTGGATCTACTACAACGAGCAACTCCATCTCCATGCAGACTACTACTGTTGTCTCCACTGAATCCAGCGCTAACTACCCACCATATCATGGAGGCATCATCTTCAACGTCTCCGTCGATAGTGCTCCACGTCCAAACGAGACGGACGCCGAACGCGCCAACCAGGAGCAGCGCGACATTGACCGACAGCGCCGACGCGATGACGAACGGCGTGACCAGGAGCGCCGCGATGACAAACGCCATGACTGGGAACGCCAAGATCGAGAGAACATCAGAGGCCGCGACCTCATCTTCGAATTCGACAGAGTCGACGATCAGCCCGTCTACCCGATCCCAAGCACCAATCTCGCCACCATCGCCAACGAACTCTCCAAGCTTCCTGTCACCCCGGAGCTCCGAAAGATTGTTGCCCACATCAAGGCTGCTGCAGTGCAGTGCAACGATAAAGGGCATCACCCTTCCCGCTCTGGCTCCTCATACAGCAGGACCCCTCCGAGTCCGCACCACTCTCGCAGGAGGCAATCACCACCGCGTCGCGACCAAGAAGTCTCCCAAGGCAACCGTGATGCCAACCGAGCTCTGGCTCATGACGCTTCAACTGGGCCTCGCCCCTTCACCGCTCGGCTCTGAGCCGTCCAGTGGCCTTAGTGCTTCAAGGTCACCAGGTGGTCAAGTACGATGGGAAGGCCAACCCTGAGCAGTGGCTAACCACGTACGAAATCGCCATTCAAGCTGCCGGGGGAGGATATGACATGATGGCCAAGTACCTCCCCGTCATGCTATCTTCTTCAGCCAACAGCTGGCTCCACAAGCTCGCCGAAAACTCCATCGACACCTGGGAGCAGCTGAAGGAAGTCTTTGTTAAGACATACAGCGCCACCTGCGTACAACCAGTGACGAGGTATGATCTCCAAAACGTCCACTAGGACCGCGACGAAAGCCTCCGGAGCTACATCCGCCGCTTCTCCAACATGCGGCTGACGATTCCGGAGATCACCAACGCAGAAGCAATCTCCACCTTCTCCAACGGCCTACGTCATAAGGAGCTCTGTGACAAGATCATCCACAAAAAGGTGGCTACGATCACTGAACTTACGACGATCGCGAACTCCTACGCCGACACCAACGATGCTCATCGCCATCATGAGCACCCACATCGCCGATCACTATCCTAGGAGCGTCGTCGTGATGACGAACGCCGCGATGAACGATGCGACTGTAACACCTCTGGCCACCTCATGAGCATAAAAGAAGGAGTTGGCAGTGATGCAAGCCTAAATGCATAACTTGACATCTCATGAGCATAAAGCATTCTCATATGTTTCTCTCTTTCATGTTTGGCTTGTTTTTGGGAGTAGTGAGTATCTAGTGATCTAGCCATATTGTAAAGTCAAAATGAAGCCATGTTTGTGTGGATCATTTTGGTGAATCAAGTCTCTAACCCTAGTTGCCCTAATAGAGCCCTAGGAGTCCTTTTGTTTGACTAACCAAGACCTCCTTGATAAAAGCTTTGCATGGCTGAGTGCCCTAAACTAAAAGTGTGTAAATTTTAGAGTAGAACAAAAGTTGTTTTTTGGTCAACTCATGAAAATGGGTCTAACATGGTGTTTTGAGGCCCACAAGGCAGAAATGGGAAGGTTTAGACATGGAAAATTTCCTAAGTCCTATACCTGTCAAAACAATTTCGTCTAGGGATGTTTGGCGCTTTCTCAAGCAAAACCTAGGCCGAACCAGTGCATGATCCTATAAGCAAAGTTGTAGTTGGTACATAGATCTACTCTATGGAACAAGTGGTTTAGCGTTTCATCGAGTGGTTTAGGAGTTAATCGCGTCCAAAGATCGGCCGTCAGTCTGCTAATCACTGAGTGAATCCACCGATTCAGTTCAAACGCGCGTGTGGGTGGCCGATCGTGTCGGGCATCTCCCGCCGCGTGGCTCACGCTGGCCGGCCGGGCAGGCAACGCGCGTGGCGTGGCGAGCACAAAGGCCACCCGCACGCACTCGCCCCGACAGACACCTCCTCCCCTTTTGCCCTTCCTCCTCCTCGCTCTCGCCGGTGCTCGCGCGGAAAGGGGGAGAAAACCGAGTGCTCGCTGGCGTTCGCCGCCGTACAGTCGCACCACCGCCAACCCAACCACCCAGCCAGCTTCGCCGTGAGCTCCCGCACCTTTTGCCGTCGTTAACGCTCCATGAGAGGCCCAAGGTAAGCCACGGGGTGAGCTCCCGCCATGGCTGCCATGACCGCCGAGCTCGGTCCGCCATGGTCGGCCCTCTCTCCGTGTGACTCCTTCCTTTCTAGCTCGCATTCGAGGGTCAGTGAGGTCCGTGGAAGGAGTAGCGGGTGTTGGTTTAGCCGATTAGGGTTTGGTGACCGCGGTACGCCGCCGTCCGCCGCTCGCCATGGTCGTCGTGGAGGGCATGGCCGTGGTCTCGGGTGTTCGGAGTAGGAGCCCTAGCTTCCGAGCCTCGGGTCAGGTTTGTGGTCGCCGGAGTAGAAATCGGGGGATGGTTCGCCTCGGAGTGGCCGGAGTCGGCCGGCATAGTGAAGCCGCGCCGCCCTGTCCGCCATTTTCGACGGCGAGCTCCGTCCATTGCAATGCCAGGCCGGTGAGTAGCACCAATCGACGCGGGAAGGTGAGAGGAGTCCGAGGGTGGTGATGATTTCGCCGGAGAGGTCGTCGTCGGCGAGCTCCGACGAGGTCGACGACCTCCCCTACTCTGTGTGCATGGAAGGTGGGGCCGGTTTGACTCGGGGGCCCACTGGTCAGTCTCTTGTGTGCAGTTTGGTCGGGTGCAGCTAGCAGTTAGGTTTTGTTGTTTTGGTTTAATGTTTTTCAGAAATAGGTTTAAAGCTTGTTTAATTCATATCTCGAGTTACAGTGATTCAATTGAGGTGAAATAAATTTTGTTAGGTTTGTCTTGATGATATCTATCTAGGAAAAATATGATATGTCCAGTTTGTGATAATTTTTTATGCAGTTACAATTAAATTGTGTTTATGATGATATCTTGTTAAATGCATGATAAATTGTATACTGCTCAGAAAAATGTGATTCTTGTTTTGTTAGGTTTGTGCTGATGATTAGTATCTGGGAAAAATATAAAATGGGTATGTTCTGTGAAAAATGTTGGCAGTAGCATTTAAAGTGATTAAATGCTGATTTATTGTATGATTTTTAGTAAATAAAGTAAAAGTGATGTAAGCCTGGAAATTCTTGTAGACTGCTCTTGTGCTAAGAAGTTCAGTAGAAAAATGTGAAATTTGTTGTTTCACACTTTTTGCTAGGGTGTGTAGTTTAGAACACCTTTTCACTATGTTATTTGTCTTTTTCACAGAGATTAGTTCTTAAGTCCAAATGACTTGAAATTTGGACAGTGGGCTGAACTACATGTTATTAACTTCCAGTAATTTTTGTAGAGTTTTCTGAAATTGTTATCTAAGGTTTGCTGTTATAGGCTTGATTAAATAGTTAAGTGGAGTTGTTACGTTGGAATACTTAAAAGGGGTTGTGTAGGGGTTGAATGAATTGCTGGATGGTTAAGTAGTAGCATGGTGACTAATGGTCAGCAGGATGATGTTGACTATCTTGTTGAAGAAAATGAAGTAGATGACATGTGTTTATTTCCTGAATGTTCTTACTCCAAGTTGCATCGCAACTGCATCCCATGTGCATTCATCCTATTCATACATATTTGTGCATCATACAAGATCGGTAGAGGAGACCTAGAACCCGCAGCCGCAGGAGGAGCCAAGTCCGGAGGAGACCCTGGTCGAGAGGACCGAAGGAGTAGACGTCGAAGACTTTCCTGAGTGCCAAGATCATCGACCTGCCGACTTCGAGAGAGGCAAGCCCCGGAGCATCTAACTCCCTACGGTTTGCAAATTTATTACGAATAAACCTGATGTGTGTTGCATTAAGTTTATAGGAGTTGGATCATACCGTTGTTGCATTAATTACTTATCCTTGTCCACCACAATTAAGATCTCGGTATCCCTATTTAGGTCTAGGTGCGAATACGCTTAGCTTGCTTAGACTGGTAGCAGTCGGGTGATTTTCTGTCTCCCGTATATAGGTGGATACTAGTCATGACTAGCCTAGTGCTAACATGAGGATAACCATGTGAGAATTAATTTGAGACCGGACGGGATGTAGGAGCAGTAGGACATGGGTTCTGTGTGCTAGTAGTCTCCCGTCTGTGTCGATTAGGACCCGACGAAGGCACACCTCAGTCATTTTGAATGCGTCAATCAATTAACGGAGTAGGTGTGGGTACCTCTCGTGAAGCCGAGTAAGGTTATTCGAGATGGTGATGGAGATGTTGACGCCTAACACCCAGGGCCTCAGATGTACCATGGGCAACTATTCTGAGCAACCTGGCATGGTCCATGGACAGGCAGGGCCTGACTGACCTGGCATGACCGTGGGAAGTTATAGCTTAAGCGACCTGGCATTGAGATAACCCCCGGTGTAGAAGGGCCCATGGCCGTCCCGTGCGTTGTGTTCTCGAATTTTCTGAGTGGCAGCTTACGACTGCCATGGCCGGATGTGTCGGGCGAGTGTGCGAAATTTTATCCCCAGCTGGGTAGGAATCGATTATAATCACCATCGCTCCTGGACAGTGAGTAACTTGACTGGGCATGTGTTACCGTAGTAACTTATGTAACTAAAGATGGTTATGAGGTTGAATCTGAAAGGCTATTGATGAAATAGTCACTCTTGCTTGATTAATTAGAAAAGTGATTGCTCTAGATCAGGTGCAAATCTAGTTAATCAGGGTTATCTATAAAAGTGACTGCCGACACTTAAAGATTTGGGTTTATTTATAAGAAAGCTTTTAGGCAAATTGTTATGTTAGCCAACACCAGATATAGCCTTCATGAATCTTTGGAGTCTCATTATTTCTAGTTTATGACGGGTAAGTCTAGCTGAGTACCTTCTTGTACTCAGGGTTTTATCCGGTGTTGTTGCAGATGGACAGTGCTTCTTTGGCTACTGTGAGAACTGCCTGTACCCAGTTACGGGTAATGACTAGACCTTGGGCGTGGTCAACTCTTATCCTTACATGATGCTTTTGCTGGACTGATCGGGCTAATGGCACAGTATTATGAACCAACTGAACTTGTGTTTCAAAACTATGTTGCTTCCGCTACTGTTTCAAACTATGGTTTGTAATATTGTTTCGAACTCCTATGTATTTGAACTATGTGCGAACTGAATGTATCTTGCGGACATGTACGCTAAATTATTATAATCTTGGCTGATGTTGAAATGTTTGAAATCCTCGAGATTTCCGGACTACCGGGTTTGTACGAGCTTAGGTACGTGATAATCTTTGTGAAAGAAAGGATTTCAGTGCTTAATCTGGTATAAATTGGTCGGTTCTATCACAAGGGGGCTACTGGGCTTGCCTCGCTCCTCTGCGTACCACCTTTCTGGCGACCCCAGCGAGGGTGGTGGCCCTGAGAGCTAGAGTTGTAGCACCAGCTCGCTGGTGGTGACGCAGGCCGGATGAAGAACTTGCCGGTAGCAGCGAGTTCTTTGGCTCGCCCGATTGAACCGCCGAGGGTGTGGGAGGCGTTTTCGGATTGTTGATCCTTCGAAAAGCCTCTTCATCCCACTGCGGCAGCCAGTGGGGGGAGGCAGCTGGTTCCATTATACTGAACATCCTCTTTTGCTGCGCTGGTTCCTGGCGGACGAGCATGTCGTCGGTAGGCTCAGCGAGCTCAGAGGCGGGACCTAGTGGGTTTGGCTCTAGCCTTCCCCCCGTGCCCCTTGTTTCGCCTGGCTCCTCCTCTCCGCTTGACGTAACATCAGCGAATGGAGAGGTCGACCAGTGCGAAGAGGCGAAACGAGGCGTCACGTAACATCAGCGAACAAATATGTTCACTAATGGAGACTCTTCCCGAACCTTTCATAGGGTCCGAGAGAAGTCGAGAGCCGCGTTAGGGACACGCGGAGCCCCCCGAGTGCCCCTTCGGGTGCGGCGGGTAGCCCCCGACGGTGTCGGGGGCATGCCGAGCCCCAGAGTCTTTCTTCGGCAGAGAGGGGTCTTCCTGGCAGCGTTTTTGCCACTCAGAGCCGAGTAGAGATGTGGTTACCACGTAGAAGAGGCCCCTACCTGGCGCGCCAACTGTCGGTGTTTCGGAAACGGGGGGTCCTAACACCGGCGAGTGAATTTGTTTGTGCATGGCCCTGGCTCCGGGTGGTGATGCAAGAAGAACACAAGAGATTTATACTGGTTTGGGCAAACGGATGCCCTACGTCTAGTGAGGTGGGAGAGATCGTGTTATCTTGCACCGGGGTGCTCATAGTAGGGGTACAAGCTGGTGAGAGAGGGTGTTGGACCCAAGTCTCGTGAGAACGAAAGAGGTGGATTTGCAACTGAGTGTCACTGGTGTGTGTGTGTGGGTTGTGGATTGTTAGTCACCTGCCTCTGTGGCATCCCTGGCTCCTCCTTTTATAGCATCAAGGAGGGCATAGGGTTACAAGGGGATAGTACATGGGTGCTCTTATTTTAATCTAAAGGTAGAGGTGTGCTACTGTGGTTCTACTGTAAAATCATGGTCACCGTCCTTGACGTCACGGCCGCGCACGTTCGGTACTGTGGCGATGCAGCATCGAGTCCCTTCATCCTGCCTTTCTAAGCAAGGGGATGGTGCGAGTCCCAATCCACGTCTCGGCCCATGCAGTGACTGCGTGCTGGAAGAGTCATGAATGGCCTGGGATTCACTGGTCCTTGCAGTACCCTGCGCTTGTCGTCTTGCGCCAAAGCTTCCGGTGGAAGGGTTGGACTTTGCCTAAGGCCTAGCCGAGAGGCCTCGGGCGAGTTCGAGAATGAGGTATTCACCCAGAGCCCATTGTGGAGGGTTCGGGTAAGATGGACAAGTTTGTCCAAGACTTGAATGCGAGGTCTCGGGCGAAGCGGAGAAGACCGCCCGAGGCCTAAACGCGAGGGCTCGGCCGAAGCGGAGAAGATCGCCCGAGGCCTAAGCTCGAGGGCTCGGGCGAAATAGAGAATGAAGCATTCGTCGAGGCCCGCCGTGGGGGCTCGGATGGAATCAGGGAGCTTGCCCAAGGCCTCAACGCGAGGGGCTTAGTCGAGGCGGAAACCAAACTCATCCCCTGAGGCTTGGGGCGGTGGCCTCGGCGGGTAAGTCGCAGTGTTTCTTAGCCTGCGTGGCAGTTGGTACTAGGTCTTCACATGTGCGACACTATTGCTAGATTCATTGGATTTGAATCACTGCCAACTCCTTCTTTTGAGGATCCAGTGGTGAGTGATCAGCGCTGCAACATGGCAGGCTGCCTGCATCACCAGTGCCCTGAGAGGATTTCTCAGAGAACGCGGCCTTTAGGCCGCCGGTCCCTGCGGTGAGGCGCTCCGGATTATCCAGTCCATACCGGATATTCATGTCGGCACGGATAAGGAGGTGGACCCGGGAGGCCCTCCGTCCTTGTTGAAACAAGGCGTGTACGTTCGGCCAAGGCACCGCCCCTCAAGGGATGGTTCCCGGCCAGGTTTGCGTGGGAAGTTGAGGTGTCTTGACATTTTTTGCCCCGGCCCCGAGTCTCGGTTCACCCTTGGGCCGGGCCAACTTGCCGCCGGGTCTATCCTCGTGACGGGTCGTTACCCCCGGCGGGGAACCCCTGGGTGGCCGAGCGTGGGCCGGGATCGCCCACCGGTCCTGGCTATGCTTTTGTTGGGCCGTTCGGGGTACCCCTTATTTTGGTACCCGACACCGGTAAAAGTCAGGTGATTTCCTGTCTCCCTCATGTGGGTGGATACTGATCATGATTAGCTTGGTGCTATCATGGAAATAACCTTGTGATAATTAAACTGAGACCGGGCGAGATGTAGGATCAGCAGGACATGGGTTCTGTGTGCTAGTAGTCTCCCATCTGTGTTGCTTAGGACCCATTCGAGTGCGCACCTCAGTCATTTTGAACGCATTAATCACTTAACGGTGTAGGTCGGAGTACCTCCCGTGAAGCTGAGTACCGTCATTCGAGCCGGTGTTGGAGATGTTGACGCCTAACACCCAGGGCCTCAGATGTACCGTGGGCAACTTTACTGAACGACCTGGCATGGTCTATGGGCAGGCATGGCATGATCGACCCGGCAAGACCGTGGGCAGAATCGCTTGAGCAACCTGGCACTGAGATAACCCCAGGTGTACAAGGGCCCATGTCCGTCCCGAGACTTGTTCTCGAATCTCCTGAGTGGCAGCTTACGACTACCTGAGCGTGGCTGTTCCGGGCGAGTGTGCGACATTTTATCCCCAACTAGGTAGGAATCGATTATAATCGCCATCGCTCCTGGACACTGAGTAACTTGACTGGCATGCGTTACCGTAGTAACTTATGGAACTAAAGAGGGTTATGTTGTTGAATCTGAAAGGCT
Source organism: Coix lacryma-jobi var. lacryma-jobi (assembly GCA_009763385.1). Lineage (NCBI taxonomy): Eukaryota > Viridiplantae > Streptophyta > Magnoliopsida > Poales > Poaceae > Coix > Coix lacryma-jobi. Next base: position 68,208,739 of record CM019831.1, on the reverse strand, counting down.
ATTGATTAGATAGTCACTCTTGCTTGATTAATTAGCCAAGTGATTGCTCTAGATCAGGTGCAAATCTAGTTAATCAGGCTGATTATATAAAATTTACTGCCATTACCCTAACAATGTTTTTATTAATGAAAATGCTTTTATGAAAAAGGTAAGTTTAGCCAACCCCAGATACAACCTTCATGATCCTTGGAGTCTCATTATTTCTGGTTTATGACGGGTAAGTCCAGCTAAGTACCTTCTTGTACTAAGGGTTTATTCCCTTGTTGTTGCAGATGGTCAATGCTTCTATAGCTATTGCAAGAACTGTCTGTACCCATCTACGGGAGATGACTAGACCATGGGTATGGTCCTCTATCTTCTTTCCTGATGCTTTTGTTGGATGCTGATAAGGTCAATGGCACAATATTGCGAAACAAATGTGAACTTACATTTCAAAACTATGTTGCTTCTGCTTTAGAGAAACTATGGTCAGTGTGACGTCAGCCAGGAGCCACAGTGCTAGAGACCAGTTCGCAGGAGATAGAGCACTGTGCAGGACCTATTGGGAGTGCTATGGCTGCCCTCATGGCTACTTATGGTTGTCTGTCTCACAGCTATGATCACTTTGGAGAACATCCTCAAAGAGGGGATAGCGGAGCAGCATCGGAGGCAGGAGGAGCACACTGCAGAGATAGAGCGTCTCACCGCGGAGTTGGCCAAGACGACACTTGAGAGGGACCAGGCTGTTCAGAGGGAGCAGGATACGACACAGCGCCTGAGGGACCAGCAGGGGATGGCTACTACCTTGGCCTTGGTCATGGCTGAGACTGAGGAGGCTCTTCGTGGTGTGTGTGTGTTGAGGGCATACGCACTACCGATGAGAACAGGCTTCTTGAGAATACATATGATGAATGATTGACTGTGTTGAGGAAGGTTTGAGGCTTTTACCCGGTTGAGTCATTATTTGCTATGCGCTTAATGCTTATGACTAACCGGTGGTGTGAGTTGTGTGGTGTTTCTGGGTTGGTGTGTGTGTGCGACATGTGTCTCTTGGCTGTGTTGATGTGCAGGTGTGGAGCTCGGAGACAGTGGTCTATGGCGAGGTGAAGGTCAAGTTGAGCCGTGCCGTGCTGACGGACCGGGTGCGGTGAAGGATGGGCGTGCCGTGCGGCGGACGTGCCATGCCGACGAACCGAGCGGTGAAAGGCGGACGGGAGGCTTGGACTGAGGGACCAGAGGGCCAGAGGACCAGCTGTGGTAGCTGGCACGTGGCATCGACGAGCGAGAGCACATGGGGATGTGCGGTGCATCGGCCGAGTCGGGAGGAAGGCGCTGGAGTCGTGTCGCTTGGCGGGAGGTCGGACACGGGCTTGCGTGCGGCGCAAGTGCCGTCGGCCGAGTCAAGAAGGAAGGCGAAGGCGTTGTGCCCGGCGTGGAGGCTGGACATGCATCGGCATCGGTGCCGGTGGTCGGGGTGTGCGAACCACATCCCGTCTACGGTACGGGTTCGGTAGCTGAGCCTCAAAAAGCTACCATCGACGGTTTCCAGGTTTGGGCCTCAAAACCTGGGGTGGCGGGTTTCCGAGTTTGGGCCTCAAAACTCGGGGTGGCCGGTTTGCCTGGTTTGGGCCTCAAAACCAGGGGGTTGGTCCGAAAGGACGGTCGACGCGTGGCGGCACCGAGAGGCTTGCGTTGCGGCGAAGCTATCGGTGAGAAGGCGCGGCGGTCGACAGTGGCGGCACGTGGCGGCATCGGGTGAGGTCGCGTCGAGGCGAAGCTACCGGATGTGCGGGCGTGGCCGTCGGATGAAGACTGTCAAGTCTGGACGGTTTTACCCCTGGGGGGTATTTGGGATGAGTGCTTAATGTAAGGGCGCCTTGGTCATTAGGACGTGCGCCTATATATATGGAGAGGGCTGCTAGGGCAGCCGTATCCTTGGCAATCCTCTGGTGGTGTCTCTCTCATTTTGTTCCTGTGAGAGTAGGCTAGGGTTAGGGAGAGTTGGCTCTTGTTCTTGAGCTTTTCGCCATCCAAGCTTTGATCTGCTGGAGTGGCTTGTAGCCCGTACACCAAGTGCTTAATGAATCATCCATTCCTCTGAGTCCAAGGATCAAATTCGTGCTTTAATTTGTCTTGCGATTTTGTTCTTCGCGTTTGCACGTTTTCCCCTCTTTCGTTCTTCACGAGAATTCTTGTTTCGAGGGAAGATTCGCAAATCCGTTTGAACCATCTTGTGTAGCTTTGTGAGAGTCTTCTTTCTACCGAAGGAATTTCTCTAATACCTCACGAACTCACAGATCGGGCGGATTTAGTGTTGGGATCAAGTTCTTGCCGTTCTTCATCCTTTTTCTCCGATTCACCGATTTGGAGTTAGGTTCGAGCCATGATCTCTTAGGAGTAGCTCACTAACATCCTTGTGACCCCTCACACGAAGTTGAAGCCCTAGTGCTTTTGATTTGAGGGAGATCGGGTTGATTCGGTGGATGAACAGAGGTGCATCGCGGTGACCGGACGCACGAGTCGCACCGACCGGACGCTTGGTCGTGAGTCCGGTCGTTGAACACGTTCTCTGCGTCTCCTTCGTGACTTGACCGGACGCACGCCTCATATCGACCGGACGCTATCCCGTGCGTCCGATCGTTGAAGGCCGAGCGAAATACTGTGCGAGATTCTGACCGGACGCTAGGGTTTCGCGTGACCGGACGCACTGAAGGCACTGTTCATTGCCTCCTCGGTGCTTGACCGGACGCTCAGTTGTAACGACCGGACGCTTGATCACCGTGAGTCCGGTCGTGAACAGAGAGCATCCAGAGAGGTTTTTCTCTGACCGGACGCGTCCGATCGACACTGACCGGACGCACCTCAGAGTCCGGTCAGTGCAGTGTTTGCGCGTTTTCGCCTGTATCTTTTGCGTTCGAGCTCCGATTTGAGATCTGCTTTTTGCGTTGGATTCCCGACTCTGTGCTCTACAGAAACCGGGCTTCCCGCTTTGCGAAAAAGCCTGAATCCCCCTCGCGTTGCTCGGGGGAGGTTGAGGTTACCCAAACTCCATCCTGTCACTAGTTGACTCGCGTGGATTTGGAAGAGGGAGCTTTTGTGGTGTCCCGCTGTGTTCCTAGGGAACATCCACCCATTCTCTTGGGTCGTGGACATCGCGTGTGTCGGCTTTGCTCTTGGGGTTGATTTTGTTGGGACAGAGGCCGGAATTTCTGAGAAGAAATTTTTAGGCTCCCATTCACCCCCCCTCTGGTCGCCCTGCTTTAGCATTTTCGGTCCTTCAATTGGTATCGGAGCCAGTTAAGGATCTCTCTACCTTAACCGGTTCCGGATCCGCGAAGGCGACCCTTTTTGAGAGCGGTTCTGTTTCCGACTTTGCTTGTCGAGGTGTTGAGCTTGTGTTTTGGCTAACACTAACGGTGCTTTTCGAGATGGCACCAAGTTCTTCTTCCAGTGTGTCTTTGTCCTTAGGTTTGAGTCTTGGACATATGATCGAGGACGACATTTTGGCAAGAAGGAGGAGTACGACTCTTGAGGTGGAACGTGAGGTGGAAGCTTTGCTGGACTTCCTAGGAGATGATGAGCATTCAACGGAGGATCGTATACGTGAACTTGGCAAGGCCAAGAAAGGTACACTGCTCGCTAGTCTTGGGATCTTGTCCCAACGATTTGAAGCTTGTTGTGATGATAACCTGAGATATGATGAGCTTTGTGATACCTTGCATAGAAAGATCAAGAAGTTGAAATGCTCCATTGCTAGGTTGAAATGTGGCCTTTTTCATTGGAAGTCTAGTGCTTCTTTACCTTGCACCTCTTGTAGTGACATGGTTAGGAAGAATGATGAGCTATGCTTTTCTCTTGCTAGCTTAAAATCTGAAAATGAAATGTTGAAATCAAATGCTTCTATACCATGTCTTGTTTGCTTTGACTTGCGCAAGGACCTTGTTTATGCTAAATCTGAAATAGCCTTGCTTAGGTCAAAAGCTTCTTTACCATGTGCTTCATGTGAGTCTTTGCATGCTGAAATTAATGAATTAAAATTGACTCACACCACATGTGTAGATGAACTTGAGCATGCTAGGGCTGAAATTATTGAAATAAATGCTAGGCCTTGTAGCTTGTGCTCTTTGAATAAAAATGCTTGCCATGCTTCTAGTGCTACTCATGATTCTTTGCTTGATGGGAATGGTGATGTTTCTTCCACCGATTTCATGTGCACATCATGCATTGATTTGGAAAAAGAAGTTTTGGTTTTGAAGCAAATGCGCGATGATATGAGCGCTAAGTTGGTTGAGCACAATGATATGAGTGCCAACCTTGAGAGTGAAGTTGAGCTCTTGCGTACCACATATGCCGAGTGCATAAAGGAGGAGATGGAGAATCTGAAAAACACTCCTTGTGGTACTTGTGATCGCCTCATGTTTGAGAATGAGGTTTTAGCCAAAAGGTGCAAGAGCCTTTGTGCTAAGTCGTTTGTGTCACGCACTTCTTGCAACTCCGATGTTGATGCTTCTAAAATTGCTTCTTTCCAACCGGAGTTGAGTTCTTGTGTTGCGCGTGAGTCTTTTGACGTTAGCACTAGTGCCAAGGTTTCGGATAGCTCTTTCATAGCTACTCCTAACCTTGCTAGTTCTTCGAGTGATGTCCAAGGGACTTCTCTTGACAAGGGTGCTCCTCATATTTTTGGGACTCGTCCTCCCAATCCGGTTTTCCATTGCACCTTTTGCAAGAAGGATGGACATTCATTCGATTTTTGTTTTCGCCGTGTCAAGCACGAGCGGCGAATTCGAGCTAAGGCTTTTAGGAAGCCGCGTAGCCTTTCTCATGGCACGTGTGCTCCTAGCATTGGCACCAAGTTGGTGGTTGATGCTTCTTGTTCTAAGTCCCAAGGGACTTCTCACTTGTCGGAGAATGGTGTGCCTGCCAGTAGGCCTTTGTACCATTGCTCTTTTTGTGAGAAAGATGGGCATCAAGAAAGCTTTTGCTATCGGCGTGCCAAACGTTTGCGCCAAGCTCGCTCTTCTAGGAAGATGGTGATTCATAGCCCGTCTCATGGCATGAACGCTTGTGCTCCTAGTAAGAAGCCCATTTTTGTTGATGGGATTTATGACTCCTTTTCTAGTGGGATAGGTCATGGTCGTGGACATGCTTCTAGTGCTTCTTCTCTTCGTCCACGTCATGCTGTTCATGATGCTTCTATTGGTTCTTCTACAAAGACCTTGGAAGATGTTTGCCTCTTTTCCCGTGGTACGACTCGTTCTTCTCCTCGAGTTGTCCTTTTGAGGAATGCTTCCAAGGGTGTTTCAAAATCGCTTTTGAACCAGCATTTGCATCATGCTAACCCACATGAGAAGTTGAGATTTGTGACCAAGTCCTGGATTCCCAAGTACATGCTTGCTAACCCTTCAGGATCCAAGGCTCGGGTTACTTTGTCCTCTTGTGTGTAGATATGAGGACGCGGGGTGGAGGACATGCGCCGAATGGAGCTTGATCTTTTAGATGTGATCAAGTTTTGATGGTTCTCTGCATCCCGCTTAGATTTGCCTCCAAAGAGGTTTGTATAGCTTGGTGAGCTTTCTTATACACTCATACCTTGTTCATCCATGATTTATGTCTTGTGGTATGAGATGGTTCTTCATGTGCTTACTTGTATAGCTTTTACATGTACATTTTCTTTTGTATCATGTTTTGCTTTAGTCTAGCATGTGCTATCTTGTATATCATGTCTTGCTAGCTTTGTGTATAGCTTTTGTGGATTATCCACTTTTCATGCTAGTCTGTGATCCTTATGAACATTATGCCATGTTTTACCATACCTCTCCATGAGCTTTACTTGTAGAGGTGTGATGTTCATTAGGTGTCACTTTTCAGGTGCTAGTTTTGGTTAGCTACATGTATCCTGTTGATATGATTAGTTTGAGCACTAGTCTTTCCTCGATTTTATCATGTTACATGCTTTTGGATCTATTGCTATCATTATCTTGCATTGTAGCATGTGTTGAGGTTTAGGCTGCGTTTGAGTTAATCATGTCCTTAGGATGCATTCTGCTCCATAGTGCTTTATCCTGTTGCATGGTAGTCTTGTCTAGTTTGGATTCATATCTCCTTGCGGTATCATTCATGGGTAGACCTCTTTTTGTTGAGAGCTTACCTTATGCTTTTATGTGACTAACCGTTTTCGTGGAGACCTTGAGGTCACACTGGACGAGACAATGCCTTGTGTTTTCTTCTGCTTTTGAGTGTGCAGGAGAACAGGAGCCTGGAGAGAGCATTTCGGCTCACGGACCCGATCCCACTTCTTCCACGACTTAGGGTTCCGTTCGAGCAGCTCTCTAGCGAGCACTAGCAGCACCAGGGGGAGGCGACTTCGGCGAGGCAGGCGCCCCGGAGTTCAGCAGCATCAGGCGTCCCCTCGGGCATCACACCAGCAGGCGGTCATGTGCTTCATGAGGTACCTCCGACACACTTCTGAGTTCGGTTTTTGGTACACTTCTTCTTCGACCCCTTTTCTGCTGTGTGGTCTTTCCGATGTGGATTTTGCTGCCTGTCGCTTGAGCATTTCCTGGCTCTTCGCTTGTGAGCTGGATGTGTGTTTCCCTTTTAGTTGGGGAAGCATTTTGCTTGTTGTATCTTAGTTGGTCTTCTCCGATACCCCCTTTTGTTTTGGGTCTTTACTCTTAGGCTAGTTTTTGCTTAGTTTTTGATAGACTAGCTTTTGCATGCATTTCATCATGTACATCTTGCATTTTAGAGCTTCATGTATATAGTAATGAAAATGAGACTATGCTCTTTTTGGTATGCCCTGTTTATTCATGATGATGCTTGTAGCTTAGGCTCTTTTTGATCACTTGATACATGTTATGAGCTAAGCTATTTTTGCAAATGGTGAACTTGACTAATCAACTATGAAACCTTTAATTTGTTCACCATTGAGATTGGCAACTAGCATGGGTAGGATGTGTTGAGATCACTTATGCTATCTTTTGTATGCTAGGTTGCTATGTCTCTTGCACTGAGTCATTCACTTGCTTGGATTGTTCATATGTACATTGTGCTTAAAATCTTGATCCAAGTATTAGTGAAATGAAAAGATCGAGATGGGATTGCATGTGTCAGCACCTCACGGTATCGAGACTGTTTCTCATTGCACATTTGAGTTAAACTTGAGCCGTGTAGTGTAAGACCGAAACCGGTGCTTTAAGCTTCTGATTGCTTTTCTTGCATAGGCTTAGCCCGGTTGAAAAGTTAGGCAATGACCATGCTTTCAACCTCTCGCAATCACATGCTTTAATATGAACTTGTGTTAATACCGCTGCAAACTCCAATAAAATTTGAAAAAAAAAATAACACAAGTCTATGCTTCATTCTATTGCATGATGATTGAACTTTGCTAGGGGTAGTTCACCTTTTATACCTGAGTTAGCACTTGGTTGATTTCCTGTCTATCCATGCTAAGTGCTATTTTAGTGGTGAACACCTTTTCGAATGGCTTAAAACTGCTCATATGCTTAATTGTTCATATTTCGTATTCATTTGATCAGTTTGAGCCTTAGCTAGCATTTGTATTGATTGCTACATTTTCAGGGCAGCACTCTTTTTGAGCATCTTTTCATTCTGATTGCTATACACTTGAAGCTGTTGCATTGTGCATTTCATGCATTTTTAGCTTAGTGTGCATACCCCCAGCTCCGATATTCTTTGTGGTCACCTTCAATTGGTTTCGGGCTCTTTTAATGCTTCTCACTGCCCCCATATGCTTTTGGATGACTTGTCTTGTGTTTGTGTCAATTTTGTGAAAAATGTCAAAACCCCTCAGCATGTTCCCTTTTGTCAAGGGGGAGAAGCTGTTTTCAAGGGGGAGCTTGAGTGTTGGCACAAAGGGGAGAGTCATGCATTTTGGGGAGAGCTTTGAGCGAGGGGGAATTTTAGCTCTTTTGGTTTCTTCTTCAATTGGTATCTTCACTCGGTATAGCTCTTTTATGTGTTCCAATTGGTATCCATCTTCCGGTATGGAATGCAATTGATGTCTTGAGCTGTATTGCCTAGCTTTTGTATATAGGCTTGCTTTCAGGGGGAGTTGCTTTTGTCTTGCTGCTTCTCCACGTGCTCCGAGTGTTTGTGCTCCATTTCACCTTGAGCCTTTTCTTTGGGCTTTTTCAATTGGAATTGAACCTTCCTTGCGGTCCTTCGATTGGCTTTCAATTGGTGGGGAGCATGTTTGGCCGTAAGGCATTGGTATCGAGCCTGCTAGTCGTGTTGAGCCGTTTTGCCTCTCTCTTGAGGGACTAGCAGTTTTTGCTTGGTATTTTTGATTGGATTGGAGCCCTCAGCTAGCTGTGTTGAGCCATTCTGCCTCTGTCTTGAGGAACTAGCTGTTTTCACCAATTTGTGGCTGATTTTGAATGGTATCAAATTTTCTGCTAGTTGTTTTGAGCCTCTGTGCCTCTATCTTGAGGGACTAGCAGTTTTGCTTCTTATGCGCTGTTTCAGCCTCATTTGGTGTCGAGCCTTGAGCTAGCGGTGTTGAGCCCTCTTCTGCCTCTTCTTGAGGACTAGCTCATTTTTGACTTGGTTGCGTCGAGCCGTTGCCCATGTCTTTGGGAACCAAGTCTTTTGCTCTTTGTTGAGTTGTTGCTCCGATCCTTCGCTTGGTTGCGTCGAGCCGTTGCCCATGTCTTTGGGGACCAAGCTTTCGGTGTTGGTATCTCAAACCATCTCTTGTGCTTAGCTTTTTGTCAATTCAATCATCAAGGGGGAGAAATTTAGAAACCCAAGCAAGGGGGGGAAATTTAGAAACCCAAGTAAGGGGGAGTAACCCAAGTGAATCCAAGTGGATAAGTACCTTGGTTTCTTTTTGTGATGATTGTTTGACAATTTTTGAGATTGGTTTTCGAGTGCCTTTTGGGATTCATGAAACTCTTGTCTTCTCTTGACTCTTCGGTTATGTGGAGGCTTTGCCCGCTTTTCCCATTTCTTTTGGGACCGAGAGCTTTTATTTGGAGTATTCATGATCCTCCCTCTCTCAAGTGGCCTTGTGTTTGCTTTTACCTGGCTTTTGGGCACTTGAGTGAGACTGGCCTTCAAACCCTTCCTTTTTGATTTTATTGTCAGTCAATGCATTCATCAAGGGGGAGATTGAGAATACATATGATGAATGATTGACTGTGTTGAGGAAGGTTTGAGGCTTTTACCCGGTTGAGTCATTATTTGCTATGCGCTTAATGCTTATGACTAACCGGTGGTGTGAGTTGTGTGGTGTTTCTGGGTTGGTGTGTGTGTGCGACATGTGTCTCTTGGCTGTGTTGATGTGCAGGTGTGGAGCTCGGAGACAGTGGTCTATGGCGAGGTGAAGGTCAAGTTGAGCCGTGCCGTGCTGACGGACCGGGTGCGGTGAAGGATGGGCGTGCCGTGCGGCGGACGTGCCATGCCGACGAACCGAGCGGTGAAAGGCGGACGGGAGGCTTGGACTGAGGGACCAGAGGGCCAGAGGACCAGCTGTGGTAGCTGGCACGTGGCATCGACGAGCGAGAGCACATGGGGATGTGCGGTGCATCGGCCGAGTCGGGAGGAAGGCGCTGGAGTCGTGTCGCTTGGCGGGAGGTCGGACACGGGCTTGCGTGCGGCGCAAGTGCCGTCGGCCGAGTCAAGAAGGAAGGCGAAGGCGTTGTGCCCGGCGTGGAGGCTGGACATGCATCGGCATCGGTGCCGGTGGTCGGGGTGTGCGAACCACATCCCGTCTACGGTACGGGTTCGGTAGCTGAGCCTCAAAAAGCTACCATCGACGGTTTCCAGGTTTGGGCCTCAAAACCTGGGGTGGCGGGTTTCCGAGTTTGGGCCTCAAAACTCGGGGTGGCCGGTTTGCCTGGTTTGGGCCTCAAAACCAGGGGGTTGGTCCGAAAGGACGGTCGACGCGTGGCGGCACCGAGAGGCTTGCGTTGCGGCGAAGCTATCGGTGAGAAGGCGCGGCGGTCGACAGTGGCGGCACGTGGCGGCATCGGGTGAGGTCGCGTCGAGGCGAAGCTACCGGATGTGCGGGCGTGGCCGTCGGATGAAGACTGTCAAGTCTGGACGGTTTTACCCCTGGGGGGTATTTGGGATGAGTGCTTAATGTAAGGGCGCCTTGGTCATTAGGACGTGCGCCTATATATATGGAGAGGGCTGCTAGGGCAGCCGTATCCTTGGCAATCCTCTGGTGGTGTCTCTCTCATTTTGTTCCTGTGAGAGTAGGCTAGGGTTAGGGAGAGTTGGCTCTTGTTCTTGAGCTTTTCGCCATCCAAGCTTTGATCTGCTGGAGTGGCTTGTAGCCCGTACACCAAGTGCTTAATGAATCATCCATTCCTCTGAGTCCAAGGATCAAATTCGTGCTTTAATTTGTCTTGCGATTTTGTTCTTCGCGTTTGCACGTTTTCCCCTCTTTCGTTCTTCACGAGAATTCTTGTTTCGAGGGAAGATTCGCAAATCCGTTTGAACCATCTTGTGTAGCTTTGTGAGAGTCTTCTTTCTACCGAAGGAATTTCTCTAATACCTCACGAACTCACAGATCGGGCGGATTTAGTGTTGGGATCAAGTTCTTGCCGTTCTTCATCCTTTTTCTCCGATTCACCGATTTGGAGTTAGGTTCGAGCCATGATCTCTTAGGAGTAGCTCACTAACATCCTTGTGACCCCTCACACGAAGTTGAAGCCCTAGTGCTTTTGATTTGAGGGAGATCGGGTTGATTCGGTGGATGAACAGAGGTGCATCGCGGTGACCGGACGCACGAGTCGCACCGACCGGACGCTTGGTCGTGAGTCCGGTCGTTGAACACGTTCTCTGCGTCTCCTTCGTGACTTGACCGGACGCACGCCTCATATCGACCGGACGCTATCCCGTGCGTCCGATCGTTGAAGGCCGAGCGAAATACTGTGCGAGATTCTGACCGGACGCTAGGGTTTCGCGTGACCGGACGCACTGAAGGCACTGTTCATTGCCTCCTCGGTGCTTGACCGGACGCTCAGTTGTAACGACCGGACGCTTGATCACCGTGAGTCCGGTCGTGAACAGAGAGCATCCAGAGAGGTTTTTCTCTGACCGGACGCGTCCGATCGACACTGACCGGACGCACCTCAGAGTCCGGTCCGTGCAGTGTTTGCGCGTTTTCGCCCGTATCTTTTGCGTTCGAGCTCCGATTTGAGATCTGCTTTTTGCGTTGGATTCCCGACTCTGTGCTCTACAGAAACCGGGCTTCCCGCTTTGCGAAAAAGCCTGAATCCCCCTCGCGTTGCTCGGGGGAGGTTGAGGTTACCCAAACTCCATCCTGTCACTAGTTGACTCGCGTGGATTTGGAAGAGGGAGCTTTTGTGGTGTCCCGCTGTGTTCCTAGGGAACATCCACCCATTCTCTTGGGTCGTGGACATCGCGTGTGTCGGCTTTGCTCTTGGGGTTGATTTTGTTGGGACAGAGGCCGGAATTTCTGAGAAGAAATTTTTAGGCTCCCATTCACCCCCCCTCTGGTCGCCCTGCTTTAGCATTTTCGGTCCTTCACTTCTGAGGATCCAGGTGGGAGATCTCGAGCTGTAGCTTCACCATCTCCAGGACTACAACAATCGTCTGCATGAGGAGATTCACCGCCGGGAGAATGAGAGGAACCCCATCTTTCCTCAGGAGGACCCAGATCCCGAGGACTCTTCTAGTGGCCCTTCTGGAGTGTACGCATAGCAATGATGACGACGATGATGATGATGCCGAGGAGTATGATAGATAGCATGTCTCTAGTGCCCTAGCAATCTTTTGTGTTATATCGCTGTGAACTTGATCTTTTGCTGATGTCGAGAGTTGGATGTAATGTTGGGATGTTTTAACCAATGTGCACATGGTGCAAAACTTTTAGAAAAGTCCTGCATGTTTGGGCATTTATGGATGGTAATGTTTGACTTTTGCATGTTATGTCAATGAGTGATCTTATTATGCAATGCTGCGATGTGGATTGAAAATTTATTATGCCTCTGTAATTGTTTGGCGAACTTGTTTTTTCGGATAAATTCAGTATGACATGGTTTATTGTTCTCTACAATTACTGCAACCTCACCTAATGGTCGCTTGTTACCAACACATGCAGATGACGACTACCCACAGTGGAGCTGGCGGCAGTGGTAGCAATGACAACAACCAAGACAACCGCGATCCACCACCCCCTCCACCTACTACTGCCGAGCAACTCTTTGCTCAGTTCTTGGGAAGTCAACGCAACATTGAGGCACTGCTATGTGAGAACTTGGGACGTGACAACCAACGCTCCGAGCCTAACCAGTACAACACGTTCAAGGACTTCTTGGATACCAAGCCACCTATCTTCAAGGAGGCTATGAAGCCTTTGGAGGCAGAAGAATGGTTGCACACCATAAAGCAAAAGTTTCGTTTGCTCAGGCTCACCGAGGAACTAAAGACCGAGTATGCTACTCATCAGCTGCAGGGGTCGGCCGGGATATGGTGGGGACATCACCGTACTACCTATCCTGCCCGCACCCCAATCACGTGGGATATGTTCTCTCATGCTGTCCGAGGGCATTACATACCACCAGGGTTGACAGAGATGAAGGTAGCATAATTCATGAGTCTGACACAGGGGACAAAGTAACAAAGTATCACCGCTTGTTCAATTCTCTTTCCCGTTATGCACCAGAATTTGTGAACACTGAAGCCAAGAAGATAGCGAGTTTTAAGAGGGGCTTGAACACCAAGATGAGCAATTCCATGGGTACATCATCTCGTACCACCTTCAACGACTTCATCAGTTACTGCTTAACTCAAGAGAACCACAACAACAAGCATGGAGTGGGCAAGGCCCAAAAGAGAGCTTTTGAGTCTGAACCATCACAGCCTAGGGCACCACTTGCTCAACGTTCTCAGTATCGTCGACTAGTGCCAGGTGCTCGTTTCAGACCACCCCAGAAGAAGAATTAGCAATAGTACCAGCGCAATCAGAGGCCGTACAAGGTGGCAACTACTCAAGCTCGGATCGGACAAGGCAGTTCCACTAGCAGCAAGTCCGTTGCCCGTGGACCCTTCTTCAATTGTAACCAAGAGGGACACTTTGCCAGGTATTGCCCGCATCCTAAGAAGCAGCAAACCAACTATCCAGCGCGTCTACATCACACAACAGCTAAAGAAGCTCCTACAGGGGAACCCGTGACTGATGGTATGTTCCTTGTCAATGATCATCCTGCAGTTGTTTTATTCAATTCTGGATCATCGCATTCCTTCATGAGTAAAGCATTTGCACAAAAGAATAACCAGGAATTGTCTGAAATGGACTACGGGTTTTGAATAAGTTCTGTCAGAAGTAGTGTATTATCTAGATAGATGGTTCGTAATGCGACCATCGAGATTGGAGGGCATAAATTTGGAGCCAATTTAGTGGTTTTGCCCGGACTAAGCTTGGATATAGTCTTGGGTAGGAGTTGGATGAGTATGTGGAATGTGGTGTTAGACACTGCTAATAGAACTCTTACCTTATCTGATGGATGGACGGGTAACAAACTTCGCGTACCTCTGCCTCGAGGTGCCGATTTTGTTGACTTGTATTGCACTCTTGCAGTAGAAGATCTTTCCAAGATTCTAGTTGTCCGTGAGTTTCCTGATGTCTTCCCTGATGAGTTATCATGAGTTGTCATGGTTACCACCCAAGAGAGCTATAGAGTTTGCCATCGAGTTGTTACCGGGGACAGCACCAATATCAAGAAGACCTACCGTATGCCGCCCAACGAGTTAGCAGAACTCAAGGTTCAGTTAAAGGAACTGTTAGGCAAGGGATTCATCCAACCAAGCATATCAGAATGGGGTTGTCCGGCCCTGTTTGTGAAAAAGAAGTATAAGTCGCTACAGATGTGCGTGGATTATCGCCCACTCAATGTCGTGACTGTCAAGAACAAGTATCCTTTGCCCCAAATAGATATTCTGTTTGATCAGTTGTCTAGAGCCAAGGTGTTCTCCAAGATTGACTTGAGATCCGGCTATCATCAGATCAGAATTCGACCACAAGATATCCCGAAGACTGCTTTCTCAACCAGATATGGGTTATATGAGTACCTTGTTATGTCATTTGGTTTGACTAATGCTTCGACATACTTTATGAGCTTGATGAACTCAGTTTTCATGCTTGAATTGGATAAGTTCGTGGTTGTGTTTATAGATGATATTCTGGTATACTCCAAGGACAAAGAAGACCATGCTGAACACTTAAGGATTGTACTGACCAGGCTTCGAGAGCATAAACTCTATGCCAAGTTTAGTAAGTGCGAGTTCTGGATGAAGAGAGTTCCCTTCCTTGGACACATCCTGTCAGAAGAAGGAATCTTTGTGGACCCAATCAAGGTACAAGAAGTAATGGACTAGGAAGCAATCACCTCAGTTGGAGAGATTCAGAGTTTTCTCGGTTTAGCTGGTTATTATCGATGATTCATCCCAAATTTCTCTAAGATTGCGAAGCTAATGACAAGTCTGCTGTAGAAGAACCAAAAGTTCATCTAAACCAAAAGTACCTTGCGGAAATTGTTGACCACTGCTCCTGTTCTTGCTCAACGGATATAGAAAAGCCTTTCGATGTCTTTTGTGATGCATCAAAGGTTGGTTTGGGTTATGTTCTTATGCAAGAAGGAAGAGTAATTGCTTATGCTTCTCGTCAATTAAGGAAACATGCGGTGAACTACCCTACACATGATTTGGAATTAGCAGCAATTGTACATGCTCTGAAAATCTGGAGGCATTACCTGCCTGGTAACGTCTGCAATATGTACACCGATCACAAGAGTCTCAAGTATATCTTTACTCAACCTGAATTGAACATGAGACAAAGAAGATGGCTTGAATTAATCAAGGATTATAATCTGCAGATTCACTATCATCCTAGAAAGGCGAATGTGGTTGTCGATGCCTTAAGTCGGAAATCGCATTGCAATGCCTTGGAGTTAATGCCAGAAGACGAGTTCAGTCTGGTACATCCTGCAATTCTGCATAGCATCAAGCTGAGAAGCACGATAGTTAATCAAATCATTGAAGGGCAGAAAACAGACAAGAGAATTTATCATATCAAGGAGAAGATGAAAGCTGCAACTGTGCCATTGAAACACATTAGAGTTGATGACAATGGAGTTCTCTGGTTTGACAAACACCTAGTGGTACCAAAGGATAGAGAGCTCAGAAACCGAATTATGGATGAAGCACAGCTGTCCAAATTATCTATTCACCCTGGTAGTACCAAGATGTATCAAGATCTTCATCCGTGATTTTGGTGGACTAAGATGAGGAAGGAGATTGGTGCCTACATTGCCAGATGTGACACTTGCTGTCGAGTAAAGGCTATTCACCTGAAGCCTGCTGGAATGCTTCAACTGCTATTAGTACCAAAATGGAAATGGGAAGAAATAAGTATAGATTTTATCACTGGTCTACCAACTACCCAGAAGGGGAATGATTCGCTTTGGGTAATTGTGGATCGTCTCACCAAGTCTACACATTTTATTCCGGTCAGGACTCGTTATCGAGTGCCTGATTATGCAGATATTTATAAAAGTTAGATTGTTCGACTTCATGGTATTCCAAGAACCATCATTTTGGATCGAGGGCCGCAGTTTACCGCACTGTTCTGGGAGAAAATGCAGAAGGAGTTAGGTACAGAACTAGTTCGCAGTTTGTCTTACCATCCTCAAACGTCGGGACAAACAGAGAGAGTGAACCAAATATTGGAAGATATGTTGAGAGCCTGCGTAATTTCAGCAAAAGGTTCTAGGGAGAAATGGCTGCAATTAGCTGAATTTTCTTACAACAACAGTTATCAAGAAAGTATCCAGATGACGCCTTTCAAGGCATTGTACGGTAGGAGGTGCAGAACACCGTTGAATTGGGTTGAACCTGGAGAACACATGTATTATGGAATTGATTTCATCAAAGAAGCAGAAGAACAAGTTAGAACAATTCAACAACATATATCAGCAGCTCAATCCTGACAAAAGAGCTACGCAGATTAACGTAGAAGACCACTTGAGTTCAGTGAGGGTGATTACGTTTACCTGAAGGTCTCACCTATGAAGGGTGTTAAACGTTGCGGAGTTAAAAGAAAGTTGGCACCGAGGTTTGTGGGGCCGTATCAAATTTTAGAAAAAAAGGGAAAGGTGGCTTACATGCTGCAATTGTCGGAACACTTGAGAGCCATATTCCCTGTATTCCATGTATCAAAGTTAAAGAAGTGTTTGCGAGTGCCAGAAGAATAAGTACAACCGACAAACATCAAACTGCAATATGATCTCACTTACACCGCACAACCGCATCGAGTTCTTGATAATAAGGAGACAGTAACTCGCGGGAAGGTAGTCAAGCAGCACAAGGTAACTTGGAGTGAACTGGATGATCGAGATGCCACTTGGGAAACGGATAACTATTTAAAAGAGGTTTATCCTCAATTTTATAAGAACTGGTTAGTTAACTCAAATCTCGGGACGAGATTTCTTTTAGGGGGGAAGGACTGTAACACCCCTAGTGTTAAGCAGCCCTAATTGCATAATTGGCCATGTCATAAGCATAGCATCATGTCATATCATCTTGTGCATTCATATGTGGCATATGCTTTGTTTGAGTCTTGTTGTATGAAGAGTATAGGAATCATGAATTTGAATCTAGTTTACTTAGGCAAATTCATTAAGTCCTTTACTAGGTCTCTAGTATAGCTAATAGTTTCTTTTTGTTTCTGAGGAAGTGTCTTAAACCAAAGTTGTAGATCTTGACAAGGGCAACAACTTTTCTTAAACACACTTTTTCTAAAAAGGTCATTTAGTATTTTATTCTTGCATTAGAAAATCAAGAAAGAAGTGAAATTCAATTTTTGAGGCGGAATTTGGACTTGAGCCTTAAAGATGAATTTTTCCTTGTGAAATTCTAAGCAACTTTGCTTTTTGAACCTTTTCCTAATTCGGCTTAATTTGGGAGATAGAGAATAGTTTAGAAAATAGCAAAAACTCTTTTCTTTATTCGCTGGTGGGTCCCACCTGTCAGTTTCTCCTCCCCCTTCTTCCCGCGCGCCCGCGCCGCTCCGCCACCACGCGTCGCCTGTACACCGACGCAGCGCCTCGCTGCTGGCTGTTCGGCCAGCTGAACAGCGGACACCCCCCACCTGCTCACCTTGCGCCGTTCCCACTCGCCCCGACATCTCTTCTGTCTCCCCTCTCTTCCGCCGCCGCGTGGACACCGATGACGGGCCATCGCCACGCCGGTCGGCCAAGCCGCCTCCCTGTCCAGGTTCAATGAACCTAGGCGTGCAACGCCTTTACCCTGCTCGCTCGCTCTCTCGGCCGAAGTGGACAACCATTCCACTCGCTCTCTCGCTCCTTCATCTTCTCCAGTTCAAGCGCCGCCGCCACCCGCTCGATCTCCGGTGAGCGATTGCTCGTAGTTCACCGTGCCATTGTCGGATTCCTCGCACCACCCGCTCTGCCTCGACTTCCTCTACCTTATGCTCTAGCTGGTTTCCCCTCTTCTCCAAGGTAGACAGCAGAACATGAGCTTCTTACCAAGCTTGTCCTCCATGTCCGCCGCCTTGACCTTCGCGTGGCCCGCCTTTTTCGGACCGCTCCATCTTCAACCCAGCTCTGTTCTACCTTTCTCTACCTCCTCTGGTGTCTAGGTTTAGATGGAGAGTCTTCTAGCGCCTTGGTTTAGCCGGAACTAGACCTCGCCGCGGCCATGTAACAGAACCGACCAATTTGCACTAGATTAAGCACAGAAATCTCCGCTTAGCACAAAGAGCAACAAGTACTTAAGCTCGTACAAACCTGGTATTCAGTAAAACTCATATTAGTGTGTTGGCAGTTGTTTTTAATAATTAATTCTATATTACTAAATTTGCACGTAAACTAAAGCAAGCACTTGACTAATTAATCAAGCAAGAGTGACTATTTCATCAATAGTCTTTCAGATTCAACATCATAACCATCTTTAATTCTATAAGTTCTACGGCAATGGTCTACAGTCAATTGCTCACTGTCCAGGAGCGATGGCGATTATAATCGATTCCTACCCAGCTGGGGATAAAATGTCTCACACTCGCCCGACACATCCGGCTACGGCAGTCGTAAGCTACCAGTCAGGAGATTCGAGAACACAACGCGCGGGACGACCATGGGCCCTTCTACACCAGGGGTTATCTCAGTGCCAGGTCGCTCAAGCTATAACTGCCCACGGTCATGCCAGGTCGATCAGGCCCTGCCTGCCCTCGGACCATGCCAGGTTATTCAGAATAGTTGCCCACGGTACAGCTGAGGCCCTGGGTGTTAGGCGTCAACATCTCCATCACCGGCTCGAATAACCTTACTCGGCTTCGCGGGAGGTACTCAGACCTACTCCGTTAAGTGATCGGCGCGTTCAATTTGACTGAAGGGACATTCCCGAAGAGGTCCTATGCGACACAGACGGGAGACTACTAGCACACAGAACCCATGTTCTGCTGCTCTTACATCCCGCCTTTGTCTCAAATTAATTATCACATGATTATCTCCATGATAGCACAGGATAATCATGATCAGTATCCACCTATATGCGGGAGACAGGAAATCACCCGACTTTTACCGATCTAAGCAGGGCTAAGCATATATCGAGCCTAGACCTAAACAGGGATATCAAGATATAATTGTAGGTGGACAAGGATAAGTAATAATGCATCAACGGTAGCAATCAATTCCTATAACCTAATGCAACAGTCATCATCAGGTTAATTGTAAGACGTTGCAAACCGTAGGAGTTAGAATGCTCCGAGGCTTGCCTTTCTCGAAATCAGATGGACGGTGGTCGCGGCACTCGGGTAGTTCTTCGGCGTCGGTCCCTCCGGCTTCCTCGGCCAGTGTCTCCTCCTGGCTGGGTTCTTCCTGCGTCGGCTGGTTCTGGGTCTCTTCTGTTGATCCTGTATGATGCAGAATATGTATGAATAGGATGAATGCACGTAGAATGCATATGTGATGCACAAGATTAACAACAATCAGGAGATAAGCACATGCCATCTACTGCATTCTCTTCAACAAGGTAGTCAACATCATCCTAAGGGTTATAAAAGATTTTAGCATCTAACCAACCATTAACCTTCCTAAGTAACTTGTTAAGATGTATAATTACCACGGTAACACCTACTTAATTAATTTATTCTCATCTAATTACTTGCTGAAATAAACCTATTTATTCATGCCTATAACAACAATCTATCCTAGACAGCTTCAGAAAAATCTACAAATATTACCTTAGATTGATAACATGCATAACAGTCCACTTTCCAGATTTTAAGCCATTTGGATTTAAACGCTGTCCCCTATGAAAAAGACAAATATTATGATGAAAAGGTGCCTTGAACTACACACCATAACAGAAAGTGTCAAACAATAGATTTCATATTTTTCTTCTAAACTTCTTAGCACAAGAGCAGTCTACAAAAATTATCAGGTTCATATTCATCATATTTTAATTACTACAAATTTTACAAGAAAACAACATTTAAACATTTTAATTGCTACTGCAAAAACATTTCACAGAACATCTCTATTTTATATTTTTTCCTGAAACTACTCATCTACACCAACCTAACAAAACTGGAACCATATTTTTCTGAGTTATACAGAATTAGTTATGCATTTTCCAAGTTAACAGCAATTTCCTAACTTAATTTAATCTGCATATAAAAGTGTCACCAAAAATGCATTTAACATTTTTCACAGGTAGATCTATTCATTCTTAACACAACAAAATTTGTTTCATAGGATTTGGACTTAAAATGAGCCTTGAATGAATTTTTGAAGCTTTTTAACCAAATCTGCAAAACCTATTTTAAAGAAAACTTGACCTAAACTGCTACGGACACCCGGCTACAAGCACCTACAGACACAAGCTAAAACGCTACGTGCACCCGGCTATTCCGACCGCTAGCACACCCAGACTTTTCTCCTTCTCTCTCCCTCTCACTGCCAAGGGGCCCCGCTGGTCAGACGACCCCACTCGTCTGCGGTCAACGGGCCCACGCGTCGGAGGCAGAGCACCCCCTCCGGAGTTGACCGGCGTTTCCTCGCCGGCGACGAGGTTTCGGCGACACCAACTACACGGCTAGACTCCCCATAGTAAGGCGGACACGGATGGCTAGGTCTCATGGCCAGAGGAGCATCACCAGAGCAAGCTCGACGACGGCAATGGCGGAGCCGCGGCGCGGCAACTCTACGACGCGGCTTTGCCCAGCTAACCCAGGGCTCGGCGGTGCGAGCACTAGCTCTCGCACACCCTAAGCAACCTATTGGGCAGATTATCGAGCCTTGCCGTCCTCGGCATTGCTTGGTGCCACGCACGGCGGCAGTCCGCGGTGGTCATGGCGGCGACATGGCCCTATTCCGGGCAAACTACGGCGAGTGGAGGGTCTCCATCTAACCCTAAGCACCTATGGAGGAAGGTGAAGCTAGGACGGGGCTTGGCTCGGGCTGGCTTGGCCGGGAATGGCCGGTCCACGTCAAGGTCATGGCGGCGGCCATGGCGAGAACCCGAGGTTCTGCCGGCTAGAGAGGAGAAGAGGGGAAACCAACCCTTGCTGGTGAAAGAGGAGGTTTGGGCGGATAGGTCGACGGGAGGAATCGGGCGGCGGTGCGTTGAGTGGTGAGTAATTGCTCGCCGGAGTTCGGCGGCGGCGACGGCTTTGGTGAATTGGAGAAGATGGGTGGAGGAGGATGGCGAGTTTGCGAGCGAGAGAGTGGGCGAGGAAGTGAGCTTCTGGCTCGCGAGCGCAAGGCGGAGCGGAGGCAAAGGGAACGAAGGGCTCAGTGCATTGCACCTGGCCGGTTCCCATCGGGAGGGCTCCCGACCGGGCACGGCGGCGCTAGGAATCGGCGGCCACGCGGCGAGCGCGCAGAGAAGGGGGCAGAGCACGCGGGCGGTTTGGTCGGAATCCAGGGGCGGCGAGTGGCGGTTTGAACAGCCTGGCAGGCGGGCCTGTGGCGGCAGCAGCGGCTGCGGCGGCGAGCGGCGGCAGCCAGCGGCGCGCGCGGGGAGGGGGAGAAGGGGCTGACAGGTGGGGCCCGCAGGCAGGTTTAAACAAAAGAGGTTTTTGAAAATTCTTTGCTGCTCTATATCTCCCAAACTAAGCCGAACTAGGAAAAGGTCCTAAAGGCAAAGTTGCTTAGAATTTTGCAAAGAACAATTCATCTTTAAGGCTCAAGTCCAAATTCTGCATAGAAAAAGAATTTTACTCCTAATCCATTTTTCTAATGCAAGAAATCATATTTTAAAAGCTTTTTCTGAGATAGTGCTTTTAAGCAAAGTTGTTCCTTTCATCAAGATCTACAACTTTGGTTTAAGGCACTAGGTCAGAAACAGTAAGCAAAACATGGGTATACTAGAAGCTAAACAAGGACTTAAACACTCATACACACCAATGCACATGAAAGGATGAGATGCTATGCTCATGCTATGCCAAGTTATGCATTTTAGGGTTGCTTAACACCTAGGGTATTACAGGCCATGTCCGCCGCCGTGTGTGTCGCCGGCCAATGCCAGGGTTGGCAGGCTCGTGCACCCCGTCTAGGAGTCACTTAGGGTCTCTTGTAGTTCGTGCTCGCCTCACCGAGTCCCAGTTTAGCCAGGAAATACCTCGACGCCGAGCCACTATGTCGCCATTATGCCATGGACGTCGTCGAGCTTGTTCCGGTGCTCCCTTGGCACGGCAAGTGAGTCGACCATATCCGCCTTGCGAAGACGAGCTTGTAGGTCTAGATGGTTTTGCCGGAGACCTCGCCGTCAGGGCCGGCGGGGTGGTAGCGTCACTGACCGGTGGGGTCACTGACCGGTGGGGTCGCTTGACCAGCGTGGCCCACTAGCAGAGAGGGAAGGGATAAGTCTAGGTGCAGTAGAGTGCAGGAATCCCGGGTGTGCTTAGCATTTGAGCTTGTGTCTCTGGGTTGTTTAGTCTGGGTACCCATAGTGTTTCAGGTCGAGTTTTCTTTTAAATCAGTTTCCAGAAATAGTTTAAATGCTTCCAAAATTCATATCTGGCTCATTTTAAGTCCAAATTGTGTGAAACAAATTTTATTATGCTGGGAATGAATGGATCTATCTGTTAAATTTTTTATATGCACATTTAATGGTATTTTTCTGTGCAGTTTTATTTAATTAAGTAAATTTCTGTTATCTTGAAAAATGCATAACTAATTCTGGATAGCTTAGAAAAATGTGATTCCAATTTTGTTAAGTTTGTTTTGATGGATAGCATCTGAGAAAAATATGACATGTATGGATTCCGTGGGAAATATTGGCTATAGGAATTAAAGTTGATAAATGCTAATTCCTTTCCTTAATTTTAATAAATAGAAATGTTTAGATTCTGAGCTTGGTAATTTTTGTACAGTCATATGATGCTGTGAGGTTGTTGTGAAAAATGTTCAACTGGTCTGTTTCTACAGTTGGTAGTTTAAACTAAGAAAAGTGCATGATTTATGAATAAGTAGGGTTAATTTATATAGTATGATGAACTTACTGCTTTAAGCTGAACTTTTTAGGGTAGTTTAGTTTTGATCTGTAGCTTATGTAAAATTTTGGGAATTTTCTGGGGTCATTTAGTTACAGTAAAAGTTATACCCTATTTAGATAAGTTAGTTAAAAAGGAATAGTGGTGAAGTAAATTAGGATTTAAATATGATAAATCTGTAATATTTTGGGTGATAAGTTGCTGTCCAAAAGAGTTAGGATAATAACAATGTCGTAAAGTGGGAACAAGGTAGTTAGTAGTTAACTAGATGATGTTGACTACCTTGTTGAAGAGAATGCAGTAGATGACATGTGCTTATCTCCTATGAAGTCCTTTCATCTTTGCTTGCATCCCATAGCATCCCATGTGCATTCGTCATACTCATACAAGCATAATGCATCATACAGGATCAGTAGAGGAGACTGTGCCGCAGCCGGAGGAGCAGGACCAGGACCAAGAGGAAGCCCAGTTCGAGAGGAGCGAAGAAGCTGACGTCGGAGATTTGCCAGTGTCAAGATCACCACCCCAGCTCATTTCGAGCAAGGAAAGGCCCAGAGTATCTTACTCCCTGTGGTTTGCAAATTTTAACAACTTAACTTGTTATGCTTGTTACATTAGGTTAGAGGAGTTGAGTGCCACCGTTGTTGCATTACTACAATACCTTGTCCACCACAAATATTATCTGATATCCCTGTTAGGTCTAGGCTCGTTTATATGCTTAGCCTACTTAAACTGGTAAAACTTGGGTGATTTCCTATCTCCCTCATATAGGTGGATACTGTTGACGGTCCTTACAGTCAATATTATACCATCAACTAATGCATAAAATGATATTAAATGAACCATAAAGCATAGTTGTAGGGTTTGATTCTAACTAGTTCCACGGGTTGTGTTGTTCTCACTTGTTTTGCAGAGTTATAAATATTTCACCATATAAAAGTATCTCAAGAGATGAAACAGAGCACACCATTGCAAAGGGCTCGTCGAGACGATCGAAACAGACATATGGTTTGCTACATTAGGAGTCCCAACGAGAGAGTCCTTGTTGGATACGACATGGAAGCTTCTAGAACAACCTGGAATGATCACCAAGCAACATAACTCAGGGACTAAACTGACAGATCCAAAAGCTTTGGTGAATTACTATTTTCCAGGGAGTTTTATAGAAGATGGAAAGAGATTCAATCCTTCTCCAACATGACAAATCATGCAAACAGACAGAAAGTCACATTAGGGCAATAAGGAAGGTTCCAGAAGACACCTCGACGAAGGCGGTGCCCGACTGCTGACAGGTGGGGTCGCCCGACCCCACCCCCAGGCCGGCCGACCTGGGCCCACCTGGGAGTGACCTCTCCTTCGCGTGACGCACTCCAATAGATCTCTACAACGCAATTTGGCCCATTAAGGCCCATGTTCGTATGGCGAAGAGTTTAGTCCCACATCGCTTGCTCAAGGTGGAGGGGAGGCCAGAAGCCCCTATATAATAAACCCCAGAGTCCCCCTCCAGGCATCAATAATCATCATCAATCTTCATCATAGTCGTAGCCAAGAGCAATAGCTAGGGTTTCTAGATGGGAGGAGTCCCTCGAATGGACAACCTCGCTCTAGAATTAGTTTAAATCTAGTCTTCTAGATAGTAGAGAGATGGAGAGCTAGGGAGGAGTTTGGAGGATATGCCGTCCTGTCGGTGCTTCTTCCTCCAGTTGTACTTCGGCGAGATCAAGCTCCGTTTGAGCTTCCTAAGATGCATCGGGTGATCAACTTATGATTCACATAAGTTTCTTGTTTATATTATTCTTCTGGTCATGAGTTTCTTTTGAGTACTTTAATTTACTATAGTAGATTAGAGTATAATTCGTAGTGTAAGCGTGGTGCTTAGGCTCGAGTTACTCGTAGATTTATCCTATAGGCCAGGCGTATTTAAGTGGTAGCTCGCGGGTGTGACTCTTATAGACTCGTTGAATCCTTTGTAGTCCAGTTCCCCATTTATAGGACGAGCAGGACCGTAGTTACCTAGTTGAGGATGTACTCTGGATGCAGCCCTTCTATCGTAATGTCTCCAGTTGAATCGTATAAAACATAGTCTCTTGCCTAGATCAGAACTAGACAAATCCCAAGTTACACTAGTACAACGCAGGGCTATAGTAACACCAACTTGTGTTACTGTAGGTTGGAAAACGTGTTACTAGCTCTCTTAGTAACACATTTTTGTTTGTGTTCCAATTGGCCATATTACTATAGAGTGATTTATTGTAACACATTTACTTGTCTACAGGAACATTTTTTTGTGTTACAATTATTTTTGTCGTAACACTTTTTTTTTTACTTTAGTAACACTTCACATTATGGTACAATACATGGTTGTAACACATTTCTTTATCTATTAGATCACTTAATTTTTTTTTATCCCGGAAGAGGCCCACCAACCAACCAGCCACACCACCCCATCTCTCTCTACTCCCATAATATTTTTTCATGATTTTTTGCACTCTGCATCAACCAAGATTCGAACCAGCGACCTCTCACACGCGTACGCATATCCTCCAGTACCACTCCACCCATTTGTCACTTGTGTCTATATTCTATTTCAGTTACCCTCGTATTATACTAAACCATGTGTAAATTGCTTGTTTAAGGCTCTAAACAAATTTAAATCAAAAAATTGTTAATTGCAAAGTTTCATAACTTTGTGAGATCTACACCTTTTGTTTAGGAAGTTTCTCCATCCAAGATCATTTACAAAATTTAAATTTCAAATTTCAGAAATTTCAAATGTAGTTTTCATTAAGATGATTTCAAATTAAAACGTTATCAACTACAAAGTTTCATAACTTTTCAAGATCTACAACTTTTATTTTGGCCATTTTTCCATCTAAGGTATTTTAAAAATTCGAATCTCAAAAATTTTAATTCAAATGTAGTTTTGGACGATAATATGATTTCAAATTTAAAAAGTTGTCAACTACAAAGTTTCATAATTTTTCAAGATCTACAAGTTTCATTTTGGTCATTTCTCCATCTGAGGACTTTTGAAAACTTCGTATTTTAAATTTTTAAAATTCAGACGCAGTTTTGCATGACAAAATGACTTCAAATTAAAAAGTTATCAACTATAAACTTTCTTGATGTCGACCCAAATGAGAAATTTCTTGATGAACCCATATGGCGGTAGATTAGTGTGTTCATACAACAAAGTAAAAAATATATATATTACTTCCATTTAATTTTACATTTTTGTATTTTGTTTTTTCTTCTCCATTGTACTTGTTGTTCTTATGATATAGCTCCATATAGTGTGTCCCTTGATCTCGGCCTAATAAATCAACGACATGCTCTAGCATCGAACTGACCTTTTAAATCGGCTAGTGAATGCTAATGGTTACATGACCATGATGTGATTGTCTAACAACCTTGATGAGAGCTATATGTGATGTGTTGCCTATAAATAGGAAGGTCTACATGTATTTTCTTTTGTAACACTTGAACTGAAACATTATTTTGTGCTACTAGAGGCATATATTTGTAACACATTTTATATGTTTTCCGCTTATATGTTACAACATAGTACACTTTTGTAACATTTTTCTTGTAACATTAATTTTGTGTTACTATAATTGTTGTTAGTAACACCTTTTTTTTTAAAAAAGTATTTTGTGTTACAGTCGAAGTCTGTAACACACTATTCTGTGTTACTATGAAATTTTACTGGAACACATTAATGAATATGTTACATAAAAGCGTTACAATATCCCTGTTGTGTAGTAGTGTTATCCTCTCTATACTCCTGCTATCGACCTTATACTAGATTACTATCCCCTTACGCTTTAATCTTGTTTCTACTTAATCTTGTTTCTACTTTAGTTTCTACTATCATTCATTTATCTTCTGGTTAAGTTAGAACGTAGTTAATCTCACATGTTTCCCTATGGATACGATATTAAAACCTCCGGGTGAAAGCTACAACGGTATCCGTGCGCTTGCGGATCTTTTTCTGTGTGCTCATATATACCAACCAATCACTTCTATGTGTTGCCGCTAGTGGTGACAGCCTAGCATTAGTGTGACACTAAGAAGTGCCAACAAGCTTTCTGGCGTCGTTGCCGGGGATAGGGTTTATCTTTACTCTTGGTAGCGACGTTAGTAAGAATCAACAAGCTTTCTGGCGCCATCGCCGGGGAGATGGTTGCTCAATTAACTACGAACCTAGCTTAACCTTTTCCTTTATATATACTTTATAAAATTAAAAAAAATCTTCTTCTATCCCTATCTTTATCTTTTCCCTCTATCCTTTACTTTTATCCTTTGCCTCATCTCTGCAATTCTTTCTGCTTATCTATCCTTTCATTTGTAGCATGGATAATAACATTCCTTTCTATCAATATGCTAGACTCACAAGCACATTCGTTAAACCACCAGAGCATTTAGAGCCTATCACAACATTTGGTTTTGAGATAAGCCCAGAATTCATAGAATTTGTTCAAAAATACTCTTTCTCCGGAGAAGGTGAGGAAAGCCCATACACACACCTACAAGAGTTTGGTCAAATTTGCAGCCTCCTTCGCATAGAAGGTATGCCTGATGAAACCTTAAAATGGAAGCTTTTTCCATTCTCCTTAACGGGAAAAGCTAAACATTGGTATAAACTCAACATAGGAAGAGTGAAAGGAGATTGGAAGACACTATGCACTGAATTTCTCTTAAAATTCTTTCCCATCTCCAAAGTGGTTGACCTCTGGCAAAAGGTTCTAACTTTTAGACAACTAGAAGAAGAATCTTTTGGTGAATCATGGGATCGTTTTGTTGACCTTATGCACACTGGCCCAATTCTTTCTATTCTAGACCCCATACTTCTTCAACATTTTTACATGGGTCTTAGTAGGGAGAATAGGGAATCCCTTGATATATCCTCTGGAGAAGTTTTCCTTTGCCTGTCTGCTAGTAAAGCAAGGTACTTACTGGATATAATTAGTGGAAAGACCACTTGCCCTAGCATTCACAATCCACTACATGGGAAAGAGAAGGAATCAGTCCCTAGACAAGAAGAGGAAGTTTTGATAGCTAAATCACAACCACTCATATCCCAAGATTTAGCTATCCGTCCTAAACCATCAATGCCCCAAAATCCTCCTAGGTAAGAAGAAATTCCACCCTTGGAGAGCTCTAATCTTTCTGGTGCTAATGGTCTAGACTTCCAGTTTTATAAGAGGCCTTCAAGCGAAGATAATCCTCGCAAGAATGGTTCTCTTAAATAATGTCCTGATTCCCATTATGAATTAGTCGAGGATGGCATGTCAAGTGATTCCATAGAAGGAGAGCTAAGACACATGGAAAATTCTATCTACTCCCCTACTATGCTCACAAATAACACAAAT
The DNA here is from genome assembly GCA_009763385.1 of Coix lacryma-jobi var. lacryma-jobi. Taxonomy (NCBI): domain Eukaryota; kingdom Viridiplantae; phylum Streptophyta; class Magnoliopsida; order Poales; family Poaceae; genus Coix; species Coix lacryma-jobi. Next base: position 68,180,881 of record CM019831.1, on the reverse strand, counting down.
CATGAAACCATCTCTAAACCCATCCTTGACCTCGAAGATTCCTCTTATACTCATCCTTCCCAGTCTCATGACAATCCTAAAAATCCACTAAGACAACCAAATCATAGGAGTCATGAAGACCATGAAAATGACCAAGAGATGCTACAACAATGGCTAGAATGTGTAGAACGGATGGATAAGGAAGAAGCCTTAATGGAATCTAACGTTGGCTTAGTTTCAAATATAGAGTACTTAACTCCCTTTGAAATGAAGATTCATCCATCTATAGAAGAGGACCTAGATGAGACCAATCCAAGTGAAACTCTTGAAAGGATCAAGATGCCCAAGAGGGGGGGTGAATTGGGCTTTTCTAAAACTTATTTCAAGAATAAAACATATCAAGCCCCAATTAACCCCCTAGTGCCTAGAAGTGTGTTTCTCTTTATTCTACCGCACAAAAGACCAAGTCTATGCCACTCCTACTCTAGCAAAGCAATTCAATAGTGAATGAACAACAAGAGTAATGCGGAATTGAATTGCTTGAAAGTAAATGCGTAAGTAAAGGAGTAGAGATGACACGACGATCTATTTGCCGAGGTATCGAGGTGTCGGCACACCCCCTAGTCCTCGTTGGAGCACCCGTGCAACGGTATCGCTCCCCCTTGATTCGCGCAAGGATCAAGTGCTCACTACGAGCTGATTCTTCGCCTCTCCAGCCCGGTGAATCGCTAGCTACCGGTCACAACTCGGCTCGGGTCATCCACAATGCTTCTGGATGATCACCAAGCTCTCCGATCGCCACCAAGCCGTCTAGGTGATGCCGTTCACCAAGAGTAACAAGCTAGAACTCTCACTTGACCAACACAAGGCCAAAGAGATGGATGGATGCACACTTGCTACTCAATTCTCACTAGGAGGTGTCTAATTCTCACAATTAGCAAATCACTCAACCTCACTAGGGCTCTTGCACTCACTCACACTCACAATGTGTTTTTCAGCAGATGGAAGTGGCAAGAACACTCAAATGGATGAAGGGAAGGAGTATAAATACTCCCCCAACCGGCCATCCAAAAACTGCACAAGACAGGGTTTCCGCGGGGGCATCGGACGCTCCGATGCCTGGCATCGGACGCGCCGATGACCTCGACCAACGGTCGACTGTACCCTCTTGTCAGACTTGTTAAAGGGACATCGAACGCTGGGCAGCGTTCGATGCCACTACATCGGATGCGTCCGATGTGGTTTTACCCTCTCTGGAACCTCTCTGGATGGCCATCGGACGCTGGCCCTCAGCGTCCGATGCCAGCATCCGATGCGACCTCCAGTTCACGCGCATGTGAACAGTGGCACGGGCGCGTCCGATGCCACGCACCAGACTAAACCCTAGTCGGGCTGGGCATCGGACGCATCCGATGCCTACCTAGCTAGCGTCCAATGCCCAATACAAGGGCAGACTGAGCTCGGATCACGACGCGGCCTAAACGACTTTTGATCCTCTCGACTTAAGGCATCTCTCTGAGCTACCTAGGGCTATGAAATAACAAGTGTGCACCACACCTACCTCAATAGACTCATCTAGGTCAAGCTACTAATTCACGCTCCCCTTTATAGTACGGCCAAAGGAAAAACAAAGACCTAAGACTACCTAAGTGTCCTCCAACTCCATATGACACTTAGCCTAGTCTACCACCGTCTTCGTCGTCCATCCTTTGAAAACCAAAATGATATCCATCGCCTGGGGACATGAACTCTATATGCCCGTATCGTCGCCATTACCGTGACCTAACTCAATCCTGTTTCTGCAAAACACACGTTAGTCACAGTAATCTTGTGTTTCATCCAATCACCGAAACCACTAGGGGCCAAAATGCGTTCAATCTCCCCCTTTTTGGTGATTGATGACAACACGAGATCGAGTATAGAGAGAAGAGGTTTTTAAATCATGACATGTATGAACTTGCAATGTATAAGAGAAAATGGTTAGGGGCAAGCTCATACATATCATGCTATCATCCTGCACTCAACAAGTTAGAGTGAATAAAAAGTGCAAGAGTAAAAGAGCTCATTTACATAACCAAATGAGAATTAAGCGCAAGTAATGGGCAAAACGAAATGACATGACATATCATATATCATAGTGAGCACATACATGTCATAAAGGTCCATAGCATAAGTATATAGCATAAACATCCACAAAAGATGCGATAAGTAAAGAGCGTATGTGAATGAAACACAACATAAAACATCGAAACCCTCTCACATCGCTCATCCTATCGCTATACTCATCCACTCTCCCCCTTTGGCATCAAGCACGAAACTAAGCATCGGAGGGCGGAGGTGGTGCAGACGAGTCAGGTGCCGCCTCCGGAGTGCGCTGAGTAAACTCGAACTGCTGGAGGTACTCCTCGGAGTCGGAAGAAGACACGCCGGTAGCCTGCTGACCCTCTGAAGCTGGAACCTACTGAGAAGCGGTCTGGGTCTGCTCCGGCACTGACTGGTCTGCCTGCTCGGGCTGCTCTAACTGCTCTGACTCTGTCACAGTCTCAGTCACGGTCTACGTAGATGTAGCCACCTGAGCCTCGGAGTGCGGAAGCTCTGGAATCGTAGATAGCTCAGGCTGCGCTGTCGTTGTAGTCTCAGACTGGACTGGCTCTGTCTGCTCAGAAGACGCCATAGAACTCGGAAGATTCTCAGTAGTGGAAGTCACTGGAGCTGTCGGCGTCTGAGCTGGGTCCGGAAGATCGGGCATAGGAAACCCAGTGAGCTCACTGAAACTGGCAGACAGGTCCCGCGTCACTATGGTGGTCGTCGCGAACAGAGACTCTGTCGGACGTGGCGTGAAACCAGTGCGCAAGGGACTGAAAACAGGGGCTTCTCCAGGCGGCGTGGTGAAAGTGGTGAACTGGGAGGAGCTCTGCGGAAACTGCGGCTGCTGCCCAAACTGCTGTGGAGGAACTGGTGGCTGCCACTGAATCTACTGCTGAGGAGGGGGCTGCAGCCACTGCCACTGAGGAGGACCGCTAGCAAGTCGCTCCATGAAGCTGAGCGTCTGCTGCTGGAATGCCATCATCTGGTGCTGCAGGGCATCTGAGCGCTCCTGAGCCTGCTGCTGTGCTAGTGCCTACTGCTGTGCCAGACGCTGCTGCTCCTGGGCTAACCTCTGGACGTCCTGAGTCACCGTCCGCTGCTGCTCCTCCATCCATGCTAGAATAGCGAGTAGAGCTGCGTCGGAGGAGGCAGTACCACTGGGCCTGGCCTGAGAGTCGTGTGCACGTGGCTGAAAGCGACGCGGGAGCTGGTAGTCCTTGTCAGAGCTGTTGGTGGGGTCCTCTGCGACGTATGTGTCACCACCCTCGAGCTCTACTAGCTCCTGCTCTGCGAGGGCCTGAATGGCCTCGTCCTGCTCCTGAGCGGACTCGGGAACCTCAGGCCTCTGTCGTGAATTGGACGGAGCATCCTGCTGCTGCTGCCTACGATCCCAGCCGTGTCCCAATAGCTGACTCATGTTGTACTCGGGGAACACGGTCGCAGACCTAGTGAGCGACTGACTGGGGTGAGACCCTGTAGTAGCAGCTACCTTCCACAGAATATAGGAGATCCAATGTGCATAAGGTAGCTGTCTCCGGGCCTTGATGCCCTCAGCCACTGTATCCTCCATCTCATAAAGAATGACGTCCTAGACGTTGAACTCCTGCTGCCTGACCATGTAAGCTAGTAACCACAGCTGCAGTCTGGAAAGGCCCTCTCGGAAGCCAACCCTAGGAAGCAAGGTCCACCGAAGAACCTCATTGAGGATCCGAGTCGTAGGGGTGAGATCCCTAGGCGCGCGACTCGAACCCTCACCGAAGGGCTCACTGAAGCAGGGGCGGACCAAGCCGGTCGACGGCTGGGCACCACCGTGAGGGCGGCGGGGTGGCTCTGTCGTGTCCTAGCACAAGTCATGGATCCGGGTCTGTGAGTGTCTCAAGCCAAACCAACCCCGGATCTCTGACGAGAACAGTCTGTAGTGCTCCTGCTCGAATGCGAACTCAATCGTCTCTCTGTCCGGGTGCACCCAAAGTGAGGCGTAGAACTGGAAGACCCCATCCTCAATGTACGAGCCAGACCGCCCCAGAAGGTCTACCAGACCGGGTAGATAGGTGAGTATGGGGCGGATCTGCTCTCCTGCTATTGTAACCACGACCTCTAGCGGACACACGCGCTGAGAGCGAAGACAAATACCGGCGTTCCGGTAGCCCTGGTAAAAGTCCTCCTGCAACACAGTGTAGGAGTCTACGCTAGCCTGCTGCTGCCTCTCGCGGGGAAACCACTGCTCAACTGGCACCAGGCGTAGGGTCTGAATCTGGGAGCAAGTGGTCGCCCGGAGGTCCAGTCGTGGGATCAGCGGGGACGCACGCCTCGACGGAGCACGTGCTACCCGCAGAGGGACATCGGGTCTGGGTGGCACCGCTGTCCTGTGACGCGTGGACCTGCGTCGGAGAACCTCCTCAGGGACCTCCTCCTCTGCCTCTGGTGCCTCTGCCTCTGCCTGGCCCTGTCCTGAGCTCTCGGGCTCTACTCCCGGAGACGTGAACGACGTCCGGCGACCGGCAGCCATAAGCGTGCCAGTCGGGGAGTGGTGGAACCGCTCAACCTGCTCTACGGCTCTGCGCTGCTCTGGGGACAACTGATCCTCGATCCTGAGTCCGCCAGAACGACCTTCCTACTCGGCACGCTCTGCGGCGGCCGCAACCTCTCTGGCCTGGTCGGCCTCCCGCTGCTCCCTGGTGCGCTTTCGGCGCGTAATCAGCTTCCCCTTCCCGGGCCTCTGACCGGAAGGGGGGGACGTGGGGGAGAGTCCCCTGGGCCGCCACCGACGTTCTTGCAGCGCGGCATGGCTGACAAGAACGGAAGTAACTGCACTGAGAGAAGCTTTGGACTGCCGCTGAAAGAAACACTGACACGGAACCAAGCTGACTGTTGACGCTCACTAAGTGTCATATTCTTAGCATCAACAAGGTCATATAACACAACACAAGAGCCTAAAATCAACCAAAAAACCTTTTATAAACTAATGATTTCCACTTGTCCTTGATTTTTATTTGAATGTAGGAAATTGCAGGGTTTTTGAGCAAAATGACCAAATGGACCCACCAGGAAGCAAGCCCACTTGCCTGGGCTCACTTTGGGCCAAAGAGGGGTGGCGCCCGCCACCCATAGCTAGCGGCCGCCAGGGGGGAGAAGCCCAAACTCCCCCATGCCACGTCACTGATCCAGGGGAAACACTCCACACTCATTTGCAGCCGTTGCTCACCTAAGTCGGTTCATCCAAGGGCTAAGAAGCAGTGTCACATGGATCAAGGCCTAATTGCCCATGTGACGGTTATTGGACAACCCTAACCGACTTGGAGGACCTCTTGGATGCTGTTGGTGAAGAGGCGGTGGATCCAAGGGCCAGGGAGGTGGCGGCCCCCACCTAGGGCTGGCGCCCGCCAGCCCACTCACCCCCCTGACCTAACCCTAGGCGCATAAGTACCCCCCTAGGTCCCTTAGGCTATAAATAGGACCCCCAAGCTCATTTGTACTCAGACCTCACCTCATTAGTCCCACTCTCTTGTAAGCAAAGCTCTGGTGAAGGAACACTCTAGTTGGGAGACTTAGAAGAGAAGAGCTGGAGTTGTAATAGAGGATCTTCCAAGTCTCTGGTATAATTCCAAGTCTTTTCTCATTTATCTTAGTGTTCTTCTACTTTCAGCATTTACTTTAAGTTCTTTACTTATTGTTCTTGTTGAGTGCTTTCGATCATAGATAACTTGGTGTTTAGTCTATATCTAGTTTGGGATCTTCGCTGAGTAATCAGTGCTCTAGTTTTGGACACATGATTAGAGTAGTATATATTAGTGTAAGCGCGGTGCTTAGACTAGTTATACCTTAGTTTGTGGCTAGCCCCCCGGATAGCTGTGGTAGCAAACAGGTGGTGACAGCCCTGGGAGCCTTGAATTCCACCACGTAGTTGGGTTAGTTATTAAATCATAAACCTCGTTGTGCTCGTCTGAGGTAAATAGTCCAGAGGGTGTGTACGGTTCGAAGAACTAGATAAACTCTTTATTGCTAAGTTAGTTGTGATCGTTAGTGTGTAGGAAAACATTAATTTGTTCATTGGCCAGACCCCGTCGATTTAGGTTAGTAGTAGTTAGTCTTTCTTTTCTTTTTAGTAGTAGTAGAAACCAACCCCCATTCATACATTTCGATCAACCCTGCTAGACTCACTAGTTGTTCATAGCAGTCCTAGTGTTAGTTCTGCCATAGTAGCTTCCCTGTGGAAATAAATACGATACTCAGTTACTCCCGGGTGAAGTGCTACAATAGACTTATTCTGTGCGCTTGCGGAACCTACCAATAGTCATACGAATAGTTAGTTATACTTCTTACATTAAGAAGTACCAACAAACCTTTCTGGCGCCGTTGCCGGGGATAGATTCATAGTCTACTCCTAGTGACGATGTTAGCAAGAGTCAACAAGCATTTCTGGCGCCGTTGCCGGGGAAGCAATTGGCTAGAATTAATTCTTTGTGATTTCTATTGAATTAACCCCCGTAGTTCTAGCGGGTATATATACTGTTCGTTGTTTGTGATCGTTCAAGTAGTCATAGGCAGATTCAATCTTCCGAGCGACTATCAAGAAGATCCCGAGGCCATTCTTAGGAGAGCGAGAGCTAATCTCACTCCTCCGAGGAAGAACCTAGAGCTTCGTGAGAGGAGTTCATCGAGACAAGAATCCTAGTCAAAAGTGACTGACGAACCAAGCTGCTCCAATGATCAATTAACATCGACGTTGACCAAAACACTCTGTGAGTATTCCATGCCTACTCTTGCTCACATTCCAGTGTTACCTTCTACTAGTAATGTAGATTTTGAGCTTAAACCTCACTTAATACGTATGGCTCAAGCCATTGCATTTAATGGCAAACCTTCCAAGGATGCCAATGCTCACCTCCAGAATTTTCTGGAGATATGTAGTACAATTTCTGTGCACGGAGTTTCACAGGATGCAATCAGACTTCGTCTTTTTCCATTTTCATTAGTGGAAAAAATGAAGCAATGGTTCCTCTTCAACTCTGGCCACCTGCTGACGTGGGTGAGATGCGCGGATCAATTCCTCAACAAATTTTGCCCAATAAGTCGGACTATTCTTTTCCGTAGCAAGATTTCCAACTTTGGACAGGGAGACGAAGAAACAATCGCTGATGCTTGGGAGAGACTACAAGAGTATGTTAAATGCTGTCCTCACCATGGTATGCAAGACTGGTACTTGATCCAGAGCTTCTACAATGGACTCCAGCAAGAATCTCGACAACACATTGATGCTGCCGCCGGAGGTGCATACCTCTCTCTCACTGTAGAGAAGGCAACCAATCTGATCGAGACAATGGTGGCGAATCAAGGATGGACAGAAACACGTGCTAGAGGTATGTCTGAAATTAAGCAAGCTGATTCTGTTACCCTGCAAACTTTGGTAAAATTGCTAGAGCAAAGGATAAATGAGAAGAGAGATCGTGCTGCAAAGGAGTACTACGCCAAGCAAAGAGCCGCTTCGTCAAGTGAAGGTCAAGCAGAAATTAAGAAAGAGGATGCCAAATCCCTTCTTAATAATGGTGGCTACGGAGAACCTCCCATTCCAATGATCCAATAATGGAATAAAAAAGGTATGCCTCAAACCTCCGTATTCAATTCTCCTATTGGAAAATTAGTTTCTAATCAAGGTAGAATTAATGATAGCATAAAAAATAAATTAATTGAACATGATAAAATGTTAGAAGAAATTTATGCTAAACTAAAAGATTTTTCTGAAGCATTTAAGGAACAAATTAATTTTAATAAGAGATTGGAGCAAAAGGTAGATAACATTAAATCTCAAATTAAATACTATGAGGAGGTAAAAGCTGTAACCACGAGAGGTGGTAAGACCACTCGTGATCCCCCTCATCCTAATTTAGTTCCTAGTAGTAATACTGCTGCAAAGAAAAATATTGTTAATGTTGAAGAAGACGAAGAAGAGGAGACGCCAGCTGAACCTTCATCCAAGGTACGAATTGCTCCTCATGAATTCTATAATACACATGTATTACCTTTTCCAGATCGAAACAGAAATCCGACGGAAGACGACCAATTCAAGAAGTTCGTCGAGGTAATTCAAAAATTATATATACATGTGCCATTTATTGACGCTATGCAGGTTCCAACTTATGCAAAATATTTGAAAGACATGCTCAATAAGAAGAAACCAATTCCAAGTAGGGATGTGGTTAAATTGACCGAAGATTGCAGTGCGGTCATTTTAAACCAACTCCCAGAAAAGAAGAAGGATCCAGGAAATCCAACGATCACATGTTCAATTGGAGAGCAGCACTTCGAGCATGCACTCTGTGATCTGGGAGCGAGCGTCAGCGTCATGCCCAAGGTAATATATGATAAATTAAATCATCATACCTTGTCCCCTACTTCTATGTGTTTGCAGCTAGCCAATCAATCGCTCCGATATCCCGCGGGAATAGCAGAGAATATTCTGGTGAAAATCCGAAATGTCTTTGTCCCGGTGGATTTCGTGGTTCTGGATATTAATCCTGATCACCGGACGCCATTGATCTTGGGACGACCATTTCTGAGCACTACAAAAGCCATCATTGATGTAGGAGCTAGAGAAATTCAGTTCCACATCAGTGGAAAGGAGAAGAAATTCGAGTTCACACCGCGACCGGAAAAACACCCGTCATCAAAGTTCGTCGGTGCCGACAATCCGCCACAACCACCATGAAGGCGACACTAATCGGGAATCCAAAGCGGCTAACCAAGGGAAGTTAGGCTAAGGTAAGTCTTTATCCCCCTTTTAATTTTTCATTTTTACTTAAGCAATTTAATTTTCTGCAAAGTAGATGCTTAGTAGAGTGATTAGGTGGCACCTAGGGGATTTAGGACAGCCATAGGGGTGGCGCCCGCCAACCTAGGGTGCACTAGGGAGCACTAGCCCATCTCTAGACTATTACACCTACCAACTAGACCCAAATAATACCAAGGGAGACCCATGGCTTTGCTCATTTCAATGCAATACTCACTCCCATGTCTCCTCATGTCTCCCACTCTTCACTCCATCTTTTGGACTCATCTCCACCCAACAATTCTGGTGCACATGTGATGGAGAGTGACAAGGAGAGCACTAGGTGAAAGGAGGGGTGAGTTGGAGTGAATTTCCACCAAGGAAGGTGGCGCCCGCCACTATTTCCTGGCGCCCGCCAGCAGGGTGAGGCTCACAGCCTCCCCCCTTCCATCCTCAGCCTATAAATACTACCCACACCCCATGCAAGTTCTCACAACTCACTCAAACACAAAAACATCAGCCATCCTAAGCACTAGCAAAGAGTCATGGGCCCTCTCAAGAACTTCTTCACCGGAAAGAAGAAGAAGAGTAAGGGTGAGGGAAGTTCGTCGAGAGCAAACACCCACATTTGCTCCGTCGGGAGTGATGAGGAGAGCGTCGGGCGGGGTACTCCATCCACCAACGAAATGTCGGTGGATCGAAACTCTCCGTTCACACACCAGGCCGAACCGACCATCCGCATCCTAAACTCCGTCAATGATATCATCTGGCAGAGTGATCGGGAGCGGCAGGCCCGGAACATCCTCAGTGAGAGGGAGTTCGTTCACACCCGCCGCATCGACGACGACTTGCTACGTCGCACTGGTATGGACAGTGAGTTTCTTTATATTTCTCGAACCTTGGGATGGGAAGATGCATGGATGGTTAATGAGGAGGGAATCCTTCCTCTCACAATGGAATTTCTAGCCACCATGCAATTGTCTGCTACTCACATAACATTCCGGCTTCTTAATGAAGAGCACACTCTTTCGTGGGGGCAGTTTAGCAAGCATTTAAATTTTGATGATTCATGCCTGCTAAACCTGGAATCTGCTTGTACGGGTTTTAATAGAAATAATTTTTGGAAAAGCATTGCTGGGAACAGAGACCCAGGCTTGCCTCGTACAAGTAATATCCACAACCCCACGCTCAGGTTCTTTCACAAGTATATTAGTATCACACTTTTTCCAAGACCTGACTTAAGACCAATTAAAAAGCCCGAAATGATGCTGCTTTATGCTCTAGTTAACCACATAAAAGTATCACCCGCCAAGGTCATGGTGGACTACTGGTCTAAATTTAATCAACGCACTGGAAATATTGAAATGACATCTTGGATAACTAGACTGGCTTTTAACATGGGTCTACTGAACACCGCTATATACTCCTACATTCCTAGTGACCGAGACCTTTTGACTATGGAGCATTTCTCGCAAGGACACCTCTTGCGTGAGAACCAGGAGACCGGTGAGATTCACATGATCTACCAAGATTATGTGAATAAAATCGCTCTTCCTGAAATGTCACTTTGGTTGGTGAATGCACCAACGTAACTTTTGGCCCTGGAAACCGAGGCAGAGCAAAACCGCAGGTTGGCCTGAGAAAACATCATGCAGGTTCCCAGGAGGAGGACGCGAGCGCAGACCCGCGCAGCAGAAGAGGCCGCAAGAGCTGCAGCAGCGGCGTAGGAGTTTGACCCTTTCCATGCAGGGCATTATGAAGGAGCAGCACACTATGGTCATTTGACACCCCCTGACTCGCACCAAGCAGGAGGATCAAATTGGCAACAACCGCAACATCCGCGGTGGGAATATGGCCAGGAGGCGTCCTTCCACTCATCCCAGTTGGGGAGTTCAACCCATTCATTGGGAGGATCCACTCGGTACACCGGTCGTGGTGATGATTTTGTCCATAGGGGAATCTCGCCGCAGGCCGCTCGCCATTCATCCTTTCATCAGGACGAGTGGATGCGCGACATGGGATATCTTCAGCACCAAATGAGTGGACTCACCATGGATTCTGCCGACATCCGCTAGGACTTGAACAACTTGAACCAAGGTTTCCAGGAATTTCGCCAGGAAACTGGTGGAGAACTGGCTAATATTTCTTCTCTCCTGCAGCAGAACCAGCAGAATTGGGAGGACATGTACCGTCATCAAGGATGGATGTGACCAACCACGCCAAAAGCCAGCTTGGGGGAGGACCCCTGTCATCGAGGTAAGTATCGCTACCATCTTTACTTCTGTCGGTTTTATTTTTATTTTTCAGTAAGTTAAATTTAAGTTTTATCTTAGTTAATTTCTAGCTTAATAATAATAATAATAATTTTATATAATTATTAGTAATAAATAAATAGCAATAAATGAAACGCTCTCATCATAAGTCTTTCTAATAAAAAAAATGTATGCCATGCATTAGAGTTATCATGGGAGAACGTATGCTAGAACTAAACTTGAGACTTGAGCTTTAGACTAAGTAAAGGGGAAGTAAGTTTCTACTTTGACTTGAGCAAGTCAAGCTTGTGGAGTAATTATTTTGAAAATTTTAAAAACTTGCTCTAAGTACTTCTGTGGCAAAGAAAGTCCTACCAAAGCCAAATAATTTTTACTCTAGAGTAGGAGCTTCCACCTGCTGCATGTTAGTATTGAGCTAGTTAGACTTTTGTTGATAGTCATGGTAGAGAAACTTGTCCTATCTTTAGACCAAGGAATTCACTTGCACCCACCTATATAGTTCTATTCTTACACTGAGAATACGCACACAACATGCCTTTATTTCCATTCATTGTTAGGAATACTTCATGGCAAAATATCATGCTCCATAAAGTCTTAGGGACATGGCTATAATCATTCAAAAAAAAGAGAGCAAGTGCTCTAGAAAGAAAAGAATATTCAAAAGAGCAAGTGCTCTAGAAAGAAAGTTCAAAAGAGCAAATGCTCTAGAAAGAAGAGAATATCCAAAAGAGCAAATGCTCTCATTCATAGCCATGATACCACAAAAGAGATAAAGAGGAGAAGTGCCATCAAAGTAGTAGCCACAATAAATACCACACACTTGCACATTCCTGGTCTGAACCTATGACTTGTTGCTCCTTTGCTCCAATTGTCTAACTTGGCAAAATTATGCTAGCATTGCATGCTCACTTTTATCCTACCCATTAAACCCCACATAAAGCCTTAGTGAGAGGATAATTCTTCCATTTCCACATACAAATATGAGTGATTGAGTGAGCCACAGAAGTTACTAAGCATGCTTTCTTTTGAACAAAACTTGCAAAAAAAACTCCACAAGTCTTGATTAGCAAAATAGGCAAGGGAAAGACAAACCTTCTTTCTTGCTGGTCTTTTGTTCTAATCTTGAGTGCAGGGAAGGCTACCAATTCCATGATGATGAAAATAATATGGGCATACACAACAAAAACACCGAGTTTCCAAGTTTATTTGAAGTCCATGCTTGCTCGAGGACGAGCAAGAGGTAAGCTTGGGGGAGCTTGTTGACGCTCACTAAGTGTCATATTCTTAGCATCAACAAGGTCATATAACACAACACAAGAGCCTAAAATCAACCAAAAACCTTTTATAAACTAACGATTTCCACTTGTCCTTGAGTTTTATTTGAATGTAGGAAATTGCAGGGTTTTTGAGAAAAATGACCAAATGGACCCACCAGGAAGCAAGCCCACTTGCCTGGGCTCACTTTGGGCCAAAGAGGGGTGGCGCCCACCACCCATAGCTGGCGGCCGCTAGGGGGGAGAAGCCCAAACTCCCCCCTGCCACGTCACTGAGCCAGGGGAAGCACTCCACACTCATTTGCAATCGTTGCTCACCTAAGTCGGTTCATCCAAGGGCTAAGAAGCAGTGTCACATGGATCAAGGCCTAATTGCCCATGTGACGGTTATTGGACAACCCTAACCGAACCCTAACCGACTTGGAGGACCTCCTGGATGCCGTTGGTGAAGAGACGGTGGATCCAAGGGCCAGGGAGGTGGCGGCCGCCACCTAGGGCTGGTGCCCGCCAGCCCACTCACCCCCCTGACCTAACCCTAGGCCCATAAGTACCCCCTAGGTCCCCTAGGCTATAAATAGGACCCCCTGAGCTCATTTGTACTCAGACCTCACCTCATTAGTCCCACTCTCTTGTAAGCAAAGCTCTGGTGAAGGAACACTCTAGTTGGGAGACTTAGAGTGAGAGCGAGAGTGTAGAAGAGAAGAGCTGGAGTTGTAATAGAGGATCTTCCAAGTCTCTGGTATAATTCCAAGTCTTTTCTCATTTATCTTAGTGTTCTTCTACTTTCAGCATTTACTTTAAGTTCTTTACTTATTGTTCTTGTTGAGTGCTTTCGATCATAGATAACTTAGTGTTTAGTCTATATCTAGTTTGGGTTCTTCGCTGAGTAATCAGTGCTCTAGTTTTGGACGCAAGATTAGAGTAGTATATATTAGTGTAAGCGCGGTGCTTAGACTAGTTATACCTTAGTTTGTGGCTAGCCCCCCGGATAGCTGTGGTAGCAAACAGGTGGTGACAGCCCTGGGAGCCTTGAATTCCACCACGTAGTTGGGTTAGTTCATAAATCATAAACCTCGTTGTGCACGTCTGAGGTAAATAGTCCAGAGGGTGTGTACGGTTCGAAGAACTAGATAAACTCTTTATTGCTAAGTTAGTTGTGATCGTTAGTGTGTAGGAAAACATTAATCTGTTCATCGGCCAGACCCCACCGATTTAGGTTAGTAGTAGTTAGTCTTTCTTTTCTTTTTAGTAGTAGTAGAAACCAACCCCCATTCATACATTTCGATCAACCCTGCTAGACTCACTAGTTGTTCATAGCAGTCCTAGTGTTAGTTCTGCCATAGTAGCTTCCCTGTGGAAATAAATACGATACTCGGTTACTCCCGGGTGAAGTGCTACAATAGACTTATTCTGTGCGCTTGCGGAACCTACCAATAGTCATATGAATAGTTAGTTATACTTCTTACATTAAGAAGTACCAACAAACCTTTCTGGCGCCGTTGCCGGGGATAGATTCATAGTCTACTCCTAGTGACGACGTTAGCAAGAGTCAACACTGACAACCCAAACTAACAAAGGAGCTCCTCTGAGTCACTGATCCCCAACTGTCGCTGTCACTTGCGAGGCTTGGCCTCGATCCTTACCCGCGGGCTTGGCCCCGAGTTAACTGACACTAACAAACGGCCAAGCTGACACTGACACTGACTCACTGCATTGAATAGATAGGAGATATATAAGCATATATAGTCTAGAGGCGAGAAAGGTCTATGGAAGCAGAGCAATGGAGATAAGATAGAGTTTGGCTTCGCTACCTGACGGACCTACGAACTGAACCCAAGAGGAGGTGAGAATCAACGTTCAGGCACCCACACGTCACACCAAATGGGACTGCAAAAGATTTGAGTGGAAACGGGGTCAAAACAAGGTGGAACGTGCATTTAGGCATTTCATCGAGCACTTGGGGGATAGTAGTGAGGGAAAGGAGTGGAGGTGCTCACGTAGAGGGTTCTGCTGACTGGGGAAGGAGTCGCCGGAGGGAGGGGACGCTCGGGGTCGAGGGGAGGAGCTCCGGCGTGGTGGTAGCGAGCGCCGACGGGACTCTGGCGAGCACGGAGGTGGAGTCACCGGCGAGGGCGCGCGCGTGGGGGCGAGCGCGGGGAAGTGACGGCGTGGCCGGTGAGGAGGGGCACGACGGCCTGCGGCGATGGTGCGGCGGCAGCGAGAAACGCGGCGGCCGAGAGCGCGGGCGGGTGGCGGTTAGGTTTAGGGCGCTCAGCGGTGGTCGGGCTCAGGAGACGGGCGAGCGGTGCGAGGAAGACGAAGAGTAGGGGCTATGGCGTGTGGGACCCAGATGTCAATGAAGAGAACTCAACGCGCCACTTTAAGGAGCATTGGATGCGCCGATGGGTTAGCATCGGACGCTCCGATGCCCTTCCAGAGAGGTTCAAAACTGCCAAATTTACATCGGACGCGTCCTATGCTTCGGCCTCAGACGCTGGGCAGCGTCCGATGGAGCCTCGGACGCTCCGATGGTGACACATCGGACGTAACGCCAACACTGTTCCAGCCAGGGCTGTGTACAGTGGGGGCATCGGACGCTGGAGCCAGCGTCCGATGCTGCATATTGGCTTGTTTCGAAGATCTCCGTTGCAGCTCCCTCTCCCAACCAAGTTCCAACTCAAATAAGAGGCAAATAAACACCAGTTGGAACCTAGTATGAGCATCCTCGCATAAACCCTCAATTTTATAAATATTTTGCCATAGGCTACATATCATTTTAGGTAAAATAGGCAATAAATCCCGATGAGACAACATGTGGCCACCAAAACTAGAGGACTCAACCATTTTTAGCCTCAAATGCTCCCCCTAGCGGTGGACGAACACAGCGGTTGCTCAAAGCATAACCAAAAAGAAAGGACAAAGCAACACACATGCATATGCAATGCAATACGGAATTTGAATCTAGGTTGCTTGTCAAGTTTGCTCATGGGTAGGCTTCTTCACACGCTTTTTAGGGCGGTTATCTTAACCATGTCTGACAAGTCTATGTGCATAGCATAATTTAAACATGGCATATTATACAATGCAATGCAAAGACAACCCCCTTTCACCTTTTGACAAAGTTACTCAGATCAAGCACATTAAGCTCACTTCGCAATCTACAAAGAGTGTTTTCATCTAGGGGTTTTGTGAAGATATCCGCCAAATGATCTTCGGTTCTAACTCCCTCTAAAGATATGTCTTTCTTGGAAACATGGTCTCTAAGAAAGTGATGGCGAATATCGATGTGCTTTGTGCGAGAGTGTTGAACCGGGTTGTTAGCAAGCTTAACCGCGCTCTCATTGTCACACAACAAAGGTACCCTTTCTAGAACTACACCATAGTCTAAAAGGGTTTGTTTCATGTAAAGGATTTGTGCACAACAAGCACCCGCGGCTATGTATTCCGCCTCGGCGGTAGACAAGGACACACTATTTTGCTTCTTTGAGCTCCATGACACTAGTGATCTCCCAAGCAAATGGCACCCTCCGGATGTGCTTTTTCTATCTACTTTGCAACCCGTGTAATCCGAATTGGAATACCCAACGAGTTGGAAGTTAGCTCCTTTGGGATACCAAAGGCCAATGCTTGGGGTGTGCTTTAGGTACCTAAGGATTCTCTTCACCGCTATGAGATGTGATTCCCTAGGATCGGCTTGAAAGCGAGCACACATGCACACACTAAACATGATGTCGGGCCTAGATGCGGTCAAATATAGCAAACTACCAATCATAGAACGGTAGAGAGTTTGATCAACCGGGTTACCTCCCACATCTAGGTTGAGATGTCCGTTTGTTGGCATTGGAGCCTTGATAGGCTTGCAATCATCCATGTTGAAGTGCTTGAGGAGGTCTTTTGTATACTTCTCTTGAGATATGAAAGTCCCCTCCTTCAATTGCTTAACTTGAAAGCCTAGGAAGAATGTGAGCTCTCCAATCATGGACATTTCGAACTCCTTCGACATCAAGTCACCAAATTCCTTGCAATAGGCTTCATTTGTTGACCCGAAGATGATATCATCAACGTAGACTTGACAAATGAAGATCTCTCCATCAAGCTTCTTGGTGAATAGTGTGGTGTCGACCTTCCCAATGGTGAAGCCCTTCTCAATGAGGAAGTCCCGGAGGCGCTCGTACCATGCTCTTGGGGCTTGCTTGAGCCCATATAGCGCCTTGGACAACCTATAAACATGATTAGGATATCTAGGGTCTTCAAACCCGGGAGGTTGATCAACATAGACTAGTTCATTTATGAAGCCATTTAAAAATGCACTTTTCACATCCATTTGATATAATTTAATGTCATGATGTGATGCATATCCAAGGAGGATACGGATGGCTTCGAGTCTTGCAACCGGTGCAAAGGTCTCTCCAAAATCCAAACCTTCAACTTGAGAGAACCCCTTTGCAACTAGCCTTGCCTTGTTTCTAACAACCTTGCCTTGATCATCTTGCTTGTTTCTAAACACCCATTTTGTTCCAATGACTCTTGCGCCTTTGGGTCGCTCTTCAAGTGTCCAAACTTGGTTGTGGGTGAAGTTGTTTAATTCTTCATGCATAGCATTCACCCAATCCGGATCACCTAGAGCTTCATCTACAATGGTAGGCTCAACAAGAGACACAAAGGAGTGATGTTCAATAAATAAAGCAAGTTTTTGAGATCGAGTCATTACACCCCTTGTTGGACTCCCTATGATGAGATCTTGAGGATGAGCTTGTAGTAGAGGAGTAGTTATTTGATCAACCACTTGAGGGGCCACTTGTGGAGCATCAACATCTTGAGCTTGTACCACCATTTGATTATGGGAGACATGAGTATCTTCAAATGGATCCCTCCCATCTTTGTCATCAACATGTGGTACATTGGATGATGATGGCTTGTCAAGGACTTGCACATCATCATCATCATCTTTAGGCTTGATGGCTCCAACCGGCATGTTCTTCATTGCTTCCCTCAATGGTTCATCACCTACATCATCAAGATTTTCATGCTCTCCTTGAGAGCCATTAGATTCATCGAATTCCACATCATATGTTTCTTCTACCATCCCGGTGGCATGGTTGAATACTCGATATGCTTTGGACTTCAATGAGTAACCAACAAGAAAACCAATATCACATCGACGTTGGAACTTCCCTAGGTGTTGGCGCTTCTTGTAGATGTAACATTTGCACCCAAACACTCTAAAGAATGATATATCCGGCTTCTTGTTGTTGAGTAGCTCATAGGGGGTCTTGCCAAGGAGACGATGGGGGAACAACCGGTTTGATGCAAAGCAAGCGGTGTTGATTGCTTCCGCCCAAAATCTTTCCAGTGTAGTGTACTCATCTAGCATTGTCCTTGCTAGGGTGATTAGTGTCCGGTTCTTCCTCTCAACTACCCCATTTTGTTGTGGTGTATATGTTGTGGAGACTTCATGCTTGATCCCAACTTCATCACAATACTCTTCAATGTGGGTGTTGTCGAACTCTCTTCCATTGTCACTTCTTATCTTCTTGATTTTCAAGTCAAACTCATTTTGGGCTCTCTTGGCAAACTTCTTGAATGAAGGGGTTGCTTCAGATTTATCATGAAGAAAGAATACCCAAGTGTATCTTGAATAGTCATCAACAATCACTAGGCAATAGAGATTTCCACCCAAGCTAGCATATGTTGTTGGTCCAAATAGATCCATGTGAAGTAGTTCTAACTCTCTTGATGTTGATACAAAGGCTTTGGTTGGATGTGTATTTGCAACTTGCTTGCCGGCTTGACATGCACTACACAATTTGTCCTTCTCAAACTTGACATCCTTCAAGCCTCTAACCAAATCCTTCTTCAATAGCTTGTTGAGAGTGTTCATTCCCACATGAGCCAATCTTCTATGCCACAGCCAACCAAGTGATTGCTTAGTGAACAAACATGTCTTCAAGTTGGCATCTTCAGAGGTGAAATCCACTGGATAGAGATTGTTGTATCTAAAGCCTTTGAATATCACTTGTGTATCATCTTTCTTCGTCACAACCACTTCTTTGTCGGTGAACAAACATTGAAAGCCAAGATCACATAGTTGCCCAACGGATAGCAAGTTGAAGCTTAATGATGCAACTAGAAGCACATTCGAGATGATGTGATCATTTGATATAGACACTTTGCCCAATCCCTTGACATTGCCCTTTGAGTTGTCACCAAATGTTATCTTTTCTTGGTCATTGACATTTTCTTCTAGTGAGGTGAACATCTGGGGTTCACCGGTCATATGTTGTGTGCAACCACTATCAATCACCCAATGAGATCCACCAGTCTTGTAGTTCACCTACACACACAAGAAATCAAGCTTGAGCTTTTGGGACCCAAACTTGTTGAGGTCCCTTATCCTTCTCTACTAGTGACTTTGCAACCCAAATTTGCTTTGGCCTATTCTTGTTAGGAGGCCCCATGAACATAACTTTCATCTTGCCACTAGAATCTTGTCTAAGCATGTAGTGAGCATTGAAAGCAAAGGGCCTAGCATGTTTGGGCAAGGGTGTAGGTTTAGGCTCTTCACAATCATGAGCAAAGTGTCCTTCCTTTCCACACTCATAGCATCTTCCAATCTTCTTCTTCTTTGGCTTAGTGATGCTTTTGCGTTGCTTCATCTTCTCTTCAAGGAAGCCAATACCATTTCTATTTGTCTTCATCATGGTGTTCATGAGTAGCTCACTTTGAAGACATTGACCCTTGGTGAATTTCTTCAACCCGGTGGTGAGGTGCTCCTTCTCTCTCTTGAGCTTGTCATTCTCTTGTTGGAGCTCTAATTGAGATGGTGTCGTCTTGTAATCCCTCTCCGTCTTCAATCTCTTGTTTTCTTCTTTTAACATGGCTAGCTCAAGTGACATGCTATAATCATCATCTTGGGTCTCAACAATGACTTGCTTTGTGGTTGCAAGCTTCTTTAGATCAACCTTGAGCTTTGCATTCTCATTCTTGATCTTGACATAATCATCATAGTGATCGGCCACAACCACATTCTTGCCCTTGCCACTAGCTCTTTGTTCATCATGCTCACTAACCAAGTCCTCATAAGATGTTGCTATGTCACACTTAACAACAAGGTTAGGAGCATCATGTGTCTCATGTGAAAGCATATCATAAGCAACGGTGAGAGCATCATAGTCAACTTTCACTTGAGTGTATTGTTCTTTGAGCAAAGCATAACTAGTGGTAAAGTCACTATGCATCTTATCAAGTTTTTCATTTTTAGCTTTGAGCTCCTTGTTAGAGGACTTAGCTCCTTGATGGATGATGACATAGTAGCAAGTTTATCTTTTAACTCATCACTAACATGACTAGCATGATCATATTTCTCAACAAGAGATTTATTTTCATCAACAAGCTTTTCATTTTTAGCTCTAGTTTTTCTTATGATTTTAGAGTAGTCGTTTAGCAATTTAACAAGCTGATCATAAGTGGGTGCCTCAAATTCGCCATCACTATCACTATCACTAGAGTCATCATCGCTTTGTACCTTTCGATCACCTTTAGCCATGAGGCATAGGTGTGTAGATGATGATGGTGATGGTGGTGGTGGTGGTGTAGAGGAGCCAATGTCTAGAGCAGCCACCTTCTCCTTCTCATCATCACTATCTTCATCGGATGAGCCACCGGAGGAGTCAATATCGGTGAGCCAATCACCAACAATGTATGCTTTACAACCTTTCTTGTGGTATTGCTTCTTCTTCCATCTTTCTTCTTGTAAGGCTTGTCATTCCTCTTCTCATCTTCACTTGATGAGTCATACTTCTTGCCCTTGTTCTTGTTCTTGTAGTTGTCCTTCTTGGGCTTGGTGCATTGGTGGGCAAGATGGCCAAGCTCACCGCAATTGTAGCAATCCATTTCAAAGATTGGCCTCCTCTTGCTACTCGTGAAGAACTTCTTCTTTCTTGAGTCAAAGTTGACTCCATTCTTGTGAAGCTTCTTCAACATCTTGGTGGTTCTTCTCACCATGAGAGCGATGTTGGAATCATCCTCTTCATCACTTGAGCTCTCATGATGCACCTCAATAGCCTTTGACTTGCCCTTGTTGTCATGACTTTATTTGAAGGCCAAGTCCTTCTTCTTGTCGGTGGAAGAGCCACCACTTGGTGTGATGTGCATGTACATCTCATGCACATTGATCTTTCCCAAGATTTGTGTTGGTGTAGCGGTGGAAAGATCACCTTGATGTAGCACCATCACAATGTGTCCATACTTCTCAATTGGAAGGACACAAAGAATCTTCCTCACAACATCGGATGGTTGCATTTGTGTGAGGCCAAGTCCATTGAGTTCTTCTACAAGAACATTCAAGCGTGAGTACATTTCATTTGCACTTTCATTAGCATGCATATCAAAAGAATGAAGCTTTTGCATAACTAAATGATATCTCTCCTCACGCTCGCTCTTGGTCCCCTCATGGAGAGCACAAATGTTATCCCATAGATCATGGGCATCCTTGTGGTTTCGGACGCGGTTAAACACATCCTTGCAAATGCCTCTAAAAAGAATGTTTTTGGCCTTTGCATTCCACTTCTCATTTTCTTCCTCATGTGGCGTGAGGCTAGTGCCCTCCTTGGGTTTGGGGAACCTGGTGATCGCGGCATTACGGCATTTAACATCAACGGCTTCTAGGTACGACTCCATACGGATTTTCCAATATGGAAAGTCGTCTCCCTCAAACATGGGAGGTGGTCCATCACCTCCAGACATCTTAACTCTAGGCGGTTAAGCCTAAATCGAGAGCACGAGGCTCCGATACCAATTGAAAGGATCAAGATGCCCAAGAGGGGGGGTGAATTGGGCTTTTCTAAAACTTCTTTCAAGAATAAAACCTATCAAGCCCCAATTAACCCCCTAGTGCCTAGAAGTGTGTTTCTCTTTATTCTATCGCACAAAAGACCAAGTCTATGCCACTCCTACTCTAGCAAAGCAATTCAGTAGTGAATGAACAACAAGAGTAATGCAGAATTGAATTGCTTGAAAGTAAATGCGTAAGTAAAGGAGTAGAGATGACACGACGATCTTTTTGCCGAGGTATCGAGGTGTCGGCACACCCCCCTAGTCCTCGTTGGAGCACCCGCGCAAGGGTATCGCTCCCCCTTTATCCGCGCAAGGATCAAGTGCTCACTACGAGCTGATTCTTCGCCTCTCCGGCCCGGTGAATCGCTCGCTACCGGTTACAACTCGGCTCGGGTCATCCACAATGCTTCCGGATGATCACCAAGCTCTCCGATCGCCACCAAGCCATCTAGGTGATGCCGATCACCAAGAGTAACAAGCTAGAACTCTCACTTGACCAACACAAGGCCAAAGAGATGGATGGATGCACACTTGCTACTCAATTCTCACTAGGAGATGTCAAATTCTCACAATTAGCAAATCACTCAACCTCAATAGGTCTCTTGCACTCACTCACACTCACAATTTGTTTTTCAGCAGATGGAACTGGCAAGAACACTCAAATGGATGGAGGGAAGGAGTATAAATACTCCCCCAACCGGCCATCCAAAAATTACACAAGACAGGGTTTCTGTGGGGGCATCGGACGCTCCGATGCCTGGCATCGGACGCGCCGATGACCTCAACCAACGGTCGACTATACCCTCTTGTCAGACTTGTTAAAGGGACATCGGACGCTTGGCAGCGTCCGATGCCACTACATCGGAAGCGTCCGATGTGGTTTTACCCTCTCTGGAACCTCTCTGGATGGCCATCGGACGCTGGCCCTCAGCGTCCGATGCCAGCGTCCGATGCGACCTCCAGTTCACGCGCACGTGAACAGTGGCACAGGCGCGTCCGATGTGAACACATCGGCGCGTCCGATGCCACGCACCAGACTAAACCCTAGTCGGGGTGGGCATCAGACGCGTTCGATGCCTACTTGGCCAGCGTCCGATGCCCAATACAAGGGTAGACTGAGCTCGGATCGCGACGCGGCCTAAACGACTTTTGATCCTCTTGACTTAAGGCATCTCTCTGAGATACCTAGGGCTATGAAATAACAAGTGTGCACCACACCTACCTCAATAGACTCATCTAGGTCAAGCTACTGATTCACGCTCCCCTTTATAGTACGGCCAAAGGAAAAACAAAGACCTAAGACTACCTAAGTGTCCTCCAACTCCATATGACACTTAGCCTAGTCTACCACCGTCTTCGTCGTCCATCCTTTAAAAACCGAAATGATATCCATCGCCAGGGGACATGAACTCTATATGCCCGTATCGTTGCCATTACCGTGACCTAACTCAATCCTGTTTCTGCAAAACACACGTTAGTCACAGTAATCTTGTGTTTCATCCAATCACTGAAACCACTAGGGGCCAAGATGCGTTCAACTCTAAACATTCAGACTGAAGACAAAGATGATATCAATGAGCATGGAATCTATTCCATAACCACCTTATCAAATCCATGCTCATATGAAACATCTCCCCAATCAATTGGTCTCTCCAACCTCACCACATTCGAGATCTTCAACCCCCTCACACTTTCTGCTTACAAAAACTTCAAAAGGGTGGTTGTAGATGCATATGTTTATCACAAGTATTCTAGATCTCGATGTACTCTTAAGTTGGTGTTGGAGGGGAAACCACTTCACCAAATCACATCTTGAAGGTTTCCCAAAGACAAGCTCAGTGTCCTAAAACAAGCACTTTTTAGATCCTAACATGAGTACACTGCCGTTGCGAATTGAGCATAAGGATATAATTATTAAAATGTTCCTTCGGGTATTCTTGTCACTAACCTTTCCAGGTCTGGAGCAAAAAGTTTGAAGGACTGACAAACACAAGGTATGTCTAACCAATCATCATGCAACATTAAATTAAATTCATCCAAACTTGATTTTACAAAATTTAAGCTTGGGAGAATAACTTACATAAGAATATCCCTTACCATGTTGCTATCCTGGTTGTCCCTACCTTTAAGACATGCTCATGTGCTATACACTAATTATTCTCTTTCATCTCCATTTGAGTAAATCTCTATAATGCTCTCATGTTACCTTTATTTGCTATAGTATATATTTAGGTTTGAAGTACTTTCATACATCTCTTAAATTGAGCATGGTGCCTAGTTTAGGAGTGGTGATCTTGCGTTCAAAGGCTCTTAAGTTAAGCAATTAGGTTGAAATGCCTTCCTAAATGAAATTAGACGTGGTGTCTAGGTTGATTTCTGAGCGGATAGCATGCTGTAGTACATATTGGATATTTTGGACTAACCCCTGCAGGAAAACCTTCAAAGTCAATCTGGGAAAGTCCTGAGATAAACTCACACCAGAGGTAAAGAGGGTGACACATGAACTTTAACAACTTACACAAGGAAGACATAGCTCATTCATCATAGAGAGATGAGATACATGCAACAAGGAGAAGAGTGCCACAAAAAAGACACAATCAAAGCACTCACTCCATGGAAGTGGTCGAACAAATCTCCACCAAGCCCCTTCAAGATGAACAACATCATGAATTCTCAAGACAATGAAGGAGTGCAACAAGGAGACAAAAGTAGATGAACAAGATGCACAACCACTAGGCAAGGGAAGCTTCCACAAGGTGATATGGTACCCTCACTCTTCAATGATTAAGGTAACATCTCAAGGTAAGTAACCATCACTTTAAAGGCTTCTCCTTGATTCTGGTGTGTGCATAGATAAAGAACCAAACATGTTTAAGTTACACCACACTTGATCTAACCTAATCAACTCAGCATGTTCAATCCTTTGATCTTTGTTCCTAGCTTTACTCTCTTGAATCTCACTATCTTAA
Organism: Coix lacryma-jobi var. lacryma-jobi; assembly: GCA_009763385.1. NCBI lineage: Eukaryota > Viridiplantae > Streptophyta > Magnoliopsida > Poales > Poaceae > Coix > Coix lacryma-jobi. The sequence continues at coordinate 68,156,697 of CM019831.1, read as the reverse complement.
TGAGCTAAAAAGGTGCACATCCAACCTTTGGAAGATGATAGATCACAATTAGATAGATACATTATGCATAAGTAGATTATCCTTCCATGGGTTAAGTAATATGATCTGTCAAATGTTGTGAGATATTCTTGCTCATCATGTAATCTCAAATCACTAATATTAAAACTGAGCAAAACATATCATCAACATTTGTACCTGGTTCAATGTGCCTAAGGTTAGAGAGAAATAAACAAACCTTTTGGTTCTGTTCGTGTTTTTTCCACCAACAGAGCCCATGCACTTGATCTCTACCTTGTCTTTAGGAGCAAAGCACACTCTTGAGCAGAACATGGAGAAGTTTGTCAACTCCCAAACCCTACAGAGTGAAGGTCCTGGATCTACAAGAACATGCACACTGAATAAGATGCTTGACACCATATCAAGAGGAATAAACAAGAAGGAATGATGGAATACGTCATAGTCAGAATTAGAGGTCATGAAGTCCCCACAGACTTCTTGGTCCTCGACATGGGAGAAGACGATGATGTCCACCTCATCCTAAGAAGACTGTTCCTCTACACTATGAGTGCAATCATCCACATGAAGCAAGAGGAAATCCATTTTCTCTTTCCTGGAGAGAAGAACAGATGAAGATGCCTCTCTCAACGCCAAAGAAGACAAACTATCAAGATTGGAGAGGCCAATCACAAAGAAAAAGCTAGTGATACCATTCCAGAAAAGCAAGAAGAGACACCTCAAGACAGTGAACAGCAGGAAGTAAAGACTCAAACCAAGAAAGTATGGAAGAAAAAGACACCACCTAAATGAACAATCAGAAACAACTTTCCAAATATCTGACACACCTTAGGAGGTCTGAACCAAGGGAATGTCCGGTTTGTCGGACCTAAATATCCGAACCTTCGCCAAAAGGTAAAATCGGTAGTAATCGTCATATTTAATTTTCTGCATATTTGTCATATTTAATTCTTAGTCATTTATAGCATCATCATATTTAACCATTGCATCATCATACTTTATCCATAAGCATTTTAGTTTCTGCATTGCATAGAAAAATAAAAATAAAAATAATCATGTTGCATTATCACATTGCATTTAAAAAATAAAAAAACTCTTTAAGCCCCATGTGAATATTCAACTGTTTACTGTGGATGCAAAAAAAAATTCTTACTTTTTGCATCTGCATATAAAATATAAAAATCCAAAAAAATATTAAACTCTTGTTGAATCATGCTTGCTTAAACATCTATAAGGCTCGATAATACATAAATGGTTTTACCACTAACGCTTAATGTATTCCACGAGCTTTGTTGTCTATTTGAGTTTAACAGGAATCAATGAGAAGGCCACATAACTTCATCCACTCTGGAGAGACTAAAACAAACAACATTCCATTATGGACCAGAGGAGTGAAGTACATCGACGCTACCACGAGAACAAACACACAAGCATCTAGTTTGGGCGAAAAGGCTTCCCCGTTATCTGAGGTAATATATCTATATATTTTCAATTTTCATAAAAACATAAAACACTAAAAATATGTGAGCACATGAAGGTTCACTCTTAAAAAAACCCCAAAAATATGTGAGCACATGAAGGCTCATCCTTAAAAAAAGAAAAAGAACAAAAATATTCGGGCACACGAAGGCTCGACGCTATCGAAAGGATTAGCTTGGGGGAGACGCACCCCCGTTATCTTCGCTATTAAGGTATGTCTTTACTATTATTATTATTATTACTATTATTATTATTATTATTATTATTATTATTATTATTATTATTAGTTTTTATATTATATTAAAGTATGTTAGATTAAATAAATAAAATAGTGTGTCTAGTTTTTTTTAAAAAGTTGATAAAAAAAGCAATCTCTCTAATATCTTAAAATGGAAATGATGAATAGTTGCTCTATCTAATTTCTTTTCAGTACCTATCCCTCAAACACGAGTTCTCCTAATTAATAATGATGTTTTAAAACGAAAATTAATGCATGGGTAGCAAATGCTTGATATAAGGTCTAGGTAATTGACGGATACGATATGTGATGGTTTGAGCTACTATTATCTTGTTCTAAACAACACTAGAGTCCTGAAAATTTCTTAATATTAAATATGATTAATAAATACATTTAATCAAATTTTGTCGACCCTTTGAGAAGTTATCATACTATTGAATTGAGATTACTTACACATTTCATTCATCTTCTGCATAAATGCTCACAATTATTTGTTGCTATCCTCTCAAATGTTTATTGGAAACATGTGGCTATTGAAAAAAAAGAGAAAAAAAATATCCGAAGAAATAAAAAGGGACAAGTGTTCGGAACCTCAAAAAAGAGAGAGAGAATATTAAAAAATGGGCACGTGTCTGACAGTAGAATTATCCTAATAGCCATGTCTCTGATAAACAGAAGAAAGTGATATATTTAAAAGAGCATCCGACTCCATTTATCATACACATGCACTTCTCGATTCATTGGTGTGGTTGACTTTCTCTTTGGATCCATTAATTAATTTGACAACACACATCTTTAAGCTTTTTGAAAATTCATAAAAACTCCAGGATAATGGTGATGTGAATGAACTAGAGACATAGTGCTTGATTTAATCATTCTATCTTTCAATTACTCAAGATTCAAGGTAAAGTACTAAGCCCTGTGACAATTAATATAATATGTTTTCTCAATGAGAACTTTTGTTTGAATGCGTGTGTACTTGTTGGAAGTGAAAATATTGCAGCAATTCCTGATCCATTGTTTAGATTGGCTTTTGCTAAGGGACTAGCAAAGGGTAAGCTTGGGGGGAACTTGTTGACGGTCCTTACAGTCAATATTATACCATCAACTAATGCATAGAATGATATTAAATGACCGAAAAAACATAGTTGTAGGGTTTGATTTTAACAAGTTCCACGAGTTGTGTTGTTCTCACTTGTTTTGCAGAGTTATCAATATTTCACCATATAAAAGTATATCAAGTGATGAAACAGAGAACACCACTGCAAAGGGCTCGTCGAGACGATCGAAACGGACATATGGTTTGCTACATTTGGAGTACCGACGAGAGAGTCCTTGTTGGATACGACACGGAAGCTTCTAGAACAACCTGGAGTGATCACCAAGCAACATAATTCAGGGACTAAACTGACAGATCCAAAAGCTTTGGTGAATTACTATTTTTTAGGGAGTTTTACAGAAGATGGAAAGAGATTGAATCCTTCTCCAACACGACAAATCATGCAAACGGACAGAAAGTCGCATTAGGGCAATAAGGAAGGTTCCAGAAGACACCTCGACGAAGGCGGTGCCCGACTGTTGACCGGTGGGGCCGGCCGACCCCACCGCCAGGCCGGCCAGCCTGGGCCCACCTAGAAGTGACCTCTCCTTCGCGTGACGCACTCCAATAGATCTCTACAACACAATTTGGTCCATTAAGGCCCATGTTCGTACGGTGAAGAGTTTAGTCCCACATCGCTTGCTCAAGGTGGAGGGGAGAACAGGAGCCCCTATATAATAAACCCCAGAGTCCCCCTCTAGGCATCAATAATCATCATCTATCTTCATCATAATCGTAGACAAGAGCAATAGCTAGGGTTTCTAGATGGGAGGAGTCCCTCGAATGGACAACCTCACTCTAGAATTAGTTTAGATCTAGTCTTCTAGATAGTAGAGAGATGGAAAGCGAGGGAGGAGTTTGGAGGAGATGCCGGCCTGTCGGTGCTTCTTCCTCCGGTTGTACTTCGGCGGGATCAAGCTCCGTTCGAGCTTGCTCGTGAGATGCTTCAGGTGATCAACTTCTGATTCATGTAAGTTTCTTGTTTATATTATTCTTCTGGTCACGAGTTTCTTTTGAGTACTTTAATTTACTGCAGTAGATTAGAGTATAACTCATAGTGTAAGCGTGGTGCTTAGGCTTGAGTTACTCATAGATGGATCCTATTGGCCGAGCGTATTTCGGTGGTAGCTCGCGGGTGTGACTCTTATAGACCCGTTGAATCCTTTGTAGTCCACTTCCCCATTTATAGGACGAGCAAGACCGTAGTTACCTAGTTGAGGATGTACTTTGGATGCAGCCCTTCTATCGTAATGTCCCCAGTTGAATCATATAAAACATAGTCTCTTGCCTAGATCAGAACTAGACGAAACCCATGTTATCCTCTCTATACTCCTGCTATCGACCTTATACTAGATTACTATCCCCTTACGCTTTAATCTTGTTTCTACTTTAGTTTCTACTATCATTCATTTATCTTCTGGTTATGTTAGAACGTAGTTAATCTCACACGTTTCCCTGTGGATACAATAGTAAAACCTCCGGGTGAAAGCTACAATGGTATCCGTGCGCTTGCGGATCTTTTTCTGTGTGCTCATATATACCAACCAACCACTTCTATGTGTTGCCGCTAGTGGTGACAGCCTAGCATTAGTGTGACGCTAAGAAGTGCCACCAAGCTTTCTTACGCGGTTGCCGGGGATAGGGTTTATCTTTACTCTTGGTAGTAACGTTAGTAAGAATCAACAAATACTGATCATGACTAGCCTGGTGCTATCATGGAAATAACCTTGTGATAATTAAACTGAGACCGAGCGAGATGTAGGAGCAGCAGGACATGGGTTCTGTGTGCTAGTAGTCTCCCGTCTGTGTTCCTTAGGACCCATTCGAGGGCGCACCTCAGTCATTTTGAACGCGTCAATCACTTAATGGAGTAGGTCGGAGTTCCTCCCGTGAAGCCGAGTAAGGTTGTTCGAGTCGGTGATGGAGATATTGACACCTAACACCCAGGGCCTCAGATGTACCGTGGGCAACTTTACTGAACAACTTGGCATGGTCTGTGGGCAGGCAGGACCTGATCGACCCAGCATGATCGTGGGCAGAATCGCTTGAGCGACCTGGCACTGAGATAACCCCCGGTGTAGAAGGGCCCATGGCCGTCCCGCGACTTGTTCTCGTATCTCCTGAGTGGCAGCTTACGACTACCTGAGCACGGGTGTGCTAGGCGAATGTGCGACATTTTATCCCCACTTGGGTAGGAATTGATTATAATCGCCATCGCTCCTGGATAGTGAGTAACTTGACTGACATGCATTACCGTAGTAACTTATGGATCTAAAGAGGGTTATGTTGTTGAATCTGAAAGGCTATTAATGAGATAGTCACACTTGCTTGATTAATTAGCCAAGTGATTGCTCTAGATCAGGTGCAAATCTAGTTAATCAGGCTAAATATAAAAAAATTGACTGCCATTTCCCTAATAATGTTTTTATTAATGATAATGCTTTTATGCAAAAAGGTAAGTTTAGCCAACCCTAGATACAACCTTCATGATCCTTGGAGTCTTATTATTTCTGGTTTATGATGGGTAAGTCTAGTTAAGTACCTTCTTGTACTCAGGGTTTATTCCCTTTTTGTTGCAGATGGTCAAAGCTTCTATGGCTATTGCAAGAACTGTCTGTACCCGGCTACAGGAGGTGACTAGACCATGGGCATGGTCCTCTATCTTCTATCCTTATGCTTTTGTTGGATGCTAATCAGGTCAATGGCACAGTATTGCGAAACAAATGTGAACTTACGTTTCAAAACTATGTTGCTTCCGCTTTAGACAAACTATAGTTTGTAATATTGTTTCGTACTCCAATGGATTTGAACTATGATCAAACTGTGATGTAACTTATGGACATGTATGCTAAACTAGTATGATCTTTGCTGAATGCAAAAAAGTTTGAAATCCTTCGAGATTTCCAGACTACCGGGTTTATACGAGCTTAAGTACATGACTGTCAACGCGCAAGCGGAGATTTCTGTGCTTAATCTGGTCTAAATTGGTCGGTTCTGCGATATTACGAAGAGAAGGGCTGCATCCAGAGTACATCCCAACTAAGTAACTACGGTCCTGCTCGACCTATAAACGGGGAGGTGGACTATAGAGGATTCAATGGGTCTATAAGAGTCACACCCGCGAGCTACCACTTAAATAAGCCCGACCTATAGGGTACTGAAGGACCAGGATGTCAGAGATATCATGAGAAGATGATCACTCCGACTAATCCCGGACGGCACGGGAGATCTGAAGGCTTGATACGAAGTGTACTTGGATTAGGACTCACGCTATAACTTAGTCGAGTTCTTAAAGGAAGTCTTGTAATTAGAATAGGACTCCTCTGTTGTAATCGACTAGGACTCGGTCTGCGCTATGCTTCACTCGGATATATAAGGGGAAGCAGGCACTAGCTCCAATCGTTGAATCTTGAATCATAACACAAGGCACATGCCACACTGGACGTAAGGTATTACGCTATTTAGCAGCCTGATCCAGTATAAATCGATGTCCCTGTGTAGTCGCCGAGTTCTGCGAACGTTGATCCCCACCGAACAAATTGTTTGAGATCCCTCAAGATGAGTTGCCGGTTAACAAACACCGAAAGCTGGCGCGCCAGGTAGGGGCTCTCGGCGATTCGATGATCAAGAGCTCGATGAACCACGTCAACATGTTCTCGGCGGGATCCATTTTTGTTTTTGGCTCGTGGACTTGCATTGCGGATGATCAAGGGAAGCTACATCGACAACTCCACACTGAATCAGAAGAGCAAGCCACGCCAAAGATAGATCATCTCACCCAGAACCTAGCAAACCTCGAAATCCAAGAACCGCAAGATTCTGAGGGCCAAGCCGAAGCCTCCGACTCCAACTCGGGCTCGTACTCTGAGACCAAAAAGGACTCGGACACTAGACATGGCATCATCTTTGGACTGCGGAACTTGGCCAAAAACTTCCAAGACCTGATTGACACAAAATTCGAAGAGTATCAACAGATTCCTTTGACCGGAGCTCAACAGGGACTCGTTTTCAGCTCTACCAAAGAGGGTAACATTGTCCATTGGCCAATACAGCCAGCTCCAGCTAGGCTGGTTGGCACAATCGACCAGCAACTTCCATATAAATATGGACATCAGCTCCCCTTTGAGGAACATGACACCTCAACAGAACTAATCTCCAATACCTCTTCCTTGGAGTCGGTAACACCAGGATCAACAAACTAGGGTTACAGTTGTGAAGTCTTCATGGCAGGGCGTCAGTCATCCCTACGACCTCCAACCCCTCCAGACGTCTTCCAAGATGATGAAACTCTGAGTATGATATCCGACAACAACCTAGAAGGACCCGTAGAGACCGAGTCCATAAAGGCCGAGAGAATTAGGAGGAATCAAGCCAAAGATGCTCGTAGAAGGCGAGCAAATCATCGAAAGGAAGCCATAGAGTGCTACAACGTATGACTTGAGGAATATAATAATCGGAGGCGTCTGGAAGAAGAAGCAGAGCGTCAAGCTCGCTCCCAACTTGATCAGTAGGGTCAATCCCAGAATGATCACAATCGCCGATGAGCTGATTGCTCCCGCAACCTTAAGCCTGAATTTATGAGGGTTGCTAGCCACAGGGTCTACCAGACACCCTACCAGAACATTATCGCTCTGGCCACAGAGATGGGAGCCAAGGACAATCGCACCCCTGATGAAGAGCAATGATTGGTTATGCTTCAGACTACCGCGGTTCAATTCAAGGCCCAGAACCTTGAGTCCTTAGCTGACGAACAAGCGTCATCCCACCCAAGCCAGAGGCGGCCTATTCATGAACGACTCGACCGGGCACCAGTGAGGAGTCGCCTGGGCAACCGAGAACCTAATCAAGCTGAAGGAGGAGCCGAATCATCATACCGAGGAGTCGCAATCGCAGCATCTGACACAGTCGATCGCTTCCCTTGCTTTTCCCAAAGGCTCCGAGCAATCCCGTTTCCACGAAAATTCAAGCCCGGGAGCTACTCAAAGTACGATGGCAAGACAGAACCTAAACGGTGGCTCAGGCTGTACGCTCAAGCAGTCAAGTTAGCAGGAGGAAGCAACGACGTCAAAGCACTTTTTCTCCCCATGGCTCTAGAGACAATGCCACTTGCATGGTTTGACAGGCTTAAGCCCGGGTCCATTGACTCCTGGGAACAACTCCATCGTATCTTCATAGAGAACTTTGCGGGTGTCCCCGAGAGATCAGATCCCTGGACTAAGCTCAGGACATGCAAGCAGCAGAAAAACGAGATAATGCGGGAGTACTACAGACGCTTCTCGGAAATTCGCTCCATAGTTTCTGACATCACAGACAGAGAAGTAATTGACCTTTTTGGCAATGGAATTTGCGAAAGGTACAATTACAAAGACTTCATCAAGCATGACCCGACCACCGCTGACGAGTTTAATCGGGCAGTAAATTCCATGATGGCGACAGAAGAACGCACACAGGAACGCTTTCCCGAAAGGAACGCGCAAGGTGATCGAGGAAACAATCAGAGAGGCAATCAGGCTGCATAGCAAAACACCCGCAAGGGAACAGGGGACAACACTGTTGCAGCCATGGAGCCTCAGAAAAAGGGGAACAAGCCATCTACCTTTGATGACTTACTCGAAGGACCATGCCCTTTTCATCCGAAAGGAGGACATCAGGCTAGGCATTGTTGACAGCTCAAGGAGCGAGGTTTGAACTCTGATGACAACAAAAACAAGAAAGATCAGGGAAAAAAGACAGCTGAAGACCCTCAGCAGGACGGCTGCAGTTTCCAGCACCCCAAAGGCACCATCAATGTCATATTTGGGAGAGTAACCACCAGCGATAGAAAGCGGCTCCAGAAACTCTCCCTACGGGAGATCATGTCTACAGAACCAGCGACTCCCAGATACCTCGACTGGTCTGAGCATCCGATCAATTTCTCCTGAGCAGACCAATGGACCAGTGTCTCCAATGCAGGACATTACCCGCTAGTCCTGGATCCCACGGTTGCCGCGTTCAAATTGGGAAGAGTACTCATTGATGGAGGAGCAGGACTCAACGTCATCTTTGCCAGCACCCTACGCAAGATGAACTTAGATCTTGCAACACAACTCACACCATCAAGCACCCCCCTTTTACGGCATAGTACCCGGAAAGGCGACTGTACCACTCGGAAGGATTATATTACCCGTCACTTTTGGAACTCAGACCAACTACCGGACTGAGTACATCAGTTTCGAGGTAGCCGACTTTGAGTCATCATACCATGCCATATTTGGACGACCAGCTATCGCCAAATTTAGGGCAGTACCTCACTACCGGTACCTTCTACTGAAGATGCCGGGTCCTAAAGATATCCTAACCTTCAGAGGTGACTTGAAGCGATCATTCGATTGCAACACAAAAGCTGTTCAAATCGCAGAAAAAGCTCAACTCGCCCTAGAAGTACAAGAACTCACTCAAATGGTACATCACACCAAGCCTGGAGATTCAGAAATCCCAACCAAAAATGCGGGTGCCATCCAACCATCAGCGGAAGTCTCTACAAAAACCATTGATCTGGAAACCGGTGATCCCTCAAAGACAGCGGTTATCAGTGCTCACCTATCTGAAGAATAGGAACTCACTCTCACCAAGTTCCTCAGAGCAAACAAAGACATATTTGCTTGGAAACCAGCTGATATGCCTAGAGTTCCTAGGAGCTTGGCTCAGCACAAATTGGAACTAAAAGAGGGCTCTAGACCCACCAAGCAAAGACTATGACGATTCTCACCAGAGAAGAAAGAGGTGATCAAGAAGGAGATAGCTAAACTACTCGCAGCCGGGTTAATCAGAGAAATTCTTCACCCCGAGTGGTTAGCCAACCTAGTACTAGTGAAAAAGAAGAACTCTGCAGAGTGGCGCATGTGTGTTCATTACACATACCTCAACAAGCACTGTCCAAAGGATCCTTTTAGATTACCAAGGATAGATCAAATAGTTGACGCCACCGCAGGCTCTGCCCTATTATCCTTCCTGGATTGCTACTCCGAGTATCATCAGATTGCCCTCAAAGAAGAAGACCAACCCAAGACATCGTTCATAACTCCCTTCGGAGCCTACTCTTATAATACCATGTCCTTCAGGTTGAAGAATGCAGGGGCTACCTACTAGCGTGCTATCCAAGATTGTTTGGGCGACCAAATCGGCTGCAACGCAGAAGCCTATGTCGATGATGTGGTCATAAAGACGAAGGACCCAGCTACCCTTATATCAGACCTAGAGGAAACCTTTACCCGGCTACGCGCATATCAATGGAGGCTCAACCCCACAAAGTGCGTATTCGGAGTACCCTCAGGACAGTTACTCGGATTCCTTGTTAGCCATCGGGGCATCGAGGCTAGTCAAAAGCTATCATAAACATGAAGCCACCTAGTTCAGTCAGGGATGTTCAGAAACTCACCGGGTGTATGGCTGCGCTCAATCGATTTATCTCATGGCTGGGAGAAAAGGGATTACCTTCCTTCCAATTACTCAAGGCCGGCGATAAATTTTAGTGGACGGAAGAAGCGAACAGGGCCTTTGAACAACTCAAAGGATACCTCACCAATTAACCTATACTAACGCCACCAGAACCCAGGGAGCCGATGATGCTCTATATTGCAGCTACCACACACGTTGTGAGCACAACAATTGTAGTGGAGCGCAAGTATGACAAGCACATCTATCACACCTAGAGACCGGTGTACTACATCAGCGAGTTACTCTCCGACTCAAAGCTATTACGGATTTTCCATTGGGAGAAATCCTCCACAATCGCGATGCTACCGGAAGAATTTCCAAGTGGGCAGTCGAGCTAGGGGCGCTCAACATCAAGTTCACTCCAAGGAAAGCAATCAAGTCATAAGCTCTAGCTTATTTGGTCGCCGAGTGGACAGAAATACAGCAGGTCCAAGACAACGCTATTCCTGAACATTGGAAAATGTACTTTGATGGGTCCTTAAAACTTGGTGGAGCAGGCGTCGGAGTGCTACTCGTATCACCTGCTGGAGAGCAACTCAAGTACGTCCTGCAGATAATGTGGCCCGCTACCAACAATGAAGCAGAATATGAAGCGCTACTACACAGACTCAAGCTAGCGGTCACACTGGGCATCAAGTGACTCCTAGTCTATGGCGATTCTTCCGTGGTAATTCACCAAGTTAACAAGGATTGGGATTGCACCAAGGAAACAATGCACGCCTATTGCGCTGAAGTCCGCAAACTAGAAAAACACTTCTCAGGGTTAGAACTCATTCATATTACCCGGGATCTTAATGTAGCAGCAGACATCCTAGCAAATTTGGGATTCGACAGAGCTCTGGTTCCCAGCGGTACCTTTGTACATGAGCTATCCAAGCCTTCAATCCAAGAGAAGGATGAGGTTGATCCTGCACCCTCCGCTCAGATTCTAACTCTAGCACCCGATTGGACACAAGTTTTTATCGACTACTTCAAGGAGCATAAATTACCCAGTGATAAAACTGCTGCAGAGCAGGTCACCAGAGCAGTACAACGAAGGGGAGGCTGAAGATACAAGGCGACTAGAAGTCGACAGTCTCGAGGAGGCCAGATTAGCCGCTCTCTTTCAATCAACAAGATACCTTCAAGGGATGAGGCACTACTATGATAAGAACGTCCATCACCGTACCTTCCAAGTAGACGACATGGTCCTGAAGAAGATTCAGAACACTGCAGGACGCCACAAGCTTATGAGTCCATGGGAAGGACCCTACATAGTATCTAAAGTAACAAGACCCGGGTCATTTGAGCTAGTCACCGAGGATGGTTCTCCATTGCCAAATTCATAGAATATTGAGCATCTGAAGAAATTCCATCCCTAAGGACCAAGCTACAAATTTGACTCAGGGCAAATGTACTTATTCCCCGGATATCAATAAAGTTTGGAGTTAATCAGAAACAAGAGCTTTATGACTTGTCCTTTTAAAACACTTTATCACGACTACTTAGTCGGATAAAGCCTTTTCAATTATACAATAAGCTTTAGCTATTGTACCCCACCGACTAATATATAATATTACTCGGATAGATGGTTCAGCGGCAACCATACTCGAGTTACGAGCCCTGAGCTCAATACAACTCAAATGATAGCACAATTTAATACCTGGCTATCAGCCTATAGCGAATATGGTATCTACAGAATAGATACTAGTTCCTATAAAGTATAACAAGGGGAGTAGTGCTCACCCTGTTACATACTAACCGGATAGAGGTCCGACCCATTTTCGCACTCAAGCTGCGACTACCAAGAGGATATGATTCACCCAATAGGAACCATCGTTACGGTCCTTTAGATGTGCTTGATCAAAATTATCCCTTGAACAAGGGTACTAAGAGTAGTACTCGGGCAGACTAAGTTCTCTATATGATCGTTAAAAGACTATTAGAGAAACGAAGTCATATGACCCAAACCTAAGTGCTAGAGAGCACTCGGATAGACCCGTCTAATAAGACATCTGGTCACACATCCATATCAGACAAAACGACCCATTGACAAGACATTGCTTGCAATGCCGAGTCGACAATACACGAAATTCACAAGTCCCAAAAGTAACCCATACTTTGATACTTTATGCTTAATAATAATTGTTTACAGGGGATACAAATCACAGCCATAGGATAAAGGAGGGTATACTACTCTACAAGATCAAGAATTTGCGAATACTCCACCACCATGGGTTTGACCTCCTCCTGCATTGCCACAAGGTCTTCATCGCTCTTGCCTTCAGGGAGCGTCATGGCGGCCGACAGGTCGAAGGATGGCATATGCAGCCGCAGTGTCGCCAGCAGACCCTGTACCACTGAGGTCGCCATATCATTGATGTACTGAGTCAGCGGCCCGGGTGCAGCTTTGGCTCGATCAATCAAGGACTCGTCGGCTCCTTCAGGGCGCGGGATCATACCCAACACAGGCTCAATGGCAAGCTCCAATGCCTTCAAAGAAGCTTGCGAAGTCTTTAGAGACTCCTGAGACTCCTTCAGTTGCGCTTGAACCACCTCCAGAGCCTCCCGCGACTCCTTCGTTGGTTTCAAAGCCTGCAGGAGGTCTCGGTCAGCACCCTCACGCATCAATTTGGCCTCTTGAAGAGTACTTTGTGCATTAGCATATACCTCTTCGAGCTCCGCCTCCTTCCGGTTGAAAGCATTTTGCCACCCGGAAGCCAGCGTGTTTGCATCTGAAAAGATATTAGTCGGATAAATGTCATCAGTATGCAAAAAGCAATAAGGACTCGGGACAGTGTTTTCAACTTACGAGCCAGCTGCTTCTTGGAAGACTTCTTGAGCTCCTTTAACTTTTGCTCCAAGGCAGCGTCTTTGGCAATCAGCGCAATCTCTCGGTTGTTAGCCGCATCACGCTCATCAACAGCAACCTTGAGATTATTTTGCAACACGTTGATGTGGTTGTGCAGGAGCTGAGTGGCCACCTTTTGGCTAATCTAATCTTGGGCGATGTAGTCTTTGAGTCACTGATTCTCACCAGATAGCTCTTGACGAATCCGAGTGATCTGATCGGTGACCTTTACATCAAAGCCTTGTACAAAGACAACAATATAAGTACTCGAGTGAGACTACAACATACGCAGAGGAAAGCCCAAAGGAATTACCTCCACAAATTGATAAAGCCCTTTGCTCAACTCCTTCAACCGGGTAAGATCCTGGTTGTAGCCCATAACGTCAAGTGTTGCTCCTTGGCGCGAGGACTCGGGAGCAGCTTCAAGCTCTTCTTGCGGACGAGCTAAAGTTTCAGCGTTGACGTCGGCCAAGACCATCTCCAGAGTTGGCTCGTCCGGCTGTCGAGTGCGGAAAAACCACTCATTCATTACTCGATCAAACTCCAATTGAGCAGGAGAACGAAAGATTGAGTATGGTACACCAACCTGAGGCAAAGGAAGAACATCCGCTTCAGGTGCTACATCCACTTGAATACGGGACGGAGAGGAGTCGGGCAGAGGATCTACCTAGCTAAAGATTGGGAGGGCGCTGGATTCATCTTTGTCCTGCGTCTCCGACTCCTCCACCATCCGAGTCTCAGGGACAGCGCTTGAGGGCGCTGCGGCCGGCTTCGTTTTCCTACAACAAACAAGTATCCATGCTAGTACCAGAAATAGCGGGAACTCCAAGGAAAGTTTTGTGACTTACTTCACGAGCTTCAATGCCCGTGGCAGCTTCAAGAGCGGCTTCTTCGGTTGCGGGTCTGGAGCCGGAGCTTCTTCAGGAACCACACCGCTCGATGTTCCCTGGTTTGTTTCAACATCTGGATCAACCAAAGATATAAGACAAGGGTTTATTAAAATCCAAGCACAGAAAGACTCTGAAAGTACTCGGGTTTCCCCTTACCAGGAGCACCCGTATTACAGTGCTTTTCAGCCAATTCTGTTGACAAAAGAACTTTTTGACAAGCACGGCGATTACCAGTGCGAGCCTTCTTTGGGACAGGCTCTCCGGCTTCTTGAAGTGGAGTCGGAGACCTCTTCCGGCTACTCTCGGCTTCTGGATCTATGAGCACGACATCAGAGTCAGTTGAATCTGAGTCAAGCCAGTCAAAGTCACCGGGAGACCTTGACTCTTTTCGAAGGTCCTCACTTCGGATGGGACCTCCAAGAGCTATGCCTCTGCCTTCCTGATTCGCTGGGGGCAAGGGTGGATAGTCATTGTTATTCCTCCCTTGGCCCTATAAACAAGAAGATATTCAAGTCAAGTCAGAAGGATATCTACCAAGAATCTGAAAGACAAGATAACCCAACTACTTACCTCTAGAGGAGGGTTGATGGCGGATAATGTCGCCATCATTGGAACAAGATGTTCACGACTATTTGTTGGGTATTTTAAACGCACACAGAAAAATCCGCAAGCGCACGGATACCGATGTAGCTTTCACCTGAGAGTATTCCAGGGTATCGATTTCCACGGGGAACGTGAAGTGTACTAATCAAGGGGCAAGTCATCCAAGAAAAGAATGATAAAGTGGGTAGAGAGAGATCTTAGGGTTTTCTAAGCAGGTCTATCTAATTAAAGGCTTACTAAACTTTACTTACTTCGGGACATCAGAACACTAGACACAGAAAGGGATGAGAAAGGGGCTAGGAAGCTCCGACTACGGTCCTACAAACACCTACCCGAACGTGGTGGACTACGTCGGCCGTCAGGGCTGTCACCACCTGGGGCTACCACAACTATCCGTGGGGCTGGGTGCAAACTTAGGTAAACCCTAGTCTAGACACCACGTCTACACTAACGTCTACTACTGTAATTACATATGATAATTAGAGCACTCGATACGAGCGGAGATCCAGTAAATGAAATAAAGCAAGAACTGAAATTAAATATAATACACAGAAATAGTAAATGAAGAACCTGGAGATTACTTGAAGACGAACTAGATGTTGCACCAATATAATGTTGAGGAAGATCCGACAGCTCCGGTTCCTCCTCAGCTCTCTCCTTCTCCTCTCTCTAATCGGATATCTAATTACAACTAGATGAACTAGACAACTAGAACTAGACGAACTAGAACTAGATCTAATTCTAGATGAACTAGAAGAGATTCATCTAGAGGGACCTCTACTTCTAATTGAAACCCTAGTTTCTGATGTGGAGATGAATAATGAAGATGGAGATGCCTGGAGAGGGAGGGCTGGGTCTGGTTTTATAGCCCGGAGCGTCGAACGTGAGCCCTTGGATCAAACCGACTTCAGGGACGGTGGAGATGCACCCTATGAGGCGGTGGAAGAAGGTTCTAGAAGGCGGAGGCAAAATGGGCTCTGTGGCCGACCGGTCGGTCTCGGGGTGGGACCGGTCGGTCTGGCCCATTGGGCCCATGTGGTGGCCCGCCTCGTGGTGTCTTCTGGTGTCTTCTAGATCCTTCTTTTGCAGATTTCATTGTGAAATTAATATCTTTTCATCCGGGACTCCGAATATAGCAAATGATATGTTTGTTTCGATCGTCTCGACGAGCTCTTCGCAATGGTGCACTCCAATTCATCACTTGAGATACTTTTATATGGTAAAAACATGGATGTCCTACAAAATAAGTGAGATCTCCAAAACTCGTAGAAGTTGTTAGTTTCAAACCCTACAACTATGCTTTGTGATTCATTTAGTGTCATTTCATGCAATAGTTGATGGTTAATTATGAGCATTAGTGAGCGTCAACACTATTCAATAGCCGGTTCCTCCTCCTAAGAATCTCATGGTTTGGCACTTGCTCGACATCATGACGACCCGGATCCTTCACGGCCAGGTACTCGAAGCCAAAATTGGCTCGTTGTTGGAGCGGGTGGATTTGGCGCGCAATAAATTTTTGGACGATGGTGTACTCATTCAATCCACTAAGCTTCAACCCATCTATCATGTCAATCAGAGGTATGATAGTCTCTAGCTCTTCGGCAGTGATCCTGTCCTTCCACTCACGGCACTTCTGAGGCGGCCACCCATCATGACGACGGAGAGCTGGCGGGGGGTTGGCTATGTAAAACCACCCGGCAGCCCAGTCTCGGACAGAGTCCGATAATTCTATAGTAATATATTGACTAGCTACCTCTAGCTTAAGCTGGATGCTAGCCCCTCTAACTACCTCTACGTTAGCGTCACTAGGTTGACACTTCACCCAGAAGAAGTAGTGGAACAGAGTAAAGGAAGGGCAGATTCCCAGAAAAGCCTCACAAGGATGAGTAAAGATAGCAATGTGAAAGCAGGCATTGGGAGTAATATGGTTGAGAGTCAAACCATAGTAGTGGAGAAACCCCCGCAGGAAGTCAGATGCTGGGAGCCCCAATCCCCACTCCATGAAGGACTTAAACATCACGGTCTCCGTCGTGTTAGGGGCTGGCGTGCGGTGATCAATCGGTACCCTCCATCCATCCAGTGGTTGTGACCGGAGCAATCCTTGTTGCGCTAAGTAGGCCAACTCCGCCTCTGTGGTATCCGACTTCTTCCAGGCCAGCACATCAGTGGGTGGGCATGGATGGCGCGGTTTCCCGCTAGCGGTGATCTTCGCTTTCTTCTTCTCAGCCTCAGACTGCTTTTTGGGACCCATTTTGATGACGAGGGACTTCTTGCGCATCAACTAAGGGACTGGCTACGAGGATTTGTTTGCTCTGAGGGCAATGGCTAGATAGAAGCATAAAGAAACCACAGGCCCGACAGTGGCTTATTATAGATCTGTTTCGGCAACCACTCATATTTTCCAAACGATGTTATGAACCCGTCTAAAACCCTAACGGCTGGGGGGACGTTTCAGATGGCATCAGATGCAGTGAACAGGCACACCTCAAGCAGACAACGTTACTTCTTTCACAAAATACATTAAGTACTCGGAGAACAAGACAAAGGACTCAGAAAATATTCCAAGTACCCGGATCTTATTTATTATTACTCGGAATTACAACAGAGATACACGGAAACATCTTGAGATACAGCAACTACCAGTACAAGTACAATCAGGATGTAAAACGCTACTCTAGTGTAATCAAGGTATAAAGTCTTGATGCCTAGCACCAAGGACCGGGTTCAGTGAGACGTAGTAAAGCAGACACAGAACCTTGGGTAGACATTATCTTCTCAGTGCATCCCAAGGTGGGTTTAAGGCACCGCTCCAGTGCTTAAGGAACTCGGGGGTAGGCCCTAACCCTAGCGCCCTTTTGACAACCTGTGACTCCGAGGTTTGACAACCTGTGACTCTGAGGTTGTCTACGAGTGGGAGTCACAAGAGTTCTTCTAGGCGCACCTCTGTATCCCTCTGCTCGCGACCACATGGAAACCACCCTGGCGGATGGTCCCTTCACAAGAGTTCTTCTGGACACATCAACTATCTTACATAAGGAAGATACCCGGGGGCTCGAACATCTCTGCTACAGATACTACAATGCTCATGGGACTAAGAGAAGTCATATATTGAAGAAAGCTATGGGTTCCTTGTTTATAGGCGGATCATCTTGGTCTATGGACATTGTCCACGGATATAAGTGACCAGGGTATCAATAATTTTCCCTATGTACTATTGCACATGTGAAGCCTGGTATCAGTGATGGGCTGATTCCCATGTGTACTTCAAGCAGAAGACGACAAAGTTTGCAGTTGCGGAAAACGACAAGAACTATAAATACGTTCAGATGGAACAACCATTGGTCAATTATTGTTGACTTCACAGTAATGTTTATTCAGTGGGGGGTGATACACGATGTTTGATGAAAACATTACCCACCTGAAGCTGGATATTTATTACTCGGATGGATTAAGTAACAGATCAGTGTCGCGTTTCAAATCCTCAAAACCTTTATGGATTACCCGGTACAATATTGAAAGACCCCAAGAACAGACTACTTAGTACCCGGTACTCCGGCTCGGGGGCTGCAGGGTATATACCATAAAGGAAATGTTTTTTCTTACCCAAGGATTACTCGGAAAGGACTCAAAAGATCCTCAAAGTTATTATAAATAACAAGAGGCTCGGGGGCTACACCCTATGGGTGCACTTTTCAGTAAAAAGTGAACGCCATAGAAGTTCTTTACCTACGGAGCCCTTCAAGATTTCTCAAAGACATTACTCGGAGATTCTCAAAGAGAAACTAGAAGATAACGTTCAGAAAAAAATGATGAAGAGCTGAGGGGCTTGACGGACCAGGATGTCAGAGATATCATCAGAAGATGATCACTCTGACTAATCCCGGACGGCACGGGAGATCCGAAGACTTGATACGAAGTGTACTTGGATTAGGACTCTCGCTATAACTTAGTCGAGTACTTAAAGGAAGTCTTGTAATTAGAATATGACTCCTCTGTTGTAATCGACTAGGACTCGGTCTGCGCTATGCTTCACTCGAATATATAAGGGGAAGCAGGCGCAGGCTCCTATCATTGAATCTTGAATCATAACACAAGGCACACGCCGCACTGGACGTAAGGTATTACGCTATTTAGCGGCGTGAACCAGTATAAATCGCTGTCCCTGTGTACTCGCCAAGTTCTACGAACACCGATCCCCACCGAACAAATCGTCTGAGATCGCTCAAGACGAGTTGCCGGTTAACAAACATTGACACGTACATCTATGAGTAACTCGAGCCTAAGCACCACGCTTACACTACAAATTATATTCTAACCTAATGCATTAGATTAAAATACTCAAAAGAGACTCATGACCATAAGAATTATATAAACTAGAATCTTACTTGAACCAGAAGTTGATCACCTGAAGCATCTCAGGAGCAAGCTCGAGCAGAGCTTGATCCCGCCGAAGTACAACCGGAGGAAGAAGCACCGACAAGCCAGCATCTCCTTCAAACTCCTCGCTCTCCATCTCTCTACTATCTAGATGGCTAGATCTAAACTAATTCTAGAGAGAGGTTATCTATTCGAGGGACACCACTCATCTAGAAACCCTAGCTTTTGCTCTTAGCGATGATTATGATGAAGATAGATGATGGATGCTCCAGGGAGAGGGGTCTGGGGCTGGTTTTATAGCCCCTAAGGATGAACCGCAGCCCTCAGATCAAACTGACCTTGAACAAGGGTTGAGACGCGTCGAGGAGGTTGATTAGGGCACACTCCATGAAGAAAGGCTGAGCGCCTTCCTGGCCCATGCCGGCCGGCCTGGGGGTGGGGTCAGATGGCCCCACCTGTCAGCCACTTTGCCTCTCCTTCGTTGTGGTGTCTTCTGGAACCTCCCTTGTTGCCCTAACGTGACTTTCCATCTGTTTGCGCGATTCATCGTGTTGGAGTAGGACTCTAGCTCTTTCCATTTGTTGGAAAACACCCTGAATAATAGCAATTCACCATAGCTGTTGGATCTGTCAGTTTAGCCCCTGGATTATGTTGCTTGGTGATCACTCCAGGTTGTTCTAGAAGCTTCCAAGTGGTATCTGTTGACACAAAAAGATGACGCCTTTCAGGTGCCAACACAATCGAGCACGGTCCTTAGAGAACGCGTGGAACAGGATCCGAGATCTTCTGGACCTTCAAACAATGGCGGTGCCGACCCTTTGGTGAGAACGACTCCAAGGCGTACCAGTAAACTTGACCTGCAATTAACGAGGGGAAAGAAAATAATGTCAAATTGTGGAACCTGCCGGTTTGACACCAGACAGGCCCAAGGTGTACGGCTCTGAGATAGCCATTGTCAAAGGATTTTGACTACAAAGTCAACTCCTAGAAGAGTAAAATGTATTGACATTAATTAGAGCAAAAACGGCTATTGAAGATGTAAAAAGGATATAAGAAAATGATTAGCCGATTAATTTAACTTGTGATAGATATATAGATCTACATATGTATTAGAATAGCATAAAACTTAACAGATTGACTAATTGTATTGACAATTATGCTTGTTAATAGTGGGGTGTTTCCATACAACCATAATAACAAACAAATCGACAAAATAACCTAATCATCAACAGTGGGGTGTCTCCATGCAGCCATAATGATGATCAAGTTTTATTACGTCCGTTACGACTAATAGATTCGCTAGGTTTAGACTATAAAAACACATATGTTATGAAAAAAGTATATCTAGATCAGCTATTTTAGCCGATACAGGGTCCATGAGGCACGAACAAGATCTATCTGCCAGAACTGTAATTCAAACTAAGATTAAGCAAACTTACTCTAAGATGCCTATCAATGGGGTTCAAAAATACAGCCATAACAAGCATACCAAATCTACTTATTCTTAGATTAAACCATAATTTAAACAGATATCTTGAACGCACAACATGTAACAATCGAGATCGACAAGCTAGTCGATGAGGGTCTAGATCGGCTATTTTCTTTGATATGAACATAAAAGGCCTTGGATAACCGATCTAGACAACGTTTTAAGCTTTTAGCTAACTCATCAATCTTGATTGGGCAAGATATTGTCGAAGCAAAAATAAAATCTTAAAAGTATGGATAATATCGATAACTAAATGAATCTATTAGATTGCCAAACCTAATAGAGCCGATAACTAGCCAAGATCGACTGTCATAAGAGATTGATCAAAGTCAAGATAGTCTTACAAAAGACGAGATTAAACCGTTAACTAACCCATGTCATAGCTTAACAAAGGTTTGGTCGATGCCTGATACAACCTTATTGAATGATAACACAAGCTATTGGTAAAACTTACAAGCAAACGGGAGTTCGAGCTAGCCGATGCAGCCCTATCGAGATCTACTTTACTCCTACTCCTAGGGTTTTGGCTGGTGGTGGGTGTATGCGGATACATGGGTGTATGCTGGATCTTGAGATGATGAGTGATTGTCAACTGGTTGGATGCACATGTTCTTTGGCTTGTGTTGTGCAGGTGTCGATCTCGGAGACGGTGATCAAAGGCAAGGTGAAGGTCAAGTAGAGACGTGATGTTCCGATGGACCCGGAGCGGTGAAGGGCGGACATGAGGCTTGGATTGATGGACCGGCAGCCTGACGATCAGCTGTGGTGGCTGACAGCCTGGGACAACGACAAGTGAAGACATGTGGGTGGACGGATTGCACGGGCAGTGCATCCCTGTACGGCTTCGGTTTGGTGGTAGAGCCCCAGAAAAACCACCGGATAGACAGTTTCTACGTTTGGGCCTCAAAACCTGGGTGTTGGCCGATTTCCGAGTTTGGGCCTCAAAACTCGGGCTGAGGACGGTTTCCAGGTTTGGGCCTCAAAACCTGGGTGATGGCAGGTTTCTGAGTTTGGGCCACAAAACTCAGCTTGAGGAAAGGTTACCAGGGGCGGCACATCGACAACTCTGACTTGATCGAGTCCATCGATCGAGTCACGACAGGCATCGCCGAAGCCCTCGCTTTAGTAGATCCGATCGGAGATCGATCACTTTAGCATGAGAACGATAAGGAAGGATTGCAGCAACCCCGACGGCCGGTTCGCGCTAGGAACAGCGCGCAACCACAAACCGGTTGGGAAATCACTTCCACCCCAACAGGGTGCTCTATCCCATTTTGCCCTCCCCGGGAATCTAGACCGAGTAGGACGAAGCAGAGATTATCCGCTCTTGTCTTTCCTCATGGATTGATAAACTTGGCCTCTACTTTCAAAGGACGAGTCGCAGAACTCTTCCAAGATCATAAAAAGCGCCAGCGCGTTCTAGGCTAGCAATCATCCAACCTTGAACACTCTGGTCCCAACACTTGCATGGCAGTTTTAACTTCCGCTACAGCTACTGCATCGACATCAAGTGCTGAGTCAACCAGATGAGCGGGCGTGGTCGTCGGATCAACATCTACTTCGAGCTGGTCCAGAATAGCCTTAGGGTTTAGCTAGTTTGCTCTCTGTATCATTAGGGGTAGAGTGAGAATAATGTTTAGGATAAGTAGGGGGAGACACCCACCTCCCCATCCATCTCAGCCATTTGCTATTCTCTTTCTAGGGTTTCCTGCTTCCGATTCCCTGCTCTAGCTACTAAGATCCGCAGAGACGGCTAATCATACCTCTGTGTATTTGGATTTTATGAAAACGGGACCGGATTCCCGTTGTCTCCTCGTGGGGATAATTTTCGGTTGGAATTTGTGGTTGTGATTCACAATCTTGAGTTGTTCTTCACATTCATCTTTACTCCACATTTTTCCCGTCGATTGATCTGAAGGACCGAAAAGCTACCAAAGGCGACCAGGGGGTGAATGGGAGTCTTAAAATTTCTTTCGAAATGTCAATACACGTGATGTCCACGACCCAAGTGAATGGGTGGATGTTCCCTAGGAACACAACGAGACACCACAAAAGCCTTCTCACTCAAGTTCACGCAAGTCAACTAGTGACAGGATGGACTTTGGGTAACCTCAACCTCCCTCGAGAACCGCGAGGGGGATTCAGGCTATTTTGCACAGCGGGAAGTTTGATTTCTGTATAACACGAAGTCGGAAATCCAACGCAAAAACCCAAAACCAAATCCAAATTCGAACGAGTAAACTGCAGACAAAACAATGCTGAAGTCACAGCATCGGACGCTAGCCTGCGTCCGATGTCCAGGCACCGAATGCGTCCGATGCAAAATGCACTGTTCTGGAACCTTACTGCATAGGCATCGGACGCTGCAACAGTGAAACCCTAGCATCCGATGCTCAGCCCCGGATGCGTCCGATGGACAATGGAGCGTTCGATGCTCAGCGTCTGATGCTCCTTTAAAAACACTGTTCCTGGACACGTGGCACCTGAGCGTCCGATGTGACGAACTCAGCGTTCGATGCCCCGAAACTGCACAGTTCTTCCGCGGATTCAACCCGATCTCCTCCGAATCAAAAGCTCTAAGGCTCAGACTTGGTATGAGGAGTTCCAAGGAGGTTAGTGAGCTACCCCTAAGTGATCATGGCTCAAACCTAACTCCAAATCGATAAATCGGAAGAATTCGGGGCAAGGGAGACAAAAACCAATTCGAAACGAAAATCGATCGATCTACTAGCTCGCGAGGTTAGAGGTGAATTCCTTCGGTGGAAAGATGCGCCTCACGATCTAGAGCAACTCAGTTCAAACGGAATCGAAAGTCATTCCTCGGATAGGGAGAACGAAGCAAATCACCGAGAGAATGAAAAGCAAAACGCAAAGAACACAGCTCAAAATGCGAATCGTTCTCGATTTCCAGCCGAAATTTCTCCACCCGAGGAGACAACGAGATTACGGACTCGTTTCCTCAAAGAGAAAATACACAGAGGTATGATTCACCATCTCTACGGATCTCAGTAGCTTCAACAGGGATTGGGAGAGCAGGAAACCCTAAGTGAGAGTAACAAATGGCTAAGATAGTTTGGAGGGAGGGGTTGCCTCTCCTTATATAGCCTAATACAATTATTCCCCTTCTACCCCTACTGCTAATGAGCGAGCAGGCTAACCATAAGGGTATTCCTGACCAACTCGATATTGATGGTGATCTGACGGCCACGCCCGCACAACTGGTAGCTTCGCCTCGACGCGACCTCAACGATTGTTGCCACGTGCCGCCACCGCTCTGCTCGTCCTTTTCACGGACCTCACTCCGGTTTTGAGGCCGAAACTGGGAAACCTGGGCCATCCCCCGGTTTTGAGGCAAAACCGGGAAACCTGTCGTCCATCGCCTGAGTTTTGTGGCCCAAACTCAGAAACCCGCCAACACCCAGGTTTTGAGGCCCAAACCTAGAAACCATCCTCAACCCAAGTTTTGTGGCCCAAACTCGGAAACCGGGTGCACCCAGGTTTTGAGGCCCAAACCTGGAAACCGTCCACTCGGTGGTTTTTCTATGGCTCAACCACCAAACCGAGCCGTAAAGGGATGCACCGCCCGTGCACCCCGTCCACACGCAAATCTTCACTTGTCGTTGTCCCAGGCTGTCAGCCACCACAACCGTTCCTCAGGCCACCGGTCTGTCAGTCCAAGCCTCACTTTCGCCCTTCACCACTCCAGGTCCATCAGCACGACACATCTCTACTTGACCTTCACCTTGCCTTTGATCACCGTATCCGATCTCAACACTTGCACAACACAAGACAAAGAACATGCGCATCATCCCAGTTGACAATCACTCATCACTTAAGATCCGGCATACACCCATGTATCCGCAATCTCCCCCTTGATGAGTGCATTGTCAACTACCAACACAAATCATATGAAGGTAGAAAGAAAAAGGAGGAAGAAGTAAGCGAACTCAACCAATCGATTAGAAGCGAAGCAAAGCCAGGAAAAGTCGAATGGAGTGGGCGAGACAACTTGGTTCCGAAAGATATGGGTAATGGCTCGACACAACCAAGCAAAGCAAAGCTAGCCATCAAGAAGATGTAGAACAGGCTCAACACCGCTAGCGAGAAAAATGGAGCGAGAAAAACAAAGAGAAGCTAGTCCCTCCAGAAATAGGCAAAGGCTCAACACAACTAGCCAAAACTGCTCCAATCCAATTGAAAAAACATATTGGCTAAAAGTCGCTCCAAACCAATTGAACAGCTCGTCAAAATAGAAATCGAGCAAACTGGAGCAAACTTCGCCTTCAATAGTGCATACAACTTAGGAACATGATTTGTCAAAATTGCTCCCCCTTAGTTGAAAATGCACACAACAAGGAAAAATGCATATGAGTTACAAATGCAGGTTAGCAGCTTCAGGTATATATTCCAGAGAGTGAAAAGATGCTCTAAAGAATGCTGATCCAATGACTCAACAAAGAGTATAAATGCCAGCAGATGCTGAAACTGATCACAAGACACGAAATATGAATATATGAGCAAAGTGAGCAGTTTTAAGCCATTCAGAAAAGGGTTTCACCATCAAAATAGCACTACACATGTGTAGACAGGAAGTTACACAAGTGCTAAACATGTATACAAGGTGAACTACCCCTAGCAAAGTTCAATCATCATGCTATAGAATGAGACATAGACTTGTGTTTTCAACATTTATCGGACTTGCAGTGGTTTTTACACAAGTTCAAAATTTCAGCATGTGATTGTGATAGGTTGAAAACTTGACATCGCCTAACTTTTCAACCAAGCTAAGCCTATGCATAAGCAATCAAAAGCTTGAAGCAACAGTTTCGGTCTTACACTACACGGCTCAAGTTTAACTCAATGTGCAATGAGAAACAGTCTCGATACCATGATGTGCTGTCAAGTGATCCCAACTCGATCTTTTCAATTTACTTAGACTTGGTTCAAATTTTAACAGAAAATGAACATACCAAGCAAGTGAAAGACTCAGAACTAGAGACATAGCAACCTAGCATATATGAAAAGCACAAGTGACTTCAACACATTCTACACATGCTAGTTGCCAAACTCAATGGTGAACATATTTCAAATTTTATGTTGAATTAAGCATTTTCACAGTTCTGAAAAGTAGCTCAGCTCACAACATGTATCAGTGATCAAAAAGAGCCTAAGCTATAAGCATCATCATGTATCATCGGAGCATACACTAATCAGAGCATAGATTCATTCTACAGATTATAGACATGAAGCTCGAAAAGATAAAGATGCAAATATGATGAAATGCAAAAACTAAACAAGAACCAAGCAAAAGTAGTCAGTCTATGATACAAAAACCAAAATGTTTCCCCCAAGTAAAAGGGAAAACACACACCAAGCTCACCTCTCAACCTAGCAAAGGTTGATTGGTCCAAAGGCTTGGTGAAAATATCTGCCAACTGAAGATGAGTATCGATATGGTGAAGATCGATATCACCCTTCTCATAGTGGTCTCGCAAGAAATGAAAGCGCACATCAATGTGTTTGGTCTTAGAATGCAGCACGGGGTTCTTAGCAACACTAATCGCACTCGTGCTATCACAAAGCAATGGAACACGAGAAAAGCTCAGACCAAAATCACGCAAAGTGGCCATCATCCACAACAAATGAGAACAACAGCTAGCCACAACAACATATTCAGCCTCTGTGGTAGACTGAGCGACACTAGACTTCTTGCGAGAAGACCAAGATACAAGAGAAGAACCCAAAAATTGACAAGTCCCAGAAGTGGACTTGCGCTCAAGTCGGCAACCAGCAAAATCAGCATCCGAGTAACCACAAAGGGAGAGGGTGGAGGAAGCAGAATATCAAATCCCGAACTCAGGTGTGAAACATAAGTACCTCATAATGTGCTTTACCGCCTGACGGTGAGAAGTGCACGGCGACGCCTGAAAGTGTGCGCAAAGACACACCACGAACTGAATGTCCGGGCGTGTCGCCGTCAGATACAACAGCGACCCGATCATACTCCGGTACTCCTTCTGGTCCAAAACTTCTCCATCCTTGTCCGCATCCAGGGCCGTCGTGGTCGACATGGGTGTTGGAAGAGGCTTGACCTCACCCATATCGAACTTCTTCAATATGTCCTTGGTGTACTTGCCCTGGTGCACGAACGTCCCCTCTCGGGATTGCTTGATTTGCCCATCATGCTCATCTCAAATTCCCTGCTCACAGTATCTGCAAACTTGGCAACCAAAGCATGAGAAGAACCACCGAAAATGATATCATCCATGTAAATCTGAACCAACAAAGTGTCATTGCCTAGCTTGAGGAGAAAAAGAGTTTTATCCACACATCCCATTTTAAAACCCTTACCAAGCAAAAAGGTTTTCAACCTATCATACCAGGCTCTAGGGGCTTGTTTCAAACCATACAAAGCATTGTGAAGTTTAAAAACATGGTTTGGAAACTTGGGATTTTCGAAACCGGGGGGTTGTTTCACATACACCTCCTCTTCTATGTAGCCGTTTAGGAAGGCACTCTTGACATCCATTTGAAAAAGTTTGAAACCTTTGGATGCAGGAAAAGCCAAGAGGATCCTAATTGCCTCCAAACGAGCTACAGGAGCAAAAGTCTCCTCATAGTCTATCACCTCCTTCTGACTATACCCCTGGGCTACAAGTCTGGCCTTGTTTCTCACAACATGGCCATCTTCTCCTTGTTTGTTTTTGAAAACCCATTTTGTCCCAATAGGGTGACACTCAGGAGGAGGAGGAAGAAGAACCCAAACCCAATTTTTTTTCAAAATTTTCAAGCTCCTCATGCATGGCATTGACCCAATCCGGATCAGATAAAGCGTGTCCAACATCTCGGAGTTCAAAATCAGCAACAAAAGCAGAATGAGCAAAGTGAGAGATTTGTTATGACCTAGACCGAGTAACTCGTTCGTGGATGTCGCCGATCATCTGTTGAGGAGGGTGTTGGCGCTGAATGTGTTGTGGTGCCTCCCTTGCTGAAGTTAGCTCCCCCTCAATAGCAGCTAGTGCCTCCTCTGGTACAAGTGGTACAGTCCGAGGTGGTGGATCACACAGCCCCCATGTAGTAGAGGAAGAAGGGTCGGGGTCGCGTGCAGTCGTGGTCGAAGTCGACCCAATCGGCACCGTAGGTGGAGAAAGTGCTTGATCATCAATCCCTTCAGCACCTTCTTCCTCATCATTAAAAAGAGGTTCTCCAACCTCATGATCACCTGCACGCTCAAAACTAGAAGAAGGACAAAGCACAGTCTCGTCGAAGGTGACATCGGATGTCTCCATGACTCGGTTAGTATCAAGGTTAAGTACACGATATGCACGAGTATGATTTCCATAACCTAAAAATACACCGTCAAAAGAGCGAGACTCAAACTTGTCCAAGTTGCCTTTCTTGAGTATAAAATAGTGGCAACAAAAAACTCTAAAATAACTCACTTTGGGTTGTTTCCCAAATCGCAACTCATTAGAAGTTTTCTTCAAGAAAGCACGGAGAAAAATGCGATTGGAAATGTAGCATGCAGTGTTTATGGCCTCAGCCCAATACAACCTAGGAGACCTATGCTCATCGAGCATCATCCTGAACATCTCTACAAGGGTCCGATTTTCCTCTCTACAACACCCTTTTGTGGCGGTGTGTAGGGGGGAAGAAAACTGATGCTCTAAACCCAAAGTGTTACAATTCTCAAAATCCGAGTTCTTAAACTCGGAACCATTATCGCTACGAATAGCTCTCATCGAGTTCTTAGGGAACTCGTTCTAAAGTCGTGAGATCAAATTGTGAACAAAAATGAAAGTCTCAGTTTTCTCAGCTAAAAATAAAACCCACGAATATCTCAAAAAGTCGTAGACAACAACAAGCACATACCACTTCCCCCCAACCGAGCTCACCCGAGTCGGACCGACAAGGTCTATATGCAAAAGCTCTCCAAGGCGCTTAGTCATAACCTGATTCACCAGATGGTGGGGAGCGACTACCATTTTTCCATGTCTACAAGAATGGAAAACAAGATCCTTCTCCATGCACAGCTTGGGCAATCCTCAGATTAAGCCAAGTGAACAAAGCCTTGCAAGCAAGTCGAAGCTCAAGTGACCTAGTCTCCTATGCCACTTCCAAAGATCAGGGGAGGAGGGTCCAGCCAAAAGACAACGAGAAATTCCAAATGACTCTGAGAAATTCGCACAAAAGACTTTCCCAAAGGGCGAAATCAAACATACAAGATTGCCCTGAGGATCCAAAATACGTCTGAGATTCAGTTTAAAACGAATCTCATAGTCATCATCAAAGAGTTGCGAAATAGAAAGAAGGTTAAAATGCAAGTTAGACACAAGAGCAACATCACGCAACACAAAGTGCTCATTAACTCACACCAACCCACGAGACAACACTTTACCTTTGCTATTGTCGCCGAAGGTGATAAACTCCTTTCCGGCAACTGGACTAAGACTGGAGAACCACTTGGTGTTTCCGGTCATATGCCTTGAGATCCCGGAATCCACCAACCAAATGTCCTCTAATCGTTTTACCTATATCAATTAAAATACATAGGGTGAGCATACGGTCCAACACTGGGGTGAGTAAAGTAGAAATTATACCAGTGTTGGGCCGGCTGCTCAAAAGAACGGTTAGTAGAAAAACCATTCTTAGCATGCCTACGGGGAAAGCGATCACCACGTTGAGGAAAGCGTGGTGCGCTAAGGGAAGAGCGTCCATCGTGATACTCAAAACGCGGTGGGGCGTAACGCTCAACTACAAAGCCACCGCCACTGGGTCCAAAGCCAACAAAAGCAGGCTCCCGCCGGGCACGTCCTCGTTGTGGCCTAGGCCTAGCAGCTCTCCTTTGAACATTCGGCACATGTACATCATGGAATGGATGGTACATGTCCGTGTTGTTCATCTCCTTTGCACGGCGCTCCTCTCTCTTGCGCCGAAAGCAAAACTCCCTCAAGTGTCCATCTCTCCCATAGTGCTCACAGTGGTACCTCACCGCTCTCATAGGGGGTTGTTGGTACTCACGATAGTGGGTGTGGATCACTTGGCTCTTTTGAGGCATGAGCTCCTCATGGATTGGTGGCATAGTGTCTAGTTTTTTCCTCAGGTGATTGGGTTTTGGAGCCCATGTTTGCTTCTTGGGTGGAGCACTTGGAGGTTCCACAAACACTCCATCCTTGGTATTGGGTTTGAGAGGCTCTTTGGGTGGTATCTTGGTTAGCTTGGGAGTAGTGGTGGAGTTGGGCTTCTCACTCGGATTAAGACCACTCAACTTTCCAATCTTACCAAAAGAGGAAGCACACTCCATACCCTAAGCAAAATCAACACCAGGACCTCCAGCAGCACATTTGAATTAGGCAATCATCATCCCAAGCTGTGGCTCACCACAAGATACCCATGACAGGATGGTCCGAAGGTATGTGTTTTCTTCCTCGGTTTGCATCTTGTCATGCTGCACATTTGCAATCTCCATCTCCAAACCCTCACACAAAGCACACCTAGACACACAGGTGCTACCCGAGCTGGCCTTCTCAAGAGACACAATCTTGAAATTCTTCTCTGCCAACTCGGATTGCAAGCCTGCACAAGACTTGCACGCACCAAGCATTGAGGATCTAGCCCTAAGCTCATCCACCTCTTCAACCAAAGCAACATACTTCCCCCTCAAAGTGAGAAGGTCAGTCATCTGCTTGGAGCACATCTCACACTCTTCCTCCTCAGTCACGACAATGGTGGACTTGACAGACTCAAGTTCCTTCACCGCGTCCTCCCACTTCTTCCTAAACTCCTTCATCTCTCTAGCGGCACGCCTAAGCAGTTTATCTTGACTAAGGAGGGCGGCAGTAAGTTTATCGACCTCAGCAGAAAGCTCGTCGTGGGTTTGTGATACCCGAGAGGTGTCGTCGTTCCGAGGGATCTCCTCCAGCTCGCTGTTGACCTCATCGCTGAGGGCCATGGTGCAGAAGCCCTCGTTGTCGGCGAAGAAACAGAGGCCGTTCAGCTTGTCTTCGATCTTCTTCTTCTTCTCGAACTCGTCATCGCTTGATGCAGCGGAGTCATCATCCGAGTCGTCGACGTCGCTGAGCGTGGCGAAGAAAGCACGTTGCTCGGCCTGGGCCTTCTCCAAGTACTTCTCCTTGATTTACTCCTTGTTGAAGCCGCCCCTCCACTTGTGCTTGGCGGGGAGGTACTTCTCCTTGCACTTGCCGGAGTCGTACTTGTTGCCATGATCCGCCTTGCCGAAGACTTGCTTGTTCTTCTTCGGGCAATTTGCGATGAAGTGGTCTGAGCCTCTACACTCGTAGCAGCCACCACGTCCTCCTGCGCGGCAACGGTTCATGCGGTTGTTGTGGAACCACGAGAACCGGTTGCCAGGCAGGGCCAGCTCGTCGTCTGCCATGATCTCCAGCTGCTTCCCTGTGACAGAAAGAAGAGATGACAAAGCAAAGCCTCCAGAGGTGTTAGCAGAAGAGCCAGAAACCAAAGCCATCGACGGGCCAGAAGGATTTTCATAAGAAGCCCTCGCCATGGCGTCAATCTCACTGGACTTGAGCTTACTAAAGAGTTCATCGCACGTGAGGGTCTCATAGTTAGGCGATTCAATGATCGCCTAAACCTTGGAGTCCCACACCGACCGATCGAGAGTATGTAAAAGCTTGAGAGCCCTCTCATGATCGTCGAAAGGCAACAACTCCTTGTTAGCCCTCATTCTGTTGACAATCAACTGAAATCGAGCGAATAAACTTTCTATGCTCTCGCCAGGCATGTGTCGAAAGTTCTCATACTCTCGCTTGTGCGACTCATAGAGACGGGTTTTGACTTGAGTGGTTCCCTCATGGAAACGCATGAGGGATGCCCAAATCTCCCGAGCCTTAGTGAGATGATACACGCGATCAAACTCTGTCATGCTCAAACATGAGAAAAGAGCATTACGGGCTAGGCTATTGGCATCATGCTCATCGATCTGATGTTGAGTCACGCGTGCAGCCAAGACCACGTAATCAGTAGAATTGCAAATATCCCAAACTGAAGTGCTCATGCTCTGAAGATAGGCCGACATACGTATCTTCGAATGCGCATAGTTCGTCCCATCAAAAAACGGCGGTTCCCCCACGCCACGATCCATGTCGCCTTCTGTGGATCTGGAACCGGCTAAGGTGGAAGATCCTTAACCCGCTCTGATACTAATTGAAGGACCGAGAAGCTACCAAAGGTGACCAAAGGGGGGAGTGAATGGGAGTCTTAATTTTTTGTTCGAAATGTCAATACACGTGATGTCCACGACCCAAGAGAATGGGTGGATGTTCCCTAGGAACACAGCAAAACATCACAAAAGCCTTCTCACTCAAGTTCACGCAAGCCAACTAGTGACAGGATGGAAATTGGGTAACCTCAACCTCCCTCGAGCAACGCGAGGGGGATTCAGGCTATTTTGCACAGCGGGAAGTCTGATTTCTGTAGAACACGAAGTCGGAAATCCAACGCAAAAACCCAAAACCAAATCCAAAGTCGAACGAGTAAACTGTAGACAAAACAGTGTTGAAGTCATAGCATCGGACGCTAGCCTGCGTCCGATGTCCAGGCACCAGACGCGTCCGATGTAAAATGCACTGTTCTGGAACCTTACTGCATAGGCATCGGACGCTGCAACAGTGAAACCCTAGTGTCCGATGCTCAGCCCCGGACGCATCCGATGGACAACGGAGCGTCCGATTCTCCTTTAAAAATGATGTTCCTGGACACGTGGCACCTGAGCGTCCGATGTGACGAACTCAGCGTCCGATGCCCCCGAATCCAGCGTCCGATGCCCCCGAAACTGCACAGTTCTTCCGCGGATTCAATCCGATCTCCTCCGAATCAAAAGCTCTAAGGCTTAGACTTGGTATGAGGAGTTCCAAGGAGGTTAGTGAGCTACCCCTAAGAGACCATGGCTCGAACCTAACTCCAAATCGATGAATCGGAAGAATTCGGGGCAAGGGAGACAAAAACTGATTCAAAATGAAAATTGATCGATCTACCAGCTCGTGAGGTTAGAGGTGAATTCTTTCGGTGGAAAGATGCGCCTCATGATCTAGAGCAACTCAGTTCAAACGGAATCAAAAGTCATTCCTCAGATAGGGAGAACGAAGCAAATCACCGAGAGAATGAAAAGCAAAACGCAAATAACACAACTCAAAACACGAATCGATCTCGATTTCCAGCCGAAATTTCTCCACCCGAGGAGACAACGAGATTACGGTCTCGTTTCCTCAAAGAGAAAATACACAGAGGTATGATTCACCGTCTCTGCGGATCTCAGTAGCTACAGCAGGGTTTGGGAGAGCAGGAAACCCTAAGTGAAAGTAGCAAATGGCTGAGATAGTTTGGAGGGAGGGGTTGCCTCTCCTTATATAGCCTAATACAATTATTCCCATTCTACCCCTGCTGCTAATTAGCGAGCAGGCTAAGCCTAAGGGTATTCCTGACCAACTCGAAGTTGATGGTGATCTGATGGCCACGCTCACACAACTGGTAGCTTCGCCTCGACGCGACCTCACCGATTGCCGCCATGTGCCGCCACCGCTCTGCTCGTCCTTTTCACGGACCTTTCCCCGGTTTTGAGGCCGAAACCAGGAAACCTGGGCCATCCCCCGGTTTTGAGGCGAAACCGAGAAACCTGTCGTCCGTCGCCTGAGTTTTGTGGCCCAAATTCAGAAACCCGCCAGAACCCAGGTTTTGAGGCCCAAACCTGGAAACCATCCTCAGCCCGAGTTTTGTGGCCCAAACTCGGAAACTGGGTGCACCCAGGTTTTGATGCCCAAACCTGGAAACCGTCCACTCGATGGTTTTTCTGTGGCTTAACCACCAAACCGAGCCATAGAGGGGATGCACCGCCCGTGCACCCCGTCCACACGCAGATCTTCACTTGTCGCTGTCCTAGGCTGTCAGCCACCACGGCCGATCCTCAGGCCACCGGTCCGTCAGTTCAAGCCTCATGTTCGCCCTTCACCGCTCTGGGTCCATCGGCATGACACGTCTCTACTTCACCTTCACCTTGCCTTTGATCGCCGTATCCAAGCTCAACACCTGCACAACACAAGCCAAAGAACATACGCATCATCCCAGTTGACAATCACTCATCACTCAAGATCCGGCATACACCCATGTATCCGCATGATCTCCTTCTACGTTGCCTCGTTTTCAAAACCATTTGAACCAACTTGTTCTTTGTTGTGAGGGGATCATTTCCACTGAAGAAATTCAACTTAAACCTCATGAACAAGTGGATTGTTGGTATTTCTTAATGTCGCTACTAAGAATAGAGTTTTAATCTATCCCCGGCAACGGTGCCAAAAACACTTGTTGACACTTCTTAATGGAATCACTCTAGAATGAACCTCATAAACAATAACCTCGTGAAGGCACTAAGAAGTGTACGGGACACTACTAACTCCACTTAACGTCCCCGACATGAAGCTAGCAATGTGATTATATCAAGGCTCTGGATCTAAAGATAAATATTTACCCGCAAGCGCACAGATAAATACAGCCGTTGTAGAAGCATTTCACCCAAGCTAGTCTCAGGTATCGTTATTTATATTTAGCATAGAGACTAATCAATTCAAAGTATGATGGTATTATACTAGTGAGGACTTAACAACAATTAATGTGTCACACACTTATGATAAATACTGATAACACACTTATTACTCCAAACAGGGACCAGATAGTAGAATAAATGATAAGTGACAATGATAAATGGTGACAGAGAGTAGATCAATCAAATATAACTCTAGAACAGTACTACCTAGCAAGTGATGATTAGAATAGGCATTAATAAGAAACATTCCTAAGTTACTCTAATTACAAGTCATAACATACATTGATTAGTGCAAACATATTTGGCAATCATAGGCTAGGTCATATCATATTTATAATCAAGAGGCAACTCTATAGTAAAGGTGCCCAACAGAGTAACCCCTAAACCATGAGTTAACTGAGCCATACTGAACACTACATTCAGGAGGTGGAATACAAAGGACTCAACAGGAATGTCACACCCACGATCTACCACTCTATTCGGAATATAGGACGCATTCGCAGATAAATAGTGTATAGGCACCATGCCTACACAGCATATATCACCCACCCAATGATCATTAAGATGGGCGCTATATGAACATGAGTATAAACATAATGGTGAACTATCTATGCCAAATATATAACCAAAGCATACTATAAGCAATATAATTAAGAATATAATAGTTGATGTCTTAGTCATATCAATTGTATTACTATCTAGAACATAAGATGAACAATAAGGTGAATTAGATCATCGAGAAGAACAAAAGTATGAACTAGAACTGGATTATGATCTAGAAGATGAACTAGACGATGAACTAGAACTAGACGATGAACTAGAACATAGACAATGATGAACAATGATGAACTAGAAGAGCAATTATGAAATAGATCCATAATGTTAATACAAGAGAGAAGATCTTGGGTTTACCGAGCCTTCTCGTGACTAGATCTGGAATCCAAGCGAAGCTTGCCTCCTCTAATCCTATTCTATCTAACTAATCTAGGTGGATGTAGTTCTAGGGCTTCCGATTGATCTCCTTCTCTGGTGATGGCTTGATCTAATTGTGATGAATGATGCCTTGATCAAAACCCTGATCTGATTATCTGATTTGACTCTCTGGAGAGGGGGGTCTAAGGCTGCTTATATAGCCCTGGGCGAGGAACTGTGGTCGTTGGATTAAACCGACCTTAGGTACGGCTGAGATGCATCCTCGTAGGCGGTGGAGGAAGGTTCCAGAAGGCAGAGTCCAGCGGGCCCCGGGGGAGACCGACCGGTCTAGTGGTGGGACCGATCGGTCCCACCTGGCCGTGTCCTGGGGTGCCCGGCCTCCTGGTGTCTTCTGGTGTCCTCTAGATCCTTCTAGAATAATCCTGATGCGTCGGTTCAGTTATCTCCCGTCGGTTTCCTTCTAGGGGAAGCAATCAGGGTTGATTTCCTGGTTTAGTCCATGTAGAATCACAATTCAACAAAACTCGTGGAATATTGTCAATTGAAACCCTAAACCTTTGCTGGTGACTGAATTCATGCCCTTTTCGTATTGTTGACGATTGTTAACGCAAATAGAATATGAAAGATTCCGCAAGCGCACAGAACACCATTGTAGAATTTTACCGGGAGTATTCCAGGATCGTTATTTATATTTTAACACAGGGAAGCAAGGGTCAAGAATCTAATAAATCACTATCATGCATCTACTAACCCAGAGTACTAATTAGACTGAAGCAGGAGTAAATGATAAATGATAATGAATGAAAGCACATATAAGATAATTCAATGATAACTAGATAACTATAGTGGGAGGACAACGGGAGAGATCAAGGATCCTATATACTTCTCTATTACTTGGGTTCTAAGACAACAAAGATGAAAAGATATAGCAGTCATAAACATTGGCACTTTGGAGCAACAGTACCTTTCTGACTCTCGAAAAAGACTGGGCAGAAGGTAGTCAGGGGAAGGCTGCCAAAAGCTCTACGAAAACATCAATCCGAACGTGGTGGACTACGAAGGCCTAACAGAGCTGTCACCCCTGGGGCTACCACAACTATTCCGTGGGATTGAGCGCAACCTCAGGTAACCTATAGACTAAACACCAAGTCTAATCTATCGATTACTACTCTAATTATGGCCTATAACTAGAGCACTCAATACGAGCAAAGATTCCATGCCAAGATATAACAACTGTACTAATCATATAATAAGGCATAAAGTAAATAGAGAAGATAAATATATTAAAGCATAAGTCTTACAAAAAAAGATACAAAGACATACCAAAACTCTGAAGACTCCTCCGGATCCGGAGCGTAGCTCCGCTCTCCCTAACTCCCGACTAGAGCTAAGCTATTACATTGGAAAATCTAAACCTAATTACATAGAGAGGAGAGGTTATCCTTCGAGGGATGCCTCTACCAATACTCCCTAATGATGTTGTCTTGCCTTAGGGGGATCCTGGGTTTATTATATAGGGGCTCCTGGCCTCCGCTCCACCTTGGGCAAGCGATGTGGGACTAAATCCTTCGTCGTATGCACATGGGCCTTAATGGGCCAAAACACGTCAAAGAGGTCGGTTGGAGTGCGTCACGCGAAGGGGGGGCGAGATTGGGCCCGACACCAGACCGGTCGGTCCAGGGGGAGACCGGTCGGTCTGCCTCTATGACAGGTGGGCCCCACCTTCCGTGGGTCGCCTTCTCTTGTCTTCTGGAATGTTCTAGAATTTTCCAAGTCGTATCCATCGAGGACTCTCACTCCGAGACTCCCAATATAGCAAATCATATGTCCGTTTCGATCGTCTCAACGAGGTCTTCACAATGGTGTGCTCTGTTTCATCACTTGAGATACTTTTATATGGTAAAAACATGGATGTCCTACAAAACAAGTGAGAGCACCAAAACTCGTGGAACTTGTTAGTTTCAAACCCTACAACTATGCTCTGTGATTCTTTTAGTGTCATTTCATGCAATAGTTGATGGTTAATTGTGAGCATTAGTGAGCGTCAACAAGTTCCCCCAAGCTTAACCTTTGCTAGTCCCTTAGCAAAGTCAAACTTTAACAGTGCATCACGAGTTGCTACAATATCTGCACTTTTAACAAGTACTCATGCATTCAAACAAAAGTTCTCATATGGAATGGAAAAAAGTATCATATTATTCATCACGGGGCTTAGCACTTTACCTTGAATCCTGAGTAATTGAATGATAGAACGATCAAATCAAGGACTATGTCTCTAGCTCTTTCACTTCACCATTATCCCGGAGTTTTTATGAATTTTCAAAAAGCTTAAAAAACATATGTTGCCAAATTAAACAATGGATCCAAAGAGAAAATCAACCACACTATTGAATCGAGAAGTGCATTTGTATGAAAAATGGAGGCGGATGCTCTTTTGAATACATCACTCTCTTTTGTCTATTAGAAACACATGGCTATCAGGCTAATTCTACTGGCGGACACGTGCCTATTTTTTCTGATATTCATATTTTTTTATTCTCTCTTCTTTTTTTCTATTTCTTTTTTTCGAGGCTTCAGACACTTGTCCCTTTTTATTTCCTCGGGATCTATCTTTTTGAGGTTTCAGACACTTGTCCCTTTTTATTTCCTCGGGTTTTTTTCTCTTTTTTTCTTTTTCAATAGCCACATGCTTCCAACAAACTTTTAAGAGGATAGCAATAGATAATCATGAGCATTTATGCGAAAGATGGATGAAATGTGTAAGTGATGTCAATTCAATAGTATGATAACTTCTCACAGGGTCAACAAAACTTAATTTAACTCAATGCAATTATTGGTCATATTAATATTGGAAACTCTCCGAAACTCTAGTGTTGTTTAGAACAAGATAACAGTAGCTCAAATCATCACATATCATATCTGTCAATTACCTAGACTCTAGATCAAGCATTTTCTACCCATATATTTAATTTCATTTTAAGGCATCATTAATTTTTAAACTTAGGAGAACTCATGCTTAAAGGCTAGGTACTAGAAAGGAATACAATAGAGCAACTATTCATCATTTCCATTTTAAGAAATTAGGGAGAGAGTACCTCAGATTAGACATGCTTTATTATTTTAATCTAACACACACTATAAGCTATTACTTAAAAATATTAAGATAGTAGTAAGGCATACCTGAATTACGAAGATAATGGGGTGCGTCTCCCCTAAGCTAATCCCTTTCATCGCATCGAGCCTTCATGTGCCTGAATATTTTTGTTCTTTTTCTTTTTAAGGGTGAGCCTTCATGTGCTCATATTTTTTTTGAATTTATTTATAGAAAGAAAAATTAAGGGGAGAAAGATACTTACTTGGATACACGGGGGTGCTTTCCCCCAAGCTGAATGTTGACGTAGTCATTCGATCTTGCAATGTAGCGGACTGGCACTGAAAATGTTCTTCCTCTATTGGAGCATTGATTGATGTTAATGGTTGTTGAAATAGTGCTCCAACAGTGGATGGAACATGCACTTGCTCGTCAGCTTTTATTGGTCTTTCAATCCTATTAAACTCAAATAGACAACAAAACTTGTGGAACAGGTTAAGCGTTAGTGGTTGACCACTTAAGCCTTCGTTGTCCAGAGTTTCAGTAAGATCTCTTTCTCAATATTTTTGTATTTTTATATATATTTTTTTTATGATGCAAAAATGCAGTTGGATGAATGTATCTTTATTTTTATTTTTACGCCACCACGGTGAATATTTAGTGTGGGTTTTTACACACCACAGAATTATTCACATGGGGCCTTAGTTTTACGATGCAGTGCAATAAGTAAAATATTTTTATTTTCTTTTTATGTAATGTGAATGCAGAGAAGTAAATATGCTATGGAGAGATGATGATGAACACTAAACATACAAAAAATAAACTAATGCAGAAAAGATAAATATGGATAACTACCGATTTTACCTTTTGGCGAGGGTTTAATGTTTTAAGTCCTCTGAACAGGACTTCTCACCATGTTCATTCCTGAGGTGCATCATTTAATCTCGATATGTAGACCTTGATAACTGCACCTCTTGATATGGTGTCACTCATGTTCTTCGTTCACCCAGCAATTTGAAGAGAAGCATTAGTTGTGGAAGCTGGCAGCATCTTTGCTCAGTGTGCATATTCTTGTAGATCCAGGACCATCACTCTGTAGAATTTAGGAGTTGACAAACTCCTCTATGTTTTGCTGAAGAGTGTATCCTGCTCATAAAGACAAGGTAGAGATCAAGTGCATGGGCTCTGTTGGTGGAAAAACACCAACAGAACCAAAAGTTTTGTTCATTCCTCTCTAACCTTAGGCACACTGCATAAGATAAACTTGTTACTTATGTGTTCTATTCAAACTTAACATGAGTGATAGGATCAGAAAATGAGCACGAAAGTAGCACCTTAAAATATTTAACAGATTAGTTTGCTTAACCCAAGGAAGGATAATCTATGCATAATGTGTCGATCTTTTCATAATTGTGATATATCATCTTCCAAAGGTTAGATGCACAACATTTTAGCTCATTTAGTTAAGATAGTGAGATTCAAGAGAGTAAAGCTAAGAACAAAGAGTAAAGAACTGAACATGTTGAGTTGATTAGGTTGGATCAAGTGAGGTGCAACTTAAACATGTTTGGTTCTTTATGTATGTGCATACCAGAATCAAGGAGAAGCTTTTAAAGTGCTGGTCACTTACCTTGAAATGATACTTTATCATTGAAGAGTGATTGTGTTAAACCACTTTGTGGAGGCTTCTCTTGTCTAGCTGGTTGAGTTCATGAATGGCTTGTCTTCTCTTGCCTATCTCACAGTGGGCCAGCTGAGTCTTGTTCTCAACAGGTCCAGATGATGGAGACTTGGTCAACTATTCTCTTGATTTGTTGGCTCAGGTACTATCTCTCCATCTTCTAATTCTTGCAGTGGAGTGGCTTCGTCCTTCATGATATGACCCTCAATTCCTGGCAGTTGGTTCTTCCTTTATTGGTTGAGTCAACGTCTTCTCTTCGGCTGCTCATAAATGGTGTAGCAGTTGATGAAGTAGCGAACCTTTTGATCGAAGATCCAAAAGTGGACGTCTCCAGGTCCGACATAGATGACATATTGGTGGTTTCAAGAATGATCTTCCAAGAATGAGTGATGGATCATATTCTTCTCCTTAGCTGGGGCAGTGTCTAGTGACTTGTACTAATCAAAGTGGTGAGTAGGAGGTCAAAGTGTCTTGAGCTTGATTTCTCCTTCCTACCCTTGATCATGAAACAAATCTAGACAACAGAATCGTGTCTCCCCCAAGCTAACTTGTCAAGTAGGTGGATATTTCTTCAACAACATGTTCATGAGTTGAATTTGAAGACTTTGTTGTTGTTGAAGTTGTTCCACCTTGTCCCCTAAACTAGCTCTTGTGTTTCAATGATTAGAAGTGAGGACAACTTGCACTGCTTGTCTTCATAGTGAACCACCAACAGACTTCCTTCGGATGACAGATAGATGTTATAATGTAGTGGCATATTGTCACCCTGATATATGTTGTTGGTATCGGTGTTGATGTCTTTGACAATGAAGAGTGTAGGCATAGATTGACCCATATGGGGTGAGTTGCATCTTGCTCGTCATCAGTGTTCTGGCTTAGGCCTTGGGATGGCTCAAAGCTTGGATGCCTTTGACATCACTAGTGACTTGTCTGATGATGAGTTTTGTCTATCCATGGGTTGGTTTTTGGATCTTTAAGTTTAGACCATGAACAAGCAAACCTCATCTCCTACAAAATGTTAGTGGACACATAACCGAAAGATTGCACTGAATTTGAAACATGTTGTTATCCACTACTTATGTGTTATTCATCTATGCTAATGAAAAGATGATTTTAGGATTACTTTAGCAAAGACTAGCATTTTATGTGTTGGCTGCTATTGATGGTGCTTAAAGCATCATTTCACCATCAACATTTCACCCAAAACCAAGGTAAAACAACATAAAAGGTAGAAGATTTGGTTTATAACTAACCTATTTCCACATGTGCATAGTTTCTTATCTTAATGCAGGAAATGATGGAATTTGGGCCAAATAAGAGTACC
This sequence comes from Coix lacryma-jobi var. lacryma-jobi, assembly GCA_009763385.1. Lineage (NCBI taxonomy): Eukaryota > Viridiplantae > Streptophyta > Magnoliopsida > Poales > Poaceae > Coix > Coix lacryma-jobi. The sequence continues at coordinate 68,115,596 of CM019831.1, read as the reverse complement.
AGGAGCAAGGCCAAGCCACTCTGGCCCATTTGGGCTTGAGCAAGGTGGCGGCCGCCACCTATTACTGGCGGCCGCCAGGTCACTCGTGCCAAAAGTGGCCCAAGCCACGTCATCGATCCGTGGGAGTCACCTCAAGCTCAAATCCTGGCCATTGCACACTAAGACGGTTTGATCCAAGGGCTAAGAAGAGTATCACCTGGATAGTGGGCTTTGGACACGTGTCTAAACCCTAACCGACCCTCAAACTGACTTAGGAGAGCAAATGAAGACCGTTGGATGAATGACGGTTGCAATTGACGGCAGAGAGGTGGCGGGCGCCAGGGTTTGGTGGCGGGCGCCACCCCCTAAACCCTAACCGACCTCCCCTTCACTTTATAAGTACCCCCCTAGCTTCCTAGCACTATAAATAGGCCCCTTGAGCTCTCATTCGGGGAGCCTCACACCATTCCTTACCATTTGGTTAGATTAGCACACTTGCTATGCTAGAGAGATTAGAGAGAGTGTGAGTGCCTCACTAGAAGAGGAGCTGGAGAGGAGAAGAGTAGAAGTCTGGAGAGTTCCGGAGTTGTCAGAGACCTCTGCTTCTCTCTGCTCTGCGCTTCAACTTTGGTAACTTAGTATCTATTTTATCTTCAAGTATTTATTTTTAGTACTTGTGTGTTTGTTTCATTGCTTGATATTAGTTTCAAGTGCTCTAGTTCTAGTACAGGGCTAGTAGTAGTAGTATATAGATTAAGTGTGGTACTTAGGCTATATATTGCCAGTGAATACGGCTAGGCCCCCGGATAGCTGTGGCAGCAAGCAGGTGGTGACAGCTCTGTGCGCCTTGAATTCCACCACGTAGTTGGTCTAGTTTAACAGTAGGGCTCATTGTGCTAGCGTTCAACCTAAGTCAATGGTAAAGGCTAGTACGCCCACAGTACACTAGTAAAGAACTTAAATCACTATAAGTCTAATAGAACTAGGATCTACCCCAGTAGATAGTGCCCGTTCCCTTCATCTATCCTAGATATCCTTAACCCCTAGTTTTCTCAAAATCACTTCGCGTTCCTCGTGGATTCGATACCCCGGAATACTCTGAGGTGAAAAGCTACAACTGACAGCCGTGCGCTTGCGGTTTCTTCTGCGTGCCACCCGAGGTGTCAACAGCTGCATTTTAACATGGCTCAAGGAAAAGATACTTGCAGTAGAAGATAAATTGAAATAAACTTTAATACTCACAGTTCTTTCATCCATGATGAATGAGATGAGTCTCCATTATGCAGTTCACCATATGCCTTGCTTCATCTCTTATGTGAATTCATCTCAGGACTTTCCCAAATTGTATTTGAGGGTTTTCTGCAGGGGTTAGTCCAACAAATATCCAATGTCTACACAAGCTAATTTCAGATCAATTGAACCAAACTCCGTGTCTAATTTGATTAAGGTAGACTATTTAACCTAAGCACCACGCTTAATTTAAAAAGCCTATGAAAGTACCCTAAGGATGTACCTTCAAACTAAAACATACTATGGCAACAAAGGTAGCATGAGAGCATAACAAAGATTTATTCAACCAAATAGAGATGGCAGAGTATGATCACAGTGAGGAGTATATATTTTTTTTTAATATTTTTTCATTTAGATGCAGATGATATGTATGCAAGGAACTAAACATGTTATGGATTTGATATGAGAAAACATAAACTAAATGAAGTTGATGCAAGGATGATTCAAAGTAAACATGCAGTGGAATGCAAGGAATCAAAAAGATAACAACTCATAAAGTTAAAGTCCATGAGAAAGACTATCTCACCTTGATCATACTTACCATGGCTCACAACTAGGAATTGTGAGTGGTGTAGCGTAAATATCTGTCACATGGGATGAGAGTGGAATTCTTGTGACGACGACCTTTTCTCCAATCTACACATGGTTAGAATAATATATATGTATACACAAAACTGTGAGATGGCAGGGTTCCAGGATTAATGATGGATCTTTAATGTTCAGGCACCCTGAGTTCTTCATTCTTGTGGAATCTTTGCCATAAGGTCGAAACGACATTTGATGTCCTGTCTATCCACACTCAACAGAACAAGGGGTAATCCTACGAAAGCTAGTGGCACACTAAATTAGCAGACATCAAGTGAATTATCAAAATCTTTACACCAATGGCTTCCCCGGCAACAGCGCTAAAAAAATGCTTGTTGACGATTGTTAACGCAAATAGAATATGAAAGATTCTGCAAGCGCATAGAACACAATTGTAGCATTTTACCGGGAGTATTCCAGGATCGTTATTTATATTTTACCACAGGGAAGCAAGGGTCAAGAATCTAATAACTCACTATCATGCATCTACTAACTCAGAGTACTAATTAGACTGAAGTAGGAGTAAATGATAAATGATAATGAATGAAAGCACATAGAAGATAATTCAATGACAACTAGATAACTATAGTGGGAGGACAACGGGAGAGATCAAGGTTCCTATATACTTCTCTATTACTTGGGTTCTAAGACAACAAAGATGAAAAGATATAGTGGTCATAAACATTGGCACTTTAGAGCAAGAGTACCTTTCTGACTCTCGAAAAAGACTGGGAAGAAGGTAGTCAGGGGAAGGCTGCCGAAAACTCTACGAAAACATCAATCCGAACGTGGTGGACTACGAAGGCCTAACAGAGCTGTCACCCCTGGGGCTACCACAACTATTCCGTGGGATTGAGCGCAACATCAGGTAACCTATAGACTAAACGCCATGTCTAATCTATCGATTACTACTCTAATTATGGCCTATAACTAGAGCACTCAATACGAGCAAAGATCCCATGCCAAGATATAACAACTATACTAATCATATAATAAAGCATAAAGTAAATAGAGAAGACAAATATATTAAAGAATAAGTCTTACAAAGAAAAGATACAAAGACATACCAAAACTCTGAAGACTCCTCCGGAACCGGAGCATAGCTCCGCTCTCCCTAACTCCCTACTAGAGCTAAGCTATTACATTGGAAAATCTAAACCTAATTACATAGAGAGGAGAGGTTGTCCTTCGAGGGATGCCTCTACAAATACTCCCTAATGATGTTGTCTTGCCTCAGGGGGGTCCTGGGTTTATTATATAGGGGCTCCTAGCATCCCCTCCACCTTGGGCAACTGATGTGGGACTAAATCCTTCGTCGTATGCACATGGGCCTTAATGGGCCAAAACGCGTCGAAGAGGTCGGTTGGAGTGCGTCACGTGAAGGGGGGCGAGATTGAGCCCTACACCAGACCGGTCGGTCCATGGGCGAGACCGGTCGGTCTGCCTCTATGATAGGTGGGCCCCACCTTCCGTGGGTCGCCTTCTCGTGTCTTCTGGAATGTTCTGGAATGTTCTCGAATCTTCCAAGTCGTATCCCTCGAGGACTCTCGCTCTGGGACTCCAAATATAGCAAATCATATGTCCATTTCGATCGTCTCGACGAGGTCTTCGCAATGGTGTGCTCTGTTTCATCACTTGAGATACTTTTATATGATAAAAACATGGATGTCCTACAAATCAAGTGAGAGCACCAAAACTCATGGAACTTGTTAGTTTCAAACCCTACAACTATGCTTTGTGATTCATTTAGTGTCATTTCATGCAATAGTTGATAGTTAATTGTGAGCATTAGTGAGTGTCAACACATATTTATTTATCCTTTAATTGTGATAGATAATCAGTGTCAACAACTCCCCCAAGCTTACCTTTTGCTAGTCCCTTAGCAAATAGTCATGATGAATCAGGAATTGCTACTATGCTTTCACACCTCAAAGGTACATATATTCAAACAAAAATCTTCCCTTGGATTAGAGTTAACTATTCTGACTTTCTCATATTACCTTTAACTATGGAGCTTTTTCCTTCACCTGGGTCTTTAAACAATTGAAAGATAGAACAATCAAGTTAAGCACTGTATCTCTAACTCTTCGATCAACCTTCATTCTGGAGTTTTTATATATTTTCAAAATAAAAATCAGAGATTCTACTGTATGACATTCTCAAATCGCTCTTTTATATTTTATGATTCCTCATTGATGCATTTTCCTTCTTTTCTATGAATATATATCTGGAGCTTTTTAAGAAGTTAAAAGCATATCTTACCAAGTCAAAGTTCAAAGTTAGGGAGAAATATGCATACTCATAGATCAAGAACTTAGAACCTTTGAAATTTTGTCATCTCTTGCTGGCGTATTGTAATTAGAGGGACCATAGGCTATCATTCTTTTTTTTCTCTTTCATATTTTTGTCATAATTCTTTTTTCTTTTGAGGTAGTCGGACACTTGTCCCTTTTTATTTCATATTTTTGCATAGTCTCATGCCTCTAACACAATACTACTTCGAAAGAGTGAATCTTTTAATAAAATGTTCTTGATTTCTAGAGCATGATAAATTTCTCAACCATAACTAAAAACTTAGAACAAAGCAAGTAGCCTCATCTTAAGATCATATTAATGGCTTTGGGTAGGAATTCATGTTATGTCATACATGATCTCATCATGTGCTTTTAATCTTTTCAAAGTGTAAATCTTCAGAACTCTAGTATCTCTAGGAATTAGATAAACAGCGGCTCAAACCTTTTTATATCATATCTCACAATTATCTAGACTTTAGATTAAGCATTTGCAATCCACAGGTTTCAGGTTCAGAGTTTATTCAGAATAGCTTTATCTAAAACTCAAGAAAATTTAAGGTTGAACACTAGGTACTTAAAAGGAATTACGACAGAGCAATTATTCATCATTTTCATCATGAGCAACATTTAAGTTTATATCCACCTAGACATTTATTCATTATATAATATCTTTATTTGGTTTTGTAATAGTTATTCATCTTTTTATGGGTTTCTACATTTATTGACCTGATCTAACTAAACCAAACTAATAATAGTAAAAAGTTGTGATACTTATCGTGATAACTGGGGGTGCCTTCCCCCAAGCTGGATCTTGACGCGGTCTTTTCTCCTGAAGACGAGTAGACCGTTAGCGGTTTCTTGAGTCCTTCTCTTCTTCTCTTCCTGCTGAATTAAAAGATAGACAACACAACTATTGGAGCTTGATTAAGTGTTAATGATAAATATCCCTCCCATTTGTCTAGTTGTTTTGAAGCTCTTAAGATTATTTATGTTCTTTTCTTTCCACTAAGCAGAGTCTTAGCAGTGTTTCATAGTGTCTCTTTTTGGATTTTTGTTTTTATGGATGAATGCAATGCAGAAGTAAATATGCAAATGTATTATTTTTTTATGCCTCCACAGAAAGTATAATACTCTCACAGGGCTTAGATATTTTTATTTTGTTTTCTAATGTAGAATTGATTGCTAAGAAGTAAATATGATACTGAAAGTAAAATGATTATGCTAAGTCTACTAATTGTGCAATGACGAATTTAATGCTAATAATTATGGATAAATACCGAGTTACCTTTCGGCGAGGATTCGATATTTATAGTCTATTAAACAAGACTCCTTGTACGCTCCTTATTCTTCCTTGGGTGCATCAGCAGATCCTGAAGCGGACCTCGATGACTGCACGTTAGTAGAACTCTCTTTCTTTTTCCACACTCGCTTGACTGGTGGACTTGTCTCCTTTACTTCATCGTCTTTCATTTCCTTTAATGGGATGTCTTCACTCCTGGTGACTTCTCCTTCATAGTCAGCCCATCCATCCTTGATTGATCAGTTCTTGTTGCGTTGGGATGTGCGGTGCCTCCTCCTCAAGTGGTTCTTCTTTTCCTGTTCATTAGTGGCATAGCTATTAAAGTAACAGCGTACCTTCTCCCTAGGGAACTGGAAGTGGATCTCTTCAGATCTCATGTAGATGATGGCGCCAGTGGTGTTGAGGAAGGGTTTTCCTTTTTCCTAGGATGATGTGAATATCATCTTCTCTTCCCATGTCTAGTACCATGAAGTCGGTGGGAACGTAGTAGTCTTTAATTTGGATCATTACGTCCTTTACTACTCCCTCCAGAAATCGATATGTTTGGTCTGCCAGCTGCAGCTACACATATGTTTGATACATAGGTCTATTTTTATATAAGTATTCATATGTTACCTTAGACATTATGTTAACACTTGAACTGATGTCGCAAAACGTCTTGTGGAATGTACTTCCCTCGATCTTGCAATCGATGGTGGGTACGCCTGGGTCATCTCTCTTGGTGAGGTATGGTGATGGAACAAGGTGGTCACTCTCTGTTCGGACAGAGTTGACCATCCACACTGTGTCTTGATGCGGTTATGTAGCCTTGTTCTTCCTCCTTCTGTTCCTTTTCTCCTTCATTGATGATATAGCGTTTGCATTCTCGTAGGGCATCTGAGGGTGGACTCGAGTAGTGAGTGTACGTCTCTTGAAGCTGAATCTTTCTTCGTTGCCTGTGATTGTGAAACAGATCTTGGTGCTGTCCACGTATAGGACGGCTTTGGTTGAGCTTAAGAACGGGCGTCCAAGAATGATGGGTGCTCTATCGTCTCCACCCGTTTCAATGATCACAAAGTCTACACACACATACGAGTGTTCCACTCGAATACAAACATCTTCTAGAATTCCTAATGGGTAGCACAGTGTCTGATCTGCAAGCTGCAAACACATATTTGTATATAACAGAGGTGGACCATGAATTTGTTCGTATATTACCTTTGGCATAATGTTGACGCTTGCTCCAAGGTCGCAGGCTGTTTCTTCAAAACTGTCAGGTCCAATGTGAATTGGAATGACAGGTCTTCCTGGATATCCTTTCTTCGGGGCAATGGAGTCATCCTTCCATCCCCTCGATGGTCTAGCTGTGAGCTACCCTGCATCATAAATATCTACAAGATTTGCAGTCTCTAACTCTTTCAGACTTCTGGGAATCTTACCTTTTTCAGCCACAGGGACTGAAGCTGCTAATTGAGATAACTGAGATTCTATCATCTTATTAAAGCTATGTTGATTCTTTATGGCAGAAGTAAAGCTATCCATTCTAGTATTAATGTTTTCAAATAGTTTATCATTAGAAGCTATCTTCTTAGACATATTATCAATGATCTTGTTTTGATTAGATATCATCTCTCTCAAAGGTGGTTGGTTAAATGTTTTACCTTGGTAGTTACCTGAGTAATTAGGCCTTGATTGCTGGTTCCATCCTTGAGTTTGTTGAGGACGATAGTTAGTGTTGTTGTTGATGTACTTTGCATCCTCTTGAATCTCAGGGCAGTTGCCCCCTGAATGACCAGTGCCTCCACACACCTCACATGTCATGCGGGATTCGTAGATGTGCATGACGTCTTCTTTCTTGGGAGTGTGTTCATCGAACTTCTTCATGAGTAGGTCAAGTTTGGTAGACAGCATGTCTACATCCTTTAGTTGATGTATTCGTCCCCTCTTGCGTGGTTGAGAGCGTTCCTCGTTCCATCCTTGGTTAGAGGCCATCTTCTCAATGAGTGTAGTAGCATTGTTGATAGTGAGTGACAAGAATGATCCTCCAGCAGCGGCATCCACATTCTCACGGGTACTTGAAGTGAGCCCGTGGTAGAAGGTCTACATGAGTAGCCAATTCTCCATCCCATGGTGAGGGCATTCTGATATGTAATCTTAAAAGCGTTCCCAAGCCTCTAGGATTGATTCGTCGTGTTGTTTCTAGAAAGTTGAAATCTTGGCACGGAGGGCATTCATCTTGCCCACTGGAAAGAATTTTGCTAGGAAGGCAGTTGAACAGATCGCCCATGAGGTGTTTTTGTCTTTGTTGGAGTAGAACTATTTTTTTGCTCTTCCCAAGAGTGAGAATGGGAACAAGCGAAGTAGAATGGCGTCCCTTTCGACTCCCTTGATGGTGAAATTGCTACAAATCTCCAGAAAGTGTTGGAGATGAGCGCTTGCGTCTTCATGTGCCTTTCCACAAAATTGATTAGCTTGCACCATGTTGATCAAAGCTGGCTTGAGTTCAAATCCGTTGTCTCCCACATTAAATGTTGGTCCAGTCGTGATGTTGGCAGTGGTTGGTGCAGAGAACTCACGGAGTGTCTTGTCGGCCATGGCGTCCAACACTGGTGTTAAGCTTCTTCTTATCTGGTTAACTTCTGAAAATGGTAGTCAGGGTCTCTTGAGTTTGCGTCTTGTTTTCTTTAGTAAAGCTTCGGGATCCTCAACGTAGTTTTTTGGAAGTTGGAAACCAGTCATACATCACCCCCTGCATAAGATAACAAATAAACAAAGCCAGGGTAAGCCTGTTTGAGTAGGGATAAACAATCAGTGCATTATCACATGTGTGTAAGTAAAAATGTTATGTTCTAGCTACTGTTTTAAATGCTGCTAATGCAATGTCCTAACAGTGATCATTAAAATTTAAATGAAAAACCCTAGGTACCATCCCTAATTGAATTGATGTGTTCCCCGGCAACGGCGCCAGAAATGCTTGTTGGTATTTCTTAACGTCGCTACTAAGAATAGAGTTTTAATCTATCCCACGCAACGGCGCCAGAAATGCTTGTTGGTATTTCTTAACGTCGCTACTAAGAATAGAGTTTTAATCTATCCTCGGCAATGGCACCAGAAACACTTGTAAACACTTCTTAATGGAATCACTCTAGAATGAACCTCATAAACAATAACCTCGTGAAGGCACTAAGAAGTGTATGGGACACTACTAACTCCACTTAACGTCAAGTTGTCATCCCCAACATGAAGCTAGCAATGTGATTGTATCAGGGCTCTGGATCTAAAGATAAATATTTACCTGCAAGCGCACAGATAAATACACCCGTTGTAGAAGCATTTCACCCAAGCTAGTCTCAGGTATTGTTATTTATATTTCGCCTAGAGACTAATCAATTCAAAGTATGATGGTATTATACTAGTGAGGACTTAACAACAATTAATGTGGCACACACTTATGATAAAGACTGATAACAAACTTATTACTCCAAACAGGGATCAGATAGTAGAATAAATGACAAGTTGAAGGACCGAAAGTGCTACCAGAAAGCGACCAGAGGGAGGGTGAATGGGAGCTTCAAATTTCTTTTCAGAAACTTGTCACTACATCCTTGTTTGCTCTCATCCTGTTGACAATCACCTGAAAGCGAGCGAATAAACTCTCTATGCTCTCGCCAGGCATGTGTCGAAAGTTCTCATACCCCCTCTTGTGCGACTCGTAGAGATGGGAGTTGACTTGAGAAGTTCCCTCATGGAAGCGCATGAGGGTCACCCAAATCTCACGAGCTGTGGGGAGATGAGAAACGCGATCAAACTCAGATACACTCAAACAGGAGAAAAGAGCATTACAGGCTCGGCTATTGGCATCGTGCTCATCGATCTGCAGCTGAGTCACACGAGCAGCCAAGACCATGTAATCGTCCTTGTTGCAAATCTCCCAGACAGAAGCACCCATGCTCTGAAGATAGGCCGACATGCTTATCTTCCAATACAGATAGTTCATCCCATCGAAAAACGGCGGTTTGCCCACGCCGCGATCCATGTTGCCTTCTGTGGATCTGGAACCGGCTAAGGTGGAAGATCCTTAACCCGCTCTGATACCAATTGATGGACCAAAAGTGCTACCAGAAAGCGACCAGAGGGGGAGTGAATGGGAGCTTCAAATTTCTTTTCAGAAACTTGTCACCACTGTTCCGAGAATCACCCCAAGAGCAAAACCTAGAGCTTGCGAGTGTCCACGACCCTAGATGTAGGGTGGATGCTTCCAAGAAGCACAGCGGGACACAACACAACCCTAGAAACCCAATGCAAAAGCCGGAAACCAAAACCAACAACGGACGAACAAACCGCGGACAAAAACGTGCTGAAGACACAGCATCGGACGCTGGCCTGCGTCCGATGGTCAGGCACCGGACGCATCCGATGCGAAAAGACCCTGTCTGGAACCATACTGGATAGGCATCGGACGCTGGCTACAGTGAAACCCTAGCGTCCGATGCTTGACTTCCGGACGCGTCCGATGACAAGGCAGCGTCCGATGGTCAGCGTCCGATGCTCCATCAAAAACGCTGACACTTGACATGTGGCACCAGACGCGTCTGATGTGATGAACACAGCGTCCGATGCCCCCGACCCGAGCGTCTGATGCCCCCGAAACTGCACTGTTCTTCCGCGGATTCGACCTGATCTTCTCCGAAGCAAAAGCTCTAAGGCTTAGACTTGGTATGAGAAGTTCCAAGGAGATTAGTGAGCTATCCCAAAGAGATCATGGCACGAACCTAACTCCAAATCGGTGAATTGGAAGAATTCGGGGCAAAGGGAGCAAAATTCGATTCAAGACGAAAATCAACCGATCTACTAGCTCGTGAGGTTAGAAGTGAATTCCTTCGGTGGAAAGAAGTGCCTCACGATCTAGAACATCTCAGTTCAAACGGAATCGAAAAAGACGCAATGAGTAATGAGATTGATCACCGGGAAAATCGTGGAGAAAAGCAACCCGCGAAGAACAACATCAAAACGCGAATCACAACCACGAATTTGCAACCGTGTGGCTACCACACGCTACAATAGTGAGATTGCGGTCTCACTTCCTCAAAATCTCATGAACACAGAGGTATGATTCTCTGTGGATCCCAGTAGCTACAACAGGGATGTGGGAGAGCAGGAAAACCATAAGTGGAGAATAGCAAATGACTGAGATAGGATGGGAGGTGGGTGTCTCCCTCTACTTATCCTAATTCTAGTTCCCACTCTACCCCTAACTAATTTCAGAGCGAACCAGATAAACCATAGGGTTATTCTCGACCAACTCGAAGTAGATGCTGATCCGACGGCCACGCTCGCACAACTGGTAGCGTTGCCTCGACGCAACCTCACCGATTGCCGCCACGTGCCGCCACTGCTCTACTCGTCCTTTTCACGGACCTCGCCCCCGGTTTTGAGGCCCAAACCGGGAAACCAGCCTTCACGACCAACACCCGGTTTTGAGGCCCAAACCGGGAAACCCGCCGTCCATTGCCTGAGTTTTGTGGCCCAAACTCAGAAACCTGCCAGCACCCAGGTTTTGAGGCCCAAACCTGGAAACCGTCCTCAGCCCGAGTTTTGTGGCCCAAACTCGGCAAACCCGCAGCAACCAGGTTTTGTGGCCCAAACCTAGAAACCGTCCACCGATGTTTTTTTTGTTGCTCAACCACCAAACCGAGCCGTAAAGGGAATGCACCGCCCGTGCACCCCGTCCACCGACACATGTCCCCAGGTCCTCGACCCGAGCAACACTGTGCCCCACAAGTCTCTGCTCGTCGCTGTCCCATGCTGTCAGCCACCACAGCTGATCCTCAAGCCACCGGTCCCTAAGTCCAAGCCTCATGTCCTCCCTTCACCGCTCCCGGTCCATCGGCACGGCACGTCTCTACTTGACCTTCACCTTGCCTTCGATCACTATATCCGTGCTCGACACCTACACAACACAAGCCAAAGAACATGCGCATCAAATCAGTTGACAATCACTAATCACTCAAGATCTGGCATACACCCATGTATCCGCAATCTCCCCCTTGATGAGAGCATTGTCAACTACTAACACAAATCATAATGAAGGTAGAAGAAGGAGGAAGAAGGAGAAGTAGAGAACTCGTCCACATGACCCAAAAGCATATCAAAGCCAGAAGAAGGTCAAGTGAAAGAGCAAAACAACTTGGTCCCCAAAGACATGGGCAACGGCTCGACGCAACCAAGCAAAGCAAAGCTAGCCCTCAGGAAGAGGTAGAACAAGCTCAACACCGCTAGGAGGAAAGCTCGACACCAATGGAAATATTAGTTGTCAATCAAGCAAAATTGAGCTAGCCCTCAAGAAGAGACAGAACGGGCTCAACACCGCTAGCATGAAAGCTCGATACCAACTGAAGGAATGCCAACTGAAAGGCAAAAGAGCTCGATACCAAGTGAAGAGCATATAGGCAAAGTCACTAGTCCCTCAAGAAAGAGGCAAAGGCTCAACAAAACTAGCTGCCAAAACTGCTCCGAAGCAATTGGAAAAATGCTCCAAACCATTTGAAGATTCAACAAACACAAGCGAGCAAACTCCCCTCCAATAGTGCACACAACTAGGATATGAATTTTAGAATTCTCCTTTTAGAATTCTCCCCCTCATGATTTGACAAATTTCCCCCCTTAGTTGATAATGCACTACCAGGCAAACTTCTTCCTTCCAAATGCATATGAGACAAAAATGCAAGTTAGCAGCTTCAGGAATATATTCAACAGAATGAAAAGGTGCTCTACAGAGTATAACTCCAATGACTCAACAATAAGCATACAAGCCAGCAAAATCTCAAACTGGTCACCAAATACGAAATATGAACATATGAGCAAAGTGAGCAGTTTTAGTCATTCAGAAAAGGATGTTCACCATAAAAATAGCACTGAACATGTATAGACAGAAGTCAAACAAGTGCTAAGCATGTATACCAAGTGAACTACCCTTAGCACAGTTCAATCATCATGCTGCAGAATGAAACATATACTTGTGATTTCAGTTTTTAATCAGAGTTGCAGCGGTGAAATTACACAAGTTCAAAATTCAGCATGTGATTGCGAGAGGTTGAAGGCTTGTCATTGCCTAACTTTTCAACCGAGCTAAGCCTATGCAGAAACAATCAGAAGCTTAAAGCATCGGTTTCGGTCTTGCACTACACGACTCAAGTTTAACTAAATGTGCAATGAGAAACAGTCTCGATACCGTGATGTGCTGACAAGCAATCCCATCTCGATCTTTTCAATTCACTTAAAACTTGGTTCAATTTAATAACAGTATATGAACATACCAAGCAAGTGAATGACTCAAAACTAGAGACATAGCAACCTAGCATATATGAAATGCACAAGTGATTTCAACACATTCTACACATGCTAGTTGCCAATCTCAATGGTGAACAGTTGCAAATTTTAAGTTCATTAAGCATAATCACCATATACAAAATAGCTCAGCTCACAACATGTATCAGTGATCAGAAAGAGCATAAGCTACAAGCATCAGCATATAGCATCAGAGCACACTAGATAGAGCATAATTTCATTCTAAGGAATATAGTCATGAAGCTCAGAAAGTAAAGATGCATGATGAAATGCAAAGACTAACCTACCCCAACACGAAAACAAAATGAAAGAAAAAGAGTCAGTCTATGATACAATAGACAAAATGTTTCCCCCATCTAAAAGGGGAAACACACACCAAGCTCACCTCTCAGCCTAGCAAAGGTTGATTGGTCCAAAGGCTTGGTAAAAATATTTGCCAACTGATGATGAGTATCGACATGGCGAAGGTCGATATCACCCTTCTCATAGTGGTCTCGCAAGAAATGAAAGTGCACATCAATGTGTTTGGTCTTAGAATGCAACACGGGGTTCTTAGCAACGCTAATAGCACTCGTGTTGTCACAAAGCAAAGGAACGCGAGAAAAGCTCAGACCAAAATCACGCAAAGTGGCCATCATCCAAAGCAATTGAGAACAGCAGCTAGCCGCGACAACATACTCAGCCTCTGTGGTAGACTGGGCGACGCTAGACTGCTTGCGAGAAGACCAAGATACAAGAGAAGAGCCAATAAACTGGCAAGACACAGAAGTGGACTTGCGATCAAGTCGGAAACCAGCAAAATTGGCATCAGAATAACCACAGAGGGAGATGGTGGAGGAAGCAGAATATCAAATCCCAAACTCTGGAGTGAAGCATAAGTACCTCATAATGCGCTTCACCGCCTGATGGTGAGAGGTGTGCGGCGACGACTGAAATCGTGCGCAAAGACACACCGCGAACTAGATGTCCGGGCGTGTCGCCGTCAGGTACAACAGCGATCCGATCATACTCCGGTACTCCTTCTGGTCCACAGCTTCTCCATCCTTGTCTACATCCATGGCCGTCGTGGTCGACATGGGTGTTGGAAGAGGCTTGGCCTCACCCATATCAAACTTCTTCAGGTGTCCTTGGTATACTTTCCCTGGTGCACAAACGTGCCCTCTCGGGATTTCTTAATTTGCAACCCCAGAAAGAATGTCAACTCGTCCATCATGCTCATCTCAAACTCCCTGCTCATAGTATCTGCAAACTTGGCAACCAAAGCGTGAGAAGAACCACTGAAAATGGTATCATCCACGTAAATCTGGACCAAGAGAGTGTCATTGCCTTGCTTGAGGAGAAAAAGCGTTTTATCCACACATCCCATTTTAAAACCCTTAGCAAGCAAAAAGGTTTTCAACCTATCATACCAGGCTCTAGGGGCTTTGTGAAGTTTAAAAACATGGTTTGGAAACTTGGGATTTTCAAAACCGGGAGGTTGTTTCACATACACCTCTTCTTCTATGTAGCCATTTAAGAAGGCACTCTTGTCATTCATTTGAAAAAGTTTAAACCCTTTGGATGCAGCAAAAGCCAACAGTATCCTAATTGCCTCCAAACGAGCTACAGGAACAAAAGTCTCCTCATAGTCTTTCCCCTCCTTCTGACTATACCCCTGGGCTACAAGTCTGGCCTTGTTTCTCACAATGTGGCCATCCTCTCCTTGTTTGTTTTTAAAAACCCATTTTGTACCAATAGGGTGACACTCAGGAGGAGGTGGAACCAAAACCCAAACCCAAACCCAATTTCTTTCAAAATTTTCTAACTCCTCATGCATGGCATTGACCCAATCCAGATCAGATAAAGCGTGTCCAACATCTCGGGGTTCAAAATCAGCAACAAATACAGAATGAGCAAAGTGAGAGATTTGTTGTGACCTTGACCGAGTGACACGTTCGCCGATGTTGTCGATCATCTGTTGAGGTGGGTGTTGGCGCTGGATATGTCGTGGTGACTCCCGAGCTGAAGAAACCTCCTCCTCAACAACAGCTGGTGCCTCCTCGGGTACAAAAGGTACAGCCCGAGGTGGCGGATCTCACAGCCCCCAAGTAGTCGACGAAAAGGGGTTGGGGTCGTGAGTCGTCGTAGTAGAAGCCGATGCCTGCGGCACAGCAGGTGGAGGTGGTGCTGGATCATCCATCCCTTCGGCACCCTCGTCCTCTTCATCAAAAAGAGGTTCGCCAACCTCATGATCACCTGCACGCTCAAATCTAGAAGAGGGACAAACCATGGTCTCGTCGAAGGTGACATCGGATGTCTCCATGACTCGGTTAGTGTCAAGGTTAAGTACACGATATGCGCGAGTATGAGTGCCATAACCCAAAAATACACCGTCAGAAGAGCGAGACTCAAATTTGTCCAGGTTGCCTTTCTTAAGTATAAAATAGTGGCAACCAAAAACTCTAAAATAACTCACTTTGGGCTGTCTTCCAAAACACAACTCATAAGAAGTCTTTATCAAGAAAGCTCGAAGAAAAATGCGATTGGAAATATAGCAAGCAGTGTTCATAGCTTCGGCCCAATATCGCCAAGGAGTCCTATGCTCATCGAGCATCGTCCTGGCCATCTCTACAAGGGTCCGATTCTTCCTCTCTACAACACCATTTTGTGGCGGTGTGTAGGGGGAAGAAAACTATTTGAGATCCGTTTGTTGTGTTAGTTTCCTAACTTCATAAGGATCTTTCCAAGGTACTTTTGCCACCAGTTGGCCTAAGTATTTTTGGTCAAACACTTTCCTCTTCTCTATAAGGAGTGGGGTGTTCTGTTATCGGAGGTTCGATTGTTCTAGGAGCTTGCTTGTGCAGTTTTTTGCCCCGTTGCTTTGGCGCTTAGTTTTGGGGTTCTTCAGTAGTTCCGTTGTACCTCTACGACATCTCCTAGGGTATCCACCTATTCGTAGGTCGTGAACTCACTGGTTGTTTGAGTCTTCACTTTTGGGGTGATTTTCTGGGACAAGGGCCATCATTTCTTGAGAAGAAATTTGAGGCTCCCATTCACCCCCCCGTCTGGTCGCCAATTCGGTCCTTCATCACCGCTCTCATAGGGGGTTGCTGGTACTCACAGTAGTGGGTGTGGATCACTTTGCCTTTCTGTGGCATGAGCTCCTCTTGGATAGGTGGCATGGTGTCTAGCTTGTTCTTGAAGTGGTTTGGTTTTGGAGCCCATGTCTGTTTCTTGGGTGGAGCTCTCGGAGGTTCAACAAACACCCCATCCTCAGTGTTAGGCTTGAAAGGCTCTTTGGGTGGGATCTTGGTCAGTTTAGGAGTAGTGGTGGAGTTGGGCTTCTCACTTGGGTTAAGACCACTCGACTCTCCAATCTTACCAAAAGACGAAGCACACTCAACACCCTGAGCAGAGCCTACACCTGGGACTCCAGCAGCATGCTTGAATTGGGCAATCATCATCCCAAGTTGTGGCTCACCACAAGACACCCATGACAAGATGGTCCGAAGGTATGTGTTTTCCTCCTCGGTTTGCATCTTGTCATGCTTCACATTTGCAATCTCCATCTCCAAACCCTCACACAAAGCACACCTAGACACACAAGTGCTACCCGAGCTGGCCTTCTCAAGAGACACAATCTTGGCATTCTTCTCTGCCAACTCGGATTGCAAGCCTACACAAGACTTGCATGCACCAAGCACTGAGGATCCAGCTCTAAGCTCATCCACCTCTCCAACCAAATCAACATACTTCCCCCTCAAAGTGAGAAGGTCAGTCATGTGCTCGGAGCACATCTCACACTCATCCTCCCCAGTTACGACAACGGTGGACTTGACAGATTCAAGCTCCTACACCGTATCCTCCCACTTCTGCCTAAACTCCTTCCGCTCTCCAGCAGCACGCCTAAGCAGCTTATCTTGACTAAGAAGGGCGACAGTAAGTTTCTCGACCTCAGCAGAAATCTCGTAAGGGGTATGAGATACCTGGGAGGTGTCGTCGTCATTGTCGTTCTAAGGGATCTCCTCCTGCTGGTTGTCGACCTCCTTGCCGAGGGCCATGGTGCAAAAGCCCTCGTTGTCGGCGAAGAAGCAGAGGCCGTTCAGCTCCTCGATCTTCTTCTTCTTCTCGAACTCGTCGTCGCTAGAAAAGTGGAGTCGTCATCCGAGTCGTTGATGTCGCTGAGCGTGGCGAAGAAAGCACACTGCTCAGCCTGGGCCTTCTCCAAGTACTTCTTTTTGATGTACTCCTTGTTGAAGATGCCCATCCGCTTGTGCTTCGCGGGTACGTACTTCTCCTTGCGCTTGCCAAAGTCATACTTGTGCCCATGATCGCCCTTCCTAAATGCTTGCTTGTTCTTCTTGGGACAGTTGGCGATGAAGTGGTCGGGGTCACCACACTCGAAGCACCCAGCGCGTCCTCCTCCACGACGTCGGTTCATGCAGTTGTTGTTGATCCGCGAGAACCGGTTGGCAAGCAAAGCCAACTCGTCATCTCCCATGAACTCCAGCTGCTCCTCTATGACAGAAAGAAGAAAGGAAAGTGCAAAGCCTCCAGATGGGTTAGCAGAAGAGCCAGAAAGCAAATCCATCGACGGACAAGAAGGATTCTCATAAGAAGCCCTCGCCATGGCATCAATCTCACTGGACTTGAGCTTACTGAAGAGCACGTCGTACGTGAGGGTCTCATAGTTAGACGATTCGATGATCGCCTGGACCTTTGAGTCCCACACCGACCGATCGAGAGTATGCCAAAGCTTGAGAACCCTCTCATGATCGTCGAAAGGCAACAACTCCTTGTTTGCTCTCATCCTGTTGACAATCACCTAAAAGCGAGCGAATAAACTCTCTATGCTCTTGCCAGACATGTGTCGAAAGTTCTCATACCCCCTCTTGTTCGACTCGTAGAGATGGGAGTTTACTTGAGAAGTTCCCTCATGGAAGCGCATGAGGGTCGCCCAAATCTCACGAGCTGTGGGGAGATGAGAAACGCGATCAAACCCAGATACACTCAAACAGGAGAAAAGAGCATTACGGGCTCGGCTATTGGCATCGTGCACATCGATCTGCAGCTGAGTCACACGAGCAGCCAAGACCATGTAATCGTCCTTGTTGCAAATCTCCCAGACAGAAGCACCCATTCCCTGAAGATAGGCCGACATGCTTATCTTCCAATACAGATAGTTCATCCCATCAAAAAATGGCGGTTTGCCCACGCCGCGATCCATGTTGCCTTCCGTGGATCTGGAACCGGCTAAGGTGGAAGATACTTAACCCGCTCCGATACCAATTGATGGACCAAAAGTGCTACCAGAAAGCGACCAGAGGGGGAGAGAATGGGAGCTTCAAATTTCTTTCCAGAAACTTGTCACCACTGTTCCGAGAATCACCCCAAGAGCAAAACCTAGAGCTTGCGAGTGTCCACGACCCTAGATGTAGGGTGGATGCTTCCAAGAATCACAGCGGGACACAACACAACTCTAGAAACCCAATGCAAAAGTCGGAAACCAAAACCGACAACGGACGAACAAACCGCGGACAAAAACGTGCTGAAGACACAGCATCGGACGCTGGCCTACGTCCGATGGTCAGGCACCGGACACGTCCGATGCGAAAAGACCCTGTCTGGAACCTTACTGGATAGGCATCAGACGCTGGCTATAGTGAAACCCTAGCGTCCGATGCTCGACCTCCGGACGCGTCCGATGAAAATGGAGCGTCCGATGGTCAACTTCCGATGCTCCTTCAAAAACGTTGACACTTGACATGTGGCACCGGACGTGTCCGATGTGATGAACACAGCGTCCGATGCCCCCGACTCAAGCGTCCGATGCCACCGAAACTGCACTGTTCTTCCGCGGATTCAACCTGATCTCCTCTGAATCAAAAGCTATAAGGCTTAGACTTGGTATGAGGAGTTCCAAGGAGATTAGTGAGCTATCCCAAAGAGATCATGCCTCGAACCTAACTCCAAATCGGTGAATCGGAAGAATTCGGGGCAAAGGGAGCAAAACTCGATTCAAGACGAAAATCGACCGATCTACTAGCTCGTGAGGTAAGAGGTGAATTCCTTATGTGGAAAGAAGTGCCTCACGATCTAGAACAACTCAGGTCAAACAGAATCGAAAAAGACGCAACGAGTATTGAGATCGATCATCGGGAAAATCGTGGAGAAAAGCAACCCGCGAAGAACAACATCAAAACGCGAATCACAACCACGAATTTGCAACTGTGTGGCTACCACACGCTACAATAGTGAGACTACAGTTTCACTTCCTCAAAATCTCATGAACACAGAGGTATGATTCTCTGCGGATCTCAGTAGCTACAGCAGGGATGTGGGAGAGCAGGAAAACCCTATGTGGAGAATAGCAAATGACTGAGATAGGATGGGAGGTGGGTGTCTCCCTCTACTTATCCTAATTCTAGTTCCCACTCTACCCCTAACTAATTACAGAGCGAACCAGATAAACCCTAGGGTTATTCTGGACCAACTCGAAGTAGATGCTGATCCGACGGCCACGCCCGCACAACTGGTAGCGTTGCCTCGACGCAACATCATCGATTGCCGCCACGTGCCGCCACCGCTCTGCTCGTCCTTTTCATGGACCACGCCCCCCGTTTTGAGGCCCAAACCGGGAAACCAGCCTTCACGACCAACCCCCGGTTTTGAGGCCCAAACTGGGAAACCCGCCGTCCATTGCTTGAGTTTTGTGGCCCAAACTCAGAAACCTGCCAGCACCCAGGTTTTGAGGCCCAAACCTGGAAACCGTCCTCAGCCCGAGTTATGTGGCCCAAACTCGGCAAACCCAGAGCACCCAGGTTTTGTGGCCCAAACCTAGAAACCGTCCACCGATGGTTTTTCTATTGCTCAACCACCAAACCGAGCCGTAGAGGGAATGCACCGCCCATGCACCCCGTCCACCAACACATGTCCCCAGGTCCTCGACCCGAGCAACACTGTGCCCCGCAAGTCTCCACTCATCGCTGTCCCAGGCTGTCAGCCACCACAGCTGATCCTCAGGCCACTAGTCCCTCAGTCCAAGCCTCACGTCCGCCCTTCACCGCTCCCGGTCTATCGGCACGACACGTCTCTACTTGACCTTCACCTTGCCTTCGATCACTGTATCCGTGCTCGACACCTGCACAACACAAGCCAAAGAACATGCGCATCAAACCAGTTTACAATCACTCATCACTCAAGATCCGACATACACCCATGTATCCGCATATGTGATAATGATAAATGGTGACAGAGAGCAGATGAATCAAAGATAACTCTAGAACAGTACTACCTAGCAAGTGATGATTAGAACAGGCATTAATAAGAAGGGGAAATTTGCTGGGGGACACTAAAAGTGGTGCGCATTTGCTGAAACACACTTTTTCATGTACCACTCAACACTAAAACAGTTGGCATTTGTAAACCATAAGGCCAATGGCTATGAAATTTTAACAGCAACAAGATAGGATAGTTATCTACAAATCATCTAATACTCACTTCCATAGAAAATGTTGTTAAGGCCTCGTAACGGCACCACCAGCAAATCATGTCTGTTAAGGTTGCTGGTGGACAACGTTACGAGGCTTTAATGACATTTTCTATGGAAGTGAGTATTAGATGATTTGTAGATAACTATCCTATCTTGTTGCTGTTAAAATTTCATAGCCATTGGCCTTACGGTTTACAAATGGCAACTGTTTTAGTGGTGAGCGTTACATGAAAAAGTGTGTTCCAGCAAATGCGCGCCACTTTTTGTGTGTCCCAGCACATTTTGCCTAATAAGAAACATTCCTAAGTTATTCTAATTATAAGTCATAGCATACATTGATTAGTGCAAACATATTTGACAATCATAGGCTAGGACATATCATATTTATAATCAAGAGGCAACTCCATAGTAAAGGTGCCAAACAGAGTAACCCCTAAAGCATGAGTTAATTTAGCCATACTGAATACTACATTCGGGAGGTGGAATACAAAGGACTCAACAAGAATGTCACACCGCGATCTACCACTCTATCTGGAACATAGGACGCATTCACAGATAAATAGTGTATAGGCACCACGCCTACACAGCATCTATCACCCACCCAATGATCATTAAGATGGGCGCTATACGAACATGAGTATAAACATAATGGTGAACTATCTATGCCAAATATATAATCAAAGCATACTATAAGCAATATAATTAAGAATATAATTGTTGATGTCTTAGTCATATCAATTGTATTACTATCTAGAATGTAAAGATGAACAATAAGGTGAATTAGATCATCGAGAAGAACTAAAGTACGAACTAGAACTAGATTATGAACTAGAAGATGAAGTAGACGATGAACTAGAACTAGACGATGAACTAGAACATAAACAATGATGAAAAATGATGAACTAGAAGAGCAATTATGAAATAGATCCATAATGTTAATACAAGAGAGAATATCTTGGGTTTACTGAGCCTTCTCGTGACTAGATCTGGAATCCAAGCGAAGCTTGCCTCCTCTAGTCCTATTCTATCTAACTAATCTAGGTAGATGTAGTTCTAGGGCTTCCGATTGATCTCCTTCTCTGGTGATGGCATGATCTAATTGTGATGAATGATGCCTTTATCAAAACCCTGATCTGATTATCTAATCTGACCCTTTGGAGAGGGAGGTCTGGGGCTGCTTTTATAGCCCTAGGAGAGGAACTGTGGCCATTGGATCAAACGGACCATAGGTACGACTGAGATGCATCCTCGTAGGCGGTGGAGGAAGGTTCCAGAAGGCAGAGTCCAGCGGGCCCCGGGGGAGACCGACCGGTCTAGTGGTGGGACCGGTCGGTCCCACCTGGCCGTGTCCTGAGGTGCCCGTCCTCCTGGTGTCTTCTGGTGTCCTCTAGATCCTTCTAGAATAATCCTGATGCATTGGTTCGGTTATCTCCCGTCGGTTTCCTTCTAGGGGAAGCAATCAGTGTTGATTTTCTTGGTTTAGTCCGTGCAGAATCACAATTCACCAAAACTCGTGGAATATTGTCAATTGTAACCCTAAACCTTTGTTGGTGATTGAATTCATGCCCTTTTCATATTTATTTATCCTTTAATTGTGATAGATAATCAGTGTCAACATGGATCGATCGGTTTTTTGTTTTGGATCGATTTCCTTCTCTCTTGCCCCAAATTCTTCCGATTCACCGATTAGGAGTTAGGTGTGAGCCATGATCTCTTAGGAGTAGCTCACTAACTTCCTTGGAACTCCTCACATCAAGTTTAAGCCTTGGAGCTTTTGATTTGGAGGAGGTCGGCTTGAATCCGCGAAAGAACTGCATGAAATCAGGGTGACTAGACGCTCACTGCTCAACGATCGGATGCTTCGTAGTGAGTCCGATCGATGAACAGCTCGCTGACCAATTCTGTGAGTCGCTGACCGGACGCACCGTTCTTGCATGACCGGACGCACAGTGTGCACTGTTCATCGCACTGCTTTTGACCGGACGCTCATCTCAGTTGTGACCGGACGCTTCTCTCCTGTGAGTATCGGAGCGACACAAAGAGCTCCTGAAACAGCTTTGCTCTGACCAGACGCGTCCGATCCTAACTGACCGGACGCTCACCAGAGTCCGCTCAGTGCAATTCTGCGTTGTTTCGTCAGCAGTTCATTCATTCGACTTCTTATTTGATTTTGGGTTTTTATGTTGGGCTTCTAGGGTTGTTAGTGTCCCGCTGTGCTTCTTGGGAGCATCCACCCTACATCTAGGGTCGTGGACACTATCAAGCTCTATGTTTGCACTTGGGGATTCTTGGGACACTGGCTATAAGTTCCTGAAAAGAAATTTGAAGCTCCCATTCACCCCCCTCTGGTCTCCTTTGTGTAGCACCTTTGGTCCTTCAATTGGTATCGTAGCGGGTTAAGGATCTTCCACCTTAGTTGGTTCTAGATGCATAGAAGGCGACATGGATCGCGGCGTGGGCAAACTGCCATTTTTCAATGGGACAAACTATGCGTATTGGAAGATACGTATGTCGGCCTATCTTCAGAGCATGAGTTCTTAGGTTTGGGAGATTTGCAACTCTACCAATTATGTGGTCTTGGCTGCTCGTGTGACTCAACAACAGATCGATGAGCACGATGCCAATAGCCGAGCCTGTAATGCTCTTTTCTCGTGTTTTAGCATGACTGAGTTTGATCGCGTTTCTCACCTCACCACGGCTCGGGAGATTTGGGCGACTCTCATGCTCTTTCATGAGGGAACCACTTAAGTCAAAACCCGTCTCTACGAGTCGCACAAGCATGAGTATGAGAACTTCCAACACATGCCTGGCAAGAGCATAGAAAGTTTATTCGCTCGCTTTGAGGTAGTTGTGAACAGGATGAGGGCTAACAGAGAGCTTTTGCCATACAATGATCTTGAGAGAGCTCTCAAGCTACTTCATACTCTTGATTGGTCGGTGTGGGACTCCAAAGTTTAGGCGATCATCGAATCGCCTAACTATGAGACTCTCACTTGCGACGAGCTATTCAGTAAGCTCAAGTCCAGTGAGATTGATGCCATGGCGAGGGCTTCTTATGAGAATCCGTTTGGCCCATCTATGGCTTTGGTTTCTGGTTCTTCTACTAACCCCTCTGGAGGCTTTGCACTTTCTTCTCTTTTGTCTGTTACAGAGGAGCAGCTGGAGTTCTTGGGAGACGACGAGTTGGCTTAGCTTGCCAACCGGTTCTCGCGGTTCGACAACAACCGCATGAACCATCGCCATGGAGGAGGACGAGCTAGATGCTACGAGTGCGGCGACTCTGACCATTTCATCGCCAACTGCTCGAAGAAGAACAAGCAAGCTTTTGGCAAGGGCGATCGTGGCTACAAGTATGACTGTCAGTGTTTGTTAACCGGTAACTCGTCTTGAGGGATCTCAGACGATTTGTTCGGTGGGGATCGGCGTTCGTAGAACCCGACGAGTACACGAGGATAGCTGTTTATACTGGTTCAGTTCGCTTAATAGCGTAATACCTTACATCCAGTGCGGCATGTGCCTTGTGTTATGATTCAAGATTCAATGATAGGAGCCGGCGCCTGCTTCCCCTTATATATCCGGGTGAAGCACAACATAGACCGAGTCCTAGTCGGTTACAATCAGAGGAGTCCTATTCTAATTACAAGACATCCTTTAAGAACTCGACTAAGTTACAATGAGAGTCCTAATCCATGTAGACTTCGTATCACGTCCTAGGATCTCCAGTGCCATCCAGGGTTAGTCCGAGTACTGTTCTTCTGATGATATCTCTAACATCCTAGTCCGTCAAGCCCCCGAGCTCTTCATCATTTCTTCAAAACGTTATCTTCTGGTTTCTCTTTGAGAATCTCCGAGTAATGTCTTGAGAAATCTTGAAGTCCTCTGTAGGTAAAGAATTTCCATGGTGTGCACTTTTTCTAAAAAGTGCACCCATAGGGTGTAGCCCCCCGAGCCTCTTGTTATTTATAATAACTTTGAGGATCTTTTGAGCCCTTTTCTGAGTAATTCTTGGCTATGAAATTTTTTTTCCTTTATGGTATATACCATGCAGCCCCCGAGCCTGAGTTTCGAGTATCTAAGTAGTCGGTTCTTGGGATCTTCCAATATATTACCGGGTAATCTATAAAGAAAATCAAAAGTTGATACATGGCACTGGTCTGTTGCTTAATCTATCTGAGTAATAAATATCCAGCTTCAGGTGGTTAATGTTTTCATCAAACATCCCTTTTCAACCCCACTGAGTAAGAATTATTGTGAAGTCAGCAATAATTGACCAATGACTGTGCCACTTGTACGTATTGATGGTTTTTGTCGTGTTCTGCAACTGCAAAACTTTGTCGTCTTCCTCTTGAAGTACGCATGTGAATCAAACCCACATGTGCAACAGTACACGGGGAAATTTATTGATCTCTGGTTACTTGAATCCATGAACCATGTCCATAGACCAGAGGCAACTGCCTATAAATACCGTGCTTGGGAAGCAAGGAAGCCATACTTTCCTGAGCATATGTCTTCTCTTAGTCCCTTGAGTGTTATAGTAGTTGTAGCGGAAATGTCCGAGCCCCCGAATATCTTCCTTCTGTAAGATAGATGATGTGTCCAGAAGAACTCTTGTGAAGGGACCATCCGGTAGGGTGGTTTCCAAGTGGTCGCAAGCAGAGGGATAGAGAGGTGCGCCTAGAAGAACTCTTGTGACTCCTGCATCACGGGCAACCTTGGGGTCACAGGTTGTAAAAAGGTGCTAGGGTTAGGGGCTACTCCCGAGTTCTTTGTGTACTGGGGTAGAGTCTTTAAACCCGCCTTGGGATGCACTGAGAAGATAGTGTCTACCCAAGGTTTTGTGTCTGCTTTATTGCGTCTCACTAAACACGGTCCTTGGTGCGGCGTGCATCAAGACTCTGTACCTTGATTTCACTAGAGTAGCGTTTTACATCTTGAGTAAGCTTGTACTGGCAGCTATTGTATCTCAAGATGCATCCGTGTATTACTGTTGTAATTCCGGGTAATAATTAATAAAATCTGAGTACTTGGAATATTTTCCGAGTCATTTGTCTTTTTCTCCAAGTACTAAATATGTCTTGTGAAAGAAGTAATGTCATCTGCTTGTAGTTTGACTGTTCACTGATACTGACGGCGTCTGTGACGTTCCCCAGCCGTTAGGGTTTTGAACGGTTCCATAACGCCGTTTGTAGAAAAGTGAACGGTTGCCGAAACATATCTATAATAAGCCGCCATTGTGCTCATGATTTCTTCACGCTTTCATCAAGCCATTGCTTTCGGAGCTAAAAATCCCATAGCCAATCCATAGTTGATGCGCAGAAAGTCCATCGTCATCAACATGGGTCCCAAGAAGCAGTCTGCGGCTGAGAAGAAGACACTGCTCACCAGCGGGAGGCTGCGCCATCCGTGTCCGCCCACTGATGTGCTGGCCTGGAGGAAGCCAGATACCAAAGAGGCGGAGTTGGCCTTCCTGGCACAACTAGGTTTGCTCCGATCGCAGCCGATTGACGGTTGGTGAGTGCCTACGGACCACCGTGCACCAGCCCCAAATACAACGGAGATTGTGATGTTTAAATCTTTTGTCGAGCGAGGGTTAGGACTTCCGGCATCAGATTTCTTTAGGGGATTACTGCATTACTATGGTTTGACCCTCAATCATTTAACTCCCAACGCTCTTTTCCACATTGCGATCTTTGCACACCTCTGTGAGGCTTTTCTACGGATATGTCCCTCTTTCACTCTCTTCCGCTACTTTTTCTTGGTAAAATGTCAACCTAGTGATTCTGCTGTAGAGGTAGTCGGAGGAGCTAGTATTCAGCTTAGGCTAGAGGTAGCCACTCAGTATATCTCTGTAGAGCTATCGGAGTCTGTCCGAGAGTGGGCTGCCGGGTGGTTTTACATGGCCAACCCACCACCAGCCCTTCGTCGCCATGATGGTTGGCCACCTCAGAAGTGTCGAGAGTGGAAGGACAAGATCTCTGCTGAAGAAGTAGAAGCTGTCCAACCCCTAATTGACATGATAGATGCGTTGAAGCTCAGCGGACTGAATGGGTACACCGTCATCCAAGACTTCATCGCGCGCCGAGTCCACCCACTCCAACAACGAGCCAACTTTGGCTTTGAATACCTTGGTGTGAAGGACCCGAGCCGTCACGAGGCCGAGCCATTGCCAAACCATGAAATCCTTAGGAGGATGAATCGGCTATTGAAGGGTCATGAACATCTTGTTCCCGTGATGACAACTTTCTCTGCTATCAACCCACCTCCGGAGGTATGTGATTGATTTGTCTTGCCTTTGATATTCTTAATAGATATCCTTCTGACTTGACTTGATTCTCTTCGTGTTCAAAGGGCGAAGGGAGGAACAACAACGATTGTCCACCCCTACCTCTGGCGACTCAAGAAGGCTGAGGAATTGCTCTTGAGGGTCCTATTCGAAGTGAGGACCTTCGCAACGAGCCAAGCGCTCCCGATGATTTGGATTGGCTGGACTCCGAATCAACTAACTCTGATGTCATGCTCATAGATCCGGAAGCCGAGAGTACCTAGAAGAGGTCCCCGACTCCGCTTCAAGAAGCCGGAGAACCTGTCCCAATGAAGGCTCGCACTAGTAATCGCCGTGCTTGTCGAAAAATACTTTTATCAACAGAATTGGCCGAAAAGCACTATAATATGGGTGCTCCTAGTAAGGGAAAACCCGAGTACTTTGTAGTCTTTCTGAGTTGGATTTAATAAACCCCTGTCTTATATCTTTGTTTGGTCCAGATGTTGAATCAGCCCAGGGTACTTCAAGTGGTGCGGTTCTTGAAGATGCTCTTGCTCCAGACCCGCAGCTGAAAAAGCCGCTCTTGAAGCTGCCGCGGTCATTGAAGCTTGTGAAGTAAGTCACAAAATTTTCCTTAGAGTACCCGTCTATTGCTGGTACTATCATGGACACTTATCTGCTTGTAGGAAAATGAACCCGGCCACAGCATCCTCAAGTGTTGTTCCTGAGACCCGGGCAGTGGAAGACTCGGAGACGCAGGACAAGGGTGAATCCAGCGTCCCTCCAATATTTAGTCAGCCGTCCAGTATCCAATTGGATACAGCACCTGAAGCAGACGTTCTTCCCTTGCCACAGGTTGGTGTCCCGTACTCAACTTCCGCTCTCCTGCTCAATTAGAATTTGACCGAGTGATGAACGAGTGGTTTTTTTGCACTCGACAGTCAGAAGAGCCGACCCTAGAGATGGTCCTGGTGCGATCAATGCTGAAGCTTTAGCTCGTCTGAAGGAAGAGTCTGAGACTGCTCCCGAGTCCTCGCGCCAAAGAGCAACACTTGACGTCGTGGGCTATAACCAGGATCTTACCCAGTTGAAGGAGTTGAGCAAGGACGTGATGGCACCTGCCATGGCGCTTTGTCAATTTGTTGAGGTAATTCCCTTAGAGTACTCTTTGTATGTTGTAGTCTCATTCGGGTACTTATGTTAATGCCTCTGTGCAGGGCTGTGATGTGAAAGTCACGGAGCAGATCACTCGGATTTGACAAGAGTTATCTCTTGAGACTCAGAGACTCAAAGATTACATTGCCCAAGACCAGATCAGTCAGAAGGTGGCCACGCAGCTCCTGAACAACCGCATCAACGAGCTGCAGAACAATCTCAAGGCTGTTGTCGATGAGCGCGATGCGGCCAACAACCGGGAGATTGAGCTACTTGCCAAGGATGCTGCCTTGGAGCAGAAGTTGAAGGAGCTCAAGAAGTCTTCCAAAAAGCAGTTAGCTGGTAAGTTGAAAGTACTGTCCCAGGTCCTTATTGCCTTTGTAGACTAGTGACACTCATCTAATTGATATGCTTGCAGATGCAAAGACGTTGGCTTCCGGGTGGCAGAGTGCGTTCAACCGGAAGGAGGCGGAGCTTGAGGAGGTATACGCTAATGCGCAGAATACTCTTCAAGAGGCCAAACTGATGCGTGAGGGTGCTGACCGGGACATCCTGCAGGCTTTGAAGTCGACGAAGGAGTCGTGGGAGGCTCTGGAAGCGGTCCGGGCGCAGCTAAAGGAGTCTCAAGAGTCCCTGAAGACTTCGCAGGCTTCTTTTAAGGCACTGGAGCTTGCCGTCGAACCTGTCCTGGATATGATCCCGCGCCTTGAAGGAGCCGACGAGTCTCTGGTTGATCGAGCCAAGGCTGCACCCGGGCGGCTGGCTCAATATATCAAGGACATGGCGACATCAGTGGTGCAAGGTCTGCTGGCGACACTGCGACTGCATATGCCATCCTTTGACCTATCGTCTGTCATGACACTTCCTGAACGCAAGAGCGATGAGGACCTCGTGGCGATGCAGGAGGAGGTCAAGGCCGTGGCGGAGGAGTACTCGCAGATTCTAGATCTTGTAGAGTAGTCTGCCCTCCATGGTCCTTTGGCCATAATTTGTATCGCCTGTAAACAATTATTATTAAGCATAAAGAATCAAAGTATAAGTTACTTTTGAGACTTGTGAATTTCGTGTATTGTCGACTCGGCATTGCAAGGAATGTCTTGTCAATGGGTCACTTTGTCCGAGGTGGATGTATGACCATACGTCTTACTAGACGGGTCTATCCGGGCGCTCTCTAGTACTTAGGTTTGGGTCATGCGACTCTCTAGCACTTAGGTTTGGGTCATGTGACTTCGTTTCTCTAATAGTCTTTAACGATTATATAGAGAACTTGGTATGCCTGAGTACTACTCTTAGTACCCTTGTTCAAGGGATAATTCTGATCAAGCACCTCTGAAGGACCATAATAATGGTTCTTGTTGGGTGAATCATATCCTCTTGGTAGTCGCAACTTGAGTGCGAAAGTAGGTCGGACCTCTGTCCGGTTAATGTGTAACAGGGTGCATACTATTCCCCTTGTTATACCTTATAGGAACTAGTATCTACTTTGTAGATACCATATTCTCTATAGGTAGATAGCCGGGTTTGAAACCGTACTATCATTTGAGTTGTATTGAGCTCGGAGCTCGTAACTCAAGTATGGTTACCACTGAACCATCCATCCGAGTAATATTATATATTAGTCGGTGGGATACAATAGCTAAAGCTTATTGTATGATTGAAGGAGTTTATCCGACTAAATGGTCATGATAAAGAAGTACTTCATAAAGCTCTTGTGTATGATGAAATCCAAACTTTATTAATATCCAAGAAATAAGTACATTTTGCCTGAGTCAAATTTGTAGCGTAGTCCTTAGGTATGGAACTTCTTTAGATGTTCAATATTCCATGTATTTGGAAATGGAGAACTATCCTCATTGACTAGCTCAAATGACCCGGGTCTTGTTACTTTAGATACTATGTAGGGTCCTTCCCATGGACTCATAAGCTTGTGGCGTCCTGTGGTATTCTGAATCTTCTTCAGGACCATGTCGCCTACTTGGAAAGTACGGTGATGGACGTTCTTGTCGTTGTAGCGCCTCATCCTAGAGAGCGGCTAATCTTGCCTCCTCAAGACTGTCGACTTCTAGTCGCCTTGTATCATCAGCCTCTCCTTCGTTGTACTGCTTTGTTCGTGGAGAATTCCAGATTAAGTCTGCCGGGAGGATTGCTTCGGTGCCATAGACTAGGAAGAAGGGAGTTTGGCCTGTTGCCCTGCTTCGTTGTGTTCGTAGCCCCCAGACTACCTTAGGGAGCTCTTCAACCCACTTCCCGCCATGGTCCTTTAGAAGATCGAAAAGTCTTGGCTTTAAACCGGCAAGGATGAGGGCGTTTGCTCTCACAACTTGGTCGTTTGATTGTGGATGAGCCACTGATGCGTAGTCTATTTTTATGCCACAGTCGCTGGCCCAAGATTTGAACTCGATTGCCGTGAAGGGGGATCCAAGATCAGTGATAATTCTATGTGGCATCCTGAAGCGATGGAAGATGCTTTGCATGAATTGTACTGACTTTGAGGCGTTGAACTTGACCAGTGGCATGTACTCGATCCATTTGGTGAACTTGTCGATTGGAACGTAGACGTACTCAAAGCCTCCTGGAGCACGCTTAAGAGGACCCACCATGTCGAGTCCCCAACATGAGAAAGTCCATGACGGGGGAATACAGATCAACTCGTGAGCCGGTACATGCTGCTGTTTGGCAAAGAACTGGCATGAATAGTACCCTGATCATGGAATCTTTCAAGGCTGAAGGCCAATAGTACCCTGATCTGATGATTTTTCCGACTAATATCCTTGAAGCTGCATGATTGCCACAGCACCCGGAATGAACCTCGTTTAGGATTTCTTTGCCTTCTTCTGGTGAAATACACTTGAGGAGGACGCCTGATGAGGCACCACGTCGATATAGCTTGTCTCCGACTAGAACATAATTTTTGCTACGTCTGGTGACCTGCTCCGCGACAGTTTTATCACTAGGCAGTTTATGCTCCTTGAAGTAGTTGATGAAAACTTGTGTCTAGTCGGGTGCTAGAGTTAAAATCTGAGTGGAGGGTGTGGGATCAACCTCTTCCTTCTCTTGGATTGAAGGCTTGGATAGCTCATGTAGAAAGGTACCACTAGGAACCAGGGCTCTGTCGGATCCCAATTTTGCTAGGATATCTGCTGCCACATTGAGGTCCTGGGTAATATGAATGAGTTCTAACCCTGAGAAGTTTTTCTCTAGCTTGCGGACTTCAGCGCAATATGCGTTCATTGTTTCCTTGGTGCAATCCCAATCCTTGTTGACTTGGTGAATCTCCACGAAAGAATAGCCGTAGACTAGGAGTCGCTTGATGCCCAATGTGACTACTAGCTTTAGCCCGTGTAGTAGCGCTTCATATTCTGCTTCATTGTTGGTAGCAGGCCACATTATCTGCAGAACGTACTTGAGCTGCTCTCCGGCGGGTGATACAAGTAGTACTCCGGTACCCGCTCCGCCGAGTTTTAATGACCCATCAAAGTACATCTTCCAATGTTCAGGAATAGCGTTGTCTTGATTCTGTTGTAATTCTGTCCATTCAGCGACGAAATCAGCTAGAGCTTGTGACTTGATAGCTTTCCTTGGAGTGAATTTGATGTTTAGTGCCCCCAGTTCGACTGCCCATTTGGAAATTCTTCCTGTAGCATCATGGTTGTGGAGAATTTCTCCCAATGGAAAATCCGTGACAACTGTGATTTCGTGGGCTTCGAAATAGTGTCGTAGCTTCCTTGATGATATGAGTAAAGCATAAAGCAATTTTTGAACTTGCGGGTACCTGACCTTGGAGTCGGAGAGTACCTCGCTGATGTAGTATACTGGTCGTTGGGTGCTATAGATGTGCTTGTCACCCTTGCTCTCCACTACGATTGTTGTGCTCACAACATGTGTGGTAGCTGCAATGTATAGCATCATCGATTCCCCGGGTTCTGGTGGCGTGAGTATAGGAGAATTGGTGAGGTATCCTTTGAGACGTTCAAAGGATTCATCCGCTTCTGTTGTCCACTGAAATTTATCGCCGGCTTTGAGTAGTTTGAAGAAAGGTAGTCCCTTTTCTCCCAACCATGAGATAAATCTGTTGAGCGCAGCCATACACCCAGTGAGTTTTTGAACATCCTTGACGGAAGTAGGTGACTTCATATTGATGATGGCTGTGATCTGTTTTTGACTAGCTTCGATGCCTCGATGGCTAACAAGGAATCCAAATAACTGGCCTGAGGGTACTCCAAATACACACTTCATGCGGTTAAGCCTCCATTGGTATGAGCGTAACCGGGTAAAGGTTTCCTCTAGGTCTGAAATGAGGATAGTCGGATCCTTCGTTTTTATAACCACATCATCAACATAAGCTTCTGCGTTGTGGCCAATTTGGTCGCCCAAACAATCTTGGATGGCACGCTGATAAGTAGCCCCTGCATTCTTCAACCCGAAGGACATGATTTTGTAGCAATAGGCGCCGAAGGGAGTTATAAACGATGTCTTGGGTTGGTCTTCTTCTTTGAGTGCAATCAGATGGTATTCGGAGTAACAATCCAGAAAGGATAATAATGCGGAACCTGCAGTGGTGTCAACTATTTGGTCTATCCTTGGTAATCCAAAAGGATGCTTTGGACAGTGCTTGTTGAGGTCTGTGTAATCGACACACATGCGCCATTCTGCATAGTTCTTTTTTACTAGCACTGGGTTAGCTAGCCACTCTGGGTGGAGAATTTCTCTGATAAACCCAACCGCGAGTAGTTTAGCTGTCTCCTTTTTGATTGCCTCTTTCTTCTCTGGTGAGAATCATCGTAGTATTTGCTTGATGGTCCTAGAGCCCTCCTTTAGTTCCAATTTGTGCTCAGCCAAGCTCCTTGGAACTCCTGGCATGTCAGCCGGTTTCCAAGCAAATATATCTTTGTTTGCTCTGAGGAACCTGGTGAGCGCGAGTTCCTATTCTTCAGATAGGTGAGCGCTGATGACCGCCGTCTTTGATGGATCACCAGTTTGCAGGTCGATAGTTTTTGTGAAAACTTCTGCCGATGGTTGGATAACGCCCACCTTCTTGCTTGGGATTTCTGAATCTCCAAGCTTGGCGTTAAGTACCATCTATGCGAGTTCCTGTACTTCCAGGGCGAGTTGAGCTTTTTCAGCGATTTGGACAGCCTCTGTGTCGCAATCGAATGATCGCTTCAAGTCACCCCTGAAGGTTAGAATACCTTTGGGACCCGACATTTTCAGCAGAAGGTATGGATAATGTGGTACTGCCATAAATTTGGCGATAGCTGGGCATCCAAATATGGCATGGTATGATGATTCGAAGTTGGCTACCTCGAAACTGATGTACTCAGTCCAATAATTGATCTGAGTTCCAAAAGTGACAGGTAGTATGATCCTTCCGAGTGGTATAGCCGCCTTTTCGGGTACTATGCCGTAAAAGGGGGCGCTTGATGGTGTGAGCTGAGTTGCAAGGTCCAGGTTCATCTTGCGTAGGGTGTTTGCGAAGATGACATTGAGTCCTGCTCCTCCATCTACGAGTACTCTACCCAATTTGAACCCGGCGACAGTAGGATCCAAGACCAGTGGGTAGTGCCCTGCGTTGGAGACAATTGTCCATTGGTCTGCCCGGGAGAAATTGATCGGATGCTCAGAACAATCGAGGTATTTGGGGGCAGCCGGTTCGGTAGACATAATTTCCCGTAGGGAGAGCTTCTGCAAGCGCTTATTATCACTAGTGGTTACTCCTCCGAATATGACATTGATGGTACCTTTGGGGTGTTGGAAACCGCCAGCGTCTTGCGGAGGGTCTTCGGCTACTTTCTTCCCCTTATCTCTTTTGTTTTTGTTGAAGTCAGAGTTCAGACCTCTCTCTTTGAGTTGCCGACAGTGCCTAGCCTGGTGTCCTCCTTTTGGATGGAAAGGGCATCGGCTGTCGAGGAGGTCGTCAAAGCTGAAGGTGCGGATACATGGGTGTATGCCGAGTCTCGAGTGATGAGTGATTGTCAACGGGTTTGATGCGCATGTTCTTTGGCTTGTGTTGTGTAGGTCTCGAGCACGGATACAGTGATCGAAGGCAAGGTGAAGGTCAAGTAGCGATGTGCTGTGCCAACGGACCGGGAGCGGTGAAGGCCGGACGTGAGGCTTGGACTGAGGGACCGATGGCCTGAGGATCAGCTGTGGTGGCTGACAGCCTGGGACGGCGATGAGCGGAGACTTGCAGGGCATAGTGTTGCTCGGGTCGAGGACCTGGGGACATGTGTCGGTGGACGGGGTGCACGGGCGGTGCATCCCCTCGATGGCTCGGTTTGGTGGTTGAGCCACAAAAAAACCACCGATGGACGGTTTCCAGGTTTGGGTCACAAACCTGGGTGCTGTGGGTTTGCCGAGTTTGGGCCACAAAACTCGAGCTGAGGACGGTTTCCAGGTTTGGGCCTCAAAACCTGGGCGCTGGCAGGTTTCTGAGTTTGGGCCACAAAACTCTGGCGATGGACGGCTGGTTTCCCGGTTTGGGCCTCAAAACCGGGGGTTGGTCGTGAAGGCTGGTTTCCCGGTTTGGGCCTCAAAACTGGGGGCGAGGTCCGGGAAAAGGACGAGCAGAGCGGAGGCGGCACGTGGCGGCAATCGGTGAGGTTGCGTCGAGGCTACGCTACCAGTTGTGCGGGCATGGCCGTCGGATCAGCATCTACTTCGAGTTGGTCCAGAATAACCCTAGGGTTTAGTTGGTTCGCTCTGTAATTTGTTAGGGGTAGTGTGGGAACTAGAATTAGGATAAGTAGAGTGGGAACACCCACCTCCCATCTCATCTCAGTCATTTGCTATTTTTGCCTTCTAGGTTTTCCTGCTCTCCCAATCCCTGCTATAGTGAACTGAGATCCACAGAGAAGACAATCATACCTCTGTGTTCGTGAGATTTTGAGGAAGTGAGACCGTAATCTCACTATTGTAGCGTGTGGTAGCCACACGGTTGCAAATTCGTGATTGTGATTCGCGTTTTGGTATTGTTCTTCGCGGGTTGTTTTTCTCCACGATTTTCCGGTGATCGATCTCACTACTCATTATGTCTCCTTCGATTCCGTTTGAACTGAGTTGTTCTAGATCGTGAGGCACTTCTTTCCATCGAAGGAATTCACCTCTAACCTCACGAGCTAGTAGATCGGTTGATTTTCGTTTCGAATCGAGTTTTGCTCCCTTTGCCCCGAATTCTTCCGATTCACCGAATTGGAGTTTGGTTCGAGCCATGATCCCTTTGGGATAGCTCACTAACCTCCTAGGAACTCCTCATACCAAGTCTAAGCCTTAGAGCTTTTGATTCAGAGGAGATCGAGTTGAATCCGCAGAAGAACTGTGCTGTATCGGGGGCATCAGACGCTTGAGTCGGAACAATCGGACATTGAGTTCATACCTGCGGACGCGTCCGGTGACACGTGTCATCTGACAGCGCTTTTGAAGGAGCATCGGACACTGACCATCGGAGCGTCCGTTGTCATCGGACGCGTCGGGGGTCTAGCATCGGACGCTAGGGTTTCACTGTAGCCAGCGTCCGATGCCTGTGCAGTAAGGTTCCAGAACGTGTCTTTTCGCATCAGACGCATCCGGTGCCTGACCATCGGACGCAGGCCAGCGTCTGATGCTGTGTCTTCAGCACGTTTTCGTTCGCGGTTTGTTCGTCCGTTGTCGGTTTTGATTTCCGGTTTTTGCGTTAGGTTTCTAGAGTTGTGTTGTGTCCCGCTGTGCTTCTTGGAAGCATCCACCCTACATCTAGGGTCGTGGACACTTGCAAGCTCTAGGTTTGCTCCTGGGGTTGATTCTCGGGACAGTGGCAACAAGTTTCTGAAAAGAAATTTGAACCTCCCATTCACCCCCCTCTGGTCGCTTTCTGGTAGCACTTTCGGTCCTTCAATTGGTATCGGAGCGGGTTAAGGATCTTCCACCTTAGCCGGTTCCAGATCCATAGAAGGCGACTGAGAACACAAGGTTGATATGTGCTCTTGTGGTTCCCTTCCTGAGTGATGAGTGATCGATCAACTGGCAACATGTCTCTTGGCTGTGTTGATGTGCAGGTGCGGAGCTCGGAGACAGTGGTCTAAGGTGAGGTGAAGGTCAAGTGGGACGTGTCGTGCCGACGGACCGGGAGCGGTGAAGGGCGAATGTGGAGCTTGGACTGACGGACCGGGAGACCTGAGGACTAGCTGTGGTAGCTGGCACGAGGCATCGGCAAGCAAGAAGACATGGGGATGTGCGGTGCATCAGCCAAGTCGGGAGGAAGGTGATGGTGTCGTGACACTTGGCGAGAGGCCGAGAAGGAAGGCGAATGCACTGTGCCCGGTGTGGAGGCTGGACATGCTCCGGCATCGGTGCTAGAACTCGGGGTGTGCGAACCACATCCCGTCTACGGCGCAGGTTCGGTAGCTGAGCCTCAAAAAGCTACCATCGATGGTTTCCAGGTTTGGGCCTCAGAACCTGGGGTGGCCGGTTTCCGAGTTTGGGCCTCAAAACTCGGGGAGGACGGTTTCCAGGTTTGGGCCTCAAAACCTGGGCGCGCGGGTTTCTGAGTTTGGGCCACAAAACTCAGCCAGAGGACAGGTTTCCCGGTTTCAGCCTCAAAACCGGGGGAAGGCCCAGGTTTCCCAGTTTTGGCCTCAAAACCGAGAGGAAGTCCGCAAAAAGGACGGTTGACACGTGGCGGCGTGGAGAGGCTGGCGCGGCGGCGCAACTATCCGCGAGGAAGGCGCGGTGGTCGGCAGGGCGGCACGTGGCGGCATCCTGAGGCTTGCGTCGAGGCGAATCTAAGGGTGAGGAAGGCGCGTGGCCGTCGGATCGTCATCAAGCAGAGTTGGACTGGGATACCCCTAGGGTTGGCCGTTTTGCTCAGTTGTCCTAGGGTTAGAAGGGGATTATGGTTTAGGCTATAAATAAGAGAGGCACCCCTCCTCTCCCTCCATTCTTGCAGTCATTTGCCCTAAGTACACTACTCTCTCCTTAGCCCCTGCTTAGGTTCTAATCATTCCTGGCTGTAGAGGATCCACAGAACAATCTCAATCATGTCTCTGTGTTTTGGGAAGTTTAGGAAGTGAGACCGAAATCTCACGTTTATAGCGTGTGTTCGCCACACGGTTGCAATCTCTTGGTGTAATTCGCGTTTTGTTCGTGTTCTTTGCGGATTGCTTTTTTTTCTCCTAGTTTTCCTGTCGCTTGATCTCTTCGCTTGGTGCGTCTTTTGAAAATCCACTTGAACCAAGTTGTTCTAGATCGTGAGGCCATTCTTTCCATAGAAGGAATCCATCTCAAACCTCACGGTCTAGGAGATCGAACGATTTTCGGTTTAGATCACGTTCTTGCTCTCTTGCCCCGAAAGTTCTTGATTCACCGATTTGGAGTTAGGTTCGAGCCATGATCTCTTAGGAGTAGCTCACTAACATCCTTGTGACTCCTCAGATTGAATCCTAGGCCTACTGCATTTGATTCGGAGGAGATTGGGTTGAATCACCGAAGAACTATGCTGTTTTCGGGACCATCGGACGCTCGACTCGTGTGCATCGGATGCTGGAGTCATCGCATCGGACGCTCCGGTGACACGTGTCAGTCTGAGTGTTTTTGAGTGAGCATCGGACGCTAGGCATCGGACGCGTCCGTTGTCCATCGGGCGCGCCGGAGCCATTGCATCGGACGCTGGCTGTTCACTATGCACAGCGTCCGAAGGTGGAACAGTAAGGTTCCAGTAACTCACTGTTTGCATCGGACGCGTCCGGTGGTGAGGCATCGGACGCAGCTCAGCGTTCGATGCGACTGATTTCGCACTGTTTCGTCCGCGGTTCATTCGTTCGTTGTCGGTTTTGATTTCCGGCTTTTGCGTTGGGTTCCTAGAGTCGTGTAGTGTCCCGCTGTGCTTCTTGGAAGCATCCACCCTACATCTAGGGTTGTGGACATTATTCGAGCTCTAGGCTTGCCTCTGGGGTGACTTCTGGGACAGTGGCTAAAAGTTTCTGAGAAGAAATTTTTAAGCTCCCATTCACCCCCCCTCTGGTCGCTTTTCCGGTCCTTCAATTGGTATCTGAGCCGATTAAGGATCTACTCTACCTTAATCGGTTTTGGATCCTAAGGGCGACATGGATCGAGGGAATGGCAAGGCTCCCTATTTCGATGGGACGAACTATCCCTATTGGAAGATTCGGATGCGTGCTTATCTCAACAGCATCGGATCTTCTGTCTGGGAGATATGCGAGGATGCCGATTACGTGGTTCTTGCGGCTCGAGTTGGTCAGCACCAGATTGACCAACACGAGGCCAACTCTAAGGCCCATAATGCGCTTTTGGCCAACATCTCCCTTCCTGAGTTCGAGCGTGTTTCCGAGCTTCAGACTGCTCGAGAGATCTGGGTGAAGCTTCAGAGCTATCACGAGGGGACCGCTCAGGTCAAGACCAGACTCTTCGAGACATACAAGCGGGAATACGAGAACTTTGTTCAGATGGAGGGAGAGACGATTGACGCTATGTTTGCTCATTTTCAAACGATTGTGAACAAGATGCGTGCCAATCGGGCCAACCTACCCTCTGATGATCATGAGAGGGCACTCAAGCTGCTATATGCCCTGGATCGGAGGGTATGGGAGGTGAAGGTGTCAACCATTATTGAATTTGCTGCTTACGACACCCTCACCGTGGACGAGCTATTCAGCAAGCTCAAGTCCACCGAGATCGATCACTTGACTCAGGCCAAGCTGAAGAACCCATCTTCACATTCCATGGCTTTGGTCTCAGGCAAGGGTGGATCGACTCTTTCCGCTGACGCTTCACCACCTCTCTTTGCTTTGCCTTCTTTGCTTTCAGTGACTGAGGAGCAGGTGGAGGCGTTGGACGATGACGAGCTCGCCCTCATCATCACCCGGTTCTCGCGGTTTCACAACAACCGCCTGAATCGCCGGCGTGGTGGCGCACGTGAGGGCTGCTACGGATGTGGAGATCCGGATCACTTCGTCGCTAACTGCCCCAAGCGCGACAAGACCTTCCCCGGAAAGAACCGCAACTCCAGGCGCAAGGGCAAGCCGGAGATCAAGGCCGGGAAGAAGAAGAAGGGCGGCTACCGCCGAGAGGACATGGAGAAGGCTTTCGACGCCGACAAGCGTGCCTTCCTCGCCACCTTCAGCGACGGCGAGAAGTCTTCCGACAGCGACTCCAGCGACGATGGGTCCGAGCACAAGACTGAGGAATGCTTCAATGGACTCTGCTTCTTCGGCAAATCCTCCAAGAATCTGTGCACCATGGCCTTGGACGGAGAGGACTGCAAACGCCAGGACAAGGACGACGGCACCGACGACGACGACGAGGCTTCTGAGGTATCATCCTCTTCTCTTATCGAGCGTCTTACCGGTGAGCGTGATTCCCTTGCTGATATAGTCCTAGGTCAGGATAAGAACCTCAAGCGAGCTATCCGAGAGCGCAATGAGTTTAAGGCTAAGATGAATGAGGCGCTTAAGGAGCTTGAGTTCGCTAGGTCCGAGGTGAAGGTGACCGATGAGGAGGAGTGTGAGGAGTGCACGATGCATATGACAAACTTTGCCACCCTACAAACCAAGTATGCCTC
Source organism: Coix lacryma-jobi var. lacryma-jobi (assembly GCA_009763385.1). Taxonomy (NCBI): domain Eukaryota; kingdom Viridiplantae; phylum Streptophyta; class Magnoliopsida; order Poales; family Poaceae; genus Coix; species Coix lacryma-jobi. The sequence goes on along the minus strand of CM019831.1, from coordinate 68,076,383 downwards.
TTTGATCGAGGTGTATGATGAGCTGAAGAGTAGGCTAGACATAGTGGGTGATTGCAAGGAGTGTCCCTCCCTGAAGAAGGAGCTGGAGGAGGCGAAGGCGAGGCCTTCTTTGTTGGGTGCGTGCAAGCTTTGTCCTAGCTTGCGAACTGAGTTGGCAGAAGTTAGTGCCAAGCTTGCTGAAGCCATGAAGGCCAGCTCAGTTAGCACCTTGGCCGCTCAATGTGAGCGATGCGTGGGGATGGAGCTTGAGATTGCCAACTGTCGGCATGATAGGATGCAAACCGAGGAGGAAAACACATACCTTCGGTCCATTCTGAGTTGGGTGTCATGCAATGAGCCGCAGTTGGGAATGATGATCAGTCAGTTCAAGAAGGGAACTGATTGCTCGGGAGTAGGCTTTGAGTCAGGTGGGAAGAGAGCTAGCACCTTTGGCAAGATTGGTGAGTTTACTGGAGTGAACCCTAGTGAGAAGCCATCCACTATCCCTAAGCTCATCAAGATCACTCCACCTTAACCTCCCAAGCCTATCACCAAGGATGGGATCCTTGATGAACCTCCCAAGGCTCCACCTCGCAAGCAAGTGTGGGTTCCCAAACCTAACCATCTTAGGAACACACTTGACACCCTTCCTGACGTCTCTAGTGATCCCCTTCCGAAGGGCAAGCTGCTGGCTAGAGTGAACAACCCTCGCAACCATAGAAACCAACAACCCAAGAGAGTGGTGAGGTTTGAGTGCGAGTACTATCACCGTGAGGGTGACCTAGCTGAGTTTTGTTTTCAGAGGAAGAGAGACGCTAGGAAGGAGTTGGAGCTGAACAACCAGGCCAGGCACCACCCTCTCCATGGTGTGCAGGGTCGGGGAGTTCAGAGGAAGGGCGCTGGGCCAGGAGGTGCACTCCCTCAGGCGGCTAGGCCCCAGGCAGTTAGACCACGGGGTGGTGGTCATGCCCGTTACGGTTCCGGTCGTCCTCAATACGATCTGGAGCCGAGTGTAAGAGGCTTTGCTGCTCAGTCCCATAGCGGACCACCATTTCAGTATGGTGGTGATCGCTTTGCTCAGATGGGACAGGTAGGTCAGTTTGGAGGTTTTCCGTTCCATAGCGGACCACCCTTTCAGGTTGGTGATCGCTATCCACCCATGGGATGAGGACAGTTTGGTGTTCCTACTAACACTTTTTCTGGGCCTATGACACAGCACTGGTATCCTTCTCAGTATACTAACCCCAGTGTTGTGCCATATGCTCATTTCCTGCCTTTCTATTGATGCAGGAACTTCGGCTGGAGGACATGTGGCTCATGGATTCCGGGTGTTCGCGCCACATGACCGGAAGGAAGGAGTGGTTCTCCAGCCTGACTCCTGTGGTGCACAAGGAGTACATCACTTTCGGGGATAACAGTAGAGGTAAGGTTGTTTCTCGGGGAGCTATCCGGCTCAATGAGAACTTTGTTCTTAAGTATGTTGCGCTAGTTTCTAACTTGCATTTCAATTTGCTTTACGTTTCGCAACTTCTTGAGGATGATTGTGAAGTGCGTTTTAAGAAGGGTCTGAGTCGTGTTTTAGACCCTAGGGGAGATCTTATTTGTTGGATTGTCCCTTTTGACCGTGTTTTAAGAGCCGACTTTTCTCGTTCTTTCGGCTCTGCTAGATGTTTGATGGCTGGTTCCTCTTCTGATTTGTGGAAGTGGCATATGAGGCTTGGTCACTTGAGTTTTGACTTGCTTGCAAGACTTAGCTCACTTGGCCTAATCCAAGGATTGCCCAAGCTTAAGTTTCAGAAGGACCTTGTTTGCCGTCCCTGTCGTCATGGGAAGATGGTTGCTGCTTCTCACCCACCTGTTAATCAGGTGATGACCAAGCGACCCGGCGAGCTTTTACACATGGACACAGTTGGTCCAGCTCGGGTTTGCTCAGCGGGTGGGAAGTGGTACGTTCTAGTGATCGTTGACGATTTTTTGAGGTACTCTTGGGTATTTTTCATGGAGGGTAAGGATGAAGCTTTTTCTTTTGCTCGTGATTTGATTTTTAGGTTGAAAACTGAGTTTCCCCCTAATACCATTAGAGCTATTCGTAGTGATAATGGTACTAAGTTTGATAATTCTCAGTTTGCCTCTTTCTGTTCTTCTAATGGAATCGAGCATCAGTTTTCTTCTCCTTATGTCCCCCAACAAAACGGTGTTGTTGAGCGCAAGAACCGGACCCTTGTTGAGATGGCCAGGACGATGCTTGATGAGCATAGGACTCCTAGGCGTTTTTGGGCCGAGGCGATCAACACCGCTTGCCATGTTGCAAATCGCATCTTTCTTCGGGCTTTTATGAAGAAAACATCTTATGAGTTGCGGTTTGGACGTGTACCCAAGGTGTCTCATTTTCGGGTGTTTGGGTGTAAGTGTTTTATCCTGAAGCAAGGAAATTTGGACAAATTTGAATCTCGCTCTGCTGATGGCGTGTTTCTTGGTTATGCTTCGCATTCGCGCGCTTATCGAGTTCTTAACCTTGAGACTAACCGGATAGTGGAGACCTGCGAGGTCACATTCGACGAGACTATGCCTTGTGTTTCTTCTGCTTTTGATGTTGCCGGAGAACAGGAGCTGGGAGAGACTATCTTTGTGGAGGAGGAGCAAGAGAATGCCGATTGGGGTGATCCCGAGCCAACTCCACTGGCTGCCCCCGTCAACCCTGTGACGACCACTTCAGCTCGAGGACCCGATCCCATGACTTCTTCTTCTTGGGGTCCTCTGGAGCCACCTCTCCAGCAAGCACCGGCAGCACCCGGGAGAGCGACAGCATCTGGCGAGGGGGAGACGACTTCGGCAAGGCAAGCGCCCCGAAGCGTTCAGCAGATTCACCCTCCACAGCAGATGATCAGCGACATCGACCAGCGAGTCACGCGGTTGCGGGCGTATGAAATCTCACACTTTGCTCATTCTGCATTTGTTGCTTCTTTTGAGCCCAAAGATGTTGGACACGCACTTTCTGATGCTAACTGGGTCAATGCCATGCATGAGGAGCTAGAAAACTTTGAGCGAAACCGAGTTTGGACCCTAGTTCCACCTCCACCAGAATGCCATCCTATAGGTACCAAATGGGTTTTCAAAAACAAAGAGGTTGAGGATGGGATGGTAGTGAGGAACAAGGCTAGGCTAGTAGCCCAGGGTTTTTGCCAAAAAGAGGGGATAGATTATGAGGAAACTTTTGCCCCTGTAGCCCGTTTAGAAGCCATTAGAGTCCTTCTAGCCTTTGCTGCTTCGAAGGGTTTTAAGCTTTATCAGATGGATGTTAAGAGTGCTTTTCTAAATGGGTATATAGAGGAAGAGGTTTATGTTAGGCAACCCCCAGGTTTCGAGGATCCCAAGTTTCCAAACCATGTTTATAAACTCTCAAAAGCTTTGTATGGTTTGAAACAAGCCCCAAGAGCGTGGTATGATCGTTTGAAAACCTTTTTACTCTCTAAGGGTTTTAAAATGGGACGGGTTGATAGGACTTTGTTTCTCCTCAAGCAAGGCAATGATACCCTGATAGTCCAGATTTACGTGGATGATATCATCTATGGTGGCTCTTCTCATGCGCTTGTTGCCAAGTTTGCAGATACAATGAGCAAGGAGTTTGAGATGAGTATGATGGGTGAGTTGACCTTCTTCCTCGGGTTGCAAATCAAGCAAACCCGAGATGGGACGTTCGTGCATCAAGGGAAGTACACGAAGGACATCCTGAAGAAGTTCGACATGGGCGAGGCCAAGCCTCTTACGACGTCCATGGCGACGACTGCTGTGATGGACGCGGGCCAGGATGGAGAGCCAGTCGACCAGAAGGAGTACAAGAGCATGATTGGCTCGCTCCTGTACCTGACGGCGACGAGGCCGGACATACAGTTCGCTGTGTGTCTGTGCGCTCATTTTCAGGCGTCCCCTCGGACTTCCCACAAGCAAGCGGTCAAGCGCATCATGAGGTACCTCCGATACACTCTTGAGTTCGGACTTTGGTATTCCTCTTCTTCGAATCTCTCGCTTTGTGGTTATTCCGACGCGAATTTTGCCGGCTGTCGGCTTGAGCGCAAGTCTACTTCTGGGACTTGTCAGTTTCTTGGCTCTTCCTTGGTTTCATGGTCCTCTCGCAAGCAGTCGAACGTAGCCCAGTCTACTACAGAAGCCGAGTATGTTGCCGCTGCTTCTTGTGCTTCGCAGCTTTTGTGGATGGTTGCTACATTGCGTGATTTTGGTCTAGATTTCAGTCGGGTACCTTTGCTTTGCGATAGCACGTCTGCCATTAGTGTAGCAAATGTAACACCCCCGGTGTTAAGCAATCCCTAAATGCATAATTTGGCATGACATAAGCATAGCATCTCATCATTTCATGCGCATATGCTTGTTAAGTGCTTAAGTCCTTGTTTGGTCTCTAGTGTAACCTTGTTTGCTTTCTGTTTCTGACCAAGTGCCTTATAACAAAGTTGTAGATCTTGATGAAGGGAACAACTTTGCTTTACAGCACTTTCTCAGAAAAAGCTGTTAAATTATGATTTCTTGCATTAGAAAAATGGTTTAGCACTAAAATTCTTATAAACAACAGAATTTGGACTTGAGCCTTAAAGATGATTTGTTTCTTACAAAATTCTAAGCAACTTTGCTTTTAGGACCTTTTCCTAATTCGGCTTAGTTTAGGAGTTATAGAGCATCAAAGTTTTTAACCAAACTTCATTAGTTTAACCCCAGTGGACCCCGCCTGTCAGTCTCTCCTTCTTCTCCTTCGCGGACGCCGCTCCCTCCGCGCCGGCAGAATCTGCCCGCAGCCGCGAGACCGCCTCGCCGGCCGGCCAAACCACCGGCACCGCCGCCCGTGGTTTGCGCCCGAACTCGCCACGTCGCCCATGCACCCCGTCCTCGCTCGCCGCGTGTCGCGCGACGCCTGGCGCCGCCGCGTCCGGTCGGGAGTTCCCCCGACGGGAACCGGCCAGGTGCAATGCACCTAGCACTTCGTTCCTTTTGCCTTCGCTCCGCCCCGTGCTTGCAACCAGAGGAGCATTCCATTGCTCACTCTCTCCCTCGCTCCACTCCACTCCATCTTCACCAGAGCTCCGCGCCGCCGCCGCCCGCCGAACTCCGGCGAGCGATTACTCGCTCCACCGCTCACTGCCGTTCGATTCCTCCCGCCAGTTCCTCCGCCTTGACCTCCTCTTTCTCCGGTAAGGGTTGGTTTCCCCTCTCTCCCTCTCTAGCCGCCGGAACAGCGGATGCCATCCGCAAGCTCCCGCCATGGCCGCCACCGTGACCTTCATGTGGACCGGTCATCTCCGGCCAAACTATCCCAAGCCGAGCCATGTTCTAGTCTTCTCTACCTCCGTTGTAGCTTAGAGTTAGTTGGAGACCTCTCTTTTGCCGTGTTTCAGCCGGAACCGAGCCGTGTCGTCGCCGTGTCCGCCATGGACCGCCGCTGTGCATCGCGCCGAGCAATGCCGGGGATGCCGAAGCCCGAGAGTTGCTCCAATAGGTCGCTTAGGTCTTGCTTGGGCTAGTGCTAACCTCGCCGAGTCGCAAGCCGCCGGGAAGAGTTCCGCCGCCGAGTCGCAGAGCCGCCGCTCCGCCATGGCCGCCGTCGAGCTTGCTCCGGTATCCCTCTGGCTTAGCAAGTCGGTTAGTCGTGTTCGCCTCGCAAACCCGCACCCAGGGGTGGTCTCAGTGTCACCGGAAGCGTCGCCGTCGACGAGCTAGGGCTGGTCAACGACCACGGCGCAAAACTCCGCCGTTGACTGCCGAGCCAGGCCTCGCGCGGTAACGTGCCGAGCTTGGCCTCGGAAGCTTGGTCGCCCTGACCAGCGGGCCCCGACTGGCAGTAAGAAAGAGAGAAAGGGAAGAGCTTAGGTGCCGTAGGCCTCGGAAAGCCGGATGCGCCGAGCCTTCGCCTCGAGCCTCGACCGAGTCGGTTGAGTTAGTCTCGGTTGAGTCAGTAAGTCTCGGTTGAGTCAGTAAGTCTCGGTTAAGAAAGAGAGAATGCAGTAGATGACATGTGCTTATCCCCTGATTGCTGTTGATCATGTGCATCACATATGCATTCTATGTGCATTCATCCTATTCATGCACTTTATGCATCATATAGGATCAGCGGAGGAGATCCAGACCCAGTCGATACTAGAAGAGCCCAGTCCGGAGGAGAACCTGACAGAAGAAGCCGGAGGGACCGACGCCGACGAGCTACCCGAGTGCCGCGATCACCGGCCGTCAGACTTTGAGAAAGGCAAGCCCCGGAGCATTCTAACTCCTACGGTTTGCAAATGTTTTCTAATTAACCTGACGATGAATGATGCATTAGGTTATAGGAATTGATTGCTACCGTTGATGCATTATTACTTATCCTTGTCCACCTGCAATATATCTTGATATCCCTGTTTAGGTCTAGGCTCGTTATATGCTTAGCCCTGCTTAGACCGGTAAAAGTCGGGTGATTTCCTGTCTCCCGCAATAGGTGGATACTGATCATGTTTAGCCTGTGCTATCATGAGATAACCATGTGATAATTAATTTGAGACGGAGGCGGGATGTAAGAGCAGCAGAACATGGGTTCTGTGTGCTAGTAGTCTCCCGTCTGTGTCGTCTAGGACCCGTTCGGGGATGTCGCTTCAGTCAAATTGAACGCGTCGATCACTTAACGGAGTTGGTCTGAGTACCTCCCGTGAAGCCGAGTAAGGTTATTCGAGCCGGCGATGGAGATGTTGACGCCTAACACCCATGGCCTCAGCTGTACCGTGGGCAACTATTTTGATCGACCTGGCATGGTCCGAGGGCAGGCAGGGCCTGATCGACCTGGCATGACCGTGGGCAGTTATAGATTGAGCGACCTGGCACTGAGATAACCCCCGGTGTAGAAGGGCCCATGGCCGTCCCGCGCACTGTGTTCTCGAATCTCCTGACTGGTAGCTTACGACTGCCGTAGCCGGAATGTGCCGGGTGAGTGTGAGACATTTTATCCCCAGCTGGGTAGGAATCGATTATAATCGCCATCGCTCCTGGACAGTGAGTAATTGACTTTAGATCATCTCCCGTAGAACTTATGGAACTAAAATGGTTATGGAATCTGAAAGGCTATTGATGAAATAGTCACTCTTGATTGATTAATTAGCAAGTGCTTATTTAGTACAGGTGCAAATCTAGTAAGGTAGAGTTAATGACTAAAAGCAATTGCCAACATCTGAAACTGAGTTTTATTACTAAAGCTTTCATGCAAAGGAGTATGTACAGCCAACCCCACTCATATAGCCTACATGATCCTTGGAGTCTCATTATTTTTGGTTTATGATGGGTAAGTCTAGCTGAGTACCTTCTCGTACTCAGGGTTTATTTCCCTTGTTGTTGCAGATGGCCAGTGTTTTTATGGTTACTGCGAGAACTGCTTGTACCCGGTAACGGGTGATGACTAGACCAAGGGCATGGTCAACACTTATCTCATCTGTTGCTTTTGTGGACCCAGTCAACTGATGGCACCGTATTTATAAACAATCCAAACTTATGTTTTAAAGACTATGTTGCTTCCGCTACTTCTATCAAACTATGGTTTGTAATATTATTTCGTACTCCGATGTAATTTGAACTCTATGCAACTGTGATGTAACCCGTGAGCATGTTCGTGGAACTAGTACGATCTTGGCTGGATGACGTTGAATGATTTGAAATCCTTCGAGATTTCCGGACTACCGGGTTTGTACGAGCTTAAGTACTCGACGATTTCTGCGAGAGCGGAGGTTTTTAGTGCTTAATCTGGTGCAAATTGGTCGGTTCTGTTACAGCTGGCATCGGAGCAAGTTCTGCGTTACTGTTCATGGGTGTATTTAAAAACAATATTTTAATAAAGGATAAAGCTATATTTGCCAACTTATAGTTATATTAGGATTTGGAAAATCTTAAGGATTAAAGCTAAGGTGTGCCAGTGACCGAGTCCTTATGCCCAATAGGAATTTAGGTGGCTATTTAAGTACTAACTTGGGGGTTGTGCATCATATTTAATTTCTGTTATTCTGTCGTCCATACAGCAAGGGTGAAATTGTATGGGTGTTATTCTTTGGAATTGTAATGTATGGATCAATTGCCTCTATGCCAAGGTAATAAGTGAGTTGTGAGTGCATGATTGGACAACCGCCAATCTAGGGGAGTGCTTGAATGATGCTGACATGTATACCTGTTGCACACAAGTATATGTGAAAGTATTAATTGTGGGAGTAATACTTCTCTGATGGGTGCATATACTGCTTACGTGTACACTGGGTGTGCACCTAAGCCAGTATTAGATTTAATTTTCAGCAATGCATGATATTCATATTGTGGGCAGGGCTGCAATGAACTTTCTGCAGGTACGCTAACTTGCGAACGTGTAGTACGCTAGTTAACGCTATGAGTGAACGTTGTATGCCACCGTCTAGCTGTTAGATTGTTAGGCAGTGAGGACGTATGTTACGCTCATGCATCATGATCATATAATCTTGCATTAATTTACTTCATTCCTTATGTTATCCGTCCCAATCTTCAATAAAAGTTGTTCTCAACTAATTAAAAACTATGTGGATACACTTCTTTCAGATGGCCCGCACTAAGCGTACCGCCCGCAAGTCGACTGGAGGCAGGAGGCCCAATTACATGCTGGGTCCTTGGACCGAGGAGGGATCCGAGGATTTTCTGGAGGAGTTCGGCATGCCTACTCTTTTGTGGAGGGTGCTGCACTTAGTCGGATACCAGGAGGGCCAGGAGCCGCAGTATGAGTGGCATCGAGTTCAGTTTTCAGAGGATCGCTACATGTACACAGTTGAGGTGGACGTGCCCAGCCGTGATCCGCAGGATCATGTGTGGTGCCGCAGAGTGTTTGTTCTTCAGGGCAGGACTCCGTGGGATGGAGCCAACCAAGTTGCGTACACTGTTCTTCGGGATATCATGGAGGATCATCCAGAGGTAGTTGCCCAGGTCACAGCCGGTGTCTTCCCTACAGCAGATCCGTACCAGTCCGTGTGGCGTCAGCCGGGTGTTACGGTGTTGGAGGCTAGTTCTTCAGAGCGTGAGCACTGCGCAGGGCCAGCTGGGAGTGCGATGGCTGCACTCATGGCTACCTACGGGTGTCTGTCACGTAGCTACGACCACCTGGACCACATCCTCAGTGAGGAGATAGCTGCACATCACCAGGGTCAGGAGGCACATGCTACAGAGGTCGACCTTCTTACCACTCAGCTAGCTCACTTGACCGTTGAGAGAGACCAGGCTCGTCAGAGGGAGCAGGAGACGGCACAACAGCTTAGTGACCAGCAGGGTATGACGACCTTCTTATCCACCATCATGGCCGAGACTGAGGAGTCGCTACGTAATGTTTGTCTCGAGGGTATGCGTGCGACTGAGCAGAACAGGCTTCTCAGGCTTCAGGTGGGAGATTTGGAGCTACAACTTCATCATCTCCAGGACTACAATGATCGCCTACATGAGGAGATTCATCGCCGTGAGAATGAGAGGAACCCTATCCTTCCTCAGGAGGACCCGGATTCTCATGCTTCGTCCAGTGGTTCTTCGAACATCTCGAGTGATGGTGATGACAACGACGATGATGACGATGGTGCCAGTAGGGAGTAGCCTAGTTAGTGTTAGCGCGTAGTGGTCTTATCTCATATCGTAGCGCTTGATCTTTTGGGTAACATGTGGATGTAAGAATGTGTGTTGGACCTATGTGCGTATGGCGCAAGCCTTTAAAAGTCCCATATGTATGGGCACCTACGGATGTTATGTTGACTTTTGTATGTTATGTGACGAGCACTATTTATCATGTGATGATGCGTTGTGGATCGAAATTTATTATGCCTCTGTAATTGTTTGGTGAATTCGTTTTCCGAATAATTTCTATTGGCATGGTTTATTGTTCTCTGCAATTTTGGCAACGTCGTTTAATGATTATTGCTATCGCTACATGCAGATGACGATGACTCACAGTGGAGCGGGTGGTAGTGGTGGTAATGATGATGGCAGGGAGAACCGCAATCCACCACCTCCTCCACCACCCACGGCCGAGCAACTCTTCGCTCAGTTCTTGGGGAGCCAACGCAACATTGAGGCGCTTCTGCGAGAGAATTTGGCGCATAGCAATCAACGCCCTGAGCCGAATCAGTACAGCTCGTTCAAGGATTTTCTGGACACAAGGCCGCCAATTTTCAAGGAAGCCACAGAACCTCTAGAAGCAGAAGAATGGCTGCATACAATAGAGCAGAAGTTTCGACTGCTCAGGCTTACAGAAGAATTAAAGGCAGAGTATGCTGCACATCAGCTACAGGGGCCAGCCGGAATTTGGTGGGGACATCACCGTACCACTTATCCAGCTCGTACACCTGTCACTTGGAGAATGTTCGCGGAAGCTGTTCGCGGGCACTATATTCCGCCAGGCTTGACTCAGATGAAGATGGCTAAATTCATGAGCTTAACACAAGGAACTCGATCAGTGACCGAGTATCATCACTTGTTCAACTCTTTATCTCGCTATGCACCAGACTTTGTTGATACCGATGCTAAAAAGATAGCTAGCTTTAAGAGAGGACTGAATACTAAGATGGGAAAATCAGTGGGTACTTCATCCCGCACAGTTTTCAATGACTTCATCAGTGACTGCCTGATCCAGGAGAATCACAACAATAAGCATACTGCAAGCAAGGCTAGGAAGAGGACCCTGGAATCTAGATCATCTCAGTTTAGAGGACCACCAGCCCAACGTTCTCAATACCGACCACCAGCACCTGGGGCTCGTTTCAGGCCGCCTCAGAAGAAAGGACAGCAACAAGCTCAGCGTGGTCAACGACCATACAAGGTGGCAGCAAGTCAGGCTCGAGCAGGACAAGGCAGCTCAACTGGGACCAAGCCAATAGTTCGGGGACCGTGCTTCAATTGCAACCAAGACGGGCACTTTGCAAGGTATTGCCCACATCCCAAGAAGCAACAGGCTAACTACCCAGCGCGTCTGCACAACATGACCAGTGAAGAAGCTCGTGCTGGAGAACCCGTGACTGTCGGTATGTGTCTCGTGAACCATCATCCTGCAGTTGTTTTATTTGATACTGGATCATCGCATTCTTTCATGAGCAAGACATTTGCACAAAAGCATAATCAAGAAATCTCTGAAATGGATTATGGGTTTCGCGTGAGCTCCGTAGGGAGTAGCGTGTTATCTAGACAGATGGTGTGTAATGTGACCATCGATATTGGAAGGCATAAATTTGGAGCCAACCTAGTAGTTTTGCCGGGACTAAGTATGGATGTAGTCTTAGGCATGAGTTGGATGACCATGTGGAGTGCGGTGTTAGACACTGCAAACAGGACTCTTACCTTATCTGATAGTCGGACAGGTAACAAGCTTCGCGTATCTCTTCCTCGAGGTGCCGATCTTGTTGACTTATCTTGTACTCTTGCTATAGAAGACCTCTCCAAAATTCCAGTTGTTAGGGATTTTCCGTACGTTTTTCCAGATGAGTTACCAGGGTTACTACCGAAGAGAGCAGTGGAATTTGTGATAGAGTTGTTACCAGGAACTGCACCAATCTCTAGGAGACCGTATCGAATGCCGCCCAATGAGCTGGCAGAACTCAAGACCCAGATCAAGGAACTCTTGGACAAGGGATTCATTCAACCTAGTGTATCAGAATGGGGTTGCCCAGCTTTGTTTGTCAAAAAGAAGGATAAGTCCTTGCGCATGTGTGTGGATTATCGTCCACTCAATGCCAGTGACTGTTAAGAATAAGTATCCGTTACCTAGGATAGACATCCTTTTTGATCAGTTATCAAGGGCCAAGGTGTTTTCTAAGATTGATCTAAGGTCAGGGTATCATCAGATTCGAATCAGACTACAGGATATTCCAAAGACCGCTTTCTCAACCAGATACGGGTTATATGAGTATCTTGTATGTCCTTTGGATTAACCAATGCTCCAGCATATTTTATGAGTTTGATGAACTCCGTGTTCATGCCAGAATTAGACAAGTTTGTGGTAGTGTTCATTGATGACATTTTGGTTTACTCGGAAAATGCAGAAGATCATGCCAAACATTTGAGGGTTGTCTTATCTAGACTCAGGGAACACAAGCTCTATGCTAAATTCAGCAAGTGCGAGTTTTGGATGAGGAAAGTACAATTTCTTGGTCATATTCTGTCAGAAGAAGGAATTTCAGTTGACCCTAGTAAAGTACAGGAAGTCATGGACTGGAAAGCTCCGACTTCAGTTGGTGAAATCCGGAGTTTTATCGGTTTAGCGGGATATTATCGTCGATTTATTCCCGATTTCTCCAAAATTGCAAAGCCAATGACAAGTTTGTTGCAAAAGAATCAGAAATTTGGATGGACAGAGAAGTGCGAAACTGCTTTCCGTACCTTGCGGAAACTGTTGACCACTGCTCCTGTTTTAGCTCAACCGGATGTTGAGAAACCCTTTGATGTCTTTTGTGATGCGTCAAAGGTAGGCCTAGGTTGTGTTCTCATGCAAGAAGGCAGAGTGATTGCTTATGCTTCGCGGCAATTGCGAAAGCATGAAGTGAATTACCCGACCCACGATCTGGAATTAGCTGCCGTTGTACATGCTTTGAAGATTTGGAGGACACTATCTGCTTGGGAATGTCTGCAATATGTACACCGACCACAAGAGTCTTAAATATATTTTCACGCAAGCCGAATTGAATATGAGGCAAAGAAGATGGCTGGAATTGATTAAGGATTATAATCTTCAAATTCACTATCATCCAGGCAAGGCGAATGTTGTGGCCGATGCTCTGAGCCGGAAATCACACTGTAATGCTCTGAAGATTCTACCAGAGGATGAGTTCAGCTTAACACATGCTGCAGTGCTACATGATTTAGAGTTGCGCAATGTGTTAGTTGACCAAATTATAGAAGGCCAGAAAACCGATAAAGGGATCTACATATTAAGGAAAGGCTCAAGGATGAAAAGAGGCCGATAAGCATTTTCGAGTTGACGAAAATGGAGTTCTATGGTTTAACCAGCGATTAGTGGTGCCTAAGGATAGAGAACTCAGGAGTCAGGATCATGGATGAAGCACATTTGTCCAAATTATCTATTCATCCTGGAAGTCACTAAGATGTACCAAGATTTGCGTCCGAGATTTTGGTGGACCAAAATGAAGAAAGGAAATTGCCGCATATGTAGCCAGATGCGACACGTGTTGTCGAGTAAAAGCTATTCATTTGAAACCAGCTGGAATGCTTCAGCCATTAGCCATACCAGAATGGAAGTGGGAAGAAGTAGCATGGACTTTCATCGTTGGTTTACCCACTACTCAGAAGGGTAATGATTCAATTTGGGTAATTGTGGATCGTCTCACAAAGACCGCACATTTCATTCCAGTCAAGACCAACTATAAGGCCCCAGATTATGCAGAGATCTACATAAGTCAGATTGTGCGACTGCACGGTGTACCAAAGGTTATAGTCTCTGATCGCGGACCAGCAGTTTACTGCACCATTTTGGGAAAAGCTGCAGAAGGAGTTAGGCACGGATTTAGTCCGAAGCTCAGCCTATCATCCGCAAACATCAGGACAGACAGAGAGAGTGAATCAAGTTCTAGAGGATATGTTAAGAGCCTGTGTTTTATCAGCAAAAGGTTCTTGGGAAAAATGGTTACCATTGCCAGAGTTTGCCTACAACAACAGTTATCAAGAAAGTATACAGATGGCTCCTTTTGAAGCTCTATATGGTAGAAGATGCAGGACGCCGATAAACTGGGTAGAACCAGGGGAACGTCGATACTATGGTATTGACTTTGTAAAAGAAGCAGAAGAACAAGTTAGAACGATTCAACAACATATCGCGTCTGCACAATCTCGCCAGAAAAGCTATGCTGATAAGCGGAGGAAACCGCTCGAGTTCAATGTTGATGACTATGTTTATTTGAAGGTTTCACCAATGAAGGGTGTAAAACGTTTTGGAGTCAAAAGGAAGTTAGCACCAAGGTTCGTAGGACCTTATAGAATTGTACAAAAGAAGGGAGAAGTGGCTTATCAACTGCAATTGCCAGAGCATTTGAAGGCTATTTTTCCAGTGTTCCATGTCTCTCAACTGAAGAAATGTCTTCGAGTACCAGAAGAAGAGGTACAACCAGCTCGTATCAAATTGCAATCTGATCTCACTTACTCAATTACACCATGTCGAGTGCTCGATGAAAAAGAAAGAGCGACCTGCGGAAGAATCGTGAAGCAATATAAGGTATCTTGGAGTGAGCAAGATGACCGGGATGCTACCTGGGAGACGGATGACTATCTAAAGGAAGTATACCCACACTTTTATAAGAAATGGTTCGTAATCCAAATCTCGGGACGAGATTTCTTTTAAGGAGGGGAGGGCTGTAACACCCCAGGTGTTAAGCAATCCCTAAATGCATAATTTGGCATGACATAAGCATAGCATCCCATCATTTCATGTGCATATGTTTGTTGAAGTGCTTAAGTCCTTGTTTGGTCTCTAGTGTAACCTTGTTATGCTTTCTGTTTCTGACCAAGTGCCTTATAACAAAGTTGTAGATCTCGATGAAGGGAACAACTTTGCTTTACAGCACTTTCTCAGAAAAAGCTGTTAAATATGATTTCTTGCATTAGAAAAATGGTTTAGCACTAAAATTCTTTTAAACAACAGAATTTGGACTTGAGCCTTAAAGATGATTTGTTCCTTACAAAATTCTAAGCAACTTTGCTTTTAGGACCTTTTCCTAATTTCGGCTTAGTTTAGGAGTTATAGAGCATCAAAGTTTTTAACCAAACTTCATTAGTTTAACCCCAGTGGGACCCCGCCTGTCAGTCTCTCCTTCTTCTCCTTCGCGGGACGCCGCTCCCTCCACGCCGGAATCCGCCCGCAGCCGCGAGACCGCCTCGCCGGCCGGCCAAACCACCGGCACCGCCGCCCGTGGTTTGCGCCCGAACTCGCCACGTCGCCCCATGCACCCGTCCTCGCTCGCCGCGTGTCGCGCGACGCCTGGCCGCCGCCGCGTCCGGTCGGGAGTTCCCCCGACGGGAACCGGCCAGGTGCAATGCACCTAGCACTTCGTTCCTTTTGCCTTCGCTCCGCCCCGTGCTTGCAACCAGAGGAGCATTCCATTGCTCACTCTCTCCCTCGCTCCACTCCACTCCATCTTCACCAGAGCTCCGCGCCGCCGCCGCCCGCCGAACTCCGGCGAGCGATTACTCGCTCCACCGCTCACCGCCGTTCGATTCCTCCCGCCAGTTTCCTCCGCCTTGACCTCCTCTTTCTCCGGTAAGGGTTGGTTTCCCCTCTCTCCCTCTCTAGCCGCCGGAACAGCGGATGCCATCCGCAAGCTCCCGCCATGGCCGCCACCGTGACCTTCATGTGGACCGGTCATCTCCGGCCAAGCTATCCCAAGCCGAGCCATGTTCTAGTCTTCTCTACCTCCGTAGTAGCTTAGAGTTAGTTGGAGACCTCTCTTTCGCTGTGTTTCAGCCGGAACCGAGCCATGTCGTCGCCGTGTCCGCCATGGACCGCCGCCGTGCATCGCGCCGAGCAATGCCGGGGATGCCGAAGCCCGAGAGTTGCTCCAATAGGTCGCTTAGGTCTTGCTTGGGCTAGTGCTAACCTCGCCGAGTCGCAAGTCGCCGGGAAGAGTTCCGCCGCCGAGTCGCAGAGCCGCCGCTCCGCCATGGCCGCCGTCGAGCTTGCTCCGGTATCCCTCTGGCTTAGCAAGTCGGTTAGTCGTGTTCGCCTCGCAAACCCGCACCTAGGGATGGTCTCAGTGTCACCGGAAGCGTCGCCGTCGACGAGCTAGGGCCGGTCAACGACCACGGCGCAAAACTCCGCCGTTGACTGCCGAGCCTGGCCTCGCGCGCGGTAACGTGCTGAGCTTGGCCTCGGAAGCTTGGTCGCCCTGACCAGCGGGCCCCGACTGGCAGTAAGAAAGAGAGAAAGGGAAGAGCTTGGGTGCCGTAGGCCTCGGAAAGCCGGATGCGCCGAGCCTTCGCCTCGAGCCTCGACCGAGTCGGTTGAGTTAGTCTCGGTTGAGTCAGTAAGTTTTGGTTGAGTCAGTAGCCTCGGCTGAATAGGTTAGCCTCGGCTGTCAGTGTGCCTCGGCCGAATCGGTAGAATGTGTCTGAGCCTCGGCCGAATCGGTCGAGTGCGTCTGAGCCTCGGCTGAATTGAGCCGGGTGTGCCGAAGCCTTCGCCTCGAGCCTCGGCCGAGTCGCGCCGGGTGTGCCGAGCGTTGTCTTGTGCCTCGGCCGAATCAAGAAGGGAGTCCGTACGTTAGGATTGAGTTTTCTTTTAATTACTTTTGCAGAATTCATGTAAGGCTTCCAAAAATTCATACAAGGCTCATTTTAAGTCCAAAATGCTGTGAAAACAAATTTTGTTTAGCGTCAAGCAAGTGTTTAGATCTATCAGTGAAAAATGTTGAATGCATCTTGGTGATATTTTTATGTGTAGATTTATTTACATTAGAAAAGTGCTGATAACTTGGAAAATGCATAACTAATTATATATCAGTCAAGAAAAATGTGATTCCAGTTTTGTTAGGTTTGTATGAATGTGTAGTTTCAGAGAAAAATATAATATGAGATTGTTCTGTGAATTAATTGACAGTAGCTTTTAAAATGGGTTAAATATCGTTTCCTTGTTTATTTTGTAGTAATTAAAATATGAGGATATGAACCTGAGAATTTAAGCACATTGCTCTTGTACTAGGGAAGCACAGTAGAAAAATAAGAAATCTGTTGTTTGACACTTTTTACTAGGGTGTGTAGTTCAAAGCACCTTTCCATGATAGAATTGTCTTTTTCATAAAGAATGGAGTTTAAGTCAAATAGGATGAGATTTGGACAGGGATCTAGTTAGTGTTGTTAACTCCCAGTAATTTCTGTAGATTTTCTGAAGCTATCTAGGTTAGGTTGCTGATTAAAGCATGTGTAAATAGATTTATTTCAGCAAGTAATTAGAGGGTAATAAACTCATTAAGTAAACTTTGAGGTGGTGACAACATAGCTTAATCAATTGACTATGTTAGGTTAAATAGTTGGGATGATGTTGACTACCTTGTTGAAGAGAATGCAGTAGATGACATGTGCTTATCCCCTGATTGCTGTTGATCATGTGCATCACATATGCATTCTATGTGCATTCATCCTATTCATGCACTTTATGCATCATATAGGATCAGCGGAGGAGATCCAGACCCAGTCGATACTGGAAGAGCCCAGTCCGGAGAGAACCTGACAGAAGAAGCCGGAGGACCGACGCCGACGAGCTACCCGAGTGCCGCGATCACCGGCCGTCAGACTTTGAGAAGGCAAGCCCCGGAGCATTCTAACTCCTACGGTTTGCAAATGTTTTCTAATTAACCTGACGATGAATGATGCATTAGGTTATAGGAATTGATTGCTACCGTTGATGCATTATTACTTATCCTTGTCCACCTGCAATATATCTTGATATCCCTGTTTAGGTCTAGGCTCGTTATATGCTTAGCCCTGCTTAGACGGTAAAAGTCGGGTGATTTCCTGTCTCCCGCAATAGGTGGATACTGATCATGTTAGCCTGTGCTATCATGAGATAACCATGTGATAATTAATTTGAGACGGAGGCGGATGTAAGAGCAGCAGAACATGGGTTCTGTGTGCTAGTAGTCTCCCGTCTGTGTCGCCTAGGACCCGTTCGGGAATGTCGCTTCAGTCAAATTGAACGCGTCGATCACTTAACGGAGTTGGTCTGAGTACCTCCCGTGAAGCCGAGTAAGGTTATTCGAGCCGGCGATGGAGATGTTGACGCCTAACACCCAGGGCCTCAGCTGTACCGTGGGCAACTATTCTGATCGACCTGGCATGGTCCGAGGGCAGGCAGGCCTGATCGACCTGGCATGACCGTGGGCAGTTATAGATTGAGCGACCTGGCACTGAGATAACCCCCGGTGTAGAAGGGCCCATGGCCGTCCCGCGCACTGTGTTCTCGAATCTCCTGACTGGTAGCTTACGACTGCCGTAGCCGGAATGTGCCGGGCGAGTGTGAGACATTTATCCCCAGCTGGGTAGGAATCGATTATAATCGCCATCGCTCCTGGATAGTGAGTAATTGACTTTAGATCATCTCACGTAGAACTTATGGAACTAAAATGGTTATGGAATCTGAAAGGCTATTGATGAAATAGTCACTCTTGATTGATTAATTAGCAAGTGCTTGTTTAGTACAGGTGCAAATCTAGTAAGGTAGAGTTAATGACTAAAAAGCAATTGCCAACATCTGAAACTGAGTTTTATTACTAAAGCTTTCATGCAAAGGAGTATGTACAGCCAACCCCACTCATATAGCCTACATGATCCTTGGAGTCTCATTATTTTTGGTTTATGACGGGTAAGTCTAGCTGAGTACCTTCTCGTACTCAGGGTTTTATTTCCCTTGTTGTTGCAGATGGCCAGTGTTTTTATGGTTACTGCGAGAACTGCTTGTACCCGGTAACGGGTGATGACTAGACCAAGGGCATGGTCAACACTTATCTCATCTGTTGCTTTTGTGGACCCAGTCAACTGATGGCACCGTATTTATAAACAATCCAAACTTATGTTTAAAGACTATGTTGCTTCCGCTACTTCTATCAAACTATGGTTTGTAATATTATTTCGTACTCCGATGTAATTTGAACTCTATGCAACTGTGATGTAACCCGTGAGCATGTTCGTGGAACTAGTACGATCTTGGTGGATGACGGTTGAATGATTTGAAATCCTTCGAGATTTCTGGACTACCGGGTTTGTACGAGCTTAAGTACTCGACGATTTCTGGGAGAGCGGAGGTTTTCAGTGCTTAATCTGGTGCAAATTGGTCGGTTCTGTTACAACAAAGAACCCTGTTCTTCACTCTAAGACCAAACACATCGATGTTCGCTTTCACTTTCTTCGTGATCACTACGAGAAAGGCGACATTGATCTTAGGCATGTAGACTCCCATAACCAGGTTGCAGATATTTTCACCAAGCCTTTAGATCTCTGCTTGGTGTGTGTTTCCCCTTTTAGATGGGGCAAGCATTTTGTTTATGTACCATAGACTAACTTTCTAATCCTTTTGTTTTGGGTCTTGAGTCTTTTGAGTTTTGTCTTGACTACCATTCTGACTTCATCATATATACATCTTGTATTTTCAAGCTTCATGTCTATATTCTAGAGAATGAATCTATGCTCTGATTAGTGTACGCTTCGATGATATATGATGATGCTTGTAGCTTAGGCTCCTTCTGATCACTAATACATGTTGTGAGCTAAGCTATTTTTCAGAATGATGAACATGCTTAATAAACCTAAAATTTGATACATGTTCACCATTGAGATTGGCAACTAGCATGTGTAGGATGTGTTGAGAACATTTGAGCTATTTCATATATGCTAGGTTGTTATGTCTCTAGTTTTGAGTCATTCACTTGCTTGGAGTATTCATATTCTGTTAAAATGAACCAAGTTGTAGTGAATTGAAAAGATCGAGATGGGATTGCTTTGTCAGCACATCACGGTATCGAGACTGTTTCTCATTGCACATTGAGTTAGACTTGAGCCGTGTAGTGTAAGACCGAAACCGATGCTTTAAGCTTCTGATTGCATATGCATAGGCTTAGCACGGTTGAAAAGTTAGGCAATGACAAGCTTTCAACCTCTCGCAATCACATGCTGTCTTTGAACTTGTGTTAATAACCGCTGCATATTCTCCGATGAAATCTGAAAACACAAGTCTATGTTTCATTCTATAGCATGATGATTGAACTTTGCTAGGGGTAGTTCACTTGTATACATGATTTAGCACTTGTTGACTTCCTGTCTATACATGTCTAGTGCTATTTTAATGGTGAAACTCCTTTTTGAATGGCTTAAAACTGCTCACTTAGCTTATGCATTCATATCTTGTATTCTGTGATTAGTTTGAGCTTTGCTAGCACTTGTGTAGGTTGCTATGTAGTCGGATCAGCACTCATTAGAGCATTTATTCACTCTTTCGAGTATATACTTGAAGCCGCTAACATGCATTTTTAACTCATGTGCATGTGTCTGACTCCGATAGGCATGACCGTAGCTCCGTTTGACTTACTTGAGCTCTTTTCCCTTTTCTTTTGATTGCAAATTGCCCCCAAGGGGGAGAAGTTGGGGGAGAAGTTTGTCCAAGGGGGAGTTTTTGTGAAAATGTACTTTTGTGGTGATAATTTGCAATCTATGCTTCACTTGTTGAGGGAGAGTTTTTGAGTAAGGAGGAGTTCTTCTGCTTTTTCAAGGTTAGCTTTTGAGACTGTTCTTCACTTGGTATCGATCTTTCCAGCTAGTTGTGTCGAGCCTCTGTGCCTCTGTCTTGAGGGACTAGCTATTTTCATCTTGTTTCGATGATTCTTGATTGGTATCGTGCCTGCTGCTAGTGGTGTTGAGCCCTTTCTGCCTCTTCTTGAGGACTAGCCTGTTTCTGACTTGGTTGCGTCGAGCCGTTGCCCATGTCTTTGGGAACCAAGTCTTGTGCTCTGATTTTGATCGGGTCTTGCTCCTTGATGAGTTGTTGCTCCGATTTCTTGCTTGGTTGTGTCGAACCTTTGCCCATGTCTTTGGGGACCAAGCTTTGCTTATCTTGAGTTGTTCTTCTTCGGCCTTTTCTTTGGCTTTTGAGCATCTCGAGGAGGTTTTCTTCTTCTATCTAATTCTGCTTTCTTTTATTTTTGTTACGGTTACTATGGGTTGACGATGCACTCATCAAGGGGGAGATTGAGAACACAAGGTTGATATGTGCCCTTGTGGTTCCCTTCCTGAGTGATGAGTGATCGATCAACTGGCAACATGTCTCTTGGCTGTGTTGATGTGCAGGTGCGGAGCTCGGAGACAGTGGTCTATGGTGAGGTGAAGGTCAAGTGGGACGTGTCGTGCCGACGGACCGGGAGCGGTGAAGGGCGAACGTGGAGCTTGGACTGACGGACCGGGAGACCTGAGGACCAGCTGTGGTAGCTGGCACGAGGCATCGGCAAGCAAGAAGACATGGGGATGTGCGGTGCATCGGCCGAGTCGGGAGGAAGGTGATGGCGTCGTGACACTTGGCGAGAGGCCGAGAAGGAAAGCGAATGCACTGTGCCCGGTGTGGAGGCTGGACATGCTCCGGCATCGGTGCTGGAACTCGGGGTGTGCGAACCACATCCCGTCTACGGCGCAGGTTCGGTAGCTGAGCCTCAAAAAGCAACCATCGACGGTTTCCAGGTTTGGGCCTCAAAACCTGGGGTGGCCGGTTTCCGAGTTTGGGCCTCAAAACTCGGGGAGGACGGTTTCCAGGTTTGGGCCTCAAAACTTGGGCGCGCGGGTTTCTGAGTTTGGGCTACAAAACTCAGCCGGAGGACAGGTTTCCCGGTTTCAGCCTCAAAACCGGGGGAAGGCCCAGGTTTCCCGATTTCGGCCTCAAAGCTGGGGGGAAGTCCGCAAAAAGGACAGTCGACACGTGGCGGCGTGGAGAGGCTGGCGCGGCGGCGCAGCTATCCGCGAGGAAGGCGCGGTGGTCGGCAGGGCGGCACGTGGCGGCATCCTGAGGCTTGCGTCGAGGCGAAGCTAAGGTGAGGAAGGCGCGTGGCCGTCGGATCGTCATCAAGCAGAGTTGGACTGGGATACCCCTAGGGTTGGCCGTTTTGCTCAGTTATCCTAGGGTTAGAAGGGGATTATGGTTTAGGCTATAAATAAGAGAGGCACCCCTCCTCTCCCTCCATTCTTGGAGTCATTTGCCCTAAGTACACTACTCTCTCCTTAGCCCCTGCTTAGGTTCTAATCATTCCTGGCTGTAGAGGATCCACAGAACAATCTCAATCATGTCTCTGTGTTTTGGGAAGTTTAGGAAGTGAGACCATAATCTCACGTTTGTAGCGTGTGTTCGCCACACGGTTGCAATCTCTTGGTGTAATTCGCGTTTTGTTCGTGTTCTTTGCGGATTGCTTTTTTTCTCCTAGTTTTCCCGTCGCTTGATCTCTTCGCTTGGTGCGTCTTTTGAAAATCCACTTGAACCAAGTTGTTCTAGATCGTGAGGCAATTCTTTCCACCGAAGGAATCCATCTCAAACCTCACGGTCTAGGAGATCGAACGATTTTTGGTTTAGATCATGTTCTTGCTCTCTTGCCCCGAAAGTTCTTGATTCACCGATTTGGAGTTAGGTTCGAGCCATGATCTCTTAGGAGTAGCTCACTAACATCCTTGTGACTCCTCATATTGAATCCTAGGCCTAGTGCATTTGATTCGCAGGAGATTGGGTTCAATCACCGAAGAACTGTGCTGTTTTCGGGACCATCGGACGCTCGACTTGTGTGCATCGGACGCTGGAGTCATCGCATCGGACGCTTCGGTGACACATGTCAGTCTGAGTGTTTTTGAGTGAGCATCGGACGCTAGGCATCGGACGCGCCGGAGCCATTGCATCGGACGCTGGCTGTTCACTGTGCACAGCGTCCGATGGTGGAAAAAAGTTTCTGAGAAGAAATTTTTAAGCTCCCATTCACCCCCCCCTCTGGTCGCTTTTCCGGTCCTTCAGCGACATGGATCGCGGCGTGGGCAAACCGCCTTTTTTCGATGGGACGAACTATGCGTATTGGAAGATACGCATGTCGACCCATCTTCAGAGCATGAGTGCTTCTGTCTGGGAGATTTGCAACAAGGATGATTACGTGGTCTTGGCTGCTCATGCTACTCAACTGCAGATCGATGAGCACGATGCCAATAGCTGAGCCCGTAATGCTCTTTTCTCTTGTTTGAGTGTTTCTGAGTTTGATCACGTTTCTCATCTCCCCACGGCTCGTGAGATTTGGGCAACCCTCATGCGTTTCCATGAGGGAACTTCTCAAGTCAAATCCCGTCTCTACGAGTTGCACAAGCGGGAGTATGAGAACTTTCGACACATGCCTGGCGAGAGAGCATAGAAAGTTTATTCGCTCGCTTTCAGGTGATTGTCAACAAGATGAGGGCTAACAAGGAGCTGTTGCCTTTCGACCATCATGAGAGGGCTATTCAACTGTTGCATACTCTTGATCGGTCAGTGTGGGACTCAAAGGTCCAGGCGATCATCAAATCGTCTAACTATGAGACCCTCACATGCGACGAGCTCTTCAGTAAGCTCAAGTCCAGTGAGATTGATGCCATGGCGAGGGCTTCTTATGAAAATCCTTCTGGCCCGTCGATGGATTTGCTTTCTGGCTCTTCTGCTAACCCCTCTGGCGGATTTACACTTTCTTCTCTTCTTTCTGTCACATAGGAGTAACTAGAGTTCATGGGGGATGACGAGTTTGCTTTACTTGCCAACAGGTTCTCGTGGTTCCACAACAACCGCATGAACCGTCGCCGCGGAGGAGGATGCTCTGGATGTTTCGAGTGCGGTGACCCCGATCACTTCATCGCCAACTGTCCAAAGAAGAACAAGCAAGCATTTGGGAAGGGCAATCTTGGGCACAAGTACGACTTTGGCAAGCGCAAGGAGAAGTACGTCCCCACGAAGCACAAGCGGAAGGGCGTCTTCAACAAGGAGTACATCAAAAAGAAGTACTTGGAGAAGTCCCAAGCTGAGCAGCGTGCTTTCTTCGCCACACTCAGCGACGTTGACGACTCGGATGATGACTCCGCTTCCTCAAGCGACGATGAGTCCGAGAAGAAGAAGAAGATCGAGGACAAGCTGAACGGCCTCTGCTTCCTCACCGACAATGATGGCTTTTGCACCATGGCCCTTGGCAAGGAGGTCGACAGCCAGCTGGAGGAGATCCCTCAGAACGACGACGATGATGACGACACCTCCTAGGTATCTTTGTGAAGGACCAAAAATGCTAAAGCTAGGCGACCAGAGGGGGGTGAATTGGAGCCTAAAAATTTCTTCCGAAATTCCGGGCCTATCCCACCAAAAAATCAACCCCAAGAGCAAAGCCGACAAGCGTGATGTCCACGACCCAAGAGAATGGGTGGATGTTCCCTAGTAACACAGCGGGACACCACAAAAGCTCTCTCACCCAAATCCACACGAGTCAACTAGTGACAGGATGGACTTTGGGTAACCTCAACCTCCCCCGAGCAACGCGAGGGGGATTCAGTCTATCTCGCAAAGCGGGAAGCCCGATTTCTGTAGAGCACGAAGTCAGGAATCCAACGCAAAAAGCGGATCTCAAATCGGAGCTCGAACGCAAATGACACGGACAAAAATGTGCGCTGACTCGACTGACCGGTCTCTAAAGTGTGTCCGGTCAGTATTGATCGGACGCGTCGGGTCATAGGAATCCCGTTTCGGGAGCTCTCTGGAACTGACCGGACTCTGAGGAATAGAGCATCCGGTCACAACACAAGCAGCGTCCGGTCAACGCACACATACAGTGAACAGTACCTCGTTTGCGTTCGGTCACACAAAACCTATGCGTCCGGTCAAGTTCGCCTAGAATGAAACACTCGGCCTTCAACGATTGGACGCACGAGGTCAGTGTCCGGTCGGTTCGAGGCGTGCGTCCTGTCACCTCGCGCGAACTGGACAGCACGGGTGTTCGACGACCGGACTCTGACTCGTTGCGTCCGGTCGCTATGAGGCAGCGTCCGGTCACCCCGACCAGCCTACTGTTCTTCCACCAAATCTACCCGATCTCCCTCAAATCAAAAGCACCAGGGCTCAAATTTCGTATGAGGGGTCACAAGGATGTTAGTGAGCTACTCCTAAGAGATCATGGCTCGAACCTAACTCTAAATCGGTGAATCGAAGAAAACGATGAAGAACGGGCAAGAACTCGATCCCAAAACTAAATCCGACCGATCTATGTGTTCGTGAGGTATTAGAGAAATTCCTTAGGTAGAAAGAAGACTCTCACGAAGCTACACAAGATGGTTCAAACGGATTTGCGAATCTTCCCTCGAAACAAGAATTCTCGTGAAGATCGAAAGAGGGGAAAACGTGCAAACGCGAAGAACAAAATCGCAAGACAAATTAAAGCACGAATTTGATCCTTGGATTCAGAGGAATGGATGATTGATTAACCACTTGGTGTCGGGCTACAAGCCACTCCTAGCAAAACAAAGCTTGGATGGCGAAAAGCTCAAGAACAAGAGTCGGTCTCCCCTCTAGCCCTAGCCTCCTCTCACCTAAACAAAATGAGAGTGACACCTTCCAAGGATAGCTGTCCAACACAGCCCCTTCATCTATATATTGGCGCACGTCCAAATGATGCAAACGCCCTAACATGAAGTACTAACCCAAATACACCCTAGGGGTAAAACCATCCAACTCTGGCAGTTTCCATCAGACGACCATGCCCGCACATCCGGTAGCTTCACCTCAACGCGACCTCCCTGATGCCGCCACATGTCGTCATGTCGACCACCGCGCCTTCATCACCGATAGCTTCGCCGCAACGCAAGCCTCTCGGTGCCGCCACGCGTCGACCGTCCTTTTGGACCTTCCCCCGGTTTTGAGGCCCAAACCGGGAAACCTGCCAGCCCAGGTTTTGAGGCCCAAACCTGGAAACCATCCACCCCGAGTGTTGAGGCCCAAACTCGGAAACCCACGAGCCCAGGTTTTGAGGCCCAAACCTGGAAACCGTCCATCCAGAGTTTTGAGGCCCAAACTCGGAAACCGGCCACCCGAGTTTTGAGGCCCAAACTCGGAAACCGTCGATGGTAGCTTTTTGAGGCTCAACTACCGAACCCGCAACATAGACGGGATGTGGTTCGCACACCCCGACCACCGGCACCGATGGTGATGCATGTCCAGCCTCCATGCCGGGCAGAACGCCTTCGCCATCCTTCTTGACTCGGCCGACGGCACTTGCGCCACACGCAAGCCCGTGTTTGACCTCCCGCCAAGTGCCACGACGCCATCGTCTTCCTCCCGACTCGGCCGATGCATCACACATCCCCATGTGCTCTCGCTCGCCGATGCCACGTGCCAGCTACCATAGCTGGTCCTCTGGCCTCTCTGGTCCATCAGTCCAAGCCTCACGTCCTCCCTTCACCGCTCTGGGTACATCGGCATGGCACGTCCACCGCACGGTATGCCCATCCTTCACTGCTCCCGGTCCGTCAGCACGGCACGTCTCTACTTGACCTTCACCTCGCCATCGACCACTGTATCTGAGCTCAACACCTGCACATCAACACAGCCAAGAGACACATGTTGCACACGCACACCAACACATGAAACACCACAACTCAACACCACCGGTTAGTCATAAACATTAAGCGCATAGCTAGATATAGACTCAACTAGGTAAAAGCCTCAAACCTTCCTCACAAAGTCAATCATTCATCATATATGTTCTCAATCTCCCCCTTGATGAATGCATTGACTGAAAATAAAACCACAAAGGAAAGGTTTGAAGGCAATCCTCATTCAAGTGCCCAAAAGCCAAGTAAAAGCAAACACAATGCCACTTGAGATGAGGAAGGGTCATGAAAACTCCAAATAAAAGCTCTCGTTCCCGAAAGAAATGGGAAAAGCGGGCAAAGCCTCCACACAACCGAAGAGTCAAGAGAAGCAAGAGTTTCATGAATCCCAAAAGGCACTCAAAAACCAATCTCAAATAAAATTGTCAAACAATCATCACAAAAAAAACCAAGGTACTTATCCACTTGGGTTTCAAAACAAGGTACTTATCCGCTTGGGTTTCGAAATTTCTCCCCCTTGATGATTGAATTGACAAAAATAAGACACAAGAGATGGTTTGAGATACCAAAACCGAAAACTTGGTCCCCAAAGACATGGGCAATGGCTCAACGCAACCAAGTAAAGGATCGGAGCAACAACTCAACAAAGAGCAAAACTCGATCACATAGAGCAAAAGACTTGGTTCCCAAAGACATGGGCAACGGCTCGACGCAACCAAGTCAAAAATGAGCTAGCCCTCAAGAAAAGGCAGAAAAAGGGCTCAACACCACTAGCTCAAGGCTCGATACCAATTGAGGCTGAATCAGAACATAAGAATGCAAAAACTGCTAGTCCCTCAAGATAGAGGCACAGAGGCTCAACACAACTAGTAGAAAATTCGATACCAATCACAAACAACCAAAAATTGGTGAAAACAGCTAGTTCCTCAAAACAGAGGCAAAACGGCTCGACACAACTAGCTGAAGGCTCCATACCAATCGAAAATACCAAGCAAAATCTGCTAGTCTCTCAAAAGAGAGGCAAAAGCAGCTCAACACGACTAGCAGGCTCAATACCGACTGAGAAAAAAATACAAAGAGAAGCTGAAAACTAAAAGGAGCACAAACACTCGGAGCACGCGGAGAAGCAGCAGGACAAAAGCGACTCCCCCTGAAAGCAAGCCTACACACAAGGGCTATGCACCAATGCTCACTATGAAGGATACCCATTGAAACACATAAAAGAGCTATACCAATTGAAGAAGAACATAAAGGAGCTAAACTCCCCCTAGCTCAAAGCTCTCCCCAAAATGCATGACTCTCCCATTTGTGCCAACACACAAGCTCCCCCTTGCAAACAGCTTCTCCCCCTTGACCAAAGGGAACATGCTGAGGGGTTTTGACATTTCTCCACTAGGTTGACACAAACACAAGACTAGTCATCAAACAAAAACATATGGGGGTTATGAAAAGCATTGAAAATGACCACAAGGTGTATCGGAGCTGGGGGTATGTACACTAAGCTAAAAATGCATGATATGCACAATGCAACAGCTTCAAGTGTATAGCAATCAGAATAAAAAGATTCTCAAAAGGGTGCTGCCCTGAAAGTGTAGCAACCAATACAAATGCTAGCAAATGCTCAAACTGATCAAATGAATACGAAATATGAACAATTAAGCATATGAGCAGTTTTAAGCCATTCAAAAGCAGTTCACCACTAAAATAGCACTTAGCATGAATAGACAGGAAATCAATCAAGTGCTAACTCAAGTATACAAGGTGAACTACCCCTACCAAAGTTCAAACATTATGCTATAGAATGAAACATAGACTTGTGATTTCAGATTTTAATCGGAGTTACAGCGGTGAAATTACACAAGTTCAAAATTCAGCATGTGATTGCGAGAGGATGAAAGCTTGTCATTGCCTAACTTTTCAACCAAGCTAAGCCTATGCAACAAAAGCAATCAGAAGCTTAAAGCACCGGTTTCGGTCTTACACTACACGGCTCAAGTTTAACTCAAAAGTGCAATGAGAAACAGTCTCGATACCGTGAAGTGCTAACACATGCAATCCCATCTCGATCTTTTCATTTCACTAGACTTGGATCAAATTTTAAGCACAAGGTAAATATGAACAATCCAAGAAAGTGAATGACTCAGTGCAAGAGACATAGCAACCTAGCATACAAAAAATAGCACAAGTGATCTCAACACATCCTACCCATGCTAGTTGCCAATCTCGATGGTGAACAAATTAAAACTTTCATAGTTGATTAGTCAAGTTCACCATTTGCCAAAAAATAGCTTAGCTCATAACATGTATCAAGTGATCAAAAAGAGCCTAAGCTACAAGCATCATCATGAATAAACAGGGCTAACAAAAAGAGCATAATCTCATTCTCATTGCTAAACATGAAGCTCCAAGATGCACTAAAATACATGATGAAATGCATGCAAAAGCTAGTCTATCAAAAACAAAGCAAAACTAGCCTAAAAAGGAAAACCCAAAACAAAAGGGTATCAGAGAAGACAAACTATGATACAACAAGCAAAATGCTTCCCCAACTAAAGGGAAAACACACACCAAACTCACAATAAAAGAGGCAAGAAACGCTCAAGCAACAGCCATCAAAATCCACATCGAAAAGACCACACAACAAAAAGAGGTCAAGGAAGAAGAGTACCAAAACCTGAACTCAGAAGTGTGTCGGAGGTACCTCATGAAGCGCATGACCGCCTGCTAGTGTGATACCCAAGGGGACGCATGAATCTGCTGAACTCCGGGGCGCCTGCCTCGCCGAAGTCGTCTCCCCGTCGCCTGATGCTGTTGCCCCCATAGGTGCAGATAGTGCTCACTGGAGAGCTGCTCGAACGGAACCCCAAGTCGTGGAAGAAATGGGATTGGGTCTGTGAGCCAAAATGCTCTCTCCAGGCTCATGTTCTCCTGGACACTCAAAAGCAGAAGAAAACACAAGGCATTGTCTTGTCCAGTGTGACCTCAAGGTCTCCACAAGGCGGTTAGTCACATAATAAGCATAAGGTGAGCTCTCAACAAAAAGAGGTCTACCTATGAATGATACCACAAGGAGATCTGAACTCAAACTAGTCAAGACTACCATGCAACAGGGTAAAGCACTATGGAGCAAAATGCAGCCTAGATACATGATCAACCCAAACATAGCCTAAACCTCAACAAATGCTACAATGCAAGATAATGATAGCAATAGATCCAGAAGCATGTAACATGATAAAATTGTGGAAAGGCTAGTCCTCAAACTAAACATGTCAACAGGGTACATGTAGCTAACCAAAACTAGCACCTAAAAGTGACACCTAATGAACATCATACCACTACAAATCAAGCTCATGGAGAAGTATGGTAAAACATGGCATAATGTTCATGATGATCACAGACTAGCATGAAAAGTGGAATAGCCACCCAAAACTGTACACAAGACTAGCATGACATGATACAGAAGATCGCACATGCTAGACTAAAACAAAACATGAAACAAAAGAAAATGTACATGCAAGAACTATACAAGTGAGCACATGAAAGACCATCTCATACCACAAGACATAGATCATGGTTGTATGAGGTATGAGTGTATAGGAAAGCTCACGGAGCTACAAAAGCCTCTTTGGAGGCAAATCTAAGCGGGGTGTAGAGAACCATCAACTCTTGATCACATCTAAAAGATCAAGCTCCATTAGGCTCATGTTCTCCACCCCGCGTCCTCATATCTACACACAAGAGGACAAAGTAACCCGAGTCTTGGATCCCGAAGGGTTAGCAAGCATGTACTTGGAACCCAAGACTTAGTCACAAAACTCAACTTATCTTGTGGGTTAGCATGATGCAAATGTTGGTTCAAATGCAATTGTGAAACACCCTTGGAAGCATTCCTCAAAAGGACAACTCGAGGAGAAGAACGAGTCATACCACGACAAAAGAGGCAAACATCTTCCATGGTTTTTTGAGAAGAACCAATAGAAGCACCATGAAAAGCATGACGTGGACCAAGAGAAGAAGCACTAGAAGCATGTCCATGACCATGACCTATCCCACTAGAAAAGGAGTCATAAAACCCATCAACAAAGAGGGGCTTCTTACTAGGAGCACAAGCGTTTATGCCATGAGAAGGGCTATGAACCACCATCTTCCTAGAAGAACGAGCTTGGCGCAAGCGTTTGGCACGCCGATAGCAAAAGCTTTCTTGATGCCCATCTTTCTCACAAAAAGAGCAATGGTACAAAGGCCTATAGGAAGGCACACCATTCTCCGACAAGTGAGAAGTCCCTTGGGACTTAGAACAAGAAGCATCAACGTTCAACTTGGTGCCAACACTAGGAGCACACGTTCCATGGGAAAGGCTACGCGGCTTCCTAAAAGCCTTAGCTCGAATACGCCGCTCGTGCTTGACACTGCGAAAGCAAAAATCGAATGAGTGTCCATCCTTCTTGCAAAAGGTGCAATGGAAAACCGGATTGGGAGCACGAGTCCCAAAAATATGAGAAGCACCCTTGCCAAGAGAAGTCCCTTGGACATCACTCGAAGAATCAGCAAGGTTAGGAGTAGCTATGAAAGAGCTATCCGAAACCTTGGCATAAGTGCTACCGTCAAAAGACTCACGCGCAACACAAGAACTCAACTCCGGTTGCAAAGATGCAAACTCAGAAATATCAACATCGGAGTTGGAAGAAATGCGTGACTCAAATGACTTAGCACAAAGCTCTTGCATCTTTTGGCAAAACCTCATTTTCAAACATGAGGCGGTCACAAGTACCACAAGGAGTGTTTCTCAAGTTTTCCATCTCCTTTTCAATGCACTCAGCATATGTGGTATGCAAGAGCTCAATGTCCTTCTCAAGGTTGGCACTCATATCATTGTGCTCAACCAACTTAGCGCTCATATCATCGTGCAAAGCCTTCAGAACCAAAACTTTTTTTTCTAAATCAATGCATGATGTGCACATGAAATCAATGGAAGAAACATCACCATTCACATCAAGCAAAGAATCATGAATAGCACAAGAAGTATGGCAAGCATTTTTATTCAAAGAGCACAAGCTACAAGGCCAGCATTTATCTCATCAATTTCAGCCCTAGCATGCTCAAGTTCATCTACACATGTGGAGTGAGTCAATTTTAGTTTATTAATTTCAGCATGTAAAGACTCACAAGAACCACATGGTAGAGAAGCTTTTGACCTAAGCAAGGCTATTTCAGATTTAGCATAAACAAGATCCTTGCGCAAGTCAAAGCATACAAGACATGGTATGGAAGCATTTGATTTCAACATTTCATTTTCAGATTTTAAGCTAGCAAGAGAAAAGCATAGCTCATCATTCTTCCTAACCATGTCACTACAAGAGGTGCAAGGTCAAGATGCACTAGACTTCCAATGAAAAAGGCCACGTTTTAACCTAGTGATGGAGCATTTCAATTTCTTGATCTTTCTATGCAAGGTATCACAAAGCTCATCATATCTCATGCTATCATCACAGCAAGCTTCAAATTGCTGGGATAAAATCCCAAGACAAGCAGCAAGGATACCTTTCTTGGCCTTGCCAAGTTCGTGTATACGATCCTCCGTTGAATGCTCGTCATCTCCTAGGAAGCCCAGCAAAGCATCCACCTCGTGTTCCGCCTCAACAGTTGTACTCCTTCTTCTTGTCAAAGTGTCATCCTCAATCGCATGTCCAAGACTCAAACCTAAGGACAAAGACATACTAGAAGAAGAGCTTGGTGCCATTTCCGAAAGCACCGTTAGTGTTAGCCAAAACACAAGCTCAACACCTCGACAAGCAAAGT
The DNA here is from genome assembly GCA_009763385.1 of Coix lacryma-jobi var. lacryma-jobi. Taxonomy (NCBI): domain Eukaryota; kingdom Viridiplantae; phylum Streptophyta; class Magnoliopsida; order Poales; family Poaceae; genus Coix; species Coix lacryma-jobi. Next base: position 68,044,481 of record CM019831.1, on the reverse strand, counting down.
CAGAAACACAACCGCTCTCAAAAGGTCGCCTTCGCGGATCCGGAAACGGTTAAGCTAGAGAGATCCTTAACTGGCTCCGATACCAATTGAAGGACCAAAAATGCTAAAGCAAGGCGACCAGATGGGGGTGAATGGGAGCCTAAAAATTTCTTCCGAAATTCCGGCCTCTGTCCCAACAAAATCAACCCCAAGAGCAAAGCCAACAAGCGTGATGTCCACAACCCAAGAGAATGGGTGGATGTTCCCTAGGAACACAGCGGGACACCACAAAAGCTCCCTCACCCAAATCCACGCGAGTCAACTAGTGACAGGATGGACTTTGGGTAACCTCAACCTCCCCCAAGCAACGCGAGGGGGATTCAGGCTATCTCACAAAGCAGGAAGCTCGATTTCTGTAGAGCATGAAGTCAGGAATCCAACGCAAAAAGCGGATCTCCAATCGAAGCTCGAACGCAAATGACACGGACAAAAACGTGCGCTGACTCGACTGACCGGACTCTTAAGTGCGTCCGGTCAGTATTGATCGGACGCGTCCGGTCATAGGAATCCTGTTTCGGGAGCTCTCTGGAACTGACCGGACTCTGAGGAATAGAGCATCCGGTCACAGCACAAGCAGCATCCGGTCAACGCACACAGACAGTGAACAGTACCTCGTGTGCGTCCGGTCACACGAAACCTATGCGTCCGGTCAAGTTCGCCTAGAATGAAACACTCGGCCTTCAATGATCGGACGCACAAGGTCAGCGTCCGGTCGGTTTGAGGCGTGTGTCCGGTCAACTCGCGCGAACTGGACAGCACGGGTGTTCGACGATCGGACTCTGACTCGGTGCGTCCGGTCGCTATGAGGCAGCGTCCGGTCACCCCGACCAGCCTACTGTTCTTCCACCGAATCGACCCGATCTCCCTCAAATCAAAAGCACGAGGGCTCAAATTTCGTATGAGGGGTCACAAGGATGTTAGTGAGCTACTCCTAAGAGATCATGGCTCGAACCTAACTCCAAATCGGTGAATCGAAGAAAATGATGAAGAACGGGCAAGAAATCGATCCCAAAACTAAATCCGACCGATCTATGAGTTTGTGAGGTATTAGAGAACTTCCTTCCGTAGAAAGAAGACTGTCACAAAGCTACACAAGATGGTTCAAACGGATTTGCGAATCTTCCCTCGAAACAAGAATTCTCGTGAAGATCAAAAGAGGGGAAAACGTGCAAATGCGAAGAACAAAATCGCAAGACAAATTAAAGCACGAATTTGATCCTTGGATTCAGAGGAATGGATGATTGATTAACCACTTGGTGTCACACTACAAGCCACTCCTAGCAACACAAAGCTTGGATGGCGAAAAGCTCAAGAACAAGAGCCGGTCTCCCCTCTAGCCCTAGCCTCCTCTCACCTAAACAAAATGAGAGTGACACCTTCCAAGGATAGCTATCCAACACAGCCCCTTCATCTATATATAGTCACATGTCCAAATGACACAAACGCCCTAACATGAAGTACTAACCCAAATACCCCCTAGGGGTAAAACCTTCCAACTCTGGCAGTTTCCATCTAACGGCCATGCACGCACATCCGGTAGCTTCGCCTCGACGCGACCTCCATGATGCCACCACGTGTCGTCATGTCGACCACCACGCCTTCATCACCGATAGCTTCGCCGCAACGCAAGCCTCTCGGTGCCACCACGCGTCGACCATCCTTTTGGACCTTCCCCCGGTTTTGAGGCCCAAACCGGGAAACCTGCCAGCCCTGGTTTTGAGGCCCAAACCTAGAAACCATCCACCCCGAGTTTTGAGGCCCAAACTCAGAAACCCGTGAGCCCAGGTTTTGAGGCCCAAACCTGGAAACCGTCCATCCAGAGTTTTGAGGCCCAAACTCGGAACGTAGACGGGATGTGGTTCGCACACCCCGACCACCGGCACCGATGCCGATGCATGTCCAGCCTCCACGCTGGGCACAATGCCTTCGCCATCCTTCTTGACTCAGCCGACGACACTTGCGCCGCACACAAACCCGTGTCAGACCTCTCGCCATGTGCCACGATGCCATCATCTTCCTCTCAACTCGGCCGATGCATCACACATCCCCATGTGCTCTCGCTCGCCGATGCCACGTGCCAGCTACCACAACTGGTCCTCTGGCCTCTCTGGTCCGTCAGTCCAAGCCTCACATCCACCCTTCACCGCTCTGGGTACATCGGCATGGCACGTCCACCGCACGACACGCCCATCCTTCACCGCTCCCGGTCCGTCAGCACGGCACGTCTCTACTTGACCTTCACCTCGCCATCGACCACTGTATCTGAGCTCAACACCTGCACATCAACACAGCCAAGAGACACATGTTGCACACACACACCAACACATGAAACACCACAACTCAACGCCACCGGTTAGTCATAAGCATTAAGCGCATAGCTAGATATAGACTCAACCGGGTAAAAGCCTCAAACCTTCCTCACAAAGGCAATCATTCATCATATATGTTCTCACTCTGACCCCTGATGAGCTCTCTGCTGAGGTCAAGAAACTTACTGCCGCCCTTCTTAGTCAAGATAAGTTGCTTAGGCGTGCTGCTAGAGAGCGGAAGGAGTTTAGGCAGAAGTGGGAGGATACGGTGAAGGAACTTGAGTCCGTCAAGTCCACCGTTGTCGTGACTGAGGAGGATGAGTGTGAGATGTGCTCCAAGCACATGACTGACCTTCTCACTTTGAGGGAAAGTATGTTTCTTTGATAGGTGAGGTGGATGAGCTTAGAGCTAGATCCTCAGTGTTGGGTGCGTGCAAGTCTTGTGCAGGCTTGCAATCGAAGTTGGCAGAGAAGAATGCCAAGATTGTGTCTCTTGAGAAGGCTAGCTCAGGTAGCACTTGTGTGTCTAGGTGCGCTTTGTGTGAGGGTTTGGAGATGGAGATTGCAAACGTGCAACATGACAAGATGCAAACCGAGGAAGAAAACACATACCTTCGGACCATCTTGTCATGGGTGTCTAGTGGTGAGCTGCAGCTTGGGATGATGATTGCCCAGTTCAAGCGTGCTGCTGGAGGTCCAGGTGTAGGTTTTGCTCAGGGTCTTGAGTGTGCGTCATCTTTTGACAAGATTGGAGAGTCGAGTGGTCTTAACCCAAGTGAGAAGCCCAACTCCACCACTACTACCAAACTTACTAAGGTTCCACCCAAAGAGCCTCTCAAGCCTAATACCAAATATGGAGTGTATGAGGAACCTCCGAGAGCTCCACCCAAGAAACAGACATGGGCTCCAAAACCAAACCACCTCAAGAACAAGCTAGACACAATGCCACCTAACCAAGAGGAGCTCATGCCACAGAAAGGTCAAGTGATCCATACCCACTACCGTGAGTACCAATAACCCTCTATGAGAGCGGTGAGGTACCATTGTGAGCACTGTGGGAGAGTGTTGACGTTTGTTAACGCAAATAGAATATGAAAGATTCCGCAAGCGTACAGAACATCATTGTAGCATTTTACCGGGAGTATTCCAGGATCGTTATTTATATTTTACCACAGGGAAGCTAGGGTCAAGAATCTGATAATTCACTATCATGCATCTACTAACTTAGTGTACTAATTAGACTAAAGCAGGAGTAATTGATATATGATATATATAATAAGGAAAGCACATCAAAGAGAATTTAATGATAAATGTATAGATAACAAACTCAGGTAAACCCTAGTCTAGACACCAAGTCTACACTAACGCTTACTACTCTAATTACTGCATATAACTAGACCACTCAATACGAGCGGAGATCTCATGCCAAGATATAACAACTATACTAATCATATATGAAAGGCATAAAGTAATTAGAGAAGATAAATATATTAAAGCATAAGTCTTACAAAGAAAAGGTACAAAGGCATACCAAAACTCTGAAGACTCCTCCGGAACCGGAGCGCAACTCCGCTCTCCCTAACTCCCAACTAAGCTAAGCTATTACATTGGAAAATCTAAACCTAATTCTCTAGGGAGGAGAGGTTGTCCTTCGAGGGACGCCTCTACAAAGACTCCCAGATGATGATGTTGTTGTCTCAGGGGGGGGTCCTGTGTTTATTATATAGGGGCTCCTGGCCTCCCCTCCACCTTGGGCAAGCGATGTGGGACTAAATCCTTCGCCATATGCACATGGGCCTTAATGGGCCAAAACGTATTGGAGAGGTCGGTTGGAGTGCGTCATGCGAAGGAGGAGCAGATTGGGCCCAATAGCTGACCGACCAGCCTAGAAGGGAGACCCACCGGTCTGCCTCTATGGCAGCTGGGCCCCACCTTCCGTGGGTCGCCTTCTCATGTCTTTTGGAATGTTCTGGAATGTTCTAGAATCTTCGAAGTCATATCCATCGAGGACTCTCGCTCCGGGACTCCAAATATAGCAAATCATATGTCCGTTTTGATCGTCTCGATGAGGTCTTCGCAATGGTGTGCTCTGTTTCATCACTTGAGATACTTTTATATGGTAAAAACATGGATGTCCTACAAAACAAGTGAGAGCACCAAAACTCGTGGAACTTGTTAGTTTCAAACCCTACAACTATGCTTTATGGTTCATTTCATGTCATTCTATGCATTAGTTGATGGTATAATATTGACATTAAGGACCGTCAACAAGTTCCCCCAAGCTTACCCTTTGCTAGTCCCTTAGCAAGCCAAACTCAACTATGGATCAGGAGTTGCTGCAATATCTGCACTTCTAACAAGTACACATGCATTCAAACAAAAGTTCTCATTTGGATTAGTAAAAGATATCATATTATTTATCACGAGGCTTAGTAGTTTACCTTGAATCTTGAGTAATTAAACGATAGAACGATCAAATCAAGCACCATGTCTTTAGTTTTTTCACTTCACCATTATTCCAGAGTTTTTATGAATTTTCAAAAAGCTTAAGAACATATGTTGCCAAATTAAACAATGGATCCAAAGAGAAAGTCAACCATACCATTGAATCGAGAAGTGCATGTGTATGGATAATGGAGGCGGATGCTCTTTTTAATATATCACTCTCTTTTATCTATTAGAAACACATGGCTATCAGGCTAATTCTACTATCGGGCATGTGCCCCATTTTTTGTTAATATTTTTTTTTTCTTTTTCGAGGTTCCAAACACTTGTCCCTTTTTATTTCCTCGGGATCTTTCTTTTTGAGGTTTCGGACACTTGTCCATTTTTATTTCCTCGGATTTTTTTTCTCATTTTTTTTCAATGGCCACATGCTTCCAACAAACTTTTGAGAGGATTGGAACAAATAATCATGAGCATTTATGCGGAAAATGGATGGAATGTGTAAGTGATCTCAATTCAATAGCATGATAACTTCTCATAGGGTCAACAAAGCTTAGTTTAACTCAATGCAATTATTAGTCATAATAATTTTAGAAATTCTCTAGAACTCTAGTGTTGTTTCAGAATAAGATTACTTAGACTCTGGATCAAGCATTTGCTACCCATATATTTAATTTCATTTGAAAGCATCATTAATTTTTTAAACTTAAGAGAACTCATGCTTAAAGGCTAGGTACTAGAAAGAAATACAATAGAGCAACTATTCATCATTTCCATTTTAAGAAATTAGAAAGAGAGTTCTTCAAATTAGACATGCTTTATTTATTTAATCTAACACACACTATAACCTATTACTAAAAAACAATAAGATAATAGTAAGACATACCTGAATCACGAAGATAACGGGGGTGCTCCTCCCCCAAGCTCGATGTTGTTGTAATAGTGTTGAGTCTTCATGTGCTCACATTTTTTTTTTGTATTTTGCATTTATTTATAGAAAGAAAAACTTAAGAGGATAAGGATACTTACCTGGATACACGGGGGGTGCTTCCCCCAAGCTGAATGTTGACGTAGTCGTTCGATCTTGCAATGTAGCGGGCTGGCAGTGAAAATGTTCTTCCTCTATCGTAGCATTGATTGATATTGATGGTTTTTGAAATAGTGCTCCAACAGTGTTTGGAACATCCACTTGCTCGTCAGCTTTTCTTGGTCATTCAATCCTATGAAACTCAAATAGACAACAAAACTTGTGGAATAGATTAAGCATTAGTGGTTGGCCACTCAAGCCTTAGTTGTCCAGAGTTTCAGTAAGATCTCTTTCTCAATATTTTTATATTTTAATATTTTTTATGATGCAAGAGAAAATGCAACAGGATGAATGTATGCATATTTATTTTTTTTGTTTTTATGCCACCACGGTGAATATTTCATTTGGGTTTTTACACACCACAGAATTATTCACATGGGGCTTTAAGTTTTATGATGCAGTGCAAAAAGTAAAATGTTTTTATTTTCTTTCTTTTTTTATGCAATGCTAATGCAGAAAAGTAAATATGCTATGGAGAGATGATGATGAAAACTAAACATGCAAAAACTAATGCAGAAAAGATAAATATGGATAACTACCGATTTTACCTTTCGGTGAGGGTTCAATGTTTTAAGTCCTCTGAACAGGACTTCTCACCATGTTCATTCTTGAGGTGCATCATTTTATCCCAATATGTAGACTTTGATAACTACACCTCTTGATATGGTGTCACTCATGTTCTTTGTAAGCCCAGCAATTTGAAGTGAAGCATCAGTTGTAGAAGCTAGCAGCATCTTGCTTAGTGTGCATGTTCTTGTAGATCCAGGATCTTCACTCTGTAGAATTTAGAAGTTGAAAAACTCCTCTATGTTTTGCTCAAGAGTGTGTCCTGCTCATAAAGACAAGGTAGAGATCAAGTGCATGGGCTCTGTTGGTGGAAAAACACCAACAGAACCAAAAGTTTTGTTCATTCTAACCTTAGGCACATTGAACAAGATAAACTTGTTGTTTATGTATTCTATTCAATCTTAACATGAGTGATAGGATCAGAGGATGAGCATGAAAGTAGCATCTTAAAATATTTAATAGATCAGATTGCTTAACTCAAGGAAGGATAATCTATGCACTTTTCATGATTGTGATATATTATCTTCCAAAGGTTGGATGCACAACATTTTAGCTCATTTAAGTGAGATTCAAGAGAGTAAAGCCAGGAACAAAGAGTAAAGAACTGAACATGTTGAGTTGATTAGGTTGGATCATGTGAGGTGCAACTTTAAACATGTTTGGTTCTTTATGTATGCGCATACCAGAAACAAGGAGAAGCTTTTAAAGTGATGGTCACTTACCTCGAAATGATACTTTATCATTGAAGAGTGATTGCGTCGAACCACCTTGTGGAAGTTTCTCTTGTCTAGCTGGTTGTTGTTCATGAGTGGCTTGTCTTCTCTTGCTTATCTCATAGTGGGCCAGCTGAGTCTTGTTCTAAATAGGTCTAGACGATGGAGGCTTTGTCAATTATTCTCTTAATTTTTTTTAGGCTTGGGTACTATCTCTCCATCTTCGAATTCTTGCAGTGCAGTGGCTTCATCCTTCATGATGTCTCCCTCAATTCCTGGTAGTTGGTTCTTCATTTGTCGGTTGAATCAACGTCTTCTCTTGGTTTTCTTCGGCTGCTCATAAGTGGTGTAGTTGTTAAAGAAGCAGCGACCCTTTTGATCGAAGATCCAAAAGTGGACGTCTCCAGGTCTGACATAGATGACAACATTGGCGGTGTCCAAGAACGTTCTTCCAAGAATGAATGATGGATCATATTCTTCTTCTTGGCTGGGGCAGCGTCCAGTGGCTTGTACTGATCAAAGTGTTGAAGCTGGATTTCTCCTTCCTCTCCTTGATCGTGAAGCAAATCTAGACAACGGAATGGTGTCTCCCCCAAGCTGGCTTGTGAAGTAGGTGGATATTTTTTCAACATGTTCTTGAGTTGAAATTGTAGGTCTTGTTGTTTTTGAAGTTCTTCCACCTCATCCCCCAAACTAGCTCTTGTGTTGAAATAATTAGAAGTGAGGAGAACTTCCACTGCTTGTCTTCATAGTGAACCACCAACAGACTTCCTTCGGACGACACATAGATGTTATAATGTAGTGGTATATCGTCACCTTGATATTTGTTGTTGGTGTCGGTGTTGATGTGTTTGACAATGCTGAGTGTAGGCATAGATTGACCCATACGGGGTGAGTTGCATCCTATTCGTCATCAGTGTCCTGGCTTAGGCCTTGGGATGGCTCAAAGCTTGGTTGCCTTCGACATCACTAGTGACTTGTCCGATGATGAGTTTTGTCTATCCACGAGTTGGGTTTTGGATCTTTAAGTTCACACCATGAACAAGCAAATCTCATCTCCTACAAAATGTTAGTGGACATATACCCGAAGGATTGTACTGAATTTGAAACATGGGTTGTTATCCACAACTATGTGTTATTCATCCATGCTAATGAAAAGATAATTTTAAGATTACTTTAGCATAGACTAGCGTTTTATATGTTGGCAGCATTTTAACATGGTTCAAGGCAAAAGATAACTTGCAGTAGAAGATAAATTGAAATAAACTTTAATACTCATAGTTCTTTCATCCATGATGAATGAGCTGAGTCTTCATTATGCACTTCACCATATGCCTTGCTTCATCTCTGATGTGAATTCATCTCAGGACTTTCCCAAAGTGTATTTAGAGTTCTCTGCAGGGGTTAGTCTAACAAAATATCCAATGTCTACACTAGTAATTTTTAGCTCAATAATCAAACTAGACTCCATGTCTAATTGGAATAAGGAAGACATTTTAACCTAAGCACCACGCTTAATTTAAAATCCTTTGAAAGTACTCACGAAAAGCACAACCAAACCAAAGCATACTATAGCAAACACAGGTAGAATGAGAGCATAAAAGAGATTTATTCAAAAAGAGATGACAGCGTATGATCACAGTGAGGAATGTATATTTTTTTTCTTTTTCTTTTTAGTTGCGGATGACATGAATGCTGTTGACGCAAAAAGTGACACCTTGCGCCAAGACACACAGCAAGCCGAACGAGGATAACTTCAATCGGGTGCCCGGAGTGTGCTGAATCCGGAGACGTGCCAGTCGGTTTGACCTGAAAACCAACAAGGGATAAAACGTGAGAATACCTCTGGAACATGCTGGGTAAAACCAGACAGTTCCATATGTACGGCTTCGAAAGCCAATCGCGACGGCACACAGCTACAGAAGCTGTCTGTCAGAGCATGTTTGCAAAGCTATTCGACAAGTATGAGAACAGAGTATGTGAAGCATATTAACTGCCGAATGCAAAAGAAAGACATGCTTGAACGAATCAAAGATATTATAAACAGGCAACTTGCAAGAATAGATCTATCCAAATAACACATGCATAGGCTAATCCAACTAATCTGCCGCACGTTTAGTCTTCATAAACCCGTCAAGCATAAACTTAAGCGAAGCTAATCCACCGCATGATACCACTTGCTATAAGTCTATACCACTTCTTATAATTAGATCAATCCACCGCATGATACAATCTAATTATAACAAGCTAAAAGCATGCATATATTTGTACAGATCTATAAGAGCTCATTACTCGTGTAAGCTTAACCAAAATCGGCAAACTATCCGAGTTGGGGTCCATGAGGAAGGAACATACAAGCAAGCATGATCAAACTAATCTAAAACCTGCATCTGCCGCACGACACCCAGTTCTATCAAAGCATAAACATGATTGACATGTATGAACCCACAACATGTAACAACCTAGATTGAAAGCTGATCCGACCATCATGATCTTATGATTAGCAAAGCACAAGCAAACTTGTGAAACAAGGCCGAATAGAGATCAATCTAGATTGGGCAAAAGAGTGTTACGGGAATTAAATAAATAAAGCACATAACACATGATAACTTAATGAATCTACTAGATCTGCCAAATCTAATAGAGCCGATAACTATTTTTACTCATGTCTTAATCCGCCGCACGATACAAGGCACGAGCAAAAACTTCCCGTCATAAGCTTAAATCCTTCGCACAATACTAAGCTTAACATACGAGACTACTTACATCATATCTAAATCCACCGCATGATACTAGACATGATAACAAGGTTGCCGATACTTACGGAGGTCCACGGATCTATGTTTCCTCTCGAAGAACTCGACGACATGACTTAAGGACTCGAAGATGGCACAGGGCCGATTTGTATTGATGTGGTTGTGAACCATTTTATAATGGTCGAGGGCTTATATTTATACCCTGGATGAAATACGAGTCCTAGACGATTACGAATTTACAATATGGAAAGATACGAAATCTATTCCTAATCTTCTCGGCATCTTCCATTGTCACGTGTCTTCTCGTGCAAGCCGGCTTTACTCGTAACATCCATTTCCCGAAAGGAACCATCGTCTTGCAAAATAGCCGACCGCACAAGCATGCACCAAAACCTTGAGGATCAAATAGTCATCTGATTGCTTGCCGAATCCTTTCCTCTCTGCTGGCTGGGTCTACCTGTCATACTCTTGCGCGTGCCAGAATTCGGTGTCAACATATGCCCCCTAATTTTGGGACAAATATTTGTTTCAAAATTCCTTTTTCATACACACACGTGGAATCCCCAAAAGTGTAGAAACCTCGCGTGTCATAATTACTTCACCTACTGATTCATCCCCCGATGCACCTCTTGGGATCCCTTAAAATCCCCCTTTACTTTGTTCTGACTCGTGCACCCTAAATTCCCCTGCTTTGTTCTCGAACCAGAAAAAACCTCTTTTCTCCTGTTATTCCCCAACCAGAAGATGTCTTCCAAGGCAAGCCGCCATAGCTCTGAGTTCGGAGCTTCTGGCACATCTAAAAGGAGGTTGTTCCAAAAAATGAAGCAACAATTCTTACTTCGTTGTTTCCTTCAGGAGAATCAATGATGATTTCCCCGAGGACCTGACTCGGAAGCTTGCAGATCTTCAATTTGATCTAGAGGGAAAGGATTGGGAGATCACTCGAATCTCTCGAGAACATGACGCTGCTCGGGAACGAGCCACCGGTAAGTATTTCCTTCATCTCTTCCCTTATTCTCTTCTTTCACCTTTATTCACTCTTCCTCCTTTCAGCTCTAGCAGCCAAACTCCATGCCCTTGAAGCTGCCATCACCAAGCTCGCCATTACGACCGACGTAGCGGGTACGACACCCCTAAAGCTGGTGAAAGAAGTTAACCGAATCCTCCCCACCATCTCTAGGGCCAGCATGGGGTACGGCGCGGCGCTCGCCTTCTCTGCCGTGAAGATTCATTCTGGCGTTGATTACCGCAGATTTGATGTCTGTGAGCAAGAACTGGAGGATAGAGTAGAACACTCCGTAGAAGATATGAAGGAAGCCGGAACGGATCTGGCCGACACCTTTGATCACTTTCTTCCGATTAGGCGTAGGATGGAGTGGATAAACTGGTAACCTTGCATTTTCCTTTTGTAAATAAAAATCCTTTGTTCGTCCTCTCGAACCCAATCTGTGACTGATCCTTCGAGATCAACATATGCTTTGTTCCGTGCACCAGCTACCGATCTGAGCTTTTTCTCTTTATCTCTTTTTTTTACCTTAATGATCGATGTGCATTACATCGGCTGTCGTTGGTAATCATGCCGATTGTCACTTCCTCGTAAGTAACCATTAGTCACCAAAGTTGTCAGCCTCTCGATGATGACATTAGGACAAAATTCTTCACGGGACTCTCCCTTTTTTTTAGCTTCCTGCCCTTAGTGTCAATCGGCAATATGAATCCTTTAAATAATCAGCCGAAAGCGAACACTCCATATAGCAACCATTTTTAGCCGAATTCTATTGGTCCACAAACTCCCCAGATCAGCAAAACTTGGCCTATAGACTATGAGAACTCCAGCCCGTTGTGTGACTTAGCAGTGCGCAAGCTATAGCTTTCTAGAAATATGACCTCATACAGGTCATCCCCTTTGACTATAACTGATCAATTTGACTTGCAAACTTTCTATTTCTCGGCTTTCAAGCTCAAGCCAGGGAGAAAATCTTTCGCCTGCGCTTCCAATAATGGTAGGCAATGGCGACCATGACAATCATAACGTTGGAGACAAAATAGGAGTAAGCCGAGCACCAACTCACCAGCGTCATGGGTAAAAATGAACTATCTGCCCCCTTGCGATAGCTTTCTTGCTTGCCTATCTCCGATTCACTGTTCGTCTCATCTCCAGAGCGGGATCTTCCTCCAGCCGGGCTTGGGTTCTTCCTCGAGAAACGGTAGCTTCAACAATTTCTTCCAAGCGTTTCCCTAAGCCAACAGACTCTGAATTTTGACAATTCACTTTTAGCAGATCCATCTGGACGCTCTTCGGTATCGTGAGGAGAGGGACAAATCCCAGAAGGGGCTGGAAAATATATCCAAGAAGCATGATATTGAGGACGCTGAATGGGCAGACCAAAGGAAGCAACTCTGCAGTATAATCACAGGTTCGCGGAGTCTTGGTTCTTCCCCTTCTCCTGATTGAGTCTGCTTCTGCCTAATATACCCTTTTTCTTGTCAGCTTTGTCCGCAGAGAATGACCGTCTGAAAGCTGCAGCAAACAGAGTTGCCCTCAAGGTGAATGCTTGTGGGGATTCAGCTGAAGCTCGTCTTGAAGCCGTAATTAGCCGCATAGATCAGGCCGTCGTCCAAGGTGTGCATGCCGGGGTTTCCTTCGGGCTAGCGGCAATGAGCTCTTGGACCAAAGAAGATTACTCTCTCCTACTAGTTGGCTTTGCAGGCAGGGATCCGGATGAACTTGAATACCTTGATATCTATGACAACCACGCTACCGTCATTGCTGAGATCATTGACCCGCAATCCATTGTAAACAAATTATTCGCAGGGTAATTTGTATTTTGACGGATCTATGAATGAGGCCTTGCAATATATGAAACCCGCTCTTCTCTGAATAACGCCTATTTGCATTTCTCAATCCCCCAGTAATTTTCTTTGATCGCAGAACTTCTTCAGAAGAACGTTTGCCGAATGTATGATGTCATTCTAGACGACTAGATCCTATTCCTCATATGTCATGTCACCCGGTACTGCACTTACTGCGCTCCACCTTTCTCTTCCTCCAATAAACCTACCACTTGAGAAATGCTAGGATTATCAGGTCATGAACACTCTTGCACTAAAGGTGATATAAATAATATCGGCTATAAACTTAAATCTCCTGGAACATTTCTCTACTAAAGGCGATGCTTTTCATCGGCTGTATAAAAATATTCCTCAAGTTACATGCGTTCGGCTCTTAACAAGTAGTGCCGAAGCTGGATCCACGAGTGACAAAATCTCTTTACAGCCGAATACCCTTCTCTGGGTCTAACATTTTTGGCTAAAGCTAGCTGCTATTTATCCTCTTAAATTTTAAAATAAGGGCCGATCCTGCTATAAGGCTATCGGCCACCACGTACAACTTGAAATGATTACCAAGTTGTGGAAGTGCCTTCATATACTTTTCAATTTCACCAAGACACTTCGTTGTACGTCACTTTGCGTGAACTCTTGACCCTTCTCTAGCTCTGGCAATGGAGAAATAGACAGATTTCTCAAGAGTTTACCAACTTTAACCTATACCGGACTCAAATTCGCACATATTAATCCTGTCCTCGGCTTCATCATCAACACTTTATTCCCTGTCAGCCGATATAGAACTTGGTCCCAATTCTTCTCCATTACCTCAATCGTATTACTCATTAAAAATTGCTCTGTGAGCCGATTGTCTGAATCGGCTGTTGGTCCTCGTTGAAAACGTTTACAAGACCTGCTTCCCAAGCTCTTCCAGAAAAGCACTCAACGCCATCATATTCCCAGTAGATAGGCTCTGTATTAGCAATACTCACTGAATCATTAGCATGGACGATTTCGATGTCATCTCCGATCCACTGGATGAGGAACTGATGCATAGTTGACGGCACACAGCAGTTTGCATGTATCCAATCTCTTCCTAATAGCAAACTGTATGCCCCTTGCCATCAATGACGAAAAAGGTAGTGATCAAGGTCTTAGTCCCGATCGTCAACTCAACATGGACTGCTCCCCGAGTATCAGAAGAATTGCCAGAAAAGTCTCTCAACACCATGTCGGTCTTTAGCAAGTCTTCACTTGCCATCCCAAGTTTTCTGAAGGTGGTATACGGCATGATATTTATGGCAGCCCCTCCATCAATGAACATCTTAGTCAGTGGCTTGCAATTAACAAAGCCTCTCATATACAATGGCTTCAGGTGTCTATGCTTAGCTGGTTTATCAAACACCGCACTCTGAGCCAAGACAAGATGAGCCAACAACTCTTGGAATTCATCTTCATCAAAATCTGAATACACTTCGTCTTGGACATCCTGTTCTTCGGGAGCTATAAATTCTGATGGAAGAAAGAAAGCCATGCATGTGACACCCTAGTGTCAAGCACTGCATTAGGAATTGCAATTAGCTACTAAGAAGCATAAGCAATGCATTGCATCATTTCATGTGCATGAGAGTGCTTTTGTCTTTTGTTTATTTAGTTGGATTTGGATTTCTATTTGACTCGATGATTTAAGTGGATCTCTGCTTGGGCAAAGAGTTTTATAAAATAGAGTTGGAGTTTTTGACCTAGTTCAAAATAGTTTATCAGATAAAAATGAGGCAAAGAAAATGGTTTATGTTGCAAAACTGGCTTTATTTATGTGGAGGTTGTAAAAATGGTTTTCAGAAAAAGTGTCTTATATGAAAGTTGTAGAGAAAATTATTTTGAGCAACTTTCATATTTGGGTCAAAACCTAGTTTGGAGTTTTTGAAACTGTTTTGAATGGTCAAAGTTTGAAAAGAATTTGGAAAAAGAAAAAGGAAAACGATTTCTCCCGTGCCCCACCTTTCGGCCCATCTGGCCTTTCGGCCCAACTCGCGCGCGCCGGCCCAGCTCGCCCGCTCGCGTGCGCCAGCCCGCTCCCGCACTCGCCCGCGCGCCGCGCGCGCCGCGCACCGCCGCCCGCCTGACGCCCGTGCCGTACGCCGGCCGCAAGCGCTGCGTGGCCGCCTTCGCCTGCACCGTATCCCGCTCACCCTATCGCCGCAAGACCGTTGCTCGCTCGATCACGCCACGATCCCCGCTCGCCAGTCGCCACTCGCCTCGCCTGCCGAGCCCTGCTGCCCGCGCGCGCCGCACGCCACGCCGTGGCCCCCGCCACGATCGGCCGTCCGCCGCTCCAACGACCAAAACCCCACGCGCCCGCACTCCTCTCTCTTTCACTCCTCACTCGCGCCCCCCTCGCTCTCGCTCTCACTCCCTCTCCTGCCCACGAACGCAAGGCCGAGCGCTCACCTCGCCTTGGCCACTGCACGCCACCGCGAGAGCGCCTCCCCACGTTCCAGCCCGCACTGAGCCACCGCCGGCCGATTAACTCCGGCCACCACTCCGCCATCATCTAGACCGCACGGTGCTCCTGCTTCCACTCCGCCGGAGCCCCACCACTGCTAGAACAAGAAGTGCCATTTCTCGGCCGCCATCGACGACCAGGAGTGCACGCCATTGTTCTACACCACCCGAACCTTCGCCGAGCCTCGTATCTCCCGTCGAGCTTCACCGAGTCAAGGCAAGGTGAGAACACCTATCCACCTCAACGCTACCGCTCCCTATCTCACTCTATCTCCCAGGCCGAGCGCCATGGGCGCCGCCGCGGCCATGCTCAAGGTCGCGCTCCTCTGGAGCCAATCAAGCCAAACCAACCCCGTAGCTATGCTCCTTAGGGTTCACTCGAGCTTTTGCCTCCCCCAATTTCTCAAGTCGCCGCCGGAAACGGCGTAGCCGCGCGTTGCCGCCATCACCGTGCGCCGCCGCTCGCCGCCGGCATGCTCCGGCCGTGCGCTAGCCAAACCACCTACACCACTCGATGTGCCTCGTCGAGGCGAGTCCACAAGCCTAGCTTCCCCGCCGGCGACCTCACCGTCGGCGAGGAATCGACGGTCAAACCTCTCCCCTGTTTTCCATCTCGCCCGAGTCTCGAGCCAGGCCTCGGACGGGCGATTGTTTTCCGTCTCGCCCGAGTCTCGAGCCAGGCCTCGGATGGGCGATTGTTTTCCGTCTCGCCCGAGCCTCGAGCCAGGCCTCGGACGGGCGATTGTTTTCCGTCTCGCCCGAGCCTCCGAGCCATTCCTCGGACAGACGTTTGTTTTTATCATCTCGCTCGAGCTAGGCCTTGAGCGAACCCTCGGGCACTGTCTCGTTCGAGCCGGGCCTCGAGCGAACACACACCTACCGCCGTGCGCTCGAGCCAGGTTGGGTCGAGTTGGACTGGGCCGAAAGCCCCGTTTGGGCTAGAATAAAGTTTTTCTTTTTTTCTTTTTCTGCACAGTAACTAAGTTTGTTAATTTTGCTATAATTAATCTGTAGCTCTGTTAATTATGAAATTTCAGTTTTGCTAGTTTGCTTATGAGCAGATCTATCATGAAAAAATATGAAAGTATTTTTGGCAGAAGTTTATTTTACTGTTTTTATTTATTCCAGTTTATATGCTCTTGCTAAGATAAATGGTTATATATGTTTTCTGGTTGAGTTAATTTCTGGAAAATTTTGTGTAAGTTTATTATCATGTTTTACACCTGTGAAAAATATATGATGCACTGTTTATGTGGAAAAAGTTTCTGTTATGGTTTAAAGTCCTTTTTGGCTGATTTCTTAAGAACAAATGTTAAGGTGTTTTATATGCTGAAATAAAATATGGAAAAATTTGTATAGTCTGTGTTTATGATGTCCAAGCTAAAAAAAATATAAGCATGATCTGTTATGTGAAGAAATCTGAAGTTGTTTTACAAATGTGCTTTTCTGTGTTTTTCTTTGGAAATTCATCTAAGAAATAATATAATGTTTCTGTTCATGGAACTTTCTTGATAAGCATAAAATGTGAAGTAGAATCTGGAAAAAATATGAAGTTGAGTTTATCACCCTTTTCCAGTAGGGTTGTAGTTCAAGTCGTTTATTTTGGGATAGATTTGTTTATTTGGTGTAGGCTTGTATGTTTATGCTCTGGCCACAAGTTTTCTGCAGTAGAATGCTTTTGAGCAAAAGAAGCCAGGAAAATTATGAACTCTGCTGTTTGACACATTTTGGATAAGGAGCTAGTTCAAAGTACCTTTTGAGCAGTTTATTTGTTATTTTTGTATCTGCAGTTCTGTATTTTATTTTTGGCTGGAATTTATTCAGTAGAGTCTTGAGAGTGTTAATTGTCTTCTGGAATTTTGTGGATTTTTCTGAGTTCAGAAAAATGCACTTGCAGTTCAAACCTGAATTTCGTTTGAATTATTAAATAAGAAATAGGTGAATAAAAGGATTTTGTTTCATGAATTAAATAAGTATTTACCTCAATGTCAAAAGTGGTTCAACAAGTTGGTTTTGTTGGTTTGCAAGAAATTCTCTTTTCATACAACACATCTTGCACCCGCATTGTAATTATTTATTAATCGTCGCATGCAATAGGATCGACCCGTCCGGAGCTCGACCAGGAGCCAGAAGCAAACGCCGAGCAGCAGATTCCGGAGCTTCAGCAAGCCGAGGAGGTCGACCCTGTCAGCGACACTAACTTGCCCGAGTGCCCCTCCCACGAGGCCTCGGTCTTCACCCAAGGCAAGCCCCGGAGCATTCTAAGTCTCCCAGTTTTTATAATTAAATTACTTGAGTCCTTTTATATTGTGATGCATTAGGTATAGGAGTTGATTGAATCCTATTTGATGCATTATCCTCCCTCGATTATTGTTTACTCCTACCTTGTTATCCTGTTACTTACTTATAAATGTAGATTGCTTAGCCTGCTGAATAAAAGTAATAGTTGAGGATGTTTCCGTAATACCCTGATGGGTAGTTACCGGATCACGGTTGGCTATATTTGCTATCGTGGAAAAGAACCTGAGTAGTAATGAAATACGGTCAACTGGAAGGCAAGGCACCAAGTTGGAACTTGGGGGCAGTCCGTCCGTTGGATTGTGTAGGTTTGTATCGATGTTGGCCCTCGTTCATTTTTGAACGCGCCCTTTTACTTAGGGATATGTCGGTGCCGTAATCATTGACCCCAAAGCCGGTTAGAAGCTGTTCGGGCCGGTCTCAACCCGTGTCGTGCCCTCTAGTATGGAAATTGCGATCTGCCGCGTGAGGCCATCGCCAGGTTCCAATTGGGCGGTCCGTGCTGTGAGCCGCCAAGATTACCACCACGAACAAGCATCGAGCGGTTGCCCAATGCATGGACCCGACGGGGAAAGTGTGGGCTGGTATTAAAGGTCTTTCACCAGCTGGTTTGGATTTCGATTCGAGTCGCCGTCTCCCCCGGTTAGTGGGAAACTATGGCGAGCTTCACCACGATACAACTCCATGTGATGTTTTAAAAGGTTCAACTAAAATGTGCATAAGTCAACTGGATATGGTTATATTATTGATTGGTAGATTCAAGTGAGTGCTCTAGTACAGGTGAAAAACCTAGAGTTAAGGAATAGGTCTAAAAATGGCAGCTCATCTTTATCATTAATTACCTCTTATCTGAATCTGAGCTTTTCACAACTGAAAGATCCCAGCTCTACCTCAAAAGCCTTGCATACCCTTGGAGTCTTTATTTTCAGTTGGACGGGTAAGTCTAGCTGAGTACATTCCCGTACTCAGGGTTTATCTCATTTGTTGCAGATGGCCAGGTCTACTTTGGCTATTGTAAGCACTGCCTCTACCCAGTGGAAGGTGATGAGGAGTAGGCCCAGGACAGGGTCGTCCAGAAGCTTCCCTTTTTCTTTTGATGGTCTGAGACTTCTAGTGGCACATTATCTAAAAAGGGAAGAGTGAGTTGTGTGAGTTGGTTTCATCAAACAGAGTTTATTTGGACCACGTGTGTGGTGGTCGTGCTTTAAACTATTTCAGCTTCCGCACTTTTAAAATTCAGTATTGTAATAACTCCGTTTTAAATTCGCACTCTGATATTTTAAATTCGGTTTCGTTTTCGCTATGATGTATCTTTACAAATGTACTCCTTGAACGATGCGATCCTGTATGGTGTATGGTGTTAGAAATCCTTCGAGATTTCCGGACTACCGGGGTTGTATGGGTTCAAGTATCAGTCGAAGTCAGACGGATTTGGCTAAGATAATACTTGAGCTCTTATAATCAGGACGGTTCCGCCATAATGCATGCGTCAGCCGAACGATCACCCCCATCCGGCTTCTCTTTGGGGCGCCAAACTCGCTTTACTTTGGCATTTGCTTGCTCCACTCTTTATTTCTTAGGCGCTGCACCCTCCTTTTCTGGCTTTTCCTCAATCCTGGTGGACACCACTGTCCTCTCTGCCAGACATACTCGCGGTACTCTTCTTCTTCAGTACAAACCCAACTTTGATCGGCAAATCCTCTTCCCTGCCGATCATCGGAATTATTTATTTTTACGCACCGATCGTCCTCAGTGTTCGTGCCCCAAGCCTCTCATGGACAGATCGGTAGTTGACTCGAGACTGCCTATACTCGGAGTACTGATTACTGCACTCAGGGCAGTTATTCTTAACAGGCAGCTTCAAGCCTTCGTTCCAACAATACTGGAAGAACGAGCATTCCCAATGAGATTGATCATGTTCCCTCGTATCTTCCCGTTCTTCCTGATACATCACTTCTTCGTACCTTCGATGTTTCTCCAGGAACTTCCGTTCTTCATAAAGTCTCTGCTTCTGGTATCGTTCCTGTTCCCGACGCCATTTATTCAACAAGATGCGCGTCGTGACCCTGGGTCTGGAAGTTTCACCCATCTCAGTTCGGCTATTTTGGAACCGAACCCTCTGCTGAAGCTCTCTCTTCATAATCTGCCGATTAGGGTCAACAGCACCAGCTTCCCTTGCTCTATCAGAGGTTAAAACTTTCATTTTGCTCTTATCCTTGGGATCAGCTGCGTTGATCATGTTAACAGAGAAGGACACAGTATTCTATCCAAAAGGGCTACCATCAATTTTTATCTTTCCATCAAACCTCAGATGCCCGTCCTGGATAGCTTTCTGGATTCGCACTCTGAACACTTGGCAATCATTTATGGAGTGGGATCTAGTATTGTGAAAACCACAATACTTCTTGTCCTTGACCCCTTCAGGATGCAGCATAGGATGACCTTCCGGCAACTTGATGCGTCCTTCCTTCAACATGTATTCAAATAATTTATCTGACTTGGAAACATCGAAGTCATAGGTACCTTTCTGCTGCCTCAGCCATCGCTGGTTGACTTGAGTTGGTTCTTTATCCCAGACTATCTCGGCTGCAGCTATTTCATCTTCATCATCGTACTCAGCTGCTTCCTCTAGGAAAGCTTGATACATCTTGGCAGCCACATCACCCTTTTGGAACTGATTATTCCTCTTGAACCCCTGGGCTTGATTACTCATCGTCGCCAGCCTCTGTGATAACTGCCCGAGGTCATCAAACTCCATGCCGAACAGCCTCTCTTTGATACTCGGCAACATGGCAGCTATGGCTATCTCCGGCAGTTGATCATCCGGCAAATTCAGAGAATAGAAAAGATTCTTGGTCTCCCTGAATCGACGCAGATATTCTTGTGGAGTCTCGCCAGGTTTCATCCTTAGGCTCATGAGATCGACCAACTTTTTCTCGCTGGTACCCGTAAAGAAGTACGAATGGAATTTCTGCTCCAGCTCCGGCCATGTATTGATAGAATTTGCTGGCAGAGAAGAAAACCACGAGAAGGCTGGCCCTGTTAATGACAACGGGAAATACCGAATCCTCCAAGCCTCATCTGTAGATGCTTCTCCGAGTTGCATCAAGTAGCGGTCGATGTGCTCTATAGTACTGGTGTCATCCTGGCCTGAAAACTTGGTGAAATCAGTAGGAGGTTTCACCCTTGGAGGAAGAGCTACTCGATTGTACCACTCTGGATAGGGGGACTTGTATGTGTAAGTTTGATTCTTAGGTTTCAGGCCGAATTGATTTTGCATCATATCAGCCATTTTACGCATGATGAGGTCAACATTCGGATCAGGAGTTGCTTGTGCCTGCCCCCCAGGATGTAGCCCTGCCGAACTCTTATAGCCTAGATTTGGAAGAGCATTAATTGAGCTATAATCGATGAACTCATGATATCCGTCTCCAAACATATTCTTCTGCATCCTGTTCGCTGCAGGAGACACTTTAGAAGCAGACTGCGGGACATTCCCTGTCGTGCCGAATGCGAGCTGGCCATAGGTCTGAGGAGGTTGCTGCGTCTCATGAGGAACCATCCCACCTGTGCTTGGGCCAGCTCCGCCCTCTCCCGCGATCCTTTGATGTTGAGGTACTGGGAACAACAACGGTCCCTGCATCGGACCAACAGTTTCTTCAAAGCATTTATCCACGGCTGGACTGAAAGCATTGACCATGATAGCGCGAAAAGTGTTCAGGAAAGCAGACTGATGATTGGTCACAGCTTCTGATACAACCTTATGCATTATTTCAGTCATCTTCTGACTAGCTTCTTCTTCATTGGGGATGTCATGTTGATGGTGAGGAAGAATCTTTGGGAACTCCTGCTTCTGGAAGACCCTGCCACTCTTGTTCTTGAAGAAAGACGTCAGGCACTTGTGTTGGAATTCATCGCAGGCCTACTGTACCAAGCTTTTCGACTCCAGCGGCAAGTCATCCATGATCACATCCAGAACTTGATCATCGCTGATATCAGGCATCTTTGAAACGAAGTCGTCCCACTGGGCGTGCCAAAAAGTGTGTTGACGCAAAAAGTGACACCTTGCGCCAAGACACACAGCAAGCCGAACGAGGCTAGCTTCAATCGGGTGCCCGGAGTGTGCTGAATCCGAAGACGTGCCAGTCGGTTTGACCTGAAAACCAACAAGGGATAAAACGTGAGAATACCTCTAGAACAGGTTGGGTAAAACCAGACAGTTCCATATGTACAGCTTCGAAAGCCAATCGCGACGACACACAGCTACAGAAGCTGTCTGTCAGAGCATGTTTGCAAAGCTATTCGACAAGTATGAGAACAGAGTATGTGAAGCATATTAACTGCCGAATGCAAAAGAAAGACATGCTTGAACGAATCAAAGATATTATAAACAGGCAACTTGCAAGAATAGATCTATCCAAATAACACATGCATAGGCTAATCCAACTAATCTGCCGCACATTTAGTCTTCATAAACCCGTCAAGCATAAACTTAAGCGAAGCTAATCCACCGCATGATACCACTTGCTATAAGTCTATACCACTTCTTATAATTAGATCAATCCACCGCATGATACAATCTAATTATAACAAGCTAAAAGCATGCATATATTTGTACAGATCTATAAGAGCTCATTACTCGTGTAAGCTTAACCAAAATCGGCAAACTAGCCGAGTTGGGGTCCATGAGGAAGGAACATACAAGCAAGCATGATCAAACTAATCTAAAACCTGCATCTGCCGCACGACACCCAGTTCTATCAAAGCATAAACATGATTGACATGTATGAACCCACAACATGTAACAACCAAGATTGAAAGCTGATCCGGCCATCATGATCTTATGATTAGCAAAGCACAAGCAAACTTGTGAAACAAGGCCGAATAGAGATCAATCTAAATTGGGCAAAAGAGTGTTATGGGAATTAAATAAATAAAGCACATAACACATGATAACTTAATGAATCTACTAGATCTGCCAAATCTAATAGAGCCGATAACTATTTTTACTCATGTCTTAATCCGCCGCACGATACAAGGCACAAGCAAAAACTTCCCGTCATAAGCTTAAATCCGCCGCACGATACTAAGCTTAACATACAAGACTACTTGCATCATATCTAAATCCACCGCATGATACTAGACATGATAACAAGGTTGCCGATACTTACGGAGGTCGACGGATCGATGTTTCCTCTCGAAGAACTCGACGACACGACTTAGGGACTCGAAGATGGCACGGGGCCGGTTTGTATTGATGTGGTTGTGAACCATTTTACAATGGTCGAGGGCTTATATTTATACCCTGGATGAAATACGAGTCCTAGACGATTACGATTTTACAATATGGAAAGATACAAAATCTATTCCTAATATTCTTGGCATCTTCCAATGTCACGTGTCTTCTCGTGCAAGCCGGCTTTACTCGTAACATCCATCTCCCGAATGGAACCATCGTCTTGCAAAATAGCCGACCGCACAAGCATGCACCGAAACCTTGAGGATCAAATAGTCATCCGATTGCTTGCCGAATCCTTTCCTCTCTGCTGGCTGGGTCTACCTGTCATACTCTTGCGTGTGCCAGAATTCGGTGTCAACAAATTCATATAAGGAACTAAACATGATGTGGATTTGATAATAGAAAACCTAAACTTAATGGAATGGATGCAAGGATGATCCAAAGTAAACATGCAGTGGAATGCAAGAAATTAAAAGATAACTACTCATAATGTTTAAAGTCCATGAGCAAGACTGTCTCACCTCGATCATACTTACCATGACTCACAACTGGGATTTGTGAGTGGCGCAGCATAAATATCCGTCATATGGGATGAGAGTTGAATTGTTGTGACAACGACCTTTTCTCCAATCTACACACGGTTAGAATAATATATATGTATGCACAAACCTGTGATATGGCAGGGTTCCAGGATTAATGATGGATCTTGAATGTTCAGGTACCCTGAGTTCTTCATTCTTGTGGAATCTTGCCGTAAGGTCGAAATGGCATATGATGTCCTGTCTATTCCACACTCAACAGAACAAGGGGTAATCCTACTAAAGCTAGTGGTACAATAAATTAGCAGACATCAAGATCATTATCAAAATCTTTACACCAATTGCTTCCCCGGCAACGGCGCCAAAAATGCTTGTTGACGTTTGTTAACGCAAATAGAATATGAAAGATTCCGCAAGCGCACAGAACATCATTGTAGCATTTTACCGGGAGTCTTCCAGGATCGTTATTTATATTTTACCACAGGGAAGCTAGGGTCAAGAATCTGATAATTCACTATCATGCATCTACTAACTCCGAGTACTAATTAGACTAAAGCAGGAGTAATTGATATATGATATATATAATAAGGAAAGCACATCAAAGAGAATTTAATGATAAATTTATAGATAACTATAGTGGGAGGACAACGGGAGAGATCAAGGTTCCTATGCACTTCTCTATTACTTGGGTTCTAAGGTAAAAAGGATGAAAAGATATAGCAGTTATAAACATTGGCACTTTGGAGCAACAGTACCTTTCCGATTCTCGAAAAAGACTGGGAAAAGGCTAATCGGGAGAAGGCTGCCAAAAAGCTCTACGAAAACACCAATCCTAAAGTGGTGGATTATAACAATCTTCAAAGCTGTCACCTCTGTAGCTACCACAACTATCTGGAGGATTGGTCGCAAACTCAGGTAAACCCTAGTCTAGACACCAAGTCTACACTAACGCTTACTACTCTAATTACTGCATATAACTAGAGCACTCAATACGAGCAGAGATCCCATGCCAAGATATAACAACTATACTAATCATATATGAAAGGCATAAAGTAATTAGAGAAGATAAATATATTAAAGCATAAGTCTTACAAAGAAAAGATACAAAGGCATACCAAAACTCTAAAGACTCCTCAGGAACCGGAGCGCAACTCCGCTCTCCCTAACTCCCAACTAAGCTAAGCTATTACATTGGAAAATCTAAACCTAATTCTCTAGGGAGGAGAGGTTGTCCTTCGAGGGACGCCTCTGCAAAGACTACCAGATGATGATGTTGTTGTCTCAGGGGGTCCTAGGTTTATTATATAGGGACTCCTGGCCTCCCCTCCACCTTGGGCAAGCGATGTGGGACTAAATCCTTCGCCATATGCACATGGGCGTTAATGGGCCAAAACGTATTGGAGAGGTCGGTTGGAGTGCGTCACGCGAAGGAGGAGCAGATTGGGCCCAATAGCTGACCGACCGGCCAAGGAGGGAGACCCACCAGTCTGCCTCTATGGCAGTTGGGCCCACCTTCCGTGGGTCGCCTTCTCATGTCTTCTGGAATGTTCTAGAATCTTCGAAGTCATATCCATCGAGGATTCTCGCTCCGGGACTCCAAATATAGCAAATCATATGTCTGTTTTGATCGTCTCAATGAGGTGTTCGCAAAGGTGTGCTCTGTTTCATCACTTGAGATACTTTTATATGGTAAAAACATGGATGTCCTACAAAACAAGTGAGAGCACCAAAACTCGTGGAACTTGTTAGTTTCAAACCCTACAACTATGCTTTATGGTTCATTTCATGTCATTCTATGCATTAGTTGATGGTATAATATTGACATTAAGGACCGTCAACAGAGAGATGGACATTTGAGGGAGTTATGCTTTCGGTGCAAGAGAGAGGAGCGTCGTGCAAAGGAGATGAACAACACGGACATGTACCATCCTTTCCATGATGTACATGTGCCGAATGTTCAAAGGAGAGCTGCTAGGCCTAGAGGTCCAATGCCTTAAGGTCCTAGGTTTAGGCCGCAAGGAGGACGTGGCCGGCGGGAGCCTGCAGTTGTAAGCTATGGACCCCGTGGCGGTGGCTTTGTAGTTGAGCATTACCCCCCACCGCGTTTTGAGTATCGCGATGGATGCTCTTCCCTTAGCGGACCACGTTTTCCTATATGTGGTGATCGCTTTCCCCGTAGGCGCGCTAGGAATGGTTTTGCTACTAATCGTTCTTTTGAGCAGCCGGCCCAACACTGGTATAATTCTCATTTTACTTACCCCAGTGTTGGACCGTATGCTCACCCAATGTCTTTTTATTGATGTAGGTAAAACGATTGGAGAACGTTTGGTTGGTGGATTCTGGGTGCTCAAGACACATGACCGGAAACGCCAAGTGGTTCTCCAGTCTTAGTCCAGTTGCCGTAAAGGAGTTTATCACCTTCGGCGACAATAGCAAAGGTAAAGTGTTGTCTCGTGGGCCAGTGTGAGTTAATGAGCACTTTGTGTTGCATGATGTTGCTCTTGTCTCTAACTTGCATTTTAACATTCTTTCTGTTTCGCAACTTTTTGATGATGACTATGAGATTCGTTTTAAGCCAAATCTCAGTCGTATTTTGGATCCTCAAGGCAATCTTGTATGTTTGATTTCACCCTTTGGGAAAGTCTTTCGTGCAAATTTCTCGGTGTCGTTTGGAATTTCCCGATGTCTTTTGGCTGGACTTTCCTCCTCTGATCTTTGGAAGTGGCATAGGAGACTCGGTCACCTAAGCTTTGACTTGCTTGCAAGGCTTAGTTCACTTGGCCTAATCCGAGGATTGCCCAAGTTGTCCATGGAGAAGGATCTTGTTTGCCATTCTTGTAGACATGGGAAGATGGTTGCCGCTCCCCACCATCCAGTGACTCAGGTCATGACTAAGCGCCCTGGAGAGCTTTTACACATGGACCTTGTTGGTCTGGCTCGGGTGAGCTCGGTTGGGGGAAAGTGGTACGTGCTTGTTGTTGTCGATGATTTTTCGAGATATTCATGAGTTTTCTTTTTAGCTGAGAAAACCGAGACTTTCTCTTTTGCTCGCAATTTGATTTTGCGTCTTTAGAATGAGTTCCCTATGAACTCAATGCGAGCTATTCGGAGTGATAATGGTTCCGAGTTTAAGAATTCGGATTTTGAGATGTTTTGTAACACTTTGGGTTTGGAGCATCAGTTTTCTCCCCCCTACACACCGCCACAAAATGGTGTTGTAGAGAGGAAAAATCGGACCCTTGTAGAGATGGCCAGGACGATGCTCGAAGAGCATAGGACTCCTAGGCGATATTGGGCCGAAGCTATGATCACTGCTTGCTATATTTCTAATCGCATTTTTCTCCGAGCTTTCTTGAAAAAGACTTCTTATGAGTTGCGTTTTGGAAGACAACCCAAAGTGAGTTATTTTAGAGTTTTTGGTTGCCACTGTTTTATACTCATGAAAGGAAACCTGGACAAATTTGAGTCTTGTTCTTCTGACGGTGTATTTTTGGGTTATGGCACTCATACTCGCGCATATCATGTACTTAACCTTGATACTAACCGAGTCATGGAGACATCCGATGTCACCTTCGACGAGACCATGGTTTGTCCTTCTTCTAGATTTGAGCGTGCAGGTGATCATGAGGTTGGCGAACCTCTTTTTGATGACGAAGACGAGGGTGCTGAAGGGATGGATGATCCAGCACCACCTCCACCTGTTGTGTCGCAAGCGTCGACTTCTACTACGACGATTCACGGCCCCAACCCCTCTTCGTCGACTATTTTGGGGCCATGGGATCCGCCACCTCGGGCTGTCCCATTTGTACCCGAGGAGGCACCAGCTGCTGTTGAGGGGGAGGTTTCTTCAGCTCGGGAGGCACCACGACACATTCAGCACCAGCACCCACCTCAACAGATGATCGGCAGCATCGACAAACGTGTCAATCGGTCAAGGTCACAACAAATCTCTCACTCTGCTCATTCTGCATTTGTTGCTGATTTTGAACCCCAAGATGTTGGACACGCTTTATCTGATCCAGACTGGGTCACTGCCATGCATGAGGAGTTAGAAACTTTTGAGAGAAATTGGGTTTGGGTTTTGGTTCCACCTCCTCCTGAATGTCACCCTATTGGTACAAAATGGGTTTTCAAAAACAAACAAGGAGAGGATGGCCATGTTGTGAGAAACAAGGCCAGACTGGTAGCCAAGAGGTATAGTCAGAATGAGGGGATAGACTATGAGGAGACCTTTGCTCCTGTAGCTCCTTTGGAGGCTATTAGGATACTCTTGGCTTTTGCTGCATCCAAAGGGTTTAAACTTTTTCAAATGGATGTCAAGAGTGCCTTCTTAAACGGCTACATAGAAGAAGAGGTGTATGTGAAACAACCCCCCGGTTTCGAAAATCCCAAGTTTCCAAACCATCTTTTTAAACTTCACAAAGCCTTATATTGTTTGAAACAAGGCCCTAGAGCCTGGTATGATAGGTTGAAAACCTTTTTGCTTGCTAAGGGTTTTAAAATGGGATGTGTTGATAAAACGCTTTTTCTCCTCAAGCAAGGCAATGACACTCTCTTGGTTCAGATTTACGTGGATGATATCATCTTTGGTGGTTCTTCTCACGCTTTGGTTGCCAAGTTTGCAGATACTATGAGCAGAGAGTTTGAGATCAGCATGATGGGCGAGTTGACATTCTTTCTCAGGTTGCAAATTAAGCAATCCCGAGAGGGGACGTTTGTGCACCAGGGCAAGTATACCAAGGACATCCTGAAGAAGTTCGACATGGGTGAGGCCAAGCCTCTTCCAACACCCATGTCGACCATGACAGCCCTGGATGCGGATAAGGATGGAGAAGTTGTGGACCAGAAGGAGTACCAGAGTATGATCGGGTCGCTGTTGTACCTGACATCCAGTTCGCGGTGTGTCTTTGCGCACGATTTCAGTCGTTGCCGCACACCTCTCACCATCAAGCGGTCAAGCGCATTATGAGGTACTTATGCTTCACTCCAAAATTTGGGATTTGGTATTCTGCTTCCTCCACCCTCTCCCTTTGCGGTTATTCTGATCCCGATTTTGCTGGTTGCCGACTTGATCGCAAGTCCACTTCTGGAACTTGCCAGTTTAGTGGTTCTTCTCTTGTATCTTGGTCTTTTCGCAAGCAGTCTAGCATCGGCCAGTCTACCACAGAGGCTGAGTATGTTGCTGCGGCTAGCTGTTGTTCTCAATTGCTTTGGATGATGGCCACTTTGCGTGATTTTGGTCTGAGCTTTTCTCGCGTTCCTTTGATTTGTGACAACATGAGTGCTATTAGCATTGCTAAGAACCCTGTGCTGCACTCTATGACCAAACACATTGATGTGTGCTTTCATTTCTTGCGAGACCACAATGAGAAGGGTGATATCGACCTTCGCCATGTCGATACTCATCATCAGTTGGCAGATATTTTCACCAAGCCTTTGGACCAATCAACCTTTGCTAGGTTGAGAGGTGAGCTTGGTGTGTGTTTCCCCTTTTAGATGGGGAAAAATTTTGTCTGTTGTATCATAGACTGACTCTTTTTCGTTTTATTTTAGTTTTTGAGTAGGTTAGTCTTTGCATCTCATCATGCATCTTTACTTTCTGAGCTTCATGACTATATTCCTTAGAATGTAACTATGCTCTGTCTAGTGTACTCTGATGCTATATGGTGATGCTAGTAGCTTATGCTCTTTCTGATTACAGATACATGTTGTGACCTGAGCTATTTTATGAATGGTGAATTTGCTTAATGAACTTAAAACTTGAAATTGTTCACCATTGAGATATGCCACTAGCATGTGTAGAATGTGTTGAAATCACTTGTGCTTTTCATATATGCTAGGTTGCTATGTCTCTAGTTCTGAGTCATTCACTTGCTTGGTATGTCCATATTCTGCTTTAAAATTGAACCAAGTTTAAGTGAATTAGAAAGATCGAGATGGGATTGCTTATCAGCACATCACAGTATTGAGACTGTTTCTCATTGCACATTGAGTAAAACATGAGCCGTGTAGCGTATGACCGAAACTGACACTTTAAGCTTCTGATTGCTTCGGCATAGGCTTAGCTCAGTTCAAAAGTTAGGCAATGACAAGCCTTCAACCTCTCGCAATCATATGCTGAATTTTGAACTTGTGAAATTTCACCGCTGCAACTCCGATTAAAATCTGAAATCATAAGTATATGTTTCATTCTGCAGCATGATGATTGAACCTTGCTAGGGGTAGTTCACTTTGTATCCAGGTTTAGCACTTGTTTGACTTCCTGTCTATACATGTTCAGTGCTATTTTTATGGTGAACATCCTTTTTGGAATGGCTACAACTACTCACTTTGCTCATATGTTCATATTTTGTATTTGGTGATCAGTTTGAGCCTTTGCTGGCATGTATGCTTATTGTCGAGTCATTGGAGTTATACTTTGTAGAGCATCTTTTCACTCTAATGACTATATTCCTAGAGCTGCTAACCTGCATTATTGACTCATGCATTTGGAAGGGAGAAGTTTGCCTGATAGTGCATTATGAACTAAGGGGGAGAAATTTTTTGTCAAATCATAAGAGGGATGTGCACTATTGGAGGGGGGGTTTTGCTCGCTTTGTCTTATGAAGTTTCAATTGGTTTGGAGCATTTTCCCAATTGGTCCGGAGCATTTTTGGTAGCTAGTTGTGTTGAGCCTTTGCCTCTTTCTTGAGGGACTAGTGACCTTGCCTATATGCTCTTCACTTGGTATCGAGCTTTTTTGCTTTTCAGTTGGAATTCTGTAACACCCAGTTTTCTGAAGAATACCATGTGCCCTCTATATGTGTGCCCGGGAAGTCCACAAGACACATATAGCAACAAATATGGAATTTCTCAAAGACAATGCTTTATTATATATCGAAACATAGATACAACAAGACTTACATCTAAACCAAAGCAGAGTGGAAACTAATCTTCGGGACTCCAAACTTCACAGGGACGGTTGACTGGGGGAACCCTTTCCTAGAACTCCTGGAACATCTTCTGAAGCTCCTCATTTGATTCCAACATCTGGTACCCATCCGGGATTTTCATTGATTGTATGCAAAGCAAGGGTGAGCGCACCATACTCAACAAGTATAACATGAGAGATGCAAGGCTCAAAAGGCTTGACACGGCTGAACTGCGGTAAGCATTTTTAGTTGGTCATATTTTATTTATTAGACCTATGTCTTGATGTCATGCTTAAGCTCCCATGGTGAAAGTATAATTAAGTATCATCAAGATTATCATCACCCACATTATTTCATAGAACTGTCTCAAAAAGGATCCAGGCCGCTCTTGACCGAGAGCTCGGCTGATATATCAGTTTATTCTTAACTCTGCAGAGTGTGTACAACTTAACCCATGAGTCGCGATTGCCCATTTCCCGAGGCAGCCAACCTTTTAACTCACTACCAAGGTAAGTCGGCAGGGATCACTATGAAGCCTTTCCAACGTTTGTCTAACAAGTCGTAGCCGCTAAGGTTTCCATCTCCCAAGAGTTATGAACACCTCCCCACTAAGGTAACACCCCATCCTCCAAAGTAATTACCCTAGTGGGATCGGGCCATAACTACATGGTATGCCCCTCTTGCCCTTTCGGTAACCTAAAGACGAGCTAGAACATTCAAAGTACTTAGCTAAGACCAGAGCCATGTAGTCCTCATGGTTGTACTGTAAATCCTGGGTTGCCACTTTAAGATTCAGAACCAACATTTGTTCCATAAATAATTAATCAAGATTAATTATCATTTTAATATTTGGTATTTGCAAGCTAAGCAGAACTACCCATATGCACAACCCAAGGTAACAAGGAATACAGGATAACAAAGTTCTAGGTAGAATCTCTAGGGTTCATCATATTAATCACATGCATATGAAAAGGTGATTAAAAGGTTGTTGGGTAACAAAGGAACTCATGTTACACTTGCCTTCCAAAATCTCGTGTTGAAGGTTCCACTTCTTCGAAGATCTGCTTCACGATCACCTTGGATTGCTCAGACTCTAAACGGGATCAACGGCACCACACAAACATCCATACTAATCATCACATGCAAACAAATAGTAATCTATTAGAACAGTACACCAAACAGTACTAAAACAAGATAAAAAGGTTATAAAACTAATCTACGCATTTCTACGAACACGTGAGCGCAAGAATCACTCTAATCGGGCTTTTAAATCAAAAGTTATGTTGAAAACAAGGTTCAATGGCACTTTTGTAATAAAACTGAACTTGTTTTTGAATTAAAACAATTAAATTCGCCTTTTCTGCGCAATATGGTCGGCGGCCACTATTTTTGAAAAGCTCAGGGGCTAAACAGAATAAAAATGGGGCTTTTTAAAACTGGATAGGACTACGGGTTGATTTTGGCAAAGCAAGAGGGCTTTTATGCAAAAAGTGTGAGCGCGGTCGGCTGACCAGGCCGCTTCGTTGACCTGGCTGCCACGCGTCACGACGCTACTGGCTCGGTCCACCACACGGCCGGTGGACCGCGCGCGGGGCTCGGAAGCACGGGTCCATGGACCCGGTCCATACCCCTTCGGGGGACAGCTTCTAATCCCGGCCGTCTGTAGCCGATCTGACGGCGCAGGAGGCTCGGGGCGGTGCGAGGCGGCGGCGGGCGGCGGCCGGAGCCACCGGCGCATGGCGGCGCCATGGGAGGCGCTCGGGAGGCACCGCTAGGAGGCGCGCGGAAAGCACCATGGGGTTGCGGAGATGATGGCGAGCTCACTGGTGAGCTCGGCCACGACGGAGGAGGCTCACCACGGTGGATCGACAGCGGCGATGATCTGCAAGAGGAAAACCACTCCGGTGAGGCTCTGTTTGCACAAAAGGAGAAAAGGGAGTGCACGGGGGTGCTTTGGGTGGACGTGGCGTTACCTGAGGGGGGCTAGGGTGGGGCTAGGGTAGCCGGTGAGCTCTGCAGTGGCGGTGGGGGTGAGGCGAGAGCGACACGTGAGGGGAGGACGAGGGGGGGCTCACCCTAGCTTTATAGGGTTCGAGGGAGGCGGTGAGGCGTCGGTGGAGGCTCCACCGGGGCCGATTGAAGGCCGAGTGGCCATAAAGGCCACTCAAACGATGGTTTCTGGAGGGGAACGGAGAGAGCCGGTGCGGACGCTGAGCGTCGCGAGGTAGGGGAAGGGGCGCGGGAGGCTGACGGTTGGGCCAGGGTTGGCAGGCGGGGTCGTTAAAAGAAATCCTCCAGATTAGGCCCTAATTTCACCTTAGCAAGTTTAAAGAATTACTCCATTTCTTACTAACTTTACTCACTAAGCATGATTTCAGTTTAAGCATGTGCAACCCACAAAAGCTACAACTTAGATAAGACCAGTTATTCAAACCATAACAATAGCATTTGCATGGCATATTTCAAATCTTATTCAGGTTTCATCTTGTTTAAGCAGATTTTATCAATTTGATTCATGGAATGGTTATTTAGGAAAGCATGTGACATTCAAAAGATATAGAATTTAAGAACTGAACGTAAAGTGTAGGCTTGAGACATACCTTATCGGAGCGGGAGTCTCCCCCAAGCTGGCTTCTTGCTCGGTGAAGGATCTTCTTCTTCTCAGTCAGAGCTCTTGTTTTCATTTTATTAAAAAGGGAAACTATCTAATGTTGTGAAAAGGGAAACTATCCTATTATGATATTTTATTGTTCTAACTAAGTTAACATATACCTATGCATATAACTAATGATAACTGATTTTTTTTTAGTTTCATGCATGACATATGTTATTTATTCGAAAAAGGAAAAAATGAAGGGAAAAATTAAAAATAAAACCATACCTTAGGTCCATGGAATTTCATCCTTATCAGGTGGATCTTCTTCTTCCTTGGGCACTTCTTCTCTCAGTACTTCATCAGGTTCTTCTTCTTTTGGCACCTCTCCTTTATTATGTGAACTATACAACTTAGGAGAAGGTGGTTCTTTCTTTATGTTCCACCTTGTTCTTGGGCGCCTCTTCTTGGTACTGTCGGTGTTTATTAACCGGCAACTCGTCTTGAGTAATCTCAGACAATTTGTTCGGTGGGGATCGACGTTCGTAGGACTCGGCGAGTACATAGGGACAACGATTTATACTGGTTCAGGCCGCTAAATAGTGTAATACCTTACGTCCAGTGCGGCGTGTGCCTTGTGTATGATTATGATTCAATGTTCAATCGTCTAGAGCCTGCGCCCACTTCCCCTTATATATCCGGGTAAGTCATAGCGCAGGCCGAGTCCTAGTCGATTATATCAAAGGAGTCATATTCTAATTACAAGGCTTCCTTTAAGAACTCGACTAAGTTACAACGAGAGTCCTAATCCAAGTACTCTTCGTAACAAGTCTTCGGATCTCCCGTGCCGTCCGGGATTAATCGGAGTAATCATTAACTGATGACATCTCTGACATCCTGGTCCGTCAAGCCCCCGAGCTCTTGGTCATTTCTTCACGACGTTATCTTCCAGTTTCTTCTTGAGAATCTCCGAGTAATGTCTTGAGAAATCTTGAAGTGCTCTGAAGTTAAGGAAATTCTATGGCGTGCACTTTTTTTAAAAATGTGCACCCATAGGGTGTAGCCCCCGAGCCTCTTGTTATTTACAATAACTTTGAGGATCTTTGGAGCCTTTTCCGAGTAATTCTTGAATAAGAAAAAACATTTCGTTTATAGATTATACGCTGCAGCCCCCGAGCCTAAGTTCCGAGTACTATAGTAGTCGGTTCTTGGGGTCTTCAAAATATATGATCAGGTAATCTATTTAGGTCTTGAGGAGTCAAAACATGACACCAATTCGTTGCTAAAACCGTCCAAGTAATAAATATTCAGCTTCAGGTGGGTACTGTTTTCAACAAACATCCATTATCACCCCCACTGAATAAAAATTACCATGAGGCCAGCAATAATTGACCGGTGACTGTTCCAGCTGTACGTAATAATGATATTTGTCATTTTCTGCAACTGCAAACTTTGTCATCTTCGTCTTGAAGTTCGTATGAGAATCAACTCTATTACCAATGCCAGGCTTCACGTGCACCACAGTACATTGGTTGAATTATTGCTCTGGCGGACACTCTTGTTGATGAACTATGTCCATAGACCAAGAAGAAGCCGCCTATAAATACCCTGCCTGGGAAGCAAGGAGTTCATATCCTTTAGTAGTGTATGACTTCTTTTAGCCTCATGAGTATTGTAATATCAGTAGCTGAGATGGCCGAGCCCCCGGGCGTTTTCCTTTTGTAGAGTAGATGAAGTGCCCAGAAGAACTCTTGTGAAGGGACCATCCGCTAGGGTGGTTTCCAAGTGGTCGCGAGCAGAGGGATACAGAGGTGCACCTAGAAGAACTCTTGTGACTACCACTCGTAGATAACCTCGGAGTCACAGGTTGTCAAAAGGGCGGCGAGGGTGATGGTCTTCCCCAGAGTTCCTTGAGCATTGGGGCGGTGCCTGAGACCCACCTTGGGACACACTGAAAAGGCTCATGTGTGTACCCAAGGTTCTGTGTCTGCTTTACTGCGTCTCACTGAACCTAGTCCTTGGTGCATTAGGCATCAAGACTCTGTACCTTGATTATACTAGAGTACAGTTTTACATCCTGATGGTACTTGTGCTGGTAGTTGCTGTATCTCAAGATGTTTTCATGCATCTCAGTTGTAAGTCTGAGTAATAATAAATAAGATCCGGGTACTTGGAATATTTTTTGAGTCCTTTTTCTTGATTTCCGAGTACTAAGTTTGTCTTGTGAAAGAAGGGAACTTGTCTGTTGACTGTGGCTGACGCCGTCTGTAGCGTTCTCCCAGCCGTTAGGGTTTTGAACAGTCTCTTGACGCCGTTTGTCAGAGATGAACGGTTGCCGAAACAGATCTATAATAAGCCACAGTTGGGCTTGTATGTTCCTCACGCTTTCATCAAGCTTTTGCCTTCAGAGTTACAGATCCCCTAGCCAATCCTCAGTTGATGCGCAAGAAATCTCTCGTCACCAACATGGGTCCCAAGAGACAAACTGCTACGGAGAAGAAAAAGCCTAGGATCACCACCACTAGAAGGCCAAAGCATCCATGCCCTCCTACTGATGTACTAGCTTGGAAACAGCAGATACCACGGTGACGGAGTTGGCGTGGTTAGCAAAACAGGGATTACTGCGAGCACAACCTTTTGACGGATGGCGAGTACCTTCTGGCCATCGTGCTCCCACCCCCAACACAACTGAGATCTTCATGTTCAAGTCGTTCGTGGAGCGAGGATTGGGGCTTCCTGCTTCTGACTTTCTCCGTGGATTGCTGCATTATTATGGTTTGACTCTCAACCATATTACTCCTAATGTGTGTCTTCATATTGCAATCTTCACTCATCTGTGTGAAGCTTTTCTGGGAATTTTTCCCTCTTTTACTCTTTTCCGCTACTTCTTCTGGGTTAAGTGTCAACCCAGTGATGCTAGCGTCAAAGTAGTCGGAGGAGCTAGTATCCAGGTTAGATTGGAAGTAGCTAGCCAGTATATAACCGTTGAGTTGTCGGATTCTGTACGAGACTGGGCTGCCGGATGGTTCTACATGGGTAATCCCCCGCCAGCTCTTCGTCGTCATGATGGGTGGCTACCGCAGAAGTGACGTGAATGGAAGGACCGGATTACTAATGAGGAATTAGAAACTATCCGACCCCTCCTCGATATGATAGATGGGTTGATAATCTGTGGATTGACCGGGTACACCGTCGTCCAAGACTTTGTTGCACGGCGCCTGATCACGAGATCCTGAGGAGGGTGAACCGACTGCTCAAGAGCTGTGAACACCTTGTTCCGGTGATGACGACATTCTGCGCCATCAACCCGCCTCCTCAGGTGAGTAGTTGTCCTGTCATGTCTTCGAGGTTCTAAATAGATATCCTTCTGAATTGACTGAATGCTCTTCTCTTGTAAGGCCAGGGAAGAGATAACAATGATTGCCCTCCCCTACCTCCGGCTACTGAAGAAGGCGGAGGCATAGTTCTGGAGGGTCCTATCCGAAGTGAGGACCTTCCCACCAAACCAAGCTCTCCAGAAGATCTTAACTGGCTTGACACAGATTCAACTGACTCTGATGTCATGCTTATAGACCCAGAAGCCGAGAGTAGCCGGAAGAGGTCACCGACTCCACTTCAAGATGTCGGGGAAACTATCCCAAAGAAGGCTCGCACTGGTATGTCGCGGAACCGTCCTGATTATAAGGACTCAAGTACCGTCTTAGTCAATTACGTCTGACATTGACACGCACTTGAAGCCATATAACCCCGATAGTCCGGAAATCTCGAAGGATTTCAACATCATACAACATACAGGATCGCATCGTTCAAGTATTACATTCGAAAGGAGACGACATAGTTAAACGAAACCGAATTTAAAACGTCAGAGTGCGAATTTAAGACTGAGTTATTACAATACCGAATTTAAAGTGCGGAAGCTTAAATAAGTTTTGAAACACGACCACCACACATGTGGTCAAAATAAAACATTGTTTGATAACTCCAACTCAACCCAACTCACTCCTCCTTTTTCAAGTAATGTGCCACTAGTAGGCTCAGACCAGCAAAAGAAAAGGGGAAGCTTCTGGACGACCCTGCCCTGGGCCTACTCCTCATCACCTTCCACTGGGTAGAGGCAGTGCTTACAATAGCCATAGTAGACCTGGCCATCTGCAACAAATGGGATAAACCCTGAGTACGGGAAAGTACTCAGCTAGACTTACCCGTCCAACTGAAAATAAAGACACCAAGGATATGCAAGGCCTTTTTGGTGGGGCTGGGATTTTTAGTTGCGAAAGCTCAAAATTAAGATAAAGAGTATTAATGACATTGATGAGCTGTCAGTTTTTAGTCCTATCTCTTACTCTAGGTTTGCACCAGAACTATTACACACACTTGAGTCTAACAAGCAATAATATAACCATATCCGGTTGACTTATCCATATTTTAGTTGAACCTTTAAGACATCACATGGAGTTGTATCGTGGTGAAGCTCACCATAGTTTCCCACTAACCGGGGGAGACGGCGACTTGAATCGAATTCCAAACCAGCTGGTGAAAGACCTTTAATACCAACCCACACTTTCCCCATCGGGTCCATGCATTGGGTAACCTCTCGATGCTTGTTCGTGGTGGTAATCATCGCGGTTCAAGCACGAACCGCCCAATTGGAACCTGGCGATGGCCTCACGCGGCAGATCGCATTTCCATACTAGAGGGCGCGACTCCGGTTGATTCCGGCCCGAACAGCTTCTAACCGGCTTTGGGGTCGATCATTAAGGCACCGACATATCCCTAAGTAAAAGGGCGCGTTCAGAAATGAACGAGGGCCAACATCGATACAAACCTACACGATCCAACGGACGGACTGCCCCAAGTTTCCAAACTTGTGCCTTGCCTTCTAGTTGACCGTATTTCATTGCTACTCAGGTTCTTTTCCACGATATCAAATATAGCCAACCGTGATCCTGTAAATATCCATCAGGGGTATTACGGAAACATCCTTAGCCACTACTTTTATTAAGCAGACTAAGCAATTCTACCTTACAAAAGATAGCAGGATAACAAGGCAGATATTAACCAATAGTCAAGGGATGGTAATGCAGCAAGTAGGATTCAATCAACTCCTACACCTAATGCATCACAATATAAAATACTCAAGTAAATTAAATATAAAAGCTGGGAGACTTAAAATGCTCCGGGGTTTGCCTTGAGCGAAGACCGAGGCCTCGTGGGAGGGGCACTCGGGCAGGTTAGTTTCCGCTGCGGGGTCGACCTCCTCGGCCTGGGGTAGCTCCGGGATCTCCTGTTCGACGCTTGCCTCCTGCTCCTGGTCGGGCTCCGGGAGTGTCGATCCTATTGCATGCGGTAAATAATAAATAAATAAATAAATAATGTGGGGCGCGAGATATGGTGGTATGAAAAGCAATATTTCTTGCAAACCAACAAAACCAACTTGTTGAACCACTTTTGACATTGAGGTAAATATTTATTTACCTCATAAAACAAATCATTATTTCAACTATTTCCCATTTAGAAGTTTAAAAGAAACTCAAGTTTGAACTGCAAGTGTATTTTTCTGAATTCAGAAAAATCCACAAAAATTCCAGAAGATAGCTGACACTAACTGGACTTCAGCGACCAATTTCGAGCAAGAGATAAAATACAGAACAACGGCCACAAAAAGATGAAATACACTACTCAAAAGGTACTTTGAACTAACTCTTCTCCTTAAAAGTGTCAAACAGCAGATTTCATAATTTTTCTAGCTTCATCTACACATAAACACTCTACTGCAGAAAGTACACTGCCAAAACATAAATATATCACCCTACACAAAATAAACAAATCTATTCCAAAATAACTCAAATGAACTACAACCCTACTGGAAAAAGGTGACATACTCATTTCCATATTTTTCCCAAATTCTACTCCCTATTTCATATTTATCAAGAAAGTTCCATGAACAGAGACAATATATTACTTCCTACAAGAATTTCCAAAGAAAAATACAGAAAAGTACATTTGCACAGTAACTTCACATTTTTCCATATAACAACCTACATTTATCCTTTTTCTTAGTTTTCTCACAACATGCAGAGACTACATAAATTTTCCCACATTTTATTTTGACAAACAAAACACTTTAACACTTATTCCAAGAAAACAGCCAAAAAGGATTTTAAACCATAACAGACAATTTTTCTACATCAACAGGGCCTCATATATTTTTCACAGGTACATAACATGACAAGGAACCTACACAAAATTTTCCATAAATTAACTCGACCAGAAAACATATAAACTCATTTATCTCCACAAAAGCATATAAACTGAAATAAATATAAACAGTAAACTAAACTTTCACCAAAAATACTTTCATATTTTTTCATGATAGATCTACTCATAAACAAGCTAACAAAACTGAAAGCACCTCATTTGGACCTTTGAATCGGGCTACACAAAAATAACAACCGTTTTCTGGAATTTAAAACAAAAAGGAAAATCATTTTAAACTTCCCGGCTCAACTTAAGCAGACCTGGTCCATAGACCGTGAGCGACTGACGCAGGGGACCCACTGGTCAACGGGGCCCACCCGTCAGAGAGAGAAAATAGGGGAAGAGGGTTGACCGCGCGGTTCTCGCCGGCGGTGGGACTGGGCTCATCGTGCTCCCCTTGACGAGACGGACCGAGTGCTGGGGTTGGTTTGGCTAGCACATGGCCGTAGCTCGCCGGCGGCAAGCGGTGGCGGACGGCGGCGGCGGTGTCGCACGGCTACGCCGTTTCCGGCGGTCGCCGGCCAAATTGATGGAAGCGGGAGAACTAGCAAACCCTAGGGAGGCTATTGGAGGGCTTGGTTTGGCCTGTGCAGCTCCAGAGGAGCTTGGCCTCGGGCACGGCCATGGCGGCGGCCATGGTGCTCGGCTGGAGGTGGAGGGAGAGCTACGGGGCGGTAGAGAGCTCGCGAACTAGTGTTCTCACCTTGCCTTTGCTTGGCGAAGCTGGCGAGTGAGGGAGGTGGCGAACGGCTCCGGGCTCCGAGCGGCGTTGATGGCGACCGCGGCGGCGCTCCTTGGACTCCGGCGTCAGCGGGGCTCGGCTGGTGGCGCTAGCGCGAGCACCGGGCGTCCTGGATGGAGGCGGGATGGTTTGTGCGAGGAATCGAGCCGAGGGGCTCTAGGGCGGTGGGAACGGCGAGGTGAGCTCGTGGGGCCGAACGGTAGCGGTCGCGGCGAGAGCGAGCAGAGCGCTCGATCTTGCTGGGTTGCGTGGGGAGGGAAGTGCGAGGCAAGTAAGAGTGTGTTGTGTGGTGAGGGAGAGAGAGAGTGAGACAGGTGCTCGGGTCTTTGGCTCGGCCGGCGGGCAACCGTGGTCGTGGCGGGGGCCACGGCGGCGCGGCGGGCGAGGCGCGACAGGGCGATGGCGTGCGCGCGGTGAGCGAGGCGAGCGGCGAGAAGGCAAGAGCGATCCCTTGCATGATCAGGTGAAAGAAGATCGTGCGCGGAGTGGCCGGGACGGATCCGCGGCAGGGAAGAACGGCCACGTGGCCGCGTCGCAGGCGTACAGCGCGGCGCGGTCGCTGACCGGCGCGGCGCGGCGTGCGCGCGAGCGCGGGACGGGCCGGCATGGCGCTGGCGGGCCGAAAGGCCAACTGGGCCGGAAGTGAGGGCGTGGGAGAAAAAAAATATTTTCCTTTTTCTTTTTTCGAAAATTTTTCAAACTATGACCATTCAAAAATAGTTTCAAAAACTCCAAACTAGGTTTTGACCCAAAAATAAAAGTTGCTCAAAATAATTTTCTCTACAACTTTCATATAGAACATTTTTGCTAAAAAGCACTTTTAAAACCTCCACAGAAATAAAGCCAATTTTGAGACATAATCATTTTGTTTTCCTTGTTTTTATTTGCTTAAACCATTTTGAACTAGGTCAAGATGCCAACATAAAAAGTGTTATACTCAAAATTCTTTATTTTATAAGATTATTTGCCAAGACAGAAATCCACTTAAACCATCAAGTCCAATAGAAATCCAAAATCCAATAAATAAGCAAAAGACAAAAACACTCTCATGCACATGAAATGATGCCATGCATTGCTTATGCATTTTAGTAGCTAAATGTAGTTCGTAATGCAGTGCTTGACACTAGGGTGTCACAGCCCTTCCCCCCTTAAAGAAATCTCATCGCGAGATTTGAGTTACGTACCAATCTTATAAAAAGTGGGATAGTTCACACGTAAGTACTCCTCGGTTTCCCAAGTCGCATCGTTGGGTCCGTGGTTGCTCCAGAGAATCTTGTGAGTCTTCACTGTTCGGTTGCGAGTCTCTCGAGTCTTGGTGTCCAATATCTCCCGAGGTTGTTCATAGTATTCCACATCTGATCTGATAGTGACATCCGGGATCCGAACCTCTTCTCGTTCTGGGACTCGAAGACACTTCTTCAATTGGGATACATGAAACGCGGGAAAGACTGCGCTCATATCTAGGGGTAACTGCACTTCATAGGCCACTTCTCCCTTTTTAGCTACGATCTGATACGGTCCCACGTATTGAGGTGCTAACTTTTTCTTGATTCCAAAACGTTGGACTTTTCTCATGGGCGAGACCTTAAGGTAGACGTAATCTCCTACTTGGAATTCCAAGGGTCTCCTTCGTGTGTCAGCATAACTTTTCTGTCGTGACTGCACTGCCTTGATATGCTGCTGTACAATTTGCACGATTTCCTCAGCATCCTTTACATAATCTGACCCGTAAAATCCTCGATCTCCTGATTCAACCCAATTTACCGGGGTTCTGCATCTTCGTCCATATAAAACTTCAAACGGTGCCATTTTTATGCTTTCTTGATAACTATTGTTATATGAGAACTCGGCAAGGGGCAACCATTTCTCCCATGATTCTCCTAAGGATGGAACACATGCTCTGAGGATATCTTCCCAGATTTGATTCACCCTTTCGGTTTGTCCTGCGGTTTGGGGATGATATGCAGAACTTCTTACCAACTTAGTCCCTAGCTCCTTGTGCAACTATTCCCAAAAACGCGCTATGAACTGGGGTCCTCTATCAGAAACAATTCTCTTAGGTACTCCATGTAACCTTAAGATGTTTTGAATGTACAAATCTGCGTACTGATGAGGTCGGTGGGTAGTATTGACTGGTATGAAGTGAGCCACTTTAGATAACCGATCCACGATAACCCAGATAGAATCATTTCCTTTTTGAGTGGTGGGAAGACCTGTGATAAAATCCATACTAATCTCTTCCCATTTCCACTTTGGGACCGATAACAGATGTAACAGTCCGGCAGGTCTCAGGTGTATAGCCTTTATCCTGCAGCAAGTATCACAACTTGCGACATAAGCTGTGACTTCTTTCTTCATTTTTGACCACCAATACCTTGTTCTCAGAGATTGGTACATCTTACTACTTCCTGGATGGATAGATAACTTTGAATTATGGGCTTCATTCAGAATTCTTTCTTTCAGCTCCTTGTCCTTAGGAACAACCAAACTCTGATTGTACCACAAGATTCCCTGTTCATCTATTCTGAAGTTCAAAGAACTATTGGTTTCCAATCTCTTCTTGATCTAGCCGATTTCTTCATCGGTCTTTTGTCCTTCGATGATGTCACTCTCCAGGGTGCACTGTAGGGTGATGTTATTTAGCATAACGGGGTGCATAAGGTTGAAGCCATCCTTCAAAAGTGGTTGCAGAGAGTTGCAATGAGTCTTGCGACTCAAGGCATCTGCTACAACATTCGCTTTTTCGGGGTGGTAATGCACTTCTAGGTTGTAATCCTTAATCAACTCTAACCATCTCCTCTGCCTCATATTCAACTCTTGTTGGGTTAAGATATATTTCAGACTTTTGTGATCTGTGTACACATGACATAAGTTACCCATAAGGTAATGCCTTCAGATCTTGAGTGCATGTACTACGGCTGCCAATTCCAAATCATGAGTGGGGTAATTCTCTTCATGTGGTCGCAACTGACGTGAGGCGTATGCGATAACTCTTCCATTCTGCATCAGCACACATCCAAGTCCAACCTTGGATGCGTCACAAAACACATCAAAAGGTTCCTCCAAATCTGGTTGTGCCAAAACTGGCGCCGAAGTCAACAAAGTTTGCAGAGTGCGAAAAGCTGCCTCACAATCTGGTGTCCATTCAAACTTCTTGTTTTTCTGAGTTAGACGAGTCATAGGCTTTGCGATCCTTGAGAAATCCGGTATGAACCGACGGTAATATCCGGCTAATCGTAGAAAGCTGCGTACCTCATGTATGTTAGTGGGTGCTTGCCAATCCATAACTTCCTGTACCTTCGTGGGATCCACCGAAATTCCTTCCTCTGAAAGGACGTGTCCAAGAAAGGGTACCTTCTTTAACCAAAACTCACACTTGCTAAACTTAGCATACAACTTGTGCTCTTGAAGTCGAGCTAAGACGACTCGTAAATGCTCAGCATGATCTTTCTCATTTTTAGAGTATACCAAAATCTCATCAATAAACACCACAACAAACTTATCCAACTCAGGCATGAAGACGGAATTCATCAGGTACATAAAATGTGTCGGTGCATTGGTTAACCCGAAGGACATAACTAGATACTCATAGAGTCCATATCTGGTGGAGAAGGCTGTTTTTGGTATATCCTCTCTCCTGATCTTAATCTGATGGTATCCTGACCTCAAGTCGATCTTGGAGAACACTTTTGCCTTTGATAACTGATCAAACAAGACATCGATTCGGGGTAAGGGATATTTATTTTTTTATGGTTACTGCACTCAAAGGTCTATAATCCACGCACATCCGTAAAGTTTTATCCTTCTTCTTTACGAAGATGGCGGGACATCCCCAAGGTGATGAACTAGGACGTATTAACCCTTTCTCCAAAAGCTCTTGCAACTGAGCTTTGAGCTCTGCTAGCTCGTTAGCGGGCATCCTATACGGCCTCCGAGAAATGGGTGCCGTTCCAGGGATTAACTCTATAGCAAACTCCACATCCCTATCTGGTGTTAGCCCTGGCAATTCAAAAGGAAAGACATCTGGAAACTCACACACTACTGGGATCTCAGCTATCTGCATGGCTGTGATATTAAACAACACTCCGATCTCATGGGGGTTTCGAGGTAACTTAAAACGGATAGAAGACTCATTCCGAGGGCTCACTAGGGAAACCACTCGTTCTGCGATATCCAAATTAACTTTCCAACGATTCAACCATCCCATTCCCAAAATCACATCCAAACCTAATCCAGGAATCATAAGGAGATCCACAGATACCTTCTTATCCCCAAAAGTGATTTCCATCTCCTTAGCCAAGATACGGGCAGAAAGAACAGCCCCTGCTGAACTTATCTGATAACCCCTATCCAATTCTACCAAATTAGGGTTACTTCTCATAACAAAATTCTCACTTATGAAAGAATGCGATGCTCCAGAATCAAATAACACAACTTCAGGGTATTGATTAACAAAAAACGTACCAGCAGTGACAGGTTCTCCTTCCGGCACTTCCTCCACGGTGGTGTAATGCACATGACCTGCGCGAGGTGGAGGTTGGGTGTACTGCTTCTTTGGACGAGGGCACTGACGTGACAGGTGCCCGGTCT
This sequence comes from Coix lacryma-jobi var. lacryma-jobi, assembly GCA_009763385.1. Classification (NCBI taxonomy): domain Eukaryota; kingdom Viridiplantae; phylum Streptophyta; class Magnoliopsida; order Poales; family Poaceae; genus Coix; species Coix lacryma-jobi. Next base: position 68,000,064 of record CM019831.1, on the reverse strand, counting down.
GACCACAGTTGTAACACGGTCCAATCACATACGGGGTCTTGGGACCTCCTGCACTTCCTGCTTTAACCTTGTTCTGCAATAGAGGAGCGGTGTAGGGCTTCTGGAAACCGGGACGGGGACGGTTGGTGGTTATCTTCCTTTGTGGGGGACGGAATCTTGCTCCTGCAACAGGCTGGCGATATGGGGTGCGTGCTCTGAAAGGGGTCCTCTGTTGAGACGAACCTCCTTCATTTGCACGACGACGGTTTTCTGTCGCCAGCCTACTGTCATTGGCCTCCTGATTCAGACAGTCACTGACAAAGTCACTGAAGGTGGTGCGGTGACAGTTACCCATCTTGGAAAGCATGCTGGCACTCATGCCACGCTTGAAGCTTGCGATCTTCTTGGCCTCTATGTTGACAAAGTCAGGGGCATAGCGAGATAGATTGTTGAAGCTGTGTAGATACTCTGACATAGACCTGGTTCCCTGAGACAGCATCATGAACTCTGTAGTCTTCATTTCCATCAGACCACTGGGGATGTAGTGGTTGCGCATAGCAGTCAAGAACTGATCCCAAGTGACTCGTGCATTTGCAGGTAGGGATGCACGGTACTGGGCCCACCACAAACCTGCGGGTCCTTCCAACATGTGGGTGGCATACTCCGCCTTAAGCTCTTCCGTCAGGCGAAGCAGGCGGAACTTCTGGATGATGGAGTTGAGCCACTCATCTGCTTCCAGTGGCTCGGTGACCTCCTTGAACACAGGGGGAGGAGTGTCCAAAAAGTCACGGTAGGAGCTCTACTGGTTAGGCTCTGGGCCTTGGCGTTGTTGATGCTGCTGCACAGTGTTGTTAGCGATGTTGCGGAGGGTGGCCTCCATGTGCCTCTGCATCTCTTCCATGTTCCTCTGACTTCCCAGAAACTGGCCAAAAAAGCTTCCGGCGTCATTGGTGCCTGAGGGGGTGGTGGCAGATTCTCCTCCTGTCTAGACCCCTGTCCATGTTGGCTGCGAGTGTGTGCCGGCATCTGCATATCCCATTAATAAGCAGTCATTAGGTGATGTCACATTGATCATGAATAAATACTGCGCTGTACATAATTTAAAATTTAGCACATGACCAAGTATAATTATTCATTTCCATACAACATCACAGATAATTGCTCGAAATTAGACATGCAAACAACGGAATTTCCATAAAAAGGTGCCAGATCGAAGTCTGGACTTTGTCCAAAAGCCATACATACCACCATACAACTTAAACATGAAACCAACTCATGTTCAGGTGTTACATCATCAGCGAGCATGCTCAAGCTATACAAAAGAAAGCGACTCCTAACGAAACTAACGCTCAGGCGTCTCCAGCAGTGGATGCGGCGTCCTCCTCATCGGCGTCCATCATCGGCTCATCGGCGTGGTTCTCCTCGTCCGAAGAAGGCTCCTGGCCAAGCACTACCCCGTCCTGGGGCTCCTGGGCCTCCTCTGCAGGGGCCTCGTCAGCTGCTTGGGCGGCTGCGTCCTGTGCTGCGTGATGCATCTGGTGAACTGCTTCATGGAGCTGATCGATGTAGGCCTGCTGGTGATGTATCTGCTGTATCAGTTGATGGGCGCCTTCTCCGAGCTGATCGAGCGCTGTGCGGGCCTCGTCCTGCTGTAAGGATGCTGTCAGGTACATCTGCTCAGCGAGGGTCCTGGCGGTGGTCTGTGCACCTGCAGTGGCACGTGCATCGTCACGCTCGAGAGTGATCTGGTGAATCTTCTCCTGAAGGCTGGCTACCTCAGCGTCGAACTCCTCGTGTAGTCTCCCCTTGTTCTGGTAGGTGGCGGTGAGAGTGAAGGACACGCTCTCGAGAGTGCGCTCCAAACTCTCACATACACCTAGCAAAGCTCTGGTGCCGCTCATCACAGGCGTCTCGTAGTAGAACCTCTCCTCGGGGCTCCCTGTCAAGACTGACTCCAAAGTCTGCCTCCAGCGCAATGGAAAAGGTGATCCACGTGGGAACACTCCTGCCATCGCACTAGCCAGGTCAGCGGGGAAACGGGCGATGATGTCCTTCAGCACCAGGTATGCTGCCCTGTTAGCTCCATACTTGGCACACGTGCCTCTGGTGATCTCAGTCCATCCTGCCCAGTGAGGCCTGGCCGGCAAGGCTTTGACATTGATCTGCACCATGACCAACGAATCCTGTCCATAGATCTCCTTCTGTCAAGAATACTTGGGCTCCTGTCCCTCCTCATAGCCCACGGCCTGCCGAATCCTCCATAGGATGGTTGGCAATCCGAAGTAGGTCAAAAACGTCTTCCGGGTCAGCTTGGTGGCCAAGCGGTGACGCGGATATAGTGGTTACGCATAGCGGTCGAGAACTGATCCCATGTGACTCATGCATTTGCAGGTAGGGATGCACGGTACTAGGCCCACCACAAACCTGCGGGTCCTAACAACATGTGGGCGGCATACTCCGCCTTAAGCTCTTCCGTCAGACGGAGCAGGCGGAACTTCTGAGTGATGGAGTTGAGCCACTCATCTGCTTCAAGCGGCTCGGTGACTTCCTTGAACACAGGGGGACGAGTGTCCAGGATGTCATGGTAGGAGCTGTACTGGTTGGGCTCTGGTCCCTGACGCTGCTGATGCTGCTGCGCAGTGTTGTTAGCGATGTTGTGGAGGGTGGCCTCCATATGCCTCTGCATTTCTTCCATGTTCCTCTGGCTTCCCAGAAACTGGCCGAAAAACGCTTTCGGCGTCATTGGTGCCTGAGGGGGTGGTGGCAGATTCTCCTCCTGTCCAGACCCCTGTCCACGTTGGCTGCGAGTGTGTGCCGGCATCTGCATATCCCATTAATAAGCAGTCATTAGGTGATGTCACATTGATCATGAATAAATACTGCATTGTACATAATTTAAAATTTAGCACATGACCAAGTATAATTATTCATTTCCATACAACATCACAGAATAATAGCTCGAAATTAGACATGCAAACGACGGAATTTCCATAAAAAGGTGCCAGATCGAAGTCTCGACTTTGTCCAAAAGCCATACATGCCATCATACAATCTTAAACATAAACCAACACATGTCTGAGTGTTACATCATCAGCGAGCACACTCAAGCTGTACAAAAGAAACGATTCCTAATGAAACTAACGCTCAGGCGTCTCCAGCGGCGGACGCGGCGTCCTCTATGTCAGCGTCGATCATAGGCTCGTCAGCGTGAGCCTCCACCGGTGGGAAGTCGGGACCAAGGACTTCTGCGTCCTGGGGGTCCTGGGCCTCGGCTGCGGGAACCTCGGCAGCTGCTGGGGCGGCGGCCTCCTGTGCGGCGTGATGCATCTAATGAACTGCCTCATGGAGCTGGTCGATGTAGGCCTGCTGGTGATGTATCTGCTGTATCAGTTGATGGGCGCCTTCTCTAAGCTGGTCAAGCGCTGTGCGGGCTTCGTCCCACTGTAAGGATGCCGTCAGGTACATCTGCTCGGCGAGGATCCTAGCAGTGGTCTCTGCTCCTGCTGTAGCACGGGCATCGTCACGCTCAAGAGTGACCTGCTGCAATCTCTCCTGAAGGCGGGCTACCTCAGCGTCGAACTCCTCCTGTAGTCTCCCCTTGTTCTGGTAGGTGGCGCTGAGAGTGAAGGACATGCTCTCGAGAGTGCGCTCCAAACTCTCACATACACCTAGCAAAGCTCTGGTGGCGCTCATCGCAGGCATCTCGCAGTAGAACCTCTCCTCGGGGCTCCATGTCAGAACTGACTCCAAAGTCTGCCTCCAGCGCAATGGAAAAGGTGATCCACGTGGGAACACTCCTGCCATCGCACTAGCAAGGTCGGTGGGGAATCGGGCGATGATGTCCTTCAGCACCAGGTATGCTGCCCTGTTAGCTCCATCCTTGGCACACGTGCCTCTGGTGATCTCAGTCCATCCTGCCCAGTGAGGCTTGGCAGGCAAGGATTTGACCTTGATCTGCACCATGACCAGAGAATCCTGCCCATAGATCTTCTGCCATGAGTACCTGGGCTCTTGTCCCTTCTCATAGCTCGCGGCCTACAGAATCCTCCAAAGGATGGTCGGCAACCCGAAGTAGGACAAGAATGTTTTTCGGGTCAGCTTGGTGGCCAAGCGGTGATGCGGAACTCCTCTTCCTCCGGCGGCCTTGCGAGCGGTCAGCTTAGTCCGGGCCATCTATAGAAACAAAAAGGGGTTTCGAACTCTCGTGAGACGGATATTAAGTTGGCAAATTTTATAGAAAAGAGACAACTTTTAATTAAGGGGAGGTAATGTAAATGCAAGAATATAAACATGATGCATGATCGTACTTACGTTCTCACTCACTAACATGACTCGTAAGTCCTAACGTTCTAGTCGGTGGCAAGAACAATCTCTCATGCGTTATCTACACGTTCTACTCGATCACATAGTTAGTGTACCTGCAGAAGATTCATTTCAGCCCAAAGCAACCCCAATGGTAAAACAACTGAGTATTGGCTAATATGTGCAAAATACATAGAAGCCAACACTAAACACCATGCACCAATATAGAAAACACCCTCAAAACCTTGATACCCTCGTATGTGTCTGCGTGGAGCTCACACATACTTGGTATAAGAACTCTCACCTAGACCGACGATTGGACGGTCATGCTCTCATACCTCACAAAATCATTTTATGCATGTTTTCTCGATCGACGCATTCTCTTTTTCCTGAGAATGGACCAGCAAATAAAGATCCAGAATGAAGCAAAACCCTGAACCCTGTTAGCAGTTAAGCCACCTGATTCCTAGTATAGGCTTAAGGACGAGACTGGGCACACTTAGTAATCGAAAATAGTTTTGAAAATAGTTTTGAAATACCCATTTTAGTTCGAAAATAGCTCCTTGCGGATGCAATAACTTAAACCATGCTCTGATACCAGCTGTCGCGGAACCGTCCTGATTATAAGGACTCAAGTACCGTCTTAGTCAATTACGTCTGACATCGACCCGCACTTGAAGCCATATAACCCCGGTAGTCCGGAAATCTCGAAGGATTTCAACATCATACAACATACAGGATCGCATCGTTCAAGTATTACATTCGAAAGGAGAAGACACAGTTAAACGAAACCGAATTTAAAACTTCAGAGTGCAAATTTAAAACCGAGTTATTACAATACCGAATTTAAAGTGCGGAAGCTTAAATAAGTTTTGAAACACGACCACCACACATGTGGTCCAAATAAAACATTGTTTGATAACTCCAACTCAACCCAACTCACTCCTCCTTTTTCAAGTAATGTGCCACTAGTAGTCTCAGACCAGCAAAAGAAAAGGGGAAGCTTCTGGACGACCCTGCCCTGGGCCTACTCCTCACACATTCCACTGGGTAGAGGCAGTGCTTACAATAGCCATAGTAGACCTGGCCATCTGCAACAAACGGGATAAACCCTAAGTACGGGAATGTACTCAGCTAGACTTACCCGTCCAACTGAAAATAAAGACACCAAGGATATGCAAGGCCTTTTTGGTGGAGCTGGGATTTTTAGTTGCGAAAACTCAAAATTAAGATAAAGAGTATTAATGACATTGATGAGCTTGTCAGTTTTTAGTCCTATCTCTTACTCTACGTTTGCACCTGAACTATTACACACACTTGAGTCTAACAAGCAATAATATAACCATATCCAGTTGACTTATCCATATTTTAGTTGAACCTTTAAGACATCACATGGAGTAGTATCGTGGTGAAGCTCGCCATAGTTGCCCAATAACCGGGGGAGACAGCAACTCGAATCGAATTCCAAACCAGCTGGTGAAAGACCTTTAATACCAACCCACACTTTCCCCGTCGGGTCCATGCATTGGGTAACCGCTCGATGCTTGTTCGTGGTGGTAATCGTCGCGGTTCAAGCACGGACCGCCCAATTGGAACCTGGTGATGGCCTCACGCGGCAGATCGCATTTCCGTACTAGAGGGCGCGACTCGGGTTGATTCCGGCCCGAACAGCTTCTAACCGGCTTTGGGGTCGATGATTACGGCACCGACATATCCCTAAGTAAAAGGGCGCGTTCAAAAATGAACGAGGGCCAACATCGATACAAACCTACACGATCCAACGGACGGACTGCCCCATGTTTCCAAACTTGTGCCTTGCCTTCCAGTTGACCATATTTCCTTACTACTCAGGTTCTTTTCCACGATAGCAAATATAGCCAACCGTGATCTGGTAAATACCCATCAGGGGTATTACGGAAACATCCTGAGCCACTACTTTTATTAAGCAGACTAAGCAATTCTACCTTACAAAAGATAGCAGGATAAGAAGGCAGATATTAACCAATAGTCAAGGGATGGTAATGCAGCAAGTAGGATTCAATCAACTCCTACACCTAATGCATCACAATATAAAATACTCAAGTAAATTAATTATAAAAGTTGGGAGACTTAAAATGCTACGGGGCTTGCCTTGAGCGAAGACCGAGGCCTCGTGGGAGGGGCACTCGGGCAGGTTAGTTTCCGCTGTGGTGTCGACCTCCTCGGCCTGGGGTAGCTCCGGGATCTCCTGGTCGACGCTTGCCTCCTGCTCCTAGTCGGGCTCCGGGAGTGTCGATCCTATTGCATGCGGTAAATAATAAATAAATAAATAAATAAGGTGGGGCGCGAGATATGGTGGTATGAAAAGCAATATTTCTTGCAAACCAACAAAACCAACTTGTTGAACCACTTTTGACATTGAGGTAAATACTTATTTACCTCATAAAACAAATCATTATTTCAACTATTTCCCATTTAGAAATTCAAAAGAAACTCAAGTTTGAACTGCAAGTGTATTTTTCTGAATTCAGAAAAATCCACAAAAATTCCAGAAGATAGCTGACACTAACTGGACTTCACTGACCAATTTCCAGCAAGAGATAAAATACATAACAGCGGCCACAAAAAGATGAAATACACTGCTCAAAAGGTACTTTGAACTAACTCTTCTCCTAAAAAGTGTCAACCAGCAGATTTCATATTTTTTCTAGTTTCATCTACACATAAACACTCTACTGCAGAAAGTGCACTGCCAAAACATAAATATATCACCCTACACAAAATAAACAAATCTATTCCAAAATAACCCAAATGAACTACAACCCTACTGGAAAAGGGTGACATACTCATTTCCATATTTTTCCCAGATTCTACTCCCTATTTCATATTTATCAAGAAAGTTCCACGAACAGAGACATTATATTACTTCCTACAAGAATTTCCAAAGAAAAAACACAGAAAAGTACATTTGCGCAGTAACTTCACATTTTTCCATATAACAACCTACATTTATCCTTTTTCTTAGTTCTTTTATAACATGCAGAAACTACATAAATTTTCCCACTATTTATTTTGACATATAAAACACTTTAACACTTATTCCAAGAAAACTGCCAAAAAGGATTTTAAACCATAACAGACAATTTTTCTACATCAATAGGGCCTCATATATTTTTCACAGGTACATAACATGATAAGGAACCTACACAAAATTTTCCATGAATTAACTCGACCAGAAAACATATAAACCCATTTATCTCCACAAAAGCATATAAACTGAAATAAATAAAAACAGTAAACTAAACTTTCACCAAAAATACTTTCATATTTTTCCATGATAGATCTACTCATAAACAAGCTAACAAAACTGAAAGCACCTCATTTGGACCTTTGAATCGTGCTACACAAAAATAACAAGTGTTTTCTGGAATTTAAAACAAAAAGGAAAATCATTTTAAACTTCTCGGCTCAACTTGCGCAGACCTGGTCCAAAGACCGTGAGCGATTGACGCGGGGGACCCACTGGTCAACGGGGCCCACCCATCAGAGAGGGAAAACAAGGGAAGAGGGTTGACCGCGCGGTTCTCGCCGGCGGTGGGACCGGGCTCATCATGCTCCCCTTGACGAGACAGACCGAGTGGTGGGGTTGGTTTGGATAGCGCATGGCCGTAGCTCGCCGGCGGTGAGCGGTGGCGGACGGCGGCGGCGATGTCGCACGGCTACGCCGTTTTCGGCGGTCACTGGCCAAATTGATGGAAGCAGGAGAACTAGCAAACCCTAGGGAGGCTATTGGAGGGCTTGGTTTGGCCTGTGAAGCTCCAGAGGAGCTTGGCCTCGTGCACGGCCATGGCGGCGGCCATGGTGCTCGGCCGGAGGTGGAGGGAGAGCTACGGGGCGGTAGAGAGCTCGCGAACTATTGTTCTCACCTTGCCTTTGCTTGGCGAAGCTGGCGAGTGAAGGAGGGAGGTGGCGGAGCTTTGGTCGGGGGCGAATGGCTCCGGGCTCCGAGCGGCGCTGATGGCGACCGCGGCGGTGCTCCTCAGACTCCGGCGTCAGCGGGGCTCGGCTGGTGGCGCTAGCGCGAGCACCGGGCGTCCTGGATGGTTTGTGCGAGGAATCGAGCCGAGGGGCTCTAGGGCGGTGGGAACGGCGAGGTGAGCTCGTGGGGCCGAACGGTGGCGGTCGCGGCGAGAGCGAGCAGAGCACTCGATCTTGCTGGGTTGCGTGGGGAGGGAAGTGCGAGGCGAGTAAGAGTGTGTTGTGTGGTGAGAGAGAGAGTGAGAGAGGTGCTCGGGTCTTTGGCTCGACCGGCGGGCTACCGTGGTCGTGGCGGGGGCCACGGCGGCGCAGCGGGCGAGGCACGGCAGGGCGATGGCGTGCGCGCGGTGAGCGAGGCGAGCTGCGAGAGGGCGAGAGCGATCCCTTGCGTGATCAGGTGAAAGAAGATCGT